>CM048050.1:3915000-5245000 GCA_026259375.1 Verasper variegatus
ACACATACTTACCAGTTTATCCTGGTCACACAAATACAGTACCCATATGTAAATACACACAAACACACGTGCACTCATACAGTCATCTTTCTTGTTTGTTTCCACACCAACAGATACACACAAAAACACACACTTCAATGTTGGTGGGATTGAGCAGCTGCAAACAGCTAACGTGGGGCTATTGTGTGTGTTACAGAGAGTTGTCTTTCCTGAGATTAGTAACCTAAAATAAGGCTAATTAGAGAGCTTTTATGTCACTGCTGTTGAAAGGCAGTTGGTTGTGAGAGCCAATGACAGACTAGGATCCTCCTGGGTGTCTTGAGGAGGGACACGTTATGATAGGGATGTGGTGCGCTTTGTGTACGGCTCTCGCTGTCATGTGGCTCATGTCAGGGAAACACTGTGTGTGTACGTGTATGTGTGGGTGGATTCTTCTGTGTGTGTGGTGGACAGTTGTGTACAGAGTTGTAGACAGAAGTTAGAAAGAACTTGTTTGTGCCCTGTCTCTCTCAGAGGAGGAGATCACACGCAGTATGAAAATATGTAGGATACATAGAGTAGAAACAAGAACAGACACATTTAGCTGAATCTGAAAGAAGTAATGCATCATCTAAGGATGAAAGCCACTCATTATTTATAGGAAACACCCTTTTCTCCAGTTTTTCTTTCCTTTAGTGTTACATGTAAAAAGTCTGCAAAGTTCCAAAAGCCCCAAAGCTCCTGAAACGCCTCATAGTAATCCAGCCAATACTGGGAGTCATGAAGTGACATCACAATGCCCTACATTTTCATAATGCCTTACAAAGTCAGGTATAATGAAAGTGGAGGCCAACATTTCATACCCATGCTAGAAGCAGTTGACCAATCACAACAGAGTGGGACAACTGGCCAATCAGAGCAGCCTTAAAGAGCCTTAAAGAGACAGGAGTTAAAACCAAGTGATGTGATTTATGAACAATAGATTAGAAACCCTTTCAAGTAATCACCCCAGTTTAAAACTATGAACCTGAATATGGGCATGATGTTTCCCATCAGTATTCAAATTAAGTTTGCATCTCCTGACAACCACATTCCACATAGATTTTGGTACATTAGATCATGTTACATTACATTACATTACACAACATTACATATCATTCAGCTGATGGTCTTATACAAAGCGACTTATAATAAGTGCATTCAACCATGAGGGTACAAACCCAGAAGAACAAGAATCATCTAAGTACAATTTGTACAAAGTGCTACATGTAGGTGACAAATATAAGTGCAACTAAGCTTAATTATATTTTTTTCTTTAAATATAAACACCAGAGTTGACAAGGATTATTAGACATCATCTCCATAACCAAGGTGTTGTCGGAAGAGATGTGTCTTAAATCTGCGGCGGAAGATATGTAGACTTTCTGCTGTCCTGATTTGAACATTGGTAGGATTAGGGAGGGAGTTGCAGTGGTCTAGGCGTGAGATGACAAGAGCCTGGACCAGAACCTGTGTCGCCTTCTGAGTGAGAAGGGGACGTATTCTCCTGATGTTGTGCAACATGTATCTACACAAGCTGGTTGTTGCAGCAATGTTGGCGGTAAGAGAGGGTTGATTGTCAAGTGTCACACCCAGGTTCCTAGCAGTCTGGGTGGGGGCTACCACGGAGTTGTCATAGGTAATAGTCAGGTCGTGGGTGGGAGAGCGTTTCCCTGGAAGGAAAAGTAGTTTGGTCTTGTTCCTACAGTTATGCACCTGGTTACACCCTAGACTTTCCTTCTTCACCTAAAAATAGGATGGACCCTAAAGACAACACATTTGCATAAGTGAAAGCACAAATAAGGGAAAAAAACACTACATATACACTTTTATGGGAGAAAATGACCATAATCTCACCCATGGCATACACTGGTGCATTGAGCCACTGACGGCCCCTGTAGAATTCCAGTATACTTATACTTTCTGTCATGTTATCCATGAAAAAAATCAAGTGATATACTGTAACCTTTTTATCATAAGACCAAAACCAAGAATTCATTAGTTTGTTTGTCATTAGTGTCCGAATTCCTTTGGTACTCAGCGACATGCACGGCCGTCCCAAGGCTTTATTAGACCCTAAGGGGCCCATTTCCCCTCTATGCCACAAATACAACTTTACACACCTACAGATGTATTAGCTATCCAGCCTGTTAACACAACATTGCATTTTTTTATATTTACAATTGATATAATTTAACATATCAAAAAAGTTTAAAGCACTCTTGGGGTCCATCAAGTGTCCACAAGGTCCCGAAGCAGGGTCTTTGTTCGCTTATGTCTATGGCCAGCCCAATGCTCAGTTGGTCCTTCTGAATACTAATCAATCTTGAGCAAAAAATATCTGTTTATACTTTTGTTGCTGACCCTGTTGTGTTTGCAAACAGCTGTTGTGCTGTTAAATTCTGCATTTTACAATGACAAAACTGCTTATGTGTAGGAGGTAAGCTATTATTTGAGAAATCAGCAACAATTCCCATGGCAAGCGGGACGTGCATGCCTTCCTATTTACACCAGTATGTGCATTCCCAGTGTACATGAGGTTGTGTGGACAGAGAACGTTTATATCTAAAAATTGCATTTTCAAACTAAAACGTAGAAGCATCGATGTAGCCTGAGAACCGAATTCTACAGTTCATTGTAATGATGGAACAAGTCACCAGCGGTCAAAATGCATTTGAACTTGAAATAGCTTCAGAGTGACACAGTATGATCTCCATTTTCCATCGTCATTTGTTTATTTGACCACAGTATGATGACATTAGTTGCAAAGGGGGAAGTCCAGGTGGTCTGGGAGAGTGATAAGGACGCCACCCGGGAATGAGGCATTGCTCTACGTGAGCGAGGAGGAGAGGCGATGGAATACCTCACTCGTGTTTTGCAGTGTGCTGGGGGTGAGGGTGAGGTCAGGGGTGAGGCACTTGGAGTGTTTGTATTAGGGGAGAGTCTGGGTGAGGTTAGAGGTTGAACCATGAGGTAAAGGGAGTCGGAGCAGCCAGAACAGGGTGTTGTTTGATGTTTGAAGATATGTGCGTCTTTGGGAATCAGTGGGAGGTGAGGTGTGTATCTATGCATGACTGATGACGAAGGTGGTTTGTTGTGTTTCATATATACATACAGACAAATGGAAGCACTATGAGAAACAATAAAGGGAATACACTTGTGAAGCGTGTGTGTGTGTGTTGCTGTCAGCAGATCAGCAAGGGAACCTCTGGCCTCCTGTCAGACCCCACCAAGTGGCTGATCTGTCACTCCAACCTGCAGGCCCCGCCCACCCCTATCAACACTACAGGCTGAGAGTGTTGAGTCGTCAGGCGTCTGGATAATATCAAACACAGACACACACACAAACACACACACACATTTATGATCAGACACACTTTACACACTCCACTGATCAGAAGTTTCTCGCTGAGTTTTCTTCCAGCTATAACGTCCACAGATTTTTTTCCCCCTTCACTGAACCTAAAACCTTTCACCCAGCCGTTCCTCAGATATCACGTCGGAATCTGAAAATAGATCAGTCGCTGTTCCAATTCTTTCTGATTAGATCCTCTTCCCTTCTTTCACGTCAGCAGGGCTGCTCCTCTTGGTTTACGTTCAAGCAGACATCCTCGCACCTGAGAGATACGCAGCACCAACCACCATCCTGTACCTCTGAGCTCTGACACCGCAATGCTGGCCATAGAAATCTAATCTTTGATCTTGAGCCCTGGGTTCCACTAATAAAATCCTCTCTGTGACCATCATTATCTCCACCGTCGTGCGCCGCTCTGCCTGGATGTGTTTTCGATCAGATTCCATCTCCTTCCTTGACGTCAGCACGGCTGCTTCCCTGCCCGGTTGTTTATTTTCATACTGATCCCAGTGTGATGAGAGTTTATATCACCGTGATACGGAACAAATGAGAGCTGAGGAGCTCCACAGGCCAGGGGAAAGGAAGCAGAGGTTGAGAGGCCTCCAGATACCTGCTGTCAAACCTTTGCATGCTCAACTCCTCCAAAACAGATGTGCACAGCATCTGCTGGACGACAACTATTTTTAGAAAAAGAAAAGTTCTCATAGAATCTTGGCTTCTCTCATTTTTTGCATTAGTCTGACCGAATTTCAGTTTCAGTAAACATTAACACCAACATTTCTTTTTTTCTTCACATACTTTGTATTGAAATACATAAAAGCAATAACCAGTCAACATGTGGACGTCTGTGGTTAATGAGGTGAAATCTGTCAGGGAACAAAAACACACAACATACTGTTTACACACTATATACATACTCTAATTGATTACATACTATATATGTAAAAATATATGCAGACATAGTTTTGAGAATCTTTAATTATTTATAAGAAATAATCTCTCCACCTATGTGGAGTGAAAGGTCACCAAAATCAATACAGACATATATGGTCTCCTCCTGGTTAGACTTCAACTCTAATTTTGGGGAAAATATACTTGATTTTTTGTTATTATAGTAATGAATAACTCCACCCTTGTAGATTGTAGGTTCACCAACTTATGCCAAGGCATATTTTTCCAAAGTGGGAGTTGTAGTGTAACCAGGAGGAGACCATTTATGTGTGTATTGATTTGTTTGACTCTACATTGTACAGCAGTGATGCTATACATATACTTTTGCAATATGTGTTTTTAGCATTGCACTTTGTGGACGGTCCCTGCCTACTCATCTCACTGCCAATGGTTTTCCTCCTGATTGGATTTCTGCTCATTTTGATGAAATAAAGCCGTAGCTGGATGTGTATGTTACTCTGTTTGGAAAAAGGCTTCACTTGTGTTTTAAGGACCTTTTGTTTTTAGTTATTGATCCGTAAAGTCCAAAACTGCAAATATCTTTTCAACTTCACCGCAGTCGACTAACTCCTGTATACCAATTCTTCAAAGAAAAATTCCTCCGTATTGTCCTCTATGTGTATGACGCTTCTTTCTCGTCGTAAGTTATAAGTAGTCTTTTTGTTTTTATTTATTTTTGCATCAGTCGGGAGTCAGAAATGTCATCAACAGACCCACACGCTCGCTGTGAATCCTGCAGAGGATTTCCAACTGTGTTCTCACATGGGCTCATTCACACATTCTCCATTTTTTTGTTTTTACTGAGAGGCTGGAAGGCAAAACTCTGGAGAAAGTCCTTTCACTTGAACATTTGCGTTCTCCCATACCGCCAGTAGCCTTCAGTAACTCATGCTTCTTGTTTAGGAATATTTAGTCAGCCAAACCATGATCCAGCAGTCCACACACATGCACACACACACACACACACACACACACACACACACACACACACACACACACATGCACACACACACACACACACACACACACACACACACACACACACACACACACACACACACACACACACACACACGCACGCACACAGCACTAAGCCATGATGTAGATCTTCTTTTGAATAGCCAAACACACAGAGTCACACACAGATTTATACAGCACTTTGCACTGTTATTTCTGTATCCTGCCTGGTGCCACTGGAATGATTTACAGCCTCTGTCCTTGTGCTAACAACACAGCTGAGAATCCCTCCCTGAGATTGAGATGTCACATTCAACTCATACCTGCTCCATAAAAGGAACATAGCTGGTTATACTCACCTGTCCATCTCAAAGATCACTTCATTTCTGACCTCCTAATATGAGGAGGCCTTGACATTGCCACAGTGGATGCAGCAAAATCATCTCCGTAGTGTATCTGACGAGCTAATACCCACGCTGGACAAACATGATGGAGACTTTTGAATTGGCGAACAACGACATGCAGTCAGCACATGTCACCTTCACTATGAGTCATGAGTGGCTCAGTGTACTGAGAAATAAGCAGCCGATCAATTAGGTCAACCTCCTCATTGAAGGGTGTAAATTGTGACCTGGATATAACATCCTGGGTCTATCTGCTATGCTAACGGCTTAACCCAATTGCACACATCAGCATGCTAACCTGCTTACAGTGACAATGACCACAAGATGATGTTTAACGTAATGTTTTATAGGTATTTGATCATAAACCAGTGTATGGAAAAAATGAAATGTTGGCAATAGATGAAAGGTCAGGAGATAAACCTTATTCCACTTTAACCTCTGGTCAACAGATGTGTGTGCAAACTTTCACAGCTACTCATTCAACAGTTGTCAAGATACCTAAAGAAAAAAGAAAATCACCCTCATGGTGGCGCTATACGAAATGTCAGAGGGTCACTAAAATCAGCAGGATACATTATCTTGGCGTCGTGGATATCGCTACCAAATTTTGTGCCATTCACTGCAGTCAGTGTTGAAATACTGGAAGTGTGAAAGCCCTGGTGATGGTGGCCCTGGAAGAAAGATGTGGGCATTTGCCGACTTCCGACCCAAAACTGGATGAAATGTAAACAGCAACAAAGACATGAACCTTCATTCAGCCTTTCAAGCATAAAAATGCCCTAAAGCTGTCCTTTTCCACAAAGTAGCTGGAAACCCTACGGAGTTGCCTATCAAGCAAAAAAGTGTCAAGCATTAGGTATGAGATAATACACATTTGATCAAGTCCAAGAAACAATCCATTTGTCTGGATAAAAATCACTTATTTTAAAAGATTTAAACATCTTGGAACTTGTATACTATGATACGAAGTCCTTTTATATGGACCTTTGCTATTTTTTTTATT
Organism: Verasper variegatus; assembly: GCA_026259375.1. Lineage (NCBI taxonomy): Eukaryota > Metazoa > Chordata > Actinopteri > Pleuronectiformes > Pleuronectidae > Verasper > Verasper variegatus. The sequence goes on from CM048050.1 coordinate 3,921,689, forward strand.
ATCTTAAAGCTTTACACAAGTCAGAAAAAGCCAGAGCTAGCTGAACTGAATATTCTACTTGCTCCCTGGCCAGTCATGACGAGGTGCTGCAGAGATGAGAGCAGAGCTGCAGTTTGATTGGATGCATGTGTATAATTTAGCCAGTGTGTCTAAAGGTCATCAGATCAAGGTGTGTTTCGAGGCCGTTCTTTCAGCTTTGTTTACATGAAGTCCTGTCTACTCCGCACAACGTTGCTGTTACATTACGCAAAACCATAGCTGATTGGATCACGTAACAGCAGACTTCAGCCACAACTTTGACTAAACAAATGAGGACGACTGCCCCGGCGAAGCCTGTAAAGCCCAGACACACACAGGATTTACATGAATGCATATGTCTGTCTTCTTCTATCTCTCTCTCTAACATGCTCACTCGTTCTCTTCCGCTCTTAATTCAAGGACCCTCACCCCCTATGGCACTCAGTGACTCAGCCAGGCCCAACAGTTGTGGTGATTGATGACTTCAGCCAGGGCCAGGCTGCAACCACAGACACACACAAACACACATTACTCACCCCAAAGATAAGCAAATGGTCCACAAGCCGCCAATGGCCCTAAGTGCTCCGCAAACACAGGTAACACTGGCCTCGTTTCAAAAGGCTTCATTACCTAACCACAGCTGGCTACCTCTACGGAGCAGAAAAAAGAGAGGCGGGGGCTGGAGGGTTAATATGCTGGTCTGCTTTCATCTCTTCATCTGGTCGCATGAGGCCAGATCAAATCGCTGGCTCTGTTTTCAGCAGCGTCTCTGGGATGCCCCCGGCTTTGACGTTGTTCGTTCTGATGAATAATAACTCTCTGCTACATATGAAACTTTCTGGGTGCATTGCCTGAGAGATCGGCCTGAGCTGCTGTACCTGTAAGTTCAGTGAAGGTGAGGTGGAAAACGTACAGACCCTGTTTTTTTTGCTTTTCATTTCAGCGCCCATGTAATCAGATTACAGTGTCCACACTGATTGCAGAATCTCCTGGTGCATTGTAAAAAACTAAAAAAAGCTCTTACTTTTCACCATCGCTGTTCCTCGTTGGTATTATTTTCTGTTACTAAGCAACCAACTGGAGAGTAGACAATCTTCTTCCAATCTCAAAAAGTTTTTGCACCATTTTGCTGCACTTCCTGGGCTGATATATTTAATTTAACTAGACCTGACACTGTCAGATACAGGCTAGTTAACTGTAGTTAAAGTTTTAAAGTAAAAATAATCTTTTTTTTAAGCCCTATGACACCATTAGATCATTTATACTGAAGCAGCTGTGTAAGCAGCAAGTGAAGCTACAGTAAAATACATTATAAACTGTTTTATATACAGGGACATTACACATAATGTGAGAGCTTGTTTCTGTCTTTGATTTGTGGTGAGTTACTGGATCATCAAAGCATTTGGGAACTTGAGAGAGAAAAAATTTGCTTTTTCAGAAGCTAAACATGTTTAAAACCACTGGTTTAGTCTTTAACAATGGGTTTTAACAGCTGTTTGAAATATTCATTTTAAAAGGAACCAAAGCTGTCAAAAAAATTCTATGGAGTATAAAATACAATCATTCTCTCTCTGATATGTAAATCAGAGTAGAAGTACGAAGTCACGAAATACTAAACTACAAGTACCTATTAGTAACCTAATTGTGTTGAATGAAAAATAAATATTTGACACTTACAGTATTTGTGACATTGTGTAGCGTAAACTGTCCAGCCTGCAGAACTGGAGTAATCATATATCTTATGCAGTGCCTGGATGAATTGGATGTTCTCTTAACTAAGCTTGTTTATTTGATCAATAAGTTTCTTAATACAATAACTAGCAACTAGGGGCAAAATATTGAAATCTACATTGGATAAACTCAGTGCCCCCCAACCCCCGGGCTCTGAGCTCAGCCTTGGATGTTTCACAGGGCAGCTGACGCCCTAGCGACCCCATGTTGTGTCGATCATGTCTATGTCTAGAGAGTTGTTTGAACACTCAGAGCCAGACACAAAACAAGCATATCTGGCATTTGATTAAGATATTTCACACTTTGTGTTTTGTGCCCGGTTGCACTGATAATCGCTGATTAAATACAGGCCTATTGTGTGTGTGTGTGTGTGTGTGTGTGTGTGTGTGTGTGTGTGTGTGTGTGTGTGTGTGTCTTTGCTGTTCGGGATATATTGGATCATGGGTATTTGTTTTCATCTTTTGAAGGTTATAATTATATAATTATATATCAAACCTGACCACTGACAACCTGAAATAAACTTGGAGGAGATTCGGATGATTTCACAGCTCCTCGATCAGAAAATGAAATTAATAGTTTTCTTGTTCTTTTTCCAAGAAGTGAAAGGAGCACAAAATGATACTCACTGTGCGTGACAATTGTTATTAGATGATGGATTTAAAAAATACATGAAGACCTTAACACATCACATCACATATGTTACATGTAAAATTACAGAGCCTTCTAGTGGCTACACTGATTATGAGGGGAGCCACAGGGAAAGTCGGTGACCGATGAATTTGGTCAGGTTAGATAGTTGGAATTTAAAATGAATAACCTCTGTTTGTTTCCCCTTTTCTATATAATGAAAACAATGGCCACCATCATTCTGTAACCTTAACCATATATTTGATCCAAACCACTTTCCATAGCCTGAGCTAATTATTTTTTTTCAACCAAATATGATCTTTGCCATAACCAATTCTTAAATTTGACCAAAGCGCTGTCAACTCATAAAACAGATTTATTTTTCTTCAGTGATGTTATTATTTTTGATGGCACAGACCTATGATGTCGTCATGCTTGGAGTCAGATCAGAAAATATTCCACTTCAAACAGTGTATTTGGCTTTTGTTTATGTGAAAGACTTGCTTTAGTGAATACATAAATTACGAGTGGGTTAGGTTGCAAAAGTGTTTAGAGGAGTTTAATGTATATTCAGATTTTTTTCTGCCCTGATTCTGGGTTGCAACTACAAGCCATTTTAACTGGTGTGAATTGAGCTGGATACACTTGCCGCCATCCACAAAAGAGACTACTGCAAACTCTTGGAAGCAACAGTACTATCCAGGCCTAGAGAGAGTTTGATTTGTTACTGACATGAGAGATGTTCAGTGACGTACTCCTTTATTCTGAGGTACAACTTTATTCACAGGTCTTTTTTCAGATGATTAACACCCAGGACGGCATCTTCTCCATCCCCTTCTTGTGCAACCGGCCAGAGAAGGCAGATGAAAGAATCGTCCACAGCGGGTCCTGGCTCCAGCCCCCCTCCATCCATCACAATCAACGCCAGCAGTCGGCCCAATTAGGCCCCCGGAACACTCAGGGCCATAGCCTGATTGTTAACACTGTGAAAACAAGGAGAGAAGGATGGGGAGGAGGGGGCTGATGTGGGGCGATGACGGGATGCTGAGAGCTTAGAGGGAGTTTGGGGAGAGATGGAGGAGAAAAGGGGGGAGGAAGGTCAGATAGCTGGCGGCCCCATTTCCTCTCTAATGGTCTCCAAACGAGGGAATATGAGGGAATGTTACCCCTTAAAGCAGTTGACCCGTAGGAGAGGAGGGCAGCCACACCCACCTCCGAACCTTCATTTGACTTACATGACACACATGCACACACATCTACACAAGTCATTAAAAAAAGAAATGGATGGTCATGCATGAGCATAATTATGCATAAAAAGAACGTAAAACGTGCACACAAATCAAAGCCATAAACACAAATTACGAGCAAGAGTACGCCAAGGGGAGGTTGTTCCTAAATATAACCATGCATCTAACACACACACACACACACACACAAACTTGTAGCGTCATTTCCCAGCATTCCCAAAACCCCAATTACCACTAATCTTTAATTCGTCTCAGTTCCTTCATTGAGAAGTCATTAAGTGCTGCGGCGCACATAGCTGTGCTTCTCAGCCTGATCAACTTTCTGTCTATGGTGGAACTATAAGTAAACAACAAAAAGAAACACCTGGATTGGGTTGTCACAGCAAACCATAAATCATTACTAACGTGTTTAAGACCTCGCTGGTTTTAAAAAGTATTTACAAAATTATGTGGCACTATTACTATTCAAGACGTGTTGCCAGTAAAGTAAAATGTAAAAAAACTTGCACATCATTTGCTGGGAAATCTCTGTGAGACCGTCCAACACAAAGCCATTAACAAAAAAGAAAGTCTCTGTAGCATCAAGAGCTATAATATATCTTCCAAATGCAACAGCTTTAGAGGCCAAACCAAAAATCCAACGGGTAAAAAACAAAACAAGTTGTGGTTTTTTGGGAGGGAGGTGGTCTCTTGGAGGGTACTGCACCAAGCCAAGAAATATTCCAGCCCATAACCCCTGTATTCTAAAAAGTGTGTGAATTAGTGAGTATCAGAGGTGCTGGTAGTCGGCCTCTGTTTCATGTTTCCAGTTTTTTGTGTACCCTTATTGCTAGGCTATGCTAACCTGCTGCTGGTTGCAGGATGATATTGAGTGGGCAGATGTGAAAATGATTTTGATCTTCTCACTCTTAGCAAGAAAGCAACCAAGCATATCTGTCGAATAATTCCAGAAATCTCTGTGTGTATATTGAGGGCATATCTCAAGAACCGTTCATCTTATCGCCTTCGCACTTGGCATGTGTGTTAGTAGTGGCCAAAGGAAGTGCACTGTTGAATCCAGTGGTTGGGGTGGACACACACTATGTTCAATATTAACGACTAGCGCTCTGTAGCAGCAGCAGCTGGGACTCATTCACGTGAGTGACGATGTTGATCAGGACAACATCTTGTTTGCAACAATGACAACTGATTGTCGCTTTAGGACTGCTTTGGGTCTTTATTTGCTGCGGTTCAATTACTGCTGGTCACATTTACAGATCAGAAAAAAAGCTGCATCAACACTGACAAAGCAAACAGCCTATTCCAAACAGTTCAAAATGTAAAACTATTGCGTACATTTCAACCCTGTAGGTATGACTTCGATATCCAACAGGTTCCTGGATCTACTGTTGTGTACTGATGAAAGGATCATCATTACTTTTTCTAATCATCACTGACACTGCCAACAACTACAGCCAGCAGGTAGAACTCCAATCACCATTTAAAATTCCAGTAAGGCACTTAAATCTATTCCTTCTCCTCCGCACAGAATTTTGCCTAAAAACTCACGTAGCTTGACCCCTCCTGCACTGTATGTTCTTGTGGATTTGGTCGATTCTGATGAAATGGAGTGTATGAGCTGTGACACACTGCTCTCTGGTTAGCTCATTGACTGACTCAAGGTCTGTTTTGTACCGTTTTTCTCTGCCGTCCTTGCTGTATGGGCCAAGCTCTAAGCAGAACCTGCTGTTCCTACCATTTCTGGTAATACAATCTCACTTCATTTGGGTTAATAATTGAAACCAACTGGGCTCTTTTTTCTCTGCTTGTGTCAGTGGGTTGGAGCTGGCATGCAGTTCATACAGTACAATAGAAACAAATATTATTTTTGATATGATGCTTTATGTGAATATGCCCTGTGTGCACATCACATTCAGCCTGGATTCCAGTGGAGATATTGGGGTCTCATTGTGGTTTCAAATGCAGCTTTAGATGTTTTTCCAGAAAATGAAAAAAATGTGGTAGAAACATTGACCTGGATGTGTGTATTTGTCTTTGCATGTGTGTTTGTGGTTTTTATGTTATCAATACCGACCAGATCTGCTAATTCTATCCCAGATGTTTACTATATAGTGAAGACAACACTCTGTTGCAGAGGCCTGTGTTTGTCTGAGGGCCGGAAGCGGGTGGTAGTGGTCCATACTTTTTTGTGTGTAGCTAAAATTCAACTCTCTGCATTAGTCTCCTCCTCTGTCATCCCCCACCTCCTCCTCATCTGGAACTGAAAGGCTTTTTTTTTCTTGAAGGAGGGTCAGAGGTGGCAGGGGAGGGTTGAGGCCTGCTTGTAGAGAGGGGGGATGTGACGGATGAGAGAACCTGTTTGGTGGAACGGAGAATAGATGGGTGAGCTTATACCCCTATCCTCAATACAATACAGCGTAACCAGCCCCTGCCTAGCCCATATCCATGGACAGCCGTGTCTGACGGGCCTGACATCAACACTAAAGGTGTGGAATTGCGATTGTGAGGGGGGATTTTCCCCCCTTCACGCACTCTGTGCATAAGGCAGAGCACTGACAGCAGGGTTTGTGTGTGTACGTGTTCAGAAAGCTTGTTAGAAAGCTTGCATGTGTCTTAACATGTGATTTAATGTTGTTTCGGAGAGGACTCTGCTCATTAAGCTTACTGTAACAAATGTATATAATCAAACCAGATGTATAGCTCTATTTGGCAGGCTTCCATACAGTTATGGGAAACCTCCTCCACATGTGGAGGTGGTACACGCACACACCCACACACACCCCCACACACATACATACACAAGTCATACTATGCCGTATGCATGGAGGAAGACTGACATATCACGCTAAGGGGTTAAAGGGGATAATGACTTGCTATTAGAGCAAGAGGAGGGCATGCAAACAGAGTTCCCAGGGAGACTCTCCTGGTTTCTGCTCCACGTTGTGTGTGTGTGTGTGTGTGTGTCCTTCTTCATAAATTCCTTCACATTCCTGGGGATCAGTGTTAGGAAGCTCAGTGTCCTGCCAGCTGTGGCTAGATTTAATGTGTCTGCCACTCACTGCAGTACTGCACAGTAATGTGGTTCCAGCGCTTCCTCTGGTTTTTCCTCATTGCACCTGGAGCTCGCACACATTGAACCTCATGCTCAAGGGCACTTCATCGGGACCCTAAGGTTGATGTGATCTGATTCAGAGTATCCTTCGGCTTTTACTCTGTGTGTGGTCATACATGTGTGCGTGCAAATTATGCAGAAAATTGATGCCAACAAACCGCAGGGGAGAGCTGAAACATAATGAAGCATATGATGCTGTGGTTGGGGGGGGAACATCTTGCCACAACACACACCTCAGGTGTGAATCTCCCTCTTGAACAAGTGAGCAGCACACTAATTATTGGTTGGGGTTTGAATAATTGAGGTGCAGCCATTTGCAGCCGTGTTCAAGTCGATAAAACCTTAAACCTAAAACTGGAGAGGGGCTCCACAGGCACACCATTAGGGGAAATCCACTCTATAAAAGAATTTGCATGTTACTGCAACCATGCCAGCAAGCTTACATTGTTCAATCCAGACGTGTGAGCATGACAACCCCAGTTATAAAAAAAAAGGACTGAAGTAACATAAAGTAATACAAATATTGTTGTAATGAATCATAAAAGTGCTTGAAGGCACTTTCCTGAATACACTATAGTCTGTGGATGTTGTAAGAATGGAAATCACTATGTATCATGATAAATAATATATCCATATTACAGTATGGTACCTGGGGATATTGTTCATAGACATCTTGGCAAGGTTCGTGAGGCCTAAATGAGCACAGTGAATTTGCTCTCGGCAGCTGGACCTCACATATGAAAAGTTGATTTTCCCACTGACGGTGGCTTTTTGGAACCAAAAAGTCAGTTTTGGATGCTACTTGTGGCTCTAAGAAAGTTCTAAGAAGTCCCCTCTGTCCAAGAAAACCACACGCACATCTTAAACTCATTTAAAATACTGTGAGTTTGCAGAAGATTTTATCAATAAAATGTTTTTGTAGAAAAATATCTACAGCACAAACTAAATTGAGTTCACCAGCCCAGTATCGCTCCAAAAGAACTCCATTAATATGGTTGTAGACAGTCACTGGCACATCTCACTCCACAGCGGAGGGAGAGGAAGTTGACCTCTGACCTCTCACCTTTGTCCCATGGGTATAGCTGGGGTCGTCTCAGGGGGTTGACTGTTTTCAAAATTGAATCACTGAATAAGTTTGAGCAATGTATCCCAGATTTAGCACCCGCAGGCTGTACTTTCCAAATGTTCTTTGCTGGGAACAATCAAAAGTCTCCTCTTGACCACATGCTTACATTTTCTTTTAATACACATGCTTATGTTTTCAGGAAAAATACGATTTCCAAGAAAAGGAACAGTAAATGCTCGGCAACAAGTCCTAAATAAATCTTGATGGGCCGTATTCTCCTCATGACGGTCGAAGCATGTTACTTAATTGAATAGGAAATCATGCATTAGTGGGAAAATTTCATTTGCATCAACGGAAGGTATTGATGTCAACATTAATGGCTGGCCGGACAGTTGTAACTCAGTTTGTGACGGAGGGGAAGGAATGGTGGTTGTGGTGGTGGTGGGTAGGAGTCAGCGCAGTGTAGAGGCTCTTTGTCTGGGATGGACTACAGAGATGCAAAGCCTGGCCTGGTTCTGGGACCTGGAGGTCAGCCAGGGCTGGAGGGGGAGCCAAGAGTGCAGAAGTGGCCGACTGGTCCCATACTGACACAAAGAGGCCTTTCTCTGGACCACAGGTCTGCAGTGGCCCGGGACTCGCACTGGAGACGTCAGACTACAAAAGGGATGTTGACACACACACACACACACACACACACACACACACACACACACACACACACACACACACACAAAGGCAGACATGAGCATGTTGCTGTTCCATCCTCTAAAACAAGTCTGTTTCCTTTCATATTTTCAACTTTCTTTAATTGCTGTCATAATTTAAAGTTAAGTGATGCTGATTTTGATCAAATACATAAAATAATATTAATAATCATCTGGATCAGAAAACAACATTTTACTGGGAAAACCTTGATCATCTCGGCCTCCTGCTCCGCCCTCATTCCTCCAAACCCCCGACCCTGCTCTTCCTGCAGCTTGTAAATGGGCCTGGGTAAAGCACAACCCCCCCCCCCCCCAGGCCTGTTAATGAAGCTTAATTAGCTTTGATTAAAGCCTAATTAGGAGCTGGGGGTAAAGAGAGACTAGCCTCTGTAAAGATGATCTTTCACCTTTGAGCTTTAGCCCCTTTTCCCTTAGATCAGAGCAACCTGGGAGGAGGGACTAAAAAGAGCCAGACGGCTGTGTATGTGTATGTGTGCATGTGAGTGTGTGAAGGTAGGTGGACCGGTAGTGATTGTGTCTTGTTGACATAGAGCAGCCTTGGCCCCCCTGCTGTTTTAAGACGACGACAAAGCTCTCTCCCACACACACACTCACCCACTTTTACGCTCACACATAACACTTACCTACACTTTACTTTTGGTCGTGTATGCTAACCTCTCAGCTCATAAGAGAACATTTAGGATCATTCAGTTAAAGAGTTTCCATGTGTTACTTATACGACACAGTCCAATCGCTCTATGAAACGTGAAAAACTCCCCCGACCACAAAAAAATGGTACTTTTAAAGTTTAGTTTGAGGCTTATATTTGTCTTTCTGATATGGTGTCCCTGTATATCTACATCTGGCTACTTTTCTTACATTCAATTACATGTCTTCAATGTTCTTGGACGAGGCAGGCATATCAAACAGCAATCTGACCATGGGACAAAATACTTACATTCGGATAAGACCAACTGTAACTAACTTTCCCATTGGAAAATTGTGCTACTGCAGCATGGAATAGTGAAAGATAGTAAAAGGGAAAAACATGTATGTGGGAATTCAGCCAGTAATGTTAAATAAATTCAATTGTCTGACAAATTCAACTGGGAACATGTGTAATGGATGAAATACTGTATGGATAGATAAATCAAAAGAGTTAGAAGAGAGAGAGAAAGGCCACTGTGCTGCAACTTCTGGAAACACAAGCAGATTCAAAGATATTCTTCAGTTTGAAAAAAAAATCATCAGGCATCTTTTAGAAGAGTGCCACAAATACAGAAAAGAGTGAGAAGTGAGAATTCATCAGATAACCTAACAGGCTCTCTCCAGGAGAAATAAATCAGATTCATGCTGTAATCAATGTCACAACTTACTGGTTGTTTAGTAGCTTGTGTTTTCATGTTATTTTACTCCATTACTTATTACAGTCATATCACCATGATTGATTCAATATCCCTCTTTTTACAGTAGAATATTGTGGACAGCTGCAGTGAAGCAAACATACATTCTAACAGAAATTAGGGCATATTTCTAAATTGAGAAAGGCTCAATGTACTGTAAGGGTGCAGTGGAGGTGGATGGTAGGGGCTTTGTTCTGCTTTTAACATTAAATCAATCAATAAATAAAGACAACAGTGAAGATGTCTTTTCAGAAAGAATGAGCCAGCAGCTCAACAGACTCCAGACTTTTCCTTGAGCTTAATTAAAGAGTATGTATTTGTAGTAAAGTGTAAATCGTGACCACAATTTATATAACTTTAATCAATCATAGCTAACCAGTTAATATTCATTTATAGGCTGAACACAAAGTCCACCAATGTCTACATGATTCACCATCTGGGACCATGAATGTTTGTGTAAAATTTTAAAGCAACCTTTATAGATCAGCATATAATCAACATTGAATCAATGTTAATGCATCAACCAAAATAACATTATGTGGACATTAAGAATTTATTGAATCAGTTATTTCAATAAAGAAAAATAGATCAACATTGACATAATATCAAGTATACTTCAACCTTATTTCAATCAATGATTTAACATTGAAACAAAATCAATCCTGCTTTACATAGAACTGTTTCTATCCAAGAGCTGTCGAGATATTTCATCTGTGACCTGTTCAGTGGGGAAGACGCATGGTGCCATTAATATATCTTAGAAATGAAACAATAATGCATCTTTCTGGAAACAATCAGCTGCTAACTCGTATAGCCCTCGAATTAACAATATTAAAAAAGTACTACATAAAAAAAATCATGTGTGAAGTGTTGCACAGAACTCCCATTTGACAATAAGTGCACAGATGCACTCAAAAATGATATCCTTTTTAATGTGAAATGTGATTGTGCCACTTTTTTTTATGATTTGTTTATTAAATTATGCAGAATTGAGCATCACTCGTAAATGTAACAATCCCACAGTACAGCCTAGTGTGTGTGTGTGTGTGTGTGTGTGCGTGTGTGAGCGTGCATGTACATCAGCAGAGGCTGAGGTCAGACTGGCCTGGAGGTGATCTGTAAAGTGACAGCTGAACCTCTCCACCTGGTGTGTGTCTGTGTCTGAGTGTATGTGTTTTATAGCCTGTGAAATGATGAGGGGGTGTTGGGGAGGTGGAGGGGGTAAGGTGATGCAGGGAGGGTGGGACAGGGTCATGAGATAATCAACCCCTGATCAACTTCACTCGCCAACACATACCCATACACAGCCAGTCACACACGCACAAATACACATAGACACACACAGGGTCTCTTGGGCTTGAGATAACTGAGTCAAGGACCCGGGGGTCAGAGGTCAGGGCCCTGGCTCATAGGGAACACATGGAAGGGATAAAGAGGCTCTGGATTCCATAAAGCCTGAGCTGGGACGGACTTATTTATGGCTGCACGGAAAACATCACAACCCAATCCCTCTTCTCCTGTCCAGTCCACTCCCTTGCTGATGGAAAAAGGGAAATAGAAAGAAAGAAAGCGAGAGACATGGAAGGGAAGAGAAAAAAAACACTGGTTCTCTCTCGACTCGCTGTCCAATCGGCTTCATCTCAAAGGTTCTCTGAAGGGGGCTCAAACATCCCCTCAAACAGTCAAACACTGACGGCACAAACTGGACGAGTAAAGAAAAGCCATGTGAGAGCACATTAAAACAGCAGGATATTGTGACAAGCAGTGGTTTTGATTTAGACCACAGAAACTAATGGCACGCTGTTTGCTTGCTAAAAGGCACATGGCCGCTCTCTGTTTGGTACACATTAGCTGCATGGATGAACACACACACACACACTCACACACACACACACACACACACACACACACACACACACACACACACAAACTACCTTCAAACACACTCCTGTCATTTTCACATTTTATTGTATTGTATTGGGGCACAGACACAAGGCTGTACAGTTCTTTACAGTCTGACCATGGAATATGTCAAAATAATGCACAATGAGATGTTACGATGTTTGGTGCTAGTGTAAAGAAAGTTTTTAGAGCTTTTGTCAGGACCTGGAAAAGATGCTGATACGAGCAATGAGACTGAACTGGGTCCAAGAACCAAAACAAAAAGCCGAAAGACATCAATATAATCAAGCTAAAGTGTTTGCCATACTTTCCACGTTCCCTGTATGCTAGTTCTAGTTCTAGTTCTAGCCACACGTACATGCCCATAGTTCCATTCTTACTAAAATAAGGGTCTGCGTTGGTCTGGTGTTCCTTGCATGTTATTTCATTTCATTCCAGTAGGTGGATATTGTACCTGGAGCATGCACATTCTGCGCAGTCATAAATTTTGGGCCGCACACAGATGTCCGAATAGGGGTCCGTGCTTACCATAGCAGACATTGGTGGATGACGACGTTTCCGATAAGGTCCAAAGAGGAATATAACTATTTGCCTCAAGTGTGTGTCAGTCTGTTAGCAGGATTAATCAAGATCTACTGAATCAATTTTCATGGCATTTTTGTCACATCCACCAATGTTTTCAACTGCGTTTGTTTCTTCATCAAGATTACGTAAAAGCTACTCGACATTTTACCACAAAACTTGTTTGAAGGATGTGGTATGGGTCAGGGAAGAACTCATTAAATATTGATTGGATCTGAATCGGGGGGCGGTTCCAGGAATTTTCACCTTCTTTAATATTTAACAGAAAGGACGAGAGATCGAAATCTGGATCTGATCAAATTAAATGTGGTTTCATAAGGGGACTTGGTGTAGGTATATGCTCTCTAGTTGAATATGTTATCATTATAAAAAAATATTGATTTGAGCAGCTTCAAAAGCCATATTTTTAAAAGCTTAGAACTTGTACTTTTGGAAGAGGCTTCTGTTTTTCCCTCAGCAGAGGCAGCTTTTTCCCATTTACCCAGTTTGAAGTTCATTTTTGAAGTTCAAACTTTGACAGTGGAAAATGTCTGATTTGTGCACACAAAGGATTAAAACTGTGAGGAAATCATGTGCTGATTCTGTGTTGGCCTAAGCAAGAAGGGGTTTGGTCACTTGGTCAGAAGCTGAGAGGATTTAAAGATGTGACGGAAACAAAAACAGAGAAGTTAAAGAAAGAAAGATGTACAATGGGAGAAGAATGACTTGACAGTGGCCATCTGGCCTGTTTTGGCCTTTTTACTGTAGCTCAGCCACGGGTGGTCACCACACACACACACACACACACACACACACACACACACACACACACACACAACTGGTACGGGACGACTGAAAAAGAAAGAATAGTAATGACCATGACATGTGTGTGTGTGTGTCCATGGGTGTTATCAAGTTGTTGTGCTCATCACCTAAGGGTCCTGAGACAATAGCGGTGAGATAATGAAGTCAGGAGCCAGTAACGGAGGCTGATGGAGAACAATGCAGCGGTAATGGCTCTGGCACAGTCAGTGGAGTTTACTGGTCCTCACTGGGATGCTTCCTTCCTGTCTTGTGTTATCAACACACAGGAAAGAAAACAACAAATCCTCCTCCTCCTCCTCTCTTTACTCTGAATGACTGGATTGTCATTCTTTTCCTCCTTGCCCCACTCTCCTTTCGCTCTCACCTTCTCTGCAGTCATGTGGATGCCAGGTGTTAACTTAGCAAAAGTGTGTTTTAAAAATGTTTAAGTGTGGAATCTAGCCTTGAAGTCAAAATGTTGTAGGAGGTGTTGAGTTCTCTTCATCATGATGCAAGGGAAAAAGTTGGAAACATCTGACATGACTCTTGCTGTGCTGATAGAATGTGGACATGGATGTTATGGTGAACTGATCAACACAGAGGGTAAACATGAATGAAGTTTTAAGTTTGAATTAAATGGATCCTAAGTAAAAGCCTTGATTTCAGTGTCATTGTGGTACATAACGGCCCAGGCCACTAACACACTTTTCCAATGGTCCAACATTATTAACAGCAACTTCATCTACATTTTGTCTGCAAACGGGATAAATATAATCAACAACCAATCCTGGGTCAAACGACTCTCTACAGTATATATTGTCTCCGGCTCCAATGAGCAACATGGCACCTGGGTAAACGGCGTAATTTCTTCTTTATTTTGGCAGTATAGATTCTGACCTGCACCTTTTTTGATGCAACATGTGTGATACATTGAATTTCCAGGCATTGGCATGTAAATAGCCATGAATGTTTATGTTCTTATTGTTTTTTACATCTTGGGAACAACGTGCAACCGCAATTTTTCCTTTGAATTGCGCAAGATGCATGTTGCTTCTGACACGTTGGCTTGCATCTAATTCAGGATATCGAATGTTATGCGTGTATAGAGGTATATTGAAACCTGTTGTCAGCGAACTACCTTAGCTGAGATTCCCTTTAGATTGTCTTAACATTAGTGTCTAGTATCTTTTTGCAGAAGGTTGCAGGAAGGAAATCATCCAAAGTTCATTATGCAGCTCACATAGCTGTTACTGTTACACACTGTGCAGCCTTCAAACCTCCCGTTTCTCCCAACTTCAGTGTTTCTGTAGTTCTGTTTGCCTTAATTTTGCTCTCTATAGTATACCCCTGTTTTCCTAATTTCCATTTTATTTTTCTATCTTGCTCCTCCTGTCCTTTTAGTCTCTTTTTTCTCTTTCTCTCCTCTCCTCTCCACTTTTTCTGCCCACAGGAAGAAGATGGTGTTGTTTCCTCCCTGTTTTCCCTTATCATTGTGTTTTCTTTCTCTGGGGGGAGGAGGGAGACCTCTCTGATATGGGATGCTGCATGCTGTTTGTGTCTGTCCCTCCTACTTGCTCTTCCTCTTTATCCGTTGTTTATCTATGCTTACCCTCCCTCTCTCATTTCAAAGCACCCTGAGGTGGGCTGTGTGGGGAGTGGAGGGAGGAAGGCCTCTCTGGGGTTACCATAATAACTCGGCTCCCTTCTAATTCATGAGCTTTGCTGCCTGTTTTACTCGAGGCTGACAGTGTGCGTGTGTGTGTGTGTGTGTGTGTGTGTGTGTGTGTGTGTGTGTGTACAATCGTGACCCTTTTTCATCCCCATAGTATAAAACATTGTCTGATACTTCAAAGAGGATGGGGTTGTTGCCTTTACACCCTCTGGGGAGACGTAGACAGTCACACAAAGACACAGAGAGCTGGGTAGAGCAGAGACTCTCAGGATGTTGTGTTTGCCGAGGACAGGAGGTACCGGCAGCGAAGCACAGAGGAGAAGAAGGACAGGGGGGTGGGTGGTGTGGTGTGGTGGAGGAGGTATTTTTCCTGTCTTTGCTGCCTTCATTGTCTCTCTGCACGCCTCTACAGTCATGAATAGAAATATGAAATATGACCCAAAGTACCTCATGACAGCAGCAGTGTGAAAATATACTCAATGGAACATCACTGTAAAATAGAATCGGTTAAATCATGGCCACCAGCATCAGCCTCTCATGCAAAAAAGCTATTGAATCTTGCTGTCTTTCAAAGTTGATGTCTTCATGAGAACGTTGTACGTGTATGGCTCCTCTTTTACACCCTTGAGATATTTGTATTCTTTCTGTTTCGCAGTCTATGTCAGAAACGTCATTAGCATGTTCACACACTCACTGGGAATTTTGAAGGCATTTCCCTGCTCTATTCTCACATGGACTCGGGACCTTGTAGGAAAATCTCCAGAGTTCAGTATGTGTCTGAAAGCCACTAGTGGCGAAGAAAGGTAGCAATGTTTTATTCACCCCAGTGTCTTGCCCAATTACATCACATTGTGGTAGAAAGTTGGCTCTACGTTCAGGTTTTATGTGGAGAGCGCTGCTGCATTGGAACTGTCACTGTAATGTGAGACTCACTGTGACAGTAACTGACGAATGACGAAGTAAAAGTCCACCTGACCACAGTTTAGGGGTGAACCCAGCTATAGTGTAAGAGACTTCAGCCGTTAGAATTCCACATCTCATTCTTATTCTTCCCTAACCTACGGAACATTTTAAAGGGTTGTAACATGAAATGACCCTCAAGTCGGAAGCTTCGCCCTAAATCTTAACACCACTCATGCTGACAATTTTCCTGTTCACGCTATCTCCAGGTTCCCCCAAACCAGACCCTGTTCACATGCTGGCTAGAAAAGGCACTGTAAACCCCACAGTTTCAAATCTCCCTTTTTTGTTGTGCTTGGGCTGATCCTAGTTTCTTTTAGTTAACCTTTTCTGATCAGGTAAGAATGCAGCCAAGATTTCAGATCCAGTCACTCATTCAGAAGTGGTCTTATATTCTTTTCACTCTGCAAATGTGTCCTGGGCCACATATGGACCCAAGGATGGCCTGCTCATCCGATGTCCTCTGACCTGCTACAGTTTCACATTGTAACAAAGTCCTCTCATGCTTATACATTGATTTATTTGTGGCCATGCACCACCACACTATCAATAGTGACAGCCAAATTTAGTTTTTATTTTTTTAAATTTGAAAAGCCCCCTCTGCCCCCCCACACACACTTTCTCTCTGTCTCTCTCTCTCTCTCTCACACACACACACACACACACAAACACACACACGCATACAAATACATACTGACACCTGACCTGTATGTCATGGTCAGACTGGCTAACAACATCATCATATGGTCTTTGTGAACATAAATGATGTACGTGTTTATTTGCACACAGACGATCTGATCAAAAGCCATCACTCCAGCCGCACGTGGAGACACATTCTAAGGAGGGTGTGAACTGACAAACTTAGATCTGTCCACTTGTGATCGGATCACTTGAGACGGATGTTAATACCAGGTCTGAACTGGGCCTTATCACCACGACACATGTGAACATCTAGCTTCAGCATGGTTTGCTGGAGGGAGTCTAACCTGGAATTGTGTTAATGCCACACTGCATCCAGGGAGGCATACAGGTCCCATAAACACATAGACTAGAGGAGGGACAGACAGATGGATGGACGGGAGGTTACATGTTGGACAGTCACTCATTTAGTGAGGGAATCAGTCAATGTGATACTGTTTCAGGAAGAAGACGTGTTTTGAAGACAAACACATTCTTCATGTCAGTTCTTTTCTTCACTTCCACTCGGTGCGACCGGTTGATTGATAGCTGGAAAAAAAATGATTTGTTAGTTTAAACTAACATGCAGTGTAGCTACTGCTTTCATCATGGGTGACACAAATACACACACACTCACATGTTCACACAAGAGCATAGTGTGCTAATCTCTTTAGCATCTCCATGGAGACGTTGGTGTGAAGGCTCTGTGGGGGTTTAGCAGTGCCCTGTCCTCAGACTACTGAGGCTGGGACTGTGGGGGAGAGTTAGGCAGTGGGCCATGAAAGTGTGTGTGTGCATGCATACGTGCATTTGTGCATGACTGCCTGTGTGCCCTTTTGCATTTTCATGAAGTTAATCCCAGCTCGGCCAAGCAAGTCTGGCTGTGCATAAATAATCACTTTAGGAGAAGTTCAAACAGCATCAGTATGCATGACCCTCCATCTCCCTGACACTACACTAGCAACAGGGACAAAAGACCTCTGAGCCACCGTTATCCTCTCGACCAACACATGTCTGCTGGCTGTTGCACTACTAGTGTTACTCCTCATGAGGAGGAGGGAATGAGAAGGTAAGATGACAGGAAAGACAGCCGAGGCATAGTGTTGGAAATATGAATAACTAAGTGACGCATGACAATGAGATCAGCTATAAGGGCTCATCAGCAACTTTTGAAACACCGCGAAAGAAAGAAAGAAAAAGGGATTTGGGTTTAGAGGAAGACACATCTCTCTGGCCTCTCACCATTGGCCCATGGTTCGCTCCAATGATCTAAGCCTGACTCCCCAGCTTGGTCCCAATTGGACCGCCATGGGTCAAATTAGCTCCAATATGAGAGCTTAGTTGGGCTTGAAGAAACAGCTGGCACTGTGTGGGGCCTTGTGGATCCAAAATGGCCGTCTGGTAACAACAGTAAGGCTCACGCATTCCTCTCCCACAGACATGGCTTAGTTGGGCCCAAAGTGGGATATTTGAAATGTAAACATGGAAATGTTTTTCTTTACCTAAATGGGTGAAACTGTTTCCCATGGTGAGGCTGTCTGAATTGGATGACGGTCAGTTTGTTGGTTTGCAGACCTTGAGAATGTCTGGCCAGGTCTTACTGTTTTGGAAGACAAAAAATGTAGAAACAACAAGTTTGTCTCTTTATGTGAGGCCTCTGCTATTAAAAGCTGTTTAACATGTGAACATAAGTTCCTGGAATTCTTAGCAGCAGTAGCAGCATGGTGCTGGGGATGTAGGTCAGTCCACTATGGCCCTGATTGAAATATTTCAACAGCTATTATATGGGAAGCCACCAAATTACACACACAATTCAGATCCTGTAGGGGATGAATTCCCTGACTTTGGTTATCCCTTTTACATTAATATGTTAATATTAATATATTAATTATTAATTAATATTAATTTATTTATTCATTTTTTGGTTCAGAGTGAAACCAAGTCTCTGGGGCATAACTGTTTAATATTGTTGATGATCCTCAGACGTTTAATCTAAAACTATGAGGTCAAAAATTCTATTAATCAAATACTTTGGTTTTACAGTAAGTATCTGGACACTGGAAATTTCCCCTTGAGGATAGTTGAAAATGTATGTTAAAGTTTCCATCACCCTCAGTCTACATTGATTTTAGTGTTAATTAGCTAAATTTAGCATGCTGACATGCTAAACTATAAGTATATGAACATTACAATAAAAATTGTTACTGCTAAACATCAGGATGTTGGCTTTGTCAGTTTGATCCATAAACTGTAAAAAGAGATTGGTGACACATCTCGACTTCTTCCCATTATCCAGACATAAATATGAAATGTCCTGGATACAAATGCTGCCATCTTGCACAGTAGTGATCAGTGGATGGAGCCGCGGCTGCAAGATACCAATCATCAGTCTCATCTGTCAATCACGTTACAAATAAAACCAAAATTATTGGGAAAACATACACCTGTGTAATTAGGTCTACCTGAATGACAGACACGTTTATTGAAAAATGTTATTTGACGTGTATTTTGATATTTTTGTTGGCCCATGTCCTGTTTTCTAACATGGAGGAGGCTGGGTGTATGACCTACACTGCAGCCAGCCATCCGGGAGCTATTGAGATGCTTTGGCTTCACCTTTGGGGAGCAGTCATGTCATCCAGCTTTATACAGAGTTTATTGTTTAAGCATTATAGTATGCTGATGTTAGCATTTAGTAAAAGTGTAGCCTCACAGAGTAATCAGAGCTGCCAGCGTGACTGTAGACTCTTATTATTAGCATGCATTTATGGTCATCATTTGTCTTCATAATTGTTCCAGTGAATTTCCTTTCGTCCCAAATGACCTCATATTTAAGAATCCATGTGGCACTAAAAATGTATTTCCATTTCTTTTATTTTTGTTCTCATTTCTAGCGTTTAGACAAGAACATCATATCCACTTTAGTACATCATTTGCATCCAAGTCTGATGTCATTTGATATTATGCATTTTCCAAAGAAGAATTGAATTTTATTTTGAAATATCTTTGGAACCACAACTGGACTCTGCAGTGCCAAACCTCTCTCTGCTTAATCCGATGGTGACAACATGTGAGCTGTAACAATTTACATGTCTCGTATGTGCTGCGGTGCTTATATTTACGTGGATCAAGCTGTCATTCCTAGAAAAATATAGTCTACAGTGATTTGACATGCACACAGTATTTTCCTACGTCTTTTTTGACTGCTTAACACTTTTTATAGGATCCAGCGTCACGTAACGCACACAGCTGCCAGCAAAATCTAACAAAACAAACAAAATTTGCCAAAACGGTCGTGTGTGGAGGCTGAAATCAACAACTGGCAAAAGAGAAAGCAACAGATGGAGGGCTGATAGAGACAGAAAAAGAGTGAAATAGAGGAAGAGGAAGGAGACACAGGAAAGAGACAGAGAGTGAAAGGAGTCGAAGAACATGTGCTCCTGTCAGTCTGTCTTTAATCCCCTTGGATTTTTTCTGCCTCCCTTTCCCACGTTCTCAGTGTTAATTGATAAACACAGGGAGGGAATGGGACCCCGTGACTAATCATTCTGGCTGCTGATGTGTTTTGCTGCTGCTGTGTGTGTGTGTGTGTGTCTGTGTGTGAGTGTGTGTGTGTTTCTACAGGTCACTGAAGTCTGCAGGCCTCACTGGAGTGGCACTAGCAAAGAACTGGCAGCGTCACCAGTCTGCTGCTGTTTGATGCCAGCACCATGTTGTCTGGTTTTTCCTTAAAGCAGAAACACTTGAGCATACCATGAGCCAAAATACAGTTAGTTCCATGACTCACTGAAAACTTCATCTGCTTTGACCATCACTGTGATTAAACAAATATACGGAACATATATAAGCACTCTCTTGTCTCCACTTGCATCGGAGCAATCTGAAATATTTATACTTTAGAACAAATGCGTCTTTGGTTTGAATACCAGGACATGAGGAACATGATATGTACTTGGAATCTTTGCTAAAATTGACTTTCTTTAGCAACAAAAAATATCTGTGGGATCCTGGATTTCTGATGTGTGAACCTGTGTAGACGTGCAGGCCTAAATCAAAGTGCAGGGCAGCATTCAACAGATGTAGAAAATGCCCTTAAATTACAACCGAATGTACAAGAACAACACTCTTGTGCCTAAGACTTCTGAAGAAAACAAAGTGAGATGGCAGATTTTCCCTGCCGGCTCCTGCACACAGTGAAACTCAGGTCAGCTCTATAAAAATGGTCATATTCTGTCAGAGCTCTTGAAACTGGTAAGACGATATGCTGAAAAACATATGAGCAAACATGGTTGTTATTGGGTATACCTTTAAGGAAAATATGAACACATCAAATAAAAATAAAAGGATTTTATCAAAAAGGAGAATAAATAAAAATGTTATGATTAATATTTCACAGGTTTGTGTTTTGCACCAAACTTATTGTAGAAAGTGACACTATTCACATTTATTTTTTGATTATAATGCAGATGTGGATGCAAAAAAAAATCACTGTGAACTAGTGTTGTGCAAGTTCACACCTCTCATGAACTAGTTCAAAGTTCAGTTCATACAAGTAAACATGAATAGTTCACGTTCATAGTTCACCATTTAAATTCTGAACTAGTTCATAGTTCAGTTCATTTCATAGTTTTAAGGTGGAAAGTGAGAATGAAATACTTAACTTGTTTTTTAAAGAAAACTTTATCCATCACTACCCCTTGCCTTAAACTGTACTTCATATGTATCAATTCCTAAAAGAAATGTTTTTTTTTATTATTGCTAATTTTGCCTAATAAAATTCATACCCTGCAAACAAAAGGCACAACAAATCATAGTGCTATGCCTAATGTAGGCTATGTAATATTGTAAAAAAAACATGAAATGAAAATGAAATGAAATGAAACATTAAAATCAAGATGGCCATTTTTATCAAACAGCTCAAGAGAGGTAGGTTGTTAACTTTTCAGACAAAGTCCTGAAATATTACTTGGACAGCTTAACAAGCACTGATGACATGTCTTGGACTTTTTTTGACTTTCAATTACTTGGAGATAACTTTTTAGGCTAGCTGGATGCTTCCGCTCCACATGCCGTTTTAAATTAAATGTGGATGAGGTTGACGTCCGGACTTGCTTTTTCAGCGCAGGAGGACACAATTTGCACAGAAAGGTGAGATTTTTAATGTCGGAATCTTTGTCAGACAGTGTGTAAAAATCCCGCAAATAATAATAAGGTGCATCGGATGTAGTCGCTGAGTCTGCGTCTCTGCTTTCACTTGCCATTTTTATACGAGACTGAGAGCTGTTGTCTTGGAATACGTTGCTTGTTTGGTCTACATGTGTGTGCGATGAATCATGGGTAACGTAGTGCGAAGTCGAGTTAATTGGTTTAGGTTAGGCTACATCGCGGAAATTTTACGGGCACTGAACAACGACATGGTGCAAGCATTCGATTTAGACGTCTCTCCTCAGAAGAAGGAAAACAACGTTTTAGCTAGACCTCAGATAATATGAACGTGTTCACCGTTCAAATTCATTATTTGTCATTAAGTTGCGTTCAGTTCATCGTTCTCATAAAAATGAACGTGTTCAATGAACATGTTCTTTTGAACTCGTTCATGCACAACACTGCTGTGAACATAGAGCACTCGGTGCCTGGAGAACTGCACACAGCACGTACTCAGAGACTGCCTTAAAACGAGCCGTCAGGATGTCTGTAACTTTGGTCCAACATTTACATCCATTGCCCTCAGCCACACCCCCAGCACCGCCCACCCAGACCCACCTTCCAAACAGAATTGGATTCCTCTGAGTGTAAACCTGACAGCAAACACAATACTAATTCGATCTCTGTTATCACGATTGACTTCTGCTTTACTGTTTTAAGATTCCCATTATATCAATCGTGGTGTTTTACTGATTATTATGGATGTGTATCTAAACTGCAAACTTGCCAATTCACAGCTAGCGACAACAAAAGGATACGAAACTTGATGGCTTTGTCCTTTGTTCCTGCCATAACACCAGAGATCCCCACAATGTGACCGTCTGATGTTTCAGCCAAATCCACCAGTATAATTTTTAATCTGTGTTTGACATCTCTGTTCGGCTCATTCTGACTGTGAGCCATTCTTTTGTTGTTGGTAGAAGCGGATACTTAGAACCACTAATATAGTATCTTCTAATACAAACAAATAAAACACTTGAATACCTTTAATCTACAGAGAAAGACCTTTTTTTCTCAGAAAAGACTGTGGGAGAACGTGGGAGTTACGATTCTAAAAAATTACAGTAAACCATTCAATCCAAAACTTTACTTGAAAACACACCCACATCTCTCTTTAACATCTTTTTCCTTTGCAAGATCACGATCCGTTGATCATCAATAGCTTTCTTATGAGAAATTGATAATGATGTTTGTATAATCCATTTTCCAAGTGGATTTAGCTAATTATTCCAATAGCAAATATTTTCAAAACCTTATCGGAACAACCACTATACATTTTGTAGATATTAAATTATAGATCTAATGTGTTTTTGAGATTGAGAAGTATTCATGGGGGGATTTTGTCACCTTTTGACACCACAGACTGGCTTTTATCCTCTGTTTTAGTCTTTATGCTGAACTAAGCCTACCATCCTCCATCAGTAGCATCATATTCAACAAGCTCAGTATGAGAAGAGCAACGATCCTTTCGTCTAACTCTCAGCAAAAAAAACAACTAATAATGACATTTTCCAAAACATCAAAGTCTCCTTTGAAACCCCTAACCCATCTGATTTTCTGTAAGGAATTAAAAATTCTTCATCTGTTACATGAAGGACATCGAACAACACTAATGTCATTTGGCTGAAGGTATAATCTGATTTTGTTGTGGTCAGTGCCTGCACAGTCTCTGGCTCTGCCAAGAAAACTGCCCAATCACATGTTGCCGTCTCAAACACACCCCTTCCTCGCTCACCCTCGTCTCGCTCTCTCACTCGTACACACATACACACACACACACACACACACATATGCTCAGAGTCATATAAGTTGCCCCTTAGTCATACTCCCAACCACAGGGCTCACACCCACATGTACCGCTCCCACTCACTCACACCCACACACACACCAGCCACGACACTGACTCACTCACATAGTGTCACTGCTGACTCATAATCAGGAAATTAGTGGACGAGTTGGATCAAACAGGACAATGGTTCATTCAGTGGTTGAGCAGTGAAACTTGAAAAAAGCTTCAGTAAATGTTATTTTCTTCCCCTGTTTGCATCCCTCGTGGTCTGTCTCCTCTTGTCTTCTTCAGCAATAAAAACCCTCTGACCACCGAGAACAAAAAGAAACCCCCCGAAAGGGAAGGAATTCAATATTCTATCATGCTTCTTTAAATTGTCCTATGTTGACATGAGGACAGATAATTGAAGAATTTTCTCTTGAAGTTATGACAAAGTGTGGTGAGCGGTTGGATAACGCGAAAACATAAAAACGGCTCCGTTAGGATTAGTCAGCACAGATGTTTGGAGCAACATGAAGCTTGGATGGAGAAAAACAACTGACAAGCGTACAAGTGGACTGTTGGAAGACAGAAAGCAAGAGTCAGTGAAAAGGACGGGCAGACTGGTAGTAACTGCACTGTGTGACATCAAAGGGAGGCTGGATTTGATTTGCCAGTTGCGGGAAATCGTGTAAAAGACTTCAGTGGACTGCATCACTCTTTGGATTCCTCTTATGCTTCAAGCTGCCTCCGTGTCTGCACATCAGCAAACATGAGAAGGCAACAGCACGCACACAGTTGTTACAGGACAAAACCGAGAAACTGGTTTTCAAACCGTTGTTTTCACCATTTCATTCTTTAGTTTCAGTTTCATGTTTAGATTTGACCAAACCACAATGATGTCTGCACCCTTCTCTGCTCAGAGCGTCACTTGACCCAAATTGCATTAGGATTTCTTAAACTCATCTGTGGTGGAATCCGCCCATGTGTATTTTTGGGTACTTCATGCTGAGGTTTTAAGATATCTCTCTTTGAGTATGCTGCAATAAACGGGGGGAAATGGAATTTCTCTCCACAGTGCGTATCCCAGTTATTCTGCATCATACTGTTTTGTGGATTATCGGTTTTCCACTTTTTTTTTAAACCCCAGAGAAACCTTTCTTCAAGAGACAGGGACATTACTGAAACTGAGATGGACAGACATACAGGCAGTTAGAGGCCTGGTCCTATGCTCCTTTACAGCTAATTGGACCA
Source organism: Verasper variegatus (assembly GCA_026259375.1). NCBI lineage: Eukaryota > Metazoa > Chordata > Actinopteri > Pleuronectiformes > Pleuronectidae > Verasper > Verasper variegatus. The sequence continues at coordinate 3,946,401 of CM048050.1, forward strand.
ATCATAATAAAAGGCCAGTCAATCCCCACCATTAGCCCGTTAAGAACAGGAAACAGAGGCTGGCTTTTAGCACTGCTTCTACCCAATGCTGGTCATACCTGCGGCTATGTGTCAACATACACACATACTGTATACACACACACACACACACACACACACACACACACACACACACACATACAGTTATATACACCCATATTTCCTTTCCTGGCTGTTGGACTGCTCAGTCTATTTTTAGTTTCATGTGTGCTTTTTTTCATTACCACATAGTAAACAGTACCTCTACTCGTAACTAAAAGGGAAATAAAGATTTCTACTTTCAGACAGGATGGGGAGTGCCAGGGCGCTGTTACTCTCACTGGGGGTTGGATTGGGCTCCCTGGGGGCCTCGTCGACTGCAGCCTGGATGCCAGTTTTGTGGAAAACACAGAACTCCGTACAGGCTGATAGAGGCTTGCTGGTAGAAAGTCGCCTCTTTCTTCTTCTCTTACTCCTCTCTCCCTCCTCTGTTTGACCTGTCATTCCTATACTTGAAGGGGGAATTCCCTTATTCTGTGGCCACGGTAGCTGGCTCTGAATGCGCCCGGCTGGGATGAGAGTGCTGGCTGGAGGTTGTGTGAGTGTGTGTGTGTTTGTGTGTGTGATTGGGGGGGTAGTAATGTTTGAGTGAGAGGCTCTTTTGTAAGACTCCTGCTGTTTGACAGTGGGGCTATCCTCCCAGGACTCATCTTCGGCCCCGCCACACCCACCCAGCCTTTCATATGGTAAGGTGCCTAATGGCTTTAACACTCGCCCAATAGCCACGGCACTCCCAAGCAACCAACGGGCTTTCCCCCAGCAACCAACAGGGGGCTACCCACCCTGCCCTGCTCCACCCCCTCCTCCCATGGTAACCAACCACCACAACTGCTGCCCCGGCAACTGCTTCTGCCCCACTGAACCTGCCCCAGCAACTGCTTTTGACTCTCAATCAGTTCAGGTTCATTTCTGACTCTCTTGCCGGAGGGGCTGGGAGGTAGGAACACAGAGAGGAGAAGAGGGACTGGCAAGGATGTGCATGTATGGGTGTGCATGCTACAGGGAACATCTCCCACCTGTTACAACATACACAAATCTCAAGTTGAAATATTGAAGGTGGAATATCTGGTGAAAAGAAAGTAAACTTAAACTTTGAAGACCAACAGCAGTCGGTCGCTGTTTTCTTGCTTCCAATAAGAAGTAGATGCATATTTATGCATGCCCACTCACACACACACACACACAAGCGTGGAGAATGAAGTGTTCCTGTCAGTTGGGGGTAGTATACACACATAGGGACTTGGCTAAATGAAGGTCGGCCTTTCCACTGGGTGCTCGGGGCTGGATTTGCATTTGAATCCAATTGTGAGTGCCTAGATTTATGCCTCTGTGAGTGATGCCCAGCAGTGCTTTTTTCTGGCTTTCTCTCTCTCCCCCATTCTCTTTCTCATCTTCCCTCAGTGTGTTGCACTGCTTATTGATCCCCTACTTTCCTCACACTTGTCCCACATAGAAACCCTCCTCTTTATCTTGTTTGCCAGGGCAGGACACACATTTGAACCGCTTCCCACGAATGTTCTTAGTCATTATTCTGGTAATACTTCTGTCAATGTATTTATTCTGCTCTACAATAAAGAATGCCCACATGGAATTATAATGCACTCATACATGTCTCATCTCATCTCTTCTTGAATCTATTAATCTATGCAACTGTGTTGCCTTACAATAACAGCTTTTAAATCACTGTGATGGTGCCTCTTTCATTCCCCACTTTGTGTCCAGGAAACCTGTTCATACCACTATGGAAGCTCTCAGACATGCACTGACGTCTGAACATTTTCCTTAAACTTTTTTGGAATGGTTGAATGTGAGAATGCAAAAGTCCAAGTCAGTTGCCCTAGAACTTTTGCCAGCCCTTTAGTAAAATGTCCAGAAAATGTCCAAATAAGCCCACGTGAAAATACAGCCGAAAAAATTGCCATACAAGTAGGAGACACTAACGAAGATGTCAACTTGGTAAGACAAGTTTCGAGAGCTTTTGGCGCTTAGCACTGACACCAGCATCGAATTTCTGTAAACAGAAAAAAAGGATTTCTGCTTCTTTCCCTCTGTTTATAACCTTTCTCTCCTCCATCATCTGGTGATGCTCAAGCGTGCATTCCTGTTTAATTATTTGTAACTCCAACACTCTGTTCTAATATTCACCTCAAAACCATCCACAAAAAATAAAATGGTTACTTTCCAGAGAAGTAAAATCACTGTGTAAACCACTGGGCAGTGTTTTGGAATGATAAGACCTCAAACTTTCAGATCTGCTGTGCAATCCAGCCTCTATGAATGTTATTTATTAGTCTCACCAGTGCCCGGACATGGCTCCACTATCACAGGGAGGTGCGGTTGATGAAGCAACATTTGAGTTATTTGGGTTTTAATCTCCTGTAATTATCCAGAAGGGTTGCATGTAAGAGCATATATGTCTCAGTCAGTTGCTGCTGACATACAGTAGGCTCAAACCCATTTCACCCCTTCTCCCCACCCTTTAGCCCTCCCCCACGGTTTTGTGCATTTTTCCCAGAATGCCTTGCTAATCACCAGCAAGATAGATGCAAAAGCGACTCGAATGTCGCATTTTCTCCATTAATAGTGATTTAAAAATCACGATAATAATTATTATAGCTTAGTTTGATATCGTTTCAATGTATTATGGTCATTTATTTTAAAACATCCTTTACAATAAGCACTACTGTAACACCTGCAGATGTCTCAGTAGCAAGCAAGCTAACGTTGCATTATTATTGCTGATTATGCACGTATTTTGACAAATGTTTGTGTCACATACCCCCTCTTTGAAGATACACGATGAAGTTAATTTAACTAGCATATAGCAGCGATGTTACTGAACTTAACTGCTCCTCTAATAACAATGCATCCTGGCAGGATTCATACAGACCCCTGCTGGTAGCCTGAAGCAGTGTGCTTTTGATTAATACGTGAAATAATGCAAGCTTTTTAATTTCCATTGGATAGATGGCAAATGTAATTTTGCTATAACATTATTGCCTTAGTACGGAGGGAAAGCAGGAAAACAAGTCCTGAGCATTTACCTGGTAATTTGATTCACCTGCATTAGCATAGATGTTATTTGTATATTACAGGTTTGTCACTTTAGTAACTGCAAACAATAGCATTGGTTTATTTAAGATCTCAACAATGTTATTACAATGACATCCCCGGCAAAACCTTTTGTTGCGTCAATTTACATGGATGACTACTGATGATGTCTCTGATTCTTGAAGTGCTGTCCCATTTCATAGGGGAAGATTTCAACCACTACCCCTTGAAACACCGTTTCAAGGGGTAGTGGTTGAAATCCTTGAAACACCGTTTCAAGGGGCAAGATAACCCTCGAAAACAAGGGTTAGGGGTAGGGAGAAGGGGTGAAAGGGGATTGAGCCATTCTCTGGAGTTTCTCCAGCCAGCCCTCGAGTAAAAACTCAGAAACAGCCCATGTGAGAACACAGCACGAGATTATCCGGAGGATTCACTGCTAGCAAGTGGGCTTGTGGATGACACTTCTTACAGGTGACAGACACACTACTGAAAAAAAAACTGATAAAAGAAGAGAAATATGCCATCAACGTAGCAGACATTGACAAAGATGTCAATTAGGAAGACAGCAACATTCAAGAGCTTATAGTGATATAGTGTTGATGTGCTGTAAACAAAAATGTGATACCCTGCATCCTGCGCTACCCTTTGCCTGAGCACTCGCACAGATTTGTGAATGCGTCTGACTGGAGAATCTCCTGCTGCTTTCTTCATATGTAAAATGCAAACTCCGAACATCTTCATTGTGTGCACATTTTGTGGTGTTTTGCAACAGGCAAACTGAAAGTATATGGTTTTAAAAATATCTGTGCTACCTGACTGCCCATGGGAAAGGGAGTTAAACATAACTTCTCTACATGAAGCGAAACCATTTCAAGGCTGATGTGAATCTGTTAAATAAAGAAAGGAAGCCAGTACTCATGAAATGAGAAATTCTTATGAGGGCATTGATAAGCATTTTAGCTCTTATGAATCACAGGTATGCTGTAATTGATCAAGAATGCTTTTAAAATGCACTGTGGATACAGTCATTAAGTTATAAAAGTGCTGCCATAACATTCCATACATCAGTACTGGAGACATTGATATAGAGACTTTTCCTTTATAGTGATGAATGGTCACTCAGACTTGCTGAAAGCATGAAGCTAGTATTTGCAGTGATAAAAACAGCAGAAAAATAAAACGATCTACCGGGGACACAAATTCTCCTCAGCTCTTTGACTGATTGACAGGGAACTCTCCGGCATGAATATTCATAACCACAGTCCAACCAAGCTTTCTCACAGCTAGAAGAAAAGTAAACTTTGCCAGGGGAGAGAGGATCGCTGCTGGCTTCTCACTTCATGTGGAAATGTGGGCCTTCTATTCAACTCCCTGCAGACATTTACAAAAAGAATAAGGAAGGGGAGAGTGGAGGGCTGTGGGGGGGGGGGGTGGTGACAGTGGTGGTGCGCCTTGAGTGAAAGTTGACAAGATTTAAGGATTTGCTGGGCTCAAGCTTTTGTCCCGGCCTGCATTTAAAAGTGAATGTACACGATTCTACATCCATTATTCACGTGAATTAGCAATCGTAAAAACAGAAGCTGGGAATGCAAAAGAAGGACAACAGTGACTGGAAAAGGGAGAACATATCTAAACGAGCTTAGCACACGCAAACAACACAAAACATGCAATTACTCAAGGACAGAAAAGAAAGAACAAAAACAAATTCTGGAAAAAAAACTGTACTGAGATTGATGTGTTGAGGGGACGGGTGACAGCTGAAACCCTGGGAATGGGTAATGCTGATGGGTGGGTGTTGGGTGGGGGGGTGGGTTTGAGGAGTTGACAGAGGCCTCTCAGCAGTAAAAGACCACTGTGTGTAATCGCTTTTAATTGGAATGTATGGAAGACAAGGCTCTCCGAGGGGATCAGTTGGCCTTAAACCTGCTTAATTATAGGGGATCATGTTGGTCGGTTGGGTCCGGGTCGAAAAAAATACCGCCGCGAGGATGAAGCGATACAAGAGGAGGAGGAGAGGAGGAGAGGAAGAGAGGAAGAGAGGAATGCTGGCTAGGCATATTCCCTATATGGGAACGCCATTCTTATATTGCCATACACTTACAGTGTGAGATTAATGAGATCAACTTGTGCTTTAGGGTAGTTTTTAATTTCCTCAGGTATGACAACCCCTCTTATATTCCCATCAGCAAAATTTAAAAGACTTTTATTGGGTATATAATGTCTCTGAGGTGCTCAACAGTCCATCCACCACATGGTGCTTTATGGTCTCGATCTCCGATGGTGTCACCATAACGTTCCTGTATCGTTATCATAGTATGAACTCACAGTGTGTCTGGGGTATGCAGTGCGTTTATACGGAGCTTACTATAATTCATCTTCCATGGTTTTGCTATAACATCACTGTAGTGTCCCCTTAGTGTCTTGTGATGAGTTTATAGTGACTTTATTGAAATGTTTGGTGACTTTTATCTCCCTCGCATGACTTTGACTCAGTTGTAGCTGCTGACATTGAAAATTCTACAGTGATATCTCAACACAAATATTCAAAATTTTTGCTCGCTCATAGTTTCCACTCCTTTACTAGTTTTCAACTTTGTCACATTTTTGTTAAAGAAATTGTTCGACCTCGCTACCAAATTAGCTTTATTTTACTTTATAAGCCTCCAGTCTTTGTGTTTACTGTCCTGACAGTTCATTCCCATCAGTTATAACAATACTGTTCTCCTGAGTTCTTCTATAAGATCTACGAATGAATCTGCAAAATTAAACAGGAGACAAAAAGCAGGGAGGGCAAGAAAATAGAAAATTAAAGACCAAGATTGAAAAGAAATCAAGCATGAAGAATTCAGTGTTCTACATATAATGGTGTAGATACTCAGGTTAAACAGATTCAACTTGGTCATCATTGTTTTACAACCACCGCACCTGTTTATCTATTTATTTATTAGTAATAGTCCTTATTTCAGTCGCCTTTGGAGGACTAGCAGGGTAAGATTTTCATTGTTGTTCATTGGTCAACGCCTGTTTTTTGCTGTGCAATCACCGTTTCCTAAGGTTTTGAACTATTCCTTTAAGACTTTGAGCAGGCTGTTGCACGCACACAGATCCAGAGAGCACAGTGTCTTACCCATCCGAAACACGTGACGCTGTACTTAAAAATGATCCCCAGGCGTATACGTTTGCAGAAGAGACTGTGATTTGTGTTTGTAGAACTTGTATACACATGAGCTCGCTCCCAAAAATGCCCTGTGTTCTCTCTCACACGTAAACAAAGTTGTGCTTGCTTACATAACATAGAGTTGTGGGTCTCTGAGACACAGAAGCTGCAGATTTGTATTGTGTTGAGATGCAAAGACACACATACACGCACGCACACTGAGGGGAACTCAGTGTGTAGCTTGTCATAACTATGATACCTGATTGGTTGAATCAAAGGAATGTAGTGAAATAGGAACTTCTCCTCTGATACAACCTCCCCACACACATACACACCCACACACACCCACGCTTCCCTGTTTTGAGCCTTGTGGTTATCCACATTATAGTTGTGTTATCCATCTTCTCACTGGACGTTCCTGGGATGAGCACTGTGGTGGGAGCCCCCACGCTCCCCACTCCTTGTTGTCATGGTGCTGGTAGTTTCCTGTCCGCCTCGAGATTGCTCAATGTTGTCTGGATGCTTGGTCGACATGGCGACTGGGTCAGGGTTGGTGCTGGTGGAGCCCAGCGACTGCGGCTGCAGCCTTTTTCCAAAGGGCAGGCATGGGCAGTCAGCGGACTCTAGGTTTGAGAAGGGAAGAGGTCTAAGGTTTGGGGAAGGGGGGTAAGGGGGTATGAAGTGGTCCATGGGGTCTGGCATTTCAATCCCCCACCCCTCACCACTACCACCCCCTCCCCACCCTATAATGTTCTCTGCGGCGGGGTGACCCGGTTCTGGCTCCCAATGTCTCAGGTCCGACGCCGGGCCACAGCGAGACGCACCAACCACTTTCCCATGGACCCGCTCTTCCAGGCCCATCATTACCATTTAATACTCTATAATATAACCCCCCCTTTTGTCCCCCCACTCATCTCCAAAACAGCCTCCACCAGGGGAATGGAGGGGGCTGCCCACACCACAAATGAGCCAGGATACCCAATATCCCCCCTCTTTTATTTGGATCTATCTAGTGCATAGCTGCACAACAGCTCCCAGTCATTTCAGACAGGCCACTAAGTAGGGGCTACTGTGAATTGGATAAATAAGCATCAGTTAGGACTGTGCAAGAGCATAAGGATGTAAGAATGAAATGTTGGTTTGGGAAAGAAGGTTTTGGGCTATTGTTTGCCTTCATAAATCAGAGCTGGATCCGTGTTATGACATAGAGGTTAGTGGCGTGACTTCCGAGTTTGTTTCATTGTTAGTTTGCCATTAAATGAGCAATGCTGATTCTCAGGCTTGATTGGGCTGTTGTTGACATCACACAGTCAGGGATTTGGCAAAGAACGTCCAGATCCACAGATGTGTGATGTCATTTAAAATACTACGGTTACTATGATGTGGAGGGCTGAATCACCCATCCATTATAAAGGTTTTATTTTGCTTTTTTATAATCAAGAAACCAAATAGGGCTGGTGGCAATTTCCATGTTGAGCAAAGGCAGCAAAAGAATCGTACTCATGCCCGAGTGTAATTCAAATGATAGCAACTGAACAACACTAAACTGTGTGTGTGTGTGTGTGTGTGTGTGTGTGTGTGTGTGTGTGTGTGTGTGTGTGTGTGTGTGTGTTAAGTTATCATACATGTTAGCGAATTTAATATTTCACATGCAAAATGCTCCTGATGAAAATATCAAAGGTAAATACCTTCTCCAAAAATGTTAATGTCTTTTGAATAAGCTGATGCTTATTGGCAAATGTGTTCTGCCTCTTTTGCTCTCTACACAGACAGTTTACCTGCGGGCAACCAAAGCCTGCTCAAACGTGATTGGTCAAACTGGAAACAGAAACCAGAAGGCTTCTTGCCCCAAAGTCTTGTCCCTTAGATTAGGTTTGGATGAACAGTTTCCCGAAATTGTATAAATTAAGACATCAAATCACCAAATAAAATGAAACAGATTAATTAATAATCAAGTAAGTTTCTATTCTTATTTGCATCATTTCATTTTGTACATGTACGTACCATATAGGTAGGGTCTGCGTGTGTGTGTGTGTGTGTGTGTGTGTGGACATGCAGTGGGGATTTAGAGATAGCTTTGGAGGTGTATTGGGTGTCGAGGGGCCCGGAGCTCGTCTGAAGAGCTTCATTCACAGAGCCAGGATACTGATAAGAAGCAGAGCAGAGCTGCCATGAATCCACCCTCTGTTCAGTCTCTCTCTCTCTCCTCTCCTCCAGCCCTTTATGCTCCCTGTGAGAAAGTTGTGGGGATGAGGTTGGAGTAGGGGTTGGGGGTGGGGGGCTCCATGCAGGCTCTCAAAGTTTAATTAGAAGGATTAGAATCAAGAAACAGAGGAAGAAAAGAGAAAGTGGTACACAGGGCAAATCAGAAAAACATGTCCGTCTGCAGCTGTCTACTAATATCCACTATTGTCCACGAAACGTTTTTTTAATAAAAAAAACAAGTGTAAAATTCTGCTTGTTTTAATAATGTAATGAAGATACTTATATGTCCTCAGACTAAGTACTTGTATCTTTGTATGAACAAATAATACAAAATAAAGCTGTATAATGGAGGATTGTGTACTAGGTTTAAAGAGAGTTAGATGCTTGCACTAACACTTTAACTGCTTTCACCTATTCAGTTTTTTTTTATGCCTGATGCTGTGCCAGCGCCGTGAGGGTGTGCCTGACCTCACTGTGCCTTTTAGAACGTGTAGGCACCGCAGCCCACACCTTCCACATACACAATTTTTAATTTATGTATTTATTTCAAGTACTCACAACACTGATAGTGTCTTTTAGGTCACAACGTAGCCTTTGCTTATTCCTTAGGCTCATATCACATGTCCCCCTTTTCCTTTAAACAACACAGCACTTTACTCAGAGTTTCTCACCGACACTTAAAATGCATTTGTTTGCCATCCACCATTTTAACTGCCATTTAAACCTCTTTCAGTATGTCAACAATTTTGAATGTTCCTTATTTTTAGCTGCGAGTGAACACATGTTTTCTTCATAAGATACAAGTTTCACTAGTTGTATCAGTGTACATGGCTGTGTATCTCAAGGCCCTTCAGTATAGTTGGCCAATTCTGTGGTCTTCAGGAGTGTGATAAAACTGTCTGCTTTTGGCATGTGAATTAAATGAGCTTTCGTGTGGCAAATAAGAAAAACCATTGTCATTGTGCTCATTTCTATGATTTTTAATACGTTGGGAAAAATGTCAAAACCTCCATAAGGAGTTTTACTACAATTATTTGGTCATGAAACATCTGCTGCAATACTTTGTCATGAATATTTCACTGACAATATTTTTTCATCCAAAGTGTCTCTATGGCAACAGTGTAATCACCATCCCAGCCCTTAAGTCATGGGAATAGTCTGGTCCAAGTGTTGGTTTGGCTTTGGAAAGGACCAGAGTGACTGTATTGTCCCTTGAGATGTAAGAGATCTAGGGTGAGTGAATGTGAGTTTGTGGTGACCATTGTCCAGACTATCTTTCCATCTTGCACCTGTACCAAAGACTTGAAAGGATGACACAATCCAGAGAGTATATATCTCTAGAAATGTTTACACAAATTTAAACACACTAAAATGCACATATACTATAGCTCTGGTCAGCTCAGTGTTGGACATTCAAGGAGCCAAAATCCCCCATAGGATACAAGGACGAGGTCAAGCTTAGTCATATAGGAGGTCACAGCTGCTAAAACACCCAGCAAACAAAATTAGTCTTGTTTGTTTTTGAAGGAAGCCTATATCGCCCACAGTCAAATAAACCTCATTGAATCCCCCCGACCCCCCTGGACTCTCAATCAACCCGCAGCCTTGGTCAGCACATTTCTGCCCCATGCCGAGGCAATCTAAGGCTGGCCTGTGTCAGTTCTGCTTGGCCTAGCTTTTGCATAAGCTTGGTGACCCCACCGCACCTCATCCCCTACCCCCTCCACTCAGCCTGCCCTCCATCTCCCCCATTGCTTTAATCAGCACATGCATGGCTACACTCACCTCTGAGAGACAGACAGGAGAGGAGGGCTGGTTGACTGTGTGCAAAAAGGTTGGCTATTTGACTGATACAATAGTTTGTTTGACACATAGCATTCTGGGTTGTTGACTAGCTAGTTGGTGGCTAGGAGCTAACCAGCTAACTGACAGAGAGACCAGCCTGTTTATTAGTTGTCTGAATTATTGAATGACTTGAATGGTTGGCAGTGTAAAATAGTATTGGACCCCTACAGCTCCAGAGCATAACAGTGGCCGGCAACTTTAAGAACGGCTCTGGTTCAGGAAATAAATTTCCCATAAATTTTCTACATTGACGTTTAGGAAAATCCTTCGGCTGACCAGCTGTGAAATTAATCATTACCAGAAAGCATTTGATTCAGAGCAAAAAACTATTCCACATTATCTCCACCAATCACAAACGTCACTATTTTGGATCGTGGGTAGTGTAGTACTTGAAATCTTGAATAAAACACTTTTTGTTGCTTCTACAGGAGCATATAACATTGTTTCACAGTAAGGTCGGTACTATCTTGGACTGTCGCAATATTATGGCTGATAATCAAAATCAAAAGGCATTGATATCTTGGTTGGTTGAATGACTGTGGTTGACATATGGTTGCCTGAAAGTTTTGTTGGTTGAGAAGCTAGTTGGTCTTTTGACAGTTACTGAGTTAACCCATTTAAAGAGTATTTTTAATGACAAACAGGTTGCTGCTTGGCCCATTGGTGAAGTGGCTGACTGACTGAAAAACTAAGTGGTTGTTGTACTGGTAGGCGAACCAGTATTGCTACCAGCTGCCTGACGGACTGTTTGACAGGCTGTGACCTCTTCACAGAGAGGCTCCAGCCTCATTTAGTCTCATTAGTACCAAGTCTCTGGCTCCCAGACAGGGAGAGCACTGCCGCTCCCTCGGGGAGGGAGGTGTGTATCTGTGAGTGTGTATATATATATATATATATGAGTGTGTGTGTGTGTACATATGAGAACTCCTGTCATCGAAGCACAGATGTCCAGCAGATTACATCACACTGACCGCACCCTGATCTCCTTCACATCCTCACATCTTTTATCCCCTACCACCTGACGCAGCACCACCACCACCACCACCACCCCTCAGCACCCCATTCTGAATCCTCTCCACCCCTCCACATCCACCCAGTTACAACCCCTTCACTCACACATTCTCCAATATAGACAATGGGTTCTGATTTATGACTCCCACCGCTGCTTTCCCATCACCTCCCCTCGCCTGATGACTTCATCTCCCATCACACCTCACCTCATCTCCATTAGGGTGTGAGGCTACATGGGCCATGATGCACTGGAATTTGTGTTGCTATAGGCCTGACCGGTGCAGGGGCGAGATGGAAGTTCTCAATCCTTATTTGAGCAGGCAGGTTCATTAATAACACATTCTTGGTCACGGTAATATCCAAGAGAGTAAAGGAAGGTTTACACACATAGACACAAACTTACAAAGTCCTTGTATGATCAGCAGGGAAAAATCTTCTCCCCAGTGGAAGAATCACTCCGACCAACTCCAACGAGGAAAAAAACAAACATAAAGATGTTCTTTAAACATCGAAATAAAGCCTGTCTATGGTCTTTCTTGGGGCATAGAACAACACCTTCTCAGTAGTTTACAAAAGATGTTTATCCTTTTCTCTCTGTCCTTTCCTAGCCAGAATGTCGGTCTCCTAGGCCTCAGTCACAGATCCATAATATAGTAAATATTATGTCAGTCCTTCCTTTTCCATTCATCTGTGAGTTGGGGTTTGTGAGAGACCTAAGGGGAAAGAGGACCATGTCTTGGAGGAGTTGGATATGGAGGAGAAAGAGGCCAAGAGCTTTGCTAATGGTCCCTAAACTAAAAAGGTCATCTGGTTACATCTTGCTCTGTTTGTTGTTATGTAGTGAGGTGATGTCATGATTAAAAGTGTCAAGCTGCTGAAATGAATGCTGGAGGACAGATCTCAATTTCCCTCGGGGCTGAGGATCATGGCGGGGCCAGAGGTTTTAGTTTAAAAAGAAGAAAAAAGTTCTTTCGATACTTACATACAGTTCAGATTTCCACCCCCTACCATGACACCCTACTGAGTGTCCAGTGCAATGTATCCTCTAGTTCTCTGACCTCGGAGAAGAAATACATACATGCATGTGGGTTTGCAGGAAGGATTTCAGTCAGTAGAACAAATAAAGTAATCTGATCAGTGTAAGACTAAGCAGTGCATTACAAAGAGCCAGTGAAACATCTTCCTGTAGGACAGTGCTGTCTTGTTGAAGTTAGCTGCAGCTCACATCCTGACAACAACGGCCTTTGTGCTGAAATCATTCGCATAAGTTTGCCAGTGAGTTGAATTCTGTTCTGCGGCTTCCTTCTTAAATGGTCTACAAAGACCCCTGGAAGGCTTTTCCCATGACATCGAATTGAGTTTACAAGGGACAGATATAAACACGAATGAAACCATGTAGCTCAAACTTCAAATAATATGAAACCATTAGAAACAGACTTAACCAACAAAACAGAAAATACATAATAATGAGAAAAAGAGTGAACAAGAGACCCTTGAAGGCCTTCTCTCTATGGCATGTAATGTAAAATCGTAGATAGCTGATGGATGAGTCAACATTTTCCCATGACATGTGGTGTCAAATCTGCTCCAGTTTACAGTGGATGACTGATGGGTGTCAAAGCAGCGTGGAGTCCTTGTGGAGGACAGCATCAATAGTCAGAAAGATCTGAATGTTCTGCAACACACAGAACAATCTAAAGTTGGTCTAGTGTTGATCCCCATGTACCCCCGTCCTCTCCCCGCCATGTTGACCTCAGGACCACTCTCCGCTTTTCAGTGTTGCCCTAATGGCCGAGCGTACTCTCCCTTTTTTCTTCCCTTTCTCATCCTCGCATTCTAACACAATACAGTCATGTCCGGCTGATGAATCGATGGCTCTGTTTGGGCCATGAATGGACGGGAGCGACGGAACGTGAATAGAGCAGAGAGTAGAAAAGAGCAGTTTATGTGCAGATAGTTGTAACGATGAAATAAATGGACGTAATGGACTTGTGCAGATGGAAGACAGAGGAGGTCAGGGGGAGTTAGGGAAAAAGATGAAGACAATAACTCTGCTGCAACCCCCAGGGGCTTCTGGGAGAAGGTCAGAAGTCGACATGCTTGGGTGAGATTCATATCCGAAGCCCTGTTGGCCCTTAAACTCTGAACACTGGTACCAGCCTTTATTGCTCCAGACATCCTCTTTCATAACCCCCTGCATTCCCTCTCGCTCTCTTTCATTTCCTTTTCATTTTTAAAGCTCTCTCATTCTCTTGAGTGTATATATCCACATATGTGTATATTAATGTGTATACTTTTATTTAAGGCCCATGCCACTGAGGCTACACATTTAATTTTCAAGAAATACTTTGACAGTAGATGGTATTTGTGTGTATATGTGTGTGACATGTGTTTGTATGCATTCTATGTGTGTGTGTGTGTGTTTGCGTGTGTGTGCTCTGTTATATCTCGCCAGCTCCAGCGGGTTTATATTGCTGGTGCAACCAGAGCCCTTCAGACAGAGGGTCCATGTCTACGCCATGCCAGTCAGGCAGAACAGGAAAGTAAACTGGAAGGAATGGGGGTACGGGGAGACTCACGGTCGTGGGGAATAGCCCATATAACTAACGCACAGGGGGGCCTTCAGGAATTACAACCTTGGTCTGTTGGCAAAGGTCTGTGTTGGGTTAAGTGCCAGTTCACAATCTGAACACGGAAGGATTGTAAAAATGTGAGGAAAGCAACCTAAAAGCCTTAAATTCCCCTTAAGAAAAAACATAAATCACTTAAATCATGAGTTTCAGGAAGATGAAATGAAATTTTAATCATCTCAAAGGGTAAAACTGGAACTCTGCCGTAAATTTTATAAGCACATAGGAAAAAATACTATAAATAAGGAGCAAAGCACGGAGGTCTTTAGTACAACACAAACATCAGATTGTAGAAAAATCGTTAAATATTTCTTTTATGGTTTGTTGGTTATGTAAATAGGCATTGTGTAACAAGAAAAACAAGGAATTGATGTATTTTTGCCTGAGGTGTTACTGTTCCCAATTCTGAGAAATAAAAAAATGGTGGAGTGTAACTAAAGCACATTTACTTGATTACTTATTATGTATAAGTGCAAATATGCATATTAAGTACAAATATGAGATACTTGTACTTCACTTGAATGTTTCCATTTCACGCAACAGCCATTTACATAACAATCAGTCAAGTTTAGTACTGTGACGTCTATTTTGTTTTTCTTGGACTAGACTTTTTGTAGGTGGCTGTTAAACTGCAGAGACTATTGCTAAGGTCAGATTGTTTGGGAAAAACACACAGGATTACGTACGATGTAAAAAGGGCATAGCATACCAACCTGGAAACATCATCCCAGCAGAGGAGTATAGTGGAGGGAGCATCATGATTTGCAGCTGCTTTGCTGCCTCTGGGCCTGCATACAGCTCGACATCATTGAAAGGAAAATTAATTTCCAATGTATCAAGGTGTCAAAGGTGTCAATGTAGTTGTCCGCCCACTGAAGCTCAGGCCAAGTTGGATGATGCAGCGGGACAATGACGTGAAACATGGATGTAAATCTGATACAGAATGACTTCAAACACAAAAAATCCACCTTTAGGAGTCAGGGCCCAGTCAGAGCTCAGACGTTAAGCCAATGCAGATGCTGTGGAGTGACCTCAGAGAGCCGTTCACACTAGACCTTGAATTTATGGGTATTTAAATCAATAGTTTTGCCAGAAACAGACATTCCCGTCTCAGTTTCTCATGTATTGATATTGTCATTGGAAAGTTTTCTACCTTATCACCCACAAGTCATCCATAATCAACCCTATCTCCTTGAAATCACATTTTTTATTGATTTTCAAGAGCAATCACAATCAAATCAATGAGGAATCATTGTATAGTGAACAAATCTCTTCATGTTTAATTTGTTTTCCTATAACATCCGCTTGTAACAGCTACAGTGTGATTAATGTTATGCATGGCTGTTAGGTCAGGCAATAACATACAGCACAGAAGACCATATGTTGTATTTATTAACGCTGAACCATAATCATAATTTCCCCCAAACCTTCTCTGGCCAGAGTGATTCTGTCTAAATCCAACCACATGCAGGCCTCAGCATGTCATTCTCACTGTCTGCTTTCTTGCATAAACAAATCTGTGTACACAACGCAGACAGTGATTATTTTCTCTTCGAAATGGTTTGATATTTGGGAAAAATAAATGACTAGTATACTGCACATTTACATGTATTTCTCCAAGGTTATAATAAAGCACAGGGTATCTGTTATCCTTACTAGAGAACAGCCACGTGAAAATATAGCTCTGTGTGAGAAGGGCAGACTGGAGTTAAAGGCCACAGTGAACTCTGGAGCTCCATGACCCAGACATAGACCTCTGGGTATTGGTGAGGTGTATCAGTGTTGGTACTTCTTGTCTGTAACTGAGCCAGACGGACAGCTGCTGTCTGTCTGCTCACTCTCTGTCATCAGCTGCGGTCATGTACCAATACCAAGTGCATACCGGGCACCAAGCACCTGGCTGAATGCAGGACATATAAATACATATACATATATATAGCCCGGATCACAGCAAGCTTTGGCATGTGTATGTGTGCATGTGTGTATGGAATGAGAATAAAAATATCCCATCTCCAAGGAAAGAATGTAAATGCTGGAATTGATATAGATGTAGACAGTGGCGGATCTAGGATTTTTCTAACTCAGGGGCCATAAAGGGGCCACAATTTACACAGAGGGGCCAATTATAGGTCTAACATCCATGCAAAAGTCCTGATTCAGTAAGCTGCGCATCTAAATCTTTACTTGTTTGCTCTTAGCTCTATAGCTTTGAGAAAAGCCACACAAATTATTGAATATATTTTGAAAATTGATCCTTGTTCAAGCACTTCAAACTGATGTTTGATTGTCAATCACATAGCTGTGATTGACAATCAAACATCAGTCAGTCTATATTTAAGCTTTTTGTCTGTGTTTTGTGTCGGTGATGTAAAGGTCAACTATACTGTACTTTATGGGTATATGCTCCAGTGGGACAAAATGAATGGGATCATGTTTGTAACTGCCAACACTCTCCGTCCCACCACAGTCAAGGGTTAAGTTGTGAGTGAGTCAGATGCCACTGGAATGAGAAGGCTGCGAGTTGAATCGAGTCTGCTGAGTGTGAGTGTTTTCCTTCATTCCTGACTAACCTGACTGTCTGTGTTTGGCCATAATAAGATTTAACAAATGTTCCTACATGAAGCATTATCGATATTATGAGCCAAAGTGCAGAAGAAGGCCCGAGACCAGAAAGAATGGACTAACAACAAGTTTTTTTTTTATACAAGTAAAAGTAATTTATGTTCAAGTTCTGTTGTAGATATAAAAATGCATTTACACATATGGACTCACACACAACAGCAACAACAAAAAAGCATTGTGTGACAGAGGTAAGCAACGTGCATTAATTGTTTAACTCTGCAAATAGAATGGCTTAGTCATGTTGCTGTTAATGAAGGACATGTTTGAGAGCTG
This sequence comes from Verasper variegatus, assembly GCA_026259375.1. Lineage (NCBI taxonomy): Eukaryota > Metazoa > Chordata > Actinopteri > Pleuronectiformes > Pleuronectidae > Verasper > Verasper variegatus. Next base: position 3,963,273 of record CM048050.1, read on the forward strand.
ATTGAGTTTGTGGAGGGCTGAAAACAAATGGAACACAAAAGCTTTGATAAAGTAGCTGACCTGATCAATGACCACCTATGTTCTTCTCTGATGTAACTTTCAAAATAATCTGCTGATTTTTGTTTTTGATGAAGAATAAAGTGAAATTTATGAGCCCTACATACAGTAGGAAATATTTTTGCATTCATAGCATCAAATGCAAAATTCTAACTACTGTATCCAGACTGAATGGGCACCAAATGTTTACATGTATTGTGAGAGATAGGTCCTGGACATATGAGTGGAGGGAAGATGAAACATGTGATGCAACTCAACCACAGCAAAATGCTGCAAAACCTCAAAAGACATTCGATGGCCATTTTACTATGTACACCTATGCAATCTAATGTAATGTAATTCTGTACAAAAGCTCTGCCACATATTCTAACTTTACAAAACGTATTCAATATAATTCAATGCAGCCCAGTTCAGCACCACTGCAAACTATGATCTCAATATAGTTAAATTAAATCTCTCTGACAGCATCAATCAAAACTCAACATAGTCATCTTTGTAGAGGTGAGTTTATAGCCAAGTTTATTTCCAGTTCCATGACTAAAATATCCCAGAAACAAGTACTGTGTCATCTTCTTTAATGTTTAGTATTACTCATAGCCCAGTAAATAGATCATCAAAAACAAACCACACGATGTGGATCAATTCAGATGTAAACAGCAGTTACTGTTGAACCACTTCAGGGTGAAGTCTCCAACAGCATTAAAGTGCATGTAAATCAGCATTGGTTGTGAGTTGTGAGGTTGGGGTCTGGAGATGTGGGAGTATCTGTTTCCACACACAAACCACTCAGCCTGGTCTAATCCCCATGTCGCCTCTCCCCTCAGCAACAACTCCAGCCCCGTCCTCTGGGTAGGGCACAGGGCAGACCCCAGGGGTCAGGGGTCAGGGCAGCTCCTTGGGCTGGACAATAGCCAAAGCGCCACCTGGAGTAAATCAGCAACCGGCTCAGGCGATTGCCCGTGACAGCCACCATTACTGAGGCCAAATAAACACAGACGAGGCAGGGGGTTGTGGGTAAATCTTAGGGGGAGATCCGCTCACATGTGTGCAAACACATACACCCGCTCTGTCTGTACTGACTGTCCGAAGGGCTGCAACTCACTTTGCCCCAGTGTCACCCCCAACTCACCTTCCCCTTCAACCCCGTGTGTGTGATTAACTGTTGGTGGTGGAGAGGATGAAGGGTCGAGAGAGGAGTGGGATGTGTGTGTGTGCGTGTGTGTGTGTGTGTGTGTGTGTGTGTGTGTGTGTGTGTGTGTGTGTGTGTGTGTGTGTGTGTGTGTGTGTAGGTGTGTGTGTGTGTGTGTGTGTGTGTGAAAGGTTGGGGGGTTTCAGTGAAGGGAGGGCTTTGTTTTTGTACTCGTATTTCATAGAGCAGACTTGTTGTTTGTTGGTTCAAATCCCCTCCATGTGTTGATGTGAGACAGAGATGGAGCCTGAGCAGGAAATAGTTTTTCTGGCCTTCTCTTTGCATGTTTGGATAAATTAATGAATGCATGAATGAATTGATGGATGGATGGATGGATGGAAGATTGTATTATAGATCCTATTATGTAGTCTTTTTAATGTCGCATTCATTCAGGATAGCTGATGTGTTTGTTTGGATCGTTCAAAGTAGATGTTACTTTATGGCTGGAGACTATGCATAGAACAGTGTGTATAGATTTTTTACTTTTCCTCCTGAATGATTTTGTCGTGCACAAAATGGGGTGATGGTGGTGAAGGTTGTGTGTGAGGGACAGAGTAACACAAATGCTGTGCAGCTTATATTAACTGCGTTGGACATGGTTCGGGTTCAGACAGAAAAATGCGCCTGCTCTCTGTTCTTTACAACTGGGATGTCCACTGAAGCTTTCCCCTCCTGCAGTCTGATGTGTCACACTGCAGCAGAAAAATGAAGATTCACTCATTATCTACTCACCGGAGGGGTGGGTGAAGTGTTTGAGTCACAAAAGAGTCACAGGGGTAAACTGTGTAGCTGCCAAATCCAATACAATTGAAGTAGCTGGTGATCAATTGTCTTTTTTAGGATACAAGTGATAATTGATCACCAGTTCAGTGAAGTTAAATAATATAAAGTTGAGCTGAGGGTGAGTTATGATCTTTCCTCCTCATGTTTTCACCAGCTACTGATTCCACTGCTTCCTTTGTCCAAGTCAAAGAGGGAAAGCTGTGATTTATTTTCTTTTAATTTGAGACTTTGCGCCGATTTAACTAACTAGAAGGTTGGTGGAGACTTTATTTCCACTGTGTGTTTGGATGTTTGAATGGATTTGTCTCGGTGGTGGAGGCTGAGCGGGCAGAGAGGGAGAGGGTGGAGGGGGGGCATAACTCTGTTTTGGATACCAAAGACCCAGCGATAACCACAGTGGTCTCTCTGGCTCCAGCTATACCCCACTGTAGTTGGTCAGCATCACCCACTGCTGGGCTGCAGCTATGTTTTGTACTCTGTGTGTGTTTTCTGTGAGAAGTTATGCAGCTCGGTTTATTGCTTTGCAAGCGACGGCCTATAAAGGAAAAGGAGGGGAGGCAGAGGTGGGTGAGACTGTGAGTGAGAATATAAAGCTGAGTAGGAGGAAAGAGAGATTTGATATGTGCTTCTTGGCTTTTGAATGATTTGTTTAAATACATGTTGTCAATGTTGGAAGTGTTTCATATCATTATTATAAAGCTGATACTGGTGGGAAAAAAATCAGAGGATGTTAAAGATTGAAGGGTTGAGTGCTCTTTGGGTAAAATAGTAATCATGTGGGGGAAAACATGTTAGAAATGTGTTAAATGCTTTTTTTTCAAAGATTTTTCTTTGTTGGCATTTTGTCACAAATGAGATGAGGAGATGGGGGGGTACGAGAGGGGTAAGACATGCAATAATAAAATGATCTACTGCTGGAATTGAAGCAGGGGTTTAGGACAAAACAAGTAGAACAGACCCCCAGCGATCATGAGCGATTATACACAGTGGCTGTATTTAAATTTTTAATAAAGTTTATCTTATCTTAGTCCCAGTTGTGTGTTTTATGACTAGACACCCTTTCACAGCCATGATAAACCTTATAAATGTTGTGCCCTAATGTGTTTTCTTCTTGAATATGTAGAATTATAGCATTGAACGATGGGCCTCATTCACCAATATCTTCTTAAGAAATTCAGTTTAAAAGGTATTAAGCCAGCAGTCTGACACACTTAAAGAGACGTTGGTCGGCTCCTCTGGACCAGCTCCAGTCTGGTGTTTTTGGCAAATAAGAATGTGTCATTGTGTTTAAACATTTCCCAAAATAAGACTTATCCCCAAACTACGTTTTAGGCTAAATTGATCAATAGCTACACTCTGGAACCATTTTATCTCCTTCTTTTTCTTTCTTACTGTGCAGTTGCTTCCAGCCATAAAGGACATTTCCTTTTTTTTTACTATTGTGTTTTGCAATTTGGTGGAGATGCAGTGAGGGAAAAAGGTGCTGATTAGGGGGAATTGGCTCATGACTTTGTTTCAACTGTGCCAGAGTCTTAAAACTGCAGACCAAAACTTCTGTTGTACGAAATTCAGTCCGACTCTAAAATGAGTTGCGCGTCTCAGAAATTGTGTCAAAAAGGCACAGTCTGGCTTAAGAGTCACAGTGATACAGTAACTTTACTGGAAAATGAACAGAAACGAAAGAATAATTTCTACGTCTTCTGTTTATTTGTCTCTAAACATTTATTTGTATGATGATGATCTGCATGGCTGTGCATTCATATGCCAGTGTTTTTGTAAAAGACTGTATTTGTTGTCCTATCTGTCTCCATGTCTGTGTCTATCTGGGGCTTTGTATTATTTGTCTCATGCAGGGGAGGATCCAGAGGGCTCTGAGCACATCATGGAGGGATGAGGGGGTGGTTGGTGGTGGTGGATGTTAGTGGCGGGGAATCCACTGAGGGGCTGTTTGGTGGATGATGGTCAGAGGTTTCAGCAGACCCTCCCCCCACTCCTCTTTTTCCCAGCCCTCAGCCACCCTGTCATTAGGGTGACAGTCAGGTCCTGTTTAGCCCCAATTGGCCATGCTAATAACAGTTTTAATAACCCGAGCCCATGTAATATTTCACTGCACAGTGTCACGCTAAGAGCCCAGCGATGGAAAAACAGCTTCACCGCTGCAAGGATGGAATGACTGGATGAACTCTGTCCTGGGATGTGTGTGTGTGTGTGTGTGTGTGTGTGTGTGTGTGTGTGTGTGTGTGTGTGTTTTTGTATATGACAGACTGACCATAGTATAAATTTTACTCTGCATTTCAGCTTGGATTTGTTTGTCCTCACGTGCCCTCTGGATGTGTGTACGTGTGTGTTTGCATGCGTAGTTGTACCTTCACACAGATGCATGTCTGTTTCAACTTGACTCAGTCCTCCGAGCAGATTTGTGTGCATGTTTGCGCACACACCTGTTTCTGTGTTTGTGCAATAGATTAACTCACTGACTGCGTGTTAATCTTTTACTGTGCGTAATGTGTTATATAAGGCTTTTCCTGTTTCGACAGCGCAGCAGGGAGCAGTCAGGGGAGCTGCTGTAAATACAAACATGCACATTACTGCACCTACACGCTCAGGCCCATTCATGACTCTCATCAGGCTGCATCAGAGGGTTGTCAAACTTCAACAGTCCTACAGACACATGGAGAATTTTTTATTAATTATCACAGCAGAGTCTGACTTGATTTGAAAAACTGCTTATGTATATTTAAGAATCACTTGAGCTAAGAAAGTCAAAGTGATGATTGTGGGTGGGACACAGTCTCAGATTTCAAACTTTTACAATATATTTTGAAAGTTGATGTTGCTTCATGCATCATAATGTAAACACTCTAAGGAACTAATTAGTTTTGGTCATAATTGTCCAATCCATCCATCCACTGTGCCAATTAGCCATTAACATGATCAATCCCAAGTGACATTGAGCGAGAGGCAGGGTGCACCCTGGACAGGCTGAGAGAAACAATCATTCACTCTCTTATTCTCACACATGCGATCAATTTAAAATATCCAGTTAACTTAACCCCAACCTGCATGTTTCTGGACTATGGGAGAAAGTTGGAGTACCAGGAGACCTGATTTTTGTTTTTGTTAGTTTTTTTAAGCCAATGCAATCTATTTACCATATACATCCAACGAGTGTGCACATGCTGATCAATTCTACAGATCAGGATTTACATCCTTTGGCAATGTTAGGTTCAATTGTACCTTTCACATAGAGATATGTATAGAAAGGCTGTGAGGAATGAGGCTTGGGCACTCAGAATATCTGGCTTATTATGCAAGATCCCTAACTTCGTATCCTATTACAGACCAACAATTTAAGTGCAAAATTTGAAACTTAAAGGTGCCACGTGGAGTTTTCTTGTGACCAAACAGAGTTTTAATTTATGTTCAGTGTTACTGTGTGTACCCTTGAGGTTGAACGCATCTTGAATACATTTCCATCCTAATTGAATATTTGCAAACATGTAATTTTTGCCTGCTGGTGGTCTTCCTCAATGCAGTCCTCATTGCCACTAACAGTGTGACACCATTGGCGGGAATGTGCATCACTTTATGTTTTATGTTTTACACTTTGCAAACAGTGATGTGCTCATAAAAACTCAATCTGCCTCGACCGGTTGGGGTGAGCAGAGAAAAATGGAGCAGAGGGGAGAGAAGAGAGAGAGATAGGGGAGGGGGAGAGACCTTGAACAGTTGTGCACCATCAGGTTTCAGATCTGACTGGCTGTTATAATGAAAACAATGAGAGTTATAATCATGGATGTAAAGATGTTATTAATAATAGCAGCAATATCTTAGCGAAAGTGGGTATCTTCACCTCTGCAGCCATATGTAGATTTACTGGAGCCGTTTTTAGACGTGACTAGAGTCCGGAGAATTGGATCTGGACTTTACCTGCAGTTTCCTTTTCACACATGTACAACGCAGCAGGAGATTTTCTGCACAGACACGTTCACAACAGCAACAAATCCTCTGCATTATGCAGGCCAGAGATGGAGCAGCAGGCAGAGGGAAGAAGAAATGTATTAATTCTGCTGTGGAATGATTTTCACCCAGACACCAGTGTCAGCTCTTATCACCACAAACTCTCTAGACATCTTCTATACTTATTTAAATTTTTCTTTTCTTGTTTCGTGTTAGTCATCAACCCCCCCCACTCACTTCTTGTAAATCCAGTGGGGGGGGATCTCCCGTTGTTTTCTCACATCTGATTCTCCCGATTTTCTGCAGACTTTATACTATAGGAGCAAAGAGGAGAAAGTCTGCAGATAATCCAAAGGCTATCACTCAGATGTTGCGCACCTCCTCCAGAGTTCAGTGCATGTCTGAAAGCAACTTGGCAGTGTTGTGTCCTGGTAACAAATATTCATGCATCCATCAGAACGTATCACTTTATAGCTGCTTAAGAAGGGAACACTGTTGACTTTGCACAGAAGGAAGACAGTGAATTTAATCTACCATTCTTAGTCATTCTATAAAGTAACAGTATCACTTCATAGTGAGTATGACACATGGTATGGTATAGTGACCTAAAACTGTGTTAACATACATATAGCATGTCAAAATTGCATTAAGTTGGACTGGAAAAGAAATCTGAACCTGTGCTTTAAGCACTATTTTGAAATATTGACTTGTGTGAAAAATAGTCTTGATTTGAAGGGAAAATGCTGAGACTGCTGACACACACTATGCTAGCTGCTTGAGCTCCTTCCAGCCATGGATCTGTCAAAGTGGCAAAGAAGGAGACAGTGTGTGTGAGCAGAGTGAAACCTAATTCTCTGGCAGCCCTCACCTTCGGTCAATGCTGTGAAAGATAAAGACTCAGGGGGGAATTGGGCCTGGGAATCCAGCTATAGGATTGGCTTTTATTGGGCAGCCCACATCACAGAGGGGACCCTAAGTCGGTCTCAGCCCACCGAGGAGAGCCGGAGACAGAGGCCTGTAGAGAAAGTGGGCCCGACGGCAGCTGGGGGAGCATCAGGGATGAACCAGGGAGTGCTTTCATTTGCTGCCAGCCAGCAGACTGCTTCCAACTGGACCCACAGAAAGACACAACTCCAAATGCAAAAAATGAGAGACGGACAACGTTAACAAATCATAAAATATCAACACCCTACACACGATACTGTTCATCACAGCTGGCAAACCATGAGTTGGAAAAGTCTTAATGTAGTTTTAACCATTTCAGGCAGCCATAGATTAGTATTCATACCTTTCCAGATCTCTGTTTGTAGACTCTCAAAACTTATTTGTGTTTAAGACTTGTGTCTAATTCATTACTGTGAACAGGGATTTTCATACTATAGAGACTTTTCAATTCAATCAGCGCTGTATCTGCATTATCATGCACTGGAGCACTAAACCAAGCATATTTTAAATACTTGCTCATTCATTTCCATGCCATACAGCACAGAATTGGTTTCCATTTAGTTCCACATTATTGCTGTTTTCAGACATGACCTCCTGAATATGTCAGGACAATGGGGTCTGGACTTTCTCCAGAGTTTGCAGCAGAAGATTCTCTGTGTCAGACAGGACAGTTCAGGCGTTGGGTGATGCAGCATGTAGGAGGCAGTAACGTACAAATTCTGTCGCAAACATCCACAGTTTTTGGTGATCGCACATCAACATTGCTGTTAGTCCATATTACCAAAATCTCATTGTCTTTCCAGAGGCACCATACACATAGAAGTTGACATCTTCGTTGTCATCTTCTACATGTATGGTGCCTCTTTTTCATCCTGAGATATTTTCTTGTTTTCTTTTTTCAGTTCTGTGTCCATCGCATGTTGGAAACGTCATCAACACTCCCACTCACTCGTGGTGAATCCTCCAGATAATCTCCTGCTGTATTGTCACATGGGCTCACTCTGATATTATCCATAGTTGTTACTAGCTGGGTGGCAGGAAAACCTCCAGCCCCTCCGGACAATTTCAGGAGAATATCTAGAGTTCAATGCATGTCTGAGAACAGTTTTTGCTAAATATATCTACCATTGCACCTCCATACACTGAAGCAGCAAAAGCCAAGATATCTTGACTTGTGGTGGCTCATATGGTCACACATCCAAAATCCCTACATCTCCACATTTCCCATACTGATACCTGATATCATCATTAGACCCTCCCTGTCTGACAAACACCCACTGTCTTCGCCCTGATGACATCATTATGACACAATCAGAGTTATCTTCTCAGGCGAGAAAGACAGCCACAGGAGATGTGAAACAGCTGTTTTCACGTTGACTAGTACTTGTGATGACTGAACTGATCTTATATATGATTTGTAGTTAAGGAGCCTACATGTGTAAAGGTCCAGGTTTTGCAAACCCCACCCACAAAGCGCTGCAGGGCTGGAACTGACAAATCAACTACAGCCTCGGCTCCGAGCCAATCCGAGTCCTGCACCTGATCCACTGATGAAAATGTGACAAATAAATCAAAGGTAAAGCACTCACTGATTCAATAAGCATTTAGTGCTGTTATGATGATCACTAATGGGCAATAATATGGCAGCTCCTTTATCATTGTGGTATCATTGTGAAAAAGTGCATCAGCATACTCCAATTAAACAAACTCAAGCTTAGCGGCCCATAGACGGTTTGTAGAGCTGGTGGCCATGGGTCATGAATCAGCTGCCTCTCTGCAGAGCCTTTTGAAGAGAACATGAGCAATTTATGAAGGCTTGCATAACAGAACCCAACACTCTGTTAAAAAGCAGCCGGGACGCCTCTGCAAGGATTTGGTGGGGAAGCTGTGTAAGAACCGGAGCTGAATCAATTAGCCCTAGTGTGTGATTTATGGGTGAGGTGAGTGACTGAGCCTGCCTTTTCACTGTGGGAACAACGCGCACACACACACATACACACACACACCTGTCACAGACAGTAAAGGGGAAAGAAGCCTGAAACCACCAGATTACCCATGCCATCGCGTTTAGACATTAATCAACGCCTGACACATACACATCTACATACACACAATCATCTATAAGAATGCTACCATGCACACTCAGTGTCACTGTCACTTCATTTTATTTACTGCCAGTGTGGAGACTCTCAGATAAATGGTACTTTTCCTGATACTTTGAGGCTGCAGGATTCATTCTTCAACACAACAGCAAAGGCCAAGCATTCACCTTCAGCGTGTCCGCAGCCGGTGTTCTCAGCTCCATTACCAACCAGCAGACGTGGGTTAGTTTTTAGATCCACCCTTTGGTATGTGTCCTGTTTTCCACTCTCCATGTGCAGTAGATTAGTCTCTTTGTTCTCCGCGGTGCTGCCATAACACTCGCTCATTAATCACACTCTTACAGTAGTCTGCTCCTCCACCATCCCTCCCTCCATGGCTGCCAGCTATTCCCAGGGTGTGAACTCTTTCTGCTGCACAAAACCGCAGCGTTATCCAGCCAGGAGACAAGAGGGAAAGTGGGTCAACAGTAACCACACTGGAACCACCTGAAAGCAGCAGGAATGCAGGACCACCTCCTATTTCATTGGCTGCATGGGCGTCCGTTAGGACCACTATATGTCAGCCTTGGCAAGAACAAATTTAACCTTGGAGTTTTCATCATTTTAAGAGAGAACAAAGTTAAGTTTCCTCAAATGTGAAAGTTTATTTACCTATTTGAAATAAATGTTCTTAGTTAACAAACTTCTCAATGTTACTGTTCTAAGAAAAATAAATAAGGTTTTGACACACAACATTGCTCCTCATGCAAGAACATTTGAATTGATTTCTGATACTTGTTCATACACGTGTTCCTCGTCGTATTCTCTCAACTGGACAAACTTGTATTAAATAACACTGATGAGTACAACCTGTTCATGAGGAGATGCACATTCATGAAAGATTCTCTGAATGTTTCTGCCCGTCCAGACTAAAACACAACCCTGAAGTTTTCAGACTAAAACAAGACCAGCAGCATTTCCCAAAGTCTCAGTTTTAACTTCTACTTCAGTCTATGAAACCTCCACAATAATACTTTATGTTTTGGGTCATGTTTGTTCACACAAATGTGAAACATCACAGTGTATGATGCCAATCTCTTCATATTTCACCTCCAGCCAAAGAGACAATTAAGACCAGAAGGCCAAGTAAAAACAAAGGCGTCCTGGTTTAATCTAAAGGCTCATTAATGCCCAATGAAACAGACAAAACTAAGCTATACCACTGGAAATCGTGGGGGCAGTGTATAGTTCAAGCAAGACCACCATGGTACACAAGGAAGAAATTTCAACAAGAGTGGAACTTTTCGGGGAGAGACTTTTTACTACAGACATCTATATGATCTAACTTTCCTGTTTACAATGCAGCAGCTTCTGCCTCTTTCTTACAATACAGGCGTACATTAGTATAACCTCCACCACCGCCATGTTTGTTGTTGTCAGAAAACCCTAGACTCTGCGCTGCCCTCTAGTGGATGTATTGCTTAACAACCATGCTAATGTAAAGGACGCACGGAAGTAGGGCAGTGATGTTACGTTGTTTTAAACAGATGTATTTCATTCTAACTTTGCTTTTTTTTGGTTACATTTATTATCCTTCGTACACATGTAAAATGTACAATCCTGCCTTCTCGTAACAGTCATAACAATACATTTTCAGTTTGCTTAAGTCGTCACATACTGTAAATCACTGTCAAAGTAAAGCCTAAGGTGGAGAGCCAGGGTTTCAACATGGGGCCCCTGTGCTGCACTTACATATTGGACCTTTTAGAGGCAACTCAGAGCTGTTTGAGTGTTTATGTCACTGTGCACCAATCTCTGGGTAAAATCCATCATGAACTTTCAGACTTTAAATCAGAGCAGCATGCAACAGGAGATTGAGTTTCTCTGTGCAGGAGGCCCAGGCGTCCTTTGTTTCCAGCTTGCAGCCATGTCCCCACTCAAACGCACACACACACACACACACACACACACACACACACACACACACACACACACACACATACACCTACTTCCATAAATAAGCCCCCTTCCCAAAATATCTCTCACACGCTACACACTTGCCTTTCGGTGCACCTCCATCCACTGCCTCTTTGTCTTCACCTCCCCCTCTATGCCCCCCATGCCCACTCCTCTTTACGGAGCCAATGGTGAATTAGCATTTTTCCACAGCTTTACTTTTGTCTTAGTTAACCCTCCCCACCACGCTGCCACTCCACCTCGCTCTATCCACTGGTATGTGGCCAGTCATTAATCTGCAGCGCAGCCCGAAATGACCCCCCAAAAACCAGTCCACGGGGGCCACTGCTGGGAAAGGGGGTCCCATCACTTCTCATTAAGAGCCAATAGCCACCCCACGTCCCATACCACAACTCCCCCTCCCCATTACGAGCTCACTCTGTCGCGCTAATCGCATGCACTCATTAGCATGACACCCCCCTTTGGGTCCTGCCATGTATTATTGGGTCAGGCAGGGGAACGGACGCCTCTCTTTTTGTCAGAGCTGGCTTTTAGAGATGCAAAATATGATACCCATTCAGCCTCTTCACCTACCCTCACTACCTCTTCTGTCCCTCAGCCCCCCTGCTCTTAAACTCCCTGCTATGAAGCTGCATCCCAAAACAGCCCAGCTCTCGGCCCCTCCCTCCTACACCAGCCCTGGTTTAAGGAAGTTCGCCCCTGATCCTGCAGTGACCCGTGCCAAGTCTGAGCGAGCACTGTGCCAGTCTGCAGCCCCCCTGCTCTCTCTGCTTCTCAGTCAGACGCGTCGATGAGACTTGAAGCTGTCCGAGCCTGGGCACACTGCACAAGTCACAAGGCTCTCAGCTGAGTCAGTCTCAGCCCTCTGTCTGCCACCCAGATTGTGGTGAACTCAGTCTTACATCTAACAAAGCCCGCACAGCTTTACTTCACTGTGGTTTTTAAAGGTTTAACTCAACTCATGATGATCAGCAAAGGATGAGGCATGGGAAAAGCTTGCTAAGGGTAATGGCACATGTGGATGCACACACCCATACACACACAACATATATTGGGGCAAAACCAATGAACTTTAACCACCTCAGGCCTGTAAGTTAGATGTAAACAGTAACATACAGATAAGACATTTTCTCGCGAGTGCAGAATTCAGTTTTATCTTGCATAGCTTATTTTCACTCAAGCTCTTTTCCATGCATGTGGAGCTTCAACTTAAATTGTCTCACTTGTTCATTCTTCTTTGATAGCTCCACTGCAGTAAAACATAAAAAAGACTATGTTTAAAAAATATATTAAATAACTATTTAAATGCATTAGTTCACACAAAATTTTGTTTTAATACAACTCGGGTTTTATTATTGTAGTCGTTGTCTCATTCCTGTCACTTACAATAACACTGTTTTCTCTTATGTAATTTGTGGTTACACAGCAACATCACTACCACAAGTTCCACTGAAACATAGGGCAGGTGTAAACAAGCCAAACTAATTTTGCCAGATTGCAGGCAAAACTGCAAGTATGCTACATAAAATACTGGTAATGAGCCATAATTGCACAAGAAACTATGTGTGCACAACTGTAACATGTAGTTCAAAGTTGAAAAATTAAGCTGGACTATAATTTGCGGTGGCTGTTTACAACAGACGTTTTGGTAATCATTTTGATTTGACTCCCGATTAAGTACGATCACATTCCTGCTTACATTTCCTTTCCAGGCTGATTTTTCCTTCCCAGATGTTAGTGCTTCACTTGGTGTGTACACTATTATCCTACTAATAAACCGAGCAAGCTGTCTGTCTGTCGGTCAGTCTGTCTGTCCTTCAAAGTCTGCACATCTGCAGTGCAGACTGAAAATAGTTTCAAAAAGACAGGTTGTTAATGTCCTAACATCTTTCCCAGCACATAAAACCTCAGTACACTCACTCTCCACAAAAAACAAACAAAAACAACATGTCTAATAGTGGAAATTGTATCCTAGGGGACATATCCATCCTCTTCGTCCGTACATCTTTTCTCTTGGTGTAACAGAGACCTATTGTCCATCCCCTCACAACTTTTGAAAAAGGCCCAACCCCCCACCACTGAGCCCAGATCTGACATGGCTGACCTTGGTGTCAGCCTCCTGCACCCCACCCAGCGACCCTCTCCAAGCCGTGGGGTTGGAGTGCAATTTTTCTCTGTGTGCTGCATCATGAGAAACACAGTGAGCAGAGAGAGAGAGAGAGAGAGAGAGAGGTGGGGTGAGTATGTGTGAATATATGTATGTATGTATATATATGTATGTATATATATGTGTGTATATATATGTGTGTGTGTGTGTGTGTGTGTTGGGGGGGGGGGGGGTCACATCCCCCAATCAGTGATGTAAAACAGAACCATTGTCAGAGTGACAGGGAAAAAAACCTGATTAATGCAATGGGGTGTTTGTTTGAGAGATGAAAGGGGAGAACACAGGGGGGGGGGGGCAAGGGAGAGAATGTAGAAAGAGAGAGAGAGAGACAGAGAGAGAGAGAGAGAAGAATCAGGGCATGAGAAGGTTCTCAACACATTTGAGAGTCTGTTCAATGTCCAGCGGAGGAGGTCTGGGGGAGAAATATTTCACAGCTGACAAGTGTGTGTGTGTGTGTGTGTGTGTGTGTGTGTGTGTGTGTGTGTGTGTGAAGAGGTGGAGGCGATGAGGGACAGGAACTGATGAAGTGTAGCTGGAGTGTGTGTGTATGTGTGTGTGGAAATATGTTATGTAACCTCTTCTCTGAGGAAAAGAAGGGAGAGGGTCAGACCAAGGGAAGAGAGGAGAAGAAGAGGAGAGGTGGAATGTCATGAGGAAGGAGGAAAAGGGAGAGAATAACTTTCCTCTGTATGAGGTATGTATTTATGTATGACTTTCAGTGGCATACTTGTCTCTCTGTCTCTACCCTCCCTCATTCATGTATCAACACAATATTCTACTCTTCTGCTCACTCCATTCTTCTTATATAAACACCCCAACACATATTATATATATATGGAGATGTATGTATATACATACATCTCCATATATATATATATATCTCCAGCCCTAAAATAAACACACTTTCCTTTCTGCACTCTTTCTGACGTGGACTGGGCTGCGGCAGATTGTCCGGGTCAGACATGTACAACAACAGGAAAAATCAGAAAGCACATGCTTTTGTTTTCAGCACATCAAATATGGTGGAGAAAGCTTTTGAATCTTGCTGTCTTTAAAATTCCATCAACACACCTCACTTCACTCACTTACTGTGAAGTTTTTGGACATTTTCCTTGAGTATTCTCACATGGGTTCACTCTTACACTTTTCAAAACATTCTAGTCAGGGGCTGGCAGGAAAAGTTGTGGAAAATGACCGGAGCAACTGACTCGGACATTTTTGTTCTCACATACAACTCCTCCAGAAAATGTCATAAAATGGTCTATACTTTAGCACGTGTGAAAGCAGCATTCGCTTCTTAAACTTTTCAGAGGTAGTCTCCAGCTGGTAGTTTCAGATCACTTTTTATTACTCATGTTGAGGGTGAAGGGCAGAGGATGTTGCATCTCATTAAAATCTATGAGGCAAATTATGATTTGTGAATATATGGGCTATACAAATAAAATTTGATTAATTGATTTGAGATCAGTGATCACTAAATCCAGCTACACCATTAACACTTGATGGATTACTTAGCTACTAAATAAAATTACTAATTAAGTATATCCTCATACTCATTACTCAATACTTAGTAGAACTAGTAGAACTACTAATAAAGTAGTATTTAATAGTTACTATTAGCGAGCAGTCATTGAGGCCCATTTATCACTTGCTACAGACAAGTTGTGGCTAGCCGCTGTAGCACGATAACATAACTGGGAAATACACAGTAAGTTTGTACTGTTAAATAAACTACCTGTTCTTTGTAAAAAAAATAGGTAGTTGTTAAGTTTTTGTTCACAATATATGCGTACATGTGTTTAGTTTGTAGTAACTTAAATTAACCAGTTTTATTTAGTCATCCAGTTTGACATTAGCATAATGTTTCAAGTAATTGGATGTGCTATGATTGTGAAATAAAACTCTCTGTTAATCACGATCAAACATATTTTGATCAAGTGTCAGGTCAGATATACCAGCTGTACTTTAATTTGCATCTTAATGGACGACGGAATTTTGAGTGTTGCCTCGGTACAAACCGGGTCCAGACCAAATCTATTCATTATCTTTATTATCCTCTCACAAAATATCAAGCTGTGGGCTTCATGAAATCAGCAAGTGTTTTACTTTACTTGCTGTGATAATTGTGTAAATGCTTACAATATGGAATCTCAGATTCTTTATAATGACTTAGAGGTGATAAAAGTAGTACAATGAACTTGTTAAACAATTATCAGCTTTCAAGGAAACGAGTCTAACAACCAGCACGGAGGCTCAACACAGCCCACAGGCAGCCAGGAGTAGTTTCTACAGGCTAACAGGCCAGCAAGCACCGGGTACTGACTCTGGTACATGGACGAGTCATGAAGCTCTACAGCTCTCTTGTCGGTATCCATTCAGCTTATGGCTGCAGTGAATCGGTGTGTAACACTGTTTGAGGTTGTGTTGGTAATTCTCTATGAGTGCGGCAGTTTGGGAACAGTCAGTAAAGACTGAAACTCAAAGTATCTCTATAAGAGTTTAGTGCAATCCATTTTAATTTCGTCATGTGTAAATCTCCATTTAGTGGAATAAACACTTCCATAATGACTAGGCAAAGTTTGAACTGCAACCCACTGCAGGTCCTTGATCACATCACTGGAGACATAAAACTCAAATCTACTCTCTGAATGTGACATGACAACATTTAGAAAACAAACCCAAGCTCAACCTGGGCCTCATAAATTGTCAGAATACTCATAATATCCTCTGAAGCCCATATGGTTTGATGCGATACACATTTGGCCTTCAGTTTTACACATCCTGCCCAAACCAATTCATTCAGGTCTCCGCTTTGGACTGGACTGTCTTTTTCAAAGTGTTTCATGTGCTCTGACTTAGCACATGTACCATTAAGCAACTTCTTTATGACGGGAATGTGTTAAAGTTGCTATGAATGAGTGGATCAAACTCCAGCGGCCGGTGGGACAGGGTAGGTGGGGGTCTAGCTGTCGACAGTTAGACCACAGGTTATTATCCAAATCAAAATATAGTTTTGTGTTGAGTAACTGCTCTTGGGTGGTGTCACATTATTCAGGGATGTGTAATGTAATGTGTCATCGCCTAGGGTCGATTGAACAGTTCGATGTAATAATGAAATGATATGATGTCATTTTGGCTTTTATTATATAGTCCTGTATAATTTGCCTTTTATTTTCCTCTTTTTCTATTTATGTCTTTTAGTCTTGTTGACATATTTTGGCATTTATTTTGCCTGTTGTATGGTTCTTGTGTGCTGT
Organism: Verasper variegatus; assembly: GCA_026259375.1. Taxonomy (NCBI): domain Eukaryota; kingdom Metazoa; phylum Chordata; class Actinopteri; order Pleuronectiformes; family Pleuronectidae; genus Verasper; species Verasper variegatus. Next base: position 3,979,689 of record CM048050.1, read on the forward strand.
GGCCACTTGCATGCCAAGTTAAGGATGTAGGAAAAAGTAAAAGTGGAGGTGTAGTGGTGAGCAGTGGAGAAGAGAGAGAGAAGATCAAATAAAACATCTTTGAGGACATTTCCCTTCTTTCCCTTTCTCTTAATGCCCTGCAATGCCCAAGTGTAAATTCTTTGGGGGAAAAAAATCAGCGGGAGCTGTAATGGCTCTGTGCTTAGTACTCAGGTTGGCTTCATTAAAAGAACCAGCAGAGACGAGAGGAGGGTTTGACGGATAAAGGGGAGGAGGAGGAGCTGGTTCCCCTAAGCCCCATCAGTGTGTTTATGCTGTAACAGGGGGAGGAGGCGGGTAGCCTAGCTGTGTGTGTGTGTGCGTGTGTGTGTGTGTGTGTGTGTGTGTGTGTGTGTGTGTGGACTTTTTCTGACTCAGAGCTGTGCTCCGCGGCCCATAATTAATGGTCCCTGATGGAGGTGGGGCCGGACAATAGGAGCCTTTCAGCGGGGCTGTGGGGCCCCAGTCCTGGACCCGTCCTGGCCCGTCCTGCAGGCACATTGTTGCCCTGCTGTAACTTCTGCCAGCTGGGCTGAGAGGGAAACTTCAACATAGCGGGGGCCAGAGACACTACGGCCCAGGGTCCTGTGCGTGATTGTGAGTGTGTGTTTGTTTGTGTGTGTGTGTGCGTGTGTGTCCGCACAGTGATGCATCTCACACAATTGGATTACAGAGCTAAAAACACATGAGTAGATAGGAGTAGAGACAGAGCAGAAGCCCAAAGAGGGAGCAAGAAGACGAAGCACATACATACATACACACATACTGGCTCATCTGCACATCATGATGTTTTGGGTGTTTTTGAGTATGACACTTGGTAGAAGCATTTGAATGACTCAACACTCTTGCTGTACCTAATGAAGTGCATGAACTTTCTACAACTTTCTTCATAGAACTTTTTAAAACAAGTAAAGGCTCAAAAAAGAATCAAATCTGCCTTTGCTGAAACAATTATTAAACAGTTAGATTGTTTATTTCTCTTTCTTTTAAAATGAAAACATTCAATATCTAAATATCTGCTTATCTGTGCTTTTTTCTACAAACTTTGTAATAAACACTAGGGGTCAGTGTTCCTATGAGCAAAAAGAGAGCAGCACCATCACCACCCATCATCCCCCATGAGTCAGACTGTCTCTCTGCTCTGTCACTACACACCAGACCAGCAGCCCTGTCTGCAGTAGCCTTTCTATTGCTGACCTTTTATACAACTCCACTCTCTGTTATTGTCTTTTTTTTTTTTACTTTATTATTCTCCTGTTCTAAATTCTGACAACTGTGTCCTCATCTCACATTGAATCCAATCCACAAAAACAGAAACGATTTTATCTGTTGCCTTGACCTTTCAGTCTGAGAAATTATGTCCATGGTATGAGCTGCATACATGGAAACATAGGTATGGCTGGGTGAGGGTGTGTTTTTGCAACACAAGTGTACATGTAATACTGTGCAAGCATGTCCATGCATGCCTTGTGTGTTTAATAATAACTCCATCCACTATGGCCTACCTATATTTAGAATGACCAACTTATGACACCCACACCAGACTAATCTCACAGCCCCTGCTCTTGCTATCAAATGGCGTGGATGTAGGTCTGATGCTGCACGACCATGAAAAGATTTACAAGTTCTTCAAATGTTGTATACATGACTTATCTCTCCTCTAACATGTCATGATGTGTAGTAGATTGTACGATGTCAGGCCATGTCAAAGTATGTAATATTATTTGATGCCATTTCATAATGCCACATCGTGTCATGTTATGTTGTGTGATGATACAGAATGTAACATTAAAGTTGGAACATAACTTTATATGATATGTATCTTATGATTTGCAGTCTGTTATTATGTTATGTATGAGGTTATGGCACATTGTGTGACATCATATCATGATGCCCTGATACAGTTACCTTATGCCATGTTATGGTATGTCATGTCACGTGACCACATGTTTATGGAATGATGTGTTACAATACGTTACAACATGTTGTTATAATATGTTCTGCTACAACATGTTCTTATGTTATATGTTACATTATGCCACAACATGTTGTTGTGATGTGTGATGTTATGTTACAACATGTGTTGTATTATGTTATAATATGTTACATTACATTACAACATGTTGTTACGATGTTATATGTTACATTACAACATGTTGATATGTTATGATATGTTACATTACATTACAACATGTTGTTATGATGTTATATGTTACATTATAACATGTTGATATGTTATGATATGTTAAATTACGGTACATTACATGCTGTGATATGTTATGTTACAACATGTTGTTATGTCATGTTATGTTGGGTAACTACATGCTATGTCATTGCGATCTAAATCTGAATATGCTACGTTGCACTTTGTTGCATTATATTGACGTCAGTTCATGTCATTACTGACGTCCTCTTCCATGACAGCAGGAGTATTCCGACTCTGCCATCACTGATAAATTTGGATACAGCGAATGTGAATTCTAGGATGACAGGGGGGACAGGTTGGGACCTGGAGCCCCTTAATCTGCCCTGTGGAAACCTTAATCCCATTACTGTGTGAGGGAGCAGGTGCCCCGGGACGCTGTAGCTCGCTGCCCACAGCCTGGCGACAAGGATCATTGTCGGCCTTTGAAGTGGGAGTTGACCTAAAGGGACCCTCGTCTGGTTTCCTGGAGGCATGACGGCAGCAGCAGTAGTCACAAACTGGCTGTTATCTCATTGTAAACATCGTAGCATTTCCACAGGCAACTCTCATTGTATCTTACTAGAGTGATACAGGTTCTAACTGAACTCCTGAGATTCTAAGGCCAGTGTAAACTCAAGCAGCTAGAAATCAAACTGTGGTTCACTGCACACATGCATCCTATTATGCCACTTAGTCCACTTTTGAATTTTAAAATTGCGTTATTCTTGAGGCAGTTACAATCTGGCAGAGTAAAACATTTCCATATTTTCTGCTGAAAATCAAATTAATTCAAGAATGCTTTGAATCGAGTGGCATTATCGTCATACCACTGCAGCTTCCCCTAATTCCACAACACTAACCATTCAGTGGGAACAGGTCAAAGTATCTGCCAGTTTGTACATGAAGGTTTGCAGTTTGCAAGTTATTGTCACATTAAATGTTACCAGGTAGAGAGCAGTATTTTGCAGTATTTGCATTAGAGGTGAGTTCAATCCTACCAAAATACTTGACTGTTTTTATAGGAAATAATAGTCATATCCTGGATTCAGCCCAGTTTATTGTCTGTTTCTGTTTCCACTTTTATTCACGCTGTAGCCATGCTGGCATTTGAACTTCCTGTCCCATGGTGCTGCTGAATGTGGGGCTGCTTTTTTTGTATTCTGTTTCACTTTGCTGCTCGATGGTTCAATTGAACACCTTAAAGATTTCTTATTGTTCAGCAATGACTCGTTTTAATTACATTTCATGTAAATACAAAGCAGCAGATTGTTAATTTCTCTAGTCTTTAAGGCTCACTGGCCTGTGTGTCTGAGTGTCACACTGAAGGTGTGTTGGCATTCACCAGCCTGCCAGGCTGTACTACAGGGGAAGGTGTGTGTGTGCATGTGTGTAGATGTGCGGTATATGCAGCTACACGCCCGCCTTCTTCATATATCATAAATGTGATTGTGTATCAGCCAACAAACCTGTTTATGTGAGATGTGGTGGCTGATCCTCCAAATGGGAAGGCAGTCTGTGTTGCAGGCAACAGGATTCAACATGTCCGTGTGTAGGCGTGAGTGTAGGTGTGTGTGTTTGTGAGTGTGACTGGAGACTTGTGCCAAGAGCTAGAGGTACAACAGCAGGTATCAACCTGTGATGAAGTTGAGGGAAGTGTGTGAGCAAATGTTAGGAACACTGTGACATGTATTGTTTTAGCCTTAGACTAGAGTTTGGTTTATTGAGTTTAGGGGTGTAGATGTGTGTGTGCTATATAAATATTTACCTTAGCCAAGAAGGTTATGTTTTCATCTGTTTGATAAATTCGCAGGATTACGCAATAACTACTTGATGGATTACTATGTATTATATGTATTATATTGTACTATGCATGTTTTCCGCCTGGCCCCTCAAATATGTAGTCCGCAGACACGTGAACACAGCAGGGGATCCCTGCTGTGATTCACCACAAGTGAGAGGGGGTGTTGCTTACAAATACCTCTCGGTGAAAAAACTAAATTTATCCGCAATTTATATCTGACATGAAACTTAATTCATGGATCCAAATAAAAATCTGGATCAAGTCAATTTAAATATGTTTTTTCTGTCCATCATCTAACAGGAGACAAACAGTGAACTCTTGTTAAATACCCAGTTCCTCAACCTCTCCATGCGGCACCCACAATCCTTTGCAATCTCTGAAGGATGGTATTATAGTCTGCGTGCGCGTGTGTATGTGTGTGACTGGAGTTAAAGAGCTGTGGCTGTGCCAAGCACTCAGACGAACGCTAACTTTAGCATAATGTGTACATGTGCTGCTCGTATATACAACCACAAATACACAGTCTGGTGCTTTTGTTTTGTTCCTGCCAGAGCCAAGCAGAGCTGAGGGTTCAGATGAGGAAATGCTGTATATATGTATATGTTTTTATGACAGGAATGCCTAAATTGCAGTGAGGCTGTCAGACAAGGTCATGTGCTTTGTTTACAGAGCATTTAAGGTTTTTGTTGTGGCCTCCCCTTTCCCCTCTACACTTTTACATAATCAGAGTCAGATAGGTCAAAAAATGGGTTTGTGTAAGTCCCGAAAAGGCTGCAAATGGGACGAGGAATATTGTTTTTACAGTAGGTTCTCCTACTTGCTTGATGGGTGTTTTGACGCTGTGCGTTCACCCGGTACGACCATTGTACAAAGCCAATGAGTTGCTTATATCTTGGTTGCAATCTTGAGGCTGACTTCAAATTTGGTTCCTCATGAGAAAGCACGAAAGAACCTTAGATGTGGGTTACAAACTTTCTCTTGGTCTGGTTCAATGTGTCAGTCTGAGCACGTGTCATGTGTGAAGTTGGACACATTTTTAGGTTTGTAGGATGTTTGTATCATTGTAAAAGCGTCTCGCACAATTTCCTCTTGTTTTTTTGTTTTTATTCTTGTGGAGGAGGTGGATTGTCTCCACATTGAGTTCAGCATCTTACTAAGAGACACTGGGTGGATCTTAGTGTCTCGTTCTGTGTTCATTTTTGCACGGCTGTCTGTCCATGCGTCCTTTCTGAGACTTGTGCACGCTCACACGCAGCATGTGCTTGGTTCTAATTGTCTGTCCTGTCTGCCCACATTAGCAGCCTGTTTGTTCCACAGGCCTGATGTTTGTCCTGGGCCCCCGTAAGACCAAGCCCAGGCTAAGATGGGAGAACAGATATGGGAGGGGACAACAAGGGAGGATGGGTTGGTGAAAGTGTGTGTGTGTTGGGGCAGTCTTGCTATGGTGCATGACCCCTAATGGGATCAGAGGGGAGCGGCAGCGTAAGGGGGTTAAGGCCAAGCTGAGGTGCTGCCAACTTTGGTTAACCACAAGTGGACTGGACTCCAATGGGACAGGTGCTCTCTCACGCCATCGCTCCCACTCTCCTGTTACCCCACTTTCTCTCTCTGCCCGCCCCCTCCATCTCAAACTCATTTCCCTCTCATTTTATTGTCCTTCTCTCTGTCTCCTTCCGCCTGTCTCCTTGATGTGAGCAACAATGCTGAGGAGGGGTAACAATTCTCCAAGGATAAGTTGGCTTGATTCGAATCAAACTGAAGAGACATACCGTAACAGCAACACAAGCCCCTTTTCCCCTGGTCAAAACACCCACAGACATCTGGCTTTTGTCTGCAATGGGAATGCATCGAATCAGCTTTCACTCCCTGGTCAAATGATTCATGACTTATTGGCTCTGATCGTCAGTGATGGAAAACAGCGAGGTGAGGCAGCGCCTCAGTTTTCAGTGCACTGGAGACGTCTAACATGATGCACCATTCTCTGCTAGCAATCATAAAAAGGAGTCGATTACCTTTTTTAATGTGTTTACCCAAGTTTTTCAATTTTACATCACTATCTACACTCAGGCTGCTTTCAGACATGCAATGACTAATGCACTAAACTCCAGAGGACCTCCCGAGTTTAGTGCACAGAGGAGGAGGTGCATCTGTGAATGCAAATATCTTATTATCTGCGGACTTTCTGACACTTCTAACACACAAAAATGAAAAGAAAAACAAAACAGTATCATGGATGAAAAAGCAGAGACAAACTTGTAGAAGACACTGACAGAGTTGTCAAGAGAGTTTGTGGTTATAAGAGCCGATGTCGGTGTCAATGTGCTGTAAACAAAAACACTCAATGTTTTACATACAATCACTAACTCCACAGTGTCACCCCTGTGTTGGCTTCACTACACTGGCCTCCTGTCAAATTTAGGACTGAATTCAGAATCTTTCTAATTACTTCAAGGCGTTACACAATTTAGCCTCAGCATACATCAGTGAGTGGTTGATCCCACATTGGTCCATTAACTCCTCTTGCCACAATTTGTTCTTAGATTTTCACTTTGTCGCCCTGGTTTTGAAAATTGCCACATGAGAAGAGTTTTACTGGGAACTTACTGAAATAGTTACTTCCTTCTATGTCAGTCCACTAAAAAAATCTGACTTTATGACCTTTAATCTACAAAGAAATTAAATCCAATGTGCAGAGCAAACAATTCAGTCAAGTTTGAATGAAGAAGACCACATGGGGGCAGATGGCTTTCTTTTGAAGATTGAATTCTAGAGTAGATTTTCCCATGTCAGAATGCAGAGTGATCTGGGGTGATTGTGTAAGAGGATTCCTGACATGCATCTATGTGTGTGTATGCGTATGTGTTTGTTTCCTGGAGTCTGCTCGGGTGCTTGTCAGCACATGCACGCAGCTCATGTCTACGTCTGCGTGCGAATGCCTGCAGATACTTGTTGCACTTGGGTGTGTTAGCGCACAACATCGCAAACACCATCGGCCTGCTGCACGTCTTAATCTACCGGGAGGGAGCGATTACGACAAGGGCAACATCTCAACTCAGCGTGCTCTGGGCTGCAGCATTTCAAGTCACGTCAACACTAGTAGAGAGAAGAAACGGGGGGGGTAGGTCGAGCGTGTTTTTAGGCTGGAGAGGAAGCCACCGCGGTGAGTAAAACAGCGCTTATCTGTGTCCACAAGTGTGCTGCACGGCTTGCTGAGAAACCACAGTGTACGTAAAAGCGAGCAGACAGGTACACGGGCCGAGCGCGCTGAGATGGGACGATACGATTAGCACACCAGCTGTCACATGCAGTCAGGCTTACATATGAACACAAAGACAAACAATACAATATGCATGAAAGCACTCTGCACATCTTTCAAAGTACAGTCACACAACACCTTTCTGTCACTCCAAAGTCACCAAATGAGATGAGATAATGTGTGTGTGGAAAGCATTTCTATAGCTTTTTTGTGCTCCTGTGAAACATTACACATGTATGTGTGCCATTTTGTGTGTAACCCCTTCCTGTTTTTGCTAAAAGGAAGCACTTCAAACACATTCACAGTCACCCTAACCCTAACCAGTGTGACTTACGTACGTCACTGCTTGTGTTTTTGTCTCCACAGTTGCGCTCCCATGTCTTTGTGTTGTGTGGATGCTGTTACCCTCACTTCAGTCGAGCTGTGTGTCCAGTGCTGTCACGTCTTCTTCCTTAAATTCTCTTCCATAAAGACGAGGAAGATGTCTCCCATAGTAACGGTCCCGCAGCGAATTACCTCCATCATCACCAGTCTGACACCTGACGATCCGTCACATCATGACACCATCATGGACATTTTCTTTGCCTCAGCTTTGCCTGTAGAATTCAAATTTAAACATAAAAACTAAACAATGACTATTTAGTATGTGAGAAATGTAAAATCCAATGTTTTTTTAGAGCTTGTACAACTTCTTTAATGTTTTGATGCATTAGTCAAAGCTCTCTGAGTAACTTGTGTGTGTTGCATAAACAACTTTTGCCTTGTTATTTTCCTACGCAGACTGAGGAAACTTTCACTGAAAATGTCATACACCAGGCAGAATCGTTGTCCATGGAAATATGGAGATTTTTTTAGCTGGCGCATGTCAATAGGCGCACTGTGCCTCAGTGCGAATCCCACCCACGTCACAACTCTGTGCTTTAGAGCATCTCATGTCTCATCTGTACAGACCATGAATTTAGTCATCCTGGCTTGACAGGGCTCAGTACAGACTGTCCTCACATTACTCACATTCACAACAATGTCCTACTCAAACGTCCAACCAGGGGCCACCATACACATGAGGTGTCCAATAGCAGGTGGTAATAGATCACCGCTGTTTTCTCCCGAGGGTCTAAGGGCAACCTAATGTGTGTTTGAGGTGGAGAAGCACGCATGTGTTTCTCATTCATCTGTCTGGTCTCTGTTTGTCCACACTCGGCCCGTAGCCTGGCTGATTGACAGCATGCATACACACACCTAGACATACACAGTCATGCTGTGTGTTTGTATATCTACACATGGGCAGACAAATTGATACACGCTCATGAAGTGACATGGTGTGAAACATTAAAAACATCTAGGACAGGTACAGATACACACGCACACGCGCCCACATTTACCAGTGCAGGTACAGGAAGCAGTCTGCATTTGTAGCGTTTTCTAACACCCATGTGGTTTTGTCTGTGTTGTATTATCAGCACTATCTCTGCTCACATGCGGCCATGTGTGTGTGTGTATTTGTGCGTGCTTGGGTGTTCATCATGTTCTTTTTTGATATCTCTTGTCAAGCACGCGGTACGTGCCTGTGTTTGAATGCTTTGTTGAGAAGGTGCGCCCTTTGCACCACCACATCACTGGGACAACGGGGTTCGTTCACGTGTGCGTGCGTGTGTGATGTGGTTTTAAACCTTGCAGCATCATAGAGGTTTCCAGTCATTCTGCTCAGCAACCAGATCAAGGAACTCTCTGTTCTGATGTTATGGCAATCTATCTTCATCTCTTTCGATTTCCCTTTCTCGATTTCTACATCAAATAATAATCACCACAGTATTTGTTTAAGTTTCCTAAAGACACAATGAAACTCAGAGGAACATGTGATTAGAGCATGTATGGTATATACATGCTCAACTCATGTGTTTTGGAATTATTATAATGTTAACATATAACTAGAAAAAGCTTATAACAGAAGAACTATGAGCTCATAATGCATGAACAACACCTCATTTGAAAGGCCACAAGTTCTAGTTCCTGTAAATGGGCTTGTCTAGTGTCTGGCTACACAACTGTATTTACATTAGTTTACACATTGCTAAGATAGTTTTTTCTGTTTCGTCTATTATAAGCCATATTTGAATACCAATAACTAGGACTTGCTTCATGCCAGACATATGGCATCTTCTATATCTTGTCAACCACACCTATATGAAATTTCAGACTTCTAGACCTAACTTTATGAGAGCTAAGTTTTTAGTTGTGGTGTCCCTGAACCTCTCCAAAACATTGTAGCCAAATTACTTTCATTCACTTCTTTGACATTTTGACTCGAAAAGCCTTTACCATCATTAAAAACACAATTTATCTCACACATTATTCACTTGTGGCTGGATGTGGTCTCCACATGTTACTAAGTAGCCTAATTGAGATATTGACTCGTGACTAGACACCACAGAATGCTTGCACATATGATAGGAAATGACAAAACCTGTTCAACTAAACAAAGACTTTTTATTTCAAATGTCGTTTGATGAGCAAATATTAACTACACAAGAACACAATTCACTGAATATGTTTGTTTTTTTCAAATGTCCAAAATACACAGTAAAAATATATGACCTAGAAACTACACAGCCTCAGAGGTCAGTCCTGGACATCTGATCAGCGGCCATTCTTTCACAGTCCTTTCTCAGTGCGCCAGGCATTATAAAAGTCCCTCTGTGCCACAAAGCACAAGGGCACATCACATGTCCTCAATGAGGACCTGATGAAACTCCTTCTGCATCCAGGCCTGCGCATCAGCCCACGGCCCCCACGCCAACCCTCCATAGAGCAGGAAATGATACGTTTCTATTTTGTTTCTTTGTTTACAGGTTGTGGATATTGTATGTTTTGTTAAATCATAACTTGTAAGAATATCATTCTGTATATTTTTACATCCATTTTACGTTTGTATCATTTAAGATAATTTTCAGGCTTTTATAGTTTCCTGTATCAAAATAATATTCTTATTGGATTTAAGATTCTGACATGATATTTATAATCCGGGATTATTTTAGTTGATTCTTGATGAGATCAACAGATTATATGTCTCAGTTTCTTCCGTCTCTCTCTGTCTCAACATGTGTCTTGTGCACAGAGCAGAGCATCCTACACATCCGCCCCCAGACATGCTGTAGAGAAACCAAAGTGGAGAGGTTTTTACAGAGGTTTCCTCCACTGATGCAAAGGCAAGTTGTGGGGTGACAGTGACTGGAGATCACATGACACAGCTTCACTGTTTCTGTGCATATTTCACATAAACGCCCCATGTTGCAGTAAATGGAGGTGATGACACGTGAGATAACCACTATTTTGAATATCTCCAACATGGTGAAAACATCCTGGACAGACGCACGCCTTTGCTTACAGTAAATTATTATTTGAAGTAGTCGGCTGACTCAGTCATTAATGGGAAATCATCAGTTTTTCATCTCAGACATAAATAATGGGTGCTGTCTACTAGCACATGCTCCTTTAGTGCACGTAATTGTTTCCAGATGAGCTCTTTTACAATAATAGCACGACAGTCACTGCTGGAAAAAAGGTCTTTCCTTCAAACAACTTCAGACTGTTGTGTTGGTGTTTCCTATCACAGCCATACAGACTCATTTCATATGGTTTATTATGTGGAATGTTTCTGTACAGTTTGTTATTTAATTTCATAGAGCTCTTTATAAAAAGTGAAGGGGCAGACATTAGAAAAATGCACTTGATTGATTGAGTCAGGGTCTGATGAGACAACTGACATGAATGTTTGTTCCATAGACATTTTTCACAGCAGACAACAATACATGCAATTTATACTGTTAATAGTGGCTGAATTCCATTCAGGTGTTGAAGCGCCAGGGTCGTGTTGTTGTGCATGCTAGCCCATTAGCATCACTGTTCCGACACACAGTGACATCAGACACATCTGTAAACACACACTGGGTAAAAACAACATCATTTGTTCTCAGGGAACAGCAAAGATGAACGTGTTTATTTGCAAACAGAGCGGGGAAAAGAGATCTGATCACAGGTGACTCATTCAGGACACATTTTATTGGCAGGTGTGCACACATTTACTTAGAACTGACCACTTGAGACTTGATTCCTCAGGACTGATGTTAATTCCAGCTCTGAAGACGCCTTTTTCAACTCATGTTTTACATTGAACAAAAGCACCATAAATGTTGCGTCGCAGACTTCGGCTGAATTGTAACAGAAGAGATGGAAAAACATCTGCAGAAATCACTTTAATCACACTTTATGTTTTCGTGGTTGGTTTCTCTCACCTTTTCACGTTTTTAGTTGTGAATGAGCTTATTCCAATGCATCAAGTCATTCTGGCCGCAGTGAAGCACACAAACTGATATGAAGATGAAACTTTTGAAACTATTCCCCCTCTTCCCACTGTCACCAGAAAAAAAGGCCCAGCATTTCACCTAGTGTGCGGGCATATTGATTTTTACACCCCCACGCCGTCTTCCCAGTCCTACAATGGACCCCTGAGCAGAGTGGGGGCCCTTTATGAACTTGGTCATCTTACTTGTTTCTTTCCCCCCTTTTTACAGTCTCCTCATTGAATAGGATAGGTAGGGAAGAAAGAGCTAAGGAGGGAGGGGAGGAAAGAAAAAGTGACTCAACAAAAGAGGCGAGCAGGGGGTCCTGAGATTGAGGCTGGAGGAGGAGGAGGGGGGGGGGGTCTTGTCTCCTTCAACGAGGCTGTTTCTCCTCTCCTGCCTTTGATGTGCAGCGGTCGACCAAGATTCTGTCAAGTGCACTGGTGTGGAAGTGTGTGTGTGCGTGTGTGTGCATGGGGTTGGGGGCGTGAAAAAGCTAACTTGATGGGCTTCGGAAGTGCGGATAAAAAGAGGCACAGCTGGACTGATGGGAATGATGAGAGCCTCCTCCTCTTCCCTGCAACATACACACATTACAACATTACATACAGACACACACACACACACACACATACACACACAGAGTGAAAGTTTCCTTTTTTGTGTCTCACCCACACACACACTCCAGAAGAAAGGCACACATACTTGCACATAGACAAACACACTACTCCAGATACTCCCTCTTTCACTTTCTCAAACACAAACACACACACACACACACACACACACACACACACATATACACACACACACACGCGCAGTTCCCCGGTGTTTTTGTCAGTCACACTGGGCTTGTAAAAACCCCCTCTGTACGGGCTCCACCCCTCATTCTCCACTAATGGTCAGGTGCTTCTGTTCTTACCCACAGAAATCAATCAGCAGTCTGCTAGTTGTCTAGCTGCCTGAATGGTGTGTGCGTGTGCGTGTGCATCTTTTTCTCCCTCTGACTGTGTAACTGTAGGTGAGTTATTGTGAAGCTGCTAAGTCTAAGAAAAGAAAGTGCTGTCTGATCCAGTGCAGTTAGAAATGAGTCACCGTTGTTTTCACAGTTTCTCACTCAGTTCATTGTTCCTCCACCCGCTATCTCACTCATTTAGAACATTAGTCTCAGACGGCCGTGTGAGTCATTACCGTTAACCCACTGACTGATTGCTTTTAGACAAATCTTTAATTGATTGATTTCTTCTCGGTAGAGATACAGGCTAACCAATGAAAGAAAGAAAAAAAAGATTTAGATTTTTCCTGTATTCAAAGAAAAACATTTAGAGCCTCTGAGAAGAGCAGATTACTGAGAGGTTTGTTGACTTGTTCAATCTCAGGTAGAGATAAAACACTAACACAAGCAAATAAACCTGAGAATTAAAGTCAAACTGAATTTTTACTGCACATCAGATCTTAAATACTAAAAGTTCTCTTGACATCTCAATCAGTGTCTTCTACCTGTATGGTGCCTCTTTTTCATCCTGAAGACACCCACCCAAAGCATGGAAGCTTAGACATTGGTTCCACTTCAGCTTTTTTGTTGAGATGAGAATCAAATCTTTGATGTTCTGAATTATCTAATGACAGCTTTGGTTATAAATGAATGTATAATTCTTCCATATGAATTATTCAGACTGAGAAACATTAGATTTCAGATCTAAAATGACTTGGTCAGATGGGTGTTGCTGGCCTGGTGTCCAGCCTGGCACATGGTCACTGCCAGGTGCCTGCTGCTCGGGGCCAGACAGCACTCTTAAGTCCCGCCACCTTTCACTCACTTTAATAGGTGGCAGTGTGAATGCCCGATGGCACCAACACCGGCCTTTGGTGGGCAGCAGGCCTGGACGAACAGACCCTCTTATAAAACCAAGTGAAAAGATAGAGAGAGTTATAAAATGAAAGGGTGACACCGTAAAGCACTGCTTCAACAAGAACACAGAGGGAAGGCAGAGAATCAGCAAAACAACTTAGCGCACACACACACACACACACACACACAGACACACACACACTCATCAGCTTGCCAGCCCCCGACATTTACATTAGAAGAGGAGGGACGCAGTGGGCCTGTGGAGGAATAGAGGGGTAGGGAGGAGAGGTCGGACACGCTATTGGAGGTTGTAAACACTGTAAGACAGTATCTCCATGGAAGCCCGCGCACTGCTCTAAGGCATCTCACCCGCCCCTCCATCCAGCTGCCATCCCCCCCACACTCAAGCCTTTCCAAAGCCAAGTACCCTGACCACCGGGCCCCAAATCGGCCCCTCGCCTCGCCTGCCAGCCTGGCTGTCCAGCACAGCAGATGTGCACAGAGGAGTGGCCTTGGATGACTGGATCCCCTGGGCTTTACAGAGGGCAAGGGAGGAGGAAAGATGATGCGACTGGCCTTGACAGGGCTTGTGTGACCAAGGTCCTGTGTTTGCAGGGATATTATATTTACTGCAGGTGTCAGAGTGCGGGTTCATACATGTACAAGTTTCTATGTGAGCGTTTGCGGAAGAGGTTTCATGTGGCTTTAGTTCTTTGTGACATTTTTTAAGCCTTTAAATGAGGCTTACTTTAAAATCACTTCCATAATTAACAGCAAATGTCACATGCTTTTTTTTCTAGCAGTGATATTTGTGTGCACAGGTGATACAAAATAGGTTGTGTTGTCCTTAAATCCTTTGAAAAATAATTATATTAGCAGTTGATTAAAATGATGATCAAATGGTATCATCACCCTACTTCTCTCAGATAAGCTAAAACACATCAATTTATCGACGATCATGTTACATGAGATCTAACTCAGTCTCAAGATAGACTATTTGTTATTTGCTTTGATTCATGTTCACTTATATTAACTTGCACTATATTTTGTTTGTTCAGATAGTGTAGTGTCTGTCTCTGTGAGTATGTTTTAAATGTCTGTTGAATATAAATGTGAATTTAAATTGCCATCTGTTCTACTGGACAGCCAGGCTGGCAAAGCTTCACAAAGTTCCTATATGTGGATTACATGCCAGCTTTGATGTTAAACCCAGTTTCTGTGTGAGTGTGTGTGTGTGTGCGTGCATGTCTATCTGTTGTTATGAGGGCCAATTTTGGTTCAATACCATCATTGTGTACATATTTTGATGTTGTTAGGACCTTATGGCTAGTCCACATGAATTAAATTGGCTTATTGAGGGTTAAGACTTGGTTTTAGGGTTAGGATTAGAATGAGGTTTAGATCAAGGTTAGGGTTAGGCATTTACTTATTATGGTTAAGGTTAGGGTGAGGGGCTATGGAATGCATTATGTCAATGAGGGTCCTCACAACTATAGAGAGAAGCGCATGTGTGTGTGTGTGTGTGTGTGAGTGTGTGTGTCAGAGGCAATACAGCCAGCTATATAGCCCTTGAACTGCACCCTGCTCCTCTGTAAAGGAAGGATGTGAGGATGGAGAGGATAAAAACAGGTGGGTTTAAATGGCATTCTGGCTTGAATGAGTCTCCTTTGAGCTCTTTGGTCCCATTATAGTGCAGCTATTGTGTGACTCTCTGAAGCCAAGTCACTACATGGAAGTTGCTTTAGACAGACAGGAAGACGCCACACTGACAGACAGACATTTACTGACAGGGTGGCAGGCATCCTCACTAGATTTCCAACATTCAAATCAAAGTTTTGAGTTTAAGTGACTTTCTTCTACATTAATGGTATGAACTGTGGGATTTGGTATTATCTTGTATCTCTTGTCTTCTATCTGTGTTTATCTCATGGGGTGGATAGGGACATTGGATGTGGTAGGTGGAAGATGGATGTAGCCCTGTTAAAAAGATTCTCATTCTGCAGCACAGTATAAAGGCCTTTCATTGGGAGCTCTCTTCGTTAGCCCTCTCACCTCCTGTATTCGCCACTTCATTCCAGTAGAGAGAGAGCGGGAAGCAGTTGAAAGATACACATGAGGAGGGAGCAGTAGGGAAGTAAAAGGGTAGTCTAGGAAAAAACAGGCCTCCAGGGCTCTTTTCTGGACAAAAGCCGGAGTCAGAGAGCGAGGGAGGGAGACTGAATGCTCAGAGAGAGAGAGGGGAGAGAGCAAGAAAAAGACGAAAAAGGGAGAGAGGGTTTACAGAGCTGGAGTGGGCAGCGGCTGCCAGGCGCTGAAGAATTCATGGTTGATTTGTCCTTGTTCGTGGCCAGTTTGCAATAAAAAGGAGCTGAAGGGGAGAAGGGGCTGGACTGGGCTGGGGGCAAGCAACAGATTGCAGATGCCTCTATTGGAGAGGGCTCCTTGTGAAAAAGTAGGTCCCCCTCTCTGAGTCCCGAGCCACCCTTTAGAGAAAAGAGCCCTTCTCTACTGTAAAGGAGCGCCCGGGACATTGTGGGGCTTGTCAATGGCTCTCGGCTGGGGCAACGGGAGAATACAAGGAGGCCCAGTGTTCAGCGCCGCAGCTCCTTCTATAGAGGCCAGAACCATAATGGGGGCCCCAGGGGCTCTACAGGGAGTGTAGAGGGCCCAGTTTCAATGGAGACCAAGTCTTTTTAACTGGTACATTGTGCGACTCTCTCACCCTCTGTCCTAAAGATGGGAGAGAGGGAAATTCCTATGCAGATCAAAAAGAATGTCTTCATTTCCAAATGAACGAGGGATGGATGAAGTTTGGAGGGACACAGTTTGAGACATTGAGGGGGTATTGTTAGTGTAGAGAGGCAGGGGGTTAGGTAGGTGTGTGTATGAGGGTATGCACGACTGCTTCTCTGTGTGTGTGTGTGTATGTTGATACTGCAGACAGTGGTAAGCAACTGCTCCATCTCAGGTGAGATTAGAGCCAATCACAGCCTGTTAAAGCACATGCCAATCAACACAGTGGCCCACTGCACCCAGGGCAGCCTCCAGCTGTTTTCCAGTGTGTGTGTGTACAGTCTGTGTGCTGATTCTGTGTGACTGTGTTAGGTAAGGTCAGTCATAAGTTGTTATGACTCTGTTTTCCCATGAAATCATTATTAAGAAGTATATTTCACCTATGCATAATATCTCAACACGATATAATCACTTATGGCATCATGGCACTCACTAACACAGAAAGCTGGCACCAGTCATTCAGGCTACCCGCAACTTTGAAAAGACAAACTTTACACAGTCGCCATGACCACTGCAGAATTCTGCAGAACTAGTAGCTGAAAAACCACGAGTCGTCCAGTGAAGCGGTTGTAGGATTTCCCCTAGCCTCACCCAGTGGTCTGAATCCACAGTGGGAGCTCAGGCCTTTTTATATCCCTGTTTGTCAAACTCAAAAAGTGGCATATGTAATGTTGAATGATAATCCTGTTAAGCCGTTTGTAGTTTTGACCATGATTTCATATTGGATGTGATAACATTGCACTCATCGAAGCAATTTGCTGAAAATCGCCAAATCACTACAAATTGTGATGGGGCAAGAAACAACAGCAGTCTGGTGATACATACACAAGTCAACAGTTTAGGCAGATGATCTAAATCACATATAATAGAATGAAAAAGCGGTGCCTGCCATGCACGTAAAGGATGCAGACAAAGATGTCGATAGAGCTTTTGGTGATAAGGGCTGACGCCGGTGTTGATTCGCTGAAAAGTAAAGAACAAGTGATCGCTGCAGTGGAATTAATACATTATGTCCTGCAATCATGCTGCACCCCTCACCTGAACCCTCCAGAGGTTTCTGTGTTGTGAATGCGTCTGAGTAGAGAAAGTCCTGCTGCATTGTCCATACGTGAAACGCAGAAAGTCTGTACTTAATTCTGCGGTAAAGCAATGGATGAGGGACCACATTTGATCCACACAGCTACAGTTACATGACTACACTCTGTTGTTTGGCCACACCTGAAGGTGAAGGTGTTTGTATTTGATCCAAACTGGATGAAAAGCCTGCCAGCAGAGCAAGGGGTGAGGCATGTTGACCTTTCAATAATGAGGATGACACACCTACTACACTTAGAACAATCTTTCCTCGAAGGCATTCATGGCACTGCACTTGTTTACAGGCACATAAAAGAAAGAGGCTGATTGCCTGTTGTTGGAGGATGTGTACTCGACCTCTGGAAGGTGTGGGAGGTTTCATGCACTGTCTTAAAGACTTAATTGCCTCTCTCTTATCACTGTATGTGAATGTGTGTGTATGTTCCTACAGCTCAGCAATTATACTCACAAGTTCAATGTTATCATAACCACTAGAAACAATGGCCACTCCTAAAAAGATCCCAGTAATAATACATTGGAATATTCTGAAAAAAACTGCAGTTTAGCTGTGACAGTGACCTCTTTGCATTGAAATCTCTTGACACACATCTGAACTATTGAAGTTATGTGAAATGTTGAGAAAATAAACTGAACTCAAACTAAATCCATAGTTAAACAGTCAACATCCATGAACCGCTGGGCAGGAACTAGTGCTTCCTGTAGAATTCCCTCATCCTACCAGCTGTCTGCAGTGTGTGTGTGTGTGTGTGTGTGTGTGTGTGTGTGTGTGTGTGTGTGTGTGTGTGTGTGTGTGTGTGTGTGTGTGTGTGTGTGTGTGTGTGTGTGTCTGCCCTATCTATGCATGCGGCAGAGATACACAGAGATGAGAGAGCGTGACACCTCTGACTGCCGGGTTCCTCCAATTGTTAGGCAGGAAGCCGGCTCCAGCTCCAGATAAAAGAAAATGAGAGGGAAATTACCAAAGAAAGAAAGAGAGAGAGGGAGGGCAGAGAGTACAGGGAGATGCTCACTCACCCCGAGCAGAAAGTAGTGCAAAGGTGAGGGTCATAGAAAAAACATAGAGCCCATGAACCGCATCAGGAAAAACAACAGCACGGTTAGTCAAGCCACAATGACGCATAATCTCATGACATCTGTTCATGATAGAGTTCCTCATAGGTTCAATTTAACATCACCTTAAAGGGATAGTTCACCCAAAAAGGTAATTCACTCATTATCTACTCACTACTATGCCGCTGAAGGGGTGGGTGAAGTGTTTGATTCCACAAAACACTTTTGGGGTTTAAGGGGTAAACTTGGTTGCTGCTAAATCTAATACAATTGACAATTAACACAATTGAAGTAAATGGCATGATCAACCCCCCCACTCGCTCCCAGCGAATCCAGCAGGGGATCCCCTGCTTTGTTCACATATTGGATTCTCCTGGAATTCTACGGACTTTACACTAGGAGGCCAGACGGAGTAAGTCGTCTCACTCTGACATCTTGCATTCACACATGCACCTCCTCTGCAGAAAATACGGAGGAACTGTGGAGTTCAGTGCATGTCTGAAAAGAGTTCTTTAAGAGATATTTTGTTCTTTTTTATGTCTCTCTCTGTGTGCAAGTGTTCCTGAACCTTCATTAAATATCCTCACACGCATATAGAAATTAAGTAAACCTGTAATAGACTGACTTTTGAGTTAAACCTACATTTAAAATGAGAAAAAACCTAACCAAATAAATGACATTTGGGGTTGGGATTTAACATGCAGTCACTAAACACAGTTTGTGACATTTATAGTTCCAAAATATGGCTGAGCAATTGTTTTGAAATGAATCTTAATTACGTCATGTCTTCTGCTGTAACCAAAAAAACAGTCGAAACGGAAAACAATTACGAGCATTTACACCCGGCACCTAAAGAGTATTGTCACAGATGTACTTACTTCACATACGTTCAGAATGTTTGTGTTGTACTAGAAATCACACCCACACAGTGGAATCTCCCATGTAACCTTTATTAACAGTGGTTTTTCGATTACCAGTCTTTCTCATGAAAACCTGTGTGGGTGCTTGACCCAAATTTACCTTGACATTTTGTCCAACTTGTAAATGTACTTCTTTTTACAATCTGGTCCACTTTCAGAAGCAGTGCAGCCTGGGAGGATTGAACCACGATTTCAACTTTCATGGAAACTAAACCGACCCAACCTATTTGCTCTCTTTCCAAGAATCCAGGAAAGGCTTTGACTTAGCTTAGCATAAAGATTGGAAATGGCTAGCATGGCTTCCTTCCTTTTTATGCTAAGTTTAGCTCAGGCCTACTGCGGATATCTTTTTGAGTGTATATTTTCCTCTCTGTTTGTAAAAAACTCAGTCCCTGCAATCTTTGAATTACTAAATATAATCTCTGTCCTGACGATAACATAAAACAACTGCAAATGCTCAAACAAGCATGCTGGGCCAGTAGGTGGCGATAAAGTCCGTAGTCAACAATCCATCGAATACAGAGAAGAATTCTGTTGTCAAATTAATATTGGGGCAGACACCTGTGACTGTCAATGTGGTGCAGTGATGCTAAATTTAGCTGCAAACTTGTAATTAGACCTAGCAGAAGCATATTGCATATTGTTAGCATGTTGCTAACCAAATGTAGAGAAACCAGTGCAGCAGCTAGTGCTGTTGTTGTTTCTGGAGCATGATCATCACACAAAGCAACAGTGAAAAGTAAAATGTGACATCCTCATTTCCCTATCACTCCGTTTAACACGTACACATAGACACATAGATCTGGACGAGAGGCCCATATTTTCCATTATATCTGCATTATTGTGGAATGGGCTTCATAGGCTGCAGACTGTAGCTGCATATCAAGTCAGGAATGACATATTTCCCAAAATGTCAAACTGTTCCTCTAATGTGATTTTTAGTAATAATGATTGATATTCTCAACGTACAGAGTTGACAGGAAGCTGATTTAGCTTTAATGTCATTAGCAGCTGATCCACTGTTGCTGGAGCGGCTGCCTCGTGTTTTCTCTTTACATTGACAAACAAAGAGAACATCATAAGAACGTGTTATTCAATAACACGTACACACACCGTGACACATACACACACATACATGAGCATGTACATGATGTAATCACATGCTAAAGAGCTGTATAAACAACATCCACACACAGACACAAACACACACACATTCAACAGGTCATCCAGACGTGTTTACCACACTCCCATCACCGCTGGTTACCCACCGATGAGGACACATTGTCACGGTGACGGTTTAAGGGGATGAACCAGGATTGCCGCTCAGATCATGCTTCTTTTATTATAAAGCCTGAGTGTATTTTCATCTACCCTGCCTTAAGTAGTGGGGGGCGGCGTCATAATGAAGCTATTGTCAATGCAGCTGCAAATCAGAGATAAATACTAACAGACAACCTGTGGTTATCTAAACTCAGTGGCACAGTGTGGTGAAACCTCGCTCATCTGGCTTCCTTGGCAGGGTTAGAACGAGAGCACAAATAGATAGTTTGTTAGTCACTCGTCATGTTTACATGTCTGTTTGTCATGTTGTCAGGGTTGGACCAATCATTCCAATTGTTGATATTGGGAGCTGATACTTCTCTCTAATAATATACCTCTACTGTGTAATTGTCATCCACTTAAAACACAATTTTTTTGTTGTAAATTCTCTCCAATGTATATAATAAAATTCAATGTATGGATTTTTTTTTTTATTTAATGGTGGAGAAATAGCTCCCCTCATTCATTCTGCCCCATCTCCTGTGTTGTCCCTACCCCCCTTATGTTGTTTGCATGTGTGTGTGTGTGTGTGTGTGTGTGTGTGTGTGTGTGTGTGTGTGTTTTGCTGGGCGTGGCTTCCAGATACCAGCTCTCTTCCACACCTGAGACTCATCTGACCAACTGCACACATTCAGCTGTATTTAAACTCTGTGTCCTCCCTCCGGGCTTCGTCGAACAGTCACAGAGTGTGGTAAACGTTATAGCCGTACTGCCTGGTCATGGAACCCGATTCCAGTCTGTCCACTCTAGCATCCAGTTTAGAATACCAGTTAACCCAGTTTAAGAACAATTTTAACATTAATCTCCTAAAACTTTGTCCGTCTCTGAGTCTGTGTCGTGCTGTGTAAAAAAATGCTGGTATCCGCCTTCTAAAACCCAAATCAGATGGTGCCTTACTCATCAAATAAACTATTAAAGTATATTGTAGTTGGTGATATTCTTTGTTTTTCTTATCGTCGACAAATCCCCCGAAAAGACAAAACCAACAAGGATTGATCCCACTAATAAGTAGGTCCATTGTGTGTGTGTGTGTGTGTGTGTGTGTGTGTATGTCCTGATATATATTGTGCCTCGGTGTGCTGAAAGCTATTAAAAACCCATCACTGAGCCACACTGTTGCTGTTGGAAATAGTCACTGGAGCTGCAAATATATATTAATCCGCTGCTGAAAATAGTCCTCAACAATCCACTATTAACTCCAGTTTGATTAATTGTTTGCTCAAAACGCCAGTGCCCGGCTCTTTCAGAAAATGACTTAAGTATTGAATGATTTACCAATGTTCTGTCGGTCTTTATCTTATTGTGGGATTCGGTGACTGTAAGAAAAACTAGTACTTTTTAACTGACTTGCTCCATATAGGAAGCCTGACCTACACACAGGAGGAAAAACCTGGCCATCTCTGGGTCACAAATAAATGCCACACACCACTAAGTCACAAGGCTTTACTGAATTTGCAACTAATCACAAATGAGTCATGTCTCAAACAAAAGTCGAGGCAGAACAAAGGAAAGTCTATCCGTAGCCTCGAAACTGGTTTTCACGTAAGACTTGAGATATGAGCACCGCAGTCACCTGTTTCACCGCTGGCAGCCATCTATTATCTATGTATCGCCCTGATCCTCACACATGACAGGAAGAGATTCCTTTGTTTGGGCATGTAAGAGTGTGTGTACAGTATCTGAGTAAGTGTGTGTGTGTGTGTGTGTGTGTGTGTGTGTGTGTGTGTGTGTGTTACCTGCAGGGAAGCGTCTCAGTATGTGGGTCGTGTCCATCAGCCACTAATCCTCTGTGATGCCGACCTGTTTGAACAGCCAGCAGGTTCTCACCAGCACAGTTACGTAAGAGCTGAATGGAGGCCAAGCAAAGACAAACACTGAGAGAGACAGATGGCTTGAGAGCGAGACAGATAGAGGGAGATTGGTTTGCACTTGTCATAGTTCATTTACCTGAGTTTTACAATTAGACAGGATTTTCTGGGCACGTTGGGTTTTTGTTAAGTGTTGGAGGAGAGGGTGTGTGCATGAATGTGTGTTTGTGTGCGGTGAAGGGCAGGTGTTTGACTAAACAAAGTTTGGCAGCTGGAGATTCCCCCATGCTGTTCCAAGACTAACATTAGATGCACACTGCAGGTTAATCGGATGCCACATCTCAGTAAGTAGATGGAAAATAACTAGTGCAACACCTACTGACTGCGCTTAACTCCTTCTTTGCCATCAACAGTTGCTTACTCAAACTGATTAGAGTTTATCATATGTGCTGATGGCTAACGTCAGGATGTACATCCGGGAATTCAAACGTCGTATCTAGCTTCAAACAAATCTTCACTGTGATCATCATGTGCTGAATGTGATCAAAACATTGTGTCACATAAATTTACCCGCACTGCCTTCCATAGAAAACCAATGTGCAACTGACACATCTCTGGGAAACAAGTCCATGTTGGGTGATTCTGCAGCACATTTATTTCCAGTGCCAATGATCAATGGTATCATAGTACTGTAATGTACATGTTTCATGTATCTGTACTTAACTTAAGTAGATTTATTTTCAGGTGCTTTTCACTTTTACTCCACTATATATATATATATATATATATATGTCATATATATGTCACATTTACTCTTTTATTATATTTTATTATATCACACATTTCTTATTTTTCAGGTTATCAATCCCTTTGAGTGAGGATTCAGTCGATGTCAGTCATCATGTCAGTGATGTGTTCACTGGGGTTAAAACAATGTTCCTTCACATTTTTCTGTGTTGGGTGATAAGAGTATTGATGCAGTGAACTTACAGAGTCATGTTCTGCGAGAAAAAAGAAAAGTCATGTATTCAGGGGCGAGGTAAGAAGGGTATGAACATAATTTCCTGTGAGACTTGCAATGTGATGTCATTCATTTTCCTCACAGCTCTTAAAGCCCAATTCTTATGTTTGGCCTCCATATTGGCCCACATGCATTTACATGCTGTATTTTCATTGCCTTTCTATGAATGACCGCTCACACTCCCAGAGCCAAACAGGAATAGGAATATTATTTTTGTGCAGAAAAGATACAGTTCATATTAACAACCTAAAGTAAACCAGACATCTACGACCCTACACTCAGACACACACCTGGGAATGACATCATTGTGTACAGAGGCCTGATAAGGTCATTAGTCAACAAAACCAATGACCTGTTGCATAAGACAGCAGAGCTGAGTGATTGACTGAGACAACCATGCACTGACACACACACACACACAGAAAGTAGGCCACAAGTAGTTAATGATTACAGCTGTAATATGATAGGCTTTGCTTTTGCACCTGTCATATCAAGCACAGGTTGGCTCCCGCCTGT
This sequence comes from Verasper variegatus, assembly GCA_026259375.1. Lineage (NCBI taxonomy): Eukaryota > Metazoa > Chordata > Actinopteri > Pleuronectiformes > Pleuronectidae > Verasper > Verasper variegatus. The sequence goes on from CM048050.1 coordinate 4,003,685, forward strand.
TTCTTACAAGCAGTCATTGTTCTCACTGGCATGCAGTACTGGCCACAAACAAAGTGTGTGTGTGTGTGTGTTCATGCCTGTGAGTGGGTGTGATTATCTGTAGAGTTCACAGCCACTTTGACAGAATTCAGTATACAAGGTGTGGGTTTGAGAAAAGCTGAATATCCACTTCATATCCACCACAGGAGCATCACTAATTTCTGGGATAAGTTCCTGACATTTATCAGATTGTTTGTTCTTTCTAGTAAAGTTGCCTTTTGAAACTTGGGTACATTAGATCTCTTGTATGTAATTATCCTATAAACAGTAGTGCCAAGAAGGTCAAAGATTTTACAGCTTAATAGTAAAACTGTGACCATGCAGCATGTTAATGAATAAAAGAACCATGTCAAGTTGGGACATCTCATGTGCAAAGAGCATCTGAACACTTGAAACGTTCAACATTCGCCCACCAATAAATGGATGTTCATGATTTTACTCAGACATCTGCGTTAAACAACTGACGTTACTAGACATCTGCAGTCTGGATATGACACTACACAAAGATGATTTGCTCTGTCTTTGATCAGTGTGGATATAATAAGTCACTCACTTACCAGGGTACAACATGAAAAATTACTGCAAGTAAAAAAGGTTTCATTATTGGTGAGTCAGGTAATTATTCTCTCAATGAATTGCTCATAAAATATCTGAAAAATGCCTGCCACAGTCTCCTGTTTGGTTTCGTCTAAGCAGCAATCCAAATCTATTTAATGATTCACTGAGAAAAGCGGCAAATCAGAACATGTTTGACATTTGTGCCTGAAAAATGACTAACATTGAAAACTGTTGATCTGTTGCAGAGGAATTTTAGACAGAAACATGGTAGAATCACTTACGGTAACAGTACTAACCAGTTACTGGTTAAATTAACGTGTTAAAAGCTACTCAGTAATAGTTAAAGCAATTGCCAAGATTTGAGAACATGTGAAAACAAAAGTCAGTTCACAAAATGTTTAATTACTGCCAATAAATCGGTTTGAACCAGTGTTTGATGTAGCCTAAGTAAAAGTAGCACAGAGTAGAAATGTGTGTCACAAATAAAGTGCTGTGTCTCACATTGCACCTGAATACAACACTTGAGTGAATGTAATCAGATAAATTCAACCATTGCCACCATAACAGCTAAGGAATAGCTTTTAGTAACTTTCGTATACACCTGCTTGAGCCCGTGACCAGCCATCTTTAACAGGCTACATGTGGAAAGAAACAAAGAAACACCACTTTGAAAGACGAGTGCAGGAAAATGGGATGACTGACGGTATTACGATAATAGGGTATCCTCTTCATTCCTGTTATCAGGCTGACGTGATAACCACAGTGTTCTCTAACACCGCTGAACCTTAATAGGAGCATACCTGCAGCCGCTCATATTTCATCCCTGTGTCAGTGTCCAAGGTCTGTACTTAGCAGGGACCTGGAACCTGCCTGATTAGACACGGTGGAGACAGCAGTGTTTTAGGAGTAACTAAAGACAAGGAATGGCTGTGCATCCTAATGTCAACTTGTGGTTGGCTGTGTCTGATTGTTCGCCGGTTTAATCACACACACTGTGTGTGTCTATCCTGGGGTTGGTGTCACACAGTCATAAATCAATGAGAACCTGAGATCTTTAGCCACATTTCATTCTCTCTGAATAACAGAGACAACAACAATAAAAAAAAAAGATGTCTAGGATTCATTATAAATACACTGAAGCAAAAACAACCTGTGTTGAAGCTTAAATGTTAGTGATGAATTCTCAGCCTGGGCCAAAGATATAATTAAAGGGGCAGCAGTTTGTTTCATGGCCGGGTTAAGCGGGTGCAGTGACTCAGCTGACTGACACAGTAATTTCTGTCATTCCAGCCACTGCAGAGACAGCAGAGGACTCTGAGCCTGTGTCGTCTTTCCAAGCTGCAGAGATGAAAACTACATGGAGAGAGGGACAGGGGGAGGGACGATATATGGGATGCATATTTAATCATCTATATAATATATAATATATCACTTATATCGTTTAATATCGATATTCAGTGTGTTTTCTGGCCCAATTCACTTGCAGTGAGCCGAAAAAATAGAACAGACCACGATACCATCGCTGCAGATCGCGAGCCGGCCGCGGTGCTTCCTGGTGAACAGCCCAATTGATTAACATGGCCGCAGAAAGGAGGCAGACAGCTTTTCGTGGCGCTTTGCAGCGCTTCTGCCTGCGGTGCGTCCCCAGGGGTTAGATGATGACGGTGTGACGTTACTGCATTGGTTAACATTGCATGTATCACGTCATGATAAATCAGCCTCTTGTGCTGCCCTCTCTGCATTTTGCGTCCTAGGCAACCGCCTATGTCGCCTATGCCAGGAGCCGCCCCTGATACTTTTACTTTGGCATGCGATGGTGGAAAACAGAGGTGTAGTAATATGACATTTATAATGGCTGTATTCCACTAAGGCCTCTATCTGGCTCCTGAGCCAGTTACTATGAGGACCTGAGGCCGGTAAGTGTCATGCTCAGCGCTGATTGGCTTTAGCAACATCGTGTCACACAACTTATTCGCATAATTCGCCTCACATGCCACAAGAGACGCAACATTTGCATAGATTGTAAAGATAGACAAGATGTCTACACTTCCTCCTATTGAGCAAAAATGAAAATTAAGCTAAAATATTTTGTATGCAGGAGCCACAATCTGCACAATAGTGATCATGGTTTGGAGCTGTGGTGTAGAGATCCCCTCCAAACACATGCACTCGCGAGTCAGTCTCAGTTTTCCATTACGACATTTCACCCCATTTTTATAGCATCACAGAACTAATTAAAATCAAACTTACCTGTAAAATGATCACTTGAACAATAATCAGTACGATACAAACTACCTAAATTGACAGAAACCATCTTAAAATCTATTTAAAATTTACCTTCACTTTTTAGTTTGATCCATGTCCCATCCACTAACATAGAGGATGTGGAGGGTTATGATCTATACTGCAGCCAGCCACCAGGGGGCAATCGAGATGTTTGGGCTCCACTTTAGGGGAGCAGTCTTGTAGTCTATATATGAACATAGTCACAGTGCATGTGGTGTTGTCATGTGTTGCATTTATGCTTACAAAAAAACAACCATTCGCCTACACTGTGAACAATAGCAAACCAAGTTATAACCAGTAAAGCCAACCAATATAAAAATCAAGTGAATTAAGACAATTAACTCGCTCTTCAGAAAGTTTGGTAACCCTGAATAGCTGAACACCTGACAATCCAACTTTATAACCCACAGTATATCCTCCCAGAGTCGATAGATAGACGTGTTGAAAATAACAGTGATATGTTTGTTTCCCAGGCAAGTGCAATGAGTGTGTGAAATGCAGGTCAGGTGAGTCACCTCCTCTTCTCTGACAGTGCTGTCTGTTTTTTCACACCTGAATGGAAAAATACACTTGTGTGTGCATGGGCAGAAACACACACGGGCCGATTCACACACTTTTATGAGTGACCTGACAGCAGGGCACACAGCCGTGCTGAAAGGCCCATGGACATGCGGGAGTGTATCACAACTATCACTCTCTGCACTCACTTTCTCTCAAACGCACAATTTCTTTCTCTCATTCACTAGGTTCCTCACTGTCACACACACGCACACGCACACGCACATGCACACGCACACGCACATGCACATGCACACATGCACACAGGCCGAATTGCTGGTGCTATAAAAAGACAGCAGTGTTTCACCCTGTCCTTGAAACTAAACAGACGGTCAAAGACGCACACAAACACACACTCACTGCCACAATCCATTCCTACACACAGTCTATATTACATGCTGCAGAGTTTATGTTTAGAAATGAAAACTCTGTCAGTGTCATATATGTATGTGGTGTGGATGTAAATTGCCAGCGTGTCTACTAAAATGACCACTCAGGCGTAAACCATGCCCACAAACACAAATGCACGGTTTCACTCGTTTCCTCAAACCCTCGTCTTTCCAGTGCAGCTTCCCATGGTACATTTGGGAAGTCTGAAACTTAACCTGCCTGATGTCATGCATGTGTAGCATTTTCACTTCTTTGTGAGTTTGTGTAGAGCAGTTAGAGTTGGACACCATCACCTCATCCGTCAGACCACAACCTACACACACACTCCAGTCTGAGAACGTTGACTTGCTGTGTGTGTGTGTGTGTGTGTGTGTGTGTGCGTGCGCGTGTGTCCATCTGGGATTGTCACTGTGAGGCCATTTGCTATTTCTAGAGTGGAGCTGCACTTTTACTCAGCTTTCTCCTTTTGCTGTTGTTTTGTTAGCTGTTTTGTATCTGTTAGTCTCTCTGTCACTCACACAAGCACATGCACACACAAACAGGCCCAAATGAATGTTCACTAGGTCCCGGCTGTGGATCAGGAGGTAGAGCATCTTCTCACCAGAAGCTGGGGGGTTCTATCCCAGTCTCCCCTATACTGCATACCTAAGTGTCCTTGGTTAAGTGTGTGATTTGTGATCAAGACTAGAAAAACACTTTATGTATACAGACCATTGACATCACATCACACTTAAGGACCAACATACACAAAACAACGCAGGCGGAAACACAAACTCATGAAGCTACAAACACACATGGATGTACACAGTGAAGCAGAAGTGCTGCTCGCCTACTGTGCCACACTCCATCTCGGTCTCTTTTGTTTACCTCATCCTTCTTCCCTCTATCTATACATTCTGTTCTCGTCGTCTTCTCCCTCCTCCTCCTCTCAAACCCAGTTGCGACCTGTCGTTGACCCTCACTGGTTTCCCCCGTGGGATTCCTGTCATGGTTCTGCCTGAGGTCTGGATGTAATTTATGTAATATATCTAAGGGTTTTATATATTTATTTGGTCAGTTTGCCAGCTATTACTGTATCATGGAAGTCATCCAAGTCTTTCCCTCAATTTGACCAAAAATAACTTTTCTATTCAAAACACCATCCTTTCATTAAGATAAGACATAATAAAGGAATAGTTCAGGGAAACATTTACTCTTGTCAAGAGTCAGACAAGAAGTCCGACAGTCCTCACATGCCTCTGTTAAATAGCTTATCATAAAGACTAAAGGAAGCTAACCACTAATTTGGAAATCTACCTACTTTTGTATAGAAATGGAATATTTCCCTCCAAACCTCAGATTTAGCATCACTTCTATCACTTTAAACACACAATCTGGATTTAGTTCTGTACAAATGACAGGAAATAACAAATGACATAATGTATTATGCCATGTTAGCACAATGCCTTCTTCATATCATGATGCACCACTTACTTTTATTGCCTGTGTCCTCAAATACACTTGAAAAATCTAAATCCTGTCTAGTGCATATGATCATTACAGTAATGCTTTCAACATTGTCCATACATTACAATACATTTTGTGTCTCTAAATCACACTAACATTTGAACTTCGCCTAATGGGCTCCTCAATGCGACACATTGCTGCATTCCTCCCTGTGTGAATGCACCTTTGTGTTTAAGTCTAGAGTCTATGTGTGTGTCTGCATGTGCATGTGTTTGTCTGCCACGGTGGTGAAGGTCACAGAGATTATCGGCTGGGTTGTACGTGTGCATGTAGGTTGTGTATTTGGGTGTGTATATGCTATATGTTGTTATGTTATAGTTATGAGGACATGTTGACCGGTCCTCACAAATTCAAGGGCTTGTTTGAGCCTTTAGAGTTAGAATTAAGTTTAGGTTTAATTTAGGGTTAGGTTAAGGGTAGGCATTTAGTTGTGATGGTTAAGGTTAGGGGCTAGGGAATTTATTTTATAATTCACAACTTGAGAGACATGTGTGTGTGTGTGTGTGTGTGTGTGTGTGTGTGTGTGTGTGTGTGTGTGTGTGCGTGTGAGTGTGTGTGTGTGTGTGTGTGTGTGTGTGTGTGTGTGTGTGTGTGTGTGTGTGCGTGTGTGTGTGTGTGTGTGTGTGTGTGTGTGTGTGTGTGTGTGTGTGTGTGTGTGTGTGTGTGTGTGTGTGTGTGTGTGTGTGTGTGTGTGTGTGTGTGTGCTGGATTCCAGCAGGCGGTAGATCATTTGCAGGTATGACAGGTCAATCTTCAATCCAGATGGCCTCCCAGACTCCTGGGCTGCATTCCAAACAGAAACACACTTTACTATAATGTGACCTCACCCACTGCCTCCACACCGAACACACCAAACCTAGTACACCTAACAATCATTATTTAAATCCTATACTTGATAATGAACAATTACAGATGAATCGTACACACAGACTTATTGTTATTTAATAACACACCTCACCAGCCGTAGCTATCATCAACAAATAAAACAGATAGCTGGAGTTTATTATCTCCACAGTGATAGCCTCAACAGAGCAGCACAATGTGTGTATGGGTGAGTCTTTGTGCCCATGTCTGTTGTTAAGTGTTTATTATCACAGATGTCCTTGCCGACAATGGCCTGCTTTGCTATAATTAGCATATTTCTTATCATACAGTAAGCTCATTGAGGACAGCAGGGAGTGGGTGAGAGATAGAAACGTGAAGAAAAATGTAAATGTTGAATAAACTGAGCTGAAAAGGAGACGATAGTGCGACTGTAACTAAAACTGTGGTCTTGCTTTCTCTCACCAGAGAGTGTGATGAATGAATATGGAATGGATGGAAAAATAACAAAAAGACTGGAGCGACGAGAGAGATTTAAACTGGACCTCAGAGCTAAATCAGAGACAAATGTCAGATTTGGCTCGTCCATCTCCTCTCATGAGTCAGGGCTGATGTTCTCAACATCTGTCAACGTCCCGTCCTCATGTCTCTTCCCTCCCTTTCTTTTTCCATCCTTCCACTCTATCGTAGACTCCAGGACAGTTGTGGATGACAAACATGTGAGGACAGCCCGCTGAAATGAATATGCCAAATTTTGACAAGATGTCCAGAAGCAGATATATTTTTCTCTTTGCAGTAGCTCACTACAGCTGTACTTTAAAAATACAGCATGATTTAGATTTATATCCTCTAAGCATGAGGACAAGAACCAAAAACAAAATGTGGAAATATTTGTGACAATAAATATTGGAAAATGGAATGAAACAATGAATTTGAATTTGTGATTTAAAAAAGTGAAGGTAAACATATTAAAACGTGTGTGTGTGTGTGTGTGTGTGTGTGTGTGTGTGTGTGTGTGTGTATGTGTGTGTGTGTGTGTGTGTGTGTGTGTGTGTCCCCTCATGACCGTTCCTCCTCATAACAGGATATGACAGATATGGAAATAGTGTTGGCCTTCTCACTGGCAGGGTTGCCCCTGACACACACACATGCGCACAGAGAGCCACACACAGGTTAGTGAGGCCACCACTGTGATCAGATGTCCAGCTTTTTCCGTGTAAATGTCACTTCACATCTGGATTTAATTTTTCCATGAAATAAACCCTCTTCTCTTCAGAGAACGTGTGTGTACATCCATTAATAAGAGACAGACGAGTTGAAATGACAGGCAGGTGAGGGAGGAATATACATTCAGGTCCACGTGGCAGGAGGATAGCAATAATGCAAACACATATGGGAATAATAAATAGATAATAAATATTAGATATTAGGTTAGGTTCGCTGATTTGGCTGCTGTATAGATAGAAGCTCTTTTACCAAGCTGTTTGAGTCCTAACTACACTTAACTTTCATATTAAAGCTGCATTACCTCTTTTTCTTCTTTATTGATTACTTAAAGGAAGCACAAGTTGTAAACACAGTGATCTTTGGATAAAGTTGTTACAGCAGAGGTGTTAGCAAACTGTTCCCTTTTCGCACTATACTCCAGACACAGAGACACATTAGTTTTTATTTGGAGACATGTGTCTGTCCATCATCTGCAAGTTCAATATTCACTCTATTTTTGGCTCTGATTTTGGTCTCCACCACAACCTGAGGGAGAAATCTGGCCCCTCAGCCTCTAACTGCTCTGTCCACCAGCCAGTTGTTAGCTTCCACCTGGCTGCTGTTTGATCCTGAGTTGTGTTGTATGGTGTACAGTGGGTTCACAGTGGGAAAAAAGAAAACAGAGGAAGGTTTAACTGTCGGGTCAGGCCATGGAGGGGACATAAGGGGAGCAGGCTGGAAGGTTTGTGCCCCAACAGTCCCCAGCACAACCATGAAAGAACACCAGGCTTGTCAGCACCTTTAACTTTCCACATCACGGCCAGGACACTGCTGTCAGCAGGACACCACACACACACACACACACACACACACACACACACACACACACACACACAGACACACACACATTCAAATACCACAGCCAAACACACATACTCAGATAGAGAGGGGCAGATACCCCCCATCGACACACACAAACACATACACAGCATCAACTGAATGTTTGGTTAGCCTGTGCCTGTCAGTCACCTTTCAGTGTCCCTCAATTACACACACACACACACACACACACACACACACACACAAACACATTTTCAGATTTAACTAAAGCTGCTTTCAGACATGCACTGAACTCTCTGAAGTCTCCAGAAAGACGCAAAAATGAACAACAAGAAGACAAATATCTATCAAAGCCGGCTGCTCCACCTCTCGCCTGAATCATGAGGATTTGTTGCTGTTGTGAACGCTGTGAATCTGTGCACAGAACCTCCCGCTGTGTTGTGCATGTATAAAAGGCAAACTCTGAGTAAACTCCAGAAAACCTCAGTGATGTCACTTCCTCTCTTCTCCTCATCGTTTCTTCCTCCAGTGACTTTTCTCCTTTTATCGCTCCATCTGTCTCTTACCATCAAAGTAATTGCAATGTTGAGTCGCCACATTATGAAGTGCTCCCATCCAGACCAAGGGCACCTTCAAATCTACAATAGGTATCGTTTTCTATTTAATAAACATGACTAATTCACTTTTTCCATCAGTGTCCTTCCTCATCCATCCTTAATGCATACATCTCTGCAGCACTTCCATATTCACCAGAGTACACTCAGCCTGCACACAGGTCCTGCAGTGGCAGCAGGCCACAGATGTTGATGAATACTGGATGGAGGGGTGCTGGTGCTGCGTCATGCAGGAAGAGGTTAGATCAGGTTAGGTTTCTTCTCCATGACCCCGATTAGCAGCTTTCTGACTGCTTATAATGTAGATTTTGCAGGTTAATTCCATTTTATTACAACCTGGATATTATTATATTACCATAGTTATGAGGACATTGTACTCACCAAAGTCATTGCTGAACAAGGTTTCAATCAAGCCAAATTATCTGAACTACTTAATTCAGTGGTTAAACCTAGAGAGTGAAAAATACTAAATGTCAGCTATAATTCTACAATGCAATGTAACTGTGTCGATTTAATAGTAAGTACAATAGGTCCAGGTTGAATTAAGAAATCAGAAAACAGGTGATGGGTGTTTAATCATTTCACTGCTTTTGTAGTTTCCTCTGACTACTCTGAACAAATGCTCCCAGATCTCAGCAATGAAGTCACTGCGTGTGATCTTATTATCACTGATAGACGTGATGATGAAAACTATCCAAATAAGACACAAAGCAGGATTATGTTTTACATTCACTGCTGATTTGAATGGGAAAGCCATTTGCAGTTAGTTAACAAAAACTGGAATAATAAAAGATAAGACATTAGGTGTGAACTAGGTCTGGTATACATGTTATATTACTCTTTATCTTAACTTTGGCCACTAGGAGTCTCTCAATCAAAACAATAACAATTGACCTTGTTTGATCATGTCCTGAAGCAGCATGGGATCATGGGAGTTGTTGTCTTTACCACCATTGGTGACTAAGGTGCAAATCAAGGATGAGGTAATGTATCAAGTTTCATTCACAGTTTCATGATTCATTTCAAGTGACCAATACAAACAGTGGAAGGTAAAAACAGCCGACTGGCTAACTGACTAGCAGCGTGATCTTTCTCCCACATATGCCGTTTACCATGTAAGTTATAACAGAATCGAACAAAGCCACGAATAAGCGAATGTGATTTAATTAAAAGGCAACCAAAATGAAACATCCCACTGCCTTTAATAAAATTGGGGATTTCTCTGCGATTGAAGCTATTGAAATGTGTAAGTACACAGGTAAAATATATCAGATAGGAGTAGTTGTTTTTAGACATTTTAATGGAGAGTTGTTACATGTAAAATCTTTAAAGTGTAAATATAATTAGCAATAAAGGTAAAATGAAGTTTTTCAGCATACAAATTGGTATTGTTCCACTTTATGAAGCATATTTTTGCACATCGATGAGATTTACTTCATCTTTTCCTCATGGACTGAGAAGTTGCAGATGTTGGTGACTTATAATAAACAGTCAAATGTCCAACGTCTTGTCTCTTACACAAGACAGCATAAATGAACCATTACATTTGGACTTTTTTTTTTAAATACATCCGTTTCCGTTCTCTAAGGTTCTTACAGTGAGACAGACGGTCGTTCTCTTCATTAGGTCCTGTGCTGTTTTTGAACACACCTCAGGGCAGAGTTTACAGCAGCAAGACAGATTGAAGCTGACTTTGCAAAGGTTGTCAGTTAGAATTTAACCCAATCTACAGAGGGCACCGCTGTGTACCCAGGCGTGTTAAACTGCAAAGATCCCACCAGAGCCTGTAACCTTTACATGCATGTGACTTCATGTTGAAGTGCTGAGCCGAGACTTTTAATACTGTATAACCTAAAGGCAAACTAGGGCCTCATTTCCTCCCCTATCAGCTCTGGACTCTGAACTTTACTTGACCCGCCTTTGACAACTAACCTAAACTCAACTTTACTGGGCCGGGTTTCCTCCAGTCACACTGTGAAGCTCCAAAACAATCTGCCACCTTACAACGGCCGACTCAACTGCTGGGAGTTTTATCAGTGTGAATGACTGTTATATAACTCAGAGTGTCAGTAATTATTAAGCAGGACTATGTTGATGGGTGGTTAGAAACTAGCTGAGAACTATTTGTCTACTGCCAGGGCTCTTATCAGCTGCCCTACATGCTGGACATCAGAGGACGAGGTGTGTAGGCAGAGGCATGTCACACTGACACAAATGCAGCTATACATTTTCTACGCTTTACTTCATGTAAGTTGTCAGTTTCCAGTTGTACTTTTTTTCTACACAATTACGATGGATGTGCACAAAGCTCGGTGCGAGCGCACATCTGGTCAAGCGTGTATCCTCCAATGGTCCATGTGTTCCGTGCAAACAGGACCAGTGATATCTTACACTGATGAATCTCCTGTGTCCTGAAACCACACAAAACCCTACGTGCCCGGGTGCACATTCACAAACAATTAAGAATGAGTAAAAGTTTCCCAATACATGCACACACACGCACACACAACACACAAAGAGTTACGTGAAGCATTAAAGCCTGTTTGTCCGTGGGGACGTCTCATAAAGTGAGTCAGGCATGATTTGGAGGCCTGAGAAGAGGAAGGGAGGATAGAGTTTCCACAAACTCGCACATCGGGGATGCAGCACCAGATTTAAAAAAGATGTAATATTAGATGGACAGACAGACAGACAGACAGACAGACAGACAGACAGACAGACAGACAAACAGACAAGTAGAGGTCTTGATAGACAGCTGCTCTTCATATTAAAAACATTCAACCTTTTCCCCCCTCCAGGCCAGAGATGTTCCTCACGCTGATGTGGGTATCGACTGGTCTGACCACAACCAGATACAGTTCTCCAACTTTAATTCCACTTGCCCAATGTTTTTATGTCCCACACGAGCCATCTGTAGCCAAAGAAACAGGCACAGTGCGAGCAAATACAGAAAATATGTATCAAGACACACAGACAAGCTACAAGGGGATGGCCATCATCACATGCTGTATTTGTGCACTTTGCATGTGCTGAAGTGTAGTTCAAGTATAGCAGCTTTTTATTGAGCAGAACAGCTGCTGGTTAAAATGCCACAATCACTTCAGAATGTATTACTCCATCACCAACCTGGAGGCTGTATGATGTGGAAGCTGCTGACTTACATGCATCTCGTAAACGTGTCCGTCTCATCTGCACCGGGACACAGTGTTGATTCGTCAGTCCTCTGAGCATCATTCATCTTCAATCTTAATAGAACTGATCCGTTTGCAGACCAAGAGACCATATTTTGTATAAATATTTGTAATACTTGTTGTACATTGTACAAAACTTCTCATGATTGATGATGATATAATTATATATTAGGATTATTTTTCTTTTGGTTAAGGGGCAATTTAATGTTGTAGACGTTTAAGGTGAAGCTAATTAAAAGTATTTTATATAGTGTTGGGTAGTTTCATCATTAATGTTGATTTCAGGCTAAAATAAATATATTTATTTATTCTTATTTAATTTTTTTAATTAATGAATTTTTCTACTTGAATTAAAAGTTCATGATTCTCATGACCTGACTTGCCAACGTACAAGGGTTTGAAGGAGAGACATTAGAGGAAATTAACAAAAAGAGTGGTCTTGCTAGCAAGCTACAGGTTTATGACAAAAATACACAAAAAGTAATTCCAATGGCGGTTTTAAATCTACAGGCTTGCTTTGTTTGCTGTGGCAAATAGCTTGTGGGGCCTAATGTTAGCCTGAGTTTTCAAAATCAAAACATTTTGACCTTTATTCTGCCATAGTTAAGTGTTTCCAATAGCAGATGTTCAACGGGAGTTAAATGGGATTGTTTTAAAAATACATCATAATTTATAGGTTAAACATATGTATCTTAGTTAGCTGTAATATAAAAGAGGTGGAGTAAAAAACTACATTCTCTTCAAAGATACATTGGGTTAGAAACCTAAAAACTAAAAATGTCAAAACTATAAATCCATTACTTATTTTTGCCACTATGTTATTTCAGTCAGACAACTCAGGTTCAAATGTTTATTGCAACAGCAGAACAAGTTAGTGTTTGGCGTCTGGGCTCCCAAGCATTGCTCTATTTTCTATATTGTATGTTCTTAATTATCACTATTATCACAAATTCCATTCAAGCTGAATCCCATAGAGTTTTAGTATCATATTTCTTACATCTCCTCAGTGTGCATAGGGAAAACAGAGGATGCTTTCAATTACCCCTCGAAAAACATACACCATCTGCTTGGATGAGGAATGATGATAATCACTATGCATTGTTGCGTGTCGGCATTAATGAGCAAGAAGCCAGAGTCTGAGTCAGAGCAGGTCCATTGGGGTAACAGATAAGACACAGAGGCTTATATCACAATAAACCCTCCTTTTCACTTTGACTCTAATCGTAACGCTGTGTTAAATAAATCCATCCAGAATCTTCTGAGAACAGAGATAAAAGAGTGTTTCTCAGCAGAGCTGCACAAGCATGACGAGGCCAGTTTCCCAGTGGGCTAATATGAGTCAGTGCCATGAGGGTTAAACCATAGCATCAGTCCCCACATAGTTTCACATGCAAATGTGCCATATAGACACACCCTAATGTATTAGGCCACATGTGACAACACATACACATGTAGGTCAATTTAAAAATAGGTCATTTTAAGAAAGTGGGAAAAGAGGCCGCACAAAGCACAATATATTTAATTACAATGTCACAGATTCACATGAAGATAAGATGCCTGAAAACAGAGCTCTGAGAATCTGTTGTTTGTATTTATGTATTTAAAGATATATTTGTAGTCATACTGCCAGCAGGCTTATGCAGAGGTAATGAAATGCAGTCAGTGTCTGACGAATGTAATCATATGACACTACTACCACACACACAAACAGTTCCTTCTCTTTCATTCAGTTTTCCAGTCCATTCAATCTGCAGCGACGCTCGCGGCAGTATGTGATTAGACGTCGATCACACAGGTCATGTTCCCTGAGCAAAGGTCAGCGTACTGACCTGAGGGTGACATCATAGTGTAATTAGAGTTATTTAAATGTCCTGACTAGATGGTGTAAGGAGTGTTGATAATGGCTGTTTGTGTGTATCTGTGTGAGTATGTTTGTGGATGTTAAGGGTAATTAGAAAAGTGAGTGGGTTAGATTTGAGCATGTTGCTTGTACATCACATTTGTACCAGTGAAATTTGTTTGTGTCATCCAATATAACAGGAACACAAGTTTGTTTCAATATAGGCCTATCTTGCAACACAATATCATGCGACAACCCCGAGACCAATACCTCAAAACCTTAATGAATAAAACCAGATTTTAGAAAATCCAGTCGCATGTTATGTAAAATGAGATGCATATAAAGTGGTTTATCACAGGATACTGCAGCCAAGGCTCCTGCACGGCCCTGTGTGAGGGTGAGAGTGAACAGTAACCGTTATATGAGCAGCATGGACTGTTGGAGATGTGTTGTAGGCTACACAGCACATATACTGTGGATGATACACTGGAGCATATAGGGTAGGTCATGAGGAAATCGTCAGAATGGAACTGATGACCTCTTCCCCCCCCCCTTGCTTGGTTTGAAGCAGTGAACATGTGTTGTGTCGTAAATAGGCCACAGTTAGGAAATTATTGTTATTGTTGTTATTACATTTCATCAAAAGGTTTCTATAGAAATTATCATTCATGCCTGCAACAAATACACACACACACACACACACACACACACACACACACACACACACACACACACACGTCTCTCAAGTTGTGAATTATAAAATAAATTCCCTAGCCCCTAACCTTAACCATCACAACTAAATGCCTACCCTTAACCTAACCCTAAATTAAACCTAAACTTAATTCTAACTCTAAAGGCTCAAACAAGCCCTTGAATTTGTGAGGACCAGTCAACATGTCCTCATAACTATAACATAACAACATATAGCATATACACACCCAAATACACAACCTACATGCACACGTACAACCCAGCCGATAATCTCTGTGACCTTCACCACCGTGGCAGACAAACACATGCACATGCAGACACACACATAGACTCTAGACTTAAACACAAAGGTGCATTCACACAGGGAGGAATGCAGCAATGTGTCGCATTGAGGAGGTTTCTATAGAAATTATCATTCATGCCTGCAACAAATACACACACACACACACACACACACACACACACACACACACACACACACACACACACAATTAAGAAATGTTTCCCAAAAGTCTCAGAGCCTAGTTTCCTGGTGATTGTAATTGAAAAACTGACGTCAAGAGTTATTCAATAAATGTAAATTAACTCAAGCCCTAAGTAGTGGACTTTCCCTCCTCATCCCTTTTTTCTATCTCTGTTTACAACTGTTTCTCTCCTAATGTCTGTCTCCCTCGCTCTCTCAATCTCGTCCCCTCTCGCCCTAGCTCTCTCGCCCTCCCTCTTATGTGTTTCCATAGTCTCATGATCAATTAGCACACACCAAGAAGACAAGAGGGTGGAGTCGAGGTGGCCGTGACGTCCATCTCTCTCGAGGGTTGCCATGTCGATGGCGGGTGCGGTCAGCTAAGTCAAGAGAGAAAGAGGTGGTGTGATGTTTCCCATTGAACAACTGTGTGTGTGTGTGTGTGTGCATAGATCATGTGGCTATGTTTTTATAGAGCAGTGATCCGGTCATATGATGGTTGACACCTCAATATCACACATTAGCTTTGTTACAAATGAACTACATTCTGCACTTAGCTACATTTACCTCAGAGAGTGCATGTACAGTCGAGTTTGAGTGACACTAAACAGATGAAACAAATAAAAGATTCTGCAAAACAATTGCAATACTCAACTGCAGAGGTTGTAGCAGACTCATTTTCCACTGAGACATTTCAGACAAATTATAATTTCCTCATCAGCACAGCCCGTAATATTTGCCTTTAATTAATGTAATAATCAGTCAAATGAAAAAGAACAGGGTGATTGATTAATCATCAAGAAAAAGGTGTTTCATAGTTAAATAAAAAATTTGAATAACTCTTTGGGGACTCAGAACTTTTGATTTGCATTTTTCGCACTTTCCTGACATTTGTCAGACTGAAAAATAAAAAGTTATTCAATTGTAATCTGATAAAAATGCAATCAATTATTTAAATACAAACATGCAGCGATAATTGTACTAATACCAAGTGAATAAATCTATTTCCCACAGCAGAAATATGTCCTTGTTTAACCCATCAGATCACATCATGTAGAAAACCACCGAAGCATATATAATCAGACTGATTACTTATTTACCATAGTTTATGGGAAGTGGTTAGCCTGAAGTCCTTTTAATGTGATGCAGATTCTATATAAGTATGGATAATTATGATTTACTGTTGTCGCTGCTGGTTTCAGTGGAAAAACTTTTCTGTCCCATGATGCAGTTTGAGATACCGACAAGAATAAAGACTTTGTGTACTTTTCTAAATTTGACAGCATTTGACAAAACAACTGTCCTGGACTGTCCTGGTTTGGGGGACTCCACCCATCTGGTTTCCACACAAACACTGTTGCTTTGCAAATAGTGCCTGGCCCACTTGCACCCTGCAGTGTCATGTGTGTGACAAAGTCCCATGTCATTTGACTGCGCCGCCATGTTCCCCAAGGACGGAGATAGACTGTGTGTGTGTGTGTGTGTGTGTGTGTGTGTGTGTGTGTGTGTGTGTGTGTGTGTTTGTGAGGGAGGGAGGGAGACAGACAGACAGAGAGAGAGAGAGAGAGAGAGAGAGAAAAAGAGAGAGAGAGGCCAGACATGTACAACCTTTTTTTACAATTTTCAAGAACGTCTATAAAAGACACTGTGTGTAAAAGATGTGTTTTTGCAATGTTGAAGTGTGGTATTGTTCTTGTGTGTGTTACAGTGTGTGTACACTCTGAGGTGAACTAATTAGCATGTGCTGCGATCAGCTGTGGGCCCCGAGGCCTGCAGGGAGAATTCCTCTGTGGTCAGCCGATCCCGGTTGTCCCGTCTATCTCTACCTCCCGCCATCCGTCTCCCTCTCTCTCTCTCAAGCACGCACGCACATACACACACACACATACACACACACACAGACAGACACACAGTCACTGTGAACTCAGTCACCCCACTCATGCCACTCACTCAGGCACGACATGTAGAGGCCCAGTAACTGAAAGACTGCGGGAGAGGAACATACATATATACTTAGGCTGTCATTATGTTCTGTGCTGAATAAGCACCGAGAGACATCAAATACAGTATTGTGGCTTAAGAGCTGGAACAAAACTGCTGCTTTAAACTGTGTGTAGTGGATTATTGACCTACATTGTGGCAAAGTTCAGTTACTGTAGTGAGTTTTAATCTGGATACTTGTCAGCAAATTCAAACATTATGCAATACACAAATGATGTATTACTATAAGAGCTGAGTTTAATGTCTCTCAGCTGTTTACGTACCCACAAGCATTTTGATGTGGAGAAGACATGGATGAAAACAATGCAACAATACAGACATTCATGCTGTTGCATTACTTTACATTCATTGTCGTTTGGAATCAAAACCTACACTATGTTAAAGTCTGAAATGTAATAATGAAAGTAAATCCAGCTCGACTTTGCATATTTTCATATCACGTCTTGTTGACGTACTTTTTTTTTTCTTTAGGACGAAGGATGCCCCTTAGCATCGTGATGAAAGATCTGCATCTCTTCTCTGTATTTAACCTGTTGTTGACATTAGCACACATAGATCGGATCACCCTATCCTGAGGCAAAAACAAATATGAACCTGCAGCGCTAATTAACAGGACTTTGCTGTGTCAGCTTACACGTAGTTCAGGTTCAAGCATGTACACAAGGAGAAGGACAGGATTTCACATGCACACACGGGCCTACGCACAAACACCTCTATTTCCAGTCAGGCAGGTTGTCAGGGTGCTGTCGGGACAAGAGATTAGCAGCTGTCATGGCTAAAAACACAAGGTCTGTAGCAGGGGCATGGCTAAATACTAGCATGAAGGAATCCAGGCAACCACCCACTGACCTCCCTGACCCCCAACACACACGCACACACACATGCCCAAACACATCGGGCCTCTTTCCCACCTGCTGATAGTGACTGTTTGTGTCACCTCAGGGGCCCTAAACCCAGCTCTCCATCTTACTTATATCTCAGGTCTTTAAGTTTGTTATTGACACGCTACTTACAGACCTGCAACAGTCATTAAATTTCACAAGAATCCTCTGCCACAAACGTTTGCACATGCAAGCCTCTAGATTTTGCGCATGCATTATCATTTCATAAACAATGTGTTGTGTAGTAGCAACTAACGTAATATCACACATTAGCAGATTATTAGCATTGCAGAGGCTTGAAATACATCATACATTTAGAAACAGTCCATCATTGAGATTCATAATTACTGTAGAAATGAATCCATTATTGAAAAGTTACAAAAGGAAACTGATGCTTGTAGTGAGTTTATGTTTAAATACTTTAGGCACTTTAATACTTTAGCCTAATTTAGCCTCAATGCTCCAGGTAGCTAAATCTTTACCGACTTGGCTAAGTATAACTAACTATAGGCCAAATCTTAAATGATAATGTTAGCCTTTTAGGCAGCTAGCTTGCTATGAACACATTTGAGTGAATTAGCAATAGAGCTGCCAACTGTCCTGTTACAGGGTGATTCCTATTTTACAGGATGGTTGGCAGCCATATATATTGATAATTATTTAGCTTTATTGCTTTGGTTTGAACAATAGATAACATATCTAGTGGACTATTACTACTGACATACGCTAACTGTGTTAGCTAGCTGAAACAAATGTGAATTTGTCTGTGGGTGTTTAAAGACATTAGGCGCTATGGTACTGTATCATCATTAAGCCTCAATAGGGCTGCAAACCATCCTGTAAAATAGTGAATGACTCTGTATTTATTCATTTAGATAACATTTTTAATTGTTATATAAAAGGGAGACATTACAGAAACACTGAAGTGGGGAAATGATTGCAGTGACTGGGATGTATGTATCAGATGGTTGAAATCAAGGTGTTTAATTTTCACATGTAGACAAGAGAGTTTGATCTCAGTGTCACAAGTTTAAACAAAAAGTTTATCTCAAGCAAATCTTCACAAATCAACACCAGAATGACTGCAAGGTGATAAAAAGCAGCTGGAACACAAGGCTGATTGTGTTTAAACCTGAATTACCAGCTGTAGAGGCTGATATCTGAGATGAGCTGCTGACAGCCACAATCACACACTGTACCTGACCACTTTCTGTCAAGCTATGTGTGGGGTATATTTTCTGTAAATATGTTTTGCACTGGTAATGTATGTCAATATGAAGGTGATTTATGTCAAAAATCTTGTTTGCACTGTTGCAAGACATTTGAATACATATAAATACATACATAATTTGAAACTTACTTGGATGATAAATCTGTTACATATACATTCATATCGCTCAAAAATACAAAACTGATCAATCTCAGGTTTGAGCATTTGCTTGCCTTAATACTGTAGATACATGTCTGGTAAATTAATTATAGTTTCATTGGCAGGATTATGTATGATATGGATAGGACCCGTCGACATATGTGGGCAGTATTAAGTTATAACACTTATACCTTCTAAGTTATAACAGTCTACTATTTTTAATATTAGGATCACTTGAAGTATATATGAGCTTTCGAGAAGGAAGATGTAACATTATAATATATATATATTCTTCTATCGTTACAACTTTATTCTTGTAAATGTACCTTTTCTTATAAACTTTGTCATAACTATTAATAGGTAGTATAGTTATATGTAATTCCAAACTGAGCATGATGCAATATCAATTATTTCCTTTAGATCCTCATTAGTCTAGTTTAGAGCTAACATGTCTCCTTCTTTGAACTGATATCTCCACAGATGTGATGTGTAATGTTCTGTGTGTCCCTCCCGTCCTGTGGGAGCAAGGAGCGTGAAGGAGGCTGAGGCCAGCCCTCCACAGCCGGAGGAAAACCACACAAGGCAAACACACGTTCTGTCCGTCTCACACACAAACACTCAACCAAAACCAACAAAAATAGTCATTTAAAAGTCATACGCCTTGAAAAGCAAACACATACATACACTGGTCCAAAATAATAGGTAGTGGGCTGGCAAATAGCAAACCATTCCTCTTAAACCCTGTCCTGTATAATTCCTGAGCTGTAGAGTCAGGGTTTTAGGAAAATATATGAAAAACAGTTGGCCTGAATGTCATAAAGCTTCTCTTGAGGAAAGGAAGAGGTCGTCAGTGGTTCTTTGGTTTTGTGAGTGGTTCTATATGGAGATATAATAACCTTTCATTTGTATTTAAAAAAGGCAAATCAAATAAAGAGCTTGTGTAACCTCTTACCCTTTCTCAAATGTTTCTTTATGATGACAGACGTTATTCCGCTCCAGACCTAAAGAACTATTTTCTAGCACTACATGGAACTTTTCTTGTCCAGGGCGTCCAAAGAGCAGGGAGAAAGGCTACAGAGGGAAACATGATAGAGAGAGAGAACACAGCGCTGCGAGGAGAGCCATGTGTTCCCCCGACTGTTGATGCACTGATAAAGACTGAATGGATGCGGTGTTGTTTTCAGGGAGCAGTTGAATACACGGTGACGTGATCGAGCCATAAGAGAGATCAACTGTGTGAACCAGCATGTGATACACGGAGATGGACTAATTTCCCATGATACCTCTGCAAAGAAAAGCAGCCTGGCTGGATAATCCATTTACTCGCTCAATGACACAGCTGAGTGCGGGTTCAGCTCAGGTTTGAGACCTCTGCTTTCTTTGCCATGAATAATAACTTTATGTAACGTAAATTAAAAGTACAACTATCTTTACAGATACGACATGATGAAGTGTTATGTGACTTTGAGGTCATGGCGTGAAGTTGAGCTGCTATACATCATTACTGAATATCTGACCTTTTCAAACAAGAGCTTAGAAATGTGTTGCTTGTAAACTCTGGTTATTTCTACAGGAGTTGGTCCGAGATGTTGCTTCCGTCAAAAGTTGTTGGTAAATCAGATTAGAAAAAACACAGCACTAATTTGCCTTGTCTCAATGCACATATTTTTCTTATCACTCCAGATAAGCATATGTAGGTGTGATAGATCTTTGTTATTCATGTCTACATCTTACTGTCAAATGATGGGATCTAGACAAACACATCCATTTTCCATATGTGATTGATTTCTGTATTTGTGTTTTTGTTGTGACACTTTCAGGACATTTCATGTCTACTCATTCCTACTAATTTAACTTGCTTGTAACATTATGGTAAATGGTTTTGTATTTATAGCAGCTTTTCTAGTCTTGATGACCACTCAAAGCGCTTTACAGTACAGTTTTACATTCACCCACTCACACACACACATTCATACAGTGCAGCACTTTGTTGTTCTATGGGACAACAAAGTGCCAAGGGACACTTCGTGCAGATGGGGAAGACTGGGGATCAAACTTCCGACCTTCAGGTTGGAGGACGACCACTCTACCCCTCAGCCACAGCCGCCCATTAGGTGCTGGTAATACTAGGGATGAAATCACTAAGCATAAAATGACGTGCAAATCTAGGTAATGCGCAGTGATTACACATGAAATCATTTAAGGACATTGCATTGTTGCTCACATGCCATTTGCTGACACAGGGCTGGTTTCTTCCATGCATCAGTCCTGTTGTTGATCATGAGTTTAGCAACATCTGAGTAAGTAGCTGATGACAATTGTGTGGTTGTGTGGTTGTACACAAAGTTGGTGAGTGTGTGAGTGTTAACAATAATGTTAACAATTAATAATAATAACTAAACATGTCATTTCCGATCTTATACCTTGATTCTTGCTTATCTAGCGATGACGGTGAAATACTTCATGTTTTAAGGCCCTGGGACCATTAGCATATGACAACTTCAGCGATAAAGTGAACTCTGTAACTTATTAAGAGACTCATAATTACTTTACTGTGTTACCATAAACTCATATAACATTGTCATAATCATTATGGGGAGTTAAAAAGTATCTTTTTACTTCCAAATATTATTTTTCCATGTCGAAATCTAGAACCTACATTATCCACAATGCAAATTCGACAGTTCAAAGAGAGTGTCAGGTGCATTATGCCTCAGCTGCTAACAATAGGTAGAGATAAGGAGCGAGCTAAACAAGTCTGGTAAACTCTAATGTTTATTATTTTCAAAACTGTAGAATCAGACTCAAGTGACATCACTCAAGGTAATTCATCAAACCTCACACAGCCCCCTCTGAAGCAACAGTACATTTTCATAAATGCAGTAGTACTCCCTGATTTATATAGACACTTCCCTTGAATTCAGACTAACCACATGTACCTCCTTACTTTTGTGGGGTGCTGTTAACTGATACCATAGATACCGAGCAATTAAGCTAAGCTAGGCTTATCTCCATGTTCAAGTTTGAGCTGCAAAAGAAAATAACCAGAGGATCCAGTATTTTATAATGAGCAGCTATTATTGACTTTGAGTACGTAGAAAAATGTAATATTGCTGTGAACAGGGGTTTTATAACATTGAAATGCTGGGGTAAAATATCTGATCAGACCTTATTAGAGACAAAGAATTATTTGATCTCGCAGGCTGCTGTGTGTCAGAATCTCTTATAGCAATCTTTACGGTATTTATTCACAACTACTTCCCTCTGAGGTGAACCATCAGCAGCTGGGGCCGTGCACTCATTCAAGTCGAAGGGCAGATATGACTTTAACCCCGAGACCTACCCAGGTCTTGCACTTGTGAGGCTTGGGTGGGGGGGGGGTATACAACCCCACACACACACACAGACGGGGTGAGTATCTGACGCGACTGACAGATGTTGCTGCCTGGATCCAGCTGTTCCCTACCTGGCTCCTCAGGTGGGTTTGGCAGCTTTTAGCACTAATGACACACACACACCCGGGCTCGCACACACTCATTGGCTCCCTCAGTGTCTCAGTTATCACATCAGCTATGTGTGACTCATCAGATTTATGTGCTACTGACCAACACACAAACACAGCAGTATTTCAGCTTGTGTGTGTGTGTGTCTGTGCAAGAGCGAGGGGGGGGGGAGAGAGAGAGAGAGAGAGAGAAAGAGATGTGTTTACCTTTTGGAGGAATGTACAGTATTTGGTAATGTGCAAAGCAGCCCTCAGTAGTCAGGAGTCGTACAAACACACTCTGTTTTATTGGATGGGCCTGAGATTCCTCTGTGCTCACCCAGGGGTTAGAACTAGGAATTTAAATGCTTTAACATGCTGTTTGACCATCGGGGATCTAATACCTGTGTGTAAAACTAATGTGTATGACTGTGTTAGTATGCTAGTTGTTAATAAAACTCACTCAGACTCACTGAGTCTGTTCATAAGCTATAGCTTCTTTAAAATGCTCTTTAGATTGTGAGTAAAATGTGATCTTGGTAATGTTTTGGTCTGAGATCTGGTCCTACACTGTAAGAAATTACTGTATATGATCTTAATCATTAGATTAGCGTCATCTCCTTTCATCAGTTCTTACTGATTACAGGTCACACTGGTACTACATGTACATTTCAACATGTGCATGGTTTCTGTTGCAAAGTAAAGAGCTTACGATATTAGTGAGTCAATAACTACAGTATGTGTGTTGTTTTTTCTTCCAGTACGACTCTAACCTTGTCAGGACCAGTGGACCTCATGGGAACCAAAGTCTGGTCAAAGTCATATGTGAATTGTGTTGAAGTTAAGGTTAGTGTTAGGGATGAATATGAATTGACCATGCTTAAGATGAGAGATAAACTTTTGTTTAGGTTGTCCACAATGAATGGAAGTCAATGGAAAGTCTGAATAAGGATGGATGAGCAAGTGTGTGTGTGTGTGTGTGTGTGTGTGTGTGTGTGTGTATCAGCCCGTTGTTTCTTTGAACCTGATGGCGAGCAGCAACGTGACAACCTGTGTCTCTTATCATATTATATCCATGCATGTGAACACACACGCACACACACACAGAGTAATCTTTAAGTGAGAATCTAGGTCAGTGTTGCAACCAGGAGTACAACAGGGCAAGAGTGAAATCAAGGCACGGGGTCGAGTGACGCTAACCCAGCTGGTAGATGGGTTACAGTTACTTATACTGAGAGACCATTTCTTCCTCCAGTCCCTGTCACACGTCCAGTTGTCTTCTTTCTGTTTCGTCATTTCTCTTAAGGTTTTGAGTGTTTTCTTGTTTTTTCCTGTTAAGCCAGGCTAAGCTATACTCTTAAGACCTAGCCAAGCCCATTGACAAATTATATATTATTCCAGGCTTTACAAACAAACTTGACTTGCGGTTGTCAGAGCAACAAATACGATCTCTCTGCATCACAAGGTGGGGATAATCTTTTAGACCTAATGCCACATGGGGAAAGATTGTAGGGAGCTGAGTAGTTGTCATGAGAGGGACTCCATGTTTCTGTGTTTACCCTGCTTGAATGAGACATGCCCTCTGTCATTGACACTGTTGTATTTGGTCTAAAGCTGCTGACGACAGTAACCTATTTATTGATCCGATGATCACGTAACAAACATGATCCTGTCCATTCCAGGAAATCTGAGTAAATGTTGATGATGAAAAAGTAAATGTTTCCCTTTGGACTTGATTGCTGACAAGAGCAAAAAGAGAAACCTTTCAAACAATCTTTTACCAGGTTGGGCCACTAAAGCTCTTCATAGATAAGAACGACATGACTTGTAAACTCAAGCACTTCTCTACAGTGCAGCACAAGAGATAGAGCCTATATTTCTGCCAATCAATATCGAAAATGAGTTGTTGCTTAAAGCTGTTTTTGTAACTGTATAATCACCGGTCTAATCTGTTAGAAATAAATTGCTGAGCACTGAACTAAAACATTAAGCTGAATCTACAACCATACTAGGTTTTTGTTTGATTACACATCAACTCTGCTTTGGATACCTGGTGTCCCAATACTCAGGATAGGTCTCTGTTTTAGAGATGCTAAAACAGAGACGTTTGGAAATGCCAATGGCCCCGTATTAGTTTGAGACCCCGTTTCAAAAGAAAACAACCAGCAAAAGCCTCAGCTACTAGTGTAGAACGCAACATGAATTATCAATTACAAGCATTGCTGACTGATTCCTGTTGTTTTTGCTAACAAGAAACATCCTCCTGCAGAGCCAGAGAGCCCCTGTCTCCCACCGGTTTAGACCTGAGCATGCATGAGTTCCAGACCCACTAAGAGAAGGAAACTGAGTATTGTTATTACATCATCTAGGCTGAAAATTCATTTCAGCACTCTATGAAAGACAAATAAATATACTGGTGGCATAACAGTGAACAGCTTTAAGCAGCACTCTATATCTGTCTCAGATTTCCATGGCTGAGTCCCCAAATGAAGGTCCAACAAAGGCTCTTTAAGTTTATCTTTCCTGTAAAAATCACAATCAGTATTACGGTAAGTAAAAAAACTATACATAAATCGGTCTGTATAGGCATACAGCTGTTTTAGATTAATGTTTATTATGTAGGCTCAACGGCTGTTTTAACTTTATACATGTATATATTGATACAAAAATTTATATCCACAAACTTTTAGAAGACAAGAAAATGGATATATATATTCTCCTGGTTTTCCACACATGCGTTTTCCGTGTAAGTGTGTGTCAAACTGATGGTGCATGCGTTTGTCTGAAACAGTGGCTGGGGGCCGGGGACAGGGGCTCTCCGGCTCTGCAGTTTGATGATATTGTCGCTATTAATGCCATTAAATTCAGCATTTTGCAATGTTTACAGACGGCAAGCTATTTTTCAATCAATTCCAGCATGCACTTGCCCAGCGTGCGTGAGTGATACCGTGATATAGTGTTTCAGGTGTGTTAGTATGGACGCAAATTCAGCATTGTGTGGACAGATCGTCTTAAAGGAAAACATAGGAGAACATCAATAAAACAGAAAAGCCACTGGTGAAAAAATTATGATCTAAATGTGTATGGCCTTCTGCTGATCTGTAACACATGTTCACCATGGAATGAAAGTCTATGTAACCCTGGCTCTGGCGCTCTCTTCTTCAGCTCTTAGTTAATTCTCTCACACAAAGTCTTCACACATTTTGCCTCTTGGCCTTATAGTAAAAAGATTTTTACAAGAGTAAAAAAAAAAAAAAACACCAGTAAATTTCAACGTCAGTGCTGGATACAGCTTCTATGAATACAAATTCACATGCCAAGATGTTTGACAAGTAATTAATGCAGAGCCCAAAGAGTGGCCAAACACACTGACCAGTAATGAATGACTTCATACACTTCTCTGAGAATGAAGAAAAGAAAGCTTCTTTTTTCATAAACAGTCTATTTAATGATAGTCTAATAAACAGCGGCAGTGGAAAAAGGACTTAAATTGGAAGTGCAGGCCTGCTGGATGGTGGTGGGAAGCAGCAGAAGCGTGCCACTGTGTAAACACACAGTGACAGGTCTGCCACTTTATCAACGGGCAGATCTCAAACCTCTCATTTCCTCTGGAGAGCAGGGCTCCTTGGGGATTTCTTTGTGGATATGAGGCACGAAGGGTATGATGTGCGCTCCCATCAATATTATTCCAGCAATATATGTTTGTGAATGCCTCCAGCTGGAAGTGACCGATCGCTAAACTCCCCACAAATACTTGTTCATAACCACTTAACAACAGCAACTAGACATGGCAGTCCTGTCAAAGTTTGTTTTTTCCACATGTTGAAGCAGCGCGTAGCTCTACTGAGTTTAAAATAGTCCATATTTTTAGGAAGTTGTGTCTTTTTTGTCTTTCTTTAAAACCCAGAACAAGAGCCAAAGTAACTTTAACACGGTTAGCGTTGTCAAATGCATCTGTTATTCGCAATCTTAAACTCACATATTTACCCTCCACCATCTTGTGTGTGTGCACATCTTTCTGCTAACAATATTATCGGCTAGCAGCTTAAGCATCAACACATTTTTATGAAATATGTTGCTATTCAAATTTAGTAGCGATGCCTTTTCTTTCCAGATATTTTTTAAAAATCAGCTGAAAACAATGAAATGTAAGTAGAGAAAACCTTTTTCAACCAACACATTCAGTTAGTGTTACCTTCATCAGCTAGATAGTGACAGCTAATAAAGTCTGGGAAATGAACCCTTAAAGTGCACAGCTTATAATGTAAATGTTGTCATATAACTGTGAGAGGGAAACTGTTATCATGGTTCTACTCATCAGGTTCCTCTGATGAGACGCGTGTGACTTTGTGCAGGCCTCACTTTCAGTAAATGGGGTTAAGGAGTTTCCAAAAAAGTCTCTCTCACAAATGAATGTTGCATGAGCTCTGGCCCTGGGTAAATCACTGTAGTATTGTACTATGGTGACACACACACAGGAATGAGAGAGGCAGATTGCAATTTAGGTCAAGCAGTCTAAACGCTTCAGGCCTGATGACTCACCATCTGTCATTATGTTCATTACTGCCATCAGTTAGCGTTGCAACATGCAACATTTGTTGCTTTCACGTTGTGCTTGAAACCCATAATTGGGTGGCGCTGGTTTCTGGTTTAGACTTGTATTCAATTTTCTGAGCTTTTTCACGTTTGGTTGACAGTACCGCCAGTGGGAAGGAAAATGTTTTCCATACACTAGAGCATCTGAAGTTAAGGGATGAGGCGTGAGACAGATTACTGAGTCAACAAGCACAATTTGTGAATGAACCACTGATTTCCCCAGAAATTAGAAACAAATTACAATTTTCTTTGTTTTAGGACACATTTTTTCCATATTAGTAAGATCCACTTTCCGGGTTTTGTTTGGACTCGGGGTGATTTGAGGCCATTCTGACTGTTTCTTTGTGTTTATAAGGTGACTCAACTTTTTAAATAGCAGATTATTTAGGTTTGCTCCACTAGCTACAGTAACAACAGAGGTATGTGTGTGCATGTGTTAGTGGGTCACTGTGTGTGATCCAACCCACAAAAGCTCAACAGTGAATGTGTGCATGGGGTGGTTCTGAATAAAATGTTGAATACCAGTGTCTTTATTATTAGATTGAAATGCACCATGGAGAAATGCAGAATGTTGCCAGGTAAACTTCATGGGAAATAGCCAACGGCATCTGCTGTTCATCTTGGAGAAGTGGCCGAGTGGTGCCTGCCGAAAAAACCAAACTCCTGAATGGCTGCACACAAGCACGAGTTTGAAATTGATCATTCAAATAAACATGAGTTTGTTTATAAAATGAAACTATCTTTATTTACAGTAAACAGAGGTGTGTGTATGCATAGTTCGAGATGCAAAACACACACGGACACAAACGAGCGCAGGAGGTGTTTTCTTGGTCCCTGATGGTGTTTTTGAGCAAGTAGGTACACACATACACAAGCTTTGCTCAGTGTGTGTGTGTGTGTGTGTGTGTGTGTGTGTGTGTGTGTGTGTGTGTGTGTGTGTGTGTGTGTGTGTGTGTGTGTGTGTGTGTGTGTGTGTGTGTGTGTGTCTGTGCGTGTGTGTTGCTTCAGATAGCTCCCCCTCTATGGTGTATGAATGAGTGTCCTGAGAGTGCTAGATAAAGGTGGTCTGTGCTGCAGCTCAGCTCCACTTACCCTTAAAGGAAGCATTGATGGGAGGACCGCTGCAGCTCCAGGACTTGCGTCCGCCTGCAGCCCACTGGCAGTGGAAGGGATGGAGAGAGTTGAGGGATGGATGTGGAAGCAGGACTGTAAAATAAAATCGCTAAGACATAGATTGAGAACATGGCAGAGCTGCCAAACATCAGCGCACAAACACAGCCAAGACCTCCAGTATCAGAGGCCACCGCAGGCTGATATATGCACACACACATGCAAACAGTCGTAGAAGCTGATTGGGTTTTTAATGACCAATACAAGTCTTTTTGGACTGGTAATCAGGTGCCATGGCTGGATTGATCTGGTGGGAAGCCTCTTGCCAAGATGAACTGGCTGGCCCCCATTGTCCTCCCATTTATTCCACCCTTCATGCAATGTGCAGTATAATTTGTCATAACAAAAATAAATATATACGAACATGTACTGATGAAACATTGGAAGTCGCAAACCAGACTTAATGGCCCTTGTCATATCAGTTGATATTGTGCTTTAATGAGGCATATTCCCAAACACATTTTCAGTTCATTAGCACAGACCAGTTGACAAATGGAGCCACAAGAGCTCTGGTGTCCTGAGGCAGAAAGTTATTTGTTAACAAATGCAATTACTGAATGAAGTATGAAGTCAATAATATTAGGAGGTCTGATTAACTGCTTTGTGTATTGGTGGGCAGTAAAGAAAACAAAGTTGCATAAATTAAATGTCAAAAAACAAAATGTTGAGACAGCTCAGTGATTGGTCGGGTTTGGCAACTGTCTTCAGTGATACATGAACACATGTGGGGAAATCAAGTTCCGATCACTCATGAAACAGTCTTGGGGGATAATTGGACCATATGGAAAATGGATTCAACCTGAACAGACTCTATAAATTATGAGTCACTAATATGGAAGCAAATGCACAAAAAAGAGCAGCAGCACACTTAGTTCTTCTTCAACTTTACAATTAAAACCCCTTGACCTGGTTTAAGAAACACATTTCTCTCCTGAGTCATGATGTAATCAATTCCAACAGCTTGACTTCTGGGATCCACTTGGGTATTTACACACAGAAATTTACTGGACCTGATTAAAGTGAATGGAGACATGACCCAGTTCTGGTGTTAGGTTGTATCTCAGTTAGTAGGAACCAGGGGGACCTGTCAAAGACCCCGGGTTCAGATTATTAGCAGCTGTACACATTAGTTAGCCAGCAGCATATGAACTGAGCGTGAGCATTTGGCTTGTGAAACATTTAGGTGACACAGCCCGGCCTTCTCTCTGCCACAGGCCAAAAGTCCCTCTCTAGTTCAGAACGCAGCAGCTCGGCTTCTCACTGGTCTTAAAAGGCCAAATCACATCACCCTGATCCTTGCTTGTCTTCATTGGCTCCCTGTCCATTTTTAAATTGATTTTAAGAATTCACAGAATTACTGACCCCTTACATGCCTGCACGCAGCCTTAGATCCTCAGGTGGAGCCCTGCTTGCTGTTCCAAAGTCAAGGTTGAAAATGAAAGGTGACCGTGCCTTCGCCATCAAGGCCCCTCGGCTTTGGAATGGCCTACCTGAGGAGATAAGGCTTGCACAGTCAGTGACTTCTTTTAGATGATTTCTTAAAACCCACTTTTATAGACTTGTTTTCATGTGTGTAATTTAACTGGGATTTTATCATTTTCTTTCCACCTATAATTATACTTGTTCACCTATATTTATTGTCATTTTACTGCTTTTTCGTGTTCTAGTTTTAAGTTACTTTTATTGCTTTGTTGTCAAAGCACTTTGTTAACTCTGTTTTTTAAAAGTGCTATATAAATAAAGTTGATTACTATTATTTATTACTCTGATGCAAAAACTTTAGTTTCAGTACCCTGTGGCTTAAACTTTTGTCTTCAAAGCCGCTTTCGGACATGACCTCTGAAGAATGTCCACAGAATTGGGTCCAGACTTTCTCGGGAGTTTGTCTTCCACACATGCAAAATGCAGCAGGAGATTCTCCGCTCAGACGTGTCCAAAACAACACAGAAAGCAGGCAGAGGCAGGATGTAACATATCAATTCCCCTGCAAATATCATGTGTTTTTGTTTACAGCACATCGTTGGCTCTGATCACCATCTTTGTCAGTATCTTCTATACAAAGGTCACCACTTTTTCATCTTATTGTTTGTTTTTCCATCTGTCACATCATCAACACAGCCACTCGCTCACGGTGAATCCTGTAGAGGTGCTCCTGCTGTTTTCTCACATTGGCTCTTTCAGACATTCTGGAGACTTATAACTTGGGGTCTTGCTAGAGAAAGTCTGCAGAAAGAGGCTCTCACTTGAACATGTGAGTTTATACATACAGCGGAGCTCATCACATATCTGAAAGCAGTCCAAGTTTCATTCAAGCTTTCACAACCCCCCCGAGTGCAAATTTATCTAGAGTCTAAAATCATTTCCTTCAATGCGAACTCAACTTTTCAGTGGAAAATGTGACTGGCTGGCTAGTATCACAGTAAGCCTACTGGAAATCTCAAGGTCACGGGTCTGAACTCCACACAGATGGAACTCAGAGTTTCAACAAAACCAGAAAAGCACACAGTCTCACCTACAGACCCCTGTCAACATCATCTGTTCACAAAACACATGTTGAATCAGAGGACATGATTTCGAGTTCAGCCCATGTGTCTTTCATCCTCACATGAGTGTGACGAAACTATCAGCCCAGGGAGGAATAGATACGCTGTTTTGTTAAGAAATGAAACGGGGCGATCTAATGGGCTCAGTGGAAAAAAACTGGATCTCATTAGAAAGAGAAACAGAAACATCATTAGTGAGCACACAAACACTCATTTCCTCCGGTCGGCCATGGGATTGTATCAACATACGGCTTTTGTTTGAAAGCCGCAGATATGAAATATGGACGTGAGTAAGAGCACTGCAACTAGACCGAGATCTACTAACCCACACCCCTCCTCAACTGTTAGGATGCACGCACACATATGGCCTTACTAGCACCACATCCGGGACTAGGTGACCCTTAGCCCCCTTTAACTTTCTGCCAGATGGAGGTCAAACCTCAAAGTTGCACTGAACTCTAACAGAGCTAGAGCAGCCTTGTATGTACTAATGAGGATTCATAATACGCTGTTATTGTTTTATGGATTGTAAGTGAGTCATAACATCTGCATGCAAAAAGGTTATAGATACATTTGATGCAAAAAGGCCAGAGTGCCTTGACTTTGATTGGCATTGACACTAAAAACTTGCGGTAAAGAAAACAAGACAAAGAGCTGTGGTTGCAGCTCTGAGGTTGTATTAGGTAGAGCAGTGCTTCTTGCTCAATGTCAGTATGCTATGTAGCATGCTCAATATGACAATGCTATGATGTTTATGTTTTGATATGTTGTTTGCTATGTTCAAGTTTTGCATATAGCATGTGACATAAGCAAATTGACAAAGTACGGCTGAGGTTTATGGGATTGCTTACTTGGGATTACACCTCATTACATGGGTCATAAACCAAAGTACTGAACAAATTTATTGCTTTATCTTTATTATTAAAATATTGAGCTGATTAAAGCTCCATAAAAGACTAGGATTCATCCTGAGGAGAAAAAGATTTAGCCTAACCAAATTTTATGGCAAAACATCCAAACCAGAAATGTTATGCTTTTGGTGACAGTTCAGGAAAAGCCAATGGATCATCAAAGTAATTAGGATTCATCCTCTGGGGAACATTATCTACCAATTCCCATAGTAATCCATTCAATAATTTCATGGATTGACAGACAAACTTAACTTTTCCAAGTACCATTTATTAAATCTACTATATATCATCTGCTATATTATATACTTTTATATGTTATTATATAGACAATTTTCTCTTTTATACTAATATATAACCTCTATTGAAGAGTTTGTATGTTGGTGTTCATTTGGGTGTGGTTTTCATAGAAGCCATCACTGGTTTCTACCACATCCCACACATATATTTACATTTCATTTATGTACTTATTGGAAGTTGCTTTGGATAAAGGCGTCAGCTAAATGATATGTAATGTGACTATGTATATTTGTATTTATGTTGTGGGGGAAATAAACTAAACTATATAAACTAATCTGAGAAAGACATAATGTTCTGACATTACATTTAAATGAGGCCAAATATAATGTCTCAGCCAGGAAATGCAAATTAGAGTCAAACAATGACACAAAATGTGAAACTTGATAATTATTTGGCAGATCTGTTTCAAACTGGTAGCGTGTTTAAAATTGAATTAGATTGAAAAATGTGACTGGACCAATTGGAAGTGGCTTTGTGGTGGAAGCTTGTCAGTGCAAAGATCTACATTATGAATGGGATCTACTGTAATCATGGCCATGATGCATGATGAGTACATAAGTATGTCTTGATAACAGTGTAGTGTAGTATGTATGGTCATAAAGAGTGGAGGCAGGCTCTCTGGTTTGCTGACCCTGAGTCTGGGTAATCATGGAGTGGCCCAGCTCATTCACAACACTAGCTACACCCGTCCTACACAGCCACTCACTCTGCATAGTTATGCTATTTGTACAGTATAAACATTTCTGGATGATTATATATAATTATCCAGTGTAGCACGGGTGCACGGACATCCACAGTGACTCATAAACACCCACCCACACACACACACACACAGATACTCATGAACAGACTGACACAAACCTGCACACGCTGACCTTGGGGATTCTCATCCATGCTGAAAAGTGTTTACTGAGTAATAAGGTAAATGAAAGAAGTCAGGGACATGCTCACTGCCAAGATCCTCTCCAAATAAACACCCCTATTAAATATTTTCATGTCAGTTAAGTCACTTATTCCCACAGTCCCTTCGCTCTCACTCTCGCTCTCCGCTCGCTCTCTCAAACCACAGCGCTGACCGTGGCGCTTCATTCATCACGGCCGACTTCTCATGTGTGGCTCTCTCTGTCTTTAACACCATTGGTTGGATTGTGTAAGTAGGCCACGCAATGTCAGACACACTCCCAGCATTCACTTTGTCACCAATCCCGCCCCCTCAGCCTCACAGATACCTTCTTATCGCCCTCCGAGCTTGGCTGTCAATCACGTGTTTTTGAGAACGCCTGGTCTAAGTAAACCCCTTACTGAACTAGACAGGACATGCTAAATTTTACAGCTATGTCTGTCAAATACCCAGGGTTGAGACTTTCACACCTGCCCTCTGTCTCCTCAGTTTCAGACCCTGGTCATGTTGGCCTGCAAAAACACAACGGACACAGTCAGCGACACTTTCAGGTTCCTCTCTCTGTACATAAGCACTTTTCACTTATCTGATCTTTTTTCAAAGCTGCTAGCAGATGATGCAGTGTTATAGAAAGATGTTTACTGCTGGTTTTCTATGGAGGTGCCATCTTTTCATCTTAAAGTGAGAAAAAGTTTTAAAAGAGGAAATAAAGTTGAATTCATAGCAACAAAACATGTCACCAAACCCAGTGCACTTTGTTGTTTAGCTGCCTAAGTTGTTCTTTTATGGCTATTACATTAGCTGGTAGTGCTTAAGGACTCTTGTATCGAGTGTTTTACCAATTACATATAAAATATGTAACATTTGAAAAAGAAATAGTTTCAGTAAGTAAAAACTTGAATTCAGTAGCAATGAAACTTCCTTGCTGCAGTGCACTCATCTAGCTAATGACGGCAAAAGTTTGCTAACATTTGCAAACTTTATACAGACATGGCTGCTTAATGGACTGACTCAGTTTTCCATTCTTTAGAAATATAATTAAAGAGTAACACTTAAAGAGACAGACAGTAAAAATAGATATGATGGCTCCCCAAAAGTAAAACTAAAGTGCCTATATCGCCCCTGGTGGCTGGCTGCAGTATAGGTCATAAACCCTGCATCTTTCACGTTAATGGTTGGGACAGTCAATGTTTGATTTCGATTACTGACTTTGTGCTATTGTGTTTGAGTATCGAAATTAGAATGATCTTTTCTGTCCTCTGGGGAATGGAACTGTATCTCCTCCTGTCTGGTTTAATGTGGGCTCTGTGGTAGCATAGACAGCATTCAAGAATACTCTGACCTCGGAGATAAAGCAGCCGGATACAGAGCCTGGCCAGCTTAGCACATGTACAGTGCTGTTTGCCTTCAAATGGCCCGGCTGGGCCCTTAATGGTATTTACTCCCTCTGCATTGTTTACATTTGGAAATGGGTGAAGACAACACTTTTTATGAGAATGTTCCACCCGCAAAGATGTGATGTCAGCACCACAACCTCATATACAGGGCGGGGCGAGGTAAACAAACACTTCTCCCATCTTTCTCTCTGTCAATTGCAGGGGTCAGAGAAGGTAGAGTGAGGTGGGACCGCCTCTCTGTTGATTCGCAGATTGAGCTCTGAGTCTGGGCCTGAATAAGAGCCAGGGGCCGGTGTTAGTAAACTGTGGAGAGACCAAGGGAAGTACCTCATCCGACACACACACATACACACAGTGAGGCTTTATACTGTGCAAGGACCAAGAGAAGCATCTCCTCTGCATTGCTCATATGCACTCACATGCACACACGCCACACACTGAAGAGTCACAAGCATTGGCGGTAAACACTCAAGCCTCTCACAAGATGCTCTGTAAATATTTACTGCTCAGCTGGCGTTGCACGGAGAGGAACATGACGGCCCAAGCAGAGCCGGCGGAACGTGACTGGCCTCAGCCAACCCCACAGGTCTCCACCCCCCCCCCCCCATCGCCTCTGACCATCACAAGACCGGACATCCACTGGGCAAACAACATAACCTTATTCAGCATCTGTGCACTGCGGCTTACCTTGGCTTACCTTGTGGCAGCTGTGGAGGTCGCCTCAGCTGAGCGTGGGGCCGAGGGCTGCTTCCTGAAAATAAGGTGGAGTTTGTGTTGTTTGCTTCTCACAATGGTACAGTGAACGCTAATGTAAACTGTGACCTGTCAGGGGTCATGGTGAGGTGAACGTTAGAAGTGAACTGAATAAAAAGACAAAGATTTTCCTCCTGTCAGGAGAGTTTGATACTCTATAACTGAATCCCCATCATTAACGTTTTTTTTCTTTTCTCCACTTGTATAAAATGGTGAAGCTGCCTGTAAGCCAGTGGTGATCCCCAAACACTTATTAACTGGTGCGGTTCCATATGAATTAAAGTAAAAAAAGATACTTGGGAAAAAATTCTGAACTGTAGCAAGAAGTACATTTACTTCATCATTCTTGGTTGTTTGTAAACTTTTTTTTTAAAGTTGTTGATGATTTTGGGGGAAGCTGAACAACCTGTAAACACAACTTTACCTTACCGTACTCTCATGGGATCAGTATCATTCAGTATCATTATCATTGAATCAGTATCATCATCAAACCGCTGACCCTCTGGTTTGTGGCCGACCCGCTCTACCTCTTAAGTCACAGATATTCACTCTCCTCCCAGTTTGATGACACCAGTGTCTGCAGTGTGCTGCTGGGTGGGTCTTGAATTGATAATGAACAGCTGTCTGTGCTGGAAATCACAATAAGAGCATTGAAAGTGATTAAAAAACAGGACATTTGCAATATATGTATATATATATATATATATATATACACACACATGC
Source organism: Verasper variegatus (assembly GCA_026259375.1). Taxonomy (NCBI): domain Eukaryota; kingdom Metazoa; phylum Chordata; class Actinopteri; order Pleuronectiformes; family Pleuronectidae; genus Verasper; species Verasper variegatus. Next base: position 4,039,732 of record CM048050.1, read on the forward strand.
ATATCTTATATCATGTCATTTTACATGACATGAAGGTAATCTGATTTATTGTAGATATAAAAATGATTGATTGGTGCAGCTTTAGATATGATCACTTGTTGAAGACAAGGCCGGAAACAACAAATGTGTGTCTTGGTGTGGTAACATTTGCTTCCTGTTTTACCTTCTGTGATAAAATCATTAAAATATTTATATGTGAAAACATCATACGTCATAAGTAATGTGTCTAATAACCCAGATATGTTTTGCTTTAACATAAGCTGCCATAAGCCCCTAAAGTAAATGAAGCTGTAAGAACAAACCCCCTGCATGTATTGAACAGAGACAAGGTGTGTTCCATTGCTTTACTATTTATTCAACTTTCCTTGTGTTACAGGAAGAATGTGTTTATTTGTTCAAAAGGTCAATGTTTAGGCTTTAAGTTACAGTCCCCACAGGCCTCCTGCTGGCTCTGGATCCAGTGTTCTGAAGGGATGGATCCCATTAGACTGTAACTCTGCCTTGTCTCTCTTGGCAGCTTTAAGAAAGACTCCGTGTAGATATCATCAGCCTTTATATTACCAAAGGTTACAAAAGTAATCAAATAAGAACCTTAGCCTCGAAGGGAACATTTGCTGTATGATTTTTTTGTTTGAATCTTACAGTAGCAGCAGCTGGGTGGGGTTTCAAGTCAGTTTCACACACAAAGACACACATTATACTGTACTGCACATTGTTTCATTGTGAAAGCAGAATAGTGACATAAAGTAGACAATCACAGATAAGCATACAGCCGGGATTTGTAAGGGAGCTCCACCTTATGCTGGTGACTCGCTGTAAGCAGGAGGCCTGTTTACTTTCAGTTGGTTTATAAGCAGCAATTTTAGCTCATTAAAGAGGAAGATTTCCCTGAAATCACCAAAATCTTTTATTACTAAATCAACAAAAAAACTAAACCTGGGGGGGGGGTGAGATCAAATGGACGGGTGGACCGGTTCAACCATTATCTGAGTCTAATTGGGTTTTCTGACACAAAGATGATTTACAACCTCTGCTCTCCACTTTCTACCTGGCAGCGTGCCACCCATCTGGCCCCCATGAATGCTAAAACAAAGTCTCAGAACTATGTGCGGTTACTACTTGACCCCAGGTCTGGGCTTTAACATGCCAAAACAATACCAGGACGAGCCGAGCTTCCCAGTGCAGCAGTGGAACACAAATAGTAACTTCTAGGAGCCGCCACTACAGAGGAGAGGGGAAACTGACGGAGGAGGAAAAACAGCAGGACGAAGAAGAGGTGGAAATGGGTGGTGGCCAGGAAGCGGGACTCTTCCTGCCCTAATCACAAGTCAGAGAGCGTTTCCTTTCATTGTAGGTGCTGCGGACCCCATTAACCAGCAAGACCCCTGTGTGCACACACCAACACCACTGCATCCTTACACAGAAGTTCATCTTTTACGGAAAACATATAAAATGTTAACACACTCAATCCAACAATACATGTGGGTTTGTTGACCGACACACACACACACACACACACACACACACACACACACTCATATCCCCACACATACTGAGTCACAGGTACCTGGATCCTTCTTGGCGGGGCCCGGCACATTGTGCGGCCCTTTGGCTCTGCTCTGATAAACACTTCATTATGAAATCCTGAGGACACAGTAAATATTTGCCGGCGCGCTTATCGGCCTCCCTTATCTTGGCTCGAACTCCAGGCACCACATGACTCCTGGGCCCTTTATTTTCTTAATGCCTTTGCTACCACCGATAACTTTGCCGAAATAGCCTGCAGGACCGTTTTTTCGGGGAAATCGAAGCGCCACAACAACAGGGGGCTTCATGCTGAAATGTAGGCCAGGCTTTTATTTGGTCTAGACATGACCGAATGTTACACTACAATCAGAGCAGGGGAAGGGCTCTTTGTGCCCTGTTACATGCTGGGGAGTTGCAAAACTTACTGTCCCTGTTTTACCTGCTCAAGTGCCTGATATAAGAAACACATTTACAGCTAGGGAGTTAATCAGTTATGGGTTGATGGCTGGTGTTCAGTTCCCAGACTGATACATCCATCTCAGCGTCTCTGACCCCGGAGCGCGGGGATACAGTATCACGGCCAATAACAGGTTTCTGATGGATTACTCCAACGGATCGATGGGCAAAACAGCATGTAGGATCCGACCGATGTGCCCGGCGCTCACTGATTGGTCCCACTTGTCAGGAACCAATCCTTGTTTGAGCTAGTGGAACACAAGAGCTGCACCTCAGTTGACATGTGAGGTATTTGTACATTGCTGGAGTATTTTCATTTCCTCCTACTTCAGTAAGTCTACTGCACTACAGTTCAGAGGGTTCATGTACTTACTGTACTAGATTTATATGACAGCTACAGTAACTTTCAATTAATTTGTTTTCATAAAAACTCATAAAATACACAATACATATATTTAACTACTTTATATACAAACGTGTATATGTACTGCAGATATGTGCACAACACAGAAAATATCTGTCTAAAGTGACTGTCAAATTAACTTAATATGTACTCACATAGATAAATATTAATAAGAGAAAATAAAACAGTACATTGTGTCAAAAATGATACATAATATAAACATAGAGAGAAAATAAAAGAAAGAGGGAGGGAAGCAGTTTCTTATTGCTCATTGAAAAGTTCATTGTACATTTGGACAGTTTGTTGATAAGTTTTAGGCTCTTCATATGTTCTCAGGGCCATTCTGTATTTATGGATGTGAAATAAACTGTACTGAAACATTAGGTTTATAATTAGATTTCGACAATATATAATCCGTCAATCAAGTTCAGAAGGTAATTGAATAGATGCAAAGGTAAAATAAGTTTGTCAAAGATTCAGGTTCATCGTTGCAGAATTTGTTTTTAATATCTATAAACCTCCGGTCTGTGACCTCATACAACAGAAGCAGACGAAGCCTCTTTTAGTTTTTTCAGATTGAGTCTTTTCCCCTTGAATAGTAAAAACATTAATCATCAGAAAACTTCTGCCTCATCTTGCTGTAAACTGTGGCTATTCTGCCAGGATGCTGAGTGTCAGTCAAGGTGATCATGACGTGCAGCTTATTGAAACATTCAAATCTCATCCTGATGGCAAACACCCAGATAGACTTACAGCCTGAGCCCCCAACACAATTCAACAGGCATTTCTGTGACTGCAACACACACACACACACACACACACACACACACACACAGATTTTCCATTTAAAAATTCCAGAACTCATTCCTCAGAAGGCGAAGGCATATCGCATGCCGCCCTGTTTATAGCACAACATTACACACTATGTAATATTGCATACATTTTATTCAGGGTTATCAGTTTCTGTGGTGCTGCTGCTTTCTGCCTCAGAATCAGATTTCTCCTTTATATTGGCACATACCGACACTTGAGCTGTTCTTCCTTTGTTGGACAGGAGACAGGAATTCAGGCTGTTCCTTACCCTGTGGAAACTACCTGCTCTCTGTTTTTACTGTACACTCAGGACAATGGGCCAATACTTGCTGCTCAAGAACCCCCGAGGGTCCCAGGACAAATAGTGTCACAGGGCAGCGAAGGCTCCACTGTACCAAGGATACACACTACCCCACCCTCCTGCCTGTCCCAGGGCGTTTTCTTCTGGGGGGAGAAGACTATAGTCATTAGACACCTGATACTTTCATGTGAGCAACATGAGAAGCACAAGTGTCATGCTCCTGATCATCATCAGTTCACGTTTTCATGTCACACTTGTTGAATCGTCACACTCCAAAGGTAAAAAGAAATCACAGCCCGACAGTCCGGAGCTTTTTCGAAAAATGATTTTTATTGGGAGAACTACAAAATAAATGTACAGTACAAAGTTAACAGTCTCACGCTCAATTTGTAGTGAACTGACTCCCCAAAAATATTACAACTCTCGTTGTCTTTTTGTCCGTTTTTTTTTGTTACATTCAAAAAGCTTTACTTCTGATAAAGTAGTCAAAAGTACATAGTGCGCATCCCCCTGTACCTACTATGTACAAACCAAACGTGTTTATCCACTTCCCTCTCCAGCAAACTCAAGACTCAGACTAGATTTCATTATCAAAAAAAGAGAAAACAGAGAAAAAGGAAATCAAAACAAGAGGAATGGGGATTTAGAGAGAAGTTACGGTTGTTTATCAGAGTGTCTGAGTGGTAACAACCTTAACAAAATGTTCAGAATCCAACACTACATTCAGTTCAACCTGTGTATAAAAAGATGCCATGTAGGAAAAATACTTTATTTGGTTAATTTTAAGGCATGTCAAGATGGTGAACCCCTTAGGCACTACACAATAATACTGGGGCACAAGGGATTGCTACATTCTTTAGCACGTGGCTGGAATCACAGTGTGACCTCGTGCAAACAGAGAGAAAACAAAATTTAAAAGAAAAAAAAAAATACTTTTTGGTTAATTTATTGACTTGGGTTCTTTGTCACTGAAGCCTGATCTAGATCAAGAAAAGAATTAAGGTTTGGACGGTCTGTACAACCACATTGTTTATACATTCTACAGATACATCTAAATAGGGATCCCAAAAAAAAAAAGCCTTCTACAGCACTGACACAACCTCAAGAGCAAACAGCAATCACGCAAACCTTTTTTTTAATAAACGTAAACAAGGAAACAAAATTAATGAAATAAATATCACATACGTTCTCTTAAATTAAGATTTTTTTTACTCATTTACAATAAAAATAACCAAGTGAAGTTACAAAAAAGGAGAAAAAAAACCAAAATATATATATTACTGTGAAAAGAACATACACTCCACTTTATGCAGATTAATAATGGCGATCATAATTTAAACATAAAAGAATATAGATCTATTGCTTCATCATACTTGATAAATACAGTATGGACACAAATTACCAATGTAGCCTATACTTTTTTTCACAAGATAATAAATAAGTTAAATAGTCCATAGCCAGTTATGCACCGCTATGCAAATCACTCAAAAAACAGCTAAAAAAATATATATTCAACCATCAGCAGTGATTTCCCCAAACAAACCCAACTCAAGAGTGCTTTTTAACCAAGCAACAAACTAGACTAACCAAACGAACCACTGGGTGGCGCTGGGAGAAGACAGGTCTGGAATGGAAGTTGAAGCTTTCAGAGAGGAAGAGAAGAAGAAAAAAAAAAAAACAACACACACACTTTGATAAAAAAAAAAAAATGTTACTTTGAGTCAAGGCATATTCTTGGCAGGATGGAGGAAATCTGAAACCGCTTAGTCTCTTCTTCTTGTCAAGTCATGTTACACACACATCTAATCCCAGGAAAAGTGTGGCTTGCCTGATAGAGCAAAAATGGAGAGGGGGCTGCCATGAGCCCTTGGGCAAGGCACTGATGGAATGCCTTCTGTTTGCTATCTAAGTTTTAATACAGCTATATTACATACAAGAAAAGAAAAAGACTAAACTAATGCCTCGTCAAGGACACTTTAAACTGGATGAAGCTTTATTGATCCCTGTGGGTGAAACTCTTCTCTTGCCCCCCACCAGGGAGGTCAGAGCAGGGTCAGCACCCCTGGAGCTGCTAGGGACTCAATGTCTTGCTCAAAGGCACTTCAGCAGGGGGGGGGGGGGTCTCAACTGGGATCCTCTGCTTGAAGGACAGTCTACCTCACCTCCACCTCCCCCCTCTGACCGGTCCATACAATCCGTTAGAGAAACAAAACGTGGTTCAGTCATCTGAAATCGACAGCCTGCTGAAGATTGGCAACCGTCTCCCGGCGTCCAGACTCGGTGACTCGGAGCCGCTGAGGCTCCCGGAAGAGCTGAGGGACCCGCTCGCATAGCTCTCCCGGTCAGAGAGCGAGTCTGGCGGGCTGGGAGGAGGCTCGAACACCGGCGACTCGCTGAGGCGGCGCAGCGCCTGCAAGTGGCTCATGTTGTAGGTCGGAGGGGAGGGCGGGCACACGCTGCCCTGCATGTTCCCGTAGTACGCACCGGTGGAGTGGTTGTTGGCGTAGCCGCCGGTGGTGTGCACTGCCAGCGGGGCCAGTAAGGCTTTTAGGTCCTGCCCGGGGAAGGCGAAGGCACTGTTGATGCAGGACATGGAGTTGGGGGACAGCACCTCATCGTAGAAGCTGGAGGCGCAGGAGGAGCCGGTGGTGGGCGGCGGCGGGGTCCGAGACGTGGGGCTGTCGAGCAGGGGAGACTCGAGTCCGTGGTGGGTGGAGAAGCCGGAGAAGCTGAGGCTGTGGTGGAGCTTTGGTCTGTCCCTCTGGCTGTAGCCGAGCTGCTGCGGCGGCAGGATGTCTCTCTGCCCGTAGCCGCACAGCTCGCGGGCCGACCGGGGTTCCCCCGTCTGCATGTTGGCGTTGGCCGGAGCGGGCCGGCGCTCGTCGGCGTTGTGGATAAAGTGACACCGGGGACCGTACGGGCAGAAGCCGATGGTGTGGAAGGTGCGGCACGGCTCCGTTTTGTACTTAGGGTGGCGGGACAAGCTCCTCAACTCGTGGTAGCCGTGAGCGAACTGACATTTCTCCCCGTACTTGCACGACCCGTTCTCCTCGAAGGGCCGGCACAGCTCGGTCTTGTAGCGGGTGGAGTTGATCTGTGAGCCGGGCTTCTGCTGCAGGACGCCGCGCTCCCCGTTCTCGCTGTAGGCTCGGTCGCGGAACTTGTTCTCCTTGTTCATGAGGGCCGTGGCGCTGCTGTTGTTGCCGCCGCTCGGCATGTTCTCCTTCAGGCCGCCGTAGCCGGAGCCCATGTTGTACTTGTTGCCGTTGTTCATCGCCTCCACGTTGCTGGCCGAGTTTCTGCGGAAAAAGCCCGGCGCGAAGGGGCTGCCGGAGCCCGGAGACGTGACCGGTGCGCCCACCGCCTTCTTGTCCAGCATGCTGTTTATGTGGAGGGCGTTCATGTTCATGCCTTTATCCTGCTGATGGAGGAAAACACACGAGTTAGACACAGATCGCGGAGCAGCGCACCACATGGCGCGTTTAACACCGTTTCCCAACTTGTTGCAGCTCCTTCGCACGCTGCCTCCCCAGGAGGCGCACAACTAAGAAACAACAGACTGATATTTACCTTGTACAGCATGTCCATGTCGTAAAAAGCGGACAAGACGGTGGCAGACATCTCGTTTCCCCAAGTTGGCAGTCGCACTCCCTCTTTCATGGAGGACCGAGCAGGATCCCTGAATGCGACGAGCGGTAGTTTGTGCCACGACTGGTTTTTGGTTGCGGAAAAGTTTGTTTTGAAAAGTTGCTTCGAAAGGTTGGACGCGTGCAGTTGTCTCGCTTTTCCCTCCTCTTAGAAAAAAAAAGGTCCGTAGCAGAAGAAACAGAGTGGAGAGGGGACTCGGTCGGTGCTGTTGGAGTTGTAGGTGTATTGTATTTGTCCTCCCCCTCAGGAAGCGCAGAACCAGACAGCTTCACTGTGCGCACTCGCCTCCAATGCGTCAATATAAACGCTTGGCGCACCTCAGGGAGGGGCGAAGAGAAGTCGGCGCAAAGTTTTTTTCTGTCGCGAGGAGCCGCCTCCATCTCCTCCTCTCGGAGAAAAAAAAGACTTCCATTCACCGGTTGGCCGCCTATTCTTCATCACCACGCCTTGAAATCTAACCCCGGCCGCCCCTCTCCTCCCCCGCCTCCTCCTCCTCCTCCCCCGCCTCCTCCTCCTCCTCCCCCTCCTCACACCCCTCCAAAACTTTTTTTCTCTTTTTAATCACACAACCAATCTTTGTGGATGTTTTTCTTGTGGAGAGGGGGGGGGGGGGGGGGTTCGTGGAAGGAGCCAGTTTACAGTGCACATTCATACCTGGGCCGTCATCTGAAGCTGAGGCGAGGAGGTGCCTTGCTCAAAGGCTCCGTCACCCCTGCAGCAAAAGGTCTGGGGGTCCGCCAACAACAAATCCTCCGGCCCCTGGAGCACCACACTTGGAAGCTGACACATGTATTTGTAATGGAAGGAAACTCTCCCTCCCTCTCTCCCCGTGGATGGGGCTGCGACCGCAACTATGAGCGGAGAGGAGTCCAGGCAGAGTGCAGCACAATTTTTAGAATCCGCCCGTTGCATAATCCGACTTCCACAGTGCAACACAACGCCTATTCCAGTCTACTACACACGGAAAAACAGACAAGTTAATACCCACTGTGCTCACATGACCCACTTCAGCACCATCTCAAAAACTACAACTAAACTTCCTCCACATCCTCAGACAAGAAATGTGTCCCCTTTTTAAAAAAAAAAAAAGAAAAAAGCACAACACGTTGAGTCATTGTAAACACAAAGCGAGATTTGCTTTGGTTCATATTTTATTTTCGCTGAGCACTCTCAGCTTCTCTCTTCCCTTGTTTTTCCCAGTGTCAGAGCCAGGGCCCAGACTGCAGGAATGCTGCTTTCCTCTCGTTTCCGCAGGTTAACACTGCCCCCATGAGAGCAGAGTGAGAACTGTCTGTGAGGGGAATGGGGCGCCACCTGCTGAGCAGAGCCGGAGCACGATTTAAAGGCACATTCAGGACAAACTGGCTGCAGTAATGTCGTGTTTAGTCATTCCTTTACTTATTGCTGCAAAAACCTGCTTCCTCATTTTCTCCCCAATGAAAATACCCCCCCACCCCCACCCCTCTTGTTGTAAAGTCAGGGAGTGCAGTGTGGTTGCACTGAGCTGCCCCCATCCCAGAATGGTGTAACCTTTCAAGGACGGCAACACGTCCACATGAAAACGCCAAACTACTGCAGCTCTTACTCTCGGAGTTTGGAAAACTGCGGACCAGTGGAAAGATTGCAGCGCTGGAAGCAGAGAGTGAGACTCAACATCAGAATTCCCAAAGGCTGATATTGTGGTGCCGGGGGTGTAAAAAAAACCTTGTGCGACACATATCACCAGAAATTGCAGGTTTCTGCGACACTGGTAACCATTAAGTCTTTTCCATACAGGATCATAATTGAAAGATTGGTTTAAAAATGATTTTTCTTTCTGTGACATGATTCAATATTCTCTTAAGTGCTGAATGGTTTGGTCGGAGAAGCAAAAAAAAAAAAAAGGGAAAATAGCAACAGGCGAAAAACAAGTGACATAAGAGGTTGGAATCTACTACTACCAACCCTAAAATTAGGCTGAGGGCTGTCCCAGGACTATTTGCACGTTTGCAAGATGAGATAAATAGTTTAATGTGAAGGACAGACACAGCGAGGCTCCTGAGAAATCCCTTGAACATGTCCTCGTCCCAAACCGCTCTCTCCCATCACACAGCTCTGTTTTTACTGGGGGATGTCGAGCTGTTCCAAAACATTACGTCAGTTTTACTGTAACAGGGAACATGGCTACCAGGGAGAGAGCAGGGTCCAGCTGTAGGAGCAGGCAGCACAAACCACGCATGCACACTAACACACACACACAGGACAGTAGTCCATTGTGCCGTCCTCCTAATTACATAACCAGGAAAACTAGAGGGAAGAATAAAAACACAGTCCAATGGAAAGAATCCTGCAGTAAATTAAATATCACAGGAAAATAACACCTCATATAAACATACAGTAGAAGTCAAAGCGTACACTGAAATACAACTTTGGTGACGTGTCAGCGCAAACACTTGATTTCACAATCCCATGCCTTGGCCATAAAGCTCGCCTCGCTGCACAATCACACCATTGAAGTTGGTGCTTGAAGCTTTAGGCACCGAGTTGTTTTGTTCCAAACTTTAAATCCCTGGTAGACACAGGGAAAGCAGAATGGTCCGTTTACTCAATACTGTCGTGTGACACATTCCTGCTTATAAGAGAACAGTGCATCAAGTGTTGTTGTGTACAAGCTAGCGCTGAATTATTGTTATGGCTTCACAACTTTCCCACATGTAGTCACATCATATTAATGTTGTCTATTTCTTCCCTCTCCTGCTTCATTACAGAGTTATTAACGTGAAATAATTGAGACGTACAGCTATGCCTTGCCTTTTAGGAAAAATGGAGCATTGAAATCATGTAGTATTTTGGGACATATTTATTTAGGAGACATCAAGGATCAGTAACCATATAAAATGAAATCTGATAAACAGTGAAGGCAAAATTTGTAGGAAAAAGTAAGAGACAAGTACAGAGTAAAAAAAAGACCAAGAAGCCGGTCTATGGTCTTGTGTTCATTTATCTGAAAACGTTCCTTTTTTGGAAATATAAGGAATTCTGACTTACAGACAATTCCCTTGAAAAATTGGTGGTATTAGAGATGCACCATGCTCATTTCTCTACTTCAGCAGCTCCAGCACATCCAGAGCCAGTGTGGCCCTCTGGTGCCACAGGGTCAGCCGGGCATGCTCCGCAGTGCAGGAGAACTGGGGCAGGGCAGGGAGGGAGTCCAGGGCCTGCTGGGAGCTGAGGGCCTTGGTCTGGGCCTGGGCGGATAGAGTGTGGAGCCAGGCTTGATCCAGGATTACTGCTCCTGGGTGCTGGCTCTGCTTAAAGGTTGGGATGAGGGAGGTGAGGTGTCTGTGAAGCAGCTTCACCCACTGGACAGGCTCTGCCCACAGGTTCAGATCCCCCTTCTCAAACAGGAAGTCCTCCTCATCCTGGTCATTAGCAAAACAACAGTTTACTAGAGTGCAAGTTAAAGATGATTGTTTTCTGGTCACTAGAGGGCAGTGGAACAAGTTGTATACCATTGACTGTATAAAAAAATGGACGACATGACTGCTAAAAGTAAAGCCAAAGCATCTTGACCGCCACCTGGTGGCTGGCTGCAGTATGGGCCATAAATGCTGGCTCCTCCATGTTAGTGGATGTACCAAATTAGAAAGTCAAAGAATACATCAAATCAAAATCTCTCAAAGATGGTTCCTGGATTATTTATCCAGTACGTTTGGTTTTAATTCATTATTTGATTATGAAAACAGGGTGACATGTCATGATTGACAGCTGAGATTGACTCTGAATTGGTCAAGGGTGTGTATCGGCGATTCCTTGCTACCATGGCTCCATCCCGATAGCTACATCGAAGAAAGCTCCAAAATGTACAAGATGGCAGTGTCTGTATAGTGATAGTGTGAGGAAATGGAGACGTGTCGTCCATCTTTACATACAGCCTTATGTTGTAGACATACAACTGACATATTGTCCCCTTTTTGGCCAACTTGTTAGCAAACAGCTACATATTTACAAATCCAACAAACACAAGGCAACATTAGTTTTAATTTCCAGTCATGTTCGTTTCCACTAACCCTGAGGGAACACCTGACTAATCAGCTGTCAAATGCTCCACAATGCTACCAGGCAAGCTGCATGAAGTTATTTTTTTTCTTCGCTGAATCAACAACACTGATGAAAGCAGTGAAAACAGATAAACTGTGATCTGGAAAACCAAAACAGTGAGCTCAGATAAAACTGAGAGGAACTGCAAAATTAGGTGAAAATTCTCCGTGGGTTCATCACTATGAGCGACACTGCTCAAATTCCACATCGTCATTTGACCACATCGTTAGTAAAACAACAGTATGTAGTGCAGCTTTAAGAAGAACAACTTTACAGCTCAGGATATTTGGACAATCAGCCACAAGAAGCAGGAGTTTACAGTTACTTGCTCAAAGCTGTTTAACTCAAATCTTGAGTAGAAAGAACCCAACAATTAAACAGGCACCAAAACAAAACAAAGAAAATAAACACAGTGGTCGGCAAGCAGAAACCTTGGTGGCTATAAACTGCCCAGATACTTTGTCTGCTGCTGTGAGTAAAACAAGAGCAACAATAACAAATATATTGTTCTGTCTGTGCCTAGGTTTCCACACTTTACAAACAGTGTTAAATCAACTTGAATTACACTCTTAATTTAGCATAAACCAGTGTTCTATCATAAAACACAAAGATGATGATATTGTTTTTCAAAACTAGATTCTTAAACATTAGCTTGACTGTTGCTTAAAGCCCCTTGAGAAGCAGCATTTGTAGTGATTTCTCTGTTCGTGTATTCATTTCTTATATGAAAAGTAAGCTGATGATCACATCACAGTGTCATAGTTTTCCTGACAGAAAATAAAACTGTGACAATCATAAGTGAAAACATGTCGTCGACTGTCTCACAAATATCTTGGTACAGTTTGTGATGTTCTTGTAGCACATTGTAAATTGTCAATATATTATCTGCTCTAAGGGCATTAAACATACTCTGCTCCTGTGTGACCTCTGAGTGATACTCACCAGAGAGGAAGCATCGTCTGCAACTGCCTTGTCATTGTCGTCTTTGTCTCCCAGCAGCCACTCTGTCAGTGCGAGGACACCAGCGGGAACCTGCCCCCACAGCTCAAACAGCCGACACAGGAGCCCCATGCCCCTGTCCAGAGCTACAGGAGGACACACTGACACACCGGCCATTTCTGAGGACAGACGAGACAACGCGTTTATTTAGTCTGCAAACACTGTTTTACACTCAAGACTCACTGACACAGTAATTCAAAATGAGCACAACCAGAATATGAAAGAACAATAAACAAGCATGTTGAGAGATCATAAATCATGGGTGGAACAAGTGGATAATATGCATTGTAAGCTGTTAACTGTTATTATTTGGCCATTTAGTCCAATGTTATGCTTTTCAAATCTAATCTAAAATGAAGTGTCAGATCGGATGGGTTGACCTTGTTCTGTTATTAGCATTATCAACCTGTTTAAACAGGTTAAGTCTAATTTATGCTCAATGTTAGATACATATAGAGAAACTGACGTCGTCTTCTGTCCGTACTCTGCGTTCATTTTGTACATATTTGTGCACGTCTCCTGAAAGCTTACGGATACGAACGAAACAGAGCAGTACCACCAGAAATGGTGGAGGGCAGTGTAGTCAACAGTTCAGGTGAGATCATTATAAAGACAGGAAGAAGAAATTTCAACAATGGTTTTGTTTAAGTGACTTTGAGAGACTTGGCGAATTGGTGAGAAACTTCATGCATCTACTTCGCTCTATGTATTTAATGGATTCACTGACCACCACAACCTGACTGCTTTTACCTCTTCCTTATGAGGTACATTATCGCAACCTCCTACACTGTCACCATGTTTACGTTCGTATGTACAGACAGAATAAATATTCCCATGGTAAAAACATTTCATAAGAACTAATCTGTGTCAGATTTGAGTTCATTTGAATCAGTTATTGTCATAAAACGTATTAATGACTACATACAGATGTGTGTAAATTGTGTGAACTAGCTGGTGCATATTCCTTTATTACCTCTTTTCAATCTAAATGGGCTATATATATATATATATATAGCCCATTTATATATATATAGCCTATATTAGCTAATGCTAACTTTGACAGTAAGTAAACTTAGCTAACAATTACTGTATTTCAGATAAAAAAAAACTGTGTAATTTAAATAAATTTTATCTTATTAAAAGACTAAATCTGAACTTAAAGAGACATTTTAACTCAGCTCCAGGTTTTCTTTTTCATTTGTATTATTGTTCATTACTTAGTGATTATAATGGTTACTGGACACAAAATAAACTAAATTAGTGGAGTTAATGCCAAAACTGATTGAGTTAACCATGAGGGAGGAATGTGAGTCCCCAGGGTTTTAACCGTCTGTCTGTCTAATAATCTTATGTATTAAAAATCCTAGTCATGTAAAGGAATCAGACGAGAGATTAAAAGAATCTGGTTACCGACGTAAAATTTCTGGAAGAGAAAGCGAATTACTCAGCTATATACACTGTCCACAGGTTTCTCAATGGGCTCCTACAGCAGTGCATGTGAATGACATAATCCATGCACATGGAGTATCGTGTGATGCGGTGGCATGAAAGGAAAAACCATTACTTGTACTGGTGTGTCCCAAAATAATTAAATCCAAAGTCTGACAAACTGAAAACTGAAATAAATAATTCTAAATAACTCCAGTTTCCACAGATGAACAGTGCACTATTTGTAAAATTCAAAAGGATTTGCACGCTAAAGGAAAATGTGTGTGCATGCATGTCACTCTGCCACAAGTCCCAGAACAGGGAACAAACAGCGTAGTCTGTAGGATTATCAACTGTGAAATAAAAACACCAGGTCCGATTCATAAAGAGAGATCTGATTACTCAACACCTGCACAGAAACATAATCGCCACTTTTCTGCCGTCGTTGTGGGCATGTAACCGTTGGTGCTTGTGATGTAGTGATGATTGAATGATGCAGAGCTGATGGTGTGTTCCAAACCTATTTTGAACGAGTGCGCATGTGTGTCTTCTCTGGGCTCATAGAAGCAAAACATTTTGCACATTTCACCAATATGCGCATGCACGCACAGTAAGAGCAAATGTTCCACTTCACTTCCTGTTTACGTGTTAATGAATAGACTGTGTCAATGTGATGCTCACGTGGAATTTATTTTTCACTCATGCAAAAAAATATTTGAAGTCCTGTGTTTTCACACACACACACACACACACACACACACACACACACACACACACACACACACACACACACACACACACACACACACACACACACAGTGTTAGTGACACTCTTCAAAAGGGGAAACATAAAGTTCAACTCCATTTAACATCACCAGTTGTCCTCGCAGCAACTATCTGACAGAGGTGTGTGTGTGTGTGTGAGAGAGAGTTGTTCTCCCACCTTTACCATTCTCACCACAGCTGACACCCAGATAACACCAGAAACTTCAAAAGGCTTTGAGAGCCACTAGCCAAAACACTACCACCATGGGAAGAGAGGAGGGAGGGAGGGTGGAGGTACTGTATATAGACCCCATCAGCACACATACAGTGTAAAACACACAAACACGAATAGGGTCAGGAACCCAGATAGTTTTCCGACTTCAGAGAGGAGGCGTAAAATCAGAGCCAAGCCCGACGTCTGAGCGGAGAGGGAAACCTGGTCTGTGAACATTAGAAGCTGTTGATTGTACCGTATTAGAGGAGATTTAAGAGTTTAGGAGCTTGAGTGACAAATTCCTTTCTTTACCAAGAAGCCGCCTCTCTCTGGGACGGCCCTTCTTCTGATGTCAAGCCTTTACAGAATCCTACCCCCACCTGAATAGGAAATTTTAGCTGCATTCAATTTATCTACTTTTCTACAGAGGTTTTACACGTTGCTTAACGCGATTTCCCTCCTCGAGCTGTCGGTGCAAAATGCTCAGTTTCTCAAGGGGATTGTCTTTCACACTGTTCCTGGTGTGAAGCATATGAGTGTGTGTGTGCGTGTGTGTGTGTGTGTGTGTATGAATGTTGTTTTGAGTATTGATTTTGAACAACCTTGTCTCTGTATATGACAATATCACTGCCAGTTGGTGAGTGAGTCTGTGTTTGAGAATGATGGGGTGAGGCGCTTTGTGTGTGTGTGTGTGTGTGTGTGTGTGTGTGTGTGTGTGTGTGTGTGTGTGTGTGTGTGTGTGTGTGTGTGTGTGTGTGTGTGTGTGTGTGTGTGTGTGTGTGTGTGTGTGTGTGTGTGTGTGTGTGTGTGTGTGTGTGTGTGTGTGGGTGTGCAGCTGGCATCCCCTGGCACACTCTTCATCCACTGGCACTCATTGGAGCTGGGCAGGGCAGGAGCATGAGGGAAAAACTTAACCCTGTGCCAGTTGAGGAAACAGAAAAACAGTTGAACCATTCTGAAGAGTTTTTTTTACTGAACTACGATCTTTGGTTGCCTTGTTCGAGACGGTGGAAACTACGTTTTTATAAAGTGCTTTATATGTAAATTGGCATCTTGAAGCACAACCAGCCCTTCACTATCACCTTTATTGAGGAAGTGTACAAGATGGAATGAAAGCAGCCCAATGTGCCACAGCTACCTCTTATGTGGACAGAAAACCACGAAACAAAATAAAGAGTCTACAGGCAAGTGAGCAGGGTGTTTGATGCTGTGGGCTCAGCAGTGCTTTCTGCTACATGCTAACACCAACATGGAAGTGTGTTTACACTGCACACAAGAAGAAAATGGCCTCATACAATTTACAAGTTCATCCCTCTGTGTGTAAGCCTCATCTACTGCAGTTTACTTTTTCTTTAGATTGGGGCACAAACTGAATGATAACATGTGGGTCAGAGGTGAGGCTGAGCTGACTTCCCTAGAGGACTTGAAGTCGCTCGTGGAGACGAGGATGCTTAACAAACTTTGGACCATCATGGAGAACATCTAACATCCCCTCCACGAGCTGCGAAACAACTTTCTGTAGAAGACGTCATCAGCTTTGACAAAGAACACGACAGGAAGTCTTGGCTGTCAGCTGCCGTCACGCTGCACAATGATTCTCCTGTGTGTTGGATGAGGAGATAGTTTACTGCTCACCTGGATATTGCCTCATATCTGTTACATGTATCTGATTGATGAACTTTCAAGGTTTGCTCTCTATATAGTAGATTATATTACCTCCATTGCACATGCAGCATGCAGCATGTAGTATAGCTATAGTTCTTTCTTTAGTCTCAGTTTTTTTTATTATTTACATGATTCTTTTCTTAATTGCATTGCATGTTATTTCCTCATTGTTTAGTGATTTATTGGAGGTTATTGTTACTGCAGTTTCCCTTTGGGTTTAATCAAGTTCTCTTTCTCTCTCTCTATCTGTCCATCTATACAGAGGGATGTCAGTGGGGGTGTCGGGCTGTCAGGACAGTGAAATGAGAGAAATCCAAAGCACTTCCCGCCCCCGCAGTCTTCCCGCTACTGGTGTCATCATGTTCACTGTAGAGGGAGTTAATTCCTCTGCTCAGCCACCCACATCTAAAGGATTTGGGTTTGAAGCCCTCCCCCTATCCCCCCCCTCTAACTGAGTGTTAAGCAGGGGGTAAGGGGGCACCCATCCCACCTGGGCTGTAAACTACAGCCGGACCACCGTATGGGTCTCTTAGCTACACCTGCCCTACACCACAGTCACGTCTTTATTCCATATAGCCTGGACAAAGACGGTCTGTCAAATGAGGGGCCCACAGAGATCTGCATATCCAGGGTTTAATCTGTGATCAGATGAGGAGGGGGGCTGGGTATTGGTGCTTCTAAAATGTATTTTTATCAAACTCAAAAGTACATACAACTTGCCTTGTCTGAATAGTCTGAAAACAAGCCTCTATAATACAAAACTAAAAGTCGACAAATACAAGACTTTCACCCAACGATGGGAATAGACCAACATTAACACACACACACACACACACACACACACACACACACACACACACACACACACACACACACACACACACACACACACACACACACACACACACACACACACACACACACACACACACAGTTGTTATAGGCTTGACAGTGGGGCCGAGACACCAGGAAGTACGGGTGTGAGATAGAGAGAGGTGTGAAATAAAAAGACACTTTATAGCCCTGACTTCCTCTGTAGACTGAGAACAACAACAACGGGAAACAATAACACGACAAAGAGTACCAAAACTAAGTAGAATGGTGAGCATTAACATAAAAGTCTACTGTTGCAGCGCTTATCATTGAGTCCAGACTGTGGCTGTTAAAGGATCATATACAAGTCAATGGAAACCTGAAGGTGGAAGTCTCCTGTCTGTCTCTGTCATGAAAACACAGCCAAACTTCAAACGTTCTCATTAAATTCCCTGTTTCACTAATGAAATAAGATTTTCTAACAATAGCTGATTGTAAATTCTGTGGTTTGAATTGAAATACCTTTTCAGGTATGGAATAAAAAACACTGCTGGTTTCACCTGTATATAATTATGGATCCAATTGCTTCTTTCCCATTGGTCTTTTGTGATTTGTATTCATTAGATGCCATAACTGTAGAACAGGGTTAGTCAACAGTAGAAAAAGCCAGAGGCCAGTGCCTATGTTACAGCAGTTATTATATCTTTACAAATAAGTAAACACATATTTAAATGCTGTGCTCATATACATAATTTATAGATTTTTTGTTAAATGTTTATTTATTCATCCACAGAGCTGGCATGAATGACAACTTAAACTACTAGGAAGCAGGCAAACAAAATAATCTATTAATGTTTTTTATGTTTTGTATTTTTTCTCCCAAACATAGGCTGTATATAAAGATGGACGACATGTCTCCAATTCCTCCCACTTTCCAGATATTTAGTCAAAATAGCCCGGATGTGGAGGCTGACAACTTGTACCAAAGACGTAATTTAGAGCTAGAGTCTGTGCAGTAGTGATCGGGGGGTGGAGCAGCGGTATCGAGGTTCCACTGATAGACGTACTCGACCAGTCGTGAGTCAGTCTCAGCTGTCAATCATGACGTTTCACCCCATATTTTATAGCATCAAATCACTACTTAAAACCAAACTTAGTGAGAAATGACCACTTGCACATACATCAATGTGATAAAAACTAAAATGACAGATGACATCTTTGAGAAAAGTCTTTTGACTGTGAAAGTTGCAGTTACATAAATATTACCACGTCTGAGCTGAAGCTACAATGCGATCTGGGTCTGACTGCGTTTGTTTCACAGTAACACAGGATGAACAATGAGTCTGCCTCAGCTTGACACGTCTGGACTGAGAAATGGCTTCACAGAGATAATCTGCACTCCTGTTATCTTCAAATCACGTCACAGTCAAGTATCACAACCTGCTGCTTTACACTGTAAACACACTTCTTCAACACAGCCTGCAGCCACCAGTCATTACTGAGACATGTGATTTTGTTTCACACCAAATCATTAAAATCTCATTTCCCCACGCTGCCGTTTGAGTTAAACCTGCAAAAAACATCACTTGTGTTTGTGTGTTTTCACTGGACAGTAAAATAACAGCTTATTTATTCCAACAGGAAAGTTGAGAGCCGAAAAATCAACTCTCCAGCAGCACAAAGTACCTTCAGTTGTACATCTATGTAAATGAGTGATAGAAACAGGTCGTGGTGCGTTTAGTGATTGTCCTTCAGCTTCGTCAGGTCATAGCCTTCCATTCATTGCTGCAGGTCAACGAAACTGGGGGAAAGGACACAGGATTTGTTCACTTTACAGTGAGCCAAGGAGGTTACTTCAGGTGAGCCAGCTGATAATGGTTCACTGAGGCTGCCCTGGAAAATATGGGCACGTCAGCAGAGTGTGTGAGGCCACTTAAGAGAGCTGAAAGCTACTTCGTATTTATTTGTATTTGTATTGTTTGCATAGTTTAAAAAATAGGAAATAAGCTCATTAGCTTTCTGGTGGAGCGTTAGATGAGAAGACTGATTCCACTCTCACATTTGTATGATGAATGTGAAATCGCCGGCAGCCTGTTAGCTTAGCACAAAGACTGGAAACAAAAAAGAAACAGGTAGCTTGGCTCTGTCAGAACATGACTTAGTTCAGTGACAAGCAACCCTTAAAAATAATTAACACTTAAGATGTAAAATGTAAATCATTTAATCTTGAAAAAAAGGAAAGATTTCACCCCCTATAGGGTATACTCACACATACACAAAGAGGTAAAGGTTTGCCACTGCTATATATTTGCATATCACCATACCCTTAAATTGTAATTTACGTTTTTGATTGAACAGTCATGTCCTTTAATGTTTCTGTGGCGAGATTTTTTTTCTAACTTAAGACCATCAAAGAAAATATGTGCTGAGAAAAGAAATTTGTTTACCAAACTTCAATTGGTGACATACAAATAAATTAAATATAAAAATATTATCAATTTTGTTAACATAACTTCTTAACTTTAATTTGAACAACCTTTCATCTGAGCATTATCAGTTGAAGTAATGTTTTGTAGTTATACGTAATAGTTTTCTCTTTACGGTTTGGTTAACAGTGAGCTTTAGTGGTCCTGGTAGATGGTTTTGTTGCCCCCGTTTACACTCTTTATGCTAAGCTACGCTAACCAAATGGCCGGCTTCATAATCTGCACAGACATGTGAATGGTATAAATCTAACTCTCTCAATATCAGACATTTTATATCTAAATTAGTACACTTCTTTTTTTGTTGATCATGGTGAATATTTGAGTGATAATGTGACGATGGCTTGGAGTAAAGAAGTGGGGGCTGATATTTCAGTAGACACAAATCAGGGGGGTCTGTTATCTGTGAATTCCTGTTCCATTAATATCAGCTATCAGTTAATCTTGTTTTACACTGTAAACAATCTTCAATAGTTAATTGGAAATAATGTAATAATTTTGTTGTTATTGCAATATTTGTGGGGTCAGAGGCACATGGGGCTGTTCATTATATATATATATATATATATATACACACACTCCATGAAGTCAATGATTACATATAAATGCTAATCTATTTAATTGTTGAAGTCCTACACAATTTACTTGACCTGATAAGTATATATCAAATGAGATTTGTTTTAATTGTCCTGTCTGTAGGGTGTACGTCTCATTACTGTTATGTTTTGTTCAATTTTGCTTATTTGTTTAATAAAGCTCCCATGTTTTTAATCAAAGTGGGGGATAACAGTGCAGTTCAACGTCCTTTGACTCTTGTCTCCCCTAACCACATTTCTAATCACTGCCTTCTTATCACATGTCGTCCGATCCAAATCCCTCTGTGCTCTATATATAAAGTGATCCCTCTGTTCCTGCCCCGACTCTGTCACGGTGCTGGAGGTCCAGTGAGGGTGAGCGGAGTTTGATTTCAGACCCAATTACTCCGGAGGTATTTGAGAGGCGAGAGGCGGGTGGTGGTGATGCTAGTGGGGGGTTGGAGGGGGAGTGTGGGGGTGTTGGAGGGCAGGATGGGGTTAAATTAGATTTGCTCTTCCTGTCCAGGACAATGGCTCCACTGTGGTTCACGGCTCTGGGAAGAAGAGACTTCACTGACCTGATGTGAATGTGCCCAGATTTCTCTCCCACATTGATTAAACAGGTCATTTGTATTATAACTCATCTAAATTATACAAATGTAAGTGTAAAAGAAAATTCATCTATTTTAAGTGGAACAGAGTTTTTCAAAGCAGTTTATTAATGGGAAGGTGAGTCTTGCGCTAATTCATCACTGAAATAACACATATTATCAGATTTTTTTTTTACCAGTGACACGCACTAATACTTCTGTAGGAGAAAAAACTAATATACTGAAGTGTTCAAACTGATTTTAGAGCCTATGTCAACTTTGTTTGAAGGAACAATTTAACATTTTGGGAAGATTTATCAAACTATTCTTTTAATGGTTATAATGTATACTGGGTTCATGTACCACACCATCAACATGTCTCTGTGCTGTCGAGCAGGACTATTATCACATGATTAACACAACAATGAGTTTAAACATTTAAATTTCTATATATTTCTTGTCTTTCTAATAGAGGAGGGTTGTTTTTCATTTTGTCCTTTTGCATGACCGTTTGTGTCTCTGAGTGTTTTGCAAAAGCCGTCTCTGTTCTCACATCTCTGGCTGTCCTCCATATCAAAGGGCCAGGAGTCGTCGCCTGCATCTGAAGCAGCTAACACCTCCGATACTTGACTCTGCAATGGCAGGTCATAAAACACACACACACACACGCGCGCGCACACACACACACACTACATCACCCTCAGAGCAGACTGCCTGGCTGGCCTGAAGGAGACGGGAAAGATACACACAAACATGCACGCACGCGCGCACACACACACACAAAGACAGTTGTTTTTCCACTGGCACAGCACCACACTATAGCTATGATGTTTAACAACATGCTGCATTACTCTATTTCTGTTTCTTTGACACTCTGACACTAGCAGGTAACTATGCTGACCAAAGATATTATACAGGTCAACAAGAGAGACACACACCAGGTGTCTGCAATGGTGGGCGAGAACTAAACCACTGTAACAGCCGAGCTCTTGAATACACATCCGACATTTGACCAGGAGTCTGTAAAGCAAGTTCAGCTGAGCTAAAAAAAACTACTCCTAAAAGTTATAAAATACACCCAACAATAACTTGATCTCTATATCAAACTTAGATGGAAAAGGGAATAAGTGCAAAAGAGGAAGGATAGATTTGAGTTATCTCTCATTCGTGTCCTCTTATTGTAAATGTAACTTTTTCAGTGACGACATTTTAACATGTCACTGGAGGAAATGCAAAGGTGTTACTCGTAAAAAACAACCAAACAATTGATGGCCGAATTCCATCTAGCTTCAGTTCCAGGGTGATGTTATTGTGCTGCCACACTGTGAAGACTTTCTGGGACTTTCTGGGACTGCAAGATTTCCTGCAAAGGTTCTAAGTTCCTAGGAAAGGTTACTGCAGTGGAACGCAGCTCTAGATTTGTTCTCCTGTTGACAGCAGTAAGTGCATTCTTAAAGACATTATGACTTCATGACATTTTTTCCATAGCTCAACAAGAACCAAAATGTCCTCCCAACTCATTGTTCTGTATTTAATTTTACTTGAGTTTAAGTTTTAAAAGTAGTATGATGAAATATTTTTGGAGGTTGGAGTGAGTTTTTGAGCAGCTTGGCTGGAGGGTGAATGGTCACACAAAAGAATAGAGACAAACACTCACTCATTACCCAGAGTGCATCCAGGAGGAAATGTAGGCGGGTTTAAGGTAAGTAACACACACACACACAACGCCTCCTACACACAGAGAAACACTGTAATCTCCAAATGAACAGTGGATATGGACAAAGGAGGATAGCCCACTCGATTTTATACACACACAGACCCTTTCACTCATTTCTTGGAGACATACTCAAACCTTAACTATAGCGTTTAGTTGCCTTACTCGAACCTTAACACGTACTCACCTTCAATTTTATGATTACATTCTGACGACCTGCCGTTGCCAGTCCCACACGTAATTATGTCTATTGTGTTCTCTTCCTGTTGTAGAGAAAACTTCTCTATCTTAGTCATGTTGTTGAGCTTTTATCAGATTTTAACTGACAACTTATCTGAAGCTGTCTGGCCTTATGTACATAAATACACACACCCCCCCCCCCCCCATTTCAGGCTTTAGCTGGAACAAGCTGGAGTTGAGTCTTCCCCCATGACTCTGCCCTCCCATCCATAAACAGCATTTCCATGTGGGGCTGCAGAGACTTTAGAGGAGATGTTTTTCTATCTTGTGTTATGTTATGAGATACTATCAGTACCGACAGACACAATAAGGGTGGTGCAGGGAGGGAAACTAGCAAAATACAGGAAGTGAGTGTGGTGACGACAGGAAGTAGCACTGTGGCTGTTTGTAGGGGGATACTTGATAGGTGGCAGCTTTCTGTCCTCTGAGAAGGACGCAGAGAACTGTGAGGGTCCAGTCACTGGTGTCTGTATACCTGAGGTATTTGTGAGTAAGGCTGGGCAACATATAATTCTTCAGAGAACTGACCTCAGACATTCTCAAAAAAGATACATAACCGCACATGCACGCACGCACACACAAGTTCGTACAGCATTGGCATAATGCATTCCCTAGCCCCAAACCCTTAACCTAAACTAAACCTAATTCTAACCCTAACCCTAAAACAAAGTCATAACCCCCAAACAGTCCATTAAAGGGGGGTCACAAAGTGAGGACCGGCCCAAATGTCCTCACTTTCCCAAAATGTCCTCAGTCCGTTGGTTGTAGACTCAACCTGATCCTCACACAGATAGCTGTACAAGAGCGCGCACACACACACACACACACACACACACACACTTACACTCTTGTGTCCCCTCTGCCAAACCACAATTAGCACCCTTCATTACAGGAATTCTTCACCACCTTTTGCTCGAAATGATGTCATCAACCACTTTCAACATTAGCATGTGTTTGTGGTGTTTTTTATATTGGTGTGTGTCTATTTAATCATACAAGGGTGTGTGTATGTGTATATTTCATTGCAATATCACTCTGCACTGACTCTGCTGTGTTTGTGTCTGAGTCAGTGTGCATGTGAACCCCCAAGGAAGCAAATGTGAACATGGGTGTGTGTTACCATGGTTGTGTACAGGTCTGAAAAGGTGTATTTACGCATGATTTATAAGCCTACGTATGTGTGTGTGTGTGTGTGTGTGCATTATCATTTCCAATCTGAGCAGTGAGTGTGTACCTTGACTGAGCAGAGGTGCTGGTACATTAGCTATGAAATCAGAGGCTGAATCTCGGACTTCATGGTCTTCGTCCTGCAGCAATGTGAACAGACTCCTCCACAGAGAAACAGTAGTGAACAGACCTGAAACACACACAGACAAACACACACACAAGTGTCTTACTTTCATTCTGTGTTTCAGACCAACACATTTTCATATTTTGCAACAGAGGTTGGACTTGTTAACATTTGCCTTCTCATCTGAGCATTTACCATAACTGCACCAGAAGCGGACATTGTGTTAAGTCGTGTTACGTTGTATTGCGATGTGTGACGTTGGGTTTTGAGACTCACCCAGTGGCAGATGAGGGTTGGTCAACAGAGCTTCTGTGCAGTTGACCAACACCTTGGCGGCCATCAGCTTCACCTCCACCGGCTGCTCCTCACTGCAGCATGAGCACACCAGCGCCCCCCACTGAGCAAAACAAGACATTGCACTTGCAACCTAGAAATCAAGATCAAAACAGACATTTTTTTATAGATTAATCACAATAACCCTTTTGATTTTAAATGTATCGATCTAGGTTCCACTAGTATACATCACAGATGAATGAATGACGAATGAATGATGAATGAATGATGAATGAATGATGAATGAATGATGAATGAATGATGACATCCAATTTGTCCACATTTCTGGTATAAAAATGATATCATCAACATTTATCTCTCAGAGGTGCTGTTGCAAGACAGTTGGCTGTGCATTGTTAGTGGTCATGGGAAGTGCGGTACTGAGTTTGGTGTGATTTGGACAAGCTAACATTAATACAAATTTAATAACCTGGTGACCAGTGTTCTGTAGCAGTGGGGTGGGGGCAGCGTGCCTTAACAGTCAGAATGCTGACACAGTTGAATCTTCTATGTGCTCGGATAAACTACAACAGTGGTTGTTAACTGGGTCAAAATCAATGCTAGATCATTTTGATAATTTCATTATTTTAATTTCACCATATTGGTTTGACACAGACATTAACGGGGGCAGACCTCAGTCCTGGCAACAACATTGATAGAATTACTTCCTGTTTGGCAAACTTCAAAGTAACAGCACAACATTAATTGTTGCTGAGCTTCACTGAACATTGAAGCTGCTCCAATGGTCTTTAGAGGCTGAAAAAAAGTACCCAGAACAACAAAAATACTGGGGAAGCAGGTCCCAAAAAGCCAAATAACATTATTAAGAACATGAAGGGCATGTCTGTTTCCTTTTTGAAAAAAAAAAAATCTAATTTCTGATCAAATCTTGCTGAATTTTCTTCACCTCGATGGTAGAAGCACATGTGGAGCTAATAACAGTGATGATGGCGGTTTCAGTAATTATTGCAATTCAATGTAATTGGTTGTGCTATAAGTGGCACCTACTATTGTAAGACAAAACGTGTGTTGAGATAAAAGGTGTGTTCCTTCCTCATCTTGATTCACCTTGTAATGACTCTTCAGCCCTGTAGTGAGGGCAACTAGAAGAATGCTAAGCTAGTAGCTACAACCAAAATTAAGCAACATAGCTGTTGGCTGCTGGTAACAACTGACACATCATTCTTGTGCATTTCTGTATCTCAAGTCAGTTTAAACTCTATAGGAATATCAACAGATTCCTGTGTGTGTGGTCAGAAATGATTAAAGCATACATGTTAATCATTCTTTACCTTTGGGTCAGAGTTCACCAGTTGAGACATCAGGGTCAGGGCAGCGCATTGGAGCTCCACACTGAAACACAAAATCAAACACGTTCATTGTCTAAAAATTCAACTTAATCAGCTTATTTTTGTTGCCCTTCACAGATGACAGGTTGTTTTCTTAACTCTTAACTGAAATAGGGACAGGGTGCAAAGTTATTTTTATAAATATTTTGTATAAAATTGACCATTATCAATGTAGTGGATCTTGAAGGTTCTTAGCTTCACTCTTCAATCCATTACATTGGAGATTAACATAACGTCATTTTGGTTGCTTAATAGAACAGCTGTCAAGCTGCTATCAAACCTGCACTGAACTCCAGATAACCTCCTGAAATTATCCAGAGGGGCTGTACGTGAGAACACGGATATACGAGTCAGTTGCTGTGAGTTTCTATTGCCAGCCCCCAGATAATGTCTCGAAAGAGCCCATGTGACAATACAGCGGGGAAACGTTCAGAGGATTCATCGCAAGTGAGAGGGCGTGTTGAAGATGTTTCTAAAACCCACAGACTTGTAACCGAAAAATAACTTTAAGAAAACAAATATTGGGATGAAAAAGAGCTGCCATTTACGTCAATACAGACAAATATGTAAACTTGGAAAGACACCTTTAACTAAAGTGTTTTTAGTTAAAAGGGCCAACACCAGTGTTGATGTGCTGTAAACACAGGTCGAGTATTGCATGCAAAGGTTCTGGAAGTTATTTATCACATAATATGTGTACTGCTTCGTCACATAATTAACCTGCCTCGTCTGCAGCCTGAAACATTTTCTAGAAGGCTAACCAGTCTAACCTGCTGGTTGTGAGTCCACCAGTGCATCACTGCTGTTAATGTTTGACACAGGAGAACAACTGTGTTAAAACCATAGAATCTATATAGAGATGGACAATATGAAAGCTCCCCAAAACTAAAGTCTCTTGATTGTCCCCTGGTGGCTGGCTGCAGTACTAATCATACACCCCACCTCCTCCATGTTAGTAGAGTGACAGAAACAACAAACTAAAAAGTACACATAAAATTAAATTTTCTCAAAGATTGTTTCTGTCATTTTAGGTAGTTCATATCACACCGATGAAGGCTACATTTTCCTTTTCTCCAGTGAGTTTAGTTTTAATAATTTATTTGAAGCTATAAAATCTAAGTGAAACGTCATGCTTAACAGCTGAGACTGACACGCGATTGGTCGAGCATGTGTATCTGAGGAATCTTGATACCACGGCTCCATCCTCAATCGCGACCGTGTAGACTCTGGCTCCAAATGCACAAAATAGTAGAATTCATATCCAGGATATTTTTGCTTCATTTCTGAATTGTGTGAGAAACTGGAGATCCATCTGTAATTACAGACTATAGTTAAAACAACTGACCTATCGCCTATATAAAACAATGCCTTTTAGTGGTCATTTACAAGGTGCCCACACATGAGTAATCAGGGTAAACGGGTCACAACAACTGCATGACAGGGTAACACTTACCCAGTGGTTCAGCTAACATTAACTGTGTGGGGATCAGGTCGGCACATTAAACATAAGGCCTATCAGGTCTGGGTCGGGCTCAGTTACCATTGATATTTCTGACAGAAACATGCAGCCGTACTCTGGCAAACATAACACTCCAGTGTGATCAACTACACAAATATCACTCAACTGCATTGATTTACAATCCACAAAAGAAGTGTGCTGGTACTCGCCAGTGCATTATGGATCACAATAGCACCAGTGCCATTCAATCACATGGCAGACAAGGGCAGCCAGCAACCCAATCTCATCCCTCCCTGGCTCTAATCATAACCCTGGGGCCACTCCAAAGGGAAAGTGGATCCCTGGGTCCAGAGATTGTGGCCAGGAAAAGGCTTTACAGGGCTAAAAGCCTTTGTAATCCAATCCTCATTCAGGTATGTATTCTCTTGTCGGGGTGAGAATAGTACAGCAGTGGCTTGTCAAGGAAGGTGTGTGTGTCTGTCAAAGGGATTACAGTACAAGCACACACACACACACACACACACACACACAAACACTGGAAAGGTACGTGCCAAATCGGTTTGTGGTAAGAGAGGGCCTGGGACTCAGGAACTTGTAAGCTCTCACTGGAGTAATAGTGGGAGCCTGGCATTTGACACTAATTTAGGAATAATGTTTTGATGGCAGCCTCTCAGAGCAGAAAGATCAGCTTTCATCCACATTTTCATTTCTCTGTTTGCCTACTTTTAAAAACTACAAGTCTCTTTGACTGGAAATGTAAATATAGTGCATGAATGACTCCAGGCACCCAGGTGCAGCGAGGGAACCCGTGTGTCTCTCCTCCATGGACTGTGGCTCTGAATGGATTCCTGACAATCCACCTGCCACAACAGTGTGAGGGCTCATTCACAACCACAGGGAGCCAGAACAAAAAACAGCAAATGGAGGAGAACGTGGTTGCATCTTGTGCTGTAGTACAATGTCAAATAAATAACTTAACAAAATACAGCTCTGTATGTTATCTGTCAGTCAATCTCACCTGTTGATGCTTACCTCCTCCTCTCCTACATCTCACTCTTCATTAACTACACATATCCTTACCTGACCATCTCTTGCTGCCACAGTAACACTTAAAACTTAAAAATATCCAAATCTAACTGGACAATGAAGATTAACTGGATAACAAATCATGCTGGTTGGACTGATGGACTGTTCAGCTTTCCCATGTGTGTTTTCTCTGTTGTGTCAGTATCTTCTGGTACCCACTGTACAGAATCTTTTCTGGAATTATTAAATTTCCATCTGGATTGAGAAAACTAATTTCAAAACAAATTTCATTTTAGAATCTTTAAAAATAGAGTCAATGAGACATTAAAATACTTTTGAACTCATAACCCATTTTGATGTGATTTGATACAAAAAAATCTCAAAGAACTATTTGTATATTTACTAAAGGATTGAAACCTTATGGATGAGGCCTATAAGCAGACCTGGAATAACACAGGAACTGTCTAATCTTCTGATCCAGAGGAAACATTTTATTATTATAATAAAATAACTCTGGGATAATGAAGGATATTTGAATATGAAAAAGTGTGTGTTGTCTGACCTGTGAACAGAGTTTTGAGCCAGAGTGAGGAGGTGCAGAAGAACCTCTTCCTGGGACAAAGTCTGAGCACCATCCCGCCACAGGAGTTCACCACTGGAGCTAAACACACACAGCACCTGAAGGACCTGAGAGGCAGAGAGAAAGAGAATGTCAAAGAAGTAAGAGATATTAAATAAGTGACTGATTTAGCTGCACGCACAGACACACTCAGAGCTACTGTTGGGGGAAGTTCTTCAGCGCCATCCATCCACACAGCTTTGGTGTCCTCTCTGCAGCAGGCTGGCAAGTTGCCCCAAAGGGTATTTTTACCACACCGGTCAGATCCTCCCTACGCACACCCTAACCACAGGTACACAGCTGCCTCACTCTCGCTCTCTCTCTCTCTGTCACACACGCAAATACATACACACACACACGATGATATGCATGTAGTCAGACTACTACATTCAGGCACAGAAACAAGAGTGTTGACTGAGGGCATATTCAAGCTCCCAATTCTCTCCATCTGCCCATCAGCAGGGAACACAGTCCCCATCTTCTCTAAGCATCTTCCAGCTTAACCCCCTAAACTTGACTTTCTTTGTCCATCACTCATTGCGACGTCCCCCTCCTCTCCATCCTTCCCATACTGTTTTCTTTGCCCGGTCACTCCTCCAGAGAGGGAGGCAGCTGACCGAGTCCAAGGAGGAAAAGACTTGTTTTCCACCACGTGAGACCCCTAAAAACACACATCCAGCCGAGAACACATGTTGACATTCTTCCTGCATATCTCAATGATTATTATTTCTTTCTCGCTTCCAACCTGTTATTAGAGCTGTAAAATAAAGCTTGCTTTACAGGATCTGTGTGGGCGGAGAGCAGGGTGAGCGGGTGTATTCAGTGTCTGCACATGTAAACAACTGTGTGTATGTGTGTGTGTGTGTGTGTGTGTGTGTGTGTGTGGTGTGTGTGACTATATATTTGTGCATGTGAGGATAAGACAAGGTGGCCAAGTAGGGCTTCTATACCATGTAAATGTTGTGCTGTTCGTTTGTTCCACTGCCCCCAAGTGGCCTATAAAACCCATTAATGCAGACACACAGCGCTGCACTTGTCCATTTTTCATACTGTTGGACACCAGTCATTTGGAAATGTTCTGTTGCAGCAACAAGTAGTGTCCAATATCTGCAGCAGCCCATTGTAATTTCCTGGGTGGCTGTGGGGGTCATAATGTTTGTATCAGACAATATTCTTTCCTGCACAGCTAAAAAAGTTTTATCTACCTCCCATTTTGAACTATTGAGGGTATTATATCATTTAACAGCCCTGCCAGTGTTTTTCACCGTTTATCTGTCCATCTGTCTGCCAGGAATTCAGCAGCTTGCTCCGATGCAGCTGATTTTGACCGTCTCTGCTGCTCGTGACTTTTAAAACTTGCTTTAATGAGCACCCGTCTTGCAACACACTTGCCTGCCCACATACTCAAATATACACAGTCACAGAAAAACATGCCAACTCAGGCGTAGACATGTACAAACTTTCATAGCCGTAACATGCAAATAGACAGTGGCGCCCAACGTCCATGAACAGACACATACACAAAAAGCTATGAAGGCTCTACCAAACTTGCACTGCAGTCTAACACTAAATCTTTCTGTCTTTTTGAGCAGACTGCCTCAAGGTGCTTTTCGCTGGTATCTTGTCTCAAAGTAGCTCCCCAAACAATAGAAGGGCTTTTGACCAAAAACCAGGGCTGCAAGGAGAAATTTCACCACATGACTTTGAATTAGCCCTGCGATACGCTGGATGTACCCCGCATGTCACCAGCTGGGATTAGAATCAGCTCATGGATGGAAGGACTTTAGATTCAATATCACAAAAGTCACAATGAATCCAAACCGGAAAATAGTCTAATGAGTGTGTTAAGAGCAGAGACCTTATGTAAAGATGGACGACATGATGGCTCCCCAAAAGTGAAGCTTAAGTTTCTCAATCGCCACCTGGTGGCTGGCTGCAGTAGGTCATTAACCCCACCTCCTCCATATTAATGGTTGGGACATGGAGCCAACTGAAAGTAAACGTCGGATATTTTGTTCTCAAAGATGGTTTCTGTCTTTTTACTATTTTAACTATATCTTCACACAGACTACATGCTGCATAATATTATGTCCATTTGTTCGACTTTGCCAACTTTTATTGTCTTCAGCACGTAAAGTTTACATGCTGAAATACATCAACCTGAAATTCACTTAACCCGCACATTTATCATAACACTGCTTCAGAGTTTAGTTCAGCATTAAGGGTTTCCCACAATTAATCATGGTCTACTGCATTACACCAGTCCAGCTGTTGGCGGTAATGTCGCTATAAACCACTTTTATGACCAACAATAAGCAAAAATAAATCAGGTCACCCTCGAGCCTTTGCTCTTCCAGCATTGAGGAAAGGCGTTTCTCTCAGTGTAGCACACTTTCAAACATACTGTTTTATATTAACTATTTAATGATTACACTGTTTGAGTTAGGCTGGGTTATGTTTGAACAGTCTGACCACTCAATACTAGAATAATGCTGTTTCTTTATTTTCTACATGGAGCATCAGGTGCTGATGATGCTGACATTTCCCCCTGGACTTCAGCTTTAGCTTGAGTAGCTTTCACTATCTGTTTTTCTTAATATGTGATTATAAAGACTTTATTTAATTCACTTTTTCAAGATTGTTTAATTAATCAGCTAAAACCATTAGTGTTAGCCCCAGAAACTTTAACTCATGGAGCTAACATTAGCGTAAACCTAATTTGCTTTATATTTGATCTGTGTTCCAGATATGACTAAAACCAGTCTATCAGGCTGTCATCTTTCCTGTCAGTCTCCTGTGTGTGTCATTTGTGAAATGTTTTCAATATGGACTGACGATGACATCATGAGCAGAGTAAGAGACCAAGACTAGGTCCTTGCCCCACTCCCATAATGCTTCAGCTGAGTTCATGGCGAGCTATGGCAACTGGCCCGTTAGGTCGGCATGTCCTCAGTGGAGGGGAGGCTCCACTTAACAAGGCCGACACTTTAAACATTAACGGCCGGCCTGTAAAGCGGTGCCTGGTGAACAGGCACACAAAAAATGTCTGAAGCAGCAGCATGCAAACACACACACACAGTCCCAGCGGTGGTGACTTGAGTCGGCTCTGGGGGAGTGTTAACGACAGGAGAAACCGGGAAGGACAGAGAAGGTCTGCAGGCTGCCCCGTCCCAACTTTATGAACACACTGAAATACGACCTTCTGTCCCCAAAACAGGATATAGGCTGCATTTTCCCCTCCAAAACTCGTTAGAGTGGAAGCCTACCAAACCCTCTCATGAGTGTATGTCAGCGAAAAAGAGACAGAGAGTATGAAAGAGTCACTACCAGTGTGCTTGGCGTGTCCCCTACTGCCGATTATCCTCTCACGCAAGCCTCGGCCAGATGGATATTTTACCAATTTATAGCAAATGTCAGTGTGGTGCAGTGAAATGTGATGAATAAGAAAAACATTTTGTTTCTGGAAAGGTTTCATCTTGTGTGTGTGTGTGTGTGATGGCAGGACTCCGTTTATGGCCTTTTACAGACTCAGACAGACACACACATGCATAAACGAGAGATTACGCACACACTTAGTTCTGTAAAACAACCAGACATATATACAGACTCTCAAACAAAAACACAACAAATAAATGCACCTCTCATAATGTTTTTTGCGTGTGTATGTGTGTGTGGTCCCACCTT
This sequence comes from Verasper variegatus, assembly GCA_026259375.1. NCBI lineage: Eukaryota > Metazoa > Chordata > Actinopteri > Pleuronectiformes > Pleuronectidae > Verasper > Verasper variegatus. The sequence goes on from CM048050.1 coordinate 4,072,207, forward strand.
AGCCAGACACTGGGGGTGTGTCTCGTGAAGAGCCAGGCCGGTCAGGTTAGACAGGGTGGTCTCCTCCAGCCACTGAGGTCTCCTCTCCTTTTCCTCCACCTCCTCTTCCTCCTGCAGCCTCCTCAGGAGCCCCTGCAGCGCCAGCTCCCTCACTTCGTACTGTGGAAACTGCAGCAGACATGTCAGGAGCTGCGTTGTCAGCTGAGGGGCCCTCCAGAGCTCAGGGAACTCCATGCTGGCGCTGAGGGCCACCCGTACCAGACTGAGCAGGTACTGGGTGCTGCCAGGCCCAAGGGTGAGAGAGGAGGGATCAGAGATGACCAGGTCTGAGTCCATCAGGATGGACAGAGTCCTCTGACGGAGCTCGTCAACCTGTGAATCTGAAAAAAAGGAATTGTCATGTTAGCTGACATGATATTTTAACTCATTATTGCAACTGTGTGGTGCCAGTGTGGGATTGTTAGAAAAATTTAAATAAAAATGTATTTTTAGAGGATTTAAGTCTTGAATCTTTTGCCAAGACTTCTGTATTTTCTCTGTTAATACACTGCATGTCTTTAAAATTGTTGGTTTATGTAGATAGCATGAAACTACATGTCATGACAAGTTCTAATGCTGCAAACACAGACTCATATCTGAATCGAAGGCCAGAACAAAGAGGCTACATCCATACTACTATGTTTTTGTTTATAAATGCATCAAGTCTGCTATGGATTCACCTTACACTACCACACTACTCCAGAGCTTTAGAGCCGTTAAAACTGAGGAGTTTGTATATGCTGCTGCCCTTATTTTAGTTTGAAGACACCGACATGCACATGCCCAGTGTACTAGAGTAGTCACGTGATATGCATTTTTTGCCATATTAGTATGGACAGGGACTGATACTGATACGGAGCCAAAATCATTATGTGGACTTAAATCGTTTTAATTTAAAAATGCTGAAAATGTAATAGTATGTAGTCTGAGATAATGTTATTAAGCCAGAAAGTCTCAAATTAATATATATGTATAAAAAATTCCCCTAATAAGATAATAAATGCTGTGACCCATTGTTCATTCATTATGTTGTTGAGGATGGTCAGATAAAAAGTCTATAAAAAATATAAACAGTGCAAAAGAGTAAAAACACATGAAACTGCTTTTATCTTTTTTATATAGGTACTCTGTGAGCAATGTATGTGTTTCTTAGACAGATGTCAGTAGAAACATGACAGGAAATAAGGGGAGATAGATTGGGGAAAGCGGAGATATTCACCTCGGACACCAAGACAGTTATTACAGCTTGAAATGTATATTGAAAATAAGGTTAAAGGATAAAGGATGTTTGTTTATCAAGCTTGAGAGGTTCAGCTTCTTCAGATGTATCCATTCCGACATCTCTACACACACACACACACACTTTGTGGAGCGAACAGATGCAGACAACAGACCAGACTGAAGAAGCCAGTGTCCTCTGTTCCTTTCTATTTTGACTTTTATAGGAAAGGCTGCGTCAGTGTCTGTTTGGAAGTGCCCATGCCTGTGCCAACCCAACCACCTGTGAACACACACCCTGGGGATGATCCACACACAAATAAACACACAAGCGTGCACGCACACTAACACATGCACTTCCTCTGAAATATAAGTATAATCCAGAGGCAAGGCATCTATAGAGTAACCCAATGCCATTCTAAAGCTGTGCTCCTCCCTACAGTACTGCTCCAAGACTCCACACAGACCCAGCTTTGACAGCCAACTCAATTAGTTTAACACACACACACACACACACACACACACACACACACACACACACACACACACACACACACACACACACACACACACACACACACACACACACACACACACACACACACACACACACACAGAAAAAGCTTATGAAACCCACTGCAACTCAATCTGGCCCTGCAGCGCCACTCAAAACGTGGCCTGACAAAAGAGTGGTAAATGCTGCATTCCTCCAGAGATGGGCTGGGTTACCGTGGAGATGGGCCAGGTTACTATGGAACCTGATCCTCAAAGGGGGGTCCTGGGCCAAATAAGCATAGCCTAATGGTTATAATAGAGGGAAGGGGCACAGTAATGACACCGATGATGAAGGGAGGAGAGGGAGGAGGATGACTGAGCATGAATGGGAGCGTGTCAAAGAGAAAACGGCTGTCTGTCATGCTGGAATACAGGAGTACATGATGTGTGTGTGTGTGTGTGTAGAATGCACCATCCAGCCATTAGCTAGTCAACTATAAAGCTATGGTTCTGATTCATACCCTACTTTTTAAGTAGGGTATGAATCATAGAACACACACACACACACACACACACACACACACACACACACACACACACACACACACACACACACACACACACACACACACACACACACACACACACACACACACACACACACACACACACACACACACAAAGAAAGTAAATAAAGTAGTACGGAGGCCCAAAAAATACTTTGAACCAACGGCAAACTCATTAACAAAAGAAAAAGAAATATGAAGAGAATAAAAATGACAAAAAGAAAGAAAAGGTAAAGTTGATAGAAGGAAAAAGAAAGAGAGAATTAATGGGAGCTAGAAGGAAAGAGGAAGAGAGGATGTAAAGCTGTTTTTCATGATTATCAAAGTAGGGCAGAAGTAAGACAATCCCACAGTAAGTGAAAAAGGCATTCCTGAGATTTTCAATGTGATTTTTCATGTCTGATGATGAGTAGCCATTGTTCTGCCACAGCTGTGTTTATTTAAACCTGCGTCTCCGACACTTGTGCAGCTCGTGTGTAAATCTGCAGCTGGAGCAAGTCCAGGCTCCGATGGGTTGTGGTTACTACTCGATATTTCAGGACACTGTGTGATGAGGTCTGACTCAGGGGAATAAAATGTAAACACAACTTCAACCTTGGTGTGTTATTAAATGTTGGTTCAGGTGTCAGTGGAGAGTTTCTTTGCACCGTGATGACTTAAAATGCTGTTTCAGAGATTTGGGGAAACAGCCACACAGGAGCGTTAGGGTCAAGAGTGAAATGTCCACAACCGTGTCTGCGGCATAGCTCAGGGGAGGGCAACCATGGTCTATTTATACTGCCCTAAGGATGAAGTGTAAAATCTTGGGCAGTGTCCTGTCTTGTTATTTAGCGCCCCCCCCCCAATCATCAGGAAAGATAATTTGATATGTCAAATATTTTTGGTTTAGAGCTATAACACAGTCATTATCTATTAAACTGTTTCCCATAAATTGTCATAGTAAATCATGAGGTAAAAAAAGGATTATTTGCAATAGCAACAGCATTCAAATGGGTCTGAATGCCTCTGTAGTGGAGATGGTTTTCATTGGCTCCAATCAGCAGCGTTGCAAACATGAGGCCAATTTCTTCTCTATATTTTATATAAATGGTTTGTAAATGGTTTGTATTTTTATAGCGCTTTTCTAGTCTTGATGACCACTCAAAGTGCTTTACATTACAGTTTGCCATTCACCCATTGCACTTGTTTTGTTCTATGAGGGGCAATTCGGGGTTCAGCATCTTGCCCAAGGACACTTCAGCATGCAGATGGGGAAGACTGGGATCGAACTGCCGACCTTCTGGTTGGAGGACGACCGCTCTACCCCTCAGCCACAGCCACCCATTATAGACACTGCACCTTTTCCAGCACGTAAACATTGAACTTCCAGGGGTTGGCGAATAAATACCCAGTAGCATTAGTGTAGTTGTTTTTCTCACTGGCAAGACAGCGAGGTGATAGAGCTTCACAGTTTCTGGTGTGTACGTATATGGCGCGATGTAGAACATGACTCGCTGGGGAAAAAACTGAAAGAAAAACTGTACTGGCAATGGGAAAGGTGTCAAAGACCTGCGTACACCTGCTAATTTTGTTGAAAAAGATATTACTTTTCCAAAGCTAAGGTGGTCTCACACATAGGCAGACCTATCCCCAGAGTCAGTGCTGGAGAATGGCCCCATTATCATTCTGTTATATGTGTAGTCAGCTATGCCCGGTTGATTATTTGCATGTGGGGAGTCGATCACTGTGATTAAAATGGCTGATTCAAACCAAAGAAAATAAAGAGAGATATGTCGACTCTGATTCCACCAAATCTTCATCAACACTCGCCTTTTTCAGGGTGTGTGGGTTGCAGCTGGTTGTTGTTGTCTCCTCTAGCGAAGGGGATTTTGAAAATGGTAACATGCAGGGTGGGGTGGAGTAGAATGGGGCAATTACATTTTCTATCTGCTGCCTGCATTTAGAGAGTCTCACTATAGCTCAGGAGATATCTTTAAACTGCTGGTTTGTCCAGAAACCAAACATATTCAATGTGATATGACATCAGGCATAGAAAGGTCCAAATGAAAGCATTTAGAAAGGACAATTCTAAAATGACACAATGTTTCTAACTTTGCCTTTGAAAATCACTGAAACACTGAAGCAATCAATACTAAAAATAGCTGATGATTAATTTAATCAACGATTACGTCAATGACATTTCCATCATCCTTCGCTGCAGCCGATGCTATCACACTAAACTTAGTTATTGGGAGAGTAAACATTATAAACACAAATCGCTAACATCAATTATCGGGGTCTTCTCTTGATTTCCACTGTGAAATTATGATGTTGGAGTACATGAAATTCAAGACTTGAGAGAACCACCCTTAACCTGGTGTTATTAGCATTCCTGTGCAGACACCCCAAATGAAACTCCACTCTGTACCAATGCTATGAAAACAAGTGTTTGAACTGTACATAGTCAAATAAACTCTGAATACTCGGCCACATTAAACCAAAGCATATTCATATCATCTGTTGCTCACATGTATAGGTAAGTGATGTATGTGTGTGATGGCCTGTTTTACAGTCCAGGTCAAATATTTAAAGTAAATGCAACCACAACATCTGGTTTAAATAGACCTGGGCTAACCTTACCCACAACTGTCCTCCCCTAAACCAAAGCTACTTCCTGAATCAGGTTTGGACATGAGGAAAAGGTCCTGATGAGAACATTTTGTGATCCACACAAAAATGTTAAGTGAAAACCCAAGTCCTATCCAACAACACCATTTTATGCAAGTGTGCATGCAAGTAAATTCAAAGTTTGCTTTGTACTAATGCTTCACAGAAAGTAAAAGAGAGTGTGTTGGATGAGTCCTTGGGTGTAGGTGTGTGTGTGTGTCAGTTTGCTTCTTGGCTCTGCATTAGACGGTCTATAGCCCACTGGCGGTAAAAGACGCTGTGTCAAGCTAGAAGTTTGGCCAGACACTCGCACGTGCTCTCACATGCAAGCACACAGCTGGATTTCACATCAGCTTCCACCGTCATTACCCAAACTGTGAAAAACAAGCCCCAGACGCTACGTGGGAGTGTGTGTGAGTGTGTGTGAGTGTGTGTGTGTGTGTCTGACAGTGAGAGAGCTGACCTCCTTCTCATGCTGATGGAGTTTTAAAATTTGCTGGGTTCCCTCCCTCTAATTACCCTTAACACATACATACATACATACATACTATATATATATATATATAAATGTATGTGTGTGAGCATGGGGGTTACGAGTTATCCTTAGTGTCTGAGTGATATAAATAACATCAAGCTATGACGACTTTGTCTACCAGCCACAGTAGCTGACAGATTCCTAAATTCATGACGAAGTTTTACTACTTTACTGACCAAATTAATTAGTGCTGAAAACACTTAAACTCTAAAATATGACAAAGGCTGCGTACCCAGAGAAAAGACTTTTCGGCAAATAACCTTGTATCCCAGGTTTTCCAAAATATGTATGTTACTTTGAGAGCATCGTGAAAGAGCTCAACACCACATTTTATGAGTTTTCTGGGCTTTCATAAATTTTTTTATTATATTCCATTCAGATTCCTCTAGGGCACTGGCATCCAACTGGTTCTCTTTGTGACTTCGTAGAACCAGAGCAATGTCTTGTTGTGACTCCTCATCATAGGTTGACACCAAAAACAACCAAAGAGTGATGCTCTCTATTTTCATCTGAATATTTTAAACTAGGAAAAAAAGTTTTTTCTAGACTGAAAAGGTTTTTTCTTTAGATTACTCTCATAGTTGAGAGGGGCAGCGGGTTCATCCTGATCCACAGTTTGTAAAGTGTCGAGTGGAGTATTCTGTTGTGTTTCAGAGGCCGAATACAAAGTTCCTCTCTTGACATCGGATTGCAGCGGTTGGTGCATATTTATGACTGAGAAACACATCTTCAAGTTAAATGAGAGCATCCAAATATGGAACTACATGGCTAACCAAGCTGTCACAGATGAACATCAATCTAATATGCTAAAGATACTACAAGTCTAATTATGGTAACCCTAGTTTTTTATGTGTTAAAACTGATTCAACTTAAAGGACAGGATTTTTTTCACATCACATCCTCAGATCATGACATCCATGTATAGTATGAACACTAAGTAACTAATGGGACGCTGTAATTGTTCCTCATTCAAGCAGGTATTATTCAAAGTTACTGCTTTACTGCAATAAACCCACATGATAATGATTGCAGGATGATTTATTTTACTCAGAAAGACTGAGCCTGATATTAGCTTAAAAGGTACCCGGTGGACTTTTCTTGTAAATAAACAAATTCCTATATACAGTCAGTGATTTTTCCCTGAGTATGTCCTGGAGGCGTAAAGACTCATTGAATCAATTATTTTTCCCTCGTAAAGCATTTGTTAAACTTTAGATCTCCCTTTGTTTACGTCCAGGTTTGCTCGCTTGCAGTTTTCATCATGTTTGCTCGGATGCTGCTGTCTTTCGTGTTTTCAATGGCAACCGACTGTCTGTAAGTGGAATAGAATGAAACCTGCAGCAGGAATAGGCATCCTGGCGCTTTGTTCATAACTTACAAACAAAATGTGGGACAAAAACTGAATAGGAAACCTTGAAGCTGAATTTAGTTTGTACAGAATAATGACTGTGGGTTTTGCAGTGTACTTGTGTGTCAAAAGTACATATCATGGTCTATATAGTGATGAGGTTCCATTACAGCAATCAATAACTTTCGATGTATATACAGCATGAAAGTATTGTATTAAGACTGACCTGATATAATCCACACATATCCTGTTACGTTTGTGATGTCAAAAGTATGATCGAAAGATTTACCAGGAAACTATTTGAGGTGGACTAAAAGACTAAAGCCTGACCATCATCATTTGTTACCACACTAATGAAAACACATGAAATTACAGCAAATTCAGTCCAGTTGTTGTCTCATTTCCCCCGTAATTTGTGTCAAGTCTCTTTTCCGACTTTCTTTTCATTTTTACTGGCAGAGAAACATAAGACCAGCGGAGGTAGAGATGAAGCAATGAACGGTGGGGGCTTTTCTTTTTATGAGTCGGCGAGGATCAAAGGCCCAAGGCAGAGAAACGTGCATGCACACACGTACAAAGACCTGTGTTCAGAGGAGAGAGGAATTGGCTGCTAAATGCAAAGTTCACATTTAATGCAGGGAGCCAGTTAAAAGGGGAAAAGTAATATTGAAAAAGCTGATTGTTCACCTTTGGCCCCGGTGCCAGGCACTCTTAAGAGCTTTCATGGAAGAGGGGAAGAAGAAAAGAGAGAAAGAAAGAACAGCAGGGACAGGGTGAGAAATGAAGCCAAAGACAAGCTTGTGATAATAATAGAGAGGCATTAGAGGTGTGTAAGCTAACGGGTGCTTATTTAGTTATGTAAGGAGCAGAGCCAAATCGGGCCAGGCTGGCTCCTCAATCTTCAGGCTTGTTTTGAGAAATCCCCGGTATTTCCACTGTCAAGGCGAACATGTGTTCAGCACATGGCAGACCAAAAACATGAAGTGCCTCCCCCTCCTCCTCCCCCTCCTCTCTCTCTCTCTCTCTCTCTCTTTCCCATTCCGTACAGCACTCCTCCATAAACTGGGTCATAGGCACAATCCCACCATCTGTCAGAGATCCCTCGCCTTTGGTTTCACATTCCTCCACCGCGCAGACCCCCTGCCAATCTGCGCACATGTGCACACAACCACACCACGTACACAGATACAAACCCGCACACACACTAGGGGGGGGGCTTCTCTGAATCAGGCGAGACACGAAGCTGACTTCTGTCAACGATCCGTCTAAATGGAGAGTGCCGCGGACAGCCTCGCCAGCAAACGTTGCAGGGTTGTCTGTTCTGACGTACAAGTATTCAAAGTCAAACTCACAACAAATGGAGGGAACACAGTTGCTGCTTACTGAGATTATAAAGCTCCTCAGCAACTGGCTGACTTCAGCAAAACACCATAGAAGATCTAAAACTCCAGAGATGACAACACATTCAAAACCAAATCCTAAACCACTAACATTAACTTTTACACACAATAGGAGACTTTTTAATTTGGTAATCTCATTTCAACTGAGATTAAAAGATTAACAACTCATTTGCAATAGAGACCCGAGTCCAGGAGAGAGAAAGACAAACTTCAGTCCCCTGGGTGAGGATTTCTGTGGCGGGTACAGGCAGCTGCAGATCCAGACCCAGGGTGAGTCTGATTGAGAGTGAGGCTGCTGCCCGGTGGAAGAGAGGCCTTGTCCACTCAGGCGCCAAGATAAAGTTATCTTTTATTGTCGTATCAAGCAGTTCAATCTGATTTGACTGACAACATTCTCTGTCTGCTGCAATGTACAGCCCAAATGTTATCCTCCGGTTAATACTGACTGGAAAGTCAATTATTACCCCAAATCTCACTTTCTCAATCAAAACAATAACAAACACCTAGTTTGAGAGTGGTTTCTTGGGAGTTGTTGTCTTAATCAAAATTGTCGATCAATATCTACCTCAAAGTCAAAGTCAAGTTTATTGTAAATCCTGCCATATGAAAAGGACATGGACAGGATTTAAATCTGGTTTCTCTCAAATCCCCGGTGTAAACGAATAAGTAGACAAAACATATAACCAGCCGCGACTCAGGTGCAAATCATTTTCACAGATGACGTAATGTATTCAAGTTTTATTCACATTTGCTCCGGAAGTTATAGCACAGAAGGAAAAAACACAGGTAAAGTGGAAATTACGCAATTAAAAGACGAACAAAATGAAACGTCCCTTTACCTTGAATAACATTGTGGATTTCTCTGGGTTTGAACATAGTTCTAAAACACTTTAGATCATGTAAGTAGACAAGTCAACAAAATGTATGACACAGGTCTAGTTGTTTATTTATGACACTAGGACTATTAAGGCTAAAAGTCAACATTTTACGAGAATAAAGTTGAAATTTTAGGCTTTGTGTCAAGTAAGAGGGTAATATAAGAAGATCAGCCTGTCACCTGCATTAAAATGAGGAATGTGGTTTCACAAAAGAAACACTTCATTTAATCACATCAGCTCCAATTATCACAATTATCTGGTCTATCAAAAGATTGTGCAAAAAATTTGAACAATTCTGAGGACCACACAGCTTTTGTGGAAATTGTGTCTTTTGTTGAGAAAGTTGATGAGCTGTTGTCAGTTGTCGACTGAAAGATTATCATTGGTTACATGTGTGATAGTCATAGACATTTCATAGATTCTAAAGAAACAATGAGATTGGTTTGGATAAAAAGCAGTGAAACTCAGACAAGCACGGGTTCTTCTTGCTGCCGATTTCCTCATTTAAAAAAAAAATGATGATATGGCATAGTTATCATTAAATGATGACTAGTTTTTAAATGTCCAAATGTTTTTTTCCTTCATTTAATGAAGAATTATATATTTATGGATATATAGTTGATTTACATTAAGCGGGATCTGTTTGATCTAAAACTACATACTTCCCTCACTAGTAGAAAAATAACTAGCTGAGAGTCTTTAGAGCAGGGGACTGTGTGAGTGACATGTAAAGAAGCCAATCAGTGAACTACAACATTTGACCAATGAAAGTGAAAGGCAGGAGAAGTGCAATCTAACGTATAACCACCAAAACATGCGCCTGCTCATGAACCAAACTGAATTTTTGGATAGAAAAAAAAATACAAGTAATGTAAATACAGTATGGACAGAGACTGGAGCAGTGGATCATCCTGCAGGAGTACTTCATTGTTTTAAAACTTAGGTATGTTTCCTGAAACCTTGTCAGTAAATTGAGATGAGTTGTGTGTGTATCCTGCTGCCTGCATTAAGACATGAAAGACATTGACACTACTCACCTTCCAGGAGACTGACCTTCGGCCCACACAGGCCCACTAACACGTCCAGAAAGGCTCCTCTGGTCACCACGCAGCTATTCTGTCTAAAAAGTGAGAACAACAAGAAGACAGGGTGTTTCTTGTAGCTTCTGCTTCCAACAAATAAACCTTAAATAATAAGCTTTGCTCTTGACACACAAAACTGGACAAAATTAGTTTAACCTGAGCAAAATGTTGTTGTTTTTTTACAGTCAACCACTCTTGATTTAAATTGTTTTTGGTAAAAAATACAAAGTTAGTGTTCTTGAATCTTTTGTAATGAAACCCCCCTTTTATTACGGAGATGTTCCTCTATTGAGTTAAAGAAGTAACATTGCAGCCTCCAGTCATTGGTTATCTTTTTTCCATTAAGATCACAGACAAAGATTTTCTTCAGAAACAGGCTCATGTCTCACCACAAACTGCTGAATTAGGTCACTGGAGATGTGTAACTAAATGAATCTATTGGTTGAGAGAAACTTTGGTGCCTTTTTGTGATTTGATGTGATCTCTGGGGCAGATGTTACTTGTCCTTGTCCTGGTCAGACCTCCTGCTGTGGCTTTTAAGTTGCAAAAGCACAGACAAATATTTCTAGTGAGTATAATGGTAAAATAAGGAGTAAGAAAAGACAGTTAATATTTTACCGTAACAGAATTAAACTTTTTTTGACTCAATGTAGACTTACTAGCATGTTTTTTTAAGTTTTCTGTTTATCACTTGATTTATTATATATATATATATATATATATGACTCCTTAAATGTTGTTTAAGGAGTCATACTACTTTAACATTTTGCCAACACTCAATTTATTAAAACTCAGAAATTGAAATCTCTCTTTACAGAAGCATTCAGACCCTTTGCTATGGCGCTATAACCTGTGGTCATGTGCATCCTGTTTGTTTTAATGATCCTTGAGATTTGAGAGGTCTGTGTATCTTAAGTCTCACTGTATGTCAGGACAAAAACCAAAGCATGAAATCCAGGGAGCTCTCTGCAGACCTCTGTGGTGAACCTGTGGCGAGGCATAGATTAAGGACATAAAACCATCTCTAAAGCATTGACTTTTGCCAGGAGTGACAGTGACCTCAATACTTATAAAAGTTTGGAATAACCGAGACTCTTCCTCTTATAGTTAGTTGTCCAGGCATAATGAGAAACCAGGTAAGAAGGGCCAAGGAGGTCACTGTCACAGAGGTTCAGAGATGGGAGGTGCTACTGGAAATAAGACCATATCAGCAGCTCTCTATCAAACAGGAGTAGTAGCTCCTTTCTAGAGGCGGCAGGATGGAAACTACTACTAGGTTACTACAACAACCTGCTTATACCTCTTTTATAACGCAATACGTAGGCAAATGCAGGTTTTGTGTGGGATTGACTCCTTTCCCAGTGCACCTTCAATGTCATGCACACACTGAAAACTGCGGTGCTTTCTCACATTGTTGAGTGCGTTCCCTCGGGTGTCATGTATCCATCACTGCCGTTCAGAGCCATAGTCGATTAAAACCCGGGTCAACTGCGGAGTCATTTGACCCGGGAGTCAACTGTATACATTCCCATTGCAGACAAAACCCAGATGTCCGTGGGTTTATTGACCAGTGGAAAAGGGGGAAGTTTCTCAAACACAATTTAAAGGACTGTTGAGCATGAGGAAAAAGATTATGTGTTTTGAACACTTAAGGCAGAACTCAGGGCAAAGACAGGGAGAATGGTCAGAACTGGGGAGAAGATGAACACAGCAAGATACAGAGAAGTCCATGAAGAAAATTTGGGCAATAGTGCTCACAACCCAGGCGAGTTTAAGCCCACACTTTCACCGGGCTTGGTTTGTGTTATTCGTCGTATTGTTAGTGCAGCCAAAACACATAATTTAACAATCTTTTCAGCACATGATCGGACGATGAATTGGATTAATTTCATGTTGCCAACTCAAACAAATAGTCACTGTCAGTCTTGAATCAACAGCTGAGAGCATAAGACATTTGACTGTTCACTGATATCAGTCTTCATTAATGGCAAGTCCTTGAAGCGAAGAGCATGGACCCATCACATGAGATGCCCCCAGCTGTATGATCAAGGAACCAGTTGTATTTGTTTTCTCTCCATTTGTAAAAATACACAATTAATCAATTTACTATGAAGCCTATGACCCATCACAGAATTACTACACTTACATTAGTTGTGAACATTGGCATGAATGGCTTGTGTCAGCCTATGGTCTGTATGTAAGTGAAGCAGCATGTGTGGGCAGTGAGATGTGTTTGTGTGTTCAGTTGATGTCTGCGCTCAGTCAAGGGTATGACCACTACGCTGCCAAAGTGTGTGTGTGTGTGTGTGAGAGAACAAGGGACACAGTGTGAGATCTTGACGTCATATTTTCATCACTCAGATATTAATAACACACACACACACACACACACACACACACACACACACACACACACACACACACACACACACACACACACACACACACACACACACGCACGCACACGCACGCACAGATCCTTTGCACGCTTCACACGCACATACAGGAGTGGAGGCTAAGGAAAGGGCCAAGGGGATTGTGTGTGTGCGTCTTAAGTGAAAACACATTTGGGAAGAGATGGGTCCTGTGAAGTTGTTTCTGTGTGTTTGTGTGCATGAATGAGAGGTGAGCTTTATGCTGAAGTTCAATCATTAGCTCCAAACAGCACACTGGAGATGTTCTACTCTGTTGGTACTGAGTCTGCTGCAGCACCACAAAGCCAGAGTCAACAGCAGTGAGTGGTATGTGTACAGTCATCGTTACAGCGCCAATAACTTCTGGAGCCAGAAAAAGACAGTGAATGACACAACGCGGAGACGGTGTGAGGCCAAAACCAAATGCAGACTCTCACTAGACGAACAATGCATTCCATCCTTTTTGGAAGGTGGCCGCTTCAAATTAGTGGTGTTCTGGATGAGAAAATTGGTTTTCTTTTTCCAAAAGCAGAGATCCTCTGACCTGTGATGTCCTTAGATCTGGGTGCCGGGCTCTGTGGGGTGATCAAACAGACAGTCCGCGGGCGTGCTCCGGTGAGCAAGAATTCCCCCCGTCATCTTAATAAAGGCTCATCAGTGTAACCAAGCGGAGCTAGCGGGGCTAGTGTTGCTAACCCAGTAACCCTGTGTTATCTGCTGTAGGCCGCAGCAGGGGGGAGATGAGAGACCTGGGCCTGACCTCGGCCCGGTAGGAGGGTAATCTGCACCATCTTGAGGCCTCCATCTTGGGTGAGAGGGCCAGAGGTGTAGGTGGGGGTGTGCGGATGGGACAGCAGGCGGTGTCTTTGAAATGTAAGCCTGGGCAGGACATGAAGCGGACATGGCCAAGGAGGGGATGGACAAGAGACAAGGAGCTATTCTTCTGGTGAGCGAGTTGGGAACGAGGGAGGGATGCTTATCTTTGTGTGTGTGCGTGTGTGTGTGTCTAGGATTACCGAGAGGCGAGCCACATGCGCTGACTGAGAGATTCGCTGATGCCATTTCCTGCTGGCAGGGGTCTGTGTGAGTCAGTCTGGTAGGAGCGCAGGAGAAACAGCACCTGAATAGACACAAATATACACGTTATAATGTTAATGTTGCTAGATCTTGTCACAAACTACTCAAATAGAAGTGTATTAGATTCACAAAGTATTTCTGAGAGTCTTGCCTTCTTAAACTAGTTTGCCAAACTGAAGTCAAGAAAATCATATATGAAAGAGACACAAAGTTGACACAATATATTTTTTGTCATAAAATGCATTACTTTTGCTACATTTATGGTGTCCACACTAACCAAGCCCCCTTAAGCAGAGGGTTTTAGTTTGAAATTGTTGGGACTGCATTTTAGTCAGAAGCAGGCAGAAATAGATTTTGAAGAAAAAAAGAAAGAAAGATGAAGTCACATGCATTTGCTTCCTGAATGGTTCAGATCTGTCATGACTCGACTACCAGCGGTGAAGGCAAAGCAATGCCAACAGTAACAGTTCCACCTCATCATCGTACCACACCACACGTATCCCAAGTGTACGTGAGTGGTCATGTGATGCGTTTTTTCAGGTGTTTTAATATGGATGGAGATTAGGTCTGATTCAGAGCAAAAACACTGATCTGGAGGGAGATATTTTGTTTTAAAACTAAAACTTAGTGTGGCTGTAACCAACTACTTCCAAGACCTTACTTAATCATTAAGAGGAAACAGCGAGTGCCTTACCTCTGACCTGTGTGACAAACATGTGTACAAACAGGTCAGAGCTCAATGAAGGATGGTTCTCTGGAGTGCCCGACCTTTCACTTCAGAGAACCATCCTTTCCTGAGCTCTGACCTGTGTGACAAACACGTGCGCCTTAGAAGATGGCAGTAACTGCACAGCTTTTCGGAAAAACATATTTAACCGTTTCCCATTGAGGATCAAATCATTCTTTTCATTGTGGCTGATGAGACAGTGAGATGGAGCCAGTTTGTAGCAGGTGGACTGGTGGTTGGGAGTGTTCAGAGGCCAGGTCACAGGCTGGCTGGCTGGCTGGGGTGTGTATTCTGGGCCTTGGTAAGTATACTCTTTAAGCCAGGGCCACGGCCACAGACCAGTAGGAAGCCATTCATTACGCCATGCAGGGAAGGCAACGTGGGGAAAAACCAGGCCGACCACGTAGCACCAAGCCTGGCCACCGAGTCCCGGCCTGCCCCTTCTCTTCTCCTGCAGTCTCCACGCCCAGGCAACACTCACTGGGCTCACACAAACAGCCTCCACACCTCTGCGTCCTTCTTACTCTCACTGTCACTCTCTACAGGCTTTTCCACAAACAAGGAGCCAGTGCTGGAGCTGACTCCCAAACCAAATATTGAATCCAAGTGATTCCACAATCCAAAAACTGATTACTAAAGAATACGTCACATTTGAAGCATTCTCTGCAAATATCTGCTGACCTTAAATGTGTCTCCAGGTTCAGTGTGAGCTCTGATCAGGTTTGGCAGATTCCCAGGTCACAGCTCACTTGTGCACATTTGACAGACAGCCACAACGGTCTCAGACTAAATCAATCTTAATAATCTATGTCAGTAAAACCTTTTATGGTGGTACAGAATAGGAAACAACCTTAAACCTGCAAAATCAGCTAAATTGTGGCCTCTTGAACCTGTTGTAATAAAACCAAGCATGACATTCTGTTCAGGGCAGCTCTACGTGACCACATAATCCTGCATGCAACTACAATCTTTAGAGCAAGGACAAGATGGAGAATATGTTAATAATAATAAGTTCTGAATGAATAGATGAGGTTTGAAGTTCGGAAGATACAAAAAATGCATGAATGAAACGTGTTCTATACTAATATCAACACTATAACATGACTTGGTGGTCAACAGATCATCTGACCTTACATTTAAATCAACAATCATGTTTAAGATGTTGTGGGGGTTTATCAACACATCCGAAGTAAAATGTAACTAGCTTTTTCTTTTGATCAATCATTCTTGATGGTTATAGGAACACTTTGCGTTCAGTATTATTACAAGCAATGAAATTGGTGCACAGGCCTGTTCATTAGCAGTATTACCAGCACCAGTTCCAGCACTGGTTCCAGTGTCAGTGACAGAGCCGCATGTCTTCATTCCGTCTCTGTGCACTCCTAAGCTACACCATATCCATCGGGTTGGGAAGTCCCTACATGGGAGGCCCAACCAGCTCAATCCAGCCCAGCATGGAGAAAACCGGAATATTTATAGAAAACGCAGCCTCCCTGTTCCTCCTCCCAAAGACAGAGTAGTGCACTGCACCCTGTGTGGGAGGAGGAGATGCTGGGACTGGATCAAGATACAGATACAAATTCAGACTAATGCTATGAGGCATGATCCTTCACCTGGACCTGCTACAACTACTACACCTGCAGGAAATGTATCACTTGAGATATTAACTCTTTCACACTGAGCGACTAAGTGCACAGATATGATAACACCATCACACCATTCTTGTTCAAATGTGAGGCAGCTTGCTTTATAATTCTTTTAAAAAAAAAACGTAGTTTCTATTCTTCTTATGAATATCTCCTATTTCTAATGTACAAACAATATTGAGAATCACAATCCAATGAACTACTCATGAATTCTTTATTTAAATTAGCATAGGATCTAATATCTGGCCTTTGAGCTACTAAATACTCTTTTTGCAAGCAAATCTCTTACTGTGTCTACTTTATTTCATTCCTTTCAGTGCAATCCCAAAACTATTTTACAAAACAATACACATACACAGTACACATTTCATGAACGATAAGGGAGCTGAAAGAAGAAAAATATTTCTCGCCCCTATCATATGAATAACATAACATAAATACGGATGGCAATTTCCATTTTAAAATTTCCCTTTCTTTTCACATATCCTAAAAAATTCAATCAAGCAATTATCACTTGTCTGCTGTTTGCTGGGATGAAGGTGTACTGAAGTTTATCATAGCTTTTTCTCTGTTAAAAATCTGGTTGACGATAACTATGAAACAACATAAACAGTAAAGATGTCGGACATGACGACAAAACAATGAGCTGACAGACACTAAAATGCTGAATAGAGGTGAAGGAAACAACAGAGCCGGGTTGATCTCAATGAGAAACATCTTTCACGTGAAACATGAATTTGAATCATTATTAATATGATGATATTGTTTTTATGTATATTTTCTAACACATAACTATTTGTAACATTCAAACCCCCTCCAGAGGAGAGATTCTAGAGCAGTTTAATGTAGAAGAAAAACTTGGTGCAGCAGTGCTAAATATGAAAAATATCAAAGGCCTTGTTTCCTAGTGAGGCGTTTAAATGTGTGTATGTGTGTTAGAGTGTTTTTCTGAGTGTGTGCTGCAACAAGCCTTACTCCTCTTTTGGGCCCGGTAAAAATAGTGGTGGTGGATGTGAGGTCCCTTCAGACTCTGTTATCAGCCTGCCCTGCCGTCCCTCCCACTGCCGCAACCACAGACTGACCACACGCGGCAGCAAGCAAGCACACACGCGCGCACACACACACACACACACACACACACACACACACACACACACACACACACACACCCACACACACACACACACACACACACACACACACACACACACACACACACACACACACACACACACACCACACACACACACACAGAGCAAGTGCAAGTGCAAATAATTGCACGCCAATTCGTGGTTCAGTCCAGTAAAACACATGCACAAAGAAACATATAAATCGGCATTCACATAAAACCAGATAGGGGTTAGGCAAAGTGTGGACGCGCCCAATTAGGCAAAAAGAGATCCCAATAAAGACGGTCTAAATATAAAAAGAAATAAAAACACGCTTTTACTCTATATAGCCTTATTCTCGCACAAACAAAGCTTCCATATGCTTCCCAGACAACAAGTCATACTCCCTCACGTATGCATATGGACATGGGTGTGACAACCAAGTCATTCAGTGGTGTGTGTGTATGTCTGTGTGCGCACGCAAGAACTGTGTTACCACGTCTTTGTCAAAAGTTTGACCAGAGCAATTTTTTATGTTAGCAGCATTTCTGGACATTTCAACCACATCAGACTGCCTCATCACAGGATAACTTTGCCTCAGTTTGAATTTTGTGACTTTGTATGGAAGCACACTATGATGAAGACTACGAAATATGAATAAAAGATTTTGGAAAACTTTTTTAAGATAGACAACTTCGTAGTTGGTAGAGAAACTGCAGGTGGCAAAAAGGATTCAATATCATGATCAAATTAACTCCACCTTTAGGATGAAAATAAGGGGCTTTCCAAATTGCTTTGCTTGAATGCAATGAAGGCATTTCTGGCAGTATGAGAGGCATTTGTGACACTGGTAATGGTATCGGAACATCTTCAACTGTTACTGTTTTATAACTCTAACACATGAACTAACACACATTTAAACTATCAACTAAATCCATCCATTCATTTGTTCATCATTGTACACAGGTCACCCTAAAGTTGTGTGACGGTTGATCGTTGTTTGTCCTCACTAGGATTCAATGTTTACAACTTTAGGGTTAATGTCCTTATGTTCTTTCAGGGTTTGGTAAATCTTATGTCATATTAAAATTTGGCTTTCTGGGTTTTCAGGCCCATGCATTCTTTCACTGGTTCAGCCCTGATGATTTTCTCAGAAAGCCCAGGCACACCACTGGCCAAAGGCAGCAGTCGTAACAGCAGGCTAAGAAAAAATGTTGGAAGACAAGACGAAAGAATGCATCTGGAAAAACAACACCATTGTCACCACTGCCAGAGAAAAGGAGACAGCAACTCTCCTAATTCTTGAGCCTCCTCCTCCTCTCAGTCTCATTTAGTCTCTGTTGTGGAAACACACAAAGGATTACATCCGTCAAGTTGGCCCTTCTCAAACCACCACAGCCACAGCTTTAATAGTCCTGGCCCGTACCAGGCGCTCTGGGCCACGGCTGTTGCTGGCACGTGTCAAGAGTGGAGGTCGGTGTCGGGTTGTTTTACTGTCGGCCTGTCCGATGGGCTTCTTAAGCTGAGTTCTGGTTGTATCAGCTGAGGTTTGGGGCATGGTGGCGTGACAGAAGTGATTCCAATTTGTTTTAAGATGTTTTAGACAAGGGCCTGACTGAGGCCATCCAGAGGACAGCACTGCTTCAGGTTGAAACAGGCTGATCTCTTTCAAAATGCAGTACAAGTAATACTAAAATGGAGCAACAAAATCTACTTATTTCAAATAAAACACCACGATTAGCAGATTCTTTTGAAGAGAGCTCAACTTCTGCATGAAATTCTAGTTTGATGAAATTTATTTTTGACTGAGGGAATTGTCCCCGACAGAAATGCCCTGCAGAGACTGAGAATCAAAGAATTTGAAATATAAGATTTCATATATAAGTAGCTGTGTTGCATCAACACACGGCTCCACAAAAGAGATGTGCAGACAATTATGAAACAGGTTTTGATGCAACAATTGCATCTCTTAAATGAAAGATGTTGACAGCAATCTAGCTGACAAGGAGATAAGCTAGTCAGTATTTGAAAATATATCAAAATACCAAACACAGCTACTGTTACTGATTGATGGTCAAGCCATATCTGATTTAGACGATTCAGCACAAAACTCATACTCTTATTCACAATGACATAGAAGAATCTGCAACATAAGGAAGAATGAATTGGGGCTGGAGGCGGAGTTGGATGGAAACCTTCCTGTGTGGGTTATCAAACCTCTTCAGTGTGTGTGTGTGAGAAAGTCAGCAGGGTGGTAACAGCCTGCCTCAGAAGCTGTGATAGTTCCCAGCTCTGCACTTGGCCCACTAACATTTGTTCTTTGACAATAACAGAGGAAGTCATTCCTCCTTCCAGCAAAAACATCTGCTACCTGTTACACACACTACACGCACACACCAGATTACATACATTAGGTATCTCCCAAAGCTAAACACAATGTCCTCATCATCTCTGCATAAACACAACCAGTATGTGGTGTGCCTGTGCAGACACACATACACACACACTGCCTTTCTCTCTGTCTGTTCATTCTACTCAAGTCTAAACATCATACACATGTGCTCAGAATATTTACACACACGGCCACTATCTCCTATATCAGTTTGTGTGTGTGTGTGTGTGTGTGTGTGTGTGTGTGTGAGATGCTCCTCTCCACACGTACGCTGCAGACCTTTATCTGTGTTTTACTATTTTTAGACCACTTCACCTGCATGCAGCTCTATCACAGTCTTACCCTCTTCCCACAGCTACACACTCCTTAAATATCTGCCTCCATCTTCTTGCTACCAACACACCTGCTATCTATAGCCTGCTTACAGATGGTCCCTGCAGATATATACAAACTTATCAGCACTGCTCTGAGTAACTCAAAAAACTGCCCTGAAGGGTCTGGTCCATGTTTTACACTCATGGGGAAGAAAAAAGAGAAGAAACAGGAAACTGCTGTCTCACAGAGGTCTCTATATAATTTGCACTGCAACACACACTCAGAAATGGCAGAATGAACAGTGTGAGAAAATACTTTTACAATTCGCACTCTCCTTTTTTTGTAATCTGTTTCTTAATTTGAACTCAGTAGTAAAAGACTGAAAGGTTTGGAGACCTTTCATATGCATTGTACTTAAGATGGCTACTAAATTTAGGTTAACACAGAGCACATGTGTGAACGAGGGTTCTAGGGTAATCAAGTAAAAATGTGTTTGTGCCCCACAAGGGGTTTTATATACTACATAAATAAACAGCACCACAGGGAAAACAAGAGACATATTCAACTTACTCAGTCAGATCAAATAGTTCATTAAACCCTTCCAACTGTTTGTTTGTTTGTTATGAGTACTCAAAAACTGCTGAACCCATTTTATTGAAACTTGGGGGGGGGGGGGGGGGGGGGGGGGGGGGGGGCTTTCCTACCTCTTAAACCATACTATGTCATTTTCTTTGGATTTTATACTTAAAATAATTAAAATAACGGGGGATAATGTGTTAATTATTGCCCTTTATTGGTAGTAGGCAAATTTTGTGGTCTCTGGACAAAGGCAGGCTAGCTTTTTCTCCCCGTTTCCAGTCTTTATGCTAAGCTAACTGATAATAGCTAGCTTCACATTTAGCGCACAGAGATGAGAGTGGCATCCATCTTGGCATCTAACTCTGCAAATTATCAAACTATTGCTGTGATGAAAATGAATAGGTGATGGAATCTGTGAAATCTGCAACAAATGCTAACATCACTAATTATATTATTTGAGACATCAATTTATCAATAAAGAATTGGGCAAAAATCGGTTTAAATAGCTTATTACGCATTGAAATAAAGCTGAAACATTTTCTCCCAGTGACATGTGTCATAGAAACCTATGGGAAGAGTAAATGTGTTACTCTCTCTTCTGAGCAAACAACCGAGATTGTGTTTGTAGATGCAGTGATGAACAGTGTGTGAGGTTCAACAGTCTGATGTGCTTTTGGTGGAAGGAAAAAGGAAATTGAATGTCAAAGGAAGGCCTGCAGGCATCAGCTGTGTTATATCCCATTCAGACATTTTTGTGGCTGTTCGACTGTGACGCACTGCACATCTCTACCTTCTTTTTTGGATGGTCAAAAAGCTGGACAGAGAAACGGAACAAAACAGAAACAGAGCTGCTAAATGTGGGTACGAAATAAAAGGAACAATCCTAAGTGCTGTCCCTTTTCCTGAAATGTACCAATCCCAACTTTTCTCTGTCATTTTTCTGCTCTAATGCTGCAGCCATTGAGTGTCTTCAATTACATGTACGCTTTAAACACACGACTGAAGATGGCTCAGCGACGTGCTTGTTTTTTTCTCCATTTCAAAACACTATAACAAACTATTGGTAGGTTGCCAGAAGGTGCAGTCATCGCAATGCTGTTGGGCAAACAACATGGCAACAGTAACTAAGAGACCTGCGGTTACAGTGGGAGGATACGATTGTCAGGTTGCTGAATAAAATTCAAGGGCCCAAGATTTACTGGTGTATTTGTGATGAGAAGCGCAGGGCAGCAAAATGTCCCACGCTCTAAAAAATGACAGCGATTTTAAGATGCACTGTACTTCATGTTCATTAATTAATCAATTAGTTATTCAAGCAAACATTAAAAAAAACATTTGCTGGTTTCTGTTGTTTTTCTCTGGCTTAAAGATCTAATATGTAACTATTCTTCATTAAAATGTCTAAAACTGACGAGACCTATTTTATGTATTTTGATGACAAAAGGTACCAGGACCTTTGATATTGATCACCTTTTAATTGTGTCATATCTGCTTTACCCTTGACTTTGCCCATCTTTGCTATAACTTCCAGGGCAAACAACGTATGACCAAGGAAAGCCAACAGCTAGCCAGTTAGCCAGTCGGCTGTTTTTATCCTTCAGCTGTTGGATTATTCATTGCTGTTTGCTGCGTAAGGTGAATAAAACGTTAATACATCAACTCATCCGTGAACATGATTTGCACCTGAGCAACATCAGGTAGATTTTCATTGCCAATGGTGACAACTATCATGATTCCACACTACTTCATGTTGTAATCAAACCAAGTCTTGTATTTTGATTGAGAGATCCCTAGTGGCCAAAGTTACATTTTGTTAATTTACATGATAATTAAGTAAATCAGTTACCTTCTTACATTTTACAAGCAAAAATCAAAAGCACATTAAATGATAATGAAGAAAACTATTAGCTGAAGCACATGCTTATGTAAAGTTCAGCGTGTAGGTGTGTCAGGTACAATGGAACAAAAAATCTCCATTTAATAAGCAGCTTGTGAGTCTTGACGTGTCTTTGAATTTCTACTGTAAATCCTTCTATGTAATTAACACAACTCCACTGTTATTAAATGTTCTTTCCTCTCTTGTTGTAAAAGATGAAAAATGTATGTGCTCCATGTTGAGGCTTTGTGTCGTGCCGTACAATACTGTTACAACATTTATGACATAATACTCTGTGTTACACAAGGCAGGAGAACATGTGATCTAATACCTAATGATGGAAAAGGGCCAAAAGCAGAAAAACAGAGACAGAAGCGAGCAAGAAGAACAGCATCATTTTTAAAAGGACAAACAGAAAGCTAGGAAACAGAGATGGACATGGACAAGAAGAGACAAACTCAGAGACAGATGGGGAGACATCTGGGGAAGCTCCACACAGGGCGGCCATGACAGGAAAGAAAACTAAAATCCACTCTCCTCCCGAAATCTCCCCTAAGCCTTTAAGAGACCAACCTTCCCGCCTGCTCCCCCTCCTCCCCCTGATTCCATGGCAGACCTCCCTGGAGTCCAGACCATTATCAAACCACAAGTGCTCAATCAAATCCTGAAGAAAATGATGTGGTTTTCATTCTTTGTGTTGACCCCTCAGCTCCAGGTCTGACCACTCCACGCCTCCAGCTCCCTCATCGACCCCATCAGTGTCGTTCAATAAAAGGCCAGGGAAACCCCCCAATCCCCCCCTTTCCTCTGTGTGTTGATATTACCAGCAGACTGTTTGGTTGTGTTTGTCAGAGTGTGATGACAGAACTAAACACTGGTATTTACACTGCGATAACCGCCTTGTCTGGACAGGCTCTGTGTGGAAACTGGGTGTGTGGGACCGACAGAGATCATGTGTGTATGTGTGTGTGATTTCTATGGTTATGTGGACAAATTTTGGTTTGAAACCCTCGTTGTAAGGACATTCGTCAATACTTTAAAGGGCTGTTTGATGGTTAAGCCTGGGTTTTAAGATTCAGGTTAGAATTAGTGTGTGAGTGCATGTGAGTGGTAGTTTGTGTGTGTGTATGTGTGTGTGTACATGCTTAGGCTTGATGCCCATATTATAATCTGTGGGTTGGTGTGCACAAACATGTTATGAAAACTGCTTTGATGGTTGGATTTTATATGTTCCTCCTTGTTGATTGATTCCAGTTGTGAAGATTTTTAGGTTCTAAACTGAAGGGATTACAGGCTCATAAACTCATCTATGAACTGAGGTCATTCAATCCTATGAAAGGTTGTTAACGCAAATATAAGATTAATATTCATTTTCATTAACTTGTAAAGCTAACACAACATTTTTGTATTCGCTTTTTTTTTGTACCATTTCAACATTGAATGCAAACTGTGTTCCCTAAAGCAACATTGACAACAAATACCTTCACTATATAGATTCAAGCAATCACATGCTGCTTTGGTAAAAAAAGCAATGTTGCTTCTTTGCAGAGCTGTCCCCCCTACCAGAGAAGTGAAGTGAAGAACCAATTGCATTTTGGTGTGGATATGGATGAGGAGGTGGATCCAGGAATTGTTTATCAATTTCTTTAACATGGCGAGATATTTCAACATTTCCCGAAGGAATGGTTCATGGATCTTGGATGATTTAGGGAACTTATATCTATGAGTTTGTGCAATTTGGTGCGACTTCATTAAATTCAAGGGGACTGTTGGGCCTTAGCGAAAGTCTACTCAGATCCATTTTACTTACATGTAGGATTTCATTCAGGGCAGCAGTGTTGGAGAGGGTTGAATGAATAAATTGCTGCACCTCATAAGCTGTCCACTGCAGTGTGCGTGTCTGCAGGTGTAGGTGGGATGAGCCTTGTTCAGTTTGGACAAAGAAGCGACATTATATACATGTCGCAGCTGATTGGGCAAAACCTCTGACACATCCAACAAATGAGAATAAACATACCTCCAAGTCTGTGGCACACCATTGCACACAAGCCCCGGGACTTTGCCATAACAGTCTGATAATAACACACAACAGACTTTACAACAAAACTGTTGTTTTACCCTAGAATTTTCCAGTAGAACACTACAAAAGTTCTGCTGAGGACACAAACGATCTCAAGATACATGAGGCAAACGGCATATGACAGGAATTTAAAGCACCGTGATCACAAAAACCTCTCAATAACACATGCAGATCAATGGTGATGCCAACTACATGACACATGAGCAAACTCCATTTGCAGAGAGATGAAGATGGACGCTCCAGAATAATAAACAGGGCCTGTACCCTTTGTTTGTACGTAAATGTGTGTGACAGCAGTTGTGATGGGTATATGCAGCTCAGTTGTATGTGTGGGGGATCCGATTAAAGTACAGCATTGAGCAACCTATTGTAGTCCTCTGCACCACAGTAATCATGTGGTTCAAGGTTTGATTCAACTGAAATTACATCACTAAATAAACACTGGTCATTTAAGCAACATCTGACTGAAGCTTCGGGCATGTTTTATGTACATACATAAATACATATGTATGTTGTTGTGTGTGGGTTCAGACCTGCAGCAGAGTCCCGTGGATGTGGTTGTGTTGGATTCTGGGTCCTGGCTCTGAAGGAAGCTTCTGCAGTAAAGAGTGAACTGTAGAGGGGACCTGGGTGACTAGCACGAAGGGGACGAGGGCCCGAGCTGCCATTTCTCTGGTCCGATACACTGCGGAGTGACCACATCTGCAAATAACACACACAGAGCAGCATTAACATTATTGTCATAAGAAGTCATACCAATAATTCAGTCATGGAAACCTGCTCTGTTGTCTTTTATTCTTGCGTTATGTCAGATTTGTGTATATGTTTGAGTTAAGTCAGGTCATGGATTGTTATTGTAACTGTTGAGTTCAAATTATTTTACAACTATGGAAAATAAATGTGACAAATTATTGTGTTGTGGAATGATGACCCATGAAAATTGGCGCAGGTTTTATGCAAACATTACATTTGGATCTAACCTTGAAGGGCCCATATTTTACACCTTTCTGGGACTTAATTTGAATTTCCATGTCCTCTCTTCTGCCTCTCTCTGGCCCTCCAGACAGAACAGGCTGTTTTTTGCCTGACTCATTAAATATTTTTGAGCCCCTCCTCTGATTGGCTGACTGCACTTTGAGTGAGAGGTGACCAGGCCTATCACCGGTCTCATTCTGGCACATTGACGATGTCTCTGGTAAACACAGCTGAAAGTCATGTTGTTATGTTTGCAGCTGTAGAAGACCAGCCACATATTAACAGACGGTTACAACAGGATGTTTCTGAACGGTAAGTTACACCGTCCTCATGTATTTGTTCAAGTTTTAGCAGGAGAGTCAGCCTATGGAGGAGTCCTGAGTTTCAGTCCCGAGTCACAGTCCCGAGTCACAGTACAGAGTAACGTATATGTCTGCTTGGTGTCGTGTTCAGTGTGGTGGTGGGGGCTGGTGGTGGAGGGGAGCGGGGGTGGTGGGTTCGGAGGCTGGACTGGTACCGGCTCGGTGGGGCTGAGAGAAGAGTGCAAATCAAGATGACATCATACGGACAGGAAGTACGAAACGCAACGTTTTGACAACATATTTCTTAGAATTGACTGGGTGAAAAAGTCAGCAGAGTGACTGTTTTCATACTTTGAGGGTCCCTACTGACCCCCTTCAAGTAATTACAAATAGTAAAAGCTAGGAAAATGTATTTTACACAATATGGGCCCTTTAAACATTATAAAAACATCCATTCTCCGTTTGTCAAAAAAAATCTAAATCAAAACAGCTTCTCTGTCAGCAGATGACCAATTATGCCAAAATTAAATACTTTGAAATCCCTACCCCACCAGCCAGGAAATATGCTCTTTCATTTTGTTTTTGCCCACACACAGATGTCTGTATTACACACACAAACATATGGTCATTTACAGTGTTCACTAGTGATTGAGAATGTGGCCAGTCACCCTGAGTACAGGCTAAAATTAACCTTGTTTACAAGCTGATAGTCTTTCCATCTCCAGTGTCATAACACTGCCATCGCTGATAAGAGGGAAGGACATGGCCAAGACCCGACTGAGATGAGAGGAGGAGTGAGAGAGACCATAGGAGGGACAGAGTAAGAGTGGCTGAAGGAAGTAGACGACACTCATTTTATGTTGTAAAAAAAAGTTCACTGTAGTTAAGAGTCTTCAAAAAAACACAGACACAACATATACTTTTTAAGTGAATAGGGAGGCATTTCAGGAAATGCATTTTTTTTTCATGAAATAGACAAAGATTGAAGCAGTCATATGTCTGTCGGTTAAATTTTAGGCTGCAGCCACTAGCTTAGCACAGAGACTACAAAGCAGATAATACCCAAGGAATGACATTTTTTACAATTTACAATCCAACTATGAATAAAAGGTAAATTAGTGTGCATGATGTCTGTTACAGTGTATTACAGATATGATCACTTTGCCATAAGAAATAACTTACCAACACTGGCCGTATCTTTAGAACAAGACATCAAGCCTGAAGCAGGCTGTCTTAAAAAGGATCAAGAAACAGACCTTTAAACTTTGGTGTGGATCTGGAAAATGGGTGGATTCAGGAACTTTTCAGTACGGCTTTCTCACAATATTGTTTTTTTGGGACAGTGTCACAGATTTATCAGGGAATAATAATGCATGGATCTTGATGAAAAAATAGACATACTTAGAGAAACTACATTTATAAGTGTGTGAACTTTTATGCAGCTTGATGGAATTTAGGGAGCCTGTTGGGCCTTGGTGGATGTACACATGCTCTACTGAGTGCCATTCTAGATGTGAATGCAAACAGCACAATAGAAAATGGAACAGGAAGATTCACATATAACACGCTTACACTTAGCAGACAAATAGGCAGACAGAGTGTTTTTCATCATTGATTCATTGGAGAGCTGTGTGCAGTGCTCTATGGCCCACTCTCCTCCTCTCTCACACTCATCTGCTTGTTTTTTAAATAGCCACAGGTCTACATGCTGTGGGGTTAGTCTAATGCCTAATCTGAGAGTAAAATATATTGTTACCATTTAACTTTATGGTTTCATTTTATGTTTAACTGTTTATGTGCATCCTTACACCAAACTCAGTTTAACGGACATAAATACTTTCCAAATTGTCTCCAGGAACAGAGTAGAATTATTAAATTATGAATCAAATTCAGATAATTACAACCAGACCAGAGGGAGACAAATGTCATCACCCAACATAGGCCTGTCTGTTCCAGTTGGAGTTGGTTGAGACCTCAGTAGATAGAGTATGTCTTAAAGTGCTTCTGTAGGTTGACCTTGAGACTGTGTACAAAACAAATTAACATAGAGCCCTGGAATTATCATCATCTTTAAGTCTCAGACAGAAGACTGGGTATTACATTTATAGAGAGCGCTCCCTTGAATCCAGAGCCAAGCACAGACGAGCACACACTTGCATACATGCATGCAGACCTAAAGTCAAAGGAGGACAGGAGGTGTGTAGGTTGCAAGCTGTTTATAGGGCCTGTAAAGGCATTAAAGGGTTCTGTGGAGGCCAAACAAGAGGCTCTGCTTCACCACGGAAAATTCAGCAGAAGGATCCAGAGAAACGTGAAACACCTATCAATCACTACAGTGGTATGCAGGGATGAAAAGGAAGCTCACTTTTTGGCCTTTGGTATGCTGGAGGGTGAGATGAGTTTAAAGACACAAACTTACAGCTGTGTATAACCTCCGATGATGAAAAAATAGAGCATGAAGATTAAAATATAACAAACTAATTGCAAATAATTACCAACATGTTTTACATTTTCTGTGGGTCACTTGTCAAAAATGAACTGCTGGTCAGAATAAGAGATGGGAAAATAAAAGACAAGTGGCTTGATATATGGACTGAAACAAAGGGTGGTCTGTTAAGAGCAACTAGTCAACTGTCAACAAATGCTTTTCCACCTGCTATGAGCATGCCACACACACACACACACACACACACACACACACACACACACACACACACACACACACACACACACACACACACACACACACACACACACACACACACACACACACACACACACACACACACACACACAGAGCATTCCTGAGCTCTACACGCCTGTGCACAATAATTTACTGGCACACTCACACTTGCACATTTAACACACAAACAGGTCTAATGACCAAGATCCATGTCCATTCCACACTTTCCACCCCTGCCCGCCACCATTTGGGGCCCATATGTTAACTATCTGTGCTAATTTGTCCCATTGAAACTCTTTTGCAAAAGGAAATGACAGTTTGGAGGGGTGTAATTTTAGAAACAGGGCCGTCCCCTGTGGGGTCAGGAGGCAGACTGTTGACTGGCATGGACGAGACTCATCTGGGACTCATTTCGGAGAACTGGGAGAATAGTTTCCTCCGTCGACACTGTAGCATTTTAACTAAACAAGCCTGAGCGACAGAGAAGGTTCAGTTACTCAATGAAAATGATTTTGCCTCAGTCATTCATACAGGTGAGATGTAACTGTCTGAAAACAATCAGTCGTTTTGTCTCATTGTTCTACAAACTAAAGGTCATACAGTGGAGGAAAACAGTCTGTGTTCAAAGGTATTCCTATACACTATATACATGTAGTGCACAACATTTAAAGTACAATGTCCGAGACGATCTACAAACAATTCCACAATTAAACATGACACATTTTATAGATGCAGCTGCAAAAGTCAGCAGACGATGCAGATTTAGCAATAACACAATATGAAAAAGAATATTTGCGAGTAAATCCTGTTAGAAATTTAAGTTTAAATGTAAGTTATAGCAATAAAGGTAATTTGATTAACCCCTGAACACATATTCATCGATTTTTCAAGTGAAAAGAAGTTAATACAAAACAACTCTTGCAGCAAAAATAAATTTAGCCTTAAAAATTCACTGCTACTTATGTATCATTTCACTTTATGAAAAATAATTACACAATTTCTCAAAAATGTATGAAAGTTTGAGCTCTCCACTAAGTCAGTATAGTAAACAGTGCAAAGTGCAAAAACGCTGAGTCTATCTATTCCTGATGTATGATTTTGCCTAAAAATTGTGTATTATCTACTGCTACGATGTCACCTTTAGCATATTTTATCACCAAACTGACGGCCTGTTATTAATTGAAATGCTGGTAAGTCCAGATCAAGACACAAGGTACAGTATCAGTTAACGTTTTGAAACTCAACTGTGGAAAACAATTTCTTTTTTTTGTGTATGTCCAGGGTGTCAGGGTTCAGCCACAGTTGACAAGTTCAGGTTACTCTCAGCAATGTGGACAATGACAGACTGTAAACAACTTAAATTTGTCATTGTCCACTGTCCTGAGTCCTCGCAAAGCAACATATAGAAATGAACATGAGCAGCGAGGAGGAGAAATCTACAACATCTCTTCTGGGAAGGAAATGACAGAGGTCCCCTTTGAAGCCTCACTTTAGTTTATGGGCAATACCGTGCCCTTTCAAAAGAAATGAGATACGAGGCATCGAGGACGGGAAAGGAAAGGAGTAAGGTAGACAGGGAGGGTGCGGAAAGATGCTTGGACTGGATATCACACGACATAAATCACTGTACCAGCCCTCTGAGGGTTTAACATTCAGGCAGAGAAAGAAGGAGAGGGGAAGGAGAAAGAGAAAGAGAGGAAAAAGGGAGACACGAAGAGAGCAAAGACCAAATGTTCACCGGATACAAAGACGCCAAAGACTGGAATGAAGCTGCCATCAGTTATTAGATAAATGTGTCTGGTTGTCATCATCCGCCCCCGCGTCATCATAATCATCATCATTCTCTTCCTCATTAACTAGGCAGGTATGACGCATGCAGAGGCCGGGAAGTGAAGGAATGAAAATTCTTGCAGTGGGAAGGAAGGGTATATAGATAAACCACCTGTGGGGTGCGATGGAGGGACATAGGGGAGTAATTATTACACATGAAGTTCTGTCCTGTCTACACAAGAGGAGCTGAGCTGTATGAAATACTTGGAGGTGAATATGGAGAGAAGGAAGAAAAGGGTGAGGGTGAGGAGGAGGTGGAGGGGGCCGACAGTCATCGACCTCATCAGACACGTCCGCACACGCCTAGGGAAGATGGGGTTGGGGAGTGGGGGTAGTGTCGAGAAACATGGCTGGAGCCAAAGACGTTAGGGCTGGGCTATATTTAACATCAACATGTGGGCTTCATTTGTGTGGATGTGAGCGCTGCATACCTTCTCAGCCAGACGGTCACAACTCAGCTGACGACCTGGTAACTGCACCGAGCAGAGACTGAAGGGATTACTTTACTTGTCACAATAAAAGTCTGGTAAATAGGTTTCTGTAATTAGGGGAAAATGGGAAATTGGATTTATTTGTGTTCTCTGAGCTGCAGTTCCAAATGTAAAATATTCCTGTGGGGGTGCAGGAGAGATGAGGGGAGGAATTAAGACAAAGATCTTACGTGAGGTGAAAGAGACTGACGCACGCCAGCCTTCTAAAAACAACAGGAAGTTAGTCATTGAAATTTGGCATGTTGATTTGCCCCCTATTTACGTCAAGTTATAGCATTTATGGCAGTCTTTCTCCAAGTCATAACTCAGTCGAACCACAAAGAACACACACGCACACTGTACTTACACTTTCCAGGGACGTAAGCATCCAGAAGGCAATGAACATTATCAAGGACCCCTCCCACCTTCTCCACAAATTGTTTGATCTTGTGTCTTCAGGCAAACGTTACAGGAGCATCAAAACAAAAACCACAAGACTGAACAGCTTCCTCTCTCTCAGGCAGGGGCTGTGTTAAAACTGTTTTATTGTGATCTCATTCCTCCCTGCTTTGGATGTTAGGTGAAATAAAGCTATTTAATCTTGGATCACTAACGTCCACCGTTAATAAACATCCATGAATGCATTTATTTATGTATACATTTTGTATGCATGAAAGTAATTCAGTGATCGCTCTCTGTACTTTCACTGGTTACACTACAAACAAAAACTGAAACATTTGAAATGATACCAATTTGCCACAATGTAAGAAATATAGGGGAAAAAAGAGAAATCTAGAAATATATTATGATGCTTCACCCATGCTTAAATACTCAACATGTGACACACACACTGACACGCACACTGACACACACACACACACAGGTCGAGAACACTTCAATATTTTAATATGTGAATCATTGTGTAAACACATGATGCCGTATATTTCACATTTTTGGGATGTAACTCCCATGTGTCCTCTCATTCAGTGAACATCCTCACAGCAGCAGATATACAAAGCGAGTGTGCAGGACATACACGCTTTAGTTCCACTTGCAGGTGCAGTGCATGTAAATGGACATGCTCCAATAATATTTGTAGAGTTCTCTGTCTGAGGAATGCAACAGATGAAGACTGTGACCACAGTTTCCCAGTGGCCTGTGAAGTTTCATCCACAGTCAACACTGAGTGGATTCAGATAAAACCAGTCACAACATAATCAACTGTCACATGAGACGGCACCAACGACAACAAAACCCTCTGTAGGGACAGACTCACATCAGACAGGGGTTTGTCTTAGTGTGCAGAAACACTCACTTTGACAAAGATGCACACTCACACTCACACAAAAGTGATATCTATCTCATTATGGTCATACAATAGAACATACAGTATCATCTGGATTTTGAGGATTGTGATGTTAGACGTTAAGTAAGGCACAGGTCTATATAAAAGATAAAGGAGCACCTGTGCAAACAAAACACAAGAAGACACATTAATGTTTAGACTGAAGGTGTTTTGTCTCAGTGATTGTGAAGTGTTCTATACTTAGAATAACTTCTGGTTCAATGAAAACATTGTTGAGAGCTTTATCAGGGATAAGAACAGCTGTGTGACCCTCTAGAATTTGATAGGAATTTGAGGGTTTCTGTTTTTAATGATCGGACCTGCAACAGTGAGCCCAGTCCTAGAAACACAAATGTAAATGCCTGGCTGACAAATTAACACTATTGATAGGTCAACCAGTTTCGCCTCAACAGGGTTTTCACCTTCTGACAATTCTATCATCTTTTTGGACAAACCTCAGCTACTTTTAAAAGCAGTAAACAGTTTCTATGATTAATATGAAGATCACATGTCTATCACTGTTCCCCACAGAATCAATTCAATCTATATTGGTAAGAGGGATGCAAGTGCACACGCATGAACGTCACTCTCAACCGCAACAGATTCCAAGCGACAGGTTACACAGACTAAAGAGAGTTCTCAGCATGAGAGATCTGTATAACATACCACTTGCAGCTACACGCACAACAGCAGCTGAAGCTATGAGGTGTGACTGTCTCTGCGGATAGTAACAACTTTATAATTGTGGGGATCTCATATGTTTGTTTCTAAGTGTAAGTGTAAAGGTTTTTTTCGTTATTATGATGATGGTGGGCCGCCACTATCTAGATAATTAATGGGAAACACTGTCTATGATGTACATAAATGTGCGTATGCTTATGAGTTCGTGAAGCAGAGACACTCACCTAATGATGAAGGGCATGAAAGGGGCAAGTCCCAGAGGTGATGCAGATCCATCCATGGGAGAGGGGTAGAGGCGACTGAGCACCAGCAGCAGCAGGAACAGACTGGGGTGTAGCTTCACCTGACCACTGTCACTGAACACACAAAATATCAGTCAGATTCTAACAATGCAGTTAATATCGCCAGAACTGTGCAGGCATCATGAACTTAGCGACCTTAGTTTCAATGACAACTGGGATGGAAAAGTACGATTTGGCTTCAACAGTGGATGTTTCTGGACTTTATTCATGTTGAACTACAAGATCTCGCTCTACAAATGTATGCGTTTGAGGTTGCCCCCAGATTCTGCTGGAACGGCCTGGTATGACTGTTGTAAACAACTTCGAAGAGAAAGAGTTTGAAAATTGGCACAATACAGCTGTAGGATGCTGACAGGTTTGTTAAATGTCAATCAAATCTCATCTATTAAACTAGATTCGGGGGTCAGACAAAGTGGAGATACAAGTCTGTACGTTTTATTTGTTTACTTGAGTATTTTATTTTTGTGTTTTCCATTTCAGTTTAATTCCCGTTAGTGGGTGAGGGCTACAGTGGTTTTCTCAGTCAAAAAATACTCTTAAGTGAAAGCGGACTATGCTTCATTATGTTTGAATGAATGTATGGATGTAAAATCGGCTGTTCATGTTGGATTGCCACCTACAGCATGTGTTTGATGCAAATACTTGGCTATTATTAGATGTTATAATATCACAGTATTAGGCTTCACACAGGACTTGCCTGTACATTTTTGCCGATAACAGATTTCCGCAAAATGATTTTAAAAGGTTTTTGATGAAAACTATAAAGGGGAGCTTTCACTGGAAGGCCAAATGTTTTTGCTGGAAGGGCAGATTTGATTCACAGGCTGCTATTTTCCTACCACTGCTGTATGATCTTAGAGACAGCAACTTGACTCTTCATGAGATATGGTTAGACAGGATGATTATTGAAATTAAAGGCTAAAAATAACTGAGCTTGTCAAGAACGTGACTTATCTGGGAAGTTCTGGAAGTATAATAAGTAATAAGTATAATGACCTATTTATTCTATAGCCCATTTTCAATCAATTTGTATGAAAAAAGTATTTACTATTTTGGGAAATGTGCTTCTTTTGCTGAGAGTTACATGAAAATACTCGTAGCTCCAGCAGTGTATGGGAAACAACTAGTTGTGGATGCAGTTATAATGTGTAGTCTGCTCTGTGAAACAGGACAAGAGAGCAATATGAAAACCACATATAATCAAAATGCCAACACAGAATATAACAGGCCTAAATTCCTCTGGCTTTTTACACACTGCATATGCAAAACCACCCACACTCCAGTACAGTCATATCCTCGTCCGTCCTTGAGCTGAGCTTTTCACCTCCCTTTTATTCCTCCTTCCAAATATCATCATCGCCAACTGAGTCAGAATGGAAACTGTCTGTTTGTGCCAGCGGTTTCACATTTTCACTCTGTCACAGTTGCGGTGAGGGAAGCAGGGAGGAAAATGAAAAAAGAGAGAGAAGCTGACAACAAGTTAAGACAATGACTAAAGCCTGCAATCGGGGGGGTCCCCCTAGTGTTATGCTGAAGTAACCCCACCCCACCCCCACCCGGTCATAATCTGAACCCCCCCTAAATAACTAAATAAACTAAATAATAACATCAATAGTGATTATTCTTATTCTTAAAAGACCTGTGTGGTGTCGGAGACTCTGCTCCTCTGCTCTTTTCTAATCACTAACATGTAGAACAGATCTTTATAAAAAACCTGCTGAATTCATATTAATGGATAAACGGGGCATCGCTTCTTCTGCAACAGTGAAGTCAAAACACTGCAGTAAGAACTTCCTTTCTGTCTGCAGCCTGTGTGTGTGTCTGCTTGTCTCTATCGCTCTTCACACAATCTGACATGTATTTAGTAATTAATCAATGGTGTCGGATCATGAATCCGGATCATTTAACCCACTTTAACCCTGAAGTCCAGGCTGTGCGCTTCATGTCTCGTCTCGTTTGTGTTAGTTGAACTGCATGCGTGGAAAATGTTTGACTTTTTTTCAATGTGTTTAAATACATGTCTTGTGAGAACTCTAGAGCGAATCAAATAAAGACAAAGTAAATTTAAGTTCTGTTTCAGGTCCTAATAACTTTGTGTTGGTGTTTATTGTTAATGTGTAAAAAGACAGGTGAAAAGACATTTTAATGACAATTATAAGTGACAGATAATATCTATAAATTTACTTTTCCAGAGACCCCACAGAATATAGCTGCTGAGGCTTTCAGGGGGCCTCAAGTGTCAATCAAGGGGTCTCCGACCCTCGAATTTCACACCCAGACTAAAATGAATGAACATCAGGTACCTAATGTGGGAAAGGGACATGCTTTACCTTTAGAACCCTTTTATTTCCTAGTGACCTGCAGCGTAGCTCTTTGAAGGATGAAAAAAGATGATAGCAATGCAAAAAGGTTTCAACAGTATATCTTCTGCTAAAGGAGACCCTTCTGCTCTATCTTATAAATAACACCACTCAAGCTGGTTTAGCAGTGAGGACAAAAAACTTTTTTCAAATATGGGAACATGATGGGAAAACAGAGTTTACAATGTGGGGAGCGCTTGCAGTGGAGTTTTGTGTAGGTCTGGAAGTACGTAGGACCTGCTTATGTGAGTGTGTGTCAGGAGAGCGGAATGTCCTTCGGGCCCTGTTATTAGTCATGAGGATCTCATTGAACGGAGGCAGAACAACAGACCCCCTGCGAAAACAACTTGTGCTTTTCATTACTTCCTTCAGCACCGAACCATCCACTGGGACTGCCGTAGATCGGCGAGATGGGAAATGTAATTGCGGCCCAATTAGTAACCGGTCTAATGTGTTTAGTGTCACAGTTCAGCCGAGCCCAGCGGGACAGGATGTGATGTCACAGATACAGCAGGATAGCCAGATAGAGGTAAAATTGCAAACATATTAGGCCATGTTGGGATACAGCTGGAGGCTCAAACACTTGACAGGATGAAAAAGAGACTCTGTGGCATTTAATGGCACTCTTAAATTCCATGCTGAGGTCTAACATGAATGTCTGCCCTCTCTCCCTACACTCCTCAATCATCTCCAGTATCCGGGTCTTTGATGAAGGGCTTATTTTGGTTCTACATCTTTTAAAGAGAGTGGAAACAGAACGCTGACCTTAAGTAGTTTTTCGTCTTCATTTAGGAAGCAGTGAAGGGGACATAGTAGCAGAGACGCAGAAGAAGCTCTAAAGTAAACAGCGAACCATTTGCTTCGCTGTCAGATGAATAAATCATCAGTTTTGTTTAGGGAATTAGAGAAAAGAACTTGGAGTATGATATGAAAGCTGTTTTCTTTGGACGTGGAGGCAGGAGCAGATAAAACAGTTTAAATGTGGGTGGTGACCTGAAATAGCTCCAGAGATAAACCGGGTGAAGTTTGCTTCACTGAGATAATAACATGGGGATTTTTCAATTTATAAATCAACAGGTCTCATAAAAAAGCACAAACAACATTTTGTTGCAATACTAATCATCTTTACCTTCATGCTAAATTACATACTCGTGATTACAGCATATTTTCCCAATTAGATTAGGTTTAGGGCTGTTATACAAGTATACACTGCTCGGCCATAGTGTATTTGAGATGAAGGCAATGACATATC
Source organism: Verasper variegatus (assembly GCA_026259375.1). Classification (NCBI taxonomy): domain Eukaryota; kingdom Metazoa; phylum Chordata; class Actinopteri; order Pleuronectiformes; family Pleuronectidae; genus Verasper; species Verasper variegatus. The sequence goes on from CM048050.1 coordinate 4,108,829, forward strand.
CCCAGACCCCTAGAGAAATTCTAAAATGCAGATAACTTGTTTCTCAATTTACATAAAGTGCTAATATTTCTCTCAATGATAAAGAAGAGATGATTTAGTGTTTCCCACAGAAAGTTTTCAATCTATGGCGGTAGCTGGGGTGCACGTGCACAAGCGTGAATGTCGCTCTCATGCCAAACAGTTTACTGAGTGACAGGTACACATTACTTTTGGTTCATTATGAAACTGTGGCAGGACATATTAGAATATGGCAGGCTGCTATAATCTAGATAATGAATGGGAAACACTCATCCTTAATCCTGGAAACAGAGCAATGTATGATATATCTCTGTTGCTTACTGTTGAAAAGAAACCCAAAATTTTGAAAGGCACCACTTCCCTACCAGACATCCCATGATTAGTGAAACATTTCATGAATAAATTCAAAAGGGTCATTGGGTTCGGCTCCGGAAACGAAATGATCACAGGCGGATATACGGACTGATCACTATATCCCTGAGCATTTCTTTCAAAAACAAAGAAATGTAAGCTCTGTGCAAATGTTAATGTAATAATACAGGACATTTATGCTGATCCAGACTCAGATTGAGGCACATGAGAGGATCATATAAAATGTTTACTCACAAAACAAAGAAGGAGAAGATTAATCCTGGAAGCAAATGAGGCAAATGGCTTTTCTTATTAATTAATTTTGGCAGCTATTTTTTAAATATAATCATATGCAAACCCTAACACACAGATGACAAGTATGAAAAGTGTACAAACACATCACATACCTGCAGCTCAACATTACAGCCACTCCCTGTTCATATACGTGTCCGTTTGTCAACTTTCTGTTCGCTGAACTATCTCTGGATACAGGATTGTTTTCCAAATAATTTGTGTTGGACCATGCGTAATGTATATGCACAGCCTCAAAAGTATGACCTTAGAACTTCCAGATCTAATTTCTATAATCTTTCATACAATGTGACCTATTTTGAGAATACACTTGTGCTGCAACTTCCACAACACTGTTTGAAACCACTAACAGCAGCTCTCCTGCCTCCTGTCCTGCTCTGCTCTGCACTGCTCTGCACTGCCACAGTTTGGTGTGGTTGCTCCGTTTGGGTGGCGCGATACACTGACATGATGTGGGAATTCAGACGGCCGAGATCTGGTTCCGTGGGAAATTTGCAAATGCTTTAACAAGGGTCGAAGGGAGTAAGGGGAATTGAGAAAGCGGCAGTCTGAAAAAGCAGTCAATTAATTGGATCCATATTAAGATAAGCCCGCCTGAGGAGCAGTGGGAGGACTCTGGGGCTTTTTAAAAAAGGGAGTTTGGGATGAGCTGAAAACGATAAGGCCAATGAACCTCAGTGGACTCAACTCCCGGCTGGAGAAAAGAACAAAACTAAATCTTGTCAAGACATTTACTTAATTCGGTTGTAAAATCTTGTGCTTTGAGTAAATAGTCCGTCAATTGTGCAAGTGAAACTTTGGGGGGGGGAAAGGCACACACAAGCACTCGATCCAGGGCAATGCTACTTGTTCATAGGTAAGAGCTGAGTTCACAGTTTATCTTTCCCACTTTAAAAAAAGAATCTAGTTTTAGGATTGAAAAAAAAATTGCACAAACTTTCTCCAGCCAACCAGTAGCACAAAATCCCCACTGCTTGACCAGCTTAACAGAAGAAAAAAAAGCTGCCTCGAATGGCACAATGTTGTTAAAATTAAACACCGAATGGGATCAGGGAAGTGTGAAAAGCTTTGGCAAGGGCTGAATGTGGATTGTGTTATGTGTGTGGATTAAGGAGAACCACCTCACCTTTCCACTGTGGATGCAGCCTCCTCCAGCTGGTTAAGGAGGAACGGATAGAGGGCAGGAAAACGAGTGAAGAACTCCCGGCCTGTCATCCTGCGGCAGAAGCAAAAAGAGAGAAAGAGACAGTGTGAGTATCTAATAGTCATGAGGGCATTAGACATAAACCCACTGACCTCAGGATTATTTAACAGGCTGTTTGTTAAGGATAATGGTAGAGTTTTAAGGCATAAAGAATATTGATCTCATAAAACAATAAACAGAGGTTGAATTGGTGGATTATTTTGATCTTTCTGCATTTTTTCCTTCGGGAATATATTGTTGCACTTCCATAAAGTTAAGAGACTCTTAAATAGCCGGAGCAGTTACACTCCATACTGGGACATCGTTTCACATCAGCAGAAAACCTTATGCAACTGCTTACATGCACTGTGTAGCATCCCCTGAGAGTCAACTGACGGACATACCAGATATTTCTGCAGATATGTGTCCTGGCATATATGTCAGAAAGAAAATGCAATACTGAAAGTTGTTGTTTGTGGTAGTTTACACCATTATTTAAAGACCATGAGAAGTTGGTTGTAGTGTGTCTTAACAGAATTGCAATATCAAGTATAAGCAAGTTTAGTATGCCCAGAAAACCCAACAACTGTCAAAAGAAATTGATTCAAAAGGTTGCTGAAACCTGACTGGTGCACAAAAAAAACTTTTTCCAACTGAGCCCCATCTGCTTCAAAGCTGTGAAATAGAATGGAGAAAATACAATGTACAAAAAAAACCTCAAGTGGATGAGAAGCAGCAAGATTTTCCATTTTGGTGCAGCGAGCAATTTGCGACTGTAACGATAATAACAATAACAATACCATTGGCACTGTATTAGATAGAAGCTAAAATTGTGCTGAGGTATTGAGCGAGTCTGTGTTAGTGTGGAGAACAGAAATTAAATATCTGTGGATTTCAGATCAATTAGTGTCGAAACAAAATGTCATTCACATTAGCTGCAACGAGACTGGTATTCAGTACAATGCACACCTCCACCAAGGCCACCAACAGTTCCCTTGTGAAACCACCTTTAAATTCCCTTGATCCACCAAATCCTCTCGATTTCTATTTGGTTCTGCACCAAATTGGACACACTCATAAACATCAATCCACTATGCATGGCAGATTTTTTTTAAATCAAGACCCATTCATTATTCTCTGCAAAGCCAACGAAAAAAGAAATACAAAGAAATCCTGGGTCCGCCTCTTGATCTGCATCCAAACTTCATTCGTTAGCCCATACCACAACCTGCCATCAAGTTTTGTGGTAAACCATCCAGTACTTTTTTGTTATCTTGTTTGCAAACAAACAAACCAACAAACAGACAGGGGTGAAAACATAACTTCCCTGTCAGAGGTAATGACACCATAACTGTTTTTAACATGTTTTTCCAAACAACGTCCCTCTACGTCCAAACGATGAGGGGAAAGTAACATAACAAGAAAAAGCAAGAGACACAGGACAAGATATAGTGTAGAGAACTGACAGTCAGACATTGTGACTGATAAGAACATGATCTTGTGCCAAAGGCTGAAACAAATCAAGCTTTTACATTTATTTATATGGCTACAGCGAGAACAGTCATATTTGTGTGTATGTACATATACTGCGTTCCAGTCATGTGGCAGATGGTGTAGTATATGTACATACTGTGCCATGTGCAGCGGTCATGTGTGTTTGTGCTTATTTATCCACTCAGACACAACTATCAATAAAATGACAAACTATATATTTAACACAGGCGGTCTTGCTGATGCAACCACCATTCAGCCTCAGGGCCAATAAAGTTTTTATTTAACTCTGCCCATCTAAATGAAGTCGCTCCTAAAGCGAAGAGGGCTGGTCTGCCAAGCACATGATCACAAGACTGGAGAGGCATACTGCTCCAGTCACAACTGACACTAATTCTGGACACACACACACACACACACACACACACACACACACACACACACACACACACACACACACACACACACACACACACACACACACACACACACACACACACACACACACACACACACACACACACACACACACACACACACACACACTGCTCACCTCCTGTGACTTGACAAATACACAAAGATGAGGTGCGGGGGTAACTGTAAACTCAAATAAACTTTATTGTCACTGTCTCACATGGGCAAATACTGGACTCTAATGAGAGTCTCTCAGTCAGACAAGCGCTGCCTGGAGGACAAAGGTCAGAGGTTGTGTCGGTGCACATTAGAGGGGAAGAAGGTAGAAAGGTCGCAGAGGACGAGAGAGGAGAGAGAGGAGAGAGAAAAGAGGAGGGGTGTAAGTGAAAAGGCAGAGTCATGTCTGTGGGCTAAAAGCTGTGTGTGCACTCTCACGAAGGCAATATTATCTTCAACTGGAGATGGGATTCTTCCAGGACTAGTGAGGGTGGCGTAATAAACCTATATGCGTCCTATTTTGACAAAGAGAGAATATAAACTCAAAGAGAAGAGGGAGGCAGACACAGAAAACAATAACAGCAACACGTAGAATGGCCAATATTGATCTATGGAGATATTGTGCAAGTGATACACATAAGTTTGAGGCATTCTCTCCTTTCATCTGAAAAGATCAGAGCAGCTCAAATACACGCATCCTGATCTGTATATTGAATTCAGCGTGAGTGAATTTGGGTTGTTCGATTCATATCAACAGGTCAGTGTTCCTGAAACTTTAGTGGAGGAGGGGAACTAAGTGCATTTACTGAAGTACACTCCGAGATACTTTGTATGTAACTTTATTTTTCTAAACCATGACATTTCAGAGGAAAATAATGTACTTTTAACTCCAAGATATTTAATCAACAGCTATATTTACTAGTTAAGTTTGCATAAAAACGTTTTTATCAGTTCCACTAGAGACACTTCTTCTCTGAAATTATTTGATGGTTTAATTTAGGTTGTGTAACTTAAAGGCCACAAAATTATTCATACTTGAGTAGCAGTCTGTGTTTTTTCTAATTTTACCCATCATATTATTTATATTATATCAATTTTATCACTAAACTACTGAACTAAATATCAAGCATTTAAAACTACCTTCCCTTGACCAGCTGCTTTTAAATAATGTCTTCATAAACATTGATAAAGAGGAAAAATGTTACATTAGTAGCCTTCCTGGATTGCCTCGCACTGCCATGGAGACTCCAATGGTCAAACGTATTGTTTACTTTGAGTTTGCTTCAAACTAAGTGAAGCCACGATAAAGAAGTTGTAAGTGTAGTTGCACTTTGAAAAACAAGACAAGTACTTGAGTAATTGAGCATTTTTATTGTTGTACTTGTGCTTCCCCTTCAGTCTGAGACGTGATACTCTATGCGTCGCTGATATCATCAGGTGTCTCTGAGTCCTTCACTCTCTGAAGACAAATATTTACTGAAACGCTCAAAAGCACCTCAGTAACGTTGATTTGCACATTTCTCCATGTACGAGAGCACATGTGGTGCAAAGTGAGATGTTGACGTGGGCTTGAGATAAAGCTGGTTGGAATTCAGAGAGCAATCTCCACTCTTTCAATAATGTTTACAGTTGCATTTATCTCAACAGCGATATTGCTTCAGCAACAATGTATGGATACACGGCGCAAAGAGGCCGTGAAGGCCGTTGATCTGCAAGCAAACAACACGTCTGGATTCTAGTGACTATAACACACTGAAATTCCCACAGACAGCAGTAAGCTCAGTCTTTCCAAAAACAGTAATACACATAATGTTGCATGTGTAGGGAATTGTGTTTATGCTCCAGCTGCAGTGCAAAGAGAGAGACACACACACACAGCCAAATATGATTGCGTGTACAAGCTGTCATAATGCATCTTCTGTAGCCAAATATTGCAGCTGTAAAGTTGTGCTAATAACAGAGACCAGCCACACAATGGACAGTGAAGAAGCCAAACTATCAAACACTCTTATAAATGAGTTGCAGCATTTATACAAACACGCAGTCCTTTTCCCATTTCTGGTTCACTGGTGTGACAACTGAATTACAGTAATAACTAAATATATTAAGAACAACATGTACAGACAGTGTTAAACTTCAAATGCAAATTTTTCTTAGCCATCATTCTATCCCTCATTCATCACAAATTCTCCCACGGGTATATAAAAACAAACCCACACAGTATTAAGGTAAAAAAGAAAGCAGCAGACATGAGGAGGGGGAGATAAGTGAATAACAGAGAGGGACAGCAGACTAAAAACACAAGTAAAAACAGACAAGATAAACAGGAGCAGCCTTGGCTCGGTTAATACTTTTCAGACGTTTTCACAGAAAGTAGCCAATAGAAACACAGAAAAAAGAACCAGACTGAGCCTCTTGGAACAAGGCCCAGACCCCTGTGAAACTCTACCTTGGATTATCTCTGATGAAGCAAATCACTTCTAAACTCAATATAGACAATAGACGCGTCTCCACTTCTTCCCACTATCCAGACATGAATCTGAAATGTCATCAATATAACATTTTTGGTGCATTTGGAGCCTGCCTGCAGCTTTTGGGGATGGAGCCGCGAAAGCGAGGTTCTGTAGGAACATGGGCTCGACCGATCACGCTCAGCTGCCAATTAGGACAAGTTTTTATAACATCAAATAAAAAAAAAGAGAGAACTTGAATAAACATCAGTGTGACAATAAAATGACAGAAACCATCTTTGAGAAGAATGCGACGTGTTCTTTAACTTTTTAGTTTGGTGCCCATCCCATCCACTAACAGAATGTATGACTTGTACTGCAGCCAGCCACCAGGGGGCAATCGAGACATTTGGCTTCACTTTTGGGGAGTAGTTGTTTCCTCCATCTTTGTACCCAGTCTATGATATAGACGGTGACATGCTGACATGCTAATCTTTAGCAGAAGGTATAATTTTGAGAGTCTACCATGTTTCCCATGTTGGCCATCTTACTTCAGCGTGTTCAGTGGTAAAAAGTGTTGCACAAAGCGAAATCTCAACCTAATGGAAAAGGTATTGGATCATCTGTAATGCTTCAGTCGACCAAAGTTTCAAGACTGAATATCCACCTTACTAAAGAAACAATACTTGTCAGGTCATGTTTGCGTATTTGTTAAGTGCATGTTGGATCTTATTCTTCATCCTCCATATACCAAGCTCCTCTTCTGTGGATCCAGCTCCCTGTTTGAGTTCGGGAGACAAAAGTCCCTTCTGCATTTAAGATTAGGCTTAAAAGTATCCAGTTTGATAACGCTAGCTTTAAATTCATGATGCACTGACAATCTCACGCTCTCTCTCGAAGTCTGGTTCTGCTGGAGGTTCCTTGCTGATAAAAGTGGTTGCTCATTATGGGAACTGTGAGTTTTCTATAAATATTGTATGGCCTTGACCTCACATGTAAAGTGTCTTGAGATAATTTACGTGATATACAAATACAACTGGATTGAATCTATCTACAAATTTTAATTGAGCAAAGTGAAACAAAAACAAAACAAAAAACAGAGTAAAGGTTGCTGTTGAGTAAAGGTTTTCTGTGTGAACTTGCAGCATCCAAAGTGCTTAACTCTGAAACAAATCGTAAAATATATGTGGAAGGAACACTTGACCCAGATCTGGTGCGATTGTATTTTGCCAAGGTTTTTCTAAACCCTGGGTGGCTGCTTGACAAAGCATTGGAAGCAGGTCAACATTTTTGACTTATGTACCATAATTTCATCGTTTAGTGACAGTAATAAGAGTTATAATTAACAGTGTAGTCAAATATGGATCATGTCTTTGTACGCAGTTGTGATGTACATGTGACGTCTTTCCAGCCAATCAGAATTGGCACTCAGAGGTGGGGCTTGCATGTCTCTAGATTTGTAGGCACTGTCAGATACTTGTTCATCTAAATGTGTTTTATGAAAGTATGATAGTGTAAATGCTGTTTCAAGTTTCAATAGTAAAATACTTTAATTCTCCAAAAGAATGATATTGCATTCTTAGATGTATGATCAGTGAACATGTCAGACTCTCATAACACGTAACGTTTTACAATAAGCTTTTGTTTGTAATTATATGTTTGTTGACACACTGTACAACAGACACATGGACAATGTTGTATTGTACCTTTACAATTACATTCCCCAGGTATGAAACAGTTTCAGTACAGCACGACTGAGAAGTGTCCTATAGCTGAATAACAGATATGATTCCCTATGCCCTAACTGCCCTTGCCTCCAGTGTAATTTCCCAATTTCTGGTCCAGCAGCAGTGGAGACCTGAAATCCACCAGCAGAGACACTTGTTTTAAGCAGCGTGCTGTTACAACAGCGCCCCTCAGTGCTGTGAAACAGCAACTGTTCAGCTCCTTTACCCTGGTGTTGAATATTTGAAGGTTTGCTACCAAAAGGTTTGCTTTCTTGGAAATAAGCTGAATTGTAGTTGATGTATTGTGAAATGTAAATATGTATAAATAGATTTCTTACATTGTATCTAACACAGTCTTGATTAGAGGCTGGAAAAATGCAGTTCTTAAAATATGTGGGGAAAATTATAGTTGGATAGTTCTAGTGAAGCACATGATGACTTGCATTTTTATAAAACAGCTGATCCGAGTGAAACTGAAGTAGGATTAAGGGGAATAACTTCCTGCACCAGTTATTTTAGTGTTTGAAGCTCATTTGCACACACATGACTGATAACCACTGATTTGTACACCCCTCATTCAAATTTTCATTTCATTCTACTCGGATGCACATGGTAGAGAGGGAGAAGAAGCAGACCTGTTCTTTTTCGAGTGCTCGTCCTTCCCTTTCTTCACTCCAAAGATCCTTGTGATCAGAGTGCTGAAGAGGAGAGTGGAGGAGTTCCTCACCTGGGACAGGGGGGAAAAAAAACAATAAACGAGAGGGAAGGAAAACACAGAGATAAAATCGATATACGTCGGTTTGGCAAAACATAAAAGATCAAACATCAGCATCACACAGAAAGGGAATTGGAGAGTCAGCGCCATGTCGTTTTGAAGCAATTCCCTGCCTCAGACCTACGTTCAGTTAATTAGCTGTACTGAGCTAAACTAATGAAATCCAGACAAGAGCCCTGTAGTAAGTAACAGTGGGACGAAGGCCATAATCACAGAGGTGTTGATTCAACTTTACGGCCACCCGGCAGGATACAATTTGTGATGCTGCTGAATTATACCGTGTTGCTTTATACAGAGACGTGACATCATAAAGTGGAAAGAATATCACAAACACCTGGAAGGTGTTGGAGGGAAACATTTTAAACCTGCTCCAACAGGTTAGCATCAGCAAAGATGTTAATGATGGATACAGGGCTGCACAGTGTGATATATAAGACATACATGATTTAAACAAACAAACTGTGAGCAGTGAACAAATTAACCACTGTAGCCGTGTGCTACAGTTTTGTGTGTGTGTTTGAAACAAAGTCACTTTTGTGTGTTTGCTTGTGTGTGAGTTGAACTGATGACGTATTGCTGTTCTACTTAGAGTGGGAAATGGTCTGTATTTATATAGCACTTTTCTTGTCTTGATTACCAAAGTTCAATTCATTCAAAGTGCTTTACAGTACAGCTTGCCTTTTTTGTAGTAGTAGTAGTACTTAGTAGTTGTCATCTGTCATGTTAGTAAAAACCATGTCCCTTTCTAAATAGAGTTCATACGTCAAACACCAAATCCCGCAATTCCTACCGAACAATCCCCCTTTATTATCAGCGCGTCGAGCTAGCTCAGACAGAGACATTACAACTTGGTTAATAAACTTTAATGAAGGAAAATCAAGCAGTATTTTCATGTTATGAATCAAACCCCCAACATACAAGGCTACAAGATTGTTCTCATCAGAAATGGTTACACAGCTTCCCAGGTTTGTTTTTTATTAGCGGCTGAGAGGTCGTCCTCTAACCAGAAGGGGGGCGGTTCGGTCCCAGTCTTCCCCATCTGCATGCCGAAGTGTCCTTTAGCAAAATACTGAACCCATAGATGCACTGTACTGTCAAGCCATCATTAAGACTAGAAAAGCACTAAATGAATACAGACCATTTACCATTAGTGATTCACACACTTTCTTGATCCAGTATAAATATACATGTATTTTTTATGATGATATGAATTTAGTGAGAGTTTAATAGCTAATATGAATATATTGACGTTTTGTATGCAGTTGTAAAGTCCCTGTAGTAAAGATGATGTTTATTTGACAAAATCACTTGTTAAGATTTGGTATTTGCCTAGAATTACAAGTAATTTGCTTGTCCTGTACCTGTTTTGGATAAACTACACCTGTGATTGTTTTCAGAGATGGTAACATGTTTACTTGTGCTACAACTTTGTGGCCTGTGCAGCAAAACTATCAACGTCTCTAGCACCAACGCTGTGTGCAAAAAGAGAGATAGATAATAAAAGGTAGAAAAATAAATAGATGGAGGTTGAAACTCACTGCCCAGACAGGAGAGGTGAAGCCCAGCACAGCGGCCTGCATCCCATCTGAGACGAAGGGGATGATGTTTTCCCCCAGTCGAGTGTCCCTGTACAGAGCTCTGAGGATGTTCAGAGCATGGACCTGTTGTGGGGTAAACAGGTCAGACTGAACAAACTCAGCAGAATCACTTTAAGAACACATCACATAAATTACATTGAAAAGATCACATACAAAAACCTATGTGTTCACACGATCCACAGAAAAACTGTACATCAGTATTTGATAAACTAGAAAGATTTTATAAAATGAACATCAAAAGATAACTGGTCACCTGCTGAACTTTGAAAACAACCGAAATACAGATACATTTAGCTGCTGTTCCTATTTTAATTCCTAAAGCTGGACTTTGACCTCTGTGATTTCCACCCCCACCATTATCATAGATATGATATAGTAATCAGCTGCGACAACTAAAATTTATTTTATTTTATTCTTAACGTAAGATGCTTGGTAGCAGAAAAGTGAAATAGACTGTGCAAAAATATTGCATAGTCTATAGAAATATTAGCAAAGACAGAATATATATATAATAGCATCCATTACACCAGGATAATAAATGATGATGCTGCTTCTTGGTGGGTTTGGTAGGACACCAGGCACGGAGGCACTGGATGGACGATAACTACCTGAGGAACAGAGGAGCTTTCGTTGTTCCTGTCCGCAGACGGCATGGCCAGGCTGATCAGTTCTTTCATGGTCATCTTCAGCAGACTGCAACTGGACAACTTGGGCTCAGAGGAGAGCAGAGCCTGCAGCAGAGGACAAAAGAAAACATAAACAATGAAACGCTATTGAGTCAATTAAATTAAGTATAAAAAAAGAAATAGAACTACTGCCCTGCAGGAGTATACTTCCACCAACCAAACAAGATGCAGTTCATATCACATCTGTTCAGACTTATGATATATGCAGTAAAGACATTCCAACATGATCGCACAAAAGATCTACACAATCAACAGAGTTTCACAGTGGGAACCCAAGACTAGTGCAACCCATCCAGGTTCTGACCAAATGTGAAATATGGTCACATTGGTCACATTCAACACCATAACTGAGGAACTGAAGGGAGATTAACGGCCAGAAAAGTGTATTTAGACTCTTATATGCATTTTCTTCTTCCAAATGTGTGTAGTGTACATATTGGAGATGCAACTGTATATTGTTGTATTTTACCACTTTTTGATCTTGTTAGTACTTTTGTGTTTTCTTTCTTCCTGTAACAGGAAAAATAACTTTATAAAAGGTGTTTTTTAGAAGCTGGTTTTTATGCAAACAAATATGACTATTTTATCAAAGCTAATATGCAAAAAGGTTTTCTAAGCTATGCTGGATATATTTTTATACCTGACATTTGATAAAAAAATCATCAATAAGTTTGTGTATTGTATTCGTGTCTATTCTAATAGACACTGAGCTGCTGAATATAAATTTAGTTTAAAATGATATTCAGTGGGTGAGTATTTAATTATCACTTCTTATTTCTTGCCCTAAACTTGCAGCAGCCAAACCTCTAATCTGAATTAATTAAGTGCACTATATAAAATTATATCCTGTAACATGAAGTCACAGTCATTACATAAGTTTTTCTAGAGCAATGGCTTCAGTGAATGACATCATTTGTATGCGCCAGAAGTGGGATCTGGGAATGTGGGAGCAAGGAGGTCACAGCACTTGGCTGCTGTGTGAGAAAGGAGTTATCTTAGTGTGGGAGCTGATGGGAGCCAGCTGTGTGTCTGGCCAGAGTTATGCTTCAGAGTTAGGCCTGGGAGGGATGGAGAGATGGAGGGTAGAGGTAGGGAGGAAAGTAGGAGGCACAATCTGGCTCCTATAAGCTTTCAGGGGGGAGTAGGGATGAAGGAAGGTAAGAGGAAGAGGAGGGCGAGTCGGGTTCCTGTGAAGTCTGTCCCGGGTTGATCCAGACCAGCGTGAGGCGAGCGCGGCAGCCGGCCTCTGTCTCTCTGTGTGCAGGAATGCAACGCAAACCTCTGCCAAGGTGTGGAACTTCTGCTTCGCCCCAGACTTCCTCTGCTTTGTCGGGCTGTTCCTCTTTCCCCTCCATCTTATCTGCTCTGTCTCGCCGTCTCTCTTCATCCTCATCTTAAGTCATCCAGCCTGGTTTTCTATCAATACTTTGTTCTGTCATGCCAGTCCTCCGCTTTTCTCTCTCTGTACTTTATCTTAGCTCTCTACATTTGAGGATCAATATGTGCCAGTTTCCAAAAGGCTAAATTAGGATTTTTTAAACCTTGAACTTAATTAAATTTTATTATAAACGAAAAATAAAGGTTGCAATCCTCTTTTAGGCAGCACATGCTGGTCACACAAATGCATGAAACAGAAGAACATCAGTCAGATCAGCGGTGCAGCCGTGCGTCTCGTACCCATAACCACAACAAAGAGCGGCCTCACTTTAAAATTACTACCGTGATAACACACAAACTCTGTTGTGTCTTAATATCAGTAATCAGAGGAAGTGAGGGAGGCGAGCTGTGGCTGAATAACAGACTGAGTCAGTCAAGTGTTGGGGTGGGTTTAGTGAGAGATTACAACACATTGGTAAAGGTGAGTGGGACTGGTGACTAATAAGAGGGGTCACTGAAAGGACAGTTTGTGTGTGTGTGTGTGTGTGTGTGTGTGTGTGTGTGTGTGTGTGTGTGTGTGTGTGTGTGTGTGTGTGTGTGTGTGTGTTTAGTGTCAGTGAGTGAAATAGATGGATTAACAAACGCTGTGTTCTTCCAGCAGAGTGTTCCAGAGGCATGCCAAGAACTGCCGAGTATGCAACTTTAAGAAGTAAACAGGAACACGTTTACTCATGTTTTTATCATTATTACGAACTTATGTCACGAGTATGTGTTTTGCAAATAGGTCCTTATTTTTCGTCTTCACAACACTTTTCAGCAAATTTAAGTCAGAACTGAGTCTGGTGTCCGGTATGATAGAGGACATAACTGGGGACATATGACATATACTAGAGAGTAACAACGAATTACTGTGTCCAGAGAGAGTCAGATTCAGAAATAAGCTAATGTGATCGATTCCACGCACAGACTCACACGTACACACTGCAGAAACTGAACCATGAGGAATGTGCTGTTTACTGACAAATGTCAGAAACTTAAGTGTCAGAATTGAAACAATAACCTCTTTCCAACACTAGAAATTAACAGTGAGTTGCAAATCAAGCCTGAAACTTTACTAGCACCCTTCTGATACTCCTTGGAAATCGTGCCCACACACACCTGGATGTAGAAGGGTATTCCGGCGCTGCGTCGCGTGGCACACAGCTTGGATGTCGAATCGCTGGATTTGACCTCCTCTAGAACCTCAGACAGCCAGTGGGCCGGAAGCTGCTGCAAGCCCCGACTTCCACTCCTGACACAAACACAGACACAGACAGACACAAAGACACACACAGAAAAACATTGGTAATAAATAACATAAGTCTTATTTCTTTGATCAAAGACTCATACAAAGAGGCATTCAAGTTTAATGATGAATGACTATGTTATCTAAATTATATATTTAATTATTTAAGCCATTAGCTAAAATAATTCATTCAGTGCAGCAGTTCACCTTTTAGTAGTTAAAATGTTCAGAGGAGCTGTCAGCGATTTATCCTCATTAGTTGTATCTGAATGCATATTTATAGGATGGAGAGTCTGACTGCACACTGTTGCGGGACTTCAATCTTTTACAATAAATCCAATATGTTTCTCTCAACACAAAACCACACCAAACCAGGATCCCATCACTGCAAATATTTTTTAATATTTCCTTAAATCCACTTTGACAACCAGATGGATTTCAAAGTAGGTTTCCATAAGAAAATGAAAATAAAAATAATAAAATGTGTCACATGTGTCAGTTGAAAAAGTGTCAGAATAATCATGAACCACAACATAATGTGTGATTGATTATCTTTTAAATCCTCTGAACTAGTGATTCCAAAGATAGCATCTGTGGGCATCCAGCAAAATGGAAAACAGTCAATAAACTTGTCCAATGTAATTTCCATCAAGACCCATCCAAAAAATGTGTCAGGCTGTATTTCTTTAAAAACAAAAGTTTGAATGTTAATCAGCAGTGTTAGGAGTGGGTTGACGTTACAAAGGAAGGTGCTGCTCTAAACTTTCAGACACATGTACTGTGCTGCGGGGCACCTGGTGCCCTAAGGGGTTTAAAACAAACGCAAATAATATGATTTGAAGCAGGTCTGGCAAACACACACTAGCAAGTAACCGCTGCTCCCTGAGTAAGAAGCAGCTGTTTAACAAGAGCCAGAGACACACAGGCGATGAGTTAAAATGATTCAATGTGATGGACAGAGCAAGGGTGCAGCTCTGCTCCACACACTCCAGCGTGCTCTGTTGCAAGTATTTGACTCACTGAGAACACACACATCACAAACACATGTGGTGATGCATCTACTGTAGAGCTGTGTTTTACAGCAGAATATAATTAAGAGGAGGGAAGATCCAGAGGGAAGCTCAGCAGTTTCCAATTGATATGTGGAAAAATTAAGGAGCTTTTCAACTACTTACGAATATATATGTATATACAATTTTATTTTTTAAATATAAATAAACTCCCATAATGAGTCAGCTATAACACCTAGACATGCCAGGTTGCAAGTAAGAGTATATTCGAACCATAGACTGTATATAAAGATGTACAACATAACAGCAAAAGTAAAGCCAATCTGTCTCGTATAGGTTATAAAACCCAACTCCTCCATGTTAATTGATGGGACATGGAGCAACTAAAAGGGTCAAATACAATTTTTTATTTTAGGCATTTTTATCACAGCAAATGTTCTTTTTCCAGTCAATTTGGGTTAAAACAGTTATTTGAGGCCATAAAAACGAAGTGAAATGATTGACAGCTGAGACTGGCTCGCAATTGGTCAAACGCATGTTGGCAGGACCTCGATGGAGCAGCTCTGCACCGCAATCATTACTGTGCAGACTCTGACTGCAAACAACATCATCAGTGCAAGATATCAGCTTTCAAATTTGGGATCTGATTTATGTTATCCATCTTTATAAACAGTCTATGATTAAAAATAGGCCGCAGGCAAGCACCGAATTAGTGAGCTAAAGTAATTTAGAAATACTGAAACAAGTAGTTCACACCAGCCTTAACATTAACATATTGTAATATCACTAACGGTTAAAAAGATCCAGTCAAAAAACAGCTTCTATCAACATATTTAGAACACGTCTGGTGATGTGTCTGTGAAAAGGTGCTTGAGTTAGAGATAAAGAGACACAGTGAGAGAGCACAAACACAGTGGAACACACCAGCGCCAGATCCCAAGGCAGAGCATCAAAAGGCCGTGGTTAGGCACCCCGCAATCAACACCCCATAACCCAGCACATGGCCTGCATACCAGCCACACACTGCTCTCACCCTGATGAAAACACACACACTCACACGCCTGGAGCAGAACACACACACTTCAAGTACGCCTACACACAACCACGCCTTCATTACACAACACATTGAAAGACTATGGTTTCTGCACAAGAACAAAACAAGTGAGTTTTCTTTTAACTGCTCTGCCCTGGGTGGTTCAAAGTCAATACTGCTGCAATGGTTTTGTGGTTCGTCACCTGCTGCAGGGCTAAAGACATCTTCCACATGTCGCCATTGAGGAAACCAGAGAGGTACAAGAAAGTGAGAAATTCTTTCATGTTGTTCTAAATTAAACAATTGTTTTTTTCTTCTTCCCCTCAGGGGGATAATAGTGGGATTATTTCCTGTAATAGCAGGGGTGATGGGGATTGTGGAGTGGAGTATGAGACTCCAGCCAAGTTTAGTGTTGCCCCTAGAAAAACATCACTACAGAGGCCCCATCAGTCTAATAATGTTCAACGTGCGATTTAAGTGCATTAGTAGCTTTGAATTATAAAGCTGGGATCAGAATTGGAGAAATCCTCAGTGGGGTCTTAACCGTATTTGGCCCTGATTTGTTATACAAGTAAGTTTCAGTTATTTAAGTCATGCTAACGACTAAAAACAACTTTCCTTTTTTGGGCCCAATAATTTAATATGTGCAGAACTTCAACTTGTATCTCTTTATATGTTCTATACACACCAGAGTTTACGGCTACAATATTTAATGTTCTCATTAGCTGTATTTGTATGCACATTTTCAAACTCTTACTGCACACCGTTACATGACTTTAAAACTAGGGGGAACATGTTGAACCAGAGATATAAAAAAAAAAGCAGCAGTTAAAGGAATAGGTCAACATTTTGGAAACACTCTAACTTGTTTTCTTCCGTGTTGGATGTGTTGGAATTATTATAAACCCCACAGGTGTATGGCTTACTAGGTCATTTAGTAAAGTTTACCTGTTTCTAATCTTTGTGCTGTGCTTAACTAACTGGCTGTTGGCTGTAGCGTAACAGAGTACAGATGTGATATTAAATAAGGGAAATAATTGGAATATTAAAAAAGAATCAATACTATTTGAATGATGTAATTATTTTTTGAATGTGTATTTTTATTAGTATTTTGAATGTGTTGTTAGAGGGAGGTAAAGGGAGAAAAAAAAAAGCCTGTCACCATTCTCATTGACATATTCTACGGATACAGACATTGCAACTCTTGTGAAAGGTGTACCGTTGATGGTGTGATGTCAAAGTGATTATCAACAGATCATTTTCACTGACTATTTGCTTTGATCCATGCACGGCTAATAGGCTAAATTGTATTTAAAATTTCAGTAAAAGTTTAAATATTATTACAATATCAAAAATAATAAAGAGTGAAATTTTAACGAGATTATAGAGAAATATTGACAACTGTAGTCTCTAGTAGAAAGCAAATTTGTATATTAGTTTAGTAGTGTGTAGTTGGCTTGTTTTTTTAAAAGATGCCCTCTGAAGGCTCCCTAATTCACACACTTCAATTATCTGTTTTTGCTGAAGTTTACAAACTACACTTTGCAGTTTTATGAGGCTGAACTATTTCTTGGTGAACAACAACTCAGTGCAGTTATCACAGTGCAGTTGGCAGGTTTGGTACCATCGTCGCTACCAACAGGGACAAAGAAGTATTGAGCCAATGAATAAATTTTACGTTACTCAATGCGTGCACGTCAAACAATCAAGATATTAAATGCTGATCAGTCAGATTTTAAGTTGTTAGGTTAGAACATCCCCCCCCCCCACTCCCTGGGTATGATGCCTGCTGTGTTCTCAAATTGGATTCTCCCGACTTTCTGCAGACTTTATACAAGGGGGCCAGGCTGAAAAAGTCTGAAGATAATCCAGAGGCTCTCCAGAGGACACGTGCATTCATACATGCACCTCCTCTAGAGAAAGTGTGGAGAATCTCTGGAGTTCAGAAAGCAGCTCTAATATGTCAACTTTTCACTCTGTTCGTTGCACTGAGTTTACACAGGGTGTTAGTCTATTATCAGCAGCTCAATGTTTTTCCTGCCTTTGTATCTCTGACAACCAGAAGGCACCACATGATGAATGGCTCCACTTCTCTTGATGTAATTCAAGCATATTAGTGATACTGAGAGAACGTGCCTCCTCACTAATTACAAGGCACAGCCATTGCCATGCCCACAGCCATTCAGCAGTATTGCCTTTCAGCCCCTTCGCCCTGAATGTGAAAACACACACACCTGCACAGCATGTCGGTGAGGCGTACAAAGCCCACGTAGGCCAGTTCAAAGGCGCCACGGTGACGGGACTGCAGGAGCTGCTGACGGAAGTACAGGCCGACCCCCTCCACCTGTAACAGAGACGCAGAGAGAGGATCAGCAACTCAACTCTAACAGGTCTGTGTGTGTGTGTGTGTGTGTGTGTGTGTGTGTGTGTGTGTGTGTGTGTGTGTGTGTGTGTGTGTGTGTGTGTGTGTGGGAAGCAGTCATCAGTACATCAGGTAGTTAGGAAACAATGAGGTAGCCGGGTGAACCGTTTTCTCAGTTGAAAGACATTGACTGTTATAGAACTGCATTAATTAAGGTAGTACACATACGTGCATATATATGTGCACTTCCTTCACTTAAAAGGAAGGGTTGGTAAGTTATTTTCACACTTGTTATCTTATATGTGAATATCTGCTTCACGTCCCGATAGTCATATTAAGTCTGGGAAAAAAAGGCAGTGTCTATGACCCTCGCAGGACTGTAATAAACACAACCAATAATTTAATTCGGACCAAATTAAATGATTCGCTGGCGTATCTGTTCCTCAATAACCAACCTGTGTGCACACTCGTCCTCTCCCTGAGCATGACTGGCCTCTTCACAAGCCAGATACACACACACACCGCAGAAGCATAGACGATAGCCAGAAGTTAGCTAGTAAGCCATGACTTTTGGCTTCTAGCAGATGTCAGATGTTTTGGGAACGTAGCTTTGAGGTGAGGGCCGATGGGAGGAAGTGGGATGTAGTGTAGCCTGTTGTTGCTTCCTGGATTACCAACCCTAACTCTAACACATACAAAGCAAAGAATCTACAAAGTTCATCAATAGTATATTTGGAGCTTTATGTGGTATTAAATACATCAAATTTGTATTAAATCTGTAATATATTCAGTATATCGTAAAAAAGGTGATGTCTTCAACCAAATCAGTCCAAAAACACAAAGTGGGGTAGATTGGTAACTGATGACATGGTGATTAGATCCATTTCAACCAGTGGCAACATCAAGTAATCCAACCATCCCCACTAATTGCCATATTTGCTATAAACAAAGCTGGGAAAAAATACTCCACTAAACCAAGCAAAGGAAACCGATAGAAGACGCTGCCCCATTCAACCAATCAACCTCATGGGTGTGTATTACGATGTTGTTTTGGAGTAAGAAAAGATGAGACTCTTCAACACTGAAGGTCTCCCTACAGCTTATTACCTCTGCCAATGAGGTGATGTTTTCATTTGTGTTTGTTTGTGTGTTTTTTAACGACAATCAATTGCTAGAAAAGTCCTTGACATAAGAGTTCAGACTAAAAAGTAGTGTGGCGAATAAAAGACGGTCATACACTGATGAGCTGCATTACCTAATCCCACTTTAACCTTTTCTCTACTTGGCAAGTGACGTGAAGCTGTAACACAGGCTACCCTCTTGTTTTAGAGACACTTACATTTTCAGCCAGTGAGCACCGAGCATGTCAAGCATGAGAGCGGCATGTCAGTAGCGTGACAAGTGTGTTCAAATTAGGATGCTGAGAGATCCACATAATGGCCACTGTCAGTAAAACCATCCAGTTAGTAACAGTGTTAGCGACATTATTCTAACTATACACACACACATAGACACACACAAACACACTGAGTGCTGTTTCTGTAGCAGGGTGTAAACTGGTGAGTGTGTTGCAGGTGAGGCGGCAGGGCGAGGCGGACGCAGAGCTCCAGTGCCCTGTCATTAAGGCTGTGGTATCACCACCACCACAGAGACAGCCATGCCCCGACTTAGTCAGGGGTGGCATGGAGGGCACAGGGAGGGGTGGCATAAGCCTGATGCAAAAAACCCCGGTGTGAAAAGGGAAGAAAAAAATCCCAACGGCCCCTCGGGATGTGGGGTTAGACACAACATCTAAACTAACACAGACATAGACCCGCAGATGAACTAGGAGTAGACCAGTCTCTGCAACCTTCTGCAAGCAGCCCTGATGTCACTGAATGAGGGAAGAGCGATGCATGAAGTTTATATGAGGAAAACAGCTGCAGAATGTGAGTATTTGAATATGAAAAATATGCATAAATTGAAAAAATTACAAGGAATATGAATGCAACATAAATGTAGGGCTTAAGCAGCCCATTTTTTGGCCACATGACTGGTCAGTAAACTTGACTGACCCTACAGACCCAAAGTGGACTAACTTAAACACCAAAGTATGGACTGAGTAAACCGCAACCGTACCAAGCCCGATGACTTATCACATTGGTGGCCGGAGTGGACTCCCAGGACAGGCCTGACCTCACCGGGGTAAAAATGGCAGCGACAGTCACTGTTAGATGGCCCGTGGCTGCCGGGGCCCAGACCGCTGCGGTGCTGAGCTGGGCCGAGCCAGCCAGCGGCTTTGCCTATTTAAAGCCTCCCTCCAGAAAGGTTCCCGTCTGTGTAACTGTTCAAAAGGGCCGAGCAAGCTTCCTCCGCAGGGCTGGGGAGGGTGGCGCGGGGGGGGGGGCACTTTATTTAGACGTCAACTTCCTGTTTGCAAACGTGCCCGTTTCCCAGAAAAAACTTCCATGTGCGGAGAGAGAAGTTTCCCAAGTTTAATTACATGTATGGCTCTGGACCGTGACAGTGACCCAAATAGCCAACTTCTCCACCGACGGGACAGAGTTAGAAAGCACTCTGATAATGTTTACTGTTGTTGTTGTTGTTACAGCAATCTACAGGGAGAAAATATGAAGTTTGGTTTATAATATTACAGCTAACAGAAAACCATGAATACTATAATTAATAGTTTTTTCTGCTCTACTGCAGTGCTGATGGAATTCATTTGGTATCGGATAAAAATATTGGCATGTGTAACATCCTACAATTAAATCTCTTTTCTCTCCGTCCTTCTGTCTTCCTTTCTTTCCTACACTTTTCTCAACAAACCACAATATCTCAATGATATTGAATTAGAAAGTCATACAAGCAGCTTTTTGGTCTCTAAGTCCACGTATGAAAAAAAAGTCCTATTTGTTACTGCTTAGTTTTACAAAGCCTAAGTTGTAAAGCCTGTAATTGTTAGTAGCCTCTGTAATACGCAAACGATAAGTTAAAATACTTGTATGAATTGTGGCTATTTTGCTGTGTCACTGAGAGGTGCAGAAGATTATGGTCGATTATGATGAAACCAAGACCCTGCTCAGACCTGCATTAACTTCCAATCCCTAGATCTGATTACATGGGGTCAGCTTTACGTACGTCTGTGGACAACTTTCATTAAAATCATTGTGATTCATTGTGAAACTGTAGCAGGTCAATGGATGTCACAGGGATACGCGGCCCTTCAAATGTGGCACAGGACACATTTATGTTCACACAGTGAAAAGAATGTGGCCACATGCGTCCCAGACCACCTCTGAATGGGGTTTGAGTGATCAGATCTCATGACGCATTGAGGATGTTTGGGTGCGTTCCCACATGTACTTAGCACTGACCATTTGTGATCGGATCACTCAGGGTAAAAGGTCCAATTCAGGCACTCAAATAAAAATGTGTAAAAAAAATACAGTGCAATAGAAAACAAATACAGGGTAATGTCAGACAAATTATTCACATTGTGTTAATAGCCGTGTGTGGATGAGGACGTGTTTCCCTCCCGAATGTTCTCTCCTCTGTGTAACCACAGCTCCAACAGAAGGTGCCAAATACACATCAGGCCTGTCAGACTCCAGATGATCAACTACTTCGGTGGTCTGTCACACGTTTACTGTCCCGTCAAGATGCAAAAGTGCTACTTCTTCCTGTCATAGTTCTGTTCCAACCAAATGCATTGACTTAGCTAAAAACCTCTACAAGTGATGGTTGGCAGGAAAGAAATCAATCAAACTATTAATGACCACCTGTAACCACTGCTGTTGCCATGGTGCCACCCAATAAAACATCTGCTGTGTTTCCAGGCCAACAAGCATATAACAGAGGATGCTGTGTGTGGACCACAGGAGGTGTTGAGCACATCTTGAAAGGAGATGTTTCTGGTCACTCACTCTGTCTCTTGCCTATGCATGTCATTGCTTTGGTAGAGCAAAATGACTTTGTCCACAAAGACTTAGCCAGACCTAACTTTCCAAATACTATTGGAATCACCCCACTGTTAATGCTTACACAAACACTATTCTCACACACACACACACACACACACACACACACACACACACACACACACACACACACACACACACACACACACACACACACACACACACACACACACACACACACACACACCATGTAATTTACGACAAGCAAATGAAAAACGAGATGCGGTACAGACTGAGGACAGAAGTTCAGATTTTCCTTCTGTCTCCGTGGTCCTGAGCATGAATTTGTTAAATCATCAGTTATGTGATGAGGCTCATCGCCATAGTTACCACAGTGGACAAAAAGGTATGCATGATGTCACCATCAAATATTTTTTCAGGACACTGGTAGTGGGGACACACCATTATCACATCCATTTCAGCAATGCCCAGTAAAAACTACTCTGGCTGTTTTACATCTATAACTTATATTCTGCCTGTTATCATATCAGTTTTAGAGGAAATATTAAATAACTGTAGGACAGATTTAATAGATCAGTGGAATTAACAATTGACTTGGTTTTCTGATTTCTATGCAGGTCTTACATTTTATTTTGAACACATTTTCAAACACTGATTACTAGGTTACTGACTTTATATTTACTAGAAAGACATGGGGGTGCAATCTGTCTCTACATTATTCACCTTCTTAAATGTTGCCAAAAATATATATAAATATTCAATCCATCTTTAAAATCACAAATATGCAATAGTATCATTGAGCATGTAGACCCAGAGACAGGAGAACAGATTCAGACTGACACCGCTGACAGTATATACATATATAACAGTGCTGCTCACAGGCACTTCGGCAAGGATCACAATAATGGATCACAGTCCATGCCAGTTTTTACCAAATGTCAACTGAGAATTACTCAAGAGCTAAAATAGAACTAAATGTGAAATCCAGTTGGTCCAGTACAATTCACAGTTCGCCTCTTAACCTATAGCTCAGGGACTGACTCTGACATAAACATAAATATATTTATGTTACTCCAGGTTGCAGATAATAAAAAACAAAGAAAAGAACACACATTCAGCGCATAGAGCAGAGAGAGAGAGAGAGATCACCTCTCTCTCTCTCTCTCTCTCTCTCTCTCTCTCTCTCTCAAATACATGGTCAACAGACAAACACATGCATGCACACACCCTTTACCCCCTACACGGACAAACACAGCCTATGTCTGGTACCCTTGTTATTATGGACGTTCACATGCTGAACCACTCAGACAAGTATTCCTGCATGAGTTTGTGTGTGTGTATGTGTGTGTGTGTGTGTGTGTGTGTTGTTGTTTGCAGAGTTTTCCTGCTGGTGGTGGAAGTGATTTGGAAAGAATGCAGTGGAAAGGGAGGGGCGTTGTGGCCGTTAAACCAGCAGGGTCGAGCCTCAAATGAAAGCACAGCGCTAACGAGGGCGGATGCTAATTGAAGAGCCTCCCAGCATGGTGTCACAAACACACACACAAGCACTCACATCCTCTCTCACTACAGAACACATACAGTAAAATAAATGTTTACTGTATTTTGAATGGTGCACTGGGTTTGTCTGAGTGTGTGTGTGTGTGAGGGTGCAGATGCAAACAGCTGCTGCAAGTGACAACAGCAGTGTCCACATTGGGGTCCGGCAGCAGTGTGTATTTTTACATCATCTGATCGTCACTTTGTGAGATCGCCAATCCCTGATGCGACTAAGATGGGGGGCTGGCGTGTGTTCTAGGCAGCACACCACCATAGCTCAGCTGTTGTAGCTTGGTTAACCTCGTTGGCCTTCCCATTCCCAAAAGACTTCAAAGCTATAAGGATACTGACAGATGAATAGCGGCAGCAGATGTCTGAGGATCCCACCGTCAGATGTACATGTGAGTGTCATACAAAAAAGACACCATGAAGGGAGCAGAGTGGCTATTTTATATGTCAATTCTAATTGTACCCTATTACCAATGGTTCACCGCAACATTTTTATACAATTAATTTTGACATGTAGGAATGCATCAGTTTGACTTTTTCTCTTTATGTCCAATAACCATTTCCTCTACCAGTGCTCATTTCCCTCCACATCAGAAATCTGGAGACCACACTGGGATCATTTTAATGTAAGGTAACACAAAGCCATGGATCAGTGTGTCACTAAAAACTGCATCAGTGGTCTGTGGCAAAGGAATGACGGCAACTCTGAATTTTATAATGACAGTGATATTTAATATGGGTCAATCACATCTCGCAAAAACATGATCTACTTAATAAAGTCCAGTGGATTGGAGCAAACCTAGTGACACAGGTCAGTAATGTTTTGGGATTCGGGATAATATTTGAATAAGTCAATTTTAATCCAAAAGCACAATTTTTTCCCCAACGACTTTTTATAAGGGAAAATTGTTGATAAGGCAAAAATAAACAGAGCAATCAATGTGTTGGCCTGAGTCAATACTTTCCAACCTCTAAGTTGAGGATGTGTAAATCACATTGTGGCACTAACATGATTAATTAGGATTTGGATGTACAGACAGTACTTGTTAGACTGACACATTCATTGTGGATTGAGTTATAAGTAACACTATACAACTTTTTATCATCAAAATAGCAGCTTCAAATAAGTTTGATGGTTCACTGACTTGGAATAGTGAGATCGGTGCTACTTTTATCCTCACTCCTCACCCTGAATACCATTTATTTCTCTATGTAACTTTGGTGAGTGGGTATGATCTCCAGTGAGAAGTGAGGAACTGATTGTGAGAATCAGACCCAGCAAGTTCATAAGCAATGTGGATCTGTAGATCAGTTACAAAGAGTAGGAAGTCAAAAACCAGCGTTTATATCCAAGGAAACTTAAAAACTTGAAGAATTGTCAACAGAGTTTGGTGTATTTGTTACAGCAGCAGCTCTTCTGGTTAAGGAAGCCAGGGATCATGGGTAATCCAATGTTCAGTTGGGTTTCAGTTCAGTGGGACTACGTAGAGCTCAACACATTGATAGACTTTGTTTATTCTCTACATAAAAACTTCTTAATCACTCGTACATGAAGCCCAACAGAATTAAACACCACGTGTGGCTGCAGAGAGCACTGTTGTTCAGTAAAAGTTACATAGTGTTGCTTTAACTGGCCTCATAACAGCCATTATATAAATTACATCAACTAACATTGTATTTTTGTTTTTTATTTGACAAAATTTGTATCATATCTATGATATTTAAAATAACAATTGTGTCTTAAAGGTCAAGGTGCTAGAATGAAACCTTGTCAGAACCACTTTGAATCTGACATGTAAATTCAACCGGTTTGTTTCACAAAGTCAGTGTTTGCTGAAGTGAGGTGTCATTTATTCTTCTGGTTCTCACCTGTTCCTCTGTGATGAGCCCTGGATGTGTTTGCTTCTCATCATTGGTGTAGAGCAGAGGCAGGCTCTGACACAGCTGGCCGAGCAGCATGGCCACTTCCTTCATGCTCCGCCAGCAACATACCAGCACCATCTGGGCTGTCACCCTGTAGCCTTCACCACCTGAAGCCAACGCATACACCCACAGTGACACAAATGAACAGAAACAAAATTACATGTTTCATTGCCTAAATGATGTAATGTACAATGTTACAACTTTGTTTGCAATGGAAACCATAAGAAGTCCAAAGCCAAATAATGTGCCTGCTTTTGTTGTTTATGTTGGGTCACATAAGTTACATACACTTAGCAAACACACACCAAACAATTTTATTTTCCTCGTCACGGTTAAATTACAGTAATTTTGGTAATCATTAAATAGTTTCTGAGGAGTGACAGACTAAGCATCATGTACAGTAAATATACAGTATAACACAACACTGCCCCCATCAGGACATCAGTGGTGGTTTCACTAACTGAATCTGTAGCTCAGAGGAAACAGTGGAAAAGGTAAGTGGAGAGACTTTAACTAATGAGACATTTTAGGCTTATCTTAAAGCTGGTGAACCTGGCTGATTTTTAAACAATCACAGTTAATTCACAACTACAATCAAGTTAAGGTCTAAAGAAAAGCTACATTCCTGTGAGATTACATTAGTAAGTCTAATTCTTTATAACTCACCAGTGTTGAGTGACGGTGTGTGTGTAGTCTGACTGTGTGTGTGATCGTCTCCATGGTGTGCGTCCAACTCTCTGGCACTGTTGAAGAAGTCATTGGTGTCCCTGGGCTGGATCTCCTGCAGGATCCTCTGCAGACCTGCTGACATCTCTGTCCAAACACACACAAATATTTCTTATTCACAATATTATATCCATTGCGATAAAATTCAATGATCTTATATTACTGATTTAGAATGATTCCATGAACTAAATGTATATTCTTGTCTTTAAAAAAAATTGTCAGTTTTATGTTGTGTTTATAAACAATAGACTATATTTATAAATCTATGAGGCATCTGCACTCCTTCCCATTATCCAGAAATGAAGACAAAATATCCTGTATATAAACGCTGCCATCAGATGCATTTGTAGTCAGAGTCTGCACAGTAAGGATTAGGGGAATTGAGCCATGGTATCCAGGTTCAGCCGATACCGCATTTGACCAATTGTGAGTCAGTCTCAGCTGTCAATTGTGACATGCATGTATCACCATTTTTATAGCAGCAGCTAACTAAAACCAAACATACCAGAAAAAGTTACACTTGGACAAAATCTGAAAATTACCTAAAATGACAGAAACCATCTTTGACAAAAATATATTTGGCCTGTACTTTGACTTTTTGTCCCATCCACTAACATGGAGGAGACAGGATATATAACCTATACTGCAGCCAGCCACCAGGTGGCGATCAAGGCGCTTTGGCCTCACTTTTGGGGGTGTCATGTCGTTCTTTACATACAATGAATGTCTAAAGGAAATTTCAGTATTTTCTCTTCTCAAAATCCACAGGAAAAGTTTACCATCTTTGAAAGTCAGGAAACAAACCAGAATTTCCATGCTTAGTGAAACACTTCACTCTTCTGTTTATATAGTTGAAACTGAATTTATTTTAAGCTCATTATAATTTGCCCTGCTGTTAATCACTTACTACACTTATAATACAGACTAATGTGAAAAGGACAATGTTAGGAAATCAGATTACCGGAGTCAGTATCCATGGGGATGAGTCCCTCTGGGGAGGAGCTCTGGACGACGGGGGAAACCACATCAGACATCCTGTAGCACACGGCAATCAGCTCTGACACCAGACATCTCCACTGCTCCGTCTGTCTCAAACTCCTAAACACACACAGAGACATGCACTTATCACACAAGCACCAAAACACAACAAATATCAGCAGGTTATGTGTTGTAAGAAAGCTTACAACAGTGGACACACATGCTGCAAACAACAAAAAACAAGTTGTTTAACATGTGCATTTGTTGTGATGATTCTTGTTCTCACTCAGTGTTTAGATGCTGTAGTACAGCTGTGATGCAGTGAGCTCTTCCATACAGAGGATAAGAAGCAGCTGCTTGTAGGAGAGACGACTCAGCCCTCAACACATCTGACTGCAGACAACACAACAAGAACTGAACCACTGAGGACAGAAAGACAACACAACACATTAGTTTCACATAAGACTGCAGATTTAATGTCTTTTTAACACATACATACATTTATCGAGTGTGTACATCTGGATCTTACCAGCCCGAGTGTTCAGCTCCAGAAGGAGGATCTCTGAATCCTGGGGGAGGAGGGAGGGAGGCTGGAAATCAAGGCCCTGCTGCTGGGCACAGTGCAGCAGAGCCTGGCTCAGGTGCGGCTGGTGCAGCAGCAGGGTGAGGAGGTGGGCTGCTGAAACACTGTCAAAAGGCTTGGTGCTTGTACTGAGCTCCAGAGCAGCCTGAAGGACACAACACATTCTCTCTGGCACCTAAGGTCAGAGAGACAAAGGAGATATCAGCTTAATACTATGACACATGGTGATGCGTTTGCTTAAACTACATGCAATATCTGGATGAATGTAGTGTCTTAAGAATCACTATTTGACCGAACTGCAGGAAATATCACAGACTGAAAAAATTAGTCGGTACATCACAGCAATATATATTTAAGTTTTAAAAATGTACTTCCAAATATTACACTGAATTTGAATTACATAACATCAATTCTACACTCTAAAAATAAGGTCTTACAAAAAAAATCTTGTAGAAGACTTTTTTAAGAATAGCTTGTGTTTGGAATATTAACCTGTAGCCCCACAGCTGATGGAGGGAGTTGCGGCAGCAGTGTGGAGGCTGCCTGTTTGACTTCCAGGAAGTTGCTGGCAACACAGTAGAGGACATTCTGAGCATGTGCAGAGGTCACAACCTCGCCCAGGGCAAACACATCAGGCCCTGAGGACAATGGAGGACAGGTGGAGGTGAAGAAAAGCAGGAGGTGACAGTGAGTGACAAGAGGAAGAGTACACGCTGAGACAGATGGAGCACCAGGCTGGCATCAAACTAAAGAGACCGAACAAAAATGGGAAGGCTGCTGGCTCTGGCACTAACAGGGTTCCAGTTCTGTGAGTTGGCCAATGCTATTGTATGACATGTGCCAAGCATCATGAGGAAGGTGCCCTTGAGTGAAGCACCGAACACCAAGCTGCTGTGAGCCGGTTGTTTGAGTTTGCTTCCTCCTTAGTGTATGACCAGGTATGTTCCAATAGTGGATCAAAAAATAGAAGCCTAAAGATTGCAGTATGAATGATGACAGGTCAGCCATTACAACATGTTTTTTATATATATACACTACGGTTCAAAAGTTTGGGGTCACTTAGAAATTTCCTTATGTTTCAAAGAAAAGCACTGTTTTTTTCAATGAAGATAACATTAAATTAATTTGAAATACACTCTATACATTGTTAATGTGGTAAATGACTATTCTAGGTGGAAACGTCTGTTTTTTAATGAAATATCTACATAGGTGTATCGAGCCCCATTTCCAGCAACTATCACTCCAATGTTCTAATGGTACATTGTGTTTGCTAATCGCCTTAGAAGACTAATGGATGATTAGAAAACCCTTGAAAACCCTTGTGCAATTATGTTAGCACAGCTAAAAACTGTTTTGCTGGTGAGAGAAGCTATAAAACTGGCCTTCCTTTAAGCTAGTTGAGTATCTGGAGCATCACATCTGTGGGTTCGATTATACTCTAAAATGGCCAGAAAAAGAGAACTTTCATGTGAAACTCGCCAGTCTATTCTTGTTCTTAGAAATGAAGGCTATTCCATGCGAGAAATTGCGAAGAAACTGAAAATTTCCTACAAACGGTGTGTACTACTCCCTTCAGAGAACAGCACAAACGGGCTCTAACTAGAGTAGAAAGAGAAGTGGGAGGCCCCGGTGCACAACTCAGCAAGAAGACAAGTATATTAGAGTCTGTAGTTTGAGAAATAGACGCCTCACAGGTCCTCAACTGGCAGTTTATTTAAATGGTACCCGCAAAACGGCAGTGTCAACGTCTACAGTGAAGAGGCGACTCCGGGATGCTGGCCTTCTAGGCAGAGTGGGAGAGAAAAAGCCATATCTGAGATTGGCCAATAAAAAGAAAAGATTGATATGGGCAAAAGAACACAGACATTGGACAGAGGAAGATTGGAAAAAAGTGTTATGGACAGACGAATCAAAGTTTGAGGTGTTTGGATCACACAGAAGAACATTTGTGAGACGCAAAACAGGTGAAAAGATGCTGGAAGAGTGCCTGACGCCATCTGTCAAGCATGGTGGAGGTACTGTGATGCTCTGGGGCTGCTTTGGTGCTGGTAAAGTGGGAGATTTGTACAAGGTAAAAGGGATTTTAAATAAGGAAGGCTATCACTCCATTTTGCAACGCCATGCCATACCCTGTGGACAGCGCTTGATTGGAGCCAATTTCCTCCGACAACAGGACAATGACCCAAAGCACACCTCCAAATTATGCAAGAACTATTTAGGGAAGAAGCAGGCAGCTGGTATGCTGTCTGTAATGGAGTGGCCAGCGCAGTCACCAGATCTCAACCCCATTGAGCTGTTGTGGGAGCAGCTTGACTGTATGGTACGCAAGAAGAGCTAACAAATTAACAGCTAGAATGCCAAAGGTCTGTAATGCTGTAATTGCTGCAAATGGAGCATTATTTGACGAAAGCAAAGTTTGAAGAACAAAATTAATATTTCAAATAAAAATCATTATTTCTAACCTTGTCAATGTCTTGACTATATTATCTATTAATTTTGCAACTCATTTGATAAATAAAAGTGTGAGTTTTCATGGAAAACATGAAATTGTCTGGGTGACCCCAAACTTTTGAATGGTAGTGTATATGGGTCCATGGTGTACAATATGAGGCTTGTGGACTTGTAGAACATTTTCTGCAGGATAATGAAACAAATTATGTTGTACTGAACAATCCTGTTTTTTATTTTTTGACATCTTCCTCTGTATCGAGAGCCTACTGTGGTAACAGAGTGGACAAAGTCAAATAGACAAGGGTTCTGTGTTTTTTCAAACAGTAAAAATGATGGTCTGAACACAACCTTACTTCTCACAGATGGTGGACTTTTCTTTCTACCCTGTTTGTCCATGCACAGCTCGTCATATAATCGTGATTTACTGGAGAAAATCTGGAACTGTTGGCTTGATTCAAGGATCTCTTTGCTAATAGAAATACAATAGAATCCTTGTCAAGTAAAACTTGGATCGCAATGAATCAAAAGCAAGATTCAAATGAATTGTGCAGCCCTCCTCCTCAGCCATCAGCACTTCCAGACGAGCGTTTTCAGCCTCAAGCTCTTCCAGCCAGGTGTTTTCAGCCTCTAGGTCCTCTGGAAGAATGTTTTCAGTCTCCAGCTCCTCCGGACGAGCGTTTGCAGCCTCCAGCTCCTTCAGTCCGGGGTTTTTAGCTTCTGTCTTCTCCATCCAGGCGTTTTCAGTCTCCAACTCCTTCAGACACATAATTTCATCCTCCAGCTCCTCCAGACGGTTGTTTTCAGACTCTGGTTCCTTCAGTTTGGCGTTTTCTACCTCCAGCTCCTTCAGCAAGGCATACACAGCCTCCAGCTCTTCCAGCCAGGTGTTTTCAGTATCCAGCACTTCTGGATAAGCGTTTTCAGCCATGATGGAGAGAACACGACTGTGAACTGATACAGTCTTCTTACAGCAATTATAACTAATTATGGAAATATGTCTTTAAAGAGAGTTGTCCCCCTCAATATCATTGCAAACTGAGCAATGATCATTTTTGCATTCTGAAGCATTTCAAGAGAAAAATGGGGAACCTCCTGCTCGCCGTCCCCTCTCTCTCCTCCTTCTCTCTCTTTTTCCTTTCTTTCTTCTCCATCTTCTCCTCCTTCTCTCTCTTCTTTCTTTCTTTCTTCTCCATCTTCTCTCTCTTCTTTCTTTCTTTCTTCTCCTCCTTCTCTCTCTTTTTCCTTTCTTTCTTCTCCTCTTTCTCCTTCTTGACCCTCTCCTTGTAGCTGTCGGTCTTCAAGGCCTGTTCCTGAAAAGACAGAGACAACATAAGTTTCACGCTTTTCTTTTTTAAAGTCTGAATCGGAAACAAATCAACAATCCAATATTATTCAAATCAAAATGAGTTGATGTAACGTACCTGAAGCACAATGTTCTGCTGGATCGGGAGTTTTATGTCGTCCTCCAGCTCCAACTCTTCATGCTCAGTGGACCACCAGGGACAAACATATTTCATGCAGATCTGCTTCTTGAGAGCAGGGTTTTTAGCCTCCAGCTCCTCTGGACGAGCGTCTTCAGCCTCCAGGTCCTTCAGCTCGATGTTTTCCACCTCCAGCTTCTTCAGCAAGACATTTACAGCCACAGGCTCCTCCAGCCAGGTGTTTTCAGCCTCTAGGTCCTCTGGAAGAATGTTTTCAGCCTCCAGCTCCTCCGGTTGAGCATTTTCAGCCTCCAGCTCCTCCAGACGAGCGTTTGCAGCCTCCAGCTCCAGAAGGTCGGTTTTAGCCTCTGGCCTGGCATTTTCAGCCTCCTGCTCCTTCAGCCTGGTGTTTTCAGCCTCCTGCTCCTTCAGCCTGGCGTTTTCAGCCTCCACCTCATTCAACCAGGCATTTTCAGCTTCTGTCTCCTCCAGCCAGGCGTTTTCTACCTCCAACTCCTTCAGCCAGGCATTGTCAGCCTCCAGCTCCTCCAAACGGGCATATCCAGCTTTTGTCTCCTCCAGCCTGGCTTTTTCAGCCTCTGTCTCCTCCAGACCAAAAATTTCAGCCTCCAGCTCTTCCAGAAGAGTGTTTTCAGCCACCAGCTCCTTCCGCCAGGCATTGTCAGCCTCCAGCTCCTCCAGACCGAAAATGTCATCCTCCAGCTCTTCCAGAAGAGTGTTTTTAGGCACCAGCTCCTTCCGCCAGGCATTGTCAGCGTCCATCTCTTCCAAACGGGTGCTTTCAGCCTCTAGCCCCTCCGGACGAGCGTTTGCAGCCTCCAGCTCCAGAAGGTCGGTTTTAGCCTCTGGCTCCTTCAGCCTGGCGTTTTCAGCCTCCTGCTCCTTCAGCCTGGCGTTTTCAGCCTCCTGCTCCTTCAGCCTGGCGTTTTCAGCCTCCAGCTCCTTCAGCCAGGCATTGTCAGCCTCCAGCTCCTCCAGACCGAATATTTCAGCCTCCAGCTCCTCCAAACGGGCATATCCAGCTTTTGTCTCCTCCAGCCTGGCGTTTTCAGCCTCTGTCTCCTCCAGACCGAAAATTTCAGCCTCCAGCTCTTCCAGAAGAGTGTTTTCAGCCACCAGCTCCTTCTGCCAGGCATTGTCAGCCTCCAGCTCCTCCAGACTGAATATTTCAGCCTTCAGCTCTTCCAGAAGAGTGTTTTCGGCCACCAGCTCCTTCCACCAGGCATTGTCAGCCTCCAGCTCCTCCAGACCGAAAATTTCATCCTCTAGCCCCTCCAGGTGGGTGCTTTCAGCCTCCAGCCCCTCCGGACGAGCGTTTGCAGCCTCCAGCTCCAGAAGGTCGGTTTTAGCCTCTGGCTCCTTCAGCCAGGCGTTTTCTACCTCCAGCTCCTTCAGCCAGGCATTGTCAGCCTCCAGCTCCTCCAAACGGGCATATCCAGCTTTTGTCTCCTCCAGCCTGGCGTTTTCAGCCTCCAGCTTCTGGTTCTCCCTCATCGAGTCCTGGAGGGCCTGCATCATTTTGTGGATGCTGTTGATCCTCTCCATGTCCTCTCCATTAACAGGTGGTGCAGTGTAGCAAGAAGGTTTCTGTAGAGTATTTTCTTCTGTAGCTGTGTACAAAAGTTGTTGTAGAGTATTCTCCTGTCTTGTGACGGACAAAGTTGCAGGAGAGATGTTTCTCGTGTGTCGGACGTTGGATCAAGCTCGTCGTGTGTGGTGCCACTGACAAATGTGTCTGTTAAATAGGTGATCAACATCAAAGTCATCGAAGTCATCAACATCAAAGGCGTCAAAGTCATAAAAAGGCGTCAAAGTCATCAAAAGGAGTCAAAGTCATCAAAGGCTTCCGTGTGGGTAGGGGGGGTGGCAGTCCAGAGAGTTGTCCCTCTCAATATCATTGCAAACTGAGCAATGATCATTTTAAATAGTAACACAATATGCAGTAAACGCATGTTCGCAAAATAAACCGCTCCCCTTGCCTCACGGTGGTTTGGTCCACTCACTGGCAGCTTCTTTAAATGGTACCCGCAAAACGCCAGTGTCAACGTCTACAGTGAAGAGGCGACTCCGGGATGCTGGCCTTCTAGGCAGAGTGGCAAAGAAAAAGCCATATCTGAGACTGGCCAATAAAAATAAATGATTGATATGGGCAAAAGAACACAAAGATTGGAAAAAAGTGTTATGGACAGACGAATCAAAGTTTGAGGTGTTTGTATCACACAGAAGAACATTTGTGAGACGCAGAACAGGTGAAAAGATGCTGGAAGAGTGCCTGACACCATCGGTCAAGCATGGTGGAGGTAATGTGATGTTCTGGGGCTGCTTTGGTGCTGGTAAAGTGGGAGATTTGTACAAGGTAAAAGGGATTTTAAATAAGGAAGGCTATCACTCCATTTTGCAACGCCATGCCATACCCTGTGGACAGCACTTGATTGGAGCCAATTTCCTCCGACAACAGGACAATGACCCAAAGCACACCTCCAAATTATGCAAGAACTATTTAGGGAAGAAGCAGGCAGCTGGTATGCTGTCTGTAATGGAGTGGCCAGCGCAGTCACCAGATCTCAACCCCATTGAGCTGTTGTGGGAGCAGCTTGACCGTATGGTACGCAAGAAGAGCCCATCAAGCCAATCCAACTTGTGGGAGGTGCTTCAGGAAGCGCAGGGTGAAATTTCTACATATTACCTCAACAAATTAACAACTGGAATGCCAAAGGTCTGCAATGCTGTAATTGCTGCAAATGGAGCATTCTTTGACGACAGCAAAGTTTGAAGAATAAAATGAATATTTAGAATAAAAATCATTATTTCTAACCTTGTCAATGTCTTGACTATATTTTCTATTAATTTTGCAACTCATTTGATAAATAAAAGTGTGAGTTTTCATGGAAAACACGAAATTGTCTGGGTGACCCCAAACCTTTGAACGGTAGTGTGTGTGTGTGTGTGTGTGTGTGTGTGTGTGTGTGTGTATGTATGTATGTATGTATGTATACATACATACGTATGCTTGTTTTGTATTATAGTCACTCAACATTTTTACCATTTCTAAACTTTTAAAAGGCTAAAATTACACAGCCATCCTTTTTCAAGGATTTTATCACCTCCACCATGACAAAAACTACTGGACCGATTACCACGAAACTTGGTGGAAGGACAAGTATGGGTCAGCAAATAACCAATTAAAGTTAGGTCTGACTGTCTGCATGGACAGTAAAGATTTTATGGACAATAGCATGAGCAAGCATGCAGCAAATAGCAGTGTAAAAAGCTATACAATGCAGCAATGGAGCAAAATACCAAGTGTAAAAAACATTTTGGATCATTATGAAATTACAAATTAGAATATAGCAGGCAACCAGTCTAGATAATGAATGACATGGCAAAATTGGGTACCAGCCTTCCCGGAAGTATTAGCCCTTCCAGTATTAAATATTATTAAAATTGAATAAATATAATGTATAATAATATAATAAAACCATGGTAACAGTGGGACCATAACACAGCTCTGATGTTCTGTTAAGCTGGTGAGCATCATATGTACCCATGCTGAAGGTGAAGAGCTGGCCCAGGAGACACAGTAGGTGGAGGGACATGAGGCATTTAGAAAAGGACGATCCGGGAAGCAGAACCTCCAGCAGCTGCACACACAGCCAGTGCAGGAACTCCTACATCACACACAGAAAAAATAAGCCTTCATTTAATAAAAAACCAAATGTCAACAGTAACGCAGGGAGTCTACAGCTATAACCAAGTCAAATGTAAGACTTTTAATACCATTGGAAATTAAACTTAAGCTGGTTTTAACCAACATGAGTAGTAATCATTCACGTTCATGTTCCTATACCAGCTAACAGGCAGGTTAGAAAGGCAGTAGTTTAATGCATAAACTTAACCAATGAGAAATCAATGACGCAATGCATACTGGAAGTAATAATTCTTCTGTCTGCCAGAGTGGAGACATTTCCATGGTGACCTTTGGGCAGTGACATGCCTAACAGATTTTACCCATCCAATCTGAATTCATGACTATTTAATACTTTTAAAAAGGCCTTTTTTTATAAGATTGAATTCAAGAAATGTTAAGACTTTTAAAAGGGAATAGTTGCTGATTGTCCTTAATGGAAACCCTGCATTAATGTGTGTTATACCTTGTACAGCTGTATTGTGTGTTGTCCTCTGTCTTTCTTCTCCTGGTCTCTCTCCTGACTCAGTCTCTTCTGCAGCAGCTGAGTGCTGTCCTTCGCTCGACACAGTAACTGTGAAGTAGAAGATTTAAAGTTTCATTTCGTGATTTTCATTTAATCAAATGTCAAACAGTTTCTAGTACCTACAGTGGATCCCTGTTAAAACTAACACCAATGAACCCTCATAAACAGACAGGCTGCTCGTCCCAGCCCTCAGGCAAACACAAGCTTAATAGAAGTGACAAGCCTGACTTTTTCAAATGCAGAGAGAATATAAACTCTTCCAGCACCAAAGATGATGTGACATGAGCAGCTGACCTTCTTCAGCAGACTGACTGTCTGCTGTCTAACACCTGGGGACTGACTGTTGAGATTGGGCAGGAGGAAGTGGCGAGTCAGGTCCATTTCCTGCAAGGTCAGAACTTCAGTGCTGCGGTGGCTCTCACACACCAAACCTAAAGCGTCCATCCTCACCTGGGTAGCAAGAGAAGGTGACACATAAATGGAAATCCAAGATGTATGCCAAAAAATGTCAAAAACATCTTGAAATAATCTTATTGGAAGACCACAAATACACACTCAAGGAGAAACACATACTCACTTGATCATGTTTGTGTACGAGGGCTTGCTGGAGGAGCGAGAGGGGCACCAGTCCTCCCCACAGACCCTCTTCTGAGGATGGAACAACTCCCTGGGCCCTCGCTGCCCGCAGGCACGTCATCAGAGCACCGAGTTGACCCCTGCTGCCTGAAGCACCAAACAGAAAATAAAAAACGTATTTACACAAAAGTTTCTATATTTCATAAAGTGTAGTGACTATGTTACAGAATGATCTCTTTCAAGTGACAACTGAATACTTTGTATGACCGGATGAGATACAGATATATGTGGTATGTGCCTTTGCCTGTGCTGCAGGGCGGTGTGTCCTGCAGGGCCTGCACCATGTGAGCCAGGCTTGAGGGGCTGCAGCGAAGCAGCTTGGGCAGGAAGTAGTCCAGGATGTAAGTGGTTTGGTCCAATCTGGCACGGCAAAGCACCTGTAGCAGCGGGGTTACCCATGTCCTGTGCCAAGGCTCCATCCAGTCCTCTGTTGTTCCTGCTGCAACAGCCTCAGTTGCCAGCTGAGTTTTGTGACTAACAAACAGCCTCTCCAGCAGGTCGCTGGCATAAGGAGCCATGGTCTGATCACCCATCAAACCCAGGAGACATGACGGCAGTTGGGGCTGGATGTTGAGCAAGTGCCCTGCTCCATAGAGCTCCACCAGGCAACCCAAGGAGCCATACTTCCCCCTCATGTGCCACTCCAGTCCCAGCAGGCTTTGGGTGAGCTCTGTGATGTAAGAGTCCTTGGTAGGGTCGGAAGTGGAGGGGTTGGTAAGTTGATGGAGCAGGAGGAGGTTGCGGAACAGAGATCGGGTTTGGTGGCGCACTCCGTCTAGTGGGTGCTCCCAGTGCGAGTAGATGTGCTCCAGGAGGTGTTGGTGCAGCTCGGAGCCTCCGCTGAGGGACTGCTGGAGGTGAGGAGGGCAGGGCTGCATCACTCCCTGCAGGCAGTCCAGAGCGGCGCCACTCCACAGGGTCAGCACCCGAGCCACCACCATTGCTGTACTGGACTCCTTCACACTACAAAAAAAACAAAACATAACTATGCTTGTTATAGCTCTGAGAAATACCTTTTCTTTTTTTCAGATATATTGTCAGACCTACCTGACATCCAGATCCAGCAGCGTGTTTGGGACCAACAGCAGCAGTTGTTCCCACTGTGGTCCTGGCAGAGCACCCTTCCAGCTCAACATAGCCAGAACCCCATGACACAGATAGAGAGAGACCCCTGGCAGACGACCACTAGTGCACAGACTAACACACCTCTCTTTGAGCCACTGAGGGGCCAGGTCTAAGCCCTGGGTAGAGCCATGCAGCAAACTGCACACCTGACACACACAAAGAATGATCGAATAAAAACTTGTCTTTCAAATATAATTTCTGAAATGTTTTGGTTGAATGTGTCTTTAAAAGGGCATGAACTTATGTTGCTACAGATGTGACTATAAAAGACTGTTGCTCAAAGATAAGGAAATTACAAAACATTACCAAAAACTACAAAAAACTAATTTTCACAGGAACTTTGGTGGTGACAAATAATTTGTTTGACATTCCACTGTAATTTACTGATTTCAAATATTTAGTAAAACTTCAGGCAAATCAGGGTTTTACTGTACATTCATTTTTTGATGTGCTACATTCTTACTTTACATTTGTATTCATGAGGGCAGGTGAGTTATACAGTAGTGGTGAATTTGGTGTGTCTTTCAGGAAAAGTAAATTTTCTCCTAATGTGCACAGGAAATGATGTGACATATCCATAACTCTTAATCCTTTACTTACCACAGAAGCAACTTCATCCCCAGAGCCCATGATGGACCTGATCATCAACACTACAGCCATGCCGGCTGTGCTCTGGACTGACTGGATGAACTCCTCTAGAGGCACAGAGAGCGACAGAGTAGAAAATCAGTAAGAAAATAAGTATGTGGGTACAGTACTTTGTA
Source organism: Verasper variegatus (assembly GCA_026259375.1). NCBI lineage: Eukaryota > Metazoa > Chordata > Actinopteri > Pleuronectiformes > Pleuronectidae > Verasper > Verasper variegatus. Next base: position 4,147,202 of record CM048050.1, read on the forward strand.
GATTCACATTTCAAATTTTCACTCATTCAAAATCAATGGAGGGAGTGTACTCCATCTGCTTATGTACAGCTGCTCAGAACAATGTTAATGTTTGCACACTGTTATTCATTTATCAGTCAATGAAATAGAAATTAATTTCATCTACAAACACTGATGAGACAGTTGCCAAATGTAAATGATTCTGATCATTAAAAAAATTCTTATTTGAGAACAACGGCTACATTTACAGTGAATACAGAAATCTCAATGTGCATGTGGGCCTGTGAATGGTAGAAAGATATTGAATATGATATACATCCTCTTCTTATGGAAACATAATTTATCAAAGTAGAATTGCCACAGCTATTCCTTCAACAGCCAGTTAATTTGAAGGAAAAAGGGTCACAACCTGCTCCTGAGCTACATCATTGAATAATGGCCAGAAAGCTTCCTTCAGTGTTTCTGAGATATCATGTTCACAGAGGCAAAAACATGTTTTGACCTTTGACCACAAAATCTAAGGAGTTCGCCTTCAAGTGAAGCTTTGGACCAAATTTGGAAAAAAATGCCTCACGCCATAACAGATATTGTGATCATGACCTTAAAACATTACACCCAAAGGATATGGTTGTTGTCAGCCAGAGGAATAGAAATAAGACAGCAGCTGATAATCATCCAGCAATGCACTTATTCAGACTCTTCTTTATACACACTTTTATATAGATCACCACAAGTATCATGAAATTGTTAACTTGATTCAAGATAAATCCTAATACAATTAACTGCAACGGGAATAGGTAATGTCTCTTTGTATCCAGGCACCATTACTCTGCTATCACTTTTCAAATTTGTGAAAATGGCAGAGCTGATAGCGCCAACCTTTCCACATCAATGCAAAGAGAGAGCGAACACAAAAAGTAAAACATTATTATTTTTTAGTCAAGTGAGGAAAGCATCCGGTAGATATCCTGATTGTCATTTCCATTGAGTGCATAACAGCCGTGTCTGCGTTGCATATACAGTGTACAACATTTGAGTGTACTGACTGAGGGATTTATATCTACAGACTTATATTGGTTGATATTGATGGATATATTTGGAGGCATGTTTGCCAGTCAAACACTACTGTGGCTTGTATTATATCCTCAAAGTCAGGACACCAGCTATGAGTGTACATCCACATTATATCCAGCATGTTTGTTTCTACTGCTGGTCTCTACGGAACAATCTGTGTTTCTTACCGTCAGTGAGGATGTGTATGTAGCAGCTCAAGAGGCTGCTCAGTGTGTCCTCCATATTGCAGTGACCCTGTTCAGCCTGCAGTGCTTCACTGATTGTCTCCTGTGATCTCTGGACTACCAGCATGGAAGTCTTCACTGCAGCCAGACAGGACTGCATAAGCTGAGCTTGGGCAATGTGGCGGCCTGCTAGACCCCTTGGAGAACAGCAGGGGGCGACAGAGACATACTGATCAACAGTAAGACACAAACCATGCATGTGTCAAATATCTAAATAAAAACTGTGTAAATGCAACCAATCACCCAAAGAAACAACAGTTTAATAGCAGTTATTTTGGTTGAATAAAATATACAGTAAGTTGTTTCTAAAAACGTATGTAATAGCAAAGAAAAAACACATTCACTCCCAATAGTACTCAATACCCTACAAAATGTCTAGTATAAATATAATTAAAGATGTCAAAGAATATTTATTTTAAATTTTCATTCACATTATTTACACAAGTTGCTTTTGTCAATAAAATATGAGATCTTAATTATAGGAATAGGGATTACAAAACATGTCTTTGTACCTGTTCTGATGAAGGTATTGACTCAGTCCATTGTGAAGAAACTGCAAAACTGTAGAAGAGAGACAATGAGGCTGAGGAAGAAAACAGTGTTTTCTCAAAATCAGACATTGAGGACATACGAACACTTACCTTCAGGCAGCAGTTTGTTAATGCATCTCTCACCTGTGGATAAAGCATTTTGAAAGGGAAGATATTTATTTGACTTTGATAACAAGAGATTTAAGATTGATCTGATTATGTTTCTGATAAAAAGCAGAAAATCTGCAGTAAAGAATAACATGGGCAACAGCCCTCTCACCAAGAGGAAAGCAATCCAAACAGGCAGTGATGGTGTCGACATTGTGTGAATATTTGTCTGAGCCTGAGTTGGACAGACAGTCAGACAAGCAGGAACACAAACAGTCTACAGTCCGCTCCTGTACCCAGGCTGGTACTGAACCCAAAGCACTGAGGGTGAATAGAGAAACAGAGAAAATATATAATTCATATAACTGTAATGTAAAAAAAGGAAATTAGAGACAAGTTATGAACTAACAAGATCCAAACTTACAGACAGGCAGCCCAACTAAAAATATTTTTGAAACACAAACATCTATGTTCTATTTTTTAGGCATTTAATGATATCATATGAAGTGAAAACAGAAATGAAAATAAAGCAGTAACTGAACTCAAGCTAGTATTTATAAACACTGATGTAGAGTCTGAATTGTTGGTCATGGGTTTAGATTCTGGTATTTAGGATTTGGAACACAGTGAGACCATTTCTTGCCTCCACAGGAAGTGACCATGGAAGCTCTCTGATAGGCTGTATACCACCATTTACAAACTGCTGTGTACCTGGCGATGGCTCGTCGTAGGGGGTTCTTGGCCTGCAGGGAGGTGAAGACCAGAGCCAGGGTGTGAAGACAGGCCTTCAGAAGGGCATCGTCTGGCTGCTCATCGCTCAGGGCTTCCAACTGGGACCCTGCCTGATGCGGTATGGACACACAACTCAGGAAGCCTACTCGGGTCCATTCACTTAACAAGGAGTAAATTAACAACATGCATACACACTCATCCATTATCTATACCACTTATCCTTTAAGGGTCAGAGGCGGGCTGGAGCCAATCCCAGTTGACACTGCTCAAGAGGTGGGGTACAGCCTGGACAGGTTACCAGCATATCTCAGGACCAACATACAGACAAAAACAACCTTTCCCACTCACATTCACACCTGCGATAAACTTAGAGTCTCAATTTAACTAAACCCCAGACTGGGGACTGTGAGAGGAAGCTGTAATACCCTGAGAAAACCTACGCAGCCACAGGGAGCATGCAAACTCCTCACAGAAAAGCCCCAAACAAACCAAATTAGAAAACCTTATTACTGTGATGCAACAGCGTTAACCACGTTCATCTTGTTGCTGCTAACCTTTTTTATCAGCTGGATCTGCTGCACTGGCTCTGTCAGCTCCAAACAGGACTGCAAGGTCTGGGCAACCTCTCTGATGCCATCTTCTCCACCATCCACAGAAAGGGATGCTAAGAAAGACAAAAACACACAGTTCAATACTATGACACATGCAGTATAACGTGTAATGGAGGGCACACACACATGGACTGACAGAAGTCACATGAGGTAACACATACAAGATCATTTACAAGACTTGTTTTCATTGACCACAGCTTTATTTTGCTCATCAGTGGTGTCATTACCTATCAGCTTGAGCAGGTTCTCCTCCTCCAACACCACAGCCTCCACTCTGGCTGTCTTCTTCTTCTTCACCACCATGACTCTGTGCAGCAGCATCGGTGCAAACGTTTCCATGAATCACGAATAAATCAGTTCAATCAACGTGAGTGTTTTCAGTGCAGGTCAAACATATAATGAGCTGCAACAGGGCTCAACTACGAGGAACACAACTTGTAGGTTTGCATTAACTTATGGACTCTCACACCTGTCAAAGGTGAGAGGGTTCACGTCTCAGATAAAAGATCAAATAACCACCTGATGTTTTCAAACGATCCGTTTCTCTCTACATGACACCCCAGCCCCTCTCTCCCCCCCCCTCTCTCTCTCTCTCTCTCTCTCTCTGTTTCTCTCTCGTTCTCTTCTCTCATACACAAACACACACAGAGAACCTCATGTCCACACTTTCTCAGGTGTTTTACCTCAGCTAAAAGTCCTGCTGCTAACACTGTGAGCTAACTCACGCTAGCTGTCCAGCACTGGCTCTACGACCCAAGTTAGGTCGAGAGACGCTCTTGGTAACACAGAAACATTACGACAGTAAACACTCACAGAGTCAACTGACTAATAAAGATGTGAAATGAAATAGAACCCGTATCCACCTCAGATGAACATGTGGTGTAGTTGGAGTCTGTTTGCCTCAGCTGGTAACTGTAACCAGTGTCAAGCTGGAAGTTATAACACTTCCTTTTCCGGTCAAATCTCTTTCAAATTAAAGTGTACTCTATTGAACAACCTTATGAAATGCAGTAGATGAATATATTTCGTTAATATTTATATTCTTTATTTGATTACACAGTTATTTGAAAGTATATGGTACGAAACGTGTGGTTGAACAGAGTGTAATACATATTTGTATAATGTAAAGCTTTAACTTTGAAGCCATGCTGTTTGAGCTTCTTGTTTTGTTCTCGTTATTTTGACAGAACCAGGATCCATGCCGCACGCGGGGGACGTCACTTCCGACGGACTGTAACAGCCCGCCCACAGAGACTGAGCTGTCCGTAGAGTAGCGCTCCATGTTTGTATTGGTGGAAAACACACGTCAGTCAAGATCGGTCTTCGTGGTTATGCCGCACAGAGAAACTCCCATCTGACATGTGATTGGACACCAGTCGCGAGGCCACGCCCCCATATTCCAACCCGTTCCTAACTTTGTGCCTGAGCTGGAATGAAAACCTGAGAAAACTGAACCATTCACCGCGTTTATTCAAGGTTTCCTCACAGGACTCAGAATAAAACACGTGTAAACACTGGAGTGGACATGACGTGACGTCGGCCGGACACTTCGTCAATATCGTCAAGGGTAAGGTTTTTTTTAATATATATTTAATAGGAAACGATGGAGGGTGACCGTTTTATGAGTTTTCAAAGTGAGAATGATTTAAACGTTGTTATTGACTCACTCGTGGGTAAAGTTCAGACTAATTTGTAACCGAATGTTTTTACAGAGTAACAGTGATGTGAAAACAATTATTAAGTTGACCACACTAAGGAAATAAAGTGGTTCTATGTTTGTCTTTTGTTTGCTGGTGTTATGATTCAGAATATAAAGCCTACAATTTGTCTGTTTGTTTTATGGTTAAATACACAATCCATCCGGTGGGTTATGTATTTAACTGTATTTAAGTGTAACACATGGGTGGTCTCACCATGTGTTATTATAGTCTCTATAAATTCAGTTTAAAAACACCACAATAGAAACCTACGAGGGCCTAATTTTTGACTTGTTTACTTCAGTTTATTGTCTTTCACCATCTTTTAGCCCTGAGTGAGGACCATCACCCTCAGTAAATCATTTCTATGAGTGCATGAGTGTTTGTTCTAAAACAATGTGTCCAATATATTAAACTTTTATAATCAATGAGGCTTCACATCTGAACACTCAAACGTTTTTTTGAGGGGTGGGGTGGGGGTGGGGGGGGTATAAGGAGTGACTTGTTATACCTTATAATACACATGACCTCATTGTTTTTGCACAGTTCATTTCCCAGTGAGAGGTGGATCCTCAGGCAATTTTAACCTCATTTTAAATCTGTTAACAGCAGGTAGAAGGGTCTTTAAGTCTTGCAGCACGCCTCCACACCAAAACACAAGGATGTGCTCACACAGCACATTCTGCTTCACTGTCTCTGTGCACTGACTTTACTCAGGAAGTGAGAGTGAGAGTAAATCACGGACAGAATAACAAAGGGGTCAGGGGTTAACTGGTCTTTAATGTTTTCCACCAACTAGAGAGAGAAAGAGAGAAATTCTACACAGATTCTTATTCTACAAATTAAGAACACATGAGTGAAGTCACCTCTCAAAACATCGCAGAAAACCAAAATAAATACAATAAAAAATATAACCTTATATTAAAATAACAATAACAAATTCTGTGTATACCATATAAAAGGATTATAATTTGAGAATATATAATAATCTATCAACTAAAACCTTCTAGGTTATTACAATGATACTAGTACCTTAAAGCAACACTGTGTAGCTTTTACTGCTGAGCAACAGCGCCCTCTGCAGCCACACATGGGGATTAATTTAAGTAAAAGTGAAAACAAATAGACAAAATGTAAAAATGTAGTGGAGTAGACAGTACAGATATTTGCTGATAAATGCAGTGGTGTAAAAGTCCAAAAATTACCTGAAATTAAATCTACTTAAGTACATATACATGAAAAATGCTCCTACATTAATGACATAAATGTACTTTTTTACATTTGCTGCTTTTAAGTCTTTTTAACTGATCTACGGTTCAGCGTGTGCTGAGTCTGATTCTGACAATTGAAGCGGCTGTGGCTCAGAGGATAGAGCGGGTCATCCTCAAACCAGAGCGTCGGCGGTTTGATCCCATTCTTCCCCATTCTGCATGCAGAAGTGTCGTTGGGCAAGACACTAAACCCCAAACAGCCGTCAGGGCTGTGATATTCTCATAGAAGTGCTGCCCATAGATGCACTGCATGAATGGGTGAATGGCAATAAACAGTACTGTAAAGCGCTTTGATTGGTCTTCAAGACTAGAATGGTGCTATATAAATACAGACCATTTATCCGTCAGTTACACATTTCTCACAGGAGATTGTACGCACTCACCAAAGTTACATAGAACAAGAACAGACATTCATGGTGAGGAGTGGGAATGATTTAAGGTGAAAAGTTGCAGTGTTGCTCTAAAGTGTCTGTTGACAAAGTTGCCCAATTTATCATATTTTACAGTAGCCTTTATTTGTAATATTATCTGAGGACTACCATATAAAAAAAATATTCCTTATGATATCATTTTATAAAGGTATGTGAAGGCCTTGTCCTCATGTTATAAGTCATTAAATTCCTTGCATTTTGCTCTTTATGTTGTTTTGTTTGGCGACAGACTCTTTTTTTTCTTGTGTTTACCGCAGCAAACAAGCATCAGAAATAAGCCTGTTGAAACCAGTTTATTGCCTCCCTCCACACATGTTTGTGAGGAGACCAGTCGGGTAATGAGAGGTTATTACATGGAAGAGAAACCCAGACTTTCTATCCTCCTCCTCCTCTTCCTATCCTTCATCTGAGATCCTCGTATCTCTCTCCCTCTTTTTCTCTCTCACTCACTCGCTCTTCATCACTTTATTTACCGGCTGTTTTTTCCCTGGAAAACCTGATGTAAGTCTGGCACCAGGGAGTGTACTGAGGTGTTTTGGAGCAACAGTAGTGTTTTACTGTTTGGCCAAGCAAATGTGATACGCCCACTGCCCTCGCTGGTCCAACTGGACTCGACCCTGGAATATTTCAGGGGGGTGGCTGGTGGCGGAGCGTCTGTACAACAACAACAAACCCTTTGTGCGTCTGTGTGTAGGTATGTTTATCAGATATGGTCCAGTTACTGTTTTACATGTAGTGCAAAGAATGAAACCTGAATTCATTTCACATTGAAATCTCAAACAGAATCTCTTTGTAATATTAGCACAAGCGTGTGTCAGTCCTCTACTGGGTCTCCCAGAAAATACAGACAAGCAGTTCTTCATACTGCGGAGTAGCCTTTGAGCAAAACTCTGAATCCCAACCCAGCTTCACGGGTGGTTGTCTCTTGCTGACCCTGATCTCTCATCTCCTTCAAGAGGAGGAAATGAAAAAGCGGATTTTCCCACAGGAAGCCTCCAGGAGATTGGTTGTATTAATATGTACATATATTGACTCTCTCTCGCTCGCTGCTGCTGTGTGTTACAGAGGGTCGGCCGGTATGGCGGATGGGGAGGAGGCCATGAGCCAGGAGGACTGGAAGGAGAAGTGTATGGTGCTGGAGGCGCTGCTCATGAAGTTCAAAGTGCAGATCATCAAGATTCGAGAGCTCACCGCCGACAAAGTTGGTTCAAGTAAACTTTTTCTATTCTGTTTATCACGTAATGACTCAACTCATCCACAGGGAGATTGGGGTGGTTAAAGGAGTGAGATAATGATTAGAATGGTGCCAGTTTGAATTTGGTGATGGTGAGAGGAAGTGGACATTAAAGCTGCTGCACAGCTGTGAGGTCTGTACTGCAGGGGTGCGTTCCATTTAGCTTAAGTGGCTCCTCTTGATGTGAAGTAGTTGAGAGGATGGAGTTAGTCTCATTCACTAATTACAGCATCACTTTTAGGAAACATAAATCAGTGCAGACAACCATTCCGTAAATACAATTTTTTTATTGAAAAATGGCGGACTCCTAATGACTTCTGATGACTATACTTCATTCAAAACTGAAAGAACAGAACACAGATGTGAAAGAGAAAAAAAAAACATTTAATTGCTCTAAATAAAACCAGTAATTGGTTTGTGAAAGGCAGAGAAAGTAAGTGTGTGCAGATGTGTAGGAGAAATATTTGATACCAATAAGCACTTGAAACAGGATATAAGAATAGACAAAGACAATGAAAGTCTTCTGGCTCATAAAGAAAAAGTAGATAAAGTGTTTTTATGAGTTATGATTCAGAATAAACTGATCATTTTTATATCCTGAATAACAGTGGATCCACTATTGGTGCAGTTAAACATGTTTCCATGGGTAGTTAAACCCACTGTGTTGCAATCATGCTGTAATATTAATTTTATTATACTGTTTCCACAAGAGCCAGCTGTTGCACCATCAGATCTAACAGCCAATCACTGAGCTGATTCCTCGAGCTCCCGCTGAGCAGCAACTCAAACCTCTGTTCATGTTGTTTGATGGGGGCGATGTGGGAAGATTTGGCCATGGCACCGCAGATGATGTTAAAATTTAAAAATCACCAACATGTGGTCCTCATCAGTACAGGAAGACATCCACATTCAGACGGAGCGATGTGGTGCTTCTGGTGGGGGACAGAGCCACCCGTCCCTCCCAGCTGGCCGACACTGGGTCGGCCCAAACTGTTCAGTGGCCTAGATCTGAAGCCGCTCTCCAGGGATGCTGATTAGAGCTCTAATGTAAACAGCAGTCTGACCGCAGGGCTCCGCCACGCATTGCATGCTGGGATTGACCCAGCTCCAGTCAATTACAGAGTCAAAGTAAGCTCAGCTGGACAGCAAAACAAACTCCTGGAGAGACTTGGAAGACAGATTGGCTCTGGTGGGTTTGTGCTGCCCATGTACCACATGTGAAAGTCTCTGCTCTGTATTTTTGGCCTTATCCATCCTGTTTGACAGGTTGAATTTGAGACGAATTTTCCACTCAGTGTCGTAAAATACACCATTAAATGCAAGAGCAGCACACAGTGTAACAAATGTAGTGTTATATGCAGTAATTCAGCTTCAACAGTTTCTACCACAGAAGTGTTTACTCAATCTTTATTTAATAGTTTAGACCTCAGTTGCCTTTTCTTTCTTCTGTTAAAAAAGCAGCATTATGCCTGCACCACTAAACTGCTGTCCTCAGTTCACTGTAGTATGTGTTTTTTAGAACCAGAGACTTGGAAAGACAATGAGATTTTGAAGGGCCAACCTCTGTGTTACTGTGCTGTAAACAAAAATGTATACATCATGTCCTGCCTCCTGCGTGCTCTACCCAGACACCACCCCTCACCTGAATGTTCCAGTCATTTTCCTGTTGTTGTGAACACGCATTCTTCATATGTTAAAGGTTCAGTGTGTAGAATCTAGTGACGCCTAGTGGTGAAGTTGCATGTTGCAGCTGAATACCCCTCATTTCACCCTTCCCTTCAAAACATGAAAGAGAACCTGTGGCAGTCTTCAGTTGTCATAAAAACTCAAGAGGTGTTTAGTTTGGGCTACTGTAAAAAACATGGCAGCCTCTGTACAGAAGACCTGCTCCCGATGTAAATATAAAGTATTTAAATAAATGGGGCCATTCTAGGGTAAAGAAAACAATGATTCATACAATGTAGATGATTACACACTAGAGAAAACATTTCATATTCACTTTCTGCCTATAGATCCCTTTCGACTAAATCTCACACACTGAACCTTTAAAGGCGAACTCTGGAAAATGTCGGGACTTTCATAGGCCTTCATGTCTGAAAACAGTTTATATCTCTCATCCAGGAACCACATAATTAATTATTCAGTGTAGTATCTGTGTCACACCAGAGTGGATTCATTTTAACGCCTCCAATTTAAAACCAATACAGTCTTACTACTGCTACTGCTTGCTTTTCAATACGTCAGAGATGGATAATGCTGATTGGACGTATCCATTTGAAAAACAGGCCATAGTTTTGACTCTGGTGGGTTTGTTGTTGAATGACCCGTCACCTTGTGCTCACTGACCTCCTGATGCCATGAGCTCATCATGCTAACATCCAGACCCCTGCTGATGTTTTCCCTCTCTGGCTCCCACCGCCTCAGCCAGAGCTTGTTGTTTTTAAAGCCGTTGCGTGGGCGAATGTACGTCACAGCAAATTCCCCCCTAATGTCTCACTGCGGAGGTGGGCTCATAATAGGATGAAGAGGCGTTCTGTGGAGGTGGTCGAGGCCACAGGAGGCCGGTGTCTATTCATTGATGCAACAGCAGCAGCATTAGTCCACTTTACATCTGCAGGTGGCGTTCAGTGCAGATAATGTGAGCTCAAAGATCCAACAGTTTTATTTGAAAAGTTGTTTGAAATTAAATGCAAGATCAAGAAAATGTCATTATTTAGAAATATATTACCCTTTTATGACGTGTAACTTACTGTAGTGGCAGATCTAAGATTTTTTTCTAAAGGGGCCACAATTTATACAGAGGGGGCAGTTATATGTCCTAATTACAATTCCTGATTCAGTAAGGTTCACATTCTTTGTTAACTGTTTATATAAATATATTTATATTAAATATATAAAAAACTAAATAAAATATAAATTCTTAACAAATTGTCATATTTATTATTGATATTGTTAGTAAGTTACTTTAAAAAAAAAAAAATCTGGGACTTCAGAGGTCAATCAAATTTCAGCTGGGGCCATGCCCCTCCACCCCTGGACTAAATTTTGTTAAAATGGATATTGTTTATATTCTTTGTAGTGACAGTCACCTCTTTATTCCTTTAAAAATCTAAAACTGTTTGTTGTCTCCTAAAATCGTACTATCTCCAAACAATGAATGTTAGCTAACGGAAGTAATTTTGAAATGTAAATTTATCTGACTTAGCTGAACTGCATGACTCCAGTTGGACTTGGCATATTGCTGAAATCCTCGAAAGCCTGAGCGAGGGGACGGAGATGGAAGGAGGGGGAGAAAAAAAGGAGAAAAAAATGAAGATTGAGCTGCCCCACGGAAGGAAATACCCTGTTTAGTAAATAGTGTGTGTGTGTGTGTGTGTTCATGCGTGTGTTGCACAGGAAGTGAGTTTGCAAGTGAGTCTGTTAGTAAGTCTGTGTGCGTTTGTGTTTGTGTGTAAAAGACCAGTTTAAATTCACTGTTGACTGTTGATTTTTCAGAACGTGAAAAGTGACGGTGTGTTTGTGTGTGTATGTATGTATGTGTGTGTATGTATGTGTGTGTGGGCGGGGGGGGGGGGGGGGGGGGGGAGTGGTGCCGTTATTTGGGGAGGGACGTTGGTTTTGGCCAGCGGGGTCCTCCAGCTGTAACACTGGGCCACACATCTCTTGGTGGAGACAAAGAGGCTGTGTGTGCTATATTTTCTGATTCTGTCAGCCGCCCTGCTTCCGACCTGACACGCTCACTCACATATTTTATTTTAGCTGTCTGCTGTGTTTTTCTCCATGAGAAGGAAATGTGTGAATCTCATCCCTTATAGAAAAAGATTATCTGGTGGAATGCAATCTAGAGATGGAAAGATTCCAGCCCTTAAATGCTGCCTTGATTTATCATCATATTGATTAATTTCCAATAACACCAGAGGTTTAGCTGTCCAATGAATTGTGCATTTTTGTTGTCTGTTGACCGGTTCAGACTGACACACGCTTTTTGCTGTAGTGTGAATCTACAGCAGGTACAACAACTTAGAAACTCACTTATAAACCAATCAACATTATTTTACAATCAGCTAGTTAGATAGTTGCTTAATGTCAACTTGTCAAATGTTACACTTTTCTCACTTGCAAGCTGCACGTCCATCTCCTACAATTATCTAACACCTTATTTAGCCAATACAGACATTTTTATGATAAATGTGCATATTTATTAAATTATTAAATTTGTCAGGAAAACAGCATTCAACAGCATTATCACCGGCTAATGAACAATAAGATACCTGTCAACCACATTTGCATATGTACACAAAATAAGGTGACATTTGTGAATGTACTATGTGAACAAATTCAGTATTCATGCTTGGACCCAAGGTGTTATTTAAGCATTTTAAGCACATGAATACTCCACATTTTTTGTAAACCTGCACATGAACACACATGTGACTCAGTGATGTGTTGGTAATAGATTTGTGCGACGGAGGAATAAGACAATACATCATGCTTTAGATATACACACCATATTCATTCATTGGTGTGGAAACAATAAGAAGCACAGATAATATCGGACCTATCCTTTAGATAGGAAGCCAAAAACACACTGACACACAAAATGCACACACAAATTGTTGTAAGATCACTGGCCACCATTGAAACAAATCAACAACAGAAAGCCTTTTAAACATTCCAAACCAAATGAAATGAATAAGTACACACAATGTTAAAATTTCCAGCAAAACCAGCAGTCCCCAAACTGGAAGCCTCACCTCATTTCACTGGCCAGTTGCACCTCATTGATAACAGATTGAAAAACAGGGACAAAGAACAGTTACACATATAGCCATAACAATAAGTAAAGTTTATTATTGTAAAGTTTATAATATTTCACTAAAAAAGTTAAGATTAAAAGAAAGGAAAACACATAAGGCACCAGATAAAATGTACAAAAGGAGCAGATTAAAGACATAGCATAAAAAAACTACATTACCGATCTTAACACTTTTTAAAATAGTTTACAGAGTCTCAAGCTTGACTATCCCGAAGGTTTGGGGGCTCCCCACAGGAACATCTGTCCACACTGTACATACAGTAGACTCACACCAAAACCACAAGTGGTGCATTGACATATTCTAGTTCAGTCTTCCATTCGGACTGATTCCACATTTAGAAAGAAACAGAGCATCCGCCCATGTTGTGGGCGAGGTTCACTGGTTATACCGGTCACACTCAACAGGTTCAAAGTGCATCGCTAGGACTGCCCTAAAATCCAGAAGTGGCAAAAGTACACAAATTCTTTACTCAAGTAGAAGTACAGTAACTTGTGTTAAAAATTACTTAAGTAGAGGTGTAAGTACCGATTGAACCTCTTTACTCAAGTAGTTGTACTCAAAGTATAAAAGTAAAAAGTCTCTGAAGGCCATTTCTATGCGCTGTATCTGTGCAAAGAAAATTGAGACTCACATTACATATAGTTTGACAACTATTGAGCTTAAACAAGGTTAAAGTAAGAAAACATTTGTGAGCATAAAAAATTATCCAGGAGGAAATGTGTACCATGGACTGAATAAAGTGTTCTTAATTTAAAGAAGGCCAGGGAAGGGGAATGAATCATTGTTGTCGACGTCAGCAATGTTTGCTGATTATTCACTTTCTTCCACATTGTTAGGGGCAAATGCTCTTGGTTACTCAACAAGAAATAATCTTTTCTGAGTTACTGTCCATTTAGGTTGAATTGCCTTGATGTTGGGAAGGCGGTGCTTGATGGAGAAGAATAAAAAAAAAAGGATAATTTCTGTCATGCACATTCAAGTGAAAGTAACAAGCCCGTTTTGAAAATGTAAGGTGTAGAAAGAACAGATATTTAAGTTAAAATGTAGGGGGTAAAAGTAAAATGTCAATACATAAAGTTCAGATATCTGAGAAATTTACTCAAGTACAGTATAGCAAAGTATTTGTATACACATACACACACTATACTACGCTGGTGAGCACATTCTGCTGAGAGTCCGTCCTAACTGTAGCTATATGTGACGGATGTATTTGGTGTTGAACCTGTATAATTACAGGTAAACACTGGGTCACAGTGGCTACAGAGCGAGGCTTTGTGAGCTGGCTGTCTGGCTGCGGACGGAGCGATGGGGGAGGGATGGATGGAGTTCAGTGGGAGGTTGGCCACAGAGCGCCAGTTGTGGAATTCCAGGAATGGAAGTTGAACTGGGGTTTTGGATCTGAGGAGGGAATTGAGTGCAGAGGTGATGGAGCATTGTTCGGAGGTTATGGGGGCTGAGGGACAGAGGTCACGCGTGTGTGAGTGTGTCAGGCGTTGACGCAGTGAAGCAGGAGTATATTATTAAATGAGCGTATATACATCTGAAAATGACCACAACCTAAACCTTAACCCCTCATTGGTCATCTAGAGCTACCCAGGATGTGATGTACACACCCAGACCAGACTGGTCCTATATATTTATAATCCACAAAACACACACACACACACACACACTTGCAGGCATGGTCGTATACACTGGAGAATATCTTTATTATTAGATTGTGTTTATGGCTTTTTCTATGTTGTTATGTCTGGTGTGTGTATGAGACAGCGTGTGTGTCGTCTCCAGCTGTATAGAATATGTGCCTTGTAATTAACAAGCTCTTCTCTGCCAAATGCTATATCTGTTCCCTAGAGAGGCACATGTGGCTTGTGGTACAGCACATGATCTATATAGAGAAGAAAAGAAGGAGAGAGAGTAAAAGAGAGCGAGATTAACTTTTTTCATGTTTGCTTTTGATCAGACCTTTAAGTGAAAGTGATCTGTGTGTGTGTGTTTCTGTGGTTCGTACCATGAATAGAAGAGCTTCACACACAGGAGTCATGTGTCCATCTAATTGTTATTTTTGTCATTTCAGTACAGTTTTTATCAGCACAAAGAGGATGACATTTGCCACGATATCGTCAAAACCTGACGTGAACTCACTCAGATTCCACCAGCATGATACATTTAATTTTAAAAAATCGCACTGAAATGACAAGTGGAACAGTGGCTGCATTAAAGGGTTCCACTTTGCTCCAGAAAACGCTGTGCAGTGGAAAGAGTGTGAGTCTCTAGCAGGGTGTGGTTGCTTTTAGAGACTGAGCTGGGTCCAGTTCTGCTGCCCTCTGGAAGTGAGCAGTGAGACCACATACACGTTTTGCTCTTCACAGTTTGGATATGAAGCAGAAACAGCATTAACTAATTTAAATACTGATATTTTTCATTTAAACAGTATGTGTAAGGGAAATACTCTGAATCTCAGTAGCTGGCAACATCATAGTCCATAATGACTTCAGTGACTTTGGTCGTAAGTCATTTTCCACATCTGAAACACTGTACTGGAGTCAAAATAGTCGGAAAACTGAATTGCTGGTAGGAACTTGGGTGGAGGAAGGAATGCAAAAAAAAAACTTAATGAAACCAGAAGATTTTTTTAATAAATACAAAAGCATTTATTTTGATTATGTCTTAAATATTTCTTCTGCCATACTATTAGTCATAAATGTTTTCTATCTCTTACGCACATCTATAAACTAAGAGGATTTTCTTTCTCAGCTGTGGGTTTTGCTGCAGGAGGCCATTCACACTTATAGCAGATACTGTCACTACATTTAACTACAGCTACCAAGCTCCTCAGCCCGTGATGGACTGGTGTCAACTTTTAGTGTAGACTTTAATAATAAAAATAATAATAATAATAATAATAATAATCATAATTATACACTTTGCTATATACTTTTGATCTATCTGATAGATTAGTATTATTTAATCCACACATCCATTTTCTTGCTGCTTATTCATGCCCTGGTTTTGTTAATATAATAAACAATGTAATTAGGGATTTTTCGAATATACAAGTTGTGTAAAATGAATTTAACACACAGTAGTAGTGTCATTTTTGCAGATTCTGTATCAATTCTCCAAAACACTGTGTTGATTTATAGTTAATAGTTTGAAGTAGAGGATTCATGGCAGTGATTCATTTTGTGTTGTTTTTAAACCTCCCACCACTAGACAGCAGTGATGTAATGAATCTTCAGCCATTTGACACTTCCAATGCAATGGAGCAACATATTTTATACATATGGTGATGTATTTGATATACTGTGTATTCTAACCCCCTGTATCATGATATGCATCATATTGCCATACATAGTAATACATAATTGTCCCTATACTGTTTTTTAAACATACTCACACATTCAGAATAATTACGATGATTAATAAATATTGATAGTTATATTAAATTACATTCCAAAGTCACATATTTAACTTACATTAAACCTAAATTACCTCCGGCGTGTGTAATAAACCACTGTCTGTAGAAGTGTTGTATGGGTGAATATGGCTTGTACTGTAAATTGCACAGTACTGAGAGCAACATAATATTGAATTGTCAGTCCAATTGGGTGTGTCCAGTACATTGAAATGATTATAGGCTTTATTAATTGATTTATTGAATCTGCTTGGTCAGTTTCAGGGACCTGGTGTGTTTCACTTACTGGGACACCGAATCAACATCCGTGATATTTATTCACCTTCGCTTTTCCTGCTGCCGAAAGTCAGAATGTCTGGTGTGAAAGTGAAAATGAATGGTGAACTATTATCTTGTCTGGATTAACCTGTGACTCTGTCTTTAAAGGCAGTGCAGGTTTTCTTGCAGTACATATATTTTCTTATCTGGCTCAGTTTGGAACCTTATTGATAAGAAAAAAATTTACTTAAAATATGCGTTGACAAAATAAGACAATTATAATAAAGTAAATGCCACCTGGGAGACCAGAAGCCGTATTTCTTACTCTACATAAAAGAATTGGGGTAAGTAAGTTAGTATTTATGTCAAATTGAGAATAGTTCACCTTATTCATCATCTACCTTCAGCCCTGTTGTGAGCAACATCTGATTCTCTGGTGTGTCAGCCATCTTCCCTGTAGGGTTCGTTACAAGTTTGTCTCTAATTTAGTCTCATTTGCACGAGCAGAATATTCTGACCGTGGTGGTTGTAGAACTACTTCACTGAAACATTCCGACATATTTTCCTCCATAAGGCCGTTGAGGTTTCAGAGACTCTCCTCAGAAGACACTGGTTTCTCTGCTGCTTCCGCCACTTTGAGCTGAGGTATTTCAGAGGAATGTTGTCTCATAAAGTCATCGCTCTCCTCCATTCCCACGTTCTTTATTTTTTTATCCTTGTGTGTGTGCTGTGTGTGCCACTCTCTGTCTGTGTAACCTGCGTCTTGTAGCCTGTGTGTGAAAGCTGCGTGACCTTTTGGTGTTGCTGCAGTTTTAACACACTCCTTCCAGGTTCCGCATGCTCTGATCCTCGTGCACAAAGAGCTGGTTGTATGTGTATAGATGTGACCCGTCATCATCATTATGGAGCTGCAACTGCCTCATCAGCTCTGATACACAAGCAGGAATTGATGTTGTAAACAAATTAACTCATAACCAAGAAGAAGTGGTGGCCTCGCCTTAGCAATGCACTCTGAACTGGATTCAACATTACAAGAGCTTTTGCATTTTATATTTAGTAACAACTGCTGAACTATTTTACAGCACAACCATTACAGCCGTGGCCATAGGCTTTATGTTGTTGCTTTGTCCATACAGCCGTCTGTCCTTTATTAATGTAACACTTTAGGAACACTATTCAGGTAAATTCTCCAGGACGGAGATCAAAGTGACGTCACAGAACAGGCTTTTGTCTGTATGTCAAGAATTGATGCGCTAATTATGACACATTTTCATACAAAATATCTAATAGGGGGAAATTCTGAAATGATGACTTGTGTTGTCATTAATCAACACCATAACTCAACAGCAGACGGGAAGAATATGACCTTATTTCTTTTAACTTAACTGATTGTTGATCTAGTTTGTTGTTGTTGTGATGTAATCACTCAAACACAGTATATTAGCTGATAATAATTAATTGAAATTGGATGATCATAAATTTCACTATAGCACAAAATAGATGATCCATACAACAGTGAGGCTGTAGAAGATAGGCCACAAGTAGGTTGTGCCGTAATTTCTTGAATCCAATTTCTCATAGGAAAGACATTTTATATGAGTAAAAAAGCCTCAAGAGTAAATATAGACGCATCTGTGCACTTTCAATAACCTAATTCTGATTATACACATTCTTTGGGATCACATAAAATGAGGAATGTGAAGGAGCAGCTGAAAAGCATTTGCTATTTTCCAGCATAGCAGCGTTATCTTGACTGGAGTTCTCATTACGTCTGTAGCATGCAGCTGTGTCTTTATTTGGTGCTGTTGTGTTTGACGTGGGACAGAAGTGGAGTTGATATTTCACCTCCATGTGTACAGTATGCAAACACTGTGGTGAGAGGAGCTGGAGGTACTGTAAGGGCTGCTTCACAGCCAGACAGCTCAGGTGAGGGGAGTCTCACAAGGTGGTGTGGGTATATTATATGGAATATGTGTCATTAAGTAACAAATGTAGTCAAATGCTCAAAGGATGATATTTTAAAAAATCACACTGAAATGAAAGTAAATAAAATTATAAATAATGAAATGAAAATGTATATTCTTCCTTTCCTAGATTCAACAGCTGGAGGCGCAGGTGATCGATGCAGAGAAAAGGGCTTTCACTGCTCACCAGCAGGTAAGAGCCCCAACAAGAGTCTTTTTACCTGAGTGTGTGTGTGTGTGGCTGTGTGCCCATTGATTGTGTGTTTGATGATTTAAGGTGCAGTGGATGGAGGAGAAGCTGAAGGCTCCAGAAGGTCAGTCCGGAGATGCAGAGGTGCGTTTGTTTCAGTGGTGCCAGGAGCTGCAGGCCTCGGTGCAGGAGAAGGACGACGTCATCGAGCAGTTGGAGCAGCAGCTGGAGGAGCAGGTGAAACTCAGTCACACAAAAGATTGTATCTGAGCAATAGATGAAGCACCAGTGGATGTTTTTTCCAAGAAGCTGCAGCACACAATTTGTCTTCACAGACACAAAGACACACAAGCAGCAGAAACTCTCACCTAGTTAGGTTATGTTTTCACCTGTGATTTTGTTTGTTGGTTGGTTTGTTGTTTTGTCAGCATGATTACACAATTACAATTAACTTAGTGTAAGGATGCAGAATTTTGGTGCAGATAGGGGGACACTTTCTTTAACATCATTCTCAGAGCCTTGATGGAAAACACCAGGTACATTTAGAGGACTAATATCTATGAGTGTGTGAAATTTGGTGCAGTTTGATTGAATTTGACTGTCGGGCCGTGGCAGAGGTATGCACTCTACTGAGTGACATATAGAGTTATGCAATTCTCATCTGACAGCAGTTGGCTGAAGAGCTGCTGTCGTACTCTGGGAAACTGGATAATAATTTTAGATGATCAAACCTCAGTAAACCCCAGCAGAGAGAAGGCAAACATATTTTGTGTGAAGAATTAGTGTGGGACACTGACGCTGAACTGAAAAGATATCAAACACTCAACAAATAAAACACTGTGATTATTATTATCCTTTATTATTATTGTCCTTTAAAAAGAACAAGTGTATACTACTTCTTGTATAATGCTACAAACCTCCTGTGAACCTCCTGTAGAGTTTCTAACTATGCTTCCTCTCTGCAGTGACTTTCCATTTCCATGAAATACACTGGGTCCCTTCCATCTTTGGTATCTTTGTGTCCTGAAAGATTTATATGGCTGCTTGTGTTCAACCACAGAAAAAATATGGCTGATGGTTTTTTGCATACAAACTTCTTCTATTTCACCAGAAACAGATCCGACTTCAAGATTCCAAAACAGTGGAGGAGAAAGCAGCAAAAATCAAGGAGTGGGTGATGCTGAAGTTATCTGAGGTAAACATGAAATAGTTTGTATGAAGCTGGATGATGGGTTAGAGTCATTGATGTCTCATTGTCCTCTGGACCCATTATGTGAAAACATGTTTATGATTCAGTTTGAGGTTGAGAATGCAGCATTAAGAGAAACCAACAAGCAACGTGAGGCTCAGATTCTGGAGCTACAGAAACAAGTGCAGGGTAAGAACATCTTTACATTGTCCATGTTTGCTTATGTTCCTCTGAAGAAATTAGCTTTTTAAGAGTTCATTCTACATCCATATGTAATAGAGTTGAAACATTGTGTGTGTTTTCAGCCTTCGAGCAGAAGTGCAGTGGTGGACATGGAGTCCTCAGCAGACCAGGTGAGGCCCAGCGTCTCAGCAGCCTCACGTTTGGCTGTTTCCAGGTGAGAGGGAAGAACCCCCAGGTCCTCACTGGACCGGCACCCTCCCAGAGGACCCTCAGCACCCAGGGGGAGATTGAGGCCAGAGGTGAAACTGGTGAGTCCCCACACAGTCACAGCTTCTCTGTGGAAACAGCTTCTCTGACTCAGCATGTTTCTGAATGGAGTTAGACACTTGGAAAGAGCAGGACACAGGATGGCACGGTTTCATGGTGGAAAATGGAAACTGACTCAGACGACCCTTTTTTTGCCATGAGGTCATAGGGAAAGTTTTTTGAGACAAACCAGCCTTACCACTTACTGTATCTCACTTATTAGTGTACAGCAGTACAGCAGTGCTTTGAGCTACGTCAGCTCACAATGACAAACACTGTTAATCGTTGCTGTGTTCACCATCTTTGGCTGATGGGAATTTGATAAGTTTTGCAGGTGTGTGGTCATAAACCATTGAATTGGACAAATTAAAAAATTGGACTCACTATGAAAAAAAGACAAAACTAAATGATTGTATTGATTTAATTTAGTGTTTTTGTTTGAATAAAGTAGTAATTAGGTTTTTATAACCTTTCAGCTTAATGACCAGAATTAAATTATAACTAAGAATGTTGAAAAATGCCATATCCCAAAATGTTACCAAAAGTGCTATGTCTATGATCTACCCCCTGATCTGTTCTTTTCTGACCAACACCACATCGTTCCACCAAGTTTCATGGTAATCTGTCCTGTAGTCTTTTTCCTGCTAACTATCAGACTAACAAACACAAATGAAAACAACAATGAAACAGAGTTCATTGATACATGTGGGATGTGTATTGTTTTTCCTTGACAGTGAAGCACACAGCGTCCTCAGAGACAGACGGTGAAGTCCACAGACCAGACCTAACTGGACTCCTGTGCTCTCCTCTCGAGGACGACAGTGCGTCTGACAGCCTGGCTGACAGTACATGTGGCCGTGAGTCTCGGGCGGTCTCCTCTGTGCTCTCCAGTGCTGCATCAGAGGGGGAGGGAGGAGGAGGAGGGGGTGGAGCGTGTGGTCCGGAGTTCAGCCGCCCCGGCAGCGAGACCTACCTGACTGCCTCGGACGACAGCAGCTCTCTGTTTGATGATGACATGCAGCGAGCGGAGCGGCCCAGCTTTGGCCTCCTGGGGTCATCAGATGGGACCCTGGGGGAGGGGAAGGAGGGTGAGGAGGAGGCGGCACACAGGGCCAAGCTGGAGGACAGCACCTCTGAGGAGCTCAACAAACGATTCCAGTCGCAAAGACTCGACTCCTCATTTTCCTCCAGTGAACCCAACACCCCCAGCCACAGCCTCACACCGGCCCTCACACCCAAACGACCCACCCCACCCCAGGACACAAGGGACAACCCCGCCTCACCCAAACAGCCGCGCCTGCGGACCCCAGCAGGGTTCGGGCTGATTAATGCGTCTGTGGCCAAGAAACACCTGAGCCAGCCTCCAATCAGCAGCGAGGCAGCACACGGGCAGACACGCAACGCACTCAGCATGCTGCGTCCCTTCCGGCCACAGGAAACAGACCTCGACCAGGAGCGGGAGGCTGGCATGGAGACGGGCAGGGACACGCCCCCTCAAACCCTCCCCAGCTCACAAGCTCCACCCACCATGCTTTACTTGCAGACCTCACCTGAACCTGGTCCAGAGCCGAGTGACCTCTCAGCACCTGGAAACACACCTCCCACCCCCCCTTTGCACAGACTGCCCTCCTGGGTAAGAATGAACTGCTCCCCATTGAAAACTATACAAATCCAGCATTTGTTCCTCTACTGTACAAGTTGCTTATTCTATCATTTTAAACTAACTAACTATTTTATCTAACTAAGCCATGTCTTTCATGTAGAGTTAGTAGGACACTGTTCTGTAGCTCACAGTGCCCTCTGCTGCTCAGGTGCTCTTTAACAGCAGGGTGTCTTCAGCCTGTAGGTGGTGATTGTATTCCAGCCAACATACTTTAAGTAGTGTAATGTTAAGACTGTCAGATGCCTTGTTAATGACAAACCACATCTTCACATAAGCTTGCAACATTTCAACATGATTTCCAGCTTTTGGACAAGCACAGTCTATATATCACAGTAAACCACTGTTGGACATATAATCACATCATTATTTATCTACTTATTCTTGTAACATCTGTTCATCTTATCAGCCTCACATTTGTCATGTGTATTGATAAGGGCCCAGTGCAGTGTCTAATTTGGTGCCATTTGGACACAGTGCTTTTCAGCAGGCTTTGACTCATCAACGTAAGTGACCTTGTCGATCATGACAACAGCAACGGCAACTGATTCTCCAGTTCAGGGTTCAGTCGAGCTTCACTGAACTTTGAATAAACTGGTGAACAGCTCTTTGTGCAGCTTCATGGTTCTGTGGACTGAGTCCAGCAGCAAGTCTTTATTTGCTGTGGTTCAATCACTGCAGGTCACCTCTACAGTTTCAGTAAGAAAGCAGACCAGATAATTAAATGTGTTTTCTCTGTAGGAGAGTCGTATCTATGCTGTCGCTAAATCAGGAATACGACTGTCTGAGACGTCCTGCACAGACCCTGCCAGTAAAGGTAAGTCGGGTACAGAGATGGTTGATACATGTTTTATTAAACTATTGGTTAACTCAGGTTTCATCTGTGTTGCAGATCCTTCCCTCCAGTCCTCCTACCCTGCCTTCGTCATGTATACATCCCTCGTCTATAAAAACATGACTACACCAGTTTTTACTACCCTGAAGGGGGTAAGAGAGATTTATAGTTTTTGGATTGATTGATTTTGTTCTTCTCTTCAATTCCCTGCTGCCTAATTGACCGTCTCTGTTTTTATTGGTCTACAAAGGTTGATTTTAATATAGGCCTGTTTGGCTGTTCATACAAGCCTCACTGTTGCGATGCAATACCAACAGTTAGCCAGCAGATGTTAGCATTTTGACTGTATCACACAATCATTTTTTGTGCAATTGTTCAGAGGCTCCGTGCTTTAGAAACCTTTAAAAAGCCTGTGCCCCTGGTGTCATTGTATCTTTGCAGAAAGCCACTCTACTGAGCAGCAGTCCCGTCTCAGACGAGTCGTCCAGCTCCGAGGAGTCATCTAGTTCAGGAGAGGAGGACGGCTCCGTCTGCAGCTCCCACACCTCATCGAGCTCCCGCAAGGACAACAGCCCCGGCAGCCCACGTTCTCTCAAGAGAGGTATGACACAGCAACACATGCACTGCACCCTGAGGTTGTTTAGAAACCCCACAGGAAAACATGTCCCTGAGCACAACAGCTGCTGCAGTGATCAGCACTAAAACAAAAACATCAGATTTACATCATAAATTCATCATGTCGGAAACATCCAACAAGGATTGTGCAATGCTCCTGTTGAACTATGAAACTTTTTTGAACCTGAAAATAGCAGCTTCATACGAATTAGTTGAGGGTACACTGACTTGTAATAGGGAATATTTCATTCCCACTGATAGACGCAGGTTATATCACCAGAATAAGACCCAGTAAATTGAAGATTAACAACTATACATGTATAACTATACATTAGTTATAAAGACTCTAAAGTCATTATCAACAAACATTCATCTCCAAAATTCAGCCAGGAAACTTTTAAAATGTGAAGAATTCTAAACAGAGTTTGGTGGATTTTTTAGAGCAGCAGTTCTTCTGGTTCAGGAAGTTGGGGATCATAGGTACTATCCATCATTCAGTTGTGTTTCAGTTCAGTGAGTGGGACTATGCAGTCAGAGCTCAACACATTTGTAAGAGTTGTTTTTTCTCTACTTGAAAAATGTTACGCTCAATCACGAAGCCTTACACAATTAGTTACCTCATGTGGATGCAGAGGGCGCTGTTGTCAAGTAAAAGTGACAAAGTGTTGCTTTGATGGTGTTCTCTCTTGTAAAGCTGGTGATCATTTTTCCTACATGTTGTTCTTCTTTTCCGTTTCTTTAGTGTTTCTTTAGTTTCTTTATCAATGTTTACTACTGAATAAATGTTACATGAAGAAACCTAGTTGTACATAGGTTTATGTGTATATCATAGTACAATATGTTGGACTCTCACCCTCTCTCACCCTCCTCATCTCCTCTAGCTGTGTCCATGTCCTCGATGACATCAGAGAGCGACTACGCCATCCCTCCTGACGCCTACTCCACCGACACAGAGTGCTTCGAACCGGAGCAGAAGCTGCCCAAGACCTGCTCTGCAGCCAGCGACAATGGCAAGAGTGTGAGTCCGTCTGTGTTTCAGTGACACATCCAGGCCTGTCCATCACTTCACCTGTGATACACACAACTAAATCATCCATAGTTATCACCTCTGGCCCTTCACATTATTAATCAATAACATTGCAAAGGGAAATTCATACATTTTAAGTGGAATAAGTTGTTGGGAGGTCCTTATTTACACCCTGCATTATACACATAGTTGTACAACACTTAACTAAACCCTTAAACTTAACTTGTATCTTGTAGGAGCCGATGGAGAAGTCAGGCTACCTGTTGAAAATGGTTAAGACCTGGAAGAAAACCTGGAAGAGACACTGGTTTGTCCTCAAAGACGGAGAGCTGCTCTACTACAAGTCACCTGTGAGTTTGACATTTGACAATTCATTACGTTTGTTTTGTAATAATGAAATTTAATTTAGTTGAATATTGTCGGGCTCAAGTTAAGAGCTTAAAATAAATTAAGGCTCCTTTTTTTAAGAGTATAAATGTATAACTTACATGCACCTTTCCAATATATTCTTGGCCCTTTACATTCAATGAAATGTCACACCAACCCTCAAATCTTAATTATATTAGCCTTTTATTCGATTGATTAGATCATATGTATTCTTGTCTCTTATGAGTTCCATAAAACTTTATCATTATCATTTATATGTTCTCCCACAGAGCGATGTAATCAGGAAGCCTCAGGGTCAGATCGAGGTCAACGCCACCAGCAGCATCGCCCGCGGAGAAGGGAAACAGGTTCTCCAGGTATTTATCTCTGCTTGTAGATAAAAACACTCATTCCATGTGCCCACCATCAATTCACATGTCAACACTGATCAAACAGTCTCAACTTCTTTTCTCACACTGAAACAAATAAGCACAATTAACAGGGAATAACTTCATTTTTTCAAGCATTATATTCTCATATTTCAGATGATTTCTACAAACTTGTGCCTGTCTTCACCTCCACCTGTGTTATTTTATTGTTGTGTGTAGATAGTGACGGGGAAGCGTGTTTACTACCTGAAAGCTGACTCTCCCAACCTACTGGAGGAGTGGCTCAAGGTGCTGCTGAGTGTTCTGAGGGTGAAAGCTGCCAGTCCGCTCTTCACCCAGCCTGATATTCGCCCTGGCATGAAGGGGCTGCTCATAAAGGTCCAACAACTCACTGATATGCCCTTAAACTAAAAAAAATGACTCTGTTATCACTCTCAACTCTCTGGAGCTGCTCTCAGTCGTTTGACCCCAGCCTTTATACATCTTGTATATATTTAACACAACATACAGTATTTATCACTATATTGTCACTGAAATGACTGCAATTTCTCAAATTTGTATATGCTACATTGCAGGTGAAGCACGGCTACTCAAAGCGCGTTTGGTGTGCCCTGATTGGCAAAACGCTGTACTACTTCCGGAACCAAGAAGACAAGGTATAATTCATCATTTCACCCAACTCTTATTCGGTGAAAATCTGCAAACTCTTTTTTACTGGAGTTTAGGAATTATTTATTTCACTACCCACATTAATAATATATTTTTGGGTGATATAACCAATTTGAGTATTTGAGTCCTAATTTCCTGGAATTAAGACACAGAATTTATTTTCAAATCTTTTTATAATTTGCAAAATAATGGTCAATAACTATTGATGAATCTCATGTTTTTATTGTTTTTATTCGTATTTGTGTCATTGCAGTTCCCACTGGGTCAGATAAAGCTGTGGGAGGCCAGGGTGGAGGAGGTGGACAGGTCCCGGGATTCAGATGATGACCTGAAGGCATGTGGGCGGGGCCTACAGGGAGCCCCCTTCACCATCTCTATCCACCCACAGGAGCAAGGGCCCACCTACCTGCTAATCGAGTCCCGCCATGAAAAGGTCAGAGGTTAACGTCATCACAGCAGCACTTTCACACCACCAACTTTTCATTATTATTATTTTTGTTATCTGCATCTGGTTCTCCCTGGTGTGAACCTGTATCATTGTTACGAGACAAACTGAACTGGCTCGCTATTATTCAAATCTTGCCCTGTTCTCGTCACTTGAATGTCTCACTTACCTATGTGCAGGCAGACAATCTGACAATAGGGAAATTATGGATATCTCACGCTTTTCAGCCGAACCTCATAACGTTTGCCACCAGCGGGCCCTTGAACCACGATGCAGTCTGTTGGGAGTCCCCTCCAGCCACGCCAGGCCCTGAGCTCCACCAGCTCAGACTCTGCTGATGGTTTTATTCATAAGTGATGGGAAAGTGTCCCTGTGCATAGTGAAGTAGTGATGTGAAAAAGAATCTGTGCTCTGGGTTACTTTCTCCAGAGGTGGTTTGTTGGATTGTCACACTGCCATCAGCTGTGTCCCTGCCAGGTGTGTCACTAAACAGGGGAGTTAACCCCAACCCCTGTGAGGAGTGTCAGGCTTCCCCTACCACCTAACTCTGCACCTGTAATAAATAAACTTCCCTCCTGATGGGTCACACAATCATCATAGTATTAGGGAGAAGCAAAAGGAAAGCTAGGCAGTAACTTCTCTGTAAAGTCTTATTGTTCTCTCTGTAACTGTGTCCAAACCTGTCCTTACCTGCCATTGGTGCCTCTGTAGGACTCGTGGCTGTACCATCTGTCTGTGGCAGCAGGAACCACGGTGGGAAAAGTTGGCACTGAGTTCGAACAGCTGGTGGGAAAGCTCTTCCAGGTGGACGGAGATCCAAGTGAGTGTTTTCTACAAATTATTTTCTACCTGGTTGTGTCTTTGATTCTTTTTGATGATTTAGTTTTATTGGGATGTGTATGGCCTGTCTTGCATCACCACAGTAGACAACAATCACAACGTAAAGTATACAAAATATACCGGTTCCATCCTGGATGGATCCTATTGGCAAAATCAAACTGCTATTCAACTAGTCAACTATTAAATGTCTTGGTTGAGTCATGTTCTTTGGGGGGGATACAAAGTGATAGAGGATCTTCCCATTGCCTCCATAATTAAAGCCTTAAGTAAGATTTATTTGAAAATATTGACCATTTATATCATTGGCTATCAGCATCGTCATGAACTAAAGTATTGTTTGTATTCTTCTTCAATCAGTCAGCACGTTTAACATGCAAAACAAGATGACTCAGTTGTTTTTTATTCAGTCCATAAGACAGTTTTAGTTTTATCAGATTGCCTATCCTGATTCTACTTGACTTTTACTTTACTTTACTTATAACTATTGTCTTTTAAATCTGATGAGTATATGACTTAATTACTGCCTTGGAAGCACTTTGTAATCCCTATTTTCCCAAACTGCTAATAAGGTGGTTTAAATCAGTCTCCTCATAGATTTGAGGGTGTACGTATTCTACAACTTGTCTTTACAGTCAGATTTATTGCTAAATCCCCTGTTTTTTATCCTTATGGTCAACAATTACAGAGAAAGGACTTGTAGTTGTCATAGTTTAGTGCTCCAGTGGCGTCTGTGCGTGGTCCTTAAAAGACAGTAAACTGTTAAGAAATGCTGAGGTTGTGAGTTCAAGCCTCACCTGGAGCAATTGTTGTCTGTCCTCCTGTGTGGTTCTGTATTGTAATGTTACTTATGTGCATACATAATGTGTCTTTTTCTACGTTTATTCTTCCTCTAGTGAACACACTGCTTTTCATTGATCCATGTGACATGTTCTCATTAGCACCCGTCTGTCTCTCTGTCTCTCTTTCAGACTCTCAGATCTGGAGACATCCCATGCTGTGTTTCAGTAAAGAGGCTCTGTCATCTCCTCTCACCACGCTGCCCTCACAGGCTTTGCAGACAGAGGCTGTTAAACTCTTCAAGGTAAACACAGGAATACATAGATACACTGCATTGATTGAGGTTTTGTCCAAAAAACTCCTAGCAGGAGAATACATTTTTTATAATTTACAGTTTCATGCAGCTTTAATCTAATACAGTGTTTGCATCATATATCACGAGTGCAGATCATCTCTCCTCCTGCGTCTGTCTCATGCATCATCTCCCCTCAGACTTGTCAGCTGTTCATCAATGTAGCCATCGATGCCCCGGCCATCGACTACCACGTCTCGCTAGCCCAGAGCGCCTTGCAGGTGTGTCTGACCCACCCGGCGCTTCAGAACGAGTTTTTCTGCCAGCTCATCAAGCAGACCCGCAGGAGGCAGCCTCACGGCCACCCAGGACCCCTGCAGGTTTGCTACTCACCACACGGTGTCAGCAGTCGCTCATGATATGTACTAAAAATTTGGGGGGATAAAAGATTGCAATCATCAGGGGCTCACTGAGGAAACTGAATATTTCATTTATTTAGTTTTCATAGCATTTCCATCCATAGTATGTGGAAAGCTATAACCTTTACTTCAATACGGCACTTTGGAGAGAATTGTCCCTCTTTTGTTTGCATGAATACAAAAAGAACTTTAATACATAAAGATCAAGCCCTTGAAATTTTTCAGTTTTACACTAGAAACTCTGTTCACCATGTAGTCATGTGATTTCCCATATCCAATAAGCTGAACCACCATTAACACCTTCAGTAATATCACCAGCAGAGGGCAGCAATTGACGTTCAGCACAACGTGTAAGTTGATCATGTGACAGCAAACCACAGGATTTACACAACAGGATGATTCATAGCATAATACAAGGTCCTTTGTGATACTGTATGAATGAGAGTAACACAATAACATGATTAAAACTGGTGACAACTGTCACTCAAATGATGCTTCTCTGTGTCATACGTGTGAGGTCACACTGTATTTCTGTGTCATTTCTCAGGGCTGGCAGTTTCTGGCCCTGTGCGTCGGACTTGTTTCTGCCTCAGCATCCTTTCCTCTGGCTGCTCCAGGTTCACCTCAAAAGACAAGGAGACTCCAGGTGACAACAAACACTCAGCCAGAACATGAAGTGACACAAAATAACTAATTAAAGCACAATGTGAAAGATGGAGCCGGGAAGAAACATGTTGTAACTCCAGGTCCAAAGCAGGTCTACCAAAATCTGCCAAAACGGTCCCAATTATTTTCTGGCCAGATAAACGTGTTTCTGTCATTTTCGTGGATCTGGCTTGATTCAGTTAAAAGAGGGCTAGTGATCGGCTGGAGTCAGTTGTTCTGTTCTAGTTTCTTTTAATGATCTACCCTGTCATTCCAAAATCACGAAATAATTTCCACATTTTAAAACTCCTTCATATTGGCCCACAGCAGTCTGACTCACCGTGCTTTGATTAAACTGACATGAAACTATCAGAGAGAAACTTTTATAAGCCTTAATTTGCTGTACTGGTTTTCAGCCTCCACTGTGCTACAGCCCAACATCTGCCTCTCACAAACATAATGCAAACTATCTTAACCATCACTTATCACAGACTGCTTTACCTGTATTTGACAGTTTAGCTGCTAATTCCATTACATGCCTCTCACTTGAGAGGCTTAACTAAAGAGATGCATATGTGCTTTTGCAACTTGACCCACACAAGATTCAGGAGCTCATCTGCCACTTAAGGATATATGTGTAACAATGCTTCATTAAATGAAATGTCTAAAAACATCTAGACCTATGTCATATATTTTATTGAGTTGTGTACTTACACAATGTTCAAACCCAGAGAAATCACCAATTTTATTCAAGGTAACAAGGTACAGTCATTTTGGTCGCCTTTTAATCGCATCATATCCGCTTAACCCGTGGATGTCTTTGCTCGTCTCTGCAATAACTTCGAGTGCAAACAACGTATGTCCAAAAAGAGACAGAGTGCCTGCCAGTTAGCCAGTCAGTGTTTTATCCTAGCACTGCTTGTATTGGTCACTTATAATGGATCCCCTTCATTCATTGCTGTTTTCTGCCTAACGTGAATAAAACTTCAATATATTACCCCATAGATTTGCACCTAAGTAATGTCAGGTCGATCTTGATCTGCACTGGTGGTGAAGACAACAACTCCCATGATCCCTTGCTGCTTTATGACATCATCAAACTAGGTCCTTAGTTACTGTTTAAATTTTTCGACCCCATAGCTGCATAAGTTACCTGTTACCATTGTTTTTTTAATTAAACTATTTTGGCCCCTGTGACTCCCTGAAAATTATACAATTGCAATATTAAATAGCTGAAGAGTCATTTAAGTAAATTAAGCATAAATTAACATTTACCTCCAAAGTGACAGATCTGATTTAACATGAGTATTTAGTGAACACAGCAGTAATGCTTACATTTGTATTCATAAATCTATTCGTAATTATTATTTGATTCGACTGTTGAATAAGAAGCTCATAATTGTACATGATGTAGATGCCACTCATGTACCACTGTATCATATCATTGTCTCCCTGTTGTCCTCAGGACTGAGGTGGGTAAGTATGCCATCTACTGCCAGAGGTCCATGGAGCGGACCCAGCAGAAGGGTGAGAGGCAGGGCCGGCCGTCCCGTATGGAGATCCTTTCCATCCTGCTGAGGAACCCCTACCATCACTCGCTGCCATTCAGCGTCCCTGTTCACTTCCTCAACAACACCTACCAGGTACCGATGATACTTCACACAGGATCACAGATTATGATAAAAACAGAGTGGAGGAGGAAAAGCTAGCTGGTATCACATACGCAACTCAACAGTTTGAATATTACTTTACTGAATCATATTTCAAACTCACACAGAGTTTACACATAGGGTGAACTCAGGTCGTCTGGAACATTGGGTGATGTGGGAGACCTAAGCTCCAGTCTGTTTATTTCCTTTTTTGACAAAATCTAGTCAACAGGACTTTAAAGTTAGCAGTAAAGTCTTCAGAAACTTGAGAGTGTGGTGAAATATCTGTGTCACCTCTCAAGGATTTATTTTGAATATATTTAATATGAGCAGGTTATGAGCGCCATAATGAAAAAGTAGCCAACATTGCCTTTCATTTTCTTAGGCCAATTTCCATCTGTTGTCCCGGGCCAGTTCTTAAAAGTCAAGCTGAAATACAATATAATTGTATGGATATATTTAATACTTTGCATAATGTTAATCTTCTTTATTTAATTCCATTTCCGAAAGGTGGTGAGCTTTGATGCTTCAACCACAGTGGACGAGTTCCAATGTCGCCTCAACCAGGACACTGGCATAAGAAAAACTGGGCTGTCTGGTTTCAGCCTGTACACAGATGATCCGACCGGACGAGAGCTGGAACACTGTCTGCAAGGAAGCATTAAGGTCCGATTTAAAGTCATGTGATCTGAGCATGTTTTGAATGCAGGAAGTGTTGCCTCTGTCCTGACATCGTTCCTCATCCCAAACCTGTCTTCTTCATGTCTTCTACAGATTTGCGACGTTATCTCGAAATGGGAGCAGGCCTGTAAGGAGCAGCACACCGGCAAGTCTGAAAACACCAGGACTGTACGCCTCACCTACAAGAACAGGTAGACAACAACCGGCCTGAGGCTGAAAATCACAATATGTTTACATAAATCTTATGTTAAGACCCAGCATAACTCCTTATATTTAACCAGGACACTGTTTTGTAGTGTAACAACATATCACACAATACCAGAGAAGATTACCATGCATGGTTCCAGATTTGTTTCCACACCTACTGAGAGCCACTCAGGGGAACATAAGCTCACCATGAATGAATAACTGAAGTATTACAGTATTAGAGTGCGTAACTTCCTGGTTTGTTTGGTTGATGGCCAAAATTTTACAGAGACCAACAAAACATCCACATTTTCTGAAGTCCATCAATCCATTATCTTTATACACCTTATCCTTTGAGGGTCTCAGGAGAGCTGGATCCAATCCCAGTCGACATTAGACAAGAGGCACACTGTGGACAGGTCACATGTGCATCACCGGGCCGACAGTCACAGACCCACAACCATCACACTCACATTATTTGCTCCTGTGGTCAGATAATATCTGTGGATTTGATTCAGTTTATAGAGACAGTAGCAGGTATTTTATTCATCGACTCATTTATTCTAATACATATCAATGCAATGTTAATATGTTTCTACTCCAGTAGATTCCAATGGAACTGTATTACTCAAAAACCCTTGGAGTATAATTATGTTCAATCCTTCCATGGTTTTGTCCCCTCAACTTTCTTTGTGTTTCTGTTTTTCTTTTACCATCTCTGTCTGTTTCTCTATGTTCCCAGGCTGTATTTCTCTCTCCAGGTCAGGGGGGAGTCAGAGAGGGAGAGGTTGCTTCTGGCATATCAGACCAACGAAGCCATTGTAGCAGGACACTTTCCTGTCAACAAGGAACTGGCTCTGGAAATGGCTGCCCTGCTGGCCCAGGTCTAGAACTTCACTTGCTTCTTACACATTTATTTATCATATATAATAAAGCTGCAGTCAAGTTGATATTTTTAGACCTTAACTTAAAAGCTAATAGTTTTGTTTGTTCAGGTGGAGTTTGGAGATTTTGAGCGTCCCTTCTCTGCTCCTGGTTCAGCGCAGACCAAGTCGAACCAAACCCTGAAACAAGTTCTTGAAAGATTTTACCCAAAGCACTACCGCAGAACCACGTCTGAGGAGCAGCTCAGGTACAATGACACACTGGAAACTTCCTATGATTCAGTTCAAACACATTTCCAACTTTCATGTGTATATAATTAATGTATTTAATTGGCTATCTATCAATTTTAGATACAACCCACATTATACCTATATCAAAGTCTCAGGTAAATTTGAGTTGGTTTACATCAATATTGAAAGACCAGTGTGGCAGATGTTGCCCTTTCAACACTTAAGAGTCCAAATTGCAAAGCTTGAAAAGGGTTAAAAAGTAATTGAACACTGAAGGTTTCCTGGACAGCTGGGTGTCATCTCACTGTTGGTCCATGTCATGTTTTCTATATACAGTCTATGGTTCATGCACAGAAAAAGCTCACACATGACTCACTCACACTCAGAGAGTTCAGAGATGCCATTTAGCTTGAGGTGGAGTTGATTCGTCAGTAGGAAGAGGGGACCATACAAGAGGATAAACATTAGGCTAAAAAAAAGAGAGACAAAGCCAGAAGTGAGGTTCAATCACATGTGGTCACAAGAGACACATTCATTTTAATACCAGGTGTGAACAGACCTATAGCTGACCTCTCGTGATTGGATGGATGGTAATATCAAGTCGGAGCAGGGACATTGACTGTAAAGGATTTTCAACACAATATGAATTATGATGGCTTTGATTTACTTTGTGTGCATCTGTCCAATTACTTCTCAACTTTCTATATTAATGTATTGTATAATATATAATGATTGTAAACTACTATTCAAATTAAATCTGAAACTTTAATGTAGTTCCCATTATTTTATTCACTAACTGACAGTGCTGAATCTCAAAGCCTGAATCTGTTTTACTGACATAAACTAAAGGTTTCGTTTACAGGAGGTTGCTCCCTGGCAGTTAACCCCTTCATTTCCTGTTCTCAGGCAGCTGCTGCAGCGTCTCTCCGCCCGCTGGGCCTCGCTCAGAGGTCGAAGTTCACCCGAGTGCGTCAGGATCTACATGACTGTTGCCAGGAAATGGCCTTTCTTTGGTGCCAAACTATTTGAAGCAGAGGTAAGTGTGTGTCCACACATGTGTAAGTGTGAAGTGTAATCTCTTGAAAATTTGTAATCTAAATTAAATTGTTATTTTATCACCAACTCAGACGACATTACAAAGTGTTATTATCGCCTCTTAAATTAAAAACATGATACAGCCTTGAACAAATAGAGATTAAAAACAAACTAAATAACCACAAATAAAAGATAAGAATAGGAACCTTCGCACAGTGTGGGTGTCTCTGATATTTCATCCACTCATCACTAAAGATAAAGATGAATTAATACTTCACTGACACAGCGTCAATACAGACTGACATTACTGGGATTATTCAGGGGGGGGGGTTCACAGGTAAAACATGCTGTTGATGTCACAGCTGTGTGAAAACACACTGCAGGATGATCGACTCACAGTGATTGTTGTACTTACTTCCATTGAAATCACAATCATTACAGACGTTACACCATCCATTGTTTTTTAAATAAACTCCATCCTGAATGTACTGTTGATGATATTCATATCATATTATATACTGCTGTAAATTTATACACACACACGTGTAAATATATATATACACACACGTATATATACCATTTTTACACTCAGGTTATTTTCAATATCCATATCTAGTTCAATAACTCATAGATGGGTGGCCTCAACTCTTAGACCATAAGAAACCCATACTCTCAACCCGTCTGAAATAAACAACTACAGACCTGTCTCTCTTCTTCCCTTTCTTTCCAAAACTCTCCAGCGAGCTATCTTTAATCAACTCTCCTCCTATCTCCACCATAATAACCTTCTTGACCCTCACCAGTCTGGTTTCAAGGCAGGCCACTCAACTGAGACTGCCCTCCTTTCTGTCTCTGAGCTGAAGTTGCTCGAGCAGCCTCTCTCTCCTCTGTCCTTCTAGACCTTTCTGCTGCATTTGACACAGTGAACCACCAGATTTTTATTTCCTCCCTTCAGGACCTGGGTGTCTCATGCTCTGCTCTCTCCCTGCTCTCATCCTACCTCAACGACCACACTTACCGGGTACTTGGAGAGGATCTGTGTCTGAACCTTGTCCTCTCACTACTGGGATCCCTCAAGGTTCCGTCCTGGGTCCCTTCCTCTTCTCTCTGTACACCAACTCTCTCGGCTCTGTCATTCACTCACATGGCTTTTCCTACCATAACCAGTGGTGTATAAAGTACTTGAAAGCCATACTTGAGTAAAAGTACAGATAACTTACCTGAAAGTGACTCCGGTAAAAGTTAAAGTCAACCGTAAGAAAATGACTTGAGTCAAAGTCTTAAAGTAGCTCATATTAAATGTACTTAAGTATCAAACGTATCTGGTGTTGAAATGTACTTAAGTATCAAAAGTAAAAGTACAAGTACCAAAATGTAAAATGCAAAGTGATATTTATAGTAGGCCTATACAGACACAAAACAACCCGGAACCCAGATGCTGAGGTTCAAATAGTAATGGACTAGTGCATCTGAACTTCTAGGGACAACAAAGAACCAACACAACAGAATAAACAAGTGCCTCTTGTGTCTGCCTAAGAACACTAATAGACCACAGTATAACCACTAAATAATTCTGCAAATATCACTAAACATGGACCTTTCACTTTCTAATCAGTAGCAGGAATGATACACAATGCCCCTTATGATAACTCAGCAAAAGGAAACAAGTTCTTGGCACACAAAATAGGATTGTTTCCCTCTTTTGTTAACAACCTGCACAGTGCTAGTACAGAGAAGAAAAGAATCACTGGACACAGTCTAGTTTAGCTGCAGGCCAAATTTCAGACAGAATAATAAAGACTGAACTGAACAGAGATCCTGCATGAGCACCTGGGTAATTCTAAAGGGAATAAATGGATGGGGAATGTGCTCACGTTGATTAAGTCCCTGCTCTTTGTACACACATCGCTAATACCCATTGGATGGTTTAGTGAGGTCCTCAGATCGGCCCTGCCAGAGTTGGTCACGGCCTTGGTCGAGCACCGTGAAGACGATCAAACTTGACTATCTAGAGGAAGTAAAACAAAACAAATTTTCTGAAGGTGAACCTGCGGAGGGATCATTACCGGTACAGCCTGCTCGACCCTGGATTGACCACGGCAGCCCGATTACTTATAGCACTTTGTAGTTTGGCTTTCTTGAAGAAAATTGTACTTTCTTGATTCTTGTTGTTCTGGGTTTTGTACCCTCATGGTTGAATGCACTTATTGTAAATCGCTTTGGATAAAAGCGTCAGCTAAATGAAATGTAATGTAATGTAATACATAATGCATCATTACAGCACATTTTTCAACAAATAATATTTCCATCTGTGGTGTAGGTGTATATTATATTTAAATTCTCTGTCCTTTTATTTAACTTTATTTTATGACTATATATCTTTTTATTTGGTATTCTATTGCCTATTTTATTCTATTTTCATACTTGTGTACTCTTGTCATCCTGAATATCTGCTGCTCTAAAGCTTGAACTTCCCAAGGTGGTGATTAATAAAGTCTTATCTTATCTTATCTTATCTTATCTGATGACTGATTTCACTTTCTTTGTCTGTCTTTCCTTGTAGTCCATTACTCCCTCTCCAGAGCAGGGTGTGCGTATTTGGCTCGCCGTGCATGAAGATGGTATCAGCATTCTGGAGCACAACTCTATTGTAAGCATCTCTGACTACTGTCCACACATTATTCCTCCACTTTAGACGTCCCCTGCTAACATTAGTGGGAAATGAGACAATATTTATTTATCATGCCAAGTCAGTGATTTATTTAAGAAGCTAATATGCATCTAGTTTCCCTAAATTTGTGATCTTTGTAAAAGACACTTCTTTGTGGTCTGTTGAGTCTAAAATGACTTGTTTATAAAATGCAGCTTGATTAATAGTGTGAGTAGCTGTTTAAATGCAAGTCACTTTAGCTGGATGTTTTTGTGATCCGAGTACCAGATTCGAAAAACAAGCTGCCACTTGCTCACACAGATAAGATATGAGGTTGTGAAAGATGACAGATGGGGAGGGGTATTAATATCGGCTTTTATGTGGTTGTCAAAACCTCTTTGCTTCCGTGTCCTCAGAAACCGCTGGTGTCGCACCCCTACAAAAACCTGATGACGTTTGGAGGCTGCAAACAGGACTTCATGCTGGTGCTGGGCCAGAGCATCGGTACCAACAGCAGCAAAGACAAACCCACAGAGAAACATCTGTTTGCTATGGACACCTCTAAGGTTAGTGAGAATTCCACACCTGGGCTGTGCTCAGCCGGGACAAAATGTAGCAAATCTTTGTTCAAACACAAATGTTGTATTGATCATGCAAGCATTGCAACTATGGCACCTGAGAAGGCGTTTTCGTACAAGAAGGTTAATGACATGGGTTTAAATACATGTTTAATACTGCCACATTTGTAGAGAACTTAAGAATCCATTGTGCGCATTGCCTTTATAATAAGGGCTGGGTATGTATACACATCACTGCAGATTGGACAACACCTCTGACACACCCACCAAATGAGAGAAAACATACCTCGAAGCCTCAGCACAGCATCTAGGTTAAGTTTATCACATTACCACAATTCACTCAAGAGTAGGGTTGCAAATTTCCGGGAATATTCAAAGTTGGAACGGGAACAATATGGGAAACTTTGGGGTAATTTATACTAACTGTATTTACCTTGTCATATACAGACATAAATATAAACATTTTGTTTTGTCATAAGCAGACATGCATGCAAACGTTTCTACTACAAATTTTAAAAATGACATTTTTGACTTGATCCATTTGTGAGTAGAACTCTACCTTCTCTATGTGGATCTCAGGATAGAACCCGGTCAAGTGAAAACTTATCAAAACCTGCAGGAACGATGGACTTAAATATGAAAATCTGACCTCAGCAGTTTCCTCTATGTGACAGTATGTTGGAGATGAGTATTGGTGGTTTCTGAATATATTTTTACTTTAGAGGAAATGGATGTAAAGTGCAAAGGGGAAGTAGTTTTACACATAAACGTCAGTTAATGGGAAGTAGTTCACAGGTGTTAAATGTCTCCTGTGGCTCAGAGGAGGAGAAAGCGATGCTGATGACGTCATCGACCATGATCAACCATGATCTTGGTTGTTTTAACCAAGATCATGCTGCAAGATCTAGAATTGCTAACATTAGCCACTTGCCAGCAAGACAATTTTGTTCCTGTGGACTATAAATACAGTCACCTGTTTGCGTTGTCAATCAATAATGGATACAGCGTGCTTTCTTGGACAAGAGGACTTCGGACTTTCATTTGACACATTTGATCATGTCGGTTTGAGAGAAAAATAAAACAATCCATTAATTCTGTCAATTTGGTTTACAATAGCTAGCTACATCATTTTCAAAGAAACACAGCATGTGCTGCATTCCATACATCTTTAAAATAGAGCTGATGGTGTACTTTTTGTGGACATACATACATCCTACTCTCACTGCTGTAAAAAGTTAGCCTACTGTATACAAATAAACTTGGTATTAAAATGAACATGGCTTCAGTGTAACAAGTAATCAATATGCTAGGTAATGACAAAGATGTTCAAAAACAACAGAAAGTCATAGGTTTACGTTTCTGGCAGACGTTCCCAACTAGCTGCATCCAGGTTCGAGCTGAGCTAGGCTTGCCTAGTCTGGGTTGTGTCTAATGCAACATGGCTCCACACGGTGAGGAACTGCCTGAACAAGATCAACACCAGATTGTGAGACTTAATAAAGACACAAATGTTGAACAAGGTGTTGCACAATTCTGTATTTACACAGCCTTGCAATGAAAGACAGTAAGAGCTACTGACTTGGCCCAATGATAATCTGTGGAGTGTGAGAGAAAAGACCTCTCCTTAATTATCAAAGAAAGGGTTCTGGTGAAGTTAGATGAAAGTGCTCTCTAATACATGTCTAGTACATGATCACGGAGATTACAGTTATTCACAACATAGGTAGACATGCCCGTGATATTCTAACTCAAATACAGAAAAGTCTCCTTTTTTACAGCATGAACTCAACGCCTTTTGGAACAAACAACATTCGTGGAGTTCTCTTGTCCAAGAAATGTCTCCGAAAGTGATGCTTACATCAAATTAAGATCCATGCAACCAGGATATCTTGGTCCAGCCAGAACTTTCCTCTCTCTTAAATTTCAGCTTTGTCTCCACTGACTGATGCTGACACACAATATAGTAACATGATTCAAGATTTTGCTGCTGTACCAAATCCACCAAACTCTGTTTAGAATTCTTCACGTTTTAAAACTGTTATTGTGGTGCCTCATGACTAACTGCACATTTCCTGATCTAATTAGTTCCGTTGACAGTTTGACAGATTGAGGAACTACTGAGTCCCGCAAACTGACCTGGTCTAACCTGAGAAACTCGGAAACCAACCATGATAAAGATTTATTTATTTCACCCATACATGGAAACAAACACTGATGTGCTTTTTGTTTTGCTTGGTCAACAGATCAGGGAAATCACCCTCCTCATCTCCAG
Organism: Verasper variegatus; assembly: GCA_026259375.1. Classification (NCBI taxonomy): domain Eukaryota; kingdom Metazoa; phylum Chordata; class Actinopteri; order Pleuronectiformes; family Pleuronectidae; genus Verasper; species Verasper variegatus. The sequence goes on from CM048050.1 coordinate 4,186,563, forward strand.
TTACATCAACAGTGCTCACCAGCTGAAGGCCGCTGCCCACCACCTCTCTGCCCCAGCTCTCATGGTGGCCCAGCCCATCAGCCTGAAGTGCAAAGAGCTGAGGAGCAAATCTCCACCAGCGCTGGGACGTCCCAGCAAGGCCCCTACGCTGCTGTGACCACATGACGACACCCTGATCTCTCTGAGACACACTCACTTTCCTTTTACCTTGTTTAAACTTTGAAAAGGAAGGACATATTTGCAGCTAGAGCAGAACTAATTCCAGTGTCCTTCTCGTCTGTATATTTGTCTCACTGGGACAGATTAATTTCTGGTTTAATGCTAACTCCTTAAACCATGAGGGCTCCATCCAGATGAGGCTAAAACTGGCCTCCTTTCTCTGTTTGGTATAATTTGATATCAGACACCAGCTCAGGTTGCAGCACTTCACTGATATCATCACACAGGATTATTGTGCGTCCACGTCCTCCAGTTTTAAGCTGTAACCTTCAGAAAGGTTATTTTGTGCCTTTCTCACAGATCACATTATCAGATGTGGGCTTAAATTGGAGCTTTGAGCTTCATACAAAGATACAAGGGTGGAACAAATAAGATGCTTTGCTTTACATTCCCCAGGGACATTTCCTTTTTTTGTCTCTCTGATGAGTGCATTGCTTTTATGTTCTGACTCCAAAGAGAGACGTCAACAGCATTTATTGACAGACTGACTTCGCTCCTGATACGTCTCATTAATCTGTGCTGTCTGGTACTTTTCCTTTGGTAAAAGACGCTGTTTGATGTTATCATTTGTACACACAACCGCCTTCAAAAATATCACACAATCGTCATAGAAGAGGTGAAGATGAGGGTTGTTTTTGTATTTTTTTGTCTTGCCTCCTGTAGGGCACAGTAACTCTGCCAGGGACTAAAACTCTTACAGTGTTGTGGTATAATGAAGCAAACTGAACAATATGATGAAAGCAGGAGGCAATAACAGGTAACCAGCTGCAGCACAGACAAACTGCCTGTGAAAATGTAAGAGCTCTGTGTATCTGCTGTGATGCAACATGTGTGATAGATGTAGACTGGATTGGTTGGTTGTGTTGAGAATGACTGAACGTTGTTGGAGGAGACCAGTGTGAACCCTGTGTGCTCTTAGTTACTGAACAGCCAGGAGAGCTATGAAACTTTAATCCTTCACTCAGAATCAGCAGGACACCTCCACGTGACTACGGCAGGGTACCGATACAGGAGGAGAACTAATGTCTGCGTTTTTGTACAATGGCGTAGAGGAAGATGGTGAGAGGATGTGACACATGCTGAGAGAATAGGTGGATGAAAAATGGATGGTGGTTTAAAAAAGAACAGGGATGTTTACCTGGCGTGATTGTGAAGGTGTTATCATGAAGCAACAGGATCAGATATAGTGACCCATTCACTTAAACTGGAAAAACAGGACATTTCTTTTCTGAGGTTAAAAGAATGATTTCCCTCAGCCAGTATTGTCTCACACCTGAATACAGCGAGATTTGTCAGGTCTTATATTTATTTGTCATATGAAGTACATTGTATTTAAATCATCCTTGGAATAAGTCTCATAATTATTGTACAATCTAATGTTGGAATAAACTGAACTGCAGCAGACAAGACAACTTTTTTACTCATTCACATAATAAACCTTGCCCTCTGGGAAGCATGTCTGAATAAACAGAAACCGTAAGGTGCTCAGACTTATCACTTCCTCTAAGGCCCAGTCCGACAAAAGCTGCCCTGCCGCATCCTCATTGGTGGAGCGTTACTGACATGCTGATACCTGCTGCAGGTGCCCAACTGCAACTGACACACCCTCATTCCTGTCGTCTTTCACAGAGAACAGAGAGAGAGAGCCGGGTGGGGGGAGGGAGGATATATGATACCTAACCTGCCTGAACTACTTAGAGACATACTTTTGTCTTGGTGTCGCCATGGTGACGAGGGGAGAGATCACTGGGGAGAGGCAAAATGGAACTAGGAAATAGGTGCCTATAACAAAAGGAATGATTAAGCATCAAAAAGAGTAAGTCATACCAGGGATTTGTATGTAAAAAGGTCAACAGGAAGTAGATAGGATTAGTTATCATTTATGGAACTGTTTTATTGTCATTGTGTTACTTTTGGGTCACTGCATCTTTGAGGACTTCGCTGTGACAACAAGGTTAAATAGAGACTCCCTCCTGAGCTGCTGCCTTCAGGTAGAGAACGTAAACACCAACCACTGTGAGCAAGTTGTGACAGGACATTTTTCACGTCAGCCATTTCACCTGAGCTTCTTCACAGTGCAATACAACACCACAAGATTCCCACCTCGCACTCTATTGTCTCTTTGTTCAATTAAGACAATTTCTGTCGGACTTTTGACTTTTCAGTCGACTTGTGGATAAAGGGCTGGTGCAGTGAGGCTTTGAACTCAAGTTTCTCTCTGTATTTGTTATGTACATATAGTGCATGTGTTGAATGAGCGAGGCAGAACCTGACTGACAGGTTGGACACGACGTCCAAACAGTTTCGCTTGCTTTGCTAGAAATGACTAACCAACCTACGCTGAAGTGGTGCCGTCATAAAAATGACTTCAGAATTCAAGAGTCTCAGCTCAAGAGTGTTACGGTTACTGCCTAGATCCATTATTGCATTCATACACTGCAGGTGTATTCTTCCTATAAGTCAAGCTATTAAGTTTCCCTTAAAGAAGAAACATTTAAAAACAGGACAGTGACACATTCAGAAAAAGAAAAACAATGGGTGTGCCTGCCACACCCATTTAAAACCAGAGTAGAAAACCCCCAATCAGAGCTGCTCTGGGTAAACAAAAGGCTCAGTGCAATTCACCTTTATCAAAGCAGCCATCTTACATGTCTGAGAGGAGGAGAGGTTTGAGGGAAACGTTTGTGTACTGTAATCATTTAAGCACACCAAGTGTTTAATGTCGACTTTATGTATCAGGTTTAAGTATCAGGGAGGAATTTCACAGCTTAGTGATTCTGATGTTAAGGCTAAAAGCTCAACATGCTAAAAAGAGCCTGCAGCAGCTTCCTGAAGCTGGTTCCCTTCCCCCATACACTCCCACTGTATTTTTCCACTGCATTTAAAAAAGGCACAAAGTCCACTGACAAACCTGTGTCATGAAAAGAAGCCTGCACCACATCAAGAGTCTTTTAAAACATATTTTATTAAAAACAATCCATCAAACACACATTAGTAAGAAAGAAACTGTACAATCTATGATATGGAAATTAAACCGATCAACACGTTCTAACATTAAAATGTGGCATGTGCCAAGCGTATTTTTAAAAAGCACAGTTCTTTATGGCATGTAGATTGGATGACAAGTTCAACACAATTTATAAATAAATGGCGATATCGGTATTGCCAATGACGACATTGACGAACAGCAAGTTGATCCATCTGCATTCCTCAAGTAAAATGGTGATAAAGACACAATCCCACTGCAAAAGACGTTCATCCAAAAAGCTGACTCTTCATAAGACTGCTGCTGCAATGAAGAGGTTACATGGGGTCCATCTCTCTTTGCTGCATTACAGGAGGGAGCAGAGAATAAAGGGTCGTTAAACTGCAGTTCTGTGGCGCAAGGGACTTTTACACTAATTAGCATGCAAAAATATGAAGTCACAGGACATTCATCTCACCTGAGTCTTGTTGTACTGCTGGCTCTGACGCCTTCTGGCAAAGAACTGCAAACAAAAAGAAAAATCAGGATACATTGTCCAACAGTCTGAAAACTCTACACTGTGCTTCAAAACTGGAGAGACAAAGAAAAGTTCACTCACCAGGACCAGCAGGCCGGCAACCACAGCCAGCACCACCACCACGATGACAGCGATGATCCCGCCCGACAGGTGCTTCATGGTGAAGGTCGGGGCCTCCTCGTCCACGTAGTACACCAGGATGTTCTCCATCTCCAGTTTCTGGCCGTCCACGTTGGGCTCAAACTTATCCTGGTTCTTGAACAGTGGCAGCACCTTCACCTGCAGGAGAAGAGAAGCAGTGAGTTTGAACAGTTAAAACCTTGTGTGGAATTGCAAAATACACACTCAGTATAAAGCTTCAACATACATCTTTTTCCATGTAATAGGCCATGTGGGCCAGGTCATTCTTGCGCTCTCCCTTTGGCTTCTTCACATCCACCACGATCAAGCGGGCATCAGGGTCATACTGCAAAATGACAGACAGGATTGTTAGTGTTGATCCTAGTGATGCTCTCCTGAAAAATAAGACACTGTATAGAAATGTGAGAACTCAACGTAAACTTCCCGGAGATAGCACTCACCTCGATTTTCTCCACCAAGTCCTTGTTGAAGTTCTTGTAACGCTTGTTAATGGCATCTGAAATGGCACTGTATTGAAGACAAGGTTACAATGAGAAACGTATTGAAAAGAATGTAGTTGTACGTTTGTGTTTCAGTGTGGGGGCTGTCAAATATACTTACGCCTTCAACTTATCAGCATTCACTGGTTTTGTAACCTCTTTGTGAGTCAGCTGAAGACGAACCCAGCTGAAGGGAGATAAAACATTTCAGTGTTGAACATTTAAACATTTGATTCCAATATGTAATCCACACCGATGAGGATGAAGTTACTCACAAGGTCTCCACCAGCTTTTCACACGTGAGAGTATCGTCTCCCTTGTCAGTTCGCCGGACGCCAGCGCTGTTGACGCACCAGCACTCCTTGGTGTTGTTGCACTGCTTGGCCTTGAATTTGCCGTCGTTCTCGCATACCGGGTCGTAGATGCCGTCGTTGTCCACAAAGGCAGTCTCCGCTGGCTTTCCTCCCAGCGTACGCGTGTCCTTGCCCTTTCTGGCTAGGTACATCTCGGCCTTCATCAAGATACACTTGGGGACCACTGAAAACGAGAAGGGGTGGGAGCACATGAGAAGGAAACACTAACAACAACAACAAAATGAGTGGTGCTGTGGGAGGTAAAGTATGCATTTGACCTCATTAATACTTACATGCAGTGCAGACCAGAGGTAGTTTTGTGCCTTCGTCGACCGTGACAGTACACGTACACGGAGTTCCATCGCAGGTGGCCCACTTCAGTGTTTCACATGAACCTAAGCCCAAAGAACCAGGGTTAAAGTCACACCTACACACAATCAACACAAAACAAACCTCATGGCAGCATCAAGGAAGCTTCAGTTACGACATCCAGTGATTTGAATTAAAAACACAATATGTCACAAACGGACAAAAGGCCTCTAGGAGGTTTAGTCAAAAGGACTAAATAAGGGAACTGTTGCAGAGGCAGTTTTTTATAGCGCTGTGGTATATACAGGCCTATAAACACTAGTGCAGCAGGTAGACAAGCAGGTTTACTGAGCACCTGGGCGTTGGTTTCCACACACACACACACTTCCTCAAAGAGCGGGCAGATCCTCCCCACCCCCACTCAACGATACCAACTGCGTCCCTCGGATAAACTGACTTGAATCCCCCTTTCATCCATTTAAACTCAACCATAAAGTCACTTCACACCACTGCCTGACACGCTGGGGCGAGCGAGGAGATGAAATATTAACTCCAGCTCTTACAATGTCACCTAACTATTCCCGCCTGTTCGCGTGGAGGCGACACTCGGACACCAAACTGCGGCACGACACATTTTAAACTGTAATTGATCAAACTACTCACAGCTCTGAGCAGAGGCGCCCGCCGCCATGGCCGCCAGCACCAGCACGATCAACATCTTCATGATGGACTTTCAAAAGCAACGCAAACTTCTCAGCAAAGTGTTGAACAAGTGATCCTGTGTCCTCGTCCTCGTCCTTCTCCTTCCGCCGTCCACTGACTATAGAACCTCACACACACGGGGCTTCCTGTGTCTGAGCCGCAGGTGCGTCCTCGTCCAACCTGTTTGGAGAGAAACTCGAGCGAGAGCGCGCACGCACACAGGTGAAGGGCTGAGCTGCAGGGGACGTTCGGTTAATGCGCGGCTCCGTCTAGTTCCGGTTGTTCTGATAGAACTGATGCACACCGTGAAGGTGAGGTCACTTTATATCACCTGGACCTGCACACGCATGACGTCAAGGGGGGGGGCGGGGATTCATGCGCACCTTTTCCCCGGTGTGACCATATTTGGTCGTGCTTCTCATGTTTTTTTTAGATTTGTTAGATTTCCGGGGAACTCGAAGATGTATTCTGTGAAGTTTTATTGATCGATTGATTCATAAATAAAATTAATATTAGGGTTATTGAGATGTTTAAAATGTTTGTGTTTCTCCCACAAATCTCAAAACCATGACAGTTTGGTAAAAACGAGCTGCTGTTCTATTGTCTATGTCACTATTGCGACTGATCTCTATACTTTAGTGTGAGTTAAAAAGGTGAAAAAGATTTTGCTTTTCTTCCAACTCTGATCTTTAAAGTCAATAAATCCCTTATACATTTCTGCAAGATGTTAATCATCGTGTAGATGTGCATGTGTAAACGCTGCCATTTATTCTATTGTACTATTTCAATACACATGTTTTTTATTCTTTGTGGTAAGTTATTCAGACACAATCTCTCAAACTTTGTGGTACATTCAAACCACTTTGTCCAAAACTGTGTCCTTGTTCATATTTCATTTAAAATATCCCACTGTGTGCATTAGAAGCACAGAAACTAAGTCTGAATATGTTTGTTGTTTACTATAAACTGAGGAGCATTGTGTTATGATGACATCAAGTGTCCGAGCAGGTATCTAACACGACTGAAACCAGAGGTTGAGAAAACATGTGTTGTGAGAAAACAGGTGTTGTGAGTCACGTTCAGCTGGATGAGTCACAGCCTCAGGTCTCATGGAGATTATGTGTTTGTGAAATATTCTCACCAGCAGTGGATTCGTTAGTCTGATTCATTAAACAAAGTAAGTCAATAATGAAACTTGTAAAATACGGAAAATGGAAGAGATGACATTCAGCAGAAGGGACCCTGATGAAAAAATAGAATTTGTTTTTAAATTTGCTGTTTTGCTAAAAGTCAGAGCCATTTAACAAATGTGAACCAAATACCAACACACAGGATTTTATGATAAGCATGCATTTAAGCATGTGACTAAAGAGCGTGTTGCTCCCTGAATCTTTAAAGGTAAAAAAATGAAGGTAACATACTTGAAATGTTTTCTTGGAACATCTGTTTTGCAAAGACATCTGAAACCCACAAGAGCTACGGACAGATATCATCCCTAACAATTTACACTGAAACTTGACTATTTTTCCTACGTTCTAAGTTAATGGATTCAGAAATCTTTCTCAAATAAATTCTTTTTAGTCTTATACTGGTTAACCTCATCTGTTGGAAACATATAATTAACTCTCAACAGCTTACAAGAATTTTGAAGGAGGGAGTAGATGAAGAAATGTTGGCACACATATCTCCAACATCATATGCAGACTGCGATAATCACATTCACAGTTGACTGAAATAATTAAGATTTTCATCACTGGACCTTTTTAATCACATTCACATGTTGTGTTCTTTGGAGTCTGATGTAAGAGGTAAAAATCAACTAAATGATTCAAAGCGTGTGTAGGATTTTGTATGTTCAGGCTTTCAGCCAAGGAGAAATGAACAGATTCAGTTTTCTTTATTCAGCAAAAATATAATTTTCATCTACTTCACTTCATGAATCTGCATTAAATGTGAAAGTCACAAATGTCAAGTAAGAAAAATACTGAATCATGCACTAATCACAGTCACAAGTCACTTAAATCATTTGCGGTAAAATGTTAAGGTAATCAGCCACCTTTATGACATGATTATTAGTTACCTGAGTCCATTACTGTTGGATCAGAGTTCCTATAGAAATGGTGTAGATGGTTGCGGTTGGGGCTGTTGTGAAGAAATTTCATGGTTTATTTAGACAGGTTCATACGTGCGTCTAGATTTTTGTATTTCTCTGACAAATGAAATCTTAAAACCAGATTAAGATAAGCTGCTGTTTTGTGAGGCTGAGATATTAAAAAATGTTCATCATACTCTTAAGACATAAGCAAACAGGTTCCATAATGACACCTTTTCTCTAGTACGATTATTAGAGGATCTCATTAAAGAGTGTGCAAGTTATTTTCATGTGCCGCTGAGGACAGATCCGTCATATAAATGTAGAAACACGTCTGTGTGCCTCCTACCATCTTGTATTACTGCAGGGGCACTTTTGTTGAGAAGTGGTTACTGAGGATCACGTTTGGTGGTAGGAACAGTGGAAGGGAGGACCCGAGCACAGGGCTGGTGCAATGAATCAACTTGAATTGATAGATGAGGACCAGGCTTAAACAGATAGATGGGCAGACAGTCAGGTGAGAGCAGACAACAGATACCTACACACAGGCAGCAGTTACAGGAGTCCACAACATGCACAGCACAAAGAGAAACACCCAGAGACAGGAGATGATGTGGCAGCTGACTGGTGAAACAGGGCTGCAACAAATGCCAGGAAGCAGATGAGGGAAATGAGGAACAGGTGAGCAGGTGCATCCGGACACAGGAGGAAAGACCAGGGACATCTAGTGGACAGGTGGAGTATGATAGGAGGTTGGTAAACAGGGCAGAGACAGAAACCATGATACTGGCTGTGGCTGAATTATCTCTTTTCTTTTGAAAAATATGCTTCGATGCTCTCTTTGTCTCCTTTAGCAAATAAAAACGTTGGATCCAATCACTTGGTCAGTCACATTGATTATGGCATGATTATGTGGCCTCATGTATGTGTAGTACCGAAGTTACTTTGTTTCCTGAGTCCTTCACATCTTTCGTTGGTCAAGGAAAAAGGGACAGGAAAGGACATAGGATTTGTAATTTAGACTGTGTTACAACTTTTAATAGGTTAGCAACGGAGAATATAACAAAGAGAAAATTTCAATTAAGGTCTAATATTGTAGAAAGTAGGATTTCTGTTTTCCTTTTTTAAGGTGCTAGTTAAATGGAATGTATAGTCTGAATTCAAAAATGATTCCTAAAATAAGCCAGTATGGCTTCCATATTTTTTGTGATGTCACAAGTAGTCACTAACCTCAGTCACGGCCCCAGCATAGCTCACCTGGACCCACTGTGTGTTTGTTTCAACTTTATTATTGACAACACTCCAAGTGGTCTAGAAGGAAGAAGATCAAAAAATGATTGAGGAAACGTAATTGTTATATATCAGGAAGGAAGTCATTTCAGAAGAGAGTTGAAGGGTAATGTTCTTCTCCTCCCACTCAAGCAAATATTATGTCATGTTTCACTAATGTGACAATATTGCTTTAATTGTACAATCAGATGTACCCTGTCCCTGTCACTGCTAATCCCACTTTTAGCCTGAGGGAGGACGTAAGAGGACAAACTGCTTCTTCTGTTCAGACAGAGAGAAGCCTCACTGGGAAACGGAAACACACAGAATAAACCATGCTAGCTGCTTTCATGGTTAGCACCTCCCTGAAAACAAAGCAGAACAAAACTGTGCTCATTACAGCCACAGACTGATCAGCAATAAACAGATCATAACCCTTATGACCTATTGTCAAGTATAAAAAAAGGTCAACAATTACAGAGGCCCAAGTGATCACATACGTAAATCTTAAAGACAGGCCAGGAAAAGAGTTGTCCCACTTTTCCCACCTGTGGACGGAGATCATAAACTTGCTCATGGCCGCCTTATCTGTGCAGTAGCTGCTGCCAATTTATTACTGCATGTCTTTAGCTGCACACAGGGCTGTGTGGCAGGTCCACCATGAGACTGCTTGAAAAGTGGCAAGGACCAGAATTCTAAAGTTAGATCATAAAAGAATCCCTCAAATAACAGCAGAACTAGATCAAATATTTAGCATGACTGAGTTTTAGGGCCATATTGAAAAGAAATCTGATAAAAAATGTCATAATTTTATAAGATTAAAGGTGGTATTTTAAGGACAAAGATATCATAATATTACAAGATAAAGAGAAGTATTTGTAATGAAATAAGCAGCAAGGAGAGCCCCTGCTTACTATAGTTCAACTTCTGCTCTTGATTATCAATGTAACAGTTTCAATGAATCGATGAAACCCCTTTGAATAGCACACAGATTACGGTTGACCACTACCAAACATTTCCCCCTCCACATAAGAGGCACTTTCCTCCAAGTTTGTGCGTTTCTTTCTTCAGAATAGACAGTTTCTTGTACAATATTACAGGGTCCTGATACTTAGGATAACGTGGTGCTGATGTGCCAAAAGATCAAGTGTTTAATTAGTTATGAAACCTATACTCAAGTATAACTTAACAAGATGTTCATTCCTAATTTTAACACTAGGCGCAGGCTGATCTTCTGATATTCCGGAAATAACACATACCCTCAAATTATGATTTTATTCTTGTACTATTATGTATTTGTTTTCCCATACAAATAGCCCTAATACTCCATTGTCATTAAGATATTTCAAATCAAATCACAATTTTCCTCATAGGGCCTAACAATGAGCAACATCCTCTGTCCCTTACCCTCAATAAGAGTGAGGAAAAGAGAGTCACAGAAGTGCAATAGATGTGGTGTGTAACAGTGCACATTAACAAAATAACAATATAGAAAACCTTCATGAAAAAAGATAGTTTGGAATTGGCATTCATGTCATTAATGGATGAATGGCATTTACCAGAAAATCCTATTATACTATTCAAGGCACAGAATGTAGGATTCACGTCAGTTCAGTAAGCATGGACTGATGTTTTACTAAATAAATAAAACTGAAAAAAAGATGTTCAGCATTTAGTATAGCTCATGGGTCTAAATGGTTTGATTAAACTATTCTACTGGTGTCACTGGTGATTGTAATGGGATCCACATGTTTGTACTATACTTATTTTCTAGAAACTGATATCAAACACAGTAAAAATCACACTGTTTAATACCGGGTAGCTCCAAATCTCTTTCTCCTCAGATAAATAGGTGTATGAAAGACTTTTGGGTGTCACTTCTTCTTGTCGACTGTGAAGAGGACAAATGAGGGCCTTAGGGGAGAGTTCCATTTATTGTGTGAGAGCTGACACATAAGCAGGGGAATATGGGTGTTCCCCTTCCCAGAGGTTTAAGATGTCAGGGCAGTGCATGGTATGGTGAGGTGGGCCATTGTCTCTAGTCCCAGGGGTGGAGGAATCAAGACAGAGATGGAGAAGAAGGAAACAGAAGATGCTGCTTGTCGACAGAGGTTCCACTCTGCAGAAGAAGGACGAAGAGAAGGAGAGAGATACAGAAGAGGGCAGTCCACACTTTCTCCCCCAAGAAAGACTCAAAGCCCACCAGGTGACAAGGAAATATGCGGTAAGTGAAAATCTCTGTTTCTGAACGTTTCTTTTTACGTCTTTCTTGTTTATGTTATTGGTAGAATTGGCCAAATATGGCTCATTATAGCTCATTTGCAAAGTTATCATTAATCCATTTCATGTGACCCTGAACACAGATGATCCATTTTATAAGATTAAATATAAAGTATATATATGGACACAAAGAAGTGTTAAATGAATCAGTTCATGACAAACTTTGTCAACTTGGAAATTTGTTTTTCTGATGGGATCTTGTTATTGATTACATACTATCATATATATTTGAAAAATAAACAAAAGAAGATATTGATACATTTTTGTGATATTTTTCTTTTCTCACGATCAATTTAAGTATGTAATTGTTAATTTATTGTTTCACTGTTTACTTGCAGTATTTACAAATGTATTTAATTTATCTAATTACTTTGTGGTTATTTCTCTGTTTAATGTGTAAAACTAGCCAAAATGGCAGCCTGATATGTAGATACAGATGAAAAGTATAAATAAACAAACAAATATAAGGAATAAAACAGCAGCCAAGTAACAAAAACACAAAACAATGATTAAGATGATTAAAATACATTATACAGTAAAAAAGACCCTTTTAAGGTATTGATAAACAAACTTAGAGCAAGGTGTTCAGCCTTTAAGCTAAGCTAACCAGCTGTTAGTTGAACAATCATATTTAATGGGGAGGTATGAGAATTCTTCTCATACTAAAAAGTGAATAAGCACATTTACAAAAATCTGTATTAGCAGACAATTTAGATACTATAGAACTGTAATTGGAATATACAAGGATCTGCTACAACATTACAACAGGTAACTGGTTTTAATGATGTGGCTGATCTGTGTATTTATTGATTCAGTCCAGCCATGAAGCCATGGGAAATAATTGAAACTTCAAAATAAGTTTTAATACTCTATTATACTTTAATAATGCTTTAATGTTGTGACTGATGGGTGTATTTAGGTAAAGAATGAGTGATTGATGAGTTCTGTTTAGGGAAAATCTGCGTGCGGAAAAACAATAAATTGTAATTGTAATAAAATGCTGAAAGTAAGACAATTTACCTTTCAGACTCCCAGTGGACTGAGACAGTAACCATCTGCTCACGTTTCACATGGCTATACATGTTACAGATGGGAATGAAGATTATGGCGGCTGTCATACATGAATATAGTCTTTGTCCCAATTCCAGTTCCTCAGCGAGGCTCTGTGCGATTCAAAGTAGACAGTCCTGCATTTATGTAATGGAATTCTACCTCAGCACTCTCACTGTCCATCCATAACCTTCCCCATGAGACACAGACAATAGCCTTGTATAGCCTGGAGTGAATACTGACATATAGATTGTAATCCAATCAGAACAAACATGGACTATTATCATTATTTTAGTGATTGTAATAATTCAGCTCAACTAACTCCCTGAGCCAGTGGGACAAATGGATGGGACCTGTAGAGCAGAGGGAAAGACATTTTAAACCAGAGCCTCAACTGTGCAGTTTGAACATAATATCAACCCAATGATGGTGTGTCAGGCTAGACACACCATCATCGGGTTGATATTATGTTCAAACTGCACAGTTTGGATTAATGTGAGGTTGAATAAAAACATGTACCTAAGGTATAAAAGACCCACAGGAACTCTGGGATATCTTTCATTCATCTTGACCTGAGGAAATAGAATTTTGAGGAATTTACCAAAGAAACTACATAGAAAAAAATATTTTATTCCAGAATCTATTTCATAGAGAGTCTATAAAGGCGAGAAAATTATTCCTACTTGAAATGAGAAAATACTATTCACATTATGAAACTTTATCTGAAAGGAGTATGCAATGTTGGATAAGCCAGAGCAGAATGATGGTAAATGTCCTGTTTGAGTGTTGTGTTAGGATGAGACAGGTTTAACTGTGCTACACTAACTGTAACAATAGGAGCCACCATTGTTCCAGTGGGATGGAAGTAGGCTCTAAGTACAGTAAGCAAGGTAACACACACACTCTACAATTAGGTCAAATCAGAACTTTACACAAATCAACCAAAATATACACCTGGTAAGAGCTTTAAGGTTGTGGCTGATTGGTGTGAATCCATGGCTTGTGTTAATTCTGAACATTTTTAAAATTCTTTTTTAAAATTCTTTCAGTGGCTTCATGGCTGTATATTGATGACATAACAGACTGAAACTATATGTCTTTAATTGAATGCTCCAACCAAACACTAAAGGGATGAAACTCATGTCTCCTTAAATTAACACTGACTTAATGTTTTAGTCTTTGTTCAGTATAATTCTACTATAGCTGAATATACAGCAAAACACATTATTTAATATTACTCCAAAGGGTAATGGCCAATTCTCGTGAATTTCTTTCCTTCACCCTGACAGGTTTCCACTCCTGTGGCTGATAAGTCTAGTTGCAGTGCTGGAATACTGCAGTGCAGGTACCTTCAGTTTAACAATCCCTACTGTTTTTATTCAATATACAGACAGAAGAAACCAAATAACACATACTCCTTTAACATTAAAAAATTTGTTGAAAGATTTATCTTTCATACTATTTTGTCTCATCCTGTTTTTTTGCAGTTGATGACCTGAAGGACTGCGAGGCAGCAGGCAGCAAGTGCCACCCTGAGGCTGAGTGTCTGAAGGCCAGCAACAACTTCACCTGTGTGTGCAACATGGGCTACCAGGGCAATGGTATCCTGTGCAGTGACATTGATGAATGTCTCAGCGGTCTGCATAGTTGTCATACAAAGGCCCGCTGCAACAACACTCTGGGCAGCTACAGCTGTGTCTGCATCAGTGGATATGTTGGAGATGGCACCAACTGCCAGGACATCGACGAGTGCCAAAAAGAAAATGGAGGTTGTCATGCCAATGCTCTATGCACTAACTTCGAGGGAGGGCGACAGTGCCAGTGTAAAGTTGGCTTCACGGGCAACGGCTTCCAGTGTACTGATAATAATGAATGCACTAACACAAGGACCTGCCATTGGAATGCCACATGCACCAACAACCCAGGGTCCTATGCTTGTACCTGTAATGTTGGCTATAAGGGCAATGGAAACTACCTGTGTCTTGACATAGATGAATGTTCAGAGACTCCTTACGTTTGTTCTTCCTCACTTGGCTACAAAGGTTGTAAAAATCTACCAGGCACTTACTACTGCACATGCAGCACTGGCTTTGAAAGTAATGGGAAAAACTGTGTGGACATTGACGAATGTGCAAGTAACATCTGCAGTCTATATGCAGACTGTACAAACAGCATAGGGTCATATCGGTGTAGCTGTAACAGAGGTTTTGTTGGAAATGGGCTGATGTGCGCTGACATAAATGAATGCAATGAAAACAATCAATGTGATCCCAAAGCTACCTGCATCAATAGGCTGGGGTCTTATGAGTGTGTCTGTCTAGCAGGTTTCATTGGAGATGGACGACTATGTGAGGATATTAATGAGTGTGCAACCTCCAACATCTGCCCTTCTATCACTACCTGTGTCAACACTGGTGGATCATATTACTGCGACTGTGGCGTTGGCTTCATCTTCAACGACTCCAAGTGCCTTGATGTGGATGAGTGTGCGGTGGGCCGATGCAGTCCCTATGCAAACTGCATTAATTCCCCTGGCTCCTTCTCTTGTGAGTGCGAAGCAGGGTACAGAGGAGATGGCTTGACCTGCGTGGATGTGGACGAATGCTCGTTGGTTAGGCAGTGCCACTCAAATGCCCTTTGCATTAACCTTCCTGGCTCCTACAACTGCACTTGCCAAGTGGGATATTTTGGCGATGGGGCGATCCAGTGCACTGATGTGAATGAGTGTCTGGTGGATAATGGAGGTTGCAGAAACAAGGCTACATGTGACAACAACCTAGGTTCCTTCTCTTGTCTGTGCCTAACAGGCTTTGTCTTGGTTAACCAGACTCTTTGCCAGGATATAAATGAATGCAAGGAACAGAATAATCCATGTGGAGTGAATGAAGAGTGCAAGAACATTGATGGATCATACGAGTGCCCCTGCCGTGTTGGCTACTATCGTCCTGCCAACAACATGGAATGTGTTGATATGGATGAGTGCAAAGACAACCCTTGCCATGTCAATGCCACATGCCTCAATACCGTTGGGTCACACATTTGTACCTGCAAGCGAGGTTTTGCAGGAAATGGCACCCAGTGTAAGGATATTGATGAGTGTTCTGTGGTGGGTACATGCCACCCACGGGCACTATGTACCAACTTCATAGGAGACTTCTTCTGCTCTTGTCAGCAGGGTTTCAATGGTGATGGCTTCTTCTGTCAGGATGTGGACGAGTGCACCCTTTCTGATACCATCTGTCCAGCCTTCTCAAAGTGTATCAACTCCCCCGGTGATCATGTCTGCTCATGTTTGAATGGTACAGTGGCCTTCAATGACACCTGTGTGCCACCCAGTCCATTGTGTGACCCTGCCTGCCACAAACATGGTCTGTGCCACCAGTCACCCACTGGATATCAGTGTGTTTGTGACCTGGGCTATGTGGGTGATGGGCTGACGTGTTCAGACATAGATGAGTGCCAGAGGGAAAATATTTGTCCAGAAAATGAAACTGAGTGTGTGAATATCCCTGGATCATTTTCCTGTGTCTGCAAGAATGGCTACACCCTCGATGGAGCACGATGTGTCGGTAAAATACAGTTCTATCATTCCTATTTTCAAATTAATATGTGTTAATGTCATTAAGTTTCCAAACATTTCAAACTGACATGACAGAACCATGATAATGAAGATACCTTTTTTTATAATCATTTTTCCTTTCTGTCCATAGCCACCAAACTTAGACATTTGCTTTACCTCACTTCAAAGTAAAAGTCCATCTGTAAAAATTGGCTTAAGCAGCCCACAGAAATCATTAGCTCTTCTACTTGACTGCCCTCTGATGGCACACTGTTAAAACTAATGATCTCCCTCTCCTTCTCCCTCCCTCTCCATTTGTCCATCACCTTGCTAGATGTGAACGAGTGTGAGACAGGGCAGCAGGAGTGTAGCGAGTTTGCCCAGTGTGTTAACACAATAGGCAGCTATTCCTGCGTCTGTCTGAGCGGCTTCACAGGTGACGGGAGGAACTGCTCTGGTAAGCATGAAATTCTAATAGTTAACATTTATAATGCTAATTGTATTTTTGCCCCAATAAGTGGACTGTCTGCTGAGCTTTCTTTTAGCACCATTTGGGGCTGTTACCCTGACACTTTCCCATTTTGGACAAATTATAGACTTTGATGAGTGCCAAATCCAAAATGGAGGATGCCATCCAGTTGCCAGCTGCACTAACACACGTGGATCTTTCTACTGTGCCTGTCCACCTGGTATGGAGGGCAGTGGCTTTGACTGCCAGGATGTGAACGAGTGTGACAAAAGCTCCTCCCTGCCACACAACTGCAGTGCCCAGGCTTTGTGTCTCAACTCAAACGGCTCCTACATCTGCCAGTGCCAGGACGGATACCATGGTGATGGCTTCGTTTGTGAAGATGTGGATGAATGTCAGCTGAATACAACCTGTAGCCCGAACATGACGTGCAGCAACACCCTTGGTTCCTTCACATGTACATGTGTTTTGGGTTTGGTGTACAACAATGGCACGTGCGTGAGTGAAGATACTTGCCTGAATGCTAGTAGCACCTGCCACCGCCTTGCCGAGTGTGACCCATACCAGGGTTCCTTCTATTGTAGGTGCAAAGATGGTTATGAAGGAAGTGGCACTGACTGCAGGGATGTAAACGAATGTGACCGTTTACAAGGGGAAGTCTGCCTTGCCTTTCTCCCACTGCTTCAACACTGACGGTTCCTTTATCTGTGACTGCTGGGAAGGCTTTGAAAACAATGGGACACACTGTCAGGACATAGATGAATGTGTGACAGGGAACTACACCTGCCCTGAAAACAGTGCTTGTACTAACATAAATGGGAGCTATGAATGTACCTGTGACCCAGGTTTCTCAAGCAACAGCTCCTTGTGTTTGGACATAGATGAATGCTTCCTTGGCCTTATCCAGTGCCCTAATTTCTCCAACTGCTTTAATACTGTTGGATTTTCTGTCTGTGAGTGCTGGGAAGGTTACCAAGGCAACAACACTGACTGTGAGGATATTGACGAGTGCCTAGACAATTCCACCTGCCATGAGCATAGCACATGCATCAACACCGATGGCGGTTACCTGTGTCTTTGTGATGCTGGATTTTCCAGTTTAACAGACTTGTGTGTGGACATCGATGAATGCAATGAACCTGAGCTGGGGGAGCTTTGCACCAATGGGACATGTATCAATGCCATTGGGTCATATTACTGCGAATGCATTAAAGGATTCTGGAGCAATGGGACAGAGTGTGTAGATGTAGATGAATGCTCAGACTCTTTCAACTCTTCAGTGTGTCAGCCCCATTCTACATGTTTCAACATCCTAGGGTCTTACCTCTGCCCCTGTAATGTGGGATTTATTCTGAATGGTACAGTATGTCATGATGTGGATGAGTGTCTTAACCCAGATGACACCCCATGCCCAGAGAACTCATTATGTAACAATACAGCAGGGTCCTTCTTCTGTTTGTGTTCTCCTGGGTACAAACCCAATAGCCTGGGATGTGAGGATATTGACGAATGCAAGGATAACACCACCTGCCGCTTTGACCAGGTGTGTACCAACTTTCCTGGAACATACAACTGCTCTTGTTCCGTGGGATACCATGAGGAGAAACAGGCATGTGTCGACACCAATGAATGTGAGCATTTACCGTGCCACCACTTGGCAAGGTGCTGGAACACCCCTGGTTCCTTCTCATGCCACTGCCCTCTGGGATTTGCTGGGAATGGATCCTGGTGCAAAGATGTGGATGAATGCGTTGCCTTGACCAAACCAGTGCCACCTTCTTGCCCGCTGTCACAACACCCCTGGGTCATTTATATGTGTTTGTATACCCGGCTTCATGAGTATAGGGCCCCTGTGTGTAGATTTCGATGAATGCCAGCAGGATAATGGGCAGTGTCACCCTGCTGCCACCTGCTCCAACCATGCAGGAGGTTTCAAATGCTCATGCAGTTACGGATGGAATGCAACCAAAGATAATGGTCATGGAAGAGAAGGATGTGTGGACTTCGATGAGTGTGTGTCACCCCTGACATGCCCAGGGCAAACATTGTGTAAGAACATGCCAGGGTCTTTTACCTGTTCCTGTCCCAAGAGCGGCACATGGTGCACAACAACAACAATGGCTCGAGATGGTTTGCGATGTCTTTGTTTTACACCTCTGTTGATTATCATAGTCTGTTTTTGCTCATATATGACTCACCCTTTTCTATGACGATGTTGATCAGCGTTCCTCTAATTTGAAATTGTTGTTGTCAGGTGATCTTGTATCTCAAAAATGTCCAAGTTTATTGAGAAACAGTGTACAGCTAGTTAAATTTGAAATTATAAATGTCACTTAAAGGAAAAATCTTTCAACAAATCAGTTCAAATATAATAGGGTAAGTAGAATGAACATATGGCTTCTGTGGTGTCAAATATTAAATGTTTAGCAGGATTACTTTCCAGGTAGTTTGGTGTGTCAGCACAGTGCTCAGCATTCAGATCCAAATGTAGCAATCCTTATTTAATTTCTGTGCTTCCCCAATAGAGAGCAACCTGTACCCCTTTGGAGCGGAGGTCGGTGATAAAAGTGTAAAGGTGGACACAGAAGATGGAAATTCCCCGTATATCACACCACCAATGGGATTCCCCTTTATGGGAAAATTGTTCGACAGGGTTTATGTGAGTTTCTAAGCTCAATCCACTACAATGCTAAACACATCCCACTGCCACAGTTACAAAATTGCTTTAAAATGTTATATCTAATATTTGGAATTAATTTATAATGTCCTGTTCTGTAGAAAATTATTTACATTTCAAAATATTTAGAGATCCATGACAAACATTACAGTAATGGAAAGTGAATACACCATGATACAGCATAACCTTCATCAGTGTGATTTTGTGAAGACAATGATACACACAGTACACATGACTTACTACAGTCTGCAATGGCAGCATAATGCTCCAAATAGAATATGTGATTCTTATGGGGCTTACACTCCTCCTACAACAGCAGTAATGCCCATGGATCTAATAATGAAATGAAGGAATGACAGAAGATGATGGTTGACCTTTTTGATAACTGCTTTATACCATCTTTCTCTTTCCCAGTTTTCAGACAATGGCCTTGTCCAGTTTCAAACTGTCGCTGAGAATGAGCAGTACCTGCTCCCTGCTCCTTTTGCCAGTGGTTTTCCTGACAATATGAATGTGGCTCTGTTGGCAGCCTTCTGGGATGATGCTAACCTCACCAATGGTTATGGACGACTGCTCTATCAGGTTAGATGCCATCAGGGGTCAAGCCTCGTGGAGTAAGACCAGAGTTGTTGTTGTTTTTTTTTCATTTGAAAGAAAGTTAAATCAAATACAAAGTCATAAAGTTGCAATCTGCAAACCAAGCTGCCTTCTACTAGTTATGATTGATATTACTCTTTCTCTCAGGAATACGATAAGATGGATATGTCAGACGTCTACTCCCAGATAGTGTTTAATCGTACGAAGTATGAAGTAACAAAGTTTGAGATTCAGAGAACCAAGCCTCCTTTTACTCCAGCATGGATCCTCAAAATCACCTGGGACCATGTGATGCCCATCTTCTACCAGAAGTTCAACCTCTCAGAGGTAAAGATTGTTTCAACCATGAAAACATTCAAATGTGCAATGTATCCTGTTTTTTTCCTGATGAGATGTTTTATACAAACACTTGGACATTTATGTGTGTGTGTGTGTGTGTGTGTGTGTGTGTGTGTGTGTGTGTGTGTGTGCACAATCCTGGTACATAGTATTAATTATGAACTGGAAGGTATGGAGGCTTATTTGGGCCTAAGTTGAAATGACAATGTAAACTTAAAAATGAAAATATTCATATATATATATATTGTTGTCTCTCTGACAGAAACCCTTAATAGCCAATGAGTGAGAGCTGTCCGGGAAGCGTCACAATCCGGATGTTGCATGCTTCCACTAAAAACAATAATACATTTCCAACTCAACTCCAGCTCACGCTGCAAAATGCATATGCCAATACCGGCTTCTCAGCCATGATTTCATTCATTTTGTTTTTCGCTGCTAAACAGAATACACAACGTTAGTCCTCCTTCACATTTGATTTTCCTCTGAAGTCACATTAAATCACGCATTTTCCAGACTCTTCAAAAGGTTGAGAAGGTGGCGTTAATGTACCTAAAAGATGTTTGCCAACTGCCATAAAAAACTGAAGAAAATCCTGTGCACCAGGCTTTAGGATCTAAATGTTTGTCTGGATGTGGAATACCTGAACCCGATTTTTGAAAGGCAGCCAGAACCTGGGAGGTGAAGAATTCACCCTGTAGTGATATAACCAATGCTATTCCCTCTGTGTAAAGACTGTTACCAGTTTGATTGTAATTTGTGATTGCCAAGGCAGAACAAGAGCAGTATTGGTAGTTGCTCATCAGGAAATGTTTTGTGGCCATTTAATTTTCACATTTCAATTAACGTTTGTATATTGTCCTCTTTAGAGGGGCAGTAACATAAATAATAATAAGATGATACATAACAAATATAATATTATCAATAAACCAATAACAATCAACATTGTATGTGAAGATTTGTAATGGAATTGCATTTTCTTTTTCTTATAGGCTTCCATAAGAACAAAGTAAAAATGGCATCACTACACTTCATTGAATGTCACTGTCTGCTTTCATGCTTGTCTGCTTTAAATGCTGTTGTTATGTGCAATGTTTGAACTTTAACCATCAGCTCTAATCAGTCGTGAATGAAACTCTTTTGTTGTTGCTCTTTTGTTTAACTTTGGTGCCATCTTGGGGTTGATTCATCCTAAAGGGCTTCAATGCAGTGTTGTGATATTTGCTGCCACCTGTCTATTGTATGTCACAAATGTCCTATTGTTCATGAACAACAGTGTGGTAATTCATACAGTATCTTAAAAACAGTCCTGATTTTTGTTTTCAGACTAACACTTTCCAGTGCATCCTGACCACGGATGGCGCACGTTCCTTTGCGCTCCTGCGATATGGGGACATGCACTGGGGTCCTGGCCAGAGGCAATATCACAATGCTGTCATTGGCTACACAAATGGAAAGTTGTCCTTTAAGGAACCAACTGTTCCCCCTGAAAACCTGTTTGGACCTGGAGGCAGATACCGGCCCCAGCAGGTGAAAAGCACCCTGGGGCAGTTGGGACAGCTGGTGTATGATTTGACCGAACCAGCAGGGTCAGACATACATCCCCAAATCAGATGCCAGGCATGGGCAATGGAGGAGCCTGAGCCTGCTGAGTGGACACAGGAGCTGTCTTCTTGTCCCTGCACCCGAACCCAGGCTCTGGAGGACCTGTCATTCATGCAGGATACTACTGATCTGAGTTTAAGGGTGAAGAAGCTAAGGGATCAGCGGTGGGGGGGTGCAGCGGGGCACATCTTTCAGTCAGTCCTGTCCAACAGACATGGCTCAGGTAAAAGATGTGTGTATGAACCAGAGGGTCCTCTGCTGGCTGGATACAACGAACGCTACTTCTCCGGACACAGTGTACAGAAACATATCGGTAATACAATGACTCTGGAGTTTTGGTCAAATGAACCATAGACATAGGATTTTAAGTGCCAGTTAATGATCTCTGATTTTAGTTGATGTAATAATAACTGAGTGATTAAGATGAGATTAGATGACCCTTTATCAGTCCCACTATGGGGCAATTTGCCATCGCACAGCAGCAAAGCAGATAAAAGTAACAAGTTGAGATACACTATAAACCCAAGGAAATGTAACGTCTGTAAGTGCCTTGCTCAAGACAGAGCTGGGATCAAACCTGCAACCTTTTACTTCCAGGACACTCTGTCTGACCTTTCAATTTAATCAAACTTCTCTCGTCAGATGGAGATCTCCTGCCATTCCAGTGGTGTTGTATCGAATCTCCTCTGTGTCACCTGTACCTCAACAAGAGACCACTGGACCGCTGCCAAGGTCACAGTTGGGCCAGCTGTGACGGCTGCAGCCCAGGCATGAAGGCGACACAGGGTGTGGGTGAGGGACTCGACTCAATAAATACAAAGCAAGTTAAACGTAGCAGAACACAGTGCAGCAATCTGTTATATTTACTGGGGGGGGGCGGTCACCATGAAAAATAGTGCCAGATATGTCCCCTCTCAAGGATTTCTTTGCCTTTAATTTTCCAAGAAAGCTGTTACTCCTACTTCTATTTATTTACATAAGAAAATAGTATAATAGCTGTCTGCCTAGTACTGATGAATTCAAATAATGACCCAGAAAACCTAGATTTGCTGTGTTTTTCTTGCAGCGATGGTGTATGGCAGCCTCCATTTCATCACCTTTGATGGTACAGAATACTCCTTCAAGGCCCTGGGAGAGTTTGTGATCGTGCGTCTTTCCTCCACCACCGGCTCTAATATCTTCACCCTGCAAGGACAGACTGACAAACTACACACAGACGCAAAGGGGCTCATCGAAGTCCCAGTGGTGGCTCGCATGGCTGCCTTCCACCAGGGTATCGGCAAGGTCAGGATGTTTGTGTGTCGCAAGGGGAGACACTGGAGTGTGTGTGTACAAAGAGAGAGAGATAGAATTTAGTTCTGTATCAAATAAGTTAAATTTTTTAACAATAAGCCGATTTACTTTCTGAGGGTTATCAATACCATACTAATGTTTGAGTGTTCGGTATAAAGTTGGAATTTTGTGGTGATAAGCCTAAAATAGCAAAAAAAATCAGGGGGAAGTAGCAAGCCTGAGATTGTTCAAATTACAAAAATAAGTCTTATATATTTCTAAACTATAGTTTGCGTTCGATTTGGTCATTTAAGATGAGAATTTCCAAACTTCAAAAAGTAAGAGGATACACACAATATAAACAAATTAATCTAAAACCATTTTTTGTCTGTAATGTGACAGAGAAGACGAGAGTTTCAGTATCAAGATCTTTGGAGGAAATATTCCTATTAATTTATTTAAAAATAAATATATTGTTTAAAAATTATTTATTTATTCCTTTTTGGATTAGGATATGTGTGCAGTTTTCTATAAAAGCCAAAGACACCAGTACTTTAGGCTTGGACACATTTCTGTATAATAGTCTTATACCCATCTAGTTTTTTAAAGCCAGCACAATCCAGTTTTACATGCAACTGTTTAAGCAGGCGATATTTATATAAGCGGTAGATAATAATCGTGAATGTGTCTAATCCAGCTGTTGTGTCATTTACAGATTGAATGGAGATGTGCAGAGAAAGGAGACAGACTCCAGATTTTTGTGGATAATGTTGAAGTCCCAGTAACAGTTGGTAATTATAACCTGACACATCTGATATGTAACCCAGTACTTTTAATTGTAGTGCAATTGATGTAAGAAAATGTTTTATACAACCACACTAACACAAATATCTACTTAAGACCTAATAGCTGTTGTCTTCATCAGATGATAGACATGTCGTCATTGTCCTTTCAGGTGTCGTTCACATGGGTGTGAAGGACTTTGCCGTGCGCTGCATGTCAGTGGATCGCTGTGCAGCGTTGTACGCTGGGGGTCTCCATGTGGTGGCATGGCGCGTTGTAGGCCACAATCACCTGGCGGCCATGGTGGGAGTTCCTCAGGCCTTCTACAACCGCACTGTGGGTCTCATGGGTCTGTGGAGCTCCAACCGCTCGGATGATTTCCTCATGTCAGACTGGCAGGCTCCTCCCCTCAGCGAACCTCAACCCCCCCACAGAGGAGAGACTGCATCACTTTGGCTTGTCCTGTGAGTAGAATCTAGATGCATACACTTATTCTATTTTCCTGTATCACCACTAATTCACAGTCAGGCTTACTGGCTGCATTCAGTGACGATGCTTCACATGCACGACAGTTGCAAAAATAAAATGAACTAAAAGAAAACAAATATCTCCTGTTGAAAAGAAGATAAAAATAGAAGACAGCGACAAATGTGTCACGAGAGTTTGTGGTGATAAGAGCTGACACCGGTATCTGTGTGTTGTTAAAAAAATTCACTGGATCTCTGCAGCAGAGTTAATATGTCACTTCCTGCCTCTGCCTGCTGCACCAGGCAGAGAACCCCCCACTATGTTGTGCATGTCTTAAAATGGCTTCAGGTAGGGAGGAGTAAGAGGGAGGGTACTCAGTTGACTGCAGTCTGCAACCTTGCCACTAGATGTCACTAAATCCTTCACACTGGTCCCTTAAATATACTGTGTGAAACAGAAACTGTCTAGAATATGAAATTAAGTGGAGAGCTTAAGGTTCAAGACCTCATCCATACTGTCTATTCTACCACATATTAACAGCTTCGTCCTTTTCAGGGCCTTGTTATTACAAACCTACCCTGTCTGTGACATCCACACCTACATGTATGTTTGGAGTCACTATGCTGAATGTGTAGTTGTCTTACTTTATACAGATCAACAACTAAGTCACATTTCTGGTTTCATGCAAAATGCCAACTGAAACTTACAGCTCCAAGCTTCACATTACACTTCAGTCCAGGACTGTGTGATAGGCTGATATTTTTCACAGCAACACTTGTCTCTACCCACATCTGTCCTCATTTTTGGTTCTGTGTGTGTGTGTGTGTGTGTGTGTGTGTGTGTGTGTGTGTGTGTGTGTGTGTGTGTGTGTTTCTAGGGGCAGTCCCAGTCCCAGAGAGCCTGTTGTTCTCTCCGCCTCCACTGGTTCCACTGAAGCATGTCTCCACTTGAGCACCTGCTGGAAAGCATCAGTCCTGCTGAGGTGGAGGAGCTGAGGAAAACCTGCAAAGGCAACATGATGTGTGTCCACGACACTCTAGCATCAGGCAGCTCTGACATGGGCCTGCAGACTCTGCACGCCAAGAAGCAATTCCAAAATCTGGCTCTGATCTATGGTAAGCTGTCTGCACGATTATGGAAATGTTTTCGAGTCTCCATCACTGACCTGTGTTAATTTGATGTGATGTGTCTGTGGTCTGGCAGGTAACATGCCTCCCATAGTGACAGAACCCACATTGATCCACAGCAAGGTCAATTCTACTGTCAACATTCGGATTGTTGCTGAGGATCCAAACGCAGACCCCATCACCTACTCATTGCTCTACCCAAGGCCTCCAGGTGTTTCTATTAGCAGTGGTGAGACAAACACACACGCGCACACACACACACACATACACACAAACACACACACATGCATGCATGGACAAACTAAAAAAGACACTTCCTTGATTCTTCTTACCAAGGAGACACACCCCCCACCCCCCCCCCCCACCCCTTCTTGCAGATGACGTTACTGTTGACATTTGTCAGTGGGATGATGAGCAGCAGTGCACTCTTTCACCAGATGGGACATTTCAGAGCTGAGTCAGTGGATGGGTCACAGGGAGAGACACGCACAAACAAACCAAAAAGCCAAATTACTATTATTTATCATTTATTATTATTGTACTGTTGTTACTTTTGTTTGGTATATACTATTGGTATTTTCCTACTTTGACAGAAAATGCTCTTGTACATTGTTGTAATGTGTGTTCTTTTAAAAACGTAACCTCAGAAAGACATTGTATGCTGCCTCAGATACCCCATGACCCTCTCATGGCAGTTTATGAATGAGTTCCTGTTTGTTCAGGCTTTACTCTCCTGTTATACAACTCTTTGTGTTTTCTGCTCCAGGTGATGGCTACCTGACGTGGACTCCCCTCAGCACGCAGCCTGTCCAGCTAACCATCAAGGTCAGCGACAAGCTCTCTAGCTCCCTGTTCACCCCGATTCTGCGGGTTTGCAGCTGCCTCAATGGAGGAACCTGCCAGTACAACAGCATCGCTGAAAACCACCAGCAGGGGAAGTTCCAGGTGAGGTTATGAATGTAGTTCACAGCTTACATTTCATTTGTTTGTGCAGGTGTTCTCTTTTAACAGTAATAAGTAAGCAGATCTAGGGCTTACAGAAGTTATTTAAGTTAGAAGAATAAAAAAATTCATTAATACCTGTAATATTCATGATAAAGAAAATTGTATTAATAACCAATCATTACATCTCATAGATTTTGGAATTATTTCAAAAGGTATTGTTGGATTATATTCCTTAGATATGGATAAAATAAATGTTTTACTAATTTCAGCTATTTTTTAGTCACCCCGGTGTCATGTTTCGAGTGAAACCCACCACTCTGGTCCAGATTGAAATATCTGAGCATCTACTCAATGAGACGATCATAGCTCCCACACAATGAATTCTAATAACGTCAATGATGCCATAACTAATCATCTGGTACCATCATTAGCTGCACTTCATGTTTGCTTCTGATTTCAATTCTATTTAGCAAATCTGATGAATTTATCATGTTAAACAGTATAACCTACAACATGTTAGCACTGTTAGTGGGGATTACTATGTGGAGTTACAACTCAGGATTGACAAAGAAATGACTCTTTATTACGCTCCAGTCTATTACAATTATTTTTGTGTATGGATGCCATACTTACTTTTACTACAACTGCATGTGACACTTGGGTGTTTCAGTGTTGAGGCAATGCCTAATTATTTGTAATGCCCTGATATACAGCTGTAGGATTAATCAGATTACCTTGATGCATAATCTAGTTGTGTTCCTGTCCAAAGTCACATTTTGTCTTGATGGAATTCAGGTGGATTCTGTCAATACTGGGGTTTTTTTAAGAAATCTTGGGGGCTAACAGTCGTCCTCACCTCTGAGCAACTACATCTGTCCTTGACTTGATGATGTTTCACATTGAATTTAAAGAAATGTGGTTTAGAGGACAAGAGACATGTATAGATGTTTTGACATTTGCAACACTCACTGAGTATAGGACAAGATGAGACTGTTGAAAAGGCCATCCTTGCTGGTGCATCCAAGTGCAAGTGTGAGGAGTAAAAATTCAGTATGCTCCAGCTTTACGAAGCTCTTGTCTATGTATGCTGAATATTAAACTGTCCATCGCACTTTCTGTTCCTTCTTACTCCTCCTCCTAGGTGGTGGGCTGCCTGTGTCCAAAGGGGTTCAGTGGGAAGTTCTGTGGGAACGCTTCAGACATATGTCTAGGAAAGCCTTGTTTCCGAGGGGTGAGGTGCCAGTCGATGACAGAGCCCGACCAGTTCACCTGTGGAGAGTGTCCTGAGAATACTGTCTCCAATGGAAAAGAGGGATATAAGTGCTTTGAGCATGGTTTGTGGCACATTACTGATTTTTGTTCGCAGGATTTTTTTAGTCACATTATCAGATTTGGTCAAAATAAAATTGACCTCGACAGAGTATGATTTATCTCTTTCTTGCTTCTCAGACATGTGCATCCCTCCGTACCCCTTCCCCTGCCACAAAGATGCCGACTGCCGCAGCACAAAACAAAACTACACCTGCACGTGTAAGCCTGGCTTTACAGGAAATGGACACAACTGCACAGGTACTGAAGACACAATACTTCAGTTTGAACACATTTATTTACAATAATCTAACCACGCATCCTCCTTTGTCTGTATTTGTAGATATAAACGAGTGTGCAGAGCTGTCGACCTGCCCCAATGCTAAGTTTGAGTGTAAGAACAAGCCAGGCTCTGTTGAATGCCTCTGTAGATACAAGGACAGCAAGGACACTGATGGATGTGGTATGTGTTGATTGTCTATTGACCAGCAGACAATAACAGACAACAAATTACCCGAGGACCCGAGCTAACATGTGCTGTAGGCTACTTTATGTCTTTGGCAGCCCCTCAACATTTCTTTTTCAAATTTCAGTATGTTATATAGAAGGCCCCCACATAGAAATGATGTTCTTTTAAATTGTTATTTGTGAATATGGGCTATACAAATAAAATTTGATTGATTGATTGATTGATTCAATAAATGTATTTTTAAGCACATTATATATAACTACAGGGGCACTTGGAAAGCACTAGCCTCTTTCAAAGCTAACACCCTATCTGGCCAAGTAAATAGAATAGTGAATTACTGGAAATGGAGATTTCATGTAAATCAGTTCAGTAGTTTCTACGTAATCATGCTAATAAACAGACAAACAAACACTGATGAATATATATCCTCCTTCATTGAGGTAATAATAATCCCTCAGAGTTGATCTTTATTGATCATAATAAATGAAGGGTAGAAGCAAATATAAACACAAATAACAATAACTGATATTCAACTGCTTTGTGTTCAACAGTTCAACACATACACATGTGTGTATTTGACTGAATCATGTGTTTCTCTGCAGGTGACTCTGCCAACCCTCCAGGTGAGAGCTTCCATATGCCTCTGTCTATGGCCTCAAGGGCTACATCATAGTTCAGCCCCGCATCTGGTGTTGCCAAGGTAAACATGTCCATATACTGTATGTTGATAACAGAGATGTTCCTGCTGTTGTGTTTCTGTAGGGTCAAATTTGTTCAATGTCTCTGTGAAGTGGAGGGAGGACAAATCTGACGGGCTGGAACAGGTGTGTGCAAGCATGTGTGTGTGTGTGTGTTTAAATAGTAACTTATATCACCAATGAAACGATTAAACCCATTTCTATTTTGCAAATCAATAATCTGTTAACCCTAACCTTGTTTCAGCTGGTGGACATCTTGATGATGGGTTTCCAGAACAAATTCTACAACGCCAGTAAGAAGGATCAAAAACAGAGCTCCACACCAGGTTCAAATGAATATCGTATTAATATGTCCAGTGACACGCCTCACTGGTATATCAGAGACTACCTGGCCAGAGTCAGCAGCCAATATGACATCAATGGTATTGAGGTTGATGGTAAGATACGTTTTAATATTTTTATTCTTTGCTTTCTTTCTTTCCTTCATTTATTTTTGGAAGGATTAGGGTTCGAATTTCCTTTTAAACATGTCCGACACCACAGTGCTAACACTCATCAATGCTTTTCATTCCACTTGATAAAATCGGTCACTTCACTTTATAGCGTTTCTATAACAAAGTAAAAGATTACTTATTTATCGGGGTCATTATTATAATAAATGCAATGAAAACACAGCAATGATATTATAGTTTTCATAATAAGTATAATAAACTATTACCTTTATGTGGAATTGGCAAGTGGGAGTAAAAAATGGGTTAACATAAAATGTTAACTTTAATAAATGAACACAAACACTATGTTTGTGTCAATTTTTGTCAGTATTGTGGTGTAGTATAAAGTATAAAGTACCCTGGTGTTGGTGAAGCTGCTTCTTTGTCCCCACCTACAGATCTGGATGAGTGTACGGCCAAGGAGGCGGAGTGTGTCCATCCAGCCCTCTGTGCTAACACTTACGGAGGCTACAGGTGTGTCTGTAACGGCACTGATGTGGATGAAACCCAGTCCTGTGTATTAGGTGAGAACCTGAGCATACTTTATATCTACCCTGCAGGTTTATTGATGACCCTAAAGCTGCTTTCAGACCTGCACTGAACTCTTTACAACCTCCTGAAATTATGCGGAGGGGCTGTATCTAAGAACACAAATCTCAGAGTGAGAGATTCTGGACTTTCTGCGGAGTTTCTCCTGCCAACTCCCAGATAAAACCTCTGGAGAATGTCTGAGTGAGCCCATGTGAGAAAACAGCAGGAGATCCTCCACAGGATCCTTTGTGAGCAAATGAGTGATAACGTGTCAACTTGGAAAGACAACCAGATTTGTTGGTGATAAGGGGCCGACGCCTGTGTTGATGTGTGGCAGACAAAAACAAGTGATCTCTGCAGCGGAATTAAAACGTGCCTCTGCCTGCTGTGCCAGCCCTCCCCTGAACACTCCAGATGATTTTCTCCTGTTGAGTTCTCCATATGTAAAAGACAAACTCTGAAAAAAGTCTGTCCCCCATTGTCCGGACATCTTCTGAACTTTTCAGAAACAGCCTAATGCTCATTTTCAGAATAATAGATTGTCAGAATCAATGTTATGAGTACTTGACCCATGAACCATTCACTAGAAATTACATTTACTACATGAAGTAATATTAACACTTACAGTATATATCCAGTGTCATTGTCATTTTGCAGGTCATGATGTAATCATTGAAAGATTCAATAAAAATCATTCAATAGTGTTGTAATTATAAATTATAACAGACACCTTAACATCCATCCTGTCCCTTCTCACTTCTGTGTGACTGATTTGAAGAGACTTTGCCTCAGTTTGCCACGACTTAACACTGCCTGACCTGTTCCAGAGCAAGGCAGGGTGAGTAACAAGGAGCGAGACCTTGTTCTTGGGCTGGTTCTGGGCATCGGCATCCCTCTGCTCCTGCTGCTTCTCCTGGCTCTACTGGTCTGCTTCTGCTGCTGCAGGAAGACGGTGACTGGAGAGTGAGTAACACACGTAACACATTAAATGTGTGTATTAGGTGGGTCAGCAGCTCCTTTGGGCAGGGGAGGGGCAGGGTTTATCGCAGGTCACCACAAAATATACTGCTGCAGTGAATGACCAGTGAATGGCTCACACACACACACACACACACACACACACACACACACACACACACACACACACACACACAGGGCCATGGATCCATGACTTTTATGACAAATTATTTGTTGGAGACTTACTTTAACCTTGACCATAGCTACTTCTTGCCCAACCCTAAACTTAACCTTACCCGAACCTTAAAACATGTCATGATTCACATTATGGGGAATACCTCAGGGAATACAAGGAGTCATAATGTGGAAACAGCTTTAGGACCCCACAATATAAATCTATCTCTCTCTCTCTCACACACTCACACACACACACAAACACACACACTGTTTCAAGGTACAGTAGTCAAGTAGGTCTGCCCAGAGACAATCGTTTTCAGCAGCTCGGAGGCTTTAAATCCTGTCTTCTGTACTGCTGCTGCAGCACTGTCTTCTTCTTAACTTCTCAGTCGGAGGATACACTGCCCACTCTCTTACTATATTAAACAAAGACACTTCCTACTAACAGCTTTGGTCTGAGTTATGAAACTTTGCTTGGGTAACACCAAGGAACAGTAAATAGAATAGACACTAAACCAAGGTAATCAGAGGTTGTTTGTTTAAATCACCCTGTAGGGTTTCTGAAGGGAGTGAATATGTATTTTAAATTTAATGGTTGCTTCTCTGATCCATAGCCACACCATTCTGCCAAGTGCACATCCATTTAGTTGTTTTGGGGTAAATGGACAGGGCTGAAAACACAACCTCCCTGGCGGAGGTAACTACAACACACAGTGTTTGGTATTGTGAGACCTTTTCGGTATTTAACTTGACAACACAGATTGAAAAGTCATTGACAATAAACAGACTGAAATGATTCAGCCACAGCCTCAACACAATCATATGATTTCATGATAAAGCTGAATATTTTGTGTTGGAATGGAAGTTCACTCTAAAATAGGTTACATCTCATGCAGATGTCTATTTGTGTGTGAGTGTGTGCAGCAGTGTATTCATGACTTACTGCGGCATAATGTGCGTGTGCCCTTGGCCCCAGCGTGTGTGTACAGATGTATGGCATCTGGGCCAGGTGTTAGTGGGCCATAGAGACCCTTAATCCCCCTGATGACTGGCCTGCTGTCTCTGCTATCTGTAAACTAGACCCTATGGAAATAATAGCTGTGGTCTGTGCCTGCATTGTGGGATTATGTTAAATTGAGGACCAAAACCCAGGGAGGAGATTGTGCTGTTGGATCTGAAGAAGATTATTTATATATCATAAAATAATAATCCCAGATGCATGTGATATGATGGAGATGGAGCAGAAACTGTTTATGCAACGTTTTCAGTGTTCCCGTAAAGCTATGTATCATTGTATGTAGGTGCTGCAACATTTCATTAACAAAACACTACTATATTTATAATATATGTAACATGTCAGTGTGCTTGACTAGATTCTGGACAAAGCGTTTTAAACACAACACGTCACAACATGTAGTGTAATCAAGGGGCAGACAAATCTTTTGACAGAAATGATTTGGCTAGAATTGTGTTTTGAATGATTCATGGAACACAAGGTTGCACAGTGTGTACCTCATTATCAGAGAGGATATACATATCTGCATAAAGAACAACCATATTGCTGCAAATCACACCACGGGGAGTCCAGAGAGGCATTCAGGATGTGTGTTTCATGTTGTGAATCAGCTTTAGCCCCAGATTTCAGCATCTTTCAACACTCTGAATATCTAGGCTAGAACCTGCATGAATATTCATGAGTCACTGAGTATTCCACAACAACTGCTGCCCATCCAAACCTGTTCACGAATTGCCTGAGATGATTGTCTGCTGGATGGAGAATTAGTGGCAGCAGTAGTTAGAGCTAAGAATCCACTGAATAAGGTAGAAAATATACAGAAAGTGATAGAGAATAGTGCAGTGTCTATTTCTAAACCTGCCTGTTTTTAATGGGCTGTTCTCTTGTCCTGTGTTAATGCTCCAGAGCTACTTCAGAATTATTCCTTTTCATTAGTGAGTCCTCCTCTTTAATATACTACAATACTACATAATAATAATTATAATACAATCATAGTTCTACAATATACCGTCACTTTTTATTCTTGGTGTGCTGGACGTTGAGTGCAGAGCTTTTTATAAACAGTGCGGAGTGAAGATAGAAAACGTTGTGTTCATCCTACCTGGTTTATCTGCAATGAAAATTTTATAGTTAGTGTTTTTCATAAAATAACACTTAATTTGCCTTATTGGTGTGCACGTGTGTGGCTTGTGTATAAGTTTGAATGATTTACTGAAGTGTTTTTTTCATACTTTGCGTCGTTTCGGAGGTCTGTTAAGCAATTAACACAATCTTTAGACCCAAATTCACAACTTTTCTAAATAAAAGCTCTGTAAGTCAGCTCAACATAAAGCATTGCAACAACAAAATTAACATTTAGCTTTTACTTTGAAGAGAACTTGCTAAAGAGTCTATGATTCTATGACAGAGACAGAGGTCAGAT
Source organism: Verasper variegatus (assembly GCA_026259375.1). Taxonomy (NCBI): domain Eukaryota; kingdom Metazoa; phylum Chordata; class Actinopteri; order Pleuronectiformes; family Pleuronectidae; genus Verasper; species Verasper variegatus. The sequence goes on from CM048050.1 coordinate 4,219,867, forward strand.
GGTGAAATAAATATATTTACATTATCATAATGATCTGGAGGGTCAGATATTATTGCCAACCACTGCTGTAGTTTATCTGAGGACATAGAAGAAGACACCTTGAAATCGGTCCACATACTGAAGGCTCACTGGCCCCACTCTTTATAGACATCATATCCTTAAAATGAATGCTAGATATTAATATGGACATCACTCTGTTGGTTTATGAGTAGAACATATTCTAATATATCTTGAGAGGCAGACTGCAGTGATTTCTTGCATTCTGATTGGCTCATGTGTTTTCTTCCAGCCTCCCCCACTTGCTGCCAGACCACATCCAGGAGCAGTCCAACCCCCCACCCTTCAACTACTCTGACCCCGCTCTGCACTACATGACCCACTGCAGCCCCCGGATCATCGACATCTACACACCCAGGCAACGCCTCAGATAGCACGTACTAAAAACCCCATAAATACACATGCAATATGTTTGCAGATCCCTCACACAGACACTCAAAGACAGTGAACCCTGCACACGGATATGCACAAGTCTACAAACACAATGCACTTTTGGAGCTACTGTATATGTTTTATAAAGACAAGATGAATGACATTTATTTATATGGTAACAAACAAGCATTAAACCTGAGTGACTTTTAATGTCAGTCATCTCCGATCCTCTCCCGCTGAGGGATGGACCTGCCAAGTGTGAGCTGGAAGTTTTTTTTATTCTGCGTGGACGACAGTTTACAGTCAGAGTCTGACCCAGCAGAACTTGACAATCTCTTGGCTGGAGACGTTGATGAAAAGTATACCACTGCAGTGGTCTTTAGCTTCCAGCTGATACGAGGCCAACAGCATTCTTGATAGCAACATTAGCATTTACCAGAATGCCTGGCGTGTCACCCTCCTGCCCTCTGTGCACAATTATATTCACTTTCTTGTTTATTACTGCTCTTGTCCAAAATGTACAGTAACACATCAATATTTGGAAAATCTGCTCCCTTCATTAACACCGAAACATTGTTGATTTGATTTATGTGGTTATGATTGCAAACACACTCCATAAAAATACTTTGTGAAGCATTCACACAACAACAAACCAACCGCTAATTATTGTTCATGTCTCGTTCCCAGTGCATATCACACAGCAGAGTAACTCAGTGTTTCAACTTAGAAAAGCTGGACTGTCAATAGAAATACAAAATGATGTGTAAATATAATGTAAATCAATAAAAGTGCAACTTGATTACTGTTGCTGTGGTGATTTCAAGAACAGAAACAATGATGTCACTTTACTCACGTTGGGAACAGAATGGCCTTGTGGCTAACTGATAAGAAAGAGATAAGAAGAGAAGAAAGCACCGGGTTTAGATTAGTTTTTCCTACATCTTACTTTGACCTGTGACCTGCCACTGAGGAGGGAAATTAATATTGTCATCTTCCTGCAAACTTATACATATCAAGTTGTAACTGTAACTAAGGACTCATCTCCCCCAAATGTTATTCTTGGCAGTGCAGAAAACACCTCACACTATGAAATGAAGGACAATTCATTCCAATTCTACTACAGTATACAAATCCTGTTTTTCATCGACCATCAGTACAGTATGGATCAATGCTGCTACTTAATGTCAAATAAACTACACACTGAAGTGGAGGTTTACAATACATTCTGACTAATACTAAATCAAGGATTCATCTTTAATTTGATCACTAGTTAAATAATAACTCACATTGTATTAAATAATAGCATGGTGTAAAAATGCTAAATTATACATTTTGCAAATATGAAAGTACAATTTTATATATATAGGTATTATAAGCAGCGTGCACTTCAAGTTTTAGAGCTATTGCATTAACATATAAAGGTTTTAATGTTGTCCTAGTTAGATGTAATTGATTTGAACAACTTTATACCTATTACAAGTAAATTTCTTGTATTCAAAACTTACTTTAATTCATCTTATGTACTGTAGTTGACTAAATGTCATTTTCCACCTTTGTATCAACAGTATAAAGCATGAACTTTTTTTTGTTTGACCTGCAATTCCTCTACTAGCCACCGGGTGTCTCAGCTGAGCCTTACACCCAAGGCAGATCAATCACATTTGTTTATGAGCAGGGTTTAAGCAGAAACGCAGCACTGTCACAGCCACACACCACACACACACACACACACACACACACACACACACACACACACACACACCACACACACACACACACACACACACACACACACACACACACACACACACACACACACACACACACACACACACACACACACACACACACACACACACAGATGACTAGACACCTGCTCTGCAGCCTTGATCTGGAAGTGGCCACAGCATGCAGCGGAGCCCGGTGCCCCCTGCAGAATGAGATCATCTGAGGGGGACGCGGAGCGAGGCAGCCCTGCAGGTCCCTGCCACTGCAGAGACAGACCTGGCCTCTGCTACAACCAGGGTCAAGGACGGGCCGCTTCTCACAAACACTCGGTCCTGCACCTGTCACTTCTTTTATTGCCGTTACGCACCAAATCATGCAGACAGCTACCCCTGCATAAACTCTGCAGTGCTGCTTGATTCCTTCAGTTTCAATTTCAACATGATTGACTAAGCAGGTAAACTGAGATTGAGCCCTCAACAGCACAGACAGGATTTGCAGAGGAAACTTCTGTAAAGAATAAAAATCCACAGCGAGTAGTTGCGAGTTGCTGACACCTGTGATACAAAGGCAGGACACAGTGGCCACTCACAAACGACCACTGAGGATGAAATCACCTTGGCGAGAGAGAGCTTTGTAGTGTCACACTTCTGGAAGGTTCCAAGTAGCAGTGTTTCATGTGCTGCTGAAGGCTGCGGCGTTTGAACTCCAGCTCCTCGCTGACTGCAGAAGACAACCTGGAGGCACGCCAGAGAGAGGGAGAGAGGGAGAGTGGGAGAGAGACAGAGTCAGAGAGAGAACGAGAGACAGAGAGAGGGGACAGGCGGGGGGGGGGGAAAATGAGGGAGTGAAGATCAACAGCAGGGATTCTATTTGACAGCCAGTAAGTGGTTTTGTCCCTCGGATCCCCTCAAATAAAACAAGTGACATGTGCAAGTTTAGAGGCGGCTGATGATCTAGAACCAGGCCCCAACAAAAACAACATGTTCAGGGGGATGGGAAAATAACTGCATGCTTAACACCATATCCATTTCATCACAACATGATTGAAATAGGCTGCGAATAGCAGGCCAAAGCAAATCCTCTTATCTGATTTGAGGCCATTAATCATTTCTGCTTCATGATGTAATTTTGGAAAACAAGTCATTTCTCAGTAACAGGTAGGATTGGCTCGTGTGCGGCGGCCAGACTGATGTTGAACCTTACGTGGCTTATGCCCTTAGTGCACGGCAGTAAAACCGTTCACGCGATATGGATGTGGTTTGCTGTATAGGCCGTTACTTTGTCCGTTTACTGCGGCAGACCTTTGGCCAGAAGCACTGGTAATCAGATGAGGCCGAAATTGCCTTTGGGTCATAAAAAATACATACGTACACAAACACACCTCGTCCTTGTGGGTTTTACCATCAGTGTGTGCATAGAGAAGCACCGCACAGAGGCACAATATAGGCTAATCTAACACACACACACGTGTGTGTATGTTCAATTAGCATTAACACATACAGGCCTGAATGTGCACAGGCTCACACAATGTAAACGCCTTTTCACTGATGCAGCTACATCCATGACAAACAAACGGCCATTCTTCTCCTATGAAAGGTGATCCACTCCGTTGGCATGGGACCAGCAGGTGCATTACAAATCCTCATTCATTAATAATGGCGTGCGCGTCTTTCAGTTACACAGGCAAACATCTTCTCATATTTGTCACCAGTGCTTTATTCCTCAAAGTCCACTCAGGTCACTCAGGTACACCGGTCATACTTCTCTGCTCTGGATGCGTTTTGCTTGAGAGCTGCTTAACTTCAAGGCCTGACTGCAACACCCTGCGCACGTCCACCACACAGCGTCTCTCACATGCTGCGTGCCAACCCACCCCCCCATTTCCACAAACTGAACTGACTCACATGATAAGTTTTTTTTCGTCCTGCGGAGGGAACAATGCTATCGGTGGGAGTGATGTTGTACAGGCCACTGGGAGATGACATAAATGAAAATGGAGGGTCTGACTTCGGCCTCGCCTCTGTGCAGCTCCAATGAACTTTGGCCTGTGTGATCTGGAAATGAAAGCTGCGGTTCAATAAAATTGTTCTTGGCTGAGCTTGCGTCCGATAAGGACTTACAAGTATTCCACGGGGCGGTTACATATTCACAGAGCTGACAACCGGAGGGGAAACATAATGCCAACAACAGGGGTTTGAGCACAAGGTTTACATGCTCGCAAATATATATAAGGCAACACTGTGACATATACTGCATTGTCCTCCACGTCGAGGGTGAACTCCTGGTTTTCACCCTGGAGATTGGCTTCAGCTTTTGTAGACCATTAAGTCATGTCTCCTGAATTCCAATATGCCCTGTCCATATTAACCTTCAACCTACAGTCACCTCTGAACCAGAGCGGCTCCTCTGGGACCTGGGGTTCATTGAGGGGTATGTCATGAACCAAGCAAACAGCTGATTGTGCATATTGGATGAAGTGCAGCTAAAGAAATTGGGCAGGAGGACAAAGTAGAGAGCTCTTCTGATATTGAAATATTTATGACCCACTAACAATAAAGCAGACCGGTAGTTTACTGTAGGTGTTGCACAAGACTGTAGGAGAAATGCAGTAAAGTCTTCATGGCAGCTGCGTATTAGCATCTAAGGTCACATAGCAAATCGTGAATTCATACACCTCCACACACTGCCGCTCACACATGCTCCAGCTTATCTGATTCTTGTGACAGATTTAGGCCTTTGTGCCGTCACCTTTGCCATTAGATAATCTGAACGGTGACAAAAACCCTGTAGCAGAAAAACAGATTTAAATGAAAGGAAACCAATGTGCTCCAGATTAGGCAGGCCCAGGTGATTCTGAGGCTGCTCAGCAGAACACATGACGCAGGCGCCATCACCTCACGGTGCAGATGTGAGGTGGGGGAACCACTTTGGATCCTTGTTTTCTTACATCAGCGTTGGGGGCATTTGCACAATCCCTGCCTCTGTGCTTGTAGTGTGACATCTACTAACAGGAGAGGCAGCAGAATCAGGAGGAAAAAGAAGAGAGGGGGGGGGGGGGGGGCTGTATGGGGACGTGGAGATTCTAGCACATTCTCCGACAGGATGCTCCTCGCACGTCTCCGTCTGTCCGTGCACCCTCCTCCACGGCATCTCCCTTGGGGACTGGGGGGGAGGGCCGGAGGCAGGTGGTCAGTGGGAGACAGGAGGGCAGTCAGGCATAAGCAATCAGGCCATCAGATCCCCCCCATCCATCCACACACACACACACACACACACACACACACACACACACACACACACACACACACACACACACACACACACACACACACACACACACACACAGTTAGACCTGAGAATCCACTGTCAGCTGCCGGCATGTAACATATCACTCTTCTAAATGTGCATACACACACACTTATTACCAACTCTTAAACACTAATTTACACTAACTCGCTTCTGTGTAGAATGTCAAGTGATGGAGACGTGCACTGGTAGACTGACAGACAAGAGGAACTTCAGACACAGTGACTCTGAGTGTGTGGTAACCTTGTAACACACATTTTAAAATGATCAAACACACGTAATCGAATAAGGAACGAGCACACTGATCATGTGAACGGGGTCAGCAACGTTTCACAACCGCAGCTAATTGCTTCTAAAAGCCACCTCTGTGCACATGATGTGCACACGCACCGCGCAACAGGCCTGTCCGCGGCGCCTGTGGCTCTGATGTCTGCGGACAAGACGCAGCGGCAGCGCAGACCATGGGAGTGACGCATTGCAGGTACAAACGCACCAATCACAGAGCGCGGTTTCTCCCAGCGACGTCTTGCGCCCCACCGCGGAGTAGCAGAAAGTATTCGTGCGCCGCCATGTAGACCGCCGGCGACGGGTGACGCCGTCGGTGATAATGACATGAGAACACGCGCGACAGTCACACACGCGTGTTTCAGCCGCGTGTCTGTTTTTCCTTGCGAGAGACGATGACTGCAAATGTGTTTTTTCAGGGATTAGGAAACCGAGGAAGAGGGAAGTCGGCGGAGGGATATGGAAAAGAGGCGGAGTTTAGGGCAGCGCTTAAAGGCGGGTGCTGCCGCCTCTTCCTCAGTGTGTCCATAGACTCTGTTCGCTGCGTGGATTCTGTTCTGGACCCGGTTGTTACGGATTTTGTCGTGAATCAGCCGCTGCACCCACATCGAAATGGTAAGAGACGCCACATTTGTGTTTTCTCTGCTGTCTAGAAATGGCGGACAGACCTTTAGCCGCGGTCCTTCCTGTGAGTCTTCATATCTCATGTCGGTAAAAGAGGAAGGTACCGCTGACTAGGCTTAAGCCGACGCTCGTAAATGTAACCACCGCAGTGCCCGACGAGCAAGTGACAGCTCGGTGGTTGCTGGGCTGTCAGGGAAAGCTAACGTTAGCTTTAGCTGGGCTGCTCTGAATGAATGCAGTAACAACGGTGTGTATAACATTAGCATAACCCGAGACAGGGCACGTCCATTAATAACACTGCCTTTGTGCAAGCCCAACATATTTCTAGCTAATGCTAAATCCCGACATTTACTTGGTGTTGTCCGACTTGGTAAATGCGTCTCTCCTTCCTGGATGACAGGGGCTGTTATGAGAAATGATGGTGACTGTTTTACAAGTCAGTCATTCTGCTGAGTGTGTGTCTGTGGGTCGGTTACTGTAACCCTGCTGCCAAACGGTAGCTAGCTAACTTTAGCTCTCACCAGCTAACAGTTACCGCCAAATTGTCAGTCATTCAGTGTCCGTGGCGAAGTTGGCGTCATCAGACATTCAAACGTAGAGGGATGTTTGAACGCCACACGGACTCGTACGTTTTCTCCATATTCTTTCCCTCACCTTCAGTAATAGGATTGGTAGATACCCGTACGATAATACCATGCTTTTATACTTACAATATTACAGTTGCATTCATGGCTATCATAACGCACATTGTATCACACTTTGCAAGCTGTACTAAAATCTCCTTACAATGTTTTAGGGTTAGAGTTGATTTACTTAAAATTACGATCAAAGTAGCTTCTAGGGGTAAATGCTAATTGGGGATTTTATTTTTTTGCTCTGACACACTAATAATTACTTCCATCTTCTATTTTCCAGGCTGATCAGCTTACAGAAGAGCAGATTGCTGGTAAGACATCGCTGCATTGATCTCCTACTTTCCTCATATCCTGCGCAGTGGCCTGCATTATGGATCATTGCATCCCTTGCAGTGGATTTATACTTTTGCCTTTTAAGGCATTCCACAGGGTAGCCTACTGGTCATAAAACAGGAATGAATGAAACGGCTGTTGCTTGCTGGCTCTGGAACGCAGAAGGACTCCCTCATGGAAAACTTTGCATTTTCATGGTTGCCATGTAATAAATGATGTAATCTGGAAGCACTGTGTTCTGGCAAGGTATTTGCAGTCACCTTTTAATGTGACGTGTCCTTTGCCAGGGTGTGTTCTCATCAGATAGGAATGTTTCAAGAACAATTACAGCAACAACCTGGGCTTGGTCTGCTGGTATCCTAAGACGAGTGTCTGCATATGCTTACAGCATGTGCTCAGACTGCAATGAATGCTGTTCATGTCTAAACTGGGGCACAGTTGTAGCGGTTTCCCCGACCATATCGTCCTCCTGTTGACTAGATCTAGCATAGGTCTGAGGTTTCAAAATACACTCATCATACTCTTACTGTATTTCATAGTATCAGCTTGCAGTGAGTAAGCCTGTGCCTTTATGCTGATGTGCAGGTTTTTAAATAGCCAGTTTGTACAAACAGCATAGCATGAATATGCACATCAACAAAGTCCAAATGTCCTATTGACTTGAGTAAATTACAGCGTAATAAGCACCTTCTGTGATGTGAGGTTGTAATTGTCTCAGCGACCACAGGGATGTGCCCCCCCCTCCCCTGAAACTTCCTGCGGTTGCTGCAGACCACAGGCCTTTTCTCATAACAAAGGGTGTTGCCCTGTGCGTTTGACCCTTCAAACGGCAGGGCAGGTTGTAGTTTTTATGATGCTCACAAGCTGCTGCATGCCAGCACACATTGCCCACTGGCCTCATCACACTTGATGTGTGTTATCATTCCTCATCCCTCACGGCTCAACTGAACTACACAGGCTGTCATTCAGTGCTGATGGTGCCCAACTTTGCCCTGCTGCTTGGTCTCGTGGTCGCTGTCCTTGTTTAGCCAGAAACGACTGCAGTTGGAACACTAAACAGACGGGCTTGTTGTTATGCTGTAGCATAACCTGTAGTTTACAGGTTAAACATGAGTGACGTAATGACCTTTTTGAGGCTTGTACAAATTCAGGGTTGGGTCAGTGTGATTTTCAGACTTGAGGAAGAGATTGTTATACAGGCTGGGCTGACAGTATTTACATGGTTTTTCATTAATATGATTAGGTTCAACCTTCTTTGCTTTTTGTTTACAACCACTGTCGTGCTGTCTTGTCAGTTTCCATGTACATATCTAACTATAGGTATGACACCTTTCTTAAAAAAGCTCATGTATCCTTTTTGTTTTCTTCAATTAGAGTTCAAAGAGGCATTTTCGCTCTTTGACAAGGATGGCGATGGCACCATCACCACCAAAGAGCTGGGCACAGTAATGCGCTCTCTTGGCCAGAACCCCACAGAGGCAGAGCTGCAGGATATGATCAATGAAGTGGACGCTGATGGTGAGAACTAAAATTTGGCTTCAGAACCTGGTAACCACATGCATGCCAGATGGAATTGCCCATAAAAGTCTGTTTCATCTTCAGGAAATGGGACGATAGACTTCCCTGAGTTCCTGACCATGATGGCAAGGAAGATGAAGGACACAGACAGCGAGGAGGAGATCAGAGAAGCATTCCGTGTCTTTGACAAAGTAAATACCGTCTACACTCACCCACGTGTGTATCTGCAGAATTTTTATTTGCTTACTGAATGATCTTTATATTCAGGATGGCAACGGATACATCAGTGCTGCTGAGCTGCGCCATGTGATGACAAACCTTGGAGAGAAGCTGACTGATGAGGAAGTGGACGAGATGATCAGAGAAGCAGACATTGACGGGGATGGCCAGGTCAACTATGAAGGTTTGTATATGTTGTATTATGTATTGTAATCTGCTTGGGTCGCTCATTGGATACTGATGTGTATTTTCATCTTCCCCTCTTTCCCACAGAGTTCGTACAAATGATGACAGCGAAGTGAAGGCCTTGTACAGATTTCGTATATAAATAATTTGCCTTTTTTCTTTGTGTAATTTATCTGTAAAATCTTAATAGCCCCCCCTTGGTCCCTGCTCCTTCTGCTGTCCAAAGGAACTGCATGTAAACTGCATAGGCTCTTGTCCCCATGTCCCTTTCTTTTGCTGTCATGGTGTTTTGGAGTGACGGAACGGTCGTACAACCAGATGCTCGTGGAGGCCCCTGGGAGCCGGAGAACTTCGAATCTTCCTGTCTTGTGTGCTCGGGGCCCCTCCACGCATGGCGACATTGGAAACCTGTCAGCTGGTTGTCACTTGGCAACACTGTTGGCATGGAAACAATGTAGAGGAGTTTAAACTCTGCATGGACTACGGACAAAGTATATATGGAAATCTTTCAGCATTGCACTATTGCAAAAAAAATGACACGGGTGTATCTCCTAGGTACTCGTACAAACTCTTTTTGTATCTGCTGTTCTATATACCAGAAAACGACTAATCTTATGCTTTTTAATGTTTTACTCACTACTTTTATTTTGTTTTATTTTTTTAATGACCTCTGGTCATGCCTCAAATAATTCATTCCAAGTTGTATATTTTTGTTTTCCAATAAAATTTACAATCTACCCAGATATGAAAATTGTCTTGTTTTCTCAGTTATGGATCCTTGAGTTTGTATACCCTGTAATAATTCCCATTTTTGTATTGAGGACAGGATGCTCCTTTTTTTTATTTTATTTTATTTTTTTAATAGGACTTTTTTTTTTTTTCTCTTGTTGCATAGAATAAACACAATGTTTAACGTTTCTAGATTTACAGTGTCCCCTGTTAATTTCCCAACAGCACTGAGGAGCATCAGCCAATGCCTCTTAATGTTCAGATAAGCTCAGATGAAATTGTATTGTCATTAAAATAAAAGCACTGAGTGGGATCAAAGGCTTCTATTGTGAAGTGCACACAATGGTACTTAACATTAGATTAGCCTTGTACTGTCCAGCTCCCTGACTGACTAAAAAGACCATGTGTTGTCTGCTGCTGTTGGCACAGCACCATGTAGAAGCTGACTGCCTCATGTCTTACTTGGCATTTTCCCCAATCACGAGGTGCAGGTGATTGTACATCAGAAACCATGGTGTAAATAGAGGTGTACCTGTTTTCTTTTTAATTTTATTTCTGATTATTGAGTTTGTTACAGTAGCTTGCAGAGATACTAAGTTTGTTATTTTGACGAATGACAAAATAAAGCTCTTGTGGACCTCTGCTCTGTGTACTTTGTGAATTCTTTAGCTGCTATTATAAGGCTGTGCCCTTGATCCTATGCAGTGGTTGCGCAGTAGACTCTAAAAACAGTTTTACAACTTGAGTTTCTCTGATGTTTTACTGCCCGTTGGGAGTCGTTAGGACAGCAGTTTGTGGTTTGGTCAGTCATGCATGATGAGGATTCCCTGTGGATGCACATTCAAACATAGAGCATTCTAAGTGAGGTAACAGCTTATACACGCAGTAGAACTGTGATGTGAAACAGCTATTTATTTACATTACACATCACTAACTTTTCTTGAATGTAGCTCGAAGTTAGATGATTGTGATTATTGCATAGTTGATTTCCAAGCCAACAGAAAAGCATCATGACCCACAACAATTTCAGGTGAAAGTCGAGGACACAAGTGGTTCTAATCTCGTCACAACCAATTGTCACACAACTGAAAACACTCAGTTTAAAGTGTCATTGCCGTCAGCTTGTAAAAAGCTGTTGATTACACAGTTTGTGTCTGCGCTCATTCAATGTCCACAGTTAACAGACTGAATATACATCAGGTACTGTGGTGGAAACAGACGTGTACAGGAAAACGTCAGTCAGTTAACAGCTCCTACTTTATGTGTGTGTGTATTTGTGTATTTCTCCTCATGTACTCTCTGATCTCATGAGACTTCCTTGTCAAGTAGCGTAAACATGAATTCTTGGTTCCTTCAAACTTTGCATTTCCATGTTGCCTAGCAACGAGGCTGAATGTTGCGCTTATGCTCCCAGAGTGAGACTTTCACTTCAGGTGTTGGAATAAGTTCTCCCGATTTCTGTGTGAGTGTGTGTCTGCACGTGCGTGTGCATGTGAATGTGCTTGTAACTGACATCACACTTCAGTCTAGTTTGATACTGGAGGTAAGATCCACAGAGAAGAGGCTGAGGTGACAACAGTATTCAGAGGCTGAATGATTGATAGAGTTCTGTCTTTACAAATGTCCAAATGAGAGAATAAATTGCATAATCAAACAAAAATGGCCGTAGAGCGCATACCTCCACCAAAGCTCAACAGTCCCCTTAAGCTCAATCAAGATGCACCAAATTTCACACACTTCGATATCAGTTCACAATATGAGCCTAATTTCTTTTACAGGATTACTCCCTGGGGAATCTGTAAACATTTTGAAAAAAACGTCCTGTCTCCCATTCAGCATTTCTGGAACCAAAATTTAATCGGTTCTTTCCTGACTCATATCACATGCCTCCAACCAACCAAGTACAATGTCACTCAGTAGAGCGAATACCTCCACCAAGGCCCAACAGAACCAAGTTGCACACACTCATAAATAGCAGTCCTGTAAACATGCAAGATTGTTTTCATCAAGATGTACTATTTTCTGAGAAATCAATGCAATTTTTTAAAAGAAAAGATCAATACTTACAAATAAACAAACAAACCAACCAACAAATAATTGGAAGGGATAACTTCCATGGTGCAGGTTAGTATTTGTCAGGTGACTGGACCACAGAAGATCCTTTGACCATGGTTTGGAAACCAGATGCAGTGAAGAATGACCTGCAATTTGCACTTTAATGCCAACTCTCCGGCTGTATATTCTTGTCAATGTCATAGGCTCCCTCCAAATATCACACAAGAGTAGATTATGATCATGAGGACTAAGTAACTGCAGCATGTGCAGTATGCTCTGTATACCTCAGTGCTTGCCGTTGTGTCTTACTCTTAGTATAACTGGTAGGTGAGTCTAAATTTAGCCCCTCACCAGGCCGGCTTGTTGAAAAATTGATCGATAGTGGAGTGGCTGCTATAGTAACAGTTTTAATGGTGGTCAGGTGTCACCGGATCTCCAGTCGAGCAGATAGCGAGCGACAATGAGTACAGCGCAGGACACGGTCACATGGAAACACAAAGCTGCCAGTAAAGTCGCTGACATGTCCAGGGGTGGCAATAGAACAGATAAGGTAAGGGTCTATCTTTACAGCCCTCATAACTGTGTGTGTGCTTAATGAGCAGAGCTGCTAAAGCGCAGGATGAGACACGCTGGAGATGCATCAGGACATTGTTGGCATAGCAGTGTCATCAGAACTGAAACAATCCACTGTGTCCTGGTCTTATCTGCAGGGCGAATGACAGGGTGGACCTGTGTGGCCGTGGGAGCTGGTGGCTGCGCACACTGAAAGTAGGTGTCATGCTGCAGTGTGGTTTCACAGCCTGTCCTCACAGCAGATGCTACTGCTCGAGTGTCTGAGCTGAACGCTTGTCACTGGTTTGTCGATGTGAAGTGGCTCATTAGCTCATGTGTAGCTGTAGCAGTGCTGTGCTGCCTTCAGGTACCTTCCAGTAGTCAGGGTTTGAGAATAATAAAACAGAGAAGAGCATCATAAACATATCATTGTTTTTGAGACGTGTATAGTTTTCAATTACTGGCTTTTATTGCACTTCACTTTCCCATTGTCTCTTTCCAAAGTGTGCTGCCTGCCGGAAATAAATGAAACACTTACGTTGCTCTGAGTCCAGTCCCTAAGTGGTCCACAGTGCATATTCTAATAACATATAGACCTAATTAATTATCAGTTTAAATTAATCTGATCCAAGCTCTCAGTCTCCATTTTTAAACAGCTTCCTTCTTCTGTCCAATGTACTGCACAGCAAATAATAGGCCAAACACCTCGATGCTTCCAACATTTACTGTCAGTGCAGTTCAGTTACGTGAGCCCTGCTCGTACATACAGGTGTTCGATCATGAGATACTAGAGTTTAGATTATTTCAAGGAAACATAAAGCATACTTTAGTACAAGGAAATTATTAATGTAAAGTCAAAGGCAGTTTCAAGAACAACTCAACTTGGCTCCAAATGACATATTTTATGAAAGATGGCAATGGCTGTGATATTTTGGCTTAATTTCTGGATAGTAGAGGAAAGGGAAGATGCATCGTCCAGTTTATGCTGCATACAGACATTGATCCTGTGATACCTACAACATGCTAACATGCTAATACAGTAACAATTTGCCCATCCCAGCACCAACCAAACATTCCCCAAAGCTTTCCCCTCTCATCCTCTCCCAGGACACACCCCTCCCTGGTCTCTATCACATTCGAGACTTCATCGAAGAAGCTGAACTGAACCCTGTGAAGAAAACCTATGGGTTTAAAGGTGTGGGCAGAAAAGCTAAGACCCTGGGTGTGCGTAACGGGGAATTGCTGATGCCTGGAGCGTATGATTACATTGATTCCACCCAGGAGGTCCTGATGAACCAGGCTTCCTACTCTTTCAAAAACTGTCCACGGCCCGACATCGATACCCTCGGCATCAGAGACAAGGTTTGCTTCTGATTACTCCCTTGAGACCACACGTTTTTATTGCAGATATTCTGAATATTTGGTCAAAATTTGTGATACATTTTTATGCAACTCCAACTACTGTTTTAACAAGAATTAAGGAAGCTTGTTTGTCAAGAAATAGAAACACCAACAGGCCTCCCCTTCAAAACCACACACATTTATGTGCATTTCTAGGAATGAATCAAAGCAAATATTAATTAGAGAAATGATTTGTGCTTTTGATGTTTGGACAGAGCCAGGCTAAGCTCTTACCCTCTGCTTTCATCAGCTCCTGTCTCTGCCTACATAGTTAGAATACAGATGCTATACTCTTTGTAAAAAATTAACAAATAAAAGAAATAGAGACATTTCCCAAGTACAACAAAATATAACTAGAGGGGAACTTGGACAGTGGATATACCTCTGACAACACTAACAGGCCATCACCACATTGCATTATTGAAATCAGCTACATCCGGATCATTATCTGGATCTGAACCAAATTTAACTTGATAATAGATATTTTCACTCTACACATTTAAGATTTTTTTCATCCAGAGTTCTACATTATTTCTTAAGAACCCTTGACCCATACCCCACCTTTCCACCAAGTTTCACTAAAATTGGCTCTGCAGTTTTTGCATATTCCCGCTAAACGTCAGACAGACCTCAATGAAAACATAACCTCCTTGGTTGATGTGCTTTGAATTCCTCAATATAAACAGTTATTGTCTTTGTGATGCCACAACCTAAAAACCGATGCAATGTGCAGTGTAATAGCCAGTCAATAATGTATTTCCTGCTGAAGTTGTTATTAGCAGGAACTGTTGCTCCACCGCCTCAACACCACCTTGATTCTACTTTTTAAGCCTAAGGGGTTCCTTTACTTAAGCACTCTTTATTATTCATAAGTTTTAATAGTGTATTTGGCATTTCGATTTCATCACAGTGCTTTGTTTAAAAATACAGGAGGTGCTCATTAAAATGTACTTGCTACCTGAAAACAGTGGATGTGTTGGAAACAGAAGCCGACTGTATGCTTTATGTGACACAGCAGACACTAAGCAAACCCATGGTGATACTGTCATATGAACAGGTATTTTTCTTTGTTCCCTGTGCCAGCATATAAACACTTCACCGTGCGACTACGATGTGACGGCCAAACCAGTGGAGAAAACTCCCTGCAAGTAAGCTCTCGACAAACAGCCTCTCTTTGACTCTCAGATCGCAGCGGAGCAGTCAACCCATGATTCATCCCTTGATCGACGAGTCCTTACTCCTCATTCAGTTTCTCCTTCCCTCTCTCTCATCTTCCCTCCTCGCATTCCAAACATGAAGGAGCAACCGCCAACCTGCTCTCTGTTCTCTGCTTCTGGTCAAGCACAACCTTATTCTTTTCTTCACTTGCTCCTACCCTCATTGTTGTCCTCTCTTGTTCTTCTTCTTGTTCTTTTTTTGACAGCCACCCCCCCTCCTCTGCTCTCCTTGCAGGCATGCAATGTTTCGGTCGACTGTGCAGAGGATCAGCTTTCCGCCTGTAAGTATCTGGTCACCAAGACTAGTTATTAAGACCAATCAGTCTTTCCATTGCACACAAAAGGGCTTTCTTACAATAGACTTTCAATAGGTTTTGATTACAAGCTATGACATGCATCTGTTATGTGCTGTACGCAGGCTGGTTATGACATCCACCAGGGTCAAAGAAAACCGATTCCACCGGCTGGTTGTATGGTTTGTCCCATTTGAGGCCCTGTTATGGCACTGCTCTGGCTGACCAAGTCAGCTTTGGTTAATATTGCAGGGTGTCGCAGCCTCTCCCATGTGTCCATGCTGGTAGCTGATGGATATTTGAGCCGTGCTGGCAGCTGCTGAGTGTTGACAGAGAAGGAAAGGCGCTAAGAAATCCCGAGGGTGTTATTACTGCAGAGTTGGGAGCAGTTTTCTGCCATTAGTGGTGTCATAGCGACTCCAAGACAAGTTTACTGTCAAAGGTTAAGCAGCTACACAAGTGCTGCAGCAAAGTTAACTGAAAGCGCAGATCGATCAGACAGCTGAAATGATGGGGCTGACTAGACATTAGTGGATCAAAGTTGAGACGTTGTATTGGTTTACTCTGGGAATTCTAGGTCCGTCCTGAGATGGGAGATACAAATGTTGTACTTCTCTGTGAATGGATCCCAGAATAAAATGAAAGTGAATTCCACACCTTTAAAAAAGAAGCCCCCAGTGAGCTGAGAATGTTTGGGAACACAAAAAGAAAACAATAAGCTGTATATATTATCTTTTTTTGGACTTAATTTCTCCATCCCGAAGCCCCTGTGTGTCCTAGATTTATATGTTGTGCTTTCTTGCAATATCGACTGCACGTGCTGCTCGGAAGGAACAAATTCTCCCTTGAGATTCAAGCCTGTTTCGATTAAAGTCATAATCACAGACTTTTACACTCTAATGCTGTTGGCTGATGACCAGGCTGCTCCTTTTTATTTGCTTTTATTGGTCAGTTCACCACGTCCAGACAAACCATTAGACTGACACCTTCCATAGAGGATGAATTGTAACCAATTATGACCTTGGTGTTCTTTTGACTTTCAGTTCACTTTAGGTTAACATTTGTGTTATTTTAAGGATATATCTCTACAACAAGCTGATGTGCAACAATTAATGAATGATCAATCAAATTTTATTTGTATAGCCCATATTCACAGAACACAATTTGTCTCATAGGGCCAGATGTGACAACATTGATTAGAATGAAATATGATACAGTTATTCATGGTGCCCAGAGGATGTACCTTAATGATGCTGGTTTCCTGTCTGTTCCACTAGCACCACCATAAGTTGTTTTGAGTGAAATATCTTGACATTTATTAAATGGATTGCCATGAAATTTATTCCATTCATGGTCCCCTCAGTATTAACTTTGGTGATCCCCTTACAGTTCACCTTATACCACCGTCATCCCAGAATTAAGCTGAACTAATTCACATGTTAGCAAGCTAACTGGGTAAAAATAAACATTAAACCTGGTATGTCAGCATTGTAATCGGAAACATGTTAGCATGCCAACATTAGCATTACCCAGCTCCACTGGTACAGAGCCACTAGCAGGGATGTGTCCCAGCAAATGTTTGTTTGCAGGGAATACAAATTTGGTGGCACTATGTGAAATATTTAATATGCATATGGACACAAAACAGCCTCACTGTTATTTTCCAAATCAAAATATCATATTAATTTCACTTCACCACCTACCTACTCCACAGAGGGGAACACTCCTAATGTGCTGTGCCACTGTAGGAAAGTAGGCCAGGTGCTTAGGTTCAACACTCACTCACACACACAGACACACACACACACACACACACACACACACACACACACACACACACACACACACACACACACACACATCTGTAAAAATGTCACTGTTGTTTGCTGGATCCCATGAAATATGCCTGCATTAGCACCTCTGGGAGCATCCCCAGGCACGATGGGGGCCAGCTGACCAGTTGCACATGATCAAGTGAACATGCAACAGGGTTTAAATGGCACATAGCAGTCATTCCTCTACGGGAGAAAAGGAAAAGACACCTTCCTGTCTCCCTCGGTCAGAATCAGAGCTGAGAATGAACGACTGGTCCAGTGTTCAGGGACAGGGAGATGGTTTTATGTGTGAGGAGGAGGGTGGAGGGGTTTGATTTCTACATGGCACACCACTGATGATGACCAGTATGTGTGCTAGTGGGTAAGAGGAAAGGATAAGTGAAAGGCAAGGAGACGGAGAGAGACACAGAGTGAGACACTGAGTTTTGACAGTAGATAAACCTTACCCTAAACAACAGGGCAGAGACCATTCAGTCACATGGCGAATGATATGTCCTAGATCTTAAAAATATTGGTATGTGATGTAAAATATGTCTCATGTTTACATAGAGTGCATCCCTCAGATGCCTGGAGTTACAGCAGGGTTTAACAATAGAGTTTTCACGAGTGCAGGTCCAAGGGTGTAACAATTAATCTCTCATTTGGCTCTTTAACTGTTAGAGGTCATGATGACCAGTAGCAAATCAGTTACTCTGGCCTCAGGGAATATTCATACAATCATCCTGTCTGCTTTGGATTCTTATGAATAATGCAACTTTAATTCTGGTGGCATAAAAAGTCCATGTTGCCTTCTGAGGGAACTGTTTGTTTAAAGGGGTTTAGCTGATGACAGTCTAGACTAGTCCCTTCTTGCCTCTGGATTTTTAGTTTTTGACTCTGCTTGGTAACTGAACATCTGTCTAATAGGCAGGCTGCTTTCACCAAGGTATAATCTCCTGCTAACTGACACTTCCAGTAAAGATAATGACAAGGAGATGGAAAAACCGCCATGGTACTAATGTTCAAGTCACAAAATACAATAAAGCGGTTTCTGACCTGACCAAGGTAACTATATGTGGGATTACATACCAGTGATCACATGCTAGCCCTGCCCTGCAACATGATGGAATTGTAAGTGATGTCATCAGAGTGAAACGTGCAAAGACGTGGGGTAGAAAACCACAAGAACTTTTGAGACTGCATTTGGAGACTTATTGCATCACAGCGGTGCGACCAGGCCGTCCCATTTTGAACAACGAAGGATTCATCACAAATGTATCAATCGCTATACACACCCAAAGCCAGAAAAGGTTTGAGTTTTGTGTGGAGAAACGTTTGACTCATGTAATAAAATAAACTACCAGTTCTGTAAAATACGGCCAACGGAAGACAGAGTCTTCGCCAAGTCTTGGCCCTGCTGTCTACGCCCGAAGCCCAAAACATTGACTGTTATGGCCAGTGGGCTCAGAGAATACAAATATAATAAACAGATTGAGTTCACCAGTGCTCAGCATGTAATTTTAAGTTTAACCACCAGTGTCAGGTGATGGTTTTGGACACACACAGGTTATTTCTCTTTTGTTTACAATTACCACCGCTACAAACTGCTGTTGCTCACTGGAATATGTGTCAGAGCTGCCAGAGTTGTCTATCAAAAGGTGGAATATGGTTAAAAAAGGTGATAAATGCAAGGAAGTGTGACACATACAAATTCACCTCTAAACTCTAATTTAGCAGCCTTCCAGAAAGCTGCTTTATTTCTAAATATTGAACATGTCTGTATTAAGCTGTTGTGACATTGTAGAAATGTGTTTTCTACCCAACACCGTGTCCTTGATTGTTTGTGTCTATTAAGTTTGAGATGTACATCAGTTTAGTTTAGGGTTGTTCAAACGATTCAATGACTGTTTGGGTGAACAAACTGAGCTGAATCACTTCCTGAAACAATCCATTCATTTCTCAGTTGGGTTGAGTCAGTTGTGATCGAACGTGCAGGCTACACTCACTCACTGAGTGACTGACACAAGTCATCGAGTCACTTTCCCCGTGTCACGTCAGCGAATCTCTGAAAACGTGATTTGTTCGTACGGATCCCTGCGAACAAATCAATGACATTGAATCATTCACTCAGATCACGTTCACAGGGATACACTCAGTCACTGAGGGAGAGATACAAGTCATTTCCTTTGCAGGAGGAAATGAGTCAAGTCTAGGTGGGAACATCATTGATTCCGGTGGGAAATTACCACAGCAGAAGCAAAACATGTCACCAGTAGCATATTGAAACAAGTAGCAATAGCGCAAATTATGCGTGAGTAATTATAGATAGCATAAGAAGATGAAAATAACATCAGTAAATATGAAATATGAAAACTAAAGAGACTGTTCCTGATTCTTTTTGCGAGGGAATGGTGCACGATGAGCGATTTGTTCACAGAATGTACTGCACAGTCAACATGAGTCCTGAATACTCATCTGCTCAAACTGTTAGAATCTGACTATTAACCCTAAAGTTAATATATCAAGAATGTTTTGCAATGTTTAGCGAGTTGGTCTCAGCAACAGCACTTAAAAACCAGGTATCATGAGAAATATACATGTTTGGACCATGTTTCAGTTCGGTGTGTGGGACTAGGCAGTTTCTCTGAGGAACTGTGGGAATGAGGGCTTTGAAAATAACTACTTTACACATCGCAACATCATATTTAGCTAAAGTTATGGTGACTACAATTTGGATTACTTTTTAACATGCTCTGTCATTGAAGCTTGCCTAATGACCAAGCTACTTGCGACAAGCTACTGCTAATGGACATTTTTAAGATATGGACAGGACCGGTCGCTGCAGGAGGACTCCAGCCGACATAGTAAATTGATAAAATCAGCTGATAAAAATGTATATGAAAAATAAGCTACTTCTACCTGATATTTTCTTTTTGTAATTAACTTTTTGTTTGATCTTTTGTTTGACAAAGGACAGGAATAGAGCTCAGGTGCATTCCACTGACAGCTCATCTGCTTTGCACAGTGAAGCTCCTCCATCTCACCAAGCTCCATTGTTAATATCAATTAATATTAATGAATTAATTATTAATCATATTGACATTTACAATCAAGAACGAATGGGTAAAAGTGTCCGTGTGATTACATGGTAATGATTATATGCTAGCCTTGCTCAGCGGCATATTGAGGCTTGCTCACAAAATCAATGAATCAATCAATCCCCCTCACTCATTAATACCTCCTCTCTGTGACCACCTCAGAGGGAGGGACCTGCTCCATGTCACTACAATCCACAGACCAGACCTGGGAAAGGCATCACTTCCTGCTTCAAATCCACTCTGCCACGGCTCCATTATGTTGACCTAGTGAGTCCTGTACATCCCATTTACACCTCCATCTGTGAACACGTACCCACACCACATCATTTTAAGTGCAGCCATTTTAAAAACCTCTGCAAATGCACACACAAATGTATTACGTCACAAAACCCTTGAGTACCAATAAGAATGATTACGGCTTAACAAATCATCCTGCCCACGTAGTCCTGAGAGGTAAACCAGACAACCACTGTGTGGGTGCAACTGTAGCGCTGCTTTCAAACAGAACTCATGAGTTCAGGGTTATGACATGAAAAGTCATGGACATGGTGTGCTTGGCGTTCAAGTGGCAAAGTTGTGAGAACACATGAACTTATATTTACTTTTATATCCTCTTGGCTGCATTCGGGCATAGTTGGTTGTTTCTCATTGATGATATTGATGTAATTACGTCATTGTGGTGATGGGACTGATTTCCACATGACTGATGGAAATATATAAAATTAAAGTGGCTTCATAAAGTATCCAGACCCGTTCGCATTTACCACACTTAATTGTGTTATAGATTGACGTCTCTTGTTTACAAAAGCACTCAGACCATATGCTGTGAATTGTGGTCAGGTCTTTGCAGTGATCGGATTTGATATAATTAATAACAGTATAGACCAAAATTCCAACCCATAATGTATTTTTCCTTTTAGTCATCGCAGTTAATTGAGTGTAGATGGAAAGGACACATTTTCGAATTTCTAGTACAAAATTAAATCTGCATTATATTAATGTGTAAAAAGAATGTCTGAATGTTTTTTAAAGCAAGTGTTCTTAACAGGATGCAGCAAAGAACACTATACTATATACAGTAGGCTAGGAGAACAGTAGATCCTCAGGCCTCAGCACTTGAGAACATTCTGTAAATATTTTACATGTACTTGAAAATATCTTAACAAAGAGTAAGAGATGAAAAATGTATTTGTGTCTGTGTGTGTGTGTTGCGCAGAAGACCCCAGGACCAGGAGCTTATGAACCAAACTGGAAGTTTGGTGACCATCTGAACACAGAGGTCATGGACCCCTCATTTAGCCTCTTTTTCCGCAGCATTCCCTAGAGTGCGCTTTATTTCCCATAAGGCCCTGATCCTCCCTTCATCTTTTCTCTCAACCTACGGTCAAATCACACATGACCCGGCCTCACTGATGAAATCATGCTTCACGAAAAACAAAAACCCTCCAGTCTCTTATTTCTTGGACTCATGTTTATCAGGGATGGATTTTGTGGGCCGCCAACGACATAATCAACTACATTCGTTGTGCTCAAATCTCTTTAGTGACGCCAGCCAGGGAAGCAGAATGATCTTATCTGCAACAAAGGGTACTTCATTCCACTTAACTACATGTTCCCGGTATTGCTCTCTCCCTTCATCTCTCCTCACGCCTGCTCTCGCTCCTCTCTCCCTCTCTGTTGGCAGTCAGGCTGCTTCGCCTTCCTACTATCTCTGGCCTACGATGCACTCAGGAGGAGGAATGCTGCTCAGCCATGCGTCACATGCACATAGCTTAGTATGGCATCCTGCACCCTCAGATAACACATTCAGTATTAAAGGCCAAGGCAGTGGCACACAATAAAACAGCTATTCTTATTGCTACCTACTCTGCATACCCACCTTTTCTTTTGACAGACAAACATGGGCAATAATGTAAGGACATGGAAAGCAGCGGTGACAGTAATCACCTCCACATGGAACATAATGGTGGTGAAGATAATAACAAGGAAAAGGTAGAAAGAAAACACATTTCAGAGTCAAACACTCAGGCCTGACAGCAGCAGAATTTGGTCACAGACAGTTCAGACAGAGGGAGTGTATTCATCCATACTGGCCCACCCAGATTCAGCTATCAGATTCAAGGTAATTAAAGTCCACTTGATTGAGCTTTATTTTAGTGCATGAATAATCACCCATTCAGTAAAGAGTCTGCTGGCTGCTTCATTGACAGAAAAGCGGTGGAGGATCTCGGCTCATTTCTTTGAGCTCATTTGGATGTAGACACTCAACAAGTGTTCTCTTGATGAGTGAAATGAGCAAAATATGTAAAGTCACCACCGACTGAGCAGCTAAAAATGTCCTGGCCCCACGGAACTCAAATTTCCTCGAAGAAGTATGAAGGTGGCTCCACTCACAAATCTAAGAATATACCCTTACGAAATTTTAGATTTTTGACCCCCAAGCAGCAGACAGCTACTGTTAGCTACTGGCTAACAGTAGCTGTCAACTGGCGAGTTGGTGGAGACCAAAACAGATATAAAATACATTTTTAGACCGTTAGACCTATTTTGACCTACTTTTAGATCTAGACTATAAGAGCAGAAAAACAACTCTCTTTAATGTTGTACCATATTTGGTTGATATGCATACACACTTATATCAAATATGAAATGAATAAAGTGATTATATGTAAATATCGTGTTTGCATCTTAATGCCCTGTTTACCAGGGATAAAAAACATCAACAACAGCAGAAAGAAACAATTTAATGCTCCTTTAAATCTGCTGTCACAAGGGCTGTACTGTGAAGAAGATACAACTAAAGCCATGTAACTGGAAAGCTTGTGATGTTTTCATTCTTGACAGACTGTAAATATCTGTGTGATCATAAAACACATTTGGAGCAGCAACATGTTGTTGTGTTATTTTCCCAAAGGTTTGAGTTGGGATCCCGGTGTGACACAATCATGGAGTTATGTACAGTTCATCCCTGAGGTCACAGGAGGGATAGCTGCATCATAGATGCCCATTTGAACCTATTACATAAAACTAAATGGAGAGCAGTGGTTTGCTTGAAGAATTACTTGTCAGTGATCACAGATTATCTCAGGGTATTTTGTAACATGTGAGATACTGAACATCAAGAGGCATTGCACTGACTCCTCCAGCTGTACAACAGTTAAATGTTTTGTTTGTGACAACACTCCAGGCGAGGTATGCAGGACGTTATCACAGCACATCTACTTGGCCGACTTTAGTCTCCTCCACTGTTTTCCTTCAGTTGCAGACACTTAAGAGCATGAAGAGGTTCAAGAGCCGGGCTCTTATTCCCTCTGTCATTATGCTGGAGACAAAGGAGTGCACACTTCCACCCGGAGAGGAAGACAATCTTATTAACATGCGGCTTTGCACACAGCCTCTGGAGGGCTGGGCCTGTGCGTTCACTGCTTGTGAGGAAGGATGCAATAAGAGAGATGTGTGTTTGTGCACGCGTACGTGTGTCTTTGTGTGTGGTGACTCAACGCACCAAGCCCCCAGTAATCTCTGCCTGTCTCAACCCCCGGCGCCCTTCCTCCCTTCTCATGTCAGTGATCTCCAGAGTCCAGCACTGATCTCTGACATATGCCTCATACTGACGACTTAACACCCTCCATCTCCCACAGCCTGCCTCGACCACAGGCACGGCCCGGCACCGGCTCTTTCGCTGTCAATCATGCCCCCCACACATTGCTTCAAAGAATACGCAAGCAGCCGCACAATGCCATACATACAAATGTACGCGTGCCCTGGTGATCCTTTGCTTTTTTAAAAACACCACTGCAAACAGATGGACTCTCCACTAGGATAGACTCAGTGATTCATAACTGATTCATAAATGACTTGGATATCCGTAAAAAAAATCTGCTTTCTGTTTTTTTAATCACTTAAGAATGAGCATTTATGTATATATATATATATATATATATATATATAAGCTTATATTATATAAGCTTTTGCTCAATGCAGCAGAGGAAATGGTCAGCATAGCTAACACATGCAGTGAAGACTATACATGCAGTGCACACATCCTATGACACAGACTTTTCATCCACGTGGCGAGAAAGGGATTTAAGATTTAAGTTGTATCACTTAAAGATCATAAGAGCATCTGGTGTCAGGGCCGGTCGCACAGAGAGCCCAAACATCAGCTTCAGATTCCAGGAGCAGCTTAATGAGAAAATTCAGGAGGCACAACAGTGTTGCACGTCAGTGAGGGTCGGGCTTCAAATCTGTGTTTTTGGCAGCTTCCAACAGGAGGTGACCCCTGCCACTCAGTGGTGCAGCATGGGCGAGAGTCAAGGACGTCAAATTAACAGCTAAGTCGGGACAGCGTGCTGGGAAAATGTGACACTGCTGCAGAATGATGACGAAGGCACGCCGCTGGAATTTACTGGGAATGTGAGGTTACTCAGAAATACCCATAATCCAATACTGGTGTGGGACAAATGCCATTATCAGTTGCTGAGTCTCCACTTTTTGTCAGCAAACCAACAATCTCTCCAACAGAGCCGCCATTGTTCATACACTGACATTGTGTTGAACTACAATGGCCACCCAGTATCACCGATCCATCTCCCTTACTCCCCCATCTGAATAACATGAGCACCTTGAGAAACTCCAGCCAGCGGCGAGAGGGTCACACAAAGTGGCGGCAGGTTCGGGGGTGCTGCTCCCTCCTGTCTCCTTTAAGCCCAGGTCACATTCACTCTCATCACCACATCCCGCGCCGAGGCTCATGACTGGCCAGCAGAGGAATTTAGCGGGCAGTGTGACACGCCAGGAGGGTGACCAGGTGTCCGTTTACCCCCCCCTCGGGCCGCTGACAGACACATGGGAGCAACATTACACTTCTGTTAAATGACATTTAAAAGTTTAATCAGCTCCAAAGGAGGACTGTTAGCAAACAAGTTGGGGTCATTGTTTAAGTGGGTAATGGTGCTGGCACCGTCACACTGTGTGTGGACCGAGGGGCGATCAAGTGAGAGGGAGTAATTGATGGGAGAGGCCGCACTGCTCTGCCAAGCTGATGTAGACTGCGGCATTTTTGGACTCTGTGCTCGATTATTTTAGCCTCATAAATGAGCAACAGAGCATGTCCAAAAATCAAGAGCAACAATGTGAGACGAATTCAACTCTTGTTTCAAATGGTTAAGCAGGATTATCAGGGCTGCTTGAGGCTTGTAGAGTAGACGTTTTGTTGTTTCTGTGAAAGTGTGACCTTTTTGCCTTCAGACTTATTATTTTCTGTTCACAGCTGCACGATGAGCTGGATGAGTTTTGTACAATTACGTCCTGGTTACGGCCAGAATCCCCCATGACACAAGACTGTATTGAGACCAAGTAGGACAATGATGTCATGGAGAAACTGAGCTTTTCAGTAAATTTCATATAGGAGTCAGCTGATACAATGTATTTGTGACATTGAACCCAAGTATTTCGATAAATGATTTCAGTTAAATAATTTGTTACAATTGTCATGTGAAGGAAGCCAGGGAATAAAATGTTTTTTTTCTCACAATATACATGTGAACACCTCCCTATACATTTTTATATTAATTTTAAACTTTGTTGTTCACATGTTCTCGTGTATACATATTCATATACAAATACTGTATATACATACTGTATATTTATTGATTGTCGAAATGTTGACCTATTTCTTTTTCCATTCCACCTATAAGTGACAATAGCAGATTCAAGTACATAGATTCTATGTCAATTCCAGCAGCGCTAAGACATTACTCAGTAGTGTGCATCTTTAGAAAGTTTTCAGCTCATGTCAGAGCATGACCCTTTAAAAAGAAATACTTGTATATCAAAGTATCTCTGCGACTATACTTTATGTACGACTCACCTTGAGGTTGTTTCTTTTCAACACATTCTCTTGTCAACATGTGAACACTGAAATTCTTGTTGCATTGAACTCTGCTGCAACACATTTGGCCCTCGAGGATGAAACATGTATGTGTATACTGTACTGGCCATTTTATTTATAAATTAAATTATGGAACTGCATCTGATCCTCATAACCTCCATCACACACCCCTAACCCGTCCATGACTCCCCGGCCTTGTTTGGATATCACAATGACGGTTTATGGTTTCCTTCTTGGCGCCTTACACCAGCACTACCCAGCCTGTGCCCTCCATATGCCCCTTGCAGGCCTGGCATCCACACACACTGACCTGAATGCCAAACACACCGGCACCTCAATCAAAGTGTTCACCACTCCTGATTGTGAGTTATTAGTTTGTTATTGATGTCTAATCAATCTAATATGGCTGCCGTGTATCTCATGATGTGTGTGTGTGTGTGTGTGTGTGTGTGTGTGTCAAAGCAACCATAAAGGCTATGGTTTGGGTAACCAACACTTGATAGTCTACCCTCTCAATCACCCCACCTTCCTATCATACACCAAGACGGTCTTGTGATTCACGGGTGTAGAAGTGAGTAACCAGAGCGACACACCTGGGTTCTCTGACGTCACAATGATGCAGAGGCGCATACACAATAAGTAAGAACTTATACATGAGGCATATTGACCCTAGGTGTAAGTCCTGCGTGTGTGTTTGTGAGCCAGTAGAGCTTCATCTGCCTGTTGTCGTGGTGAAAGGCTTTGCATGGGGCCATTTCCTTCATTAATCTGTCTCCTTTTACCAGAGCAGTCAAAACCGATGTGTATTGGAGCATGTGAACAGTACTGCACGGTGTGTACGTGTGCCTCTCATTGTCAGTGCGTGCGTGTATTTGTGCATGTGTGAGCACACCATGTAATATTTCACTCCTTACCCACAGGGATTAGACCATTCATCTCCCGGAGCCCCTGTGTAGGTGTCACACACAGCGTTAATGAGCAGAGGATGGAACAAGGGACAGCTAGCGAGCGAGGAGGGAAAAAGTAAAAATAGATTTTTTTTTTCGGGCGGTAGAAAAGAGACAGTGATCGATAATTCCAGCGCACAAATCAATGTATTGATAAATGAGAGATTTTCATGCGAGAAGCGTTGGGAAGGTGGGCGATGGTAGGGGTTTTAAAATAAGACAGAGAAGGCGGGGATTAGTGTTTGCAGCCCTGCAGGGAGCTAAAGGGTTAAGAAATAGTGGGTTTGCTGAGAGCAAAGGCAGGGACACTTCCCATAACACAAATCAATTTACACCAGCTTGAGACATTGATTATAGCTGGCTCATACCTCACATGGTAACAGCAGACATCAAACAGACACTGACAAGCCTGTAAAACAACACAACAGGGGCATTATCTGCCTCTCACTGTGTGTGTGTGTGTGTGTGTGTGTGCGTGTGTGTTGTTCAGCAGACCAGATATCTCTCCCCTTCCCCAGTTACTCAAACAAGGGGATGGCTGCTAGGCAACCAAGCCACATCACATCACATCAGGCAAGCTGGGAGAGAGCGAGAGACATAAAGAGATGAAGGAGGAGAGAGAGAGAGAGAGAGAGAGAGAGAGAGAGAGAGAGAGAGAGAGAGAGAGAGAGAGAGAGAGAGAGAGAGAGAGAGGAGGAGGAGGAAGAGGAGGAGGGGGAGGGGGAGGGAGTTTGGAGGCAGAAAACTGTGCTGGCAGTATTACATAAGCCGGCAGCCCGGTCCCACTGCTCACATTAATGTGGTTAGGCACTCGGAAGTGATGTCCATTAGTCACAAGTGACAAGGCAGGTGAAGACGCGCCATTCAGCAGTGATTTTAAAAAGCCATTGTTGTTTATAATGGAGAGCATTACTAAGAGATGAGTCAAAAAAAAAACACAAATAACACACACACACTATTAGGGGATGAGTCGCCTACTGTACTGTACAAACAGAACAAACAGAACAGGGACTGATAACACCCCAGAGGGATGGTCTTGAACAAACACATGCATGAAGATACATAATGCAAGAGACGTACAGTATGAATACACATATAGACACACACACATAATGTGCAATGATAAGTGAATTTAGGATCATATGATCTCATTTGAGGATGAAAGGGTGTTAATATCCCTCTGTGTGTGTGTGTGTGCGCACATAAAAGCTGTGTCAATCAATGTGATCATCAAAAATACATCAGAGGCTAAGATACAGATGAAGTGAAGCTGCTGTTGTGACTGGGAGCCTGTGCATAATCCATGTATCTGCATTTCCACATATAACACAACAACATACTGTACAGTCTATCTCAAGACGTAACCAGCACATCTTTGCAATTTATGAACCATTCGTGGGAATATTTTCTGATTATTAAAAATATTACATTTGTAGTATGGTTGAAATAAACTCATTCTTTACTAATAACTCCATAGGAGATGTTCATTGAAATAGTACTTTAAACATTTGTCTATACACCCCTGTTACCTGCATCATTCTTTTTTCATGTTGAGATTAATTCTTTTCCATTTTTTCATCCAACATAGCTTACTAAGATCAGATGCTATGAATGTACAGATGTAGTAGTTCTGGAAACTTAGGATCATCATGACACAACTTCATTTTTGCCTGAGACTATTCAGTCTAGGAGAAACATTATTTCTTACATGTCCTGTTACTAAAAATGTACTTATTTGAAGGAATATTAGAAGGTTTTGCCTTCTTGCCAAGAGCTATATGAGAAAAATAGATCTCATTCTCCTATTTGTTCATTAAAGACTGGCAACAGGGAAACAGCTAGCAAGGCTGCACCCAAAACAATGACTTTATATTAAAATGGGGGACATGACAGGAGCACAAAAGTGAAGCCAAAATCTGGTGGGATGTTGATAATGTAGTTCCACACCACGATCACTGCTGTGCAGACTCTGGCTCCAAATAAGATGGTGGCACCTGGGTCTGGGATACTTTCGCTTCATTTTTCTACATTGGGAGGAAGTGGCGACATAATATATAGACAGTCGTTGGTCCAAAGATGACGAAATCTCTTAACATCTGTAAGTAAGTATAAGTGAAGTGCTCCTGGCTCTAGCTTTATATTTAATGGAAGGATGCTAGAGTGGTTTCAATTCTCACATTTTACTCTAGGAAAGAAAGCAAACAGATCTACTTCCTTAAATGTCAAACTATTCATTGCACCATGTGTACAATCATCCAGCCAGAGGCCAATTCCTTAACCTTCACTCAGACCTCCGCCCCAGGCCAGACCCCCTCAGAGCTCCCTGAGAATGATCGTGAAGGGCCGGATCGGGCAAGACGCCTCAAGCTCCAGTGCCGTCAAGAAGCAGTCAGGGGCCTGGCTGGCGCTCCGAGACTGCAGGGCCTCACCCAGGCCGCTCCACGCCTCGTGAGAGGTGCTGTGGACCTGAACTGCATCACGCAGGATCTTCTCCCCGAGGTGGACACGCCCGGTTTTCACCAGCAAACGACCCTGGATGGGAAGATAGATAGAGGGATTAAAGAAGTAAAATGTTGCTTCAAATGTTAATACAAAATGTTATATCAATTTGTGTTCCTTGAAGTTCCTGACAAAAAGTAATTAAACACTGGTTTAAAATGGGACAATGTGTAATTTAATTGTTGAACCCAACTTCTGAGTTAAGTTACAGGATAAAAGCTGAACTATGGCTTGCTCTCATTTTCAAACCTCAGAACCTCATTTGTCATGTTTTTTCAAGGTCCTGAATATCCAACATTAAAACATTTTTCTTTGCTTGATAAGATCAAGTAAACAGATTGGGGCTTTTTACAAAAAAAATAAAACAAGCCAAATCTTGGATTATAATGCCTGCTGTCCTGTGGACTAGTTTAGTTCAAAAACAACAATAAACTCTACCCCACTTGACTTTAGACTCATGTTCGTCTGGAACTGTACAACTGAAGGGAGAAATAAAAATCCACAAATCAATAGATAAGAGGTAGCTCTCTGCAGAGAGATTGTGCAGCACACACACACATACACACAGATGAACATGAAATCCATGCTGCGTTCACTAACAACACGGAGGAATCAAACCAAGAAGACAATCATGGGTATCCCCGAACAGACATGTAGCTTCCTGAAGTCTGGGCTACAATGTTACTGTTTTACCTTCTGAGCATTTGACTTCACTGGCAGCAGTACTGATTACAATGTTATAAGAAATAACAATTGCAGCCTACTGCAGTCTTCAGTATGTACCCCGGAGAACGTCTGCACAGTTGAGTCCAGACTGGGATTGTCCGGGTCAGGTGCGTTTATAACACAAATCAACACAAAAGCCAACCTGACAAACCAACCTCGAAACTGCAATAACAGAGTCCTCCTGGGACGAGTAACTGATGTACCTACTAATATTTTACAATCAATGTTACTTTCAACAAATTACTGAGTAATACATTAATTCCCCAACAAGGGGGGTCACTTTCAGTACAAATAACAGGCAAGTTCAAAAACTCTGAAAGTATCCTTTTACATCCAAAAATGAACAGACTTCTGCACAATGGAGGCAGAAAAATCAACAAGAATGATCTAAAAACATTGGTATGTACCTTTAAAGAAAATGTTATTTTTGTGTAGTGTTCATTTGCAGGGCCGTGCTGGGCGATGATGGTGGGTATGCATGCAAGCTCCACACTCTGATGTATATAACTGGAATTTCATATAAAGTGTATAGACGTATAAATTAAATAAACAGCCATTATGTTTCAGGGTCTGTGTGTGGGTAAGGAAGAATATATGTGAGCGAGGGAGATTACAGATGATATCAATTGTCACCATTTTAAAGGTCATACAGAACTGTGTGTGTGTGTGTGTGTGTGTGTGTGTATATGTTCTGTATGGTTGAAACTTATTCTGTACTAATAACTCCATAGGAGATGTTCATTGAAATAGTACTTTAAACTTTTGTCTATACACCCTTTTACCTGCATTTTCATGTTGATATGAATTATATTTGAATCAGCTTACTAAGATCAGATGCTATGAATGTACAGATGTAGTAGTTCTGGAAACTTAGAGGATCATCATGACACAACTTCATTTTTGCCTGAGACTATTCAGTCCAGGAGAAACATTATTTCTTTGATGTCCTGTTACCAAAAATGTACTTATTTGAAGGAATATTATTAAGTTTTTGCCTTCTTGCCAAGAGCTATATAAGAAAAATAGATCTCATTCCCCTAATTTTTGGGTGCAAGGCTGCACCCAAAACAATGACTTTATATTAAAATGGGGGACATGACAGGAGCACAAAGCGAGTGAGCAAGTGAGCGAGGGAGATTACAGATGATATCAATTGTCGCCATTTTAAAGGTCATACAGAACTTTGTGTGTGTGTGTGTTCTGTCTATTCAGAGTTCAGCTCAGTTGGGGTGCCATGTGTTTGAGGACCCAGTGGAAAAGGCGTCGTGCAACTGACCAACAGTCAAATCTGTCTTCCACACAAACATACTGCACATTCGCACACACACACACACACACACGCACACACACACACACACACACACACAAAGCTACAGTGTCACAAGCACACGAGAGGTGACAACAGGCAGCCACTCTTGCACAATATCATCCCCTCCCTCATTCTGACACACACACACACACACACACACACACACACACACACACACACACACACACACACACACACACACACACACACACACACACACACACACACACACACACACACACACACACACACACACACACACACACAGAGCTGGCCTGAGGTCAGACAGACAAGTCTTGTTATGCAGTCTCTACTCACAAGCTCCAGATTAATTGGGCTGAAATTCACATAGCTGTCTAGAGGCTCTGATTCAACTTTCAAAAGAGTACACACACACACACTCTCTCTCTCTATTCCTCTTTTCTCCTTTCCCTCATTGCTGCTGTGTGGAAAACACAGAGGAAGACTGAAACTCTTGGGTATGGAGAAAACCTGTCACAGGATGTACACACAGGTTTACCAGCTTGTGTGTGTGTGTGTGTGGGTGTATGCCTCTGGTGTATGATGTATTCCTTCCCACTGGTTTGGCCACTAGTGTCCACATCTTACTGTCTGTGCTCTCCAGCCTCATAGGGGTTACATTGTTCCAGTGTCTCTAGCATAAACACAGTCGGCTACTAGGCCAACACACACCAACACACACATCTGTGCGGCATGTCAGTTATGCTGGTAACCATGGAAAAGTTGATCAATGTCAGCAGCTCAATCAAATAAATTCTACTGCATAGTGTGTACTGGTCTGATATAAACACTATGCCGACAGGAAAAACTTACAGCCTAATACAAGCACATGGCAACAAGTAAAACAATGTCCATCAAAGACAGAGCTGGTTACAGGATGTTGTTGGCTTAGCTTAGTAGGGTAGGTAGCCTGGGTCTATTCCAATCAAATTAACCTAACTTAAAAAAAACTCTGAAGTTGTTTTAATTAAACTATTTTAAAGTTGTATATGTACAGACTTGTTAAAAATGCCAAATGTTAACTTTAGGGAAGATT
Source organism: Verasper variegatus (assembly GCA_026259375.1). Classification (NCBI taxonomy): domain Eukaryota; kingdom Metazoa; phylum Chordata; class Actinopteri; order Pleuronectiformes; family Pleuronectidae; genus Verasper; species Verasper variegatus. The sequence continues at coordinate 4,252,720 of CM048050.1, forward strand.
TCTGCTGACCCTATTTCCTGCTCATTCTGTGCAGTGTCTCAGGCTACAGCACCGTTTGCTTGTCAGTTTGTACAAACAATATTTGGCTCTCTAATATGATGGTTTTAAACCTGATAACCTTGAGGCCTGGGATCATTTCTCAGCAGTTCATTCCATTACTTAGTTACTGGGTTTGCCGGGTAAGTAAGTCAGTTGAGATCAGCTTTGGTGACCCATATATTCACTGTGCTTTACCCTTGAGGAGGTGCATGTGTGAACGCAAATGTCCGAATGAGAACCTCCGAATTACCTGCAGACTTTCTCCGCCTGGCCCCACTAGAATAAAGTCTGCAGAAAGTCGGGAGAATCCAATGTAAGACAACACAGCAGGGGATCCCCGCTGGATTCACAGTGAGCGAGTGGGGAGTTTATGATGCTTGAACATGAATAATAAAGAAAAAAACTAAAAGAAAACAAATATCTCCCAGAGAAAAAACAGTGACATACACGTAGAAGTTACCGACAAGATGCAAAGAGAGTTTGTGGTGATAAAAGCTGTCATCAGTGTAATCACGTGATCTCCGCAGTGGAATTAATACATTTCTTCCAGCCTCTGCCTGCTGCTCCACCTTTCGTCTGAATAATGCAGAGGATTTGTTGCTGTTGTTAATGTGTCTGTGCAGAGAACCTCCTGTTATGTTGTGCATATGTGAGAAGCAAACTGCGGGTAGAGCTTGTTTCTTTCTTCTGTTTGATTGAGATGATGTTCGTTCCTGAGCATAAGTAGTCTCTAGCATATCCCAGCTGGCTACAATGTAAGCAAGTCGTACGCCAGCTACAGTTGTACTTTTACCAGCTGGCTCTGTGAGAAGTGACCAAGCTTCTGATCATACATCTGATCAATAATGCAATCATTCTACTTTTCATCTTTCTGACATGACCAGGCCTTAAGAAAATATCTTGCGTAAGAGTTGATAATGTCGTAATGCCAATGTCATGTACAAATGTTGGAATGAAATCGATGTTGAAATCTGAAACTGATGCTGTCTCAACATCAGAAAGAAATCAATTGTGTTATAAAAAAGTAATAAGCAATTTCTTTAAGTTGGAGCAAAAATCAGAGACAGATAAAGAAAACTGATTTTCAGGGAACTTGAGCGAGATTTTCACTCAGTGTGAGAACAGAAAAGGAGACACAGGTCATCCACTAATCACAGGCAGTTCAACCTTGGGAAAGACCATTGACAGTAACTAAAGATGGACAACATGAAGAAAATGAAGGCAAAACATCTGGATCACCCCCTGGTAGCTGGCCACAGTATCTCTCATAAACTCCACCTACTCCATGTTAGTTAATGGGACATGGACCACCCTTAAAAATCAAGCAAACTTAAAAATATATATTTTCATTTTAGGTAGTTCTTATCACGCTGAGGGATGCTCAAGTGTATTTTTCCAGTACGTTTGGTTTTAAATATTTGGTGCTATAAAAATGAGCTGAGAAGAATGATTGACAGCTGAGACAGAGTTAAAATGAATTGTCGGAAGGGCCTCGATACCACGGCTCAACTTCATGATTACTAATGCGCAGGCTCTGGCTACCAATTATGTCTTCCCTGTTAATACAATCAAGACACTACACCCCACATTGCTTCAGATTTATCAAACCATTGTGGTCACTGTCAGTAGTATGTTAATGTGAATGAGTGAAGGAGACTCACTTTTAAGTGCTATTTACAGTACTGTAGATGCAACCATGCAGAAAATGAAAGTGAGTGGGAGAGTGGGGAACAGATTAAAAAAGGAAGTGAGTGAACAAATGTGTGCTCAGGAACATTTAGACTGCTCCCGCATGTTTTTGGCATCACACGGATAAAACTGTTATATATTGGTTTTGCTTTAATTACTCACAGCCATCTGTCTGCAGTTTTACCTCAGCAGATCCCATCAAGCTTGGCAGCATAGGTTTGTTTCTTGTCGTGCCATTGAAGCACAACTGAACTGAACTGAGCCAAACTGAGCAAGTGGGCAGTGCAGTGGTGTTTCAGGCTGAATTTAAGCAAACTTTTGAAATGCTGCAGCAACACACAGCATTTAATTAAGTGTATACTTCCATCAGATAGATTAAAAAGAATCAAAGCTTCCCGAATGTCAAACGCAAACACAGCCAATGTAGATTTGATTATGGAATCGATTAGAATCAGGGAAATTAGATTTAGTTTTAAAGTGTCAGTTAAAGTAATTTATATTTTATACTGTACAAGACAAAAGGAGTGCTTTGTAATAATCAAACATACAAACTACGGCTAAGCAGACCCCACAGATATTTATTTATGGGACTCATATCTATTGGATAACTTCTATATGAGAAAAAGCTAATTTTCTTCCTTAATTAAATCATACTTTACATTGAAAATTCAAACGCAAATCCAGCTAATGTTTAAAGCCACACGCTGATCGAAAGCTATACAGACTTCAATCAAATGTGTAGTTGGATGTGGACCCAAACCAAAAACACTTCTTTTACTCTGTTCTATGGGTTACTTTGTGTAAATTGATTGGAAAATCTGCCAATCACAGTTAAATATACAATAAAATAAAATGTGCAAAAAGTCAAAATGGTCCTATGAATCATTTCCCAGAGAAAAAAAACCCCACAGGAATTAACATCTTTCTAGACAGACAGCTGAACTCTAAATATAGACTTGCAATCTGCTGTTGTCAGCCATGCTGCCTACAGAGCCAAGGAGCTACAACTGACCGAGAAAATTGTAAAATAAAACTGAGCCAATAAATTGTTGAGTCTAGATTCAAGGTTAGAAACAGTTCTGTAACGGTTTCAGGCTGTAAGTGGTCAAGAGTGTGTGTGGCATGGTTCAGGTCCCCAATAATGCAATGTGACATTCAGAGGGCTTGTAATGACACCCAGTAACCATCTGTTGAACCTGTAGGCTAACATCTACTACACACATACACAGTGGTACGATGCCAATGACCCAGTAAAAGCGTTTACCTGAACCATTAATCTCATCAGTGGTTAAGTCTGGGCAGACAGGGAAAGCTAAGGTGAGATGTGAGCCAAGGGTACTGTTTACTTCAAACGTGGAGGCTTTAACTTTCCTTACTTATTAACCTTGTTAAGTGCTCGCTACTTCGACACCTCAACATTTTGGGAGGTAAGGTGCTTTGCTGCTGAGTCAGATTATAATACATGTGTCAGTGAAATATAAAGCTACAGCTAGCATTCCATTAAATTCAATTAGTGTAAAAACTGGAAGCAGGGAAAAGGGTGGTCCAGATACATTGTGTTGATCAGAGAATGTCAGAGGCCTTGAGCTCTAACCAGCCAGGTTTGCAGTTTCCAATGTTAATACAAACAATTTTCTAAAAGTCTTCTGGCGGCAGCTTCATATTAGGTGTACAGGCATAGGAGTGGTATCAATTTTCTCATCTAGCACTCAAAAAAGGAGGTATTTCCTCCAAAATTATAATCTTATCTATCTACCTACCTACTTAATTACCTATATATCTCAAATGAAAATACTGTGTTTGCTTTGTGCATTTACACACATGTACAGACATATGTGGAAATGATGGAAATTTCTCTCTGACCCATCAACTTCTAAGTGAGATTCAAGAGGTTATATCTTATTTAACACTTATACTGAGCCATCTTTTGTGTTGTTGGCATTATACTGACCATGCAGAACTTGACATATTAAGCATCATAACCTTGATATCCACCTGCGTTCATGTTTGAATGGCAAATAGTATGTGTATCTATTCCTGTAGTTTGTGTGTGTGTGCGCGCGTGTGTGTGTGTGTGTGTGTGAACGAGTGAGAAAACACAAATACAATGCATCAAGAATCAATTCCCAAATTGTGAAGAACAACACCACCTCAGTCATCATGACACACATATTTAGGAAACAAGAGGAAGAAGGAATGACAGAGAGAAGTGATACAGGAGCAAAAGAGGAAAAGAAAAGGAGAAGTAAGCAATGAGGTAAGGGAGTGTGTGAACGAACAAGAGAGAGCTAAAACGGGAACAATGAAAAGAAAAAAAGAGATGGAGAGAAAAAAAGAGAGAGGCGTCAAAGAAAAAGGAAAAAATAAGTGAGCCCAGATGAGCCATACATAGCAACGGAGGCACCAGCCAACTCCCAATCGTCTCCCTGTTTGCAACCCCGAGTTTTTCTTCCTCTCTCTCTCTCTCCCTCTCTGTGGTTATCGGAGGTCTTGCTCAATAGAATATATTTCCGTGGTTGCTAGGCAATCCCATAAAGCAGCGAGAATGAGCAAAGTGTTATAAATAATGTATTTGCATTATCTAATCAGCTGACAACCACCCCCATCCACACAGGAGGAGAGAGAGAGAGAGAGAGAGAGAGAGAGAGAGAGAGAGAGAGATGGGGGCATTTGATAATTGGAACGCGATTAATTCAATGAGCACAGTCCTCGTCCTTGAGATAAGCATACATATATGAAGCTGTGTATGAATATGCTGGAGAGGAGGAAAAGTAAAAAGAGTGTGTGTGTGTGTGTGTGTGTTTGTCAGACTGATTCAGAGCAGGCCCCACTACAGAACAAGACGGATGGGGTGTAGAGGATGTTGGGAGTGGGACAGATACATTTCATACCATCGCCTGAAGAAAGGCTGGGCCGTGTTTCAGGATCAGCTATCCATCGGGAACAGACACACATGCACAACATGCCACACATACACATATGTCAACCAAATACTGTAATGAGGTTAAGAGACCAGCAAATGTTTAAAAGCTAATCATGGCTAATTCTGCAATAGACAAACAGAATAAATACTTGGATTTAACCTGTGGACTGCAACAACCGAGACTTTAAATTAGAGAGTTGTCTTTAACCATTACCACACATACACACACACACACGGATACATACAGCATACCATAGGCCTATACTGGTTTCTCTCACTAACACACCCTCATCCATCCAAAAATACTCTAAAACCAGCAGCTGACCAGAGCAGTGAGTCACTGTCTGATCATTGCCTTTCTCGTTCTCTCTTTCTCTCATGCACACACTCGAAAACCATGTACACAGTCCTGATGTGAGCATACAGAGGTAGAGTGAGTAAAGTGGTTGGCCCTATGTGGTGACTGTGAAAAGATGGTGGTGGTGTGTTATTATGAATCACACCTCCTGTACATCTTTCCATCTACTGTGGATGCTGTGGAGAAAAGTACGACTTCACTCCACACTCTGTAGCTTAGGTGAATGTAATTGAAGATGTCATGTTAAATGTTCTAAAAATGTACAGGAAACTTGGCCATCAAGGCCAGAACAATGTCTACGGTATTAAAAATTAGAGGCAAGAATCAACAGAAGCCTATGTTAGCTTAGCATTAAGACTGGAGGTTGCTGTCCCTCTAAAAAGTTAGAAATGTACTTAGTCTTAAAAGTTCATTCAGTAAGTTTATTTAATGTGTGTATAAATATTAAAAACAACAGCTTGTGGTTTTAGAGGGAGTTTCCTTTGTGTGGCTTTTAATAAAATGACTTCTGGTCCCAAATTATATTTTGTCGAGGAATTGTTACTGTACGTGACTAAAAGAGGAACCACAACCATTGTGGCTAAATGCAAACAATGCTAAATGTCATTCTGGAGACCTTTGTTGCATATCGTACCTTTCTCTCCCCATAATAACACTGTCAGCTGTGTAATTATGGCAAATTACAAAATAATATGAATAAAGTCGTTTTTTAGAGCCATGTTACAATGGCTGATATATTCATTCATAATGGCTTATATATTCTCATATAATGATGTGTTAATAATACATTTTTCATAATGAAAAACGGAAAAATTTTAAAGGAATATAGCTAAGATCTTTTGTATACTAAAATACACTTACATACTTAATACAACTCCTGATAACTGGACAAAGCTGTATAAGATCTGAAAAGGCATTCTAGGAAAGAACAGTATGTACTTTTGCAGAATAATAGCTCAAGTGTAAGAATATCGTCCAAGAATATCATCAGAATTCCCCTTAAGGCAGAGCAGATTAAATGGGCCACCGGCACACAAAGTGGTCACAGCAGATATAGTATAAAAATAAATGCATGAAGCCAGAGCCACTGAGTAGCAGCAACTGTAGACTGTATTCTGGCAGGCTGATGCAAGCCAGAAATATGGGCAGTGCTCCAAATAAAAAAAGAGTCCTGCATAGCGTCCCACTTAGACTCCATCACGTTGTAAGGATGCATTTATTTACCATAATGCCTCATTAGCATGTCGAGTTTGCAATGCACAACATACATAATTCTATATCAATCGATCAATCAATAATGAATTGTTCTTTTGTTTGTATAGCCCATATTCACAAATCACAATTTGTCTCATAGGGCTTTAACAAGGTGGGACATCCTCTGTTCTTAACCCTTAACAAGTGACAGATGAGGAGAAAACCTTTTGAAGTTTGAACAAAGGGAAATGGTGAACTGAGTGCAGACTTTATAGTCAAAAGAACAGAGACCATTTGGAAAATAAAATATTATCTAGAAGTGATAATGGGAGATTAGTCCTTTTAAATTTTCACTTTACAGAATAAAAGGCAGGAAATGTATACTGTAATGACCTAAAGATCATTATTTAACATCAAGGTAAACAAACAAGGAGGAAGGAGAGCATCGGAAATGGTCAGAGATTGATGAGGTCCATGGTGAGTTGACAGGATACAAAGCATAGCCTCCAATCCTACATTTTTTGATCTTGTAGAATGAGAACCGACCAAAGAGTTAGACAACCTTAACAACTGCTATCACTCTGTTAAGAATGGTAAGAAGGAGCAGAACATCATCGGCATACAGGGAACTTTATGGGAATCCATATTAATGCCCATCACTAAATAATTGAATCTTATCGCCTCCGCCAAGGACTTCAATGCTGAGCACAAACAAAAGGTTGATGATTGGTCAACCCTGAGAAGTGCCTTACCTAACCAAAAATTAAGGGGAAGTCCAAGCACTTATGAGAACGGATGCACAAGGGGAATCGTAAAAGATCACATCCACTTAAAAAAGTTATTAAAATGTATTATTAAAGTGACCCTGAATGAGATTTATCCAGACAACGATTTAGACAGCTGTGACAATCACCAGAGATTTCAAAATCCACTGGGAAAGTGCTTTAGTTTGTAAATCAACACAACATATATGTGGGGCATATAAAGTTAAGAGACATTCTCACAATACAGTGTTCCTGTGATCATATCACTGTCCTGATTTCTTACTCTTGATCCCTACTGCAGTAAGTGGCAAAGCTCTATGAATTAGAATCACAATAACTTTACTCCTTGACACGAAAAAATATTTACCTTAGGTAAAACTCTATTTGAATGAAAATACAATTATATATATATATTTTTCCTCATCTTTTGTCTGACATTCTGTGAGCAAAGTTTAATTGTGAAGTTATCAAACATAATCTGTCTTAAATAGACAGACATGCCTGGCCGGATCTCAGCAATATCACATTTACCCCCAGGGTCATTTATGCAAGAATACAAAAAGAGAAATGAAAAACAAAGACCACATGTAAGAGAGTGGAACCTGTGAACAAATCCTGACCCAAACCCTGAATACTTCCCCAAACGAAGCATGAAAATAAGACTGTGTCTGAACTGTGCACAAGACCAGTACTCCAGATGTATACTGTATATATACATTGACAAAACTACTAACATTTGATATGCTGTAATGTAAAACTGGAAATGTAAGAATGGAGGGGAGATGATATCCTTAGAGGCCACACCTAAGTGAACCAGCCATAATCAAAAGATAGGACTCACAGCAAAACCAGACAGGGGGCTGCAGTGTGTTACATGCAGCCACTGAAGTCCTAAATGTTATTATTATTACATTTCCAAGGGGAAATTCAAAGTTTGTGGAACTTGCAGAACTGGTTGAACCGTGCAGAACTGGTTGAACCATTTAATTTGGCAAGCCTGCCAAGTTCAGATACACCACTCACCATAAAAACAGGTCCCTCAAGTCCTAGAATTCCATCTGACTGACCAGGTACATGGACCTTCAGAATTAGGGAGACCCACATAGAGTTAATCATTAGACTGTATTAAGCTGTATCAATCCTTTCCTTGCCTCCAGTGGGTTGAATGGGTGCCTCTAGTTGTTTCACGTGATCTGCAGCTGGCCATGAAACAGAAAGCCATATCTGACATCATTTTTCCAAAGACTCTCAGGCTCTCATTTGACTTCGAGCTCATTTGACTTCGAGCTCAACAACTGACAAGTGGCTATGGAAGAGTGAGCCTTATATAGAAAAGATTCAATAATCTTGACCACAGACAAGAGGGAGGATTCCCACATCCATATCAACCTGTGGCTTTCCCTATCATCTTTGATATCTTGTTATTTTGTTAGGGTAGAGCTTCTATAGTGAATGAATTAGTCTTCAAAGTGTAATATTAGCACAATTTAACCTGCAGGAGTTTCTAAGGGCTGGTGCAACATGTTCTGCTGTCGAAGAAGAAGAGATCAATTTCATGATGAGTTCTTAGCGTCTTCTGACATTTGCACTGCAGAAATAAACCAGGGAGAATCTGTCAAATAAAATTATAGCCGTCACAGATGAGCTCAAAGAGAAGTCCGGAAAATGCTAAATGTCAGAGAAAATAATTATGTGAGAGGAATGAGAGAGGAATTGACTCGCTACAGTAACTCAGCTGACTAGTGAGCACTGGGAAAGTGAGCCATCTACAGACAAGCGGCTGAACAATCATATTGGTAAGCCGTCTGGACTTTGGATGGTTTGACCACTGCCTGCCTCAAACCCCTCCATCACAAACCTTGTCCGTTAAAGGACGCACTTTTTCATCTCTGACTCTAGGTCTGCGTTTGAATCCTTCCCCTATGTCTGTATTGCACTGGTTCATTACACATACAGTTTATTAAATAAAAAGTGTACTTACGTGCCAAATCCATGGAGGCATATAGGCATACACACACACAGTCATCTCTTGACACATGCACATGTGCCTGCACGCACGCGTGCGCACAAACACTCACACACACACACACTCAGACTAAGAACACAGCTGCCCTGTAAGAGACCCAGAGTAGGACAATGCCAGCTGGCTTTGGTTCAACTTTTCACCCCCTGGGATTGGTTCTCCCACAGGCCAAATATGGAAGAGACGCGTACCTCTGTCTACCCCAATGGGACTTCACTTCTACACACACACACACACACACACACACACACACACATACTAAAGTGCACAGCAGGAACAAAAGCATTAGCCTTATGTGGTCACAAGGTTGCTAGTACTTGAATCAAAGAAATATCAACCAGCACATCTATGATCACTATGGAGACCACAGTCATGTGTATGCATGTGTTGTGTGTAAGCAAGTATCAGGTAGTGCAGGTCTTGGATTTGAGGAATATCCCTCTCTGGTCCTTTCACCATGACAACAGAGAAGTTCAAAGGTCAGAGCAACCGTGGTTAATCCAGTGGATCATCAGTAGGACAGACTGGAGCGAGACAGAGCGAGGGAGTGGATGGAAGTGGGTGAGAGAGGCTCTTTATTGTGCTGAAGTGTGTGTGTGTGTGTGTGTGTGTGTGTGTGTGTGTGAGTGGGAGAGAGAGAGAGAGAGAGAGAGAGAGAGAGAGAGAGAGAGAGAGAGAGAGAAGGAGAGAGAGAGAGAAGGAGAGGATCTGCTTGGATGAAAGAAATGTGGGGGAGAGATCAGCCAAGTGAAATCCAGTCTTTTAGGAGCATTTGTCATTTGTTGAAACTTTAAGTTTGCCGAACACGTTTCAGAATATAACTGAGCTACTACACTGACAGTACACTCATGGGAAAAAATTAAATCCACTAACGACAAACTAGCCTTGTACTAACATTTATGTATTCTCCCAGTCTACATTTTCAGACTAAAATATGCTATCGGCTTGTAATAAGGGGTGATTGTTTAGTTTGATAGCAATGACTATGAGCAGCAGCCATTGGCTTGCAAAATAATATCATCCAAGCCTGGTTAATAAAAAAAACACAAATATCATGAACTACCATTAATTTGGTCTTCTGATAGAGACTATTTAAAGGTAACACAATTTACAACCTTTAAATGTGCCAGCGAGTGAATATTAGTAGAAAAAAAAAACCTGCTGGTCTAAAAACAAGCCATCAGTCGACAGTATTTCTTTAAAAAGGGCTACACATTAACAATGCAGAGCACTTGACTACAGGCCAAGCTTCTGTACAGGCTTTTAAAAAGGAGGGATTTGTTAAGCTTCGCCACCAGCCCACCTGGTTCAGCATAATGAGGTATTGATTAGATATTAAACATGCCAGAATATATTACAGCACTTATGAAGAATCACAGATATTCGTCTATATATATAGATTGTTGAAACCTTTAAAAGAAAAGATGTTATCTTTATGATTTTGTCATGAATAAGTTTAGGTTGTATTCATGTCATTTAAATAGGGGTTAAGTATTTTGATATTTCCATGACTTTTTAAATTTGTAAAATCAACTCAAATCTACATAAAAAGTTAATAACAGAAAAGAGGGTTAAACACTTGACTTTTCAAGCTGTATCTTACGAGTGTGCATGCGTATGTGTGTATATATATGTGTGTGTTAGCATGAGTGCATGCTTGTATGTGTGTGTCTGAATATACATTATGTGATGTCCAGTCTGAAAGTCATTAAATTTAATACCTGAGTGTGTGTTTGTGTTTAGCAAACAATAACAACATTTTTATTTGATATGTAATTGGGCTGGGTGATATGACTAAAACTGTAAAGATATCATTTTTCATATCAGTTGATGTTGATGATTTTCACGATAAATGTGAAATTGTACTTGTCCAATTTTTGCTCCTTAAGGTTGTGGTTTAAAACTCTCCTTTATCAACAGACAATGACAATATACTGAGCTTTTGTTATATTGCTATGTTTATGCTACTTAATAACACTGTATTAAGTAGCATAAACATAGCATGCCATAGGCCTAACAGGCACTGAACAGCCTTACAGTGGAAAGTCTTTGTATTTAGATGCAATGACTCGGCATGTAAAGACATAGAGATCTGGCCCGATGACTCACACGAAACTACGTATTCTGATGAGTGTGTGTACTGTTTGTGGTGTGGTTATGTTTACGATAAGGAGATCTGACAGAATAAAATTTTGTGTAATTCCATTCAGTGGCTTTAAGAAAAACATTACAATTTTGTTTGCATCTGTTTCTTGTGTATCTGAATATACGTTACATGACTGCAGATGTGAGTCTGACTTAACTCTCGTGTTCTTGTGTAACAGTGTAATGTAATTTAGTGAATTCAAACCCAGCGTTTTCAGTGTGCATGAGTGTACAGTTGTATGCCAGGCTGCATACATGAGTGCATGCATCTTTGGTCACTGGTAATCTAATAGCATAAATTGAGTGAGACACTTAACAGAACAGAATGTCATAAATTATAATTTAATTAAGCAGCCTCTAATGCTTTCACTGTCTCTCACCATGTGCACCAGTATCCTCTCTCCTGTCGGATGGATGGCCAGGGCCTCGTCATACAGGCCTTTGGCTTCGTCCAGTTGGCCCCGGAGCTCGGCCAGTCGGCCCCGCTGCAGCAGCAGCGAGTGCGAGTTGGGGAAGATTGAGCTTGCTTCAGCTATGCAGAACTGGGCCTCCTTTAACCGACCGTCTGCCATGAACAGCTCCCCTGCAGGAGGAGAGTGAAGTGAAGAGGAGGAAGACCAAAGAGATACAGGAAAGAAAAGATGGAGGATGATGAAGGGAGGAGAAGGAGAAAAGACAGAGAGGTTTGGACAAGGGCAGAGAAGACAGAAAGCAAGGAGGGTACATGAATTTAGGAAAGGAAGCAAGGGTAAGAAAAGGATGATGAAGAAAACAGGGAAAATAAAGGACACAGAATGGAGGAAAAAAAATATTATTATTATTAATTCCCCCCCAACAATAAGTGAAAGTGACAGATGGCTTCACAGTGAGTTCAACGCCATTAAGTTAAAATGTAAACTGTGCAGCGCTCAAATACAAACACAAAACACTACAGTTGGATGGAGACATATACACACACACACATTGAAAGAGAGAGTGGGAGCAGTGTAGTGCCTGGGAAGTCATGAGAGACTTGCCTAAATATGGCCATCTCATACTAAAGCTGCCTCCTTTCTTTGCTGCTGTTAGGAAGATGAGGACAAACCCCAGACTCTCACACACACACACACACACCAGAGGACCCGCCCCTGAGGATGGAGCAGACCACTGTGTGGACAGGATGCTGTAGGAGGGAGCTGTCAATAATTCTGAGGAGTGGACGACACCCAGATAAACCCTGAGAAAGAAAACCCTCGGCTCTGAACACAGACTGCCCTGTGAGTGTGTGTGTGTGTGTGTGTGTGTGTGATACAGCGAGATAGAGTAAGCTGTGCTCTGCAAATACATTGTACGTGCCGTCTGCTCCTGAGCGCTGCGTGAACCCATGTGTGTGTTTGGTAGCGGATGTTTTGTTTGTTTACCTGTGTCCCACAGATGCACAGATGGGAAATACTTAGTGGATGCATGCTACCTCATGTGAGATGAAAGAGAACCATTTTCCAGACTCAGGGTTCCTTATCATAGCTTCATTTCACGGAAAAGGATTCAGTGAATGGTTATGTAAGGCCTTTTCCTGCTCATCACCTGAGCTCTCAGAAAGAAAATATTGCTATTACATCAGTGCGTGTATATATACAGTCCATTTAGATGTATGTGTGTTAGAGTTTGAATGTGTATGTACAGCTCAGTGTGAACCCTCAGTCTCTCTGTGTGTGTGTGTGTGTGTGTGTGTGTGTGTGTGTGTGTGTGTGTGTGTTTTTGGTCAATCAGGATGTAAGATTGAGAGAGGAAGTGACCGATGTGAAGAGGAATGCTGGGAAGGAGAGGGGGTCACTGGGGGTAGGACTGTCTCTGCCGTCAGTGAGAGACACACACACACACAAACAGCTTCATGAGCGTGTTCTATTTTGCCTGTTCTCAGCAGAGGAATAGTAGGGTTCAAAGGTCATACATAGAAAATAACCTTCAAATTACACCCGGCCACAGGGGACGTGACCCTGCGGCCCCTCCACCCATCCCATCCTCTACTGTAATACGCTGGTATTCTGGTTGCATCACTGCGCTCACTCGGCTCCGGTATGGATTCCCATTCCCATGCCTCGTCCACTCCAGCTGAGTGGATAGATGGAGTGTTTGTGTGGAGCATCTCTGTGCTTCGCTCCCTTCATTTCCTGCGAATGCTCTGCTCTCCCATGAACTTCCACATGCAGACTGAGGGCTGAAGGGGTGGAAGTAATAGCCGTATGCATCACTGCCATTCTGCCCTTAATAGAGCAGTGGCTTCATTTATGCAGGTACAGCACACACTCGACATAAGGTATGCAGTATTCAATGGGACTGAAATGGCTCTGACCACTAAATTGTTAACATATTTTGTATTTACCCTTGTTTGTGAAGGCAGAGGTAATAGAAAATGGCTGCAGCAGTCACACTAAATTATGTAGTTTTAAACAAGGTTACAAATATATCATCTCCTGCAGGAATTGTTCTCTTGTAAATATACATATCCCTTGTGGTTAACACAAGGTTTTTTCAACTTTCATTATACAGAGGTGACCCCCAAGTGAATTCTTGTGACTGCAGTGCTCAAAACATGGATTAAAAAAAACGTGTGTTCACATTGTACCAAGTACATAAACAATGTCTCGCTCCCCAGAGAGATTGAAATTCAACTAAGCAGGTCAGTAAGCTGTGTGGGACAGTCACAGCTTTTATAGTAGCATCTGTACAACAGTCTGTGTGGAGAGGATTTTCATTCAAATTTGCCATCAACAATTCTGACTTTTATTTTTGTCTGATCTGGAATTTTCTGATGAGGTCATTCCTAAAAAGGTTTCCATCCCTAATGGGAGCATACATTTTGGGGATTCTTTTGACATATATGGATATGTGGTGGTTGTGGTTAACCGCAAGAGTGTGTGGTCCAACAATTGATCCTTGAGGTCCACCACATCTCCCCACCTTAAAGTCACATCTTTCCTGTTGAACAAACAGGAAGAGAGACAATCTATGACCACTGGACGGTCATAGACTCACTGGATCTGGATGAGCCAAGTATAATCAGTAGAGTCAACAAGGTGCATGTATTACCTCTTTGAATACACCTAACTGTATTTACTCTGAACACAGATCTAAACAGTGGATACAATCCATTTTGTAGGTATTCATTTTAACAGTTATTTGTGGTTTTTAATAAATCATTATTTATGTTATTGTTGTCTTCTTGGCTGTTTGTTTTATATCTTTATGTATCCCCTCTATTTTACAGAACTTTGGTAAATGTCTGTTATTTATAAATGTTCTTTGCAAATCAATTAACTTGACATGACAGTGTACGTCTGTCAGATGGGCAACTTATCCACCACTTTGATAGTGGACAGAACAATGTTAACAGCTATTTGAATGGACTGTCATGACATTTTCAGCCCTCGTGGTCCTCGGAGGATAAATCCTATTAACTTAATTAACCTGACTTGTCATGTAGTACTACCAATGTTTTCATTTTTGTTTTGACAGAACTTCCTTTCCAACTATCTAATAATCAATCTGATCTGTGATGAAATTTGATGGTGACATTCATGCCCCTCTCAGGATTAATTATAATCAATTTAGCAACTTCATCATATATTTTTTTATAATATACTTTGTTATTAGTGCCCTTTAGTAATTAGCAAGCTTAACCATGTAGTGACTATAGTAAATATTATACCTGCTAAGCATGTTAACATTGTCACTGTGAACATGTTATCATCCTGATATCAGAATTCAGCTCAAAGCAACAATCGTATATCTCCTTTACAAAAAAATAAAAAGGTGTTTGACCCCTCTCACATTGCCAGTAGAGGACCTTTCCTTTCTGTTTCTGTTTCTGTGTCATGTTCAATGTGATGAACCAGGGCAAAAACTCAGGCACTTTCTCACCTAGCTATCTTGCCAAATAAGCACGTTCATCCAGGGGTCATGTTTCCATCACTGCCAATCAGAGCCAGAGTGTCTACTGCAGAGTCATTTGACCCAGGAATGACTGCTGATTGAATCCATTCCCATTGCAGACAAAAGGCAGATTGTGAGGTGTTAGTGAGTTTTTTGACCAGTGAAATAGAGGCATAAAAGTCAAGCCTCATATACATCGTGGCTGAAGGCTCTGCTGTTGAAAGGTTTTATTGCTGTAATCTTTCAATTAAAGACTGGGGAGAACTGGAAAGCTTAATAATTGTCTGAAATCAATGTTCTGTCCATTTTGCACTTCAACATTGAGATTATTATTCATAAACCTTAATAACACTGCGACACACAAAACCATAGAATGTGATTACTATCGATTGCATAGCCATAGCTGTACAATCATAGCCAAGGTTTTTACAGCTCAAAGTCAATAAACACATGGCCACAGTTTCCCTGTTCTCTCAGTTCAACAGCAAATTAACTCCCATGCAACACACACTGTGATTACATGGTTATTTGCTGACCCTGAACAGAAATTCCTTCTGGACAAAAGGGAATTTCAAATCCAATTTTGCAAGAGATCCCAACCTTGAGGTTTGAAAATCTGTGTTATAGCCGCATGTATCGCTGTCTTACCAGCCTGCAGCCAGATGCGTTCCAGGGTGGTCCAGATGTAGGTGGGTCCTTGGCGACGGGAGGAGCTGATATCGGACACCTCAGAGAGTGCCGCATCCAGGCGAGACACTGCAACTGACGAAGGGCTTAATGAACCTGTGAAGGGAAATGAAGGAAAGACAAGCTGTAAATGTTTGTTGCAGATACTGAATGGAAACACACAGGGAAACAATATTTTGTCCCAAGTAAATTGTACAAACTTTCAAACGCAGGCCAAGATTGACAAGACTGATCATGAAGCAGAGATCGATTGTTCATTTGTCAGCAGAAAATAACAATGACCGTATCGAGCCGTGCTCAGGAACGTGTTTGTTTCTGCTCATTCTCAGAACATCAATAGATTTCCTGTGACTGAATGAAAAGTGCACAGGCCCCTGATCCTGCTCGTGTCACAGATGTGGAGGTGAGTCAGATCATTATTATTTAAACAGCACATCTGTTGCCCAAAACTGGGTTGTGGAAAGGCAAACAGTTTTAATCCATAATAGGTCAAATGCCGGGGAAATTAAACTGACCTGCATATTTACCTTTTCTCACTGGTATTTACCCAACACCAGAGAGGAAGAGTGATGTGTTTAACTTAAAAATAATCAATTCAGCATGTGGCAATCCAAATATGTGCAGTGGAAGTGCCCTCATTAAAAATACTTAAACCAGCAAACAGAGCAGACCAGTGGAGGCGTCCTGGAAGTCAGGCAGGGTCAGGTGGATGGAGGGTTTCCTGCCTCCGGGGCTGACCTCTGTCCTCTCGGCCATTGGCGTACTGCTGCTGTCATCTGTCTCACTGCAACACACATGCACACGCCAATGAAGACATGTGCTGTACTGGCATAATACATGAGCAAACACACCCAGTGATGCAAGCACTGATATACACAGCTTATACACAAGCTTCTTATGTTCTTTTAAAAAGTTACTTTATGTATTTTTGGATTTGATCAATCGCCTTATTTTAAAAAAAAGGAAATGTTCTACCAGTATCTTTAAAGTTATCCTCCATAAGGCTCCATCTGTGAAGCCAGTCAGCACTGAGAGTAAGGAGAACCAATCAGGTTTTGCACAGTACATGTGCCATTTCACTGTTTTATGTGAGTTTTAAGTGGAACTCAACATAAAATTAAATCCTGATTAAACTATTTTGTATATTTTGCTGTAAATAATAATTCCTGCCAGAAACTATAGTGTGTATGCATCTCCATGTATGGCCTCTCTCAAATGCTAAAAGGAATTGGAAAGCCAAGCTGTGGACATGTACACTATGTCGTTCTCCACCTTGTATCATCCTTCTGAGAGTCACTGCAGTCCATGCTGGCTAAAAGTGGATGCTCAGTAGTGTTGGACAATGTGTCCTAGACCTCCTCCGCATATATCACAGTTTTTGGGAAGAACCAGGCAGAAAGAAAACTGAGAAAGTAATGACATTACATTTTGAACCTTAACAGAAACTAAAATTAATAATTTGATCAGAGAAAACTGTTAGCCAGCAGAATGATTATTATTTTATTATGTTTTTCTAGATGAAAAGCTGATTTTTATTATTAGCTTAAGAGCAATACAGACAAATTGAAAAAAGAATGCCTCGCCCGTTGCCATGCACAGGGACATAGAAACATGTTGAATATGGAGAGAAAGTATTGGCAGATTTTTCAAGGATTAAACATTTTTTTAATTTGTTCCAATGTTGAAAACAACAAGGAAACAGTTTCAAATGTTTGGTTTTTCATTACTTTCTGTCAGTTATCAGATTGATCCACAATATTTAAAATATACTATATTGTTTAGCTGAAATTCATCTGTTTTAGAAAACCCTATCTAAAATGTGAAAGGAAATGTTATCATAGATCTTTAAAAAGTATGACGCCCAATATCTCAAAACCACTCTCACAGATCACAGATAGAATCTTATTAACATATCATGATATAACTGAACAATGATATTAGGCAACATCAGACTCATTTGCCCTTGCTGGATAAACTAAACAACCGTGGATGACGTAAAAGGTCAAAACATCCAGGCAGTTTGTTCAATATCCACAATAGCAGATTCAACAGACCTACATCAGCAGCAGCCATCTTGATTCTCATTTATCATATCAAACCTGCCCCATTATTAGATAAATGGTTGTGATTGGCCGGAACTGTTACAGGACAAATACAGGAAATCTGTCTGAAGGGGCACACACACTTGCAAGAGCGAATATATGCAAGTTTATTGACTGGTCTTATCAATATGTCAGAAATGCAAAGTGCACACACACACACACACACACACACACACACACACACACACACACACACACACACACACACACACACACACACACACACACACACACACACACACACACACACACACACACACACTAATCAATTCAATCAATACTGCTGCAGCAAAGCTTCCCCCTCCTTTCTTAGCATAGCAGTAAAAATACTTGAGCAGTGAAGTATCCCCCAATCTTCAGTACATATGATACACACCTCTTGCATATCCACACTCACCTGGAGCGACTGACATCATAGCGGCTTTGCCAGCGTTGCAACATCTCTTCACAGGTCTGCAGGGCAGTAGCTGGGCCGAGCAGAGCCTCTTCAAGCTTTACCTTTGTGAACAGGAGACTGGAACACAAAAAACACACACACACAGACACACACAGACACACACACACACACACACACACACACACACACACACACACACACACACACATTACTAATCCTTTTCAATGTTGTGGTACTTTTTTGTGTTTTATTGCCATATGATGAACCTATGTGATTAACTTATGTGTACTTATTGTACAGTAAGGTTTCTGAACCTGAAGGAAATTCAACAGTTAACTGAATCGCCTGAAGGAGTCTTAAGTTGGATTCAAACACAGTCTAACCTGTTCTTCTTGTAACTGATGCATACATATACACAACAGTTTAACAACTCTAACTTTGCATGAGACAATGACTTTGCAAATTAGCTGCATATCCCCAGTTGCTTATTTGGCTATAAAAATAAAGAAGCTTATAAATATGGATTAATTTGCTTGTGCAAGTGTTTGAGCCTCGACAGTAGCTTGGTAAGTGCTTAAGATCCATCAACATCTCACTGATGTATGTGGATTGAAGTACCCATGGATCAATAGAAAGAGAGAGGGGTAAAGATGGTCATCAACAACAAGCGCTAAGAGTGTATATGTGTGTGTGTGTGTGTGTGTGTGTGTGTGTGTGTGTGTGTGTGTGTGTGTGTGTGTTGCGGTGTGTTAAGAGGTTGCAGAATACAGGCCATAGAGTGTCTCTGCTTGGCCCTTTTAGTTGAAGACAACTGGTTAAGTGATGTGGGAGTCTCTGGTGTGTGTGCATGTGTGTGTTTGTGTGTGTGTGTGTGTGTGTGTGTGTGTGTGTGTGTGTGTGTGTGTGTGTGTGTGTGTGTGTTTAGTAATTGCCAGAAGGGGCTCTCAGAGGATGCAGTCTGTCATGGGCATCACTCATCCATGAGTGTGAGGACAGAGAGAAAGAAAGCGAGAAAGGCACGGAGACTATGGTATTCGCCAAATCCGACGCCTGCCTGCCTATCTGTCCACTGCCTCCCTGTTGAAGGCTCCGCCAATTATTCTGTACTGTCATGTCAGAGGGATAGAGAGAGAGAGGGGGGGGGGGGTGATATAGGGGAAGGAGAAAGGGAAGGACGAAGGGATGCAGGGAGGGTGAGGATCAATAGCAGAGAGAGACGAGCCTGTGTCAGGAGAGAAAACTCTCAGTGAAATGCGCCTCATTACCAACTCACTACTTGGTCGAGTGGGGTGTGTGTGTGTAGAGGGGGGTGAGGAGAAGATGGAGGGAGGAAGTGTATGTGTGTGGGAGGAAGGGCGTTGGATTTTCTGACGTGTGGATGACAAGTGCTGCCGAGGGACTTTGTGTTAAGGATACGCCTGCCAGTAGGGGTCCACCAGAGTGTGTGTGTGCGATTTTGTGTGTCTCTAGGCTCCCCATTACCAGTGTGGCAAAGCGTTTAGAAGCATTTTGATGCTGCAAATCCATCCTAGTGTTGAAATGTGACACGGTGTGTGTGTGTGTGTGTGTGTGGGTACACATCATACAGTACATATTGACTTCCCACTGTCTTACATGCACAGTATCTACTGATACTGTATGACGCACCAAAACTAACTTTACTCTAAATTGTCATAATATTCTTGAGTTTATGTACTTACTTTTGTCTTGTTTTTGTGAACAAAAATACTGTTATAAATCAAAGTCAGCACTCCCTGCAGTAGTAAAAACAAAAACAATGAAAGGGAGGGATATGATACTTGACTCACTGGAAGACTGGAAGATGTGAAACATCTGTGTAGCTATGAAGGATGCATGCAGAATATTTGAGGTTGCATTACCAGTAAAATGATGGTCATCTTTCCATAAAATTGAGAAAAAGAACAGGGAGGCCTGTCTCTACTGTGAGCCTGTTTTCAATTAAGGCCATGTTTGACACTGTACACTGATTTCTTGCATAGTTTTATGCCATCACAAATGTTTATAATATAAACTAATATAGCTAGTAATAACTGAGTTTGTATTATTGCAAATTTCTTTAACATAAATGCTATTGTCATTTACAAATAAATGAGCAATTTATTCTTGAGTTAACGTTAGGGACACTGGGCACATCCTGCAGATGTTTTATGGTGAGAGGTGTTATGTAACAAAATGTTGAGTTGAATTGACAGCAGTTTCATACAGATCAAAAACAACGGCTAACTAGTACAGACTGCAATGGAAGAAACAAGAAAACATGAAATTGCAATTAACAGCAGCTAATATAGGAGCTGATTAGAAAATATGGAGTCATCTTGCTCAAATATACTTTGTTTGAATATATAAATTCAATTCATATTTGAATGTAAGCAATTACAGGCAATGATACAAGGCTTGTTTCTCTGTTAATGAGGGAAATATTTGGAAATTCCAGACTACTTATTTGGCATTAATTCACATATAAGTCTGTCATGAGTACATAGTACCTGGTACATGATGGTAATTAATATCAAAATGATCTAAGGCATCTGAGGATAGTCTTTTCCACCTTGCAGCACCCGATCACATACTTGCAGCTTTTTCATCAAGATTACAGCACTCACAACTGCACTTCAAATCACAAAGGCTGTCATTTCCACCCTCCTGGGAATGAGGCAGGCTTGTGCAGACCCAGCGTAGTGGCTGTGGATGGACGGCAGTGAGCAGTGTAGCTCAGTGGCGCCCAGCTAGAGTAGTGACTGCCTGCGTAAACTCCATTTAAAAATAGCTAATAATGTTCCCTTGACAAAAGTGGTACATCTACAGTATTACTCATTCTGCACTCCCACAGATCAGAGTGTGTGTTCTGTACACACACACATACACACACACAGACACACACATAACATACATGTACTTCATATAGTGGGGTCAAAAAGTCTGAAACCACTTTCCTTTTCACTTGAATGGGAATGAATAGAGATTAACACACACTCAAGCCTGTGCAGACATGCTTGCTTTGTGTAGTAGAGCATGAGCCAGGCATGCATGTGCATGCTTATACACACACTTGCACAGATGCACACACATGCACACTTGCTCATGCGCCAACATCCCCTTAGATGAATGCAGAATCAAAGGCTGGGATTAATCATTCTCTTTAGTACAAACTGTAAGACCACGATCTCTCACTCTCTCGCTCTCTTACACACACAACCCTCCCCCTTCTCTCCCTTTCTCTCCTCAGCTCTCTCAATCTGTAGCAGAATCACATTTCACATTGAAATGCATGCCTGTTTACTGGGTGATTAAAATTACAAAGAAAAGGAAAAAACACAGACGAAGAGATAAAAAAGACGAGAGCCAAAGAGAGAAAGAGATGGAAAAAGAGAGAGTGAGAGAGAGAGAGAAGCCGGGGGTAGAGGATGTGGCAGAAAAGGAGGAAGGAGAAATTCAGTATGCTACAGCGAGCTGACAGTTTGCTGAGGTGCAGAGAGGCAGCGGCTAACAAGAATCACACACATGCATGCGTACAAACACACACACACAAAACACACAGTGACACACAAAGATGCATGTGCAAGATTATGATCTTTTACACATATACACATCCCCCCCAGCATCACAACGCACAAGTACACACACACATTCACACACAACTGTCTTGAAATGCCTAGCACCTCGCACAGTACAAGCTTTGATCCCTGATGCTCACTCACACATCCAAAGCAAATGATATTCAATGAGCTTGTTACTGAGAAAACACCTCCTTTCATTATCCTCCCTCTCTATCTCTCTGTCTCACTGTTTCATTTTCTGACTCTGAGATCTGCAACTTGGCCTCAGCCCCAGCGGGTCCCAGGGGTATTGACTTATTCTGACTGGTCTTTTCATGTGCATATTGCAGGTCTGGGATGGGTTAAGGCAAAAATACTCATATTAATCACAGCGTGATGATACATTCTTTGCCATGCATACTGATAATCTTACACCCTGTCTGCATGTAAGTAAACATGCATGCACAGTTGTCAATTGAAGTCAGTCACACATTAAACGTACAATGTGTAACTTGCTACGAGAAGCCTCTCAATCAAAACAATAACTAGTTTGATGATGTCTTGAAGCAGAGTGGGATCATGGGAGATGCAGAATTCACCATTGCAGATAACTGAAGTGACACTGGCGCATGTTTATGAATGAAGATCGATTAGTTAACAGATGACCCAAATGAAATGTCCTGTTACCTTGAATAAAATTGAGGATTTCTCTGGGTTTGAATAATGTTGGAAACATTTTGGATAATGTAAGTACACAAGTCAACAACATACATAACATAGGTTTAGTCGTTTCTAGACATTTTAATGAAGCTACATATTATATCTTTAAGCAATTTGTTTTAAACTTGCCTGTCAACAGGAAGTTAGATCAACCAATGAGCTTGTGAGCTTGTTTAAGATGTGCTCCTCTGCAAGCATTTAAAACACATTATTATGACTTCCTGAATTCACCCTTCATGAAAACACCACATTTGCTAAATATATTTCTTATAATAATCCTTTTACAAAAAGTCAAAGTGATTAAGGTTTAGTTTATTAAAGCTGTATTGGCTGCTAATGGCTAATTGGTTAGCAAATTGGCTTTTCACCCTAACAGCAGACACAGAGCACACATTTAGAGGTGTCTCTCTGCACCTGAGGAATCTAAATTAATCTCTTCTCTCTTATAGGCTCTGTATTGATGTCCATTGACTCCTGAGGGAAAAAGCTGTAACTTTAACTACTGCATGCTCAACAGCTAGTTGCTAATTTGTATTAACTTTCACAGAAAGAGGCTAAAACGCTCTCTGGAAATGAGAGGAAGTGCAGAGTCCCTTTTAGAGACACCGTTCACATTTCACACAGTCAATTAATTCATCATTAATATGAAAATATTGATTAGTGCAGCTTGAAGTGATCGCAGCCTTATTGTTAGGGCTGACTTTAAAGCATACTATAGTTCTCCTAGGAAATGATGTTAATAGGAAGAGATGTCATCTTAGTTGGCTTGGTAAGAGGTGTAACATTACCCCTATATAACTTTCTTTATGATATCCTTTATTATTATTTAGTATACAGTAAACTACACTTTTCATGTTAACTCCACTATAATGGACAGATTTATACAACAGCGGCCTGGACCATTTGTTACACTGTTACTCTCTAGTCAGACAATTCCTTTAGGTTCGGTTTGGACTCAAGTCTATTGGGTAAGTTCAGCCCAGGCTGATCCATAGCTCTCTATCGATAAATCAATAAATCTGAGAGGCAATGATACAGATTTTCAGTAACAAGTCATTAATGCAGGTGTTCCATTCAGCAAATTATACATAAATAGATTTGTATCTCTCTCTCTCTTTGTCTCCCTTAGTCAATGTCTCTCTGCCACTCCATAACAACAGTTTGGGAACAACAACTGATGCTGCCTGCGCTACCCATATGACCTCATGGTTACTGGGGCGATGGGGATTCCTGGCGCAGAGAGCATTTTGATTGGCTGAGCGCAGAAAAGAGCTCTTAAATGGGTCAAAGCAGTCAAGTGTCTCTACGGAGGAGGTGTGTGTGTGTGTGTGTGTGTGTGTGTGTGTGTGTGTGTGTGTGTGTGTGTGTGTGTGTGTAATTGGGCATTGAGATAGAGAGAGAGAACAGATTTAATTTTCCAATTGTACATACAGTACTCATCAGTAAAGCCTGTGCAATTATGAAACCGTCATCTCTCCTGCATCCTCCCACACTGTCTCAGTTTTTCCTTCTTCTTCCTGTCAGGCTCTTACATCCTTCCTTCCCTTCATTATGTCATCAATTTTCTTGTTTTTCTGCATTTCCTCTCTCTCTTCCTCTCGCTCCTGATGTATGGATGTACCCCATCTGTGTGTGCAGGGACCGTGGAGGCCAACACTGACCCCAAATGGTTGCATTATGAAATGCTTTACTGGGCTTTGAAATGAAAGAGAAGACGCATCAGAAAGATGATGCAACATGCTTCCATGTTATGGTTAGTGTGCAATAACTGGCCTGGATAGTTAATGGTGTTTATCTCTTACACTATAGCGCTTCCTCCACAGCTAATCAATCTGCTTTTGTTCAGTATGGCTGTCTGAAAACATTCCTTTGAGAATATGTGAGCATCTTAAACCACATTTTGGGGCCTGTACTATACTATACCTGTGCCGGCTTTACTCAATGACTCAATTTCAAGATGAGAAATTCAAAGACTCACAAGTTAACTTTCAAGCTAGACAAGAATAATAATCAGAAGGATTATAATTAGAAATATTCTTTGTTATGAGGATATGAACAAACCTACAAAATATTAAAATTTTTACATACGTTCAAAAGCAATTAGAATTTGAGCCCAAAATGTTATATTGAGTACTTGAAGTTACATGATATTATGATGAAAGGTGAGAGATATCAACCCACAACACACAGGTTGAGCGCCTGCAGCTATGACATGCCTTCAACGTGTCCCATAGCAAAAGAGTAAATCCATACATGCCTCAAAATGCTGTGTTTTAACCTGCTTAGTGTAGCAGACTGGTGGGTTTATATGTTGAACGACTCAGATCTGTCAGGAGAGCAGCAGTAGGGCCGGGGTCAGAGTTGCAGTGTTAAAAGGGTAAGGGTGTATGAGGGGCATAGGTACTGCAATGCAGGTCTCTACTCCAGCACATCTAAATAAGGTGTTGAGTGTGTGTGTGCTTGGCCTCCTACAAAGTAGCACTGAGACACCCTATCCCTACAGAGAGGACTAGTGTTGGGATGGGGCCTCACTGCACCACTACCCTGGAGCCACCCTCACACAAACACACACACACACAAATGTGGAAAATGCACATGCAAAGTCTAAAAAGTACAGCGGCCGTTTGGCACTTTATCCTCATTTCACCAACACCTTTACCAACATTTCTTATTGCGTGTGTGAGTGGGATGGTTCAGTGGGTTTTACTTGAAGTTGTCTGGGTGCTGGCTGAGGGCCAGGCCCACGGTGTCCAGGGCATGACGGTAGTGTTTCTGGGCGCTGAGCAGCAGGGTGAGCAGGTGGAGGGAGTGCAAGTCGTCTCCATGGAGAGTTAAAGCTGCCTGCAGGGGCTCCATGGCTGCAGATACCTGCCACACACACACACACACTGATCTAACTTACAATATGCAACGATTTCTAATAAATAACTTGTCGATTCAGCAACAGATATCTTTACCTGGCGGACAAGTGCTAGCTGCAAAGCCAGGTACATAGCAATCTGTGCATCCAGGGGGTCTAAGGAGTGAGCCCTGAGGAGGAGAGAGACACGTCCCTGATGTTTCATATGTTTTAGCAAAGGTTATACCACCAGGATATGTCACTTTTTTGATTACCATTTAAACTCAAAAATACCAGGGTGTTAGTTAATACCAGTGATAAAATAATTATCAGTTGGGCTAGATATATATATATATATATATATATATATATATATATATATATATATATATATATATATATATATATAGCCCAACTGATAATTATATATATATATATACTTACATTCATTCATAAATGCATATAATATTATATTGTGTTATTATGATTATTATGTTATAGCTAACAAGAGTGGTGCTTTAAGCTAAACTCAGGTGTGCTGTTCATGACATTGACAGCATGCTCATGTTGCTCACTATCACAGCTTTGCATGTTGGCATTTATCTCATAAGCAGTAGTTAGGCCAACAGACATCTGGTCACTGAGAAACTGAAAACAGAGAGAACCAGGACGTACTTGCTCAGAGCCTGCAGCGCTCTCTTGTTGAAGTCATTCCGATCTGCTTTGAGAGAAGCTGTAGAGACACTCGTTTTTAGTTTTAAATTGTTTTATGTTGTATAGAATTGAAGCAACATGTGTTCAACAAGTCATCACCTTAACAACAAAGTAGATCATTTGTCATCCGTCTTTTTAAATGATCCATAACACACAAACACATATGCGTAAATACTGGCAACAGGGTTGGAGAACTAGCCTGGCAGGTACTGCTGGTATCCTAGCAACCTACCAGTGACAACACTCTCTGAAGTCCCAGCCAAAAGTACTCTGGCATGAAACTACAAGGAAAACCTCAACTGGACATTTTTACACCCTGGTTTTTATATTGATTAAACTAAAAGGATAACATGTTCATTAATAAGCTTTAGAGTAACTGAAAAGTGGATTTGTAAACCTTGGATCAAAGGGCTTTGGCTTTCAGCCAGCCAGGCCTAAAGTCTTCATGCCAAGCTAATCTGACCATTAGAGAGTTAGTTTGATGGTTTGTGTATTTGTGTATCCATACCATCAGAGGCCTGTAGACTGCAGCAGAGCCCCAGAGCCAGGTAGGCCCTGGGCAGAAGTTCTCCAGCTTCCTCCCCCATAGACACCACACTCTGGGACAGAGCCTCTGCCTCCTCAAACTGGAGGCGCACACACGCGCAAACACACACACACACACACAAAAACATAAAGTATATAGCCTCTCCAGGATCAGCAACAGAAAACAGCTTTCACAAATCCAGATATATCATGAAATCATGTGACCTATAATTGATATGATTAAAAGGATCTAGGATCATTGCGAGGAACTGGACCAGCAACATTCTCGACATGAGTGTGCAACAGGAAAAGCAAGAGTCGTACTGTTAAACAAATGCAGCTGAAGTGCAGCAGGGAACGGAGTGTTGATGGCTGTGCCCGGTGTGAGTTTGGGCCGAGTAGATTTAGCTGAAGGACAACGCAGAGTTTGCTGAAGGACACACACTACGACACACACACACACACACACACACACACACACACACACACACACACACACACACACACACACACACACACACACACACACACACACACACACACACACACACACACACAGCAGTAGACTGCAGGCGCTGTGTGGCTGAGCTGAGCCGTGGTGCTCTGAGCCGAGGAAAAAGTGTGTCACTCCGTGTGAGGTACTGCTGGTGGTGGGCAGGCAGGTGGGTAGGTGGGCATGGGGGGGTAATGCCTTTGACTGCATGCCAGCAGAACAGCGAGCCAACTGCTCTGACACCCTCCCTCCCTCCTTCTCCAAACTCCTCTTCCTCCCATCATCCTCCCCCTCTGTTCCGTCTTTGTCTCTTTCTCTGACTCCACACAGCCAGCACACAATCACCAGTCATTCAAAACACACAGCCCAACCATGCACAACTTGGGAGGATTAGGTTTTTTGAATGGTGTGCAAGAAGAATATGTTTCTGTTGTCGGGTGAGAATCTTGCATCTGCAAAACTGCTCTTCAGGAATTTAGAAAAGGAGCTTCACTTTCAGTGTGTGCTGATGTCATGGCTTATGAAGAGGGTTCCATGTGCCCAGACATCCCTCACATTCTCACATACATGTCTAAAAACATGAAGAAATCCTAAATAAACAGTCCAGACTGTCCAGTGGGGCTGCTGGTGGATAATGGTGGCCCATTTGTGTAATGCCCCACTGTACTATGGCCACAGTGTCCCATTGTGATTAAGGCTGTAAGCTCCTTAGTGTCTCCGGCCTGCCATGATCTCCAGCCACTGACAGATGTGCTCCCTCCATTCGCCCGTTAGCTCCTCTTTTCTAATCTCTGACCCCTTTCTCTCTCTCTCTCTCTCTCTCTCTCTCTCTCTCTCTCTCTCTCTCTCGTTCTGTCTAACTCACCCTCACTCATTCTCTCTCTCTCCCCCCTCCACCCTAAATACCACTGTTGCTGTGACGCCCAGATCATGAACAGCAGGACTATCCAAGCTGGCCACGCTTCAGAGTGATGTGTATCTGCCTGAGTGACCCCAGTGTCAATCCCCAAACATTAGTGACACAGTGATGCTGTGCGATGACTTTCTGACTTCACGCATGCATGCATGCACACACACACACACACACACACACACACACACACACACACACACACACACACACACACACACACACACACACACACACACACACACACACACACACACACACACACACCTTCCCCGCTAAATATTGTATAACCCTCCAGCCACTGCACTACACAATTTTATGACACTATGTCACCTTTCAGCTTAACATCTTATACGTGTTAACTGAAGCTGTGGGGACAGGTCTAACTAAATGAAAATGAACATGCATGGATTACAGACATGATTGTCCGTGCTACTGCATTCACATGCAGATTATATCTCATTAGTTCCAGATGGAGAATGGATCCTTGCTACTGGGGCTGTAATCCTGTGGAATGTCAACCTTTATGTGTACCTTAACTTCTTCTGCCTGAAAACCATGTAATAAGAAGAACTGGCGAGTTTTAACCACTTGTCACAGAACATGTCAGTGAGTTGTGTTAAAATGCAAAATGCACAGTGTTAAGAGTCTGTAGCCATGTTAGCGATTAGGTTGCACAGTGTTACACATGCACACGATAACAAAATACTGAAAAACAAAGAGTCTGACAGCAAAAGTTTCCAAAAATTAGTTGTCCAATTACTCTACAGAATTTCTTTGATACAAATACGAATACAAATACATACATAAAGCAATAGGATGTGTAAATACATTGAATTCAATGTAATTTAACATTCAAGACAAATAAGAACAATTTCTTGTTAAATACATTTATGGATTACAACCTTTATTTGATCAAAATGATCTACTAATAAATTGTATATAAAAAAACCTGTAAAATGATTCAATAATATGTGTAGTAGAAGTACTATAGTACCATACTGATGTTTAGCATCATAATGTTTACTGATCTCACCAACTTAGCATGTTGGCAGCATGCTAACATTTGCTCAATAGTACTTAGCACAAAATACATCTAAAGCTTGAATATCTTTAGTTCTCACAAAAAAATATGACAAGTCAAACTGCAACTGAACGTGTGCAGTGCACTTCAGGGTGATCCATCCAACTGCAGGACATTTCACTCAAAACTACATATGTAACATAAACCAATGGATCCCAACTTTATCTTTCTAGTGACTCCTTAGAATGAAGCAGTGTCCACTTATGAAGTCTCATCGCATGAGTTGTGAGCAGTAGGTGCAAAGACAGATTTTGTATTCCTCTTAGACTGTTTGATTTAAAGGATTTTGCATTGATGGATGGATTTAAAATAAATAGTGAATTACAGCAGTTTCTCTCGATAAAGGTCCAGTGTTGTGCTCTCATAGACATGCACCCACCTCTGCTGGTGAAAATATCCTCTAATTAGAGGAATATAAGTCAGCACATGAGTGAACAGACATGGAAAACAGCTCCACCTACAGAAACACATCTCCAGAAGATTCATAGCTACAAGTATCACTGGGAAATGCAGCGCAAAAGACACCAGTTCTTCATCCAATGTGTGTGTGAGCTTCAGGCTCCCAGGCCTGACTGTGTGACTCTGTGTGTACTAGCATATTATGGTCATTACATACAACTTCATAGGTGTTGTGTGTATTTGTATTCACCCTGTGCAGTTGACCAATGCAGACTTTAGCAGCCAACAGGGGCAATGAAGGGTCCTCGGGTCTCATCCTGGCACACTCTTTAAATACAGATACAGCACCAACACCCTGGAAGACACACACACACACACACACATGTCAGTGACAAATTGTGATTCATGTGCACACAGCAGCCAGTTATCATGCAGCAACAGATGACATGGATCGCTATTTGTGAGTGTATCAAACACACATCAACTGTCCTTACACAGCCTTAATAGACCCATTTAGGCACACAGTCACTTAATACATGTAGGTCAATCATTAATGGACCACGTGCACACGCACTTGTGCTCACACACATGCAGACACACACACACTCGGCTGGCCCTAAATAGAAGCGGATCTGACGACAGTGAGGCGGCCCCTTCTCCTTCTAGGGAGCAACCTATTTCCAGAGCTCTCCATTGATCTGCAGTGTCACTTTATCCTGAAACCCAGATCAATTTCTGTGTCACACACGTGGACGTGTACACACACATGCTCCCATCCACTCACATACTCTGAGGAACTGAGAGACAGGAGGAGAAAGAGAGAGAGGATTGTACATGATTCCTTATTCCTCTTGAGGACTCCCATTTGAAGAATGCACAGGCTTTTCATCATGTCATCATCATGTTCACATAGCAGCAAATGAATATAAAAGTATTCCCCAGTTATTACATTTTTCACATTTGTAGATGGTGGTGGGAAATGCAGTTGTAGGACAACACAATGTGTACTACAGGGTTTTTGATGAAAAATCGAGCTGATTGACTTTTATTGGACCTTTTTGTTACTGTCAATTACTTGGTTATACCTGATTTGTCCAGACCCAATACAATTTAACCCATCTGCCCCTCCAAGCAAATTGAGCACCTAGCTATGAATGCTATGCGTTGCACGCCTGTGAGGAAGGAGCGCCGCAGTGTACGGGACATGAGGCATGGCAGATGATGGATGTCTCCTTCGGGTGTGGCAGTGGTGTGAGGGTCTGTTGCTGATATATAAGGAGTAATGAGCTCACCTTCCCCGCCGCCATGAGTGACAGGCCCAGCTGGTGCCAGAGGTGGAACTCGTTGAATGAGAACTTCATGGCTCGCTCCAGACACTGGAGAAGAAGCGCACACACAGTGCACACACACACACACACACACACACACACACACACACACACACACACACACACACACACACACACACACACACACACACACACACACACACACACACACACACACACACACACACACACACACACGTTTGTTATGTCCTTTTGTTGAAGAGGGATGTGTAAGCAGAGTTTTCAGCAGGGAAACTGCACTGAACAGACACAGTGTTTGGTTTAAATTGTCTTTACACTAAACTAACATGAAAACAATTTTTCAACCAGGAAAACAAAAAACGTTTTGCTCATTCTTTCTCTTTATCAAAGTACTGAGATGAATGGCGGCTCTCGATGGCTCCATCTTTACAAGCTTGAAAGGCCTGTCAGTCACCACACACCACCCACTCTGCTGTTTCACTACACAATGCTGTGATTGATGTGTGTGTGGATGAACAGAGGATGGCATGGAGCGCCAATCAGTCAGATGTTATCAGTCATGCAGAAGTGAGCTCAACCAGAAGAAAGGTCTGCCTGATACTCTGACTAAATAATGTGCACTTAATAGAAAGCCTGCTGACCATTGAACATGCAGAAAAAAAGACATCCTGCTGCACAGAGCTCAACACACACTTATCGACCACTGAGTGATCCGATTAACTGAGGACTGAATAGATGAGCATTTCTTATAACAGACAAAATGTATGAACTAAGCAAAGCAGGAATCGTAATGCTTCAGAAATACTTGCTTGGTCTTTATAAAGCCACATGAAGCTGCTACATAACAGCGCTGACCCTTGTTAACCTTGCTAAATCAGGCCCAGGCCCATTACAAATCCCAGTTTAACCCCTGTGTAGAGGGTTAACAAGTAGAGTCTGAATTAGGGTTCACTCAAAGTGGGAGGCAGGAACAGAAACCTAAGTCACTGACTCAACTTAAAGCTGAAATAATCATTATTTGTATATACTTATTTGGTCTAATGACTATGTGTAGTATGTATATGCCAGAGAATTACCACCAACACTCAGCTCATCCTCTCTGCTCCACATTGTGTTTCAACATCTTGCAGCTCTGTGATTTAGATGTAGGTCTATTTTACGCCTTCACTGTTTTGGTTTAGCCTCAGTGCCCTCATCAGTCTCATTTCTGTTTTCTATGAAAAAAGAAAAACATGCAGAATAGATGGTGAACATAGTGGAACATTTAGCATCTAAAGAGCCAGATATTTCCCTCAGGAGTTGTTAGAGACCAAAATGGAACTAATAGAAGAGGGCATGTTGAACGTTGGCCAAGTGAATTAATTCTCATGTTGCTCTGGTTGTGTAAATATGGAACTGTATGATAACCTATTCACCATATGAACTTCAAATGGTGGTAATAAACTGTGACAGTGTTCTGCTTACAGGTTGATGTGCTGCTTATTAGTGGCCAAAATGTTGATCACTTTGGTTTGCAAACCCATTAATAAAGGCAGCTCCACTTCTTTCAGCTACAGCCGTAATAATAATCCAACAATATAACAGATATAACAATCCTAAAGAAATAGTTGATATATAGTATTCATCTACATTGAATGATTTCAGGACTTTGGTTGTACTAGAATATTTGTAACCTTTGATGTTGTTCCTTTGTCTTAACTACAGTTGAACCTGTTTCACCACTGATTTGATGTTCAACATCATGCAACAGTCAATCCTTCAACATTTTCCCTGAATGTTAATTGTTCAATGATTGGCAATCATCTGCAAAACCCAGCATTATGAAAATACTAATACACACTTGAGTATCCTCAAACAGAATTTTGATAATAAAAGTTTACAGCAGACAGCGCTGTGAATTGATTCATGTCACAGTGAGTAGTAGATCACAGTGAATCTTACTTCATCACATCACTGATGGATGGTGCAAACTGGCTGATATCTATTTTTTAACAAATGGCCCATACTGGTATTATATATATATATATATATATATATAAGCAAACTGATCCACTAGTGTAGGTGGTACCTCAGTGTGTGTGTGTGTGTGTGTGTGTTTGTCCTCCCTATAAGACGACTGATTCCTCCTATGAATCACTCGGACAGGTGGACAAACCTAACTTAAGATGACCCCTCCGACCTCTGCCTCCCCATCTTCCCACATGGTCGCAGTCACATTAGATGAAGCCATAAAAGTGAGAATATGTAGGAGGAATTTGGAGCAAGATAAGTAAGAATAAAAGGGGAAGCTGTCGAAGAAGGCAAAGAGTAAATGGGATGCTGAGAGATGAGAAGAGACTAAGAGAAAAAGATACATAATCCCTTTGTTCAAAGTGATGAGCACATTCATTAAAAAGTTTGGCAAAGGCAAATCTCTTACTAAAACATCTCATCACTCTTTTACTCCCCTCCCCTCAGACCTCCAGCCTTGAGTGTGTGCAAGAGTGTGTGAGCACACCTCAGACAGCATGGCGTACTGCCCCCTCCTGGCCATGCCGATGGTGAGCAGATCATAGACAGAGGTGGCATCCTGCAGACTGGCCTGGCGAGCCTCTGCCTGGTCAGGCAGACGACTGATCACCGCTTCGCCACTGGCCTGGATGAAGAGAGAGACAGAGAGTGATGAAGAGGAGGGGGAAAGAGAACAGGTAGGAAGACAAAGGAAGGTCTGAGATACCGTGTGGAAATTTGGTGAAACATTAGAAAGCAAAAATGCCGGCTGTGTGCAAGTGTGTGTGTGTGCAGTGTGTGTGTGTGTGTGTGTGTGTGTGTGTGTGTGTGTGTGTGTGTGTGTAGCTCACCATGGACTCTGTGATGAGCAGCAGCAACACTGCCTCTTCCACCACGTCCTGAGGACAGAAGCAACTACCAGGACACACAGGAAACAGGAAATGGTAAGAACAGGAAGTCAATCACACACACACACACACACACACAGTTTGTCTGGAGGTAGATTTCCAGGAGCATCCAGTTTCTGTCTCACCTGTGGGGCTGTAACATAACACGGACCACCCTGGGTGTATCACTATACAGCACTATCTCAGATGTCCCCCACACACACACACTCACCTTCATCTCTACCCCTCCCACCCCTCTCCCTCCTCCCTCTCTGGGCCTCTCTTCCCTCTCTGGTCAGCTCCGTGTCCTGTTCAAGGACACATTTGCCAGACACCATACTGGGCTATTCACAAGAGGCAACGATGACAAAAGCCACAGACAATAATGAAGAGTACAACTGTTCCTCGGGGGTGAATTCTCCAGTTCAACCTCTCCTTCTAATCTCAGACATGGATTTAGATCTTCACTTGTGATAGTGTGGGCAGGATTAGTCATGTGGCGGTGACTAAGTATGGCTCACAGGGCCTGAACAACGAGTGCAGGATCCCCACAAAGTGGGAAATGCAGAAACAAGGCAACAAAATGATGCAGATAACCAGTCTTGTCTTGTCAGGACTGTGAAAGGGATTTTTATGGCTATATATCATATATGTTTAGTATGTGTAATATGTCACTTTGACATGACATTCTATGTTATCCTACGCTATGGTAAACTATGCCATTTTCCATTCTGTTCTGTTATGCAATGTTATGCTATACTACTATGCAGTATAATGTTCTGATATATTATGTTCAATAATGTGCAATGTAAGGCTATGTTATCTTATGCTGTGTCATCTATGCTCAATCTGTAGTAAGATGAGGGGCTGCATTCAATTAAACAGTAACTCTGAGGGGTTTAAATGTGAATGCCAAGTTGAAGTGGATCTATGATACATTTATTAGAGATACAACACAATTATGCTGCGCTTTGAGGAAAAATTGTGATTAAGATATCTGGTTTTTGATTTTTGAATATTGCCAACATATGAAGTGTTGGTGAAAGAATTTAGAAATACCTTTCAAACGCTGTATAGTGTGTGTTTTTATCATATATGCTCTTGTTACACTTCTATCAAATCAAATGATAAAATACTTAAAAGAATACAATAACTGCCTCTGTCCAACTTACTGTGGTTTCAAGAACTGTAATACATAAATGTTACATAACTAATATATTATATATATTATCCAACATTGGAATAGACTGGAATAGACTCCCGTGTTCACTGGTGTCACCTGTCTACATTACTGACAATCTAATTAACAGTTATCTGTAGGTACTGAGCATATGCTGCTTTAATTGATACATAGTTGCTTTATATTGACCAACTCAGTTAAGCTTGATTTGATATGAAACCTGAGCTGTAAACATATGACTTTTAACATGAGACCTTTAACTGTTCAGGTTTCAATTAAACCTGAGATAAATTTAGATGGGTTCCACTGGACAGAGATACAGCCTATGAACACAAAGCAATGGGTCTTGAGGAACCATGTAATTTTGTCTACTCTGTACACAAGCTAATGATAAGCAACGGCCGTGTCTATATATGTTTTATATGATAGCCCATTGCCTGTGGTCGAGCCCACATTCATCTCTTGATAACTTCAAAACTCTGAGACAAATTTGAAACTAAATTGGACCAAACATGGTGAATTAATAAGCAGGCTACATTATCATTGGTTTGTTGGCTAATGATTAATAGTCAAATAGATGTTTCCTATGCTTATTAACTGGCAGGCTGCATTTTTTTTGTGTAGTGTTGATTTTCCCAGGCACCACCAAAATTGCTGCTTCATATCAGTACAAGTTGAGTTTTGGATCATACTGATAAGAGCAGGATGGAATGTGAGATAATCTGTGTGTGTTTATTCACACCATCCTGCTAATGACTCATTCTTTAGTTCAAAAGTATTGAGATGTACTCTTGTCGATCAGATGGTACCTTGGACTAAAGTGGTACACTTGTTCTGAAACATTGATTCCTACAGAGACAATCGACTGGAATCGTCTCTCAAATGGTGACCTTTGGGTTAAGAGGTTTCATTGAGTAAAGACTAAGACAAAAGAAAACAAGTGAAAGACAAACCACTCCGTGCTGTAACGCTGCGGTGGTCTGACGGTGGGGTAAATGGCATCTTTGGAGGCGGCGGCTCCCTCTCTATGGAGCCAGGCTGAGGGTGGAGGACCAAGTGGGGGCCAGTAGCTGTCTTCACTCACTGAGCTCAGCAGCACCCCCGCCAGCTTCCTCGCTGCAGACTAGGATCCAACAACAAGGCAGTAACTGACGAATTATTTCAAATCCTGACAACTGGCATGCTGATGAGGTTATGGTGTATGAAATGATTATCATACTGCACAAATATAACATGTTAACCAAAGAAACTTTCCAGATGGAAATTATGGATTTTGTAAAAAACACTGCAATATGATTTTTCATCAGGAGTGCAGATTTTTTTAAATGAAAAAAATGATGAGTTTTGCAAATTGCTACTGACCTGCACTTTTTGACCATATTTACATCGACCATTTTCCTCACGCTCAGGGTGGGAACATTAAATATTATTATGAACAGAATCCACGTTTAAAAGTCAAAACATTAAATGGAATGTGGATGAACGTTGTAGTAGTACAGTAGTATAGGACTACAGTGCAATGTTATATTGTATAAAGAGAGATTAAGCAGCTGTGTGTGTGTGTGTGCGTGTGCACGTGTGCGTGTGTGAGAGAGAGAGACAGAGACAACTCACCTTCCTGAAGCTCTGAGACCCTCGTGACTCCACCACCCTGAGCACCCTACGCAGCTGGTGAGCACCTTGTGCGAGATGACTAACATACAAAGAGGGCGTATATCAATGTGATGTATAGGCTGTGAAATTGTAACAAATACCTAAATATAAAAACACAGAAGTAGCTTGTGGAGAGGAGAGCAGATAACTCAGGAGTATCACAGGAGCAGTGATATTCTGACTGCACACTGCACTCACATACCCAGAGCCACGGATTACCACATAAAATATCAAAATTGAGTGGCAAAATTCTCACTAGTTGTTTTTTTTTCTAACATTTTCCTCACCCTATAAACATCAGTGATGGTAGAGATAAGAAACAACTGTGAGTGACAACAATACAGTTTAACAACATCAGCACAACATCCAAATTGAGCACACAATGAAATGAACATTTCTAGTAGTTTCAACAGCAACAGAACATTATCATACTGTAAATGGTAAATGGTTTGTATTTATATATCGCCTTTACAGTACAGTTTGTATTGCCATTCACGCAGTATCTTGCCCAAGGACACTTGGGCATTCAGACTGGGTTCGAACCGCCGATCGTTCAACCCTTTCAGCCACAGCAACCTGCATTAGTCGTGTACCTAATAAACTGACCACTGGCTGTACGCAACAGTCTCACACGATCAATGCTTCTTTAGCTTTTAAACAGTGACACCTGCTGGTCACAACTTATAGTACATCTCCCCTGCACTGGGGTCATGCAGAGCCTGAAGGCATTTTGCTCGATTTCTTTTCCTCCTCACTTTTCTAAAACGAGGACAGGAGGTCACAGCTGATGGTTCCCTGCATCACCGACGAGGATGAGTCAGCAAAGACTGCAGCCTCTGAACATACTGCATAGCCTGTGACGTCACGTAAATACAGGTGGATGAACTATGATGAATCAGTCTGAGATTACATAAAGCCATCAACACGAAAATCTATTTAAAGAGCTCCATTCACTTACTATAGATATTCTCACAATTGATCCAAACTCAGATAAAGTTCTAATCGGTTCCCAGTTGGTTAGAGGTCAGTATTTAATCTGTACAATGTTTCCATCACATTGAAGCTGAAATAGGTGATTCTTTTGTTACCTGACATCTTCAAGTAAAAATCTAAATTCATAGTATTTCTCCTCAGATACTTGACCATTAATGACATTAATCCACCAATTCAGTGACCTTCAGTTATGCTTAAAAAATGTCTACCCTTATCAAGGCTGCTAAAACCTTTATCTTGATGATGTTCTCCTTTACACTTGACATCTATTGCACCTCTGTCCATCCTGGGAGAGGAATCCCTCACATGTGGCTCTCTCTGAGGTTTCTACGTTCTTTTTAACCTGTTAAAAGGTTTTTTAGTAGTTTTTCCTCACTCTTGTTGAGGGTTAAGGGCAGAGGATGTCACACCATGTTAAAGCCCTATGAGACAAATTGTGATTTGTGAATATGGGCTATACAAATAAAATTTGATTGATTGATTCAGACAAACTAGAATGTTGTTTTGTTTTTGGAGTACACTTAAATAAATGAAATAAACTCAAAGATTATTAAAAATAGTAAAGATACAAAAGCTCTTTTAACAGAGCAGCATGCGTTGGGTGTTGCATTGGTCAACTCACCCCCTGCGCAGTAGACACATGTAAGCGCTCTGTAGTGCAGCTTGCAGGAAATAGCCCAGGTCCATTTCCACAGGTGGAGGCAGCAGATTGGCTTTGGCTGTCTTAGTGTGGGGCGTGGTTACTGTCTGTAAATACATGCACAATAAAGTTTATATTCACTGCAGTCAGGTGGACATTAATAAAAAAAAATTAAGAGTAAGCCTTAAATGTCTTAGGTTTTTATTTATGTTTAACACCTATGATGCATAATGAGCCCACTTATTACCATGTTATTACAAGCGGTACTTTCATGTTAAAGTTTGGTTAAGACACAGATTTTTTAAATTACTCTTCAATCTTCTGTGTTGTTTAATCTATAAAATCTTGATCTGAAAATAAAATAGCAACGATAACTGCAAAATGTATTAAGTAGAATGAAAATATTCATGCATTTTATTTTAATGAGTAATCTGCATGTTTTGTTGATTTGTAAATACAACATTGCAGCAAACATACATTAAATATTAGCTTTTCATCAGATAATGCACTATTACTATTGTGTTATACTATAATAATAATGTTAGGAAAATGTATATTTTCCCTGGGGTGCCGTAACTCGGATACAACCATCCTTAGTATATTTACATTATACAGAAGACTAATTACTTGTAAAAAAAAATGTTAGAGAACTAAATATAAATACACTACACTAATATACTACATAATAAATACACTCAAATAAACAATGAATGAAAACAATATAAGTGATAAACACAACTCCTCTGTTAATAAACTGCACTTAATTCATGCAAACACACATTATACACCTCTAATTTCAGTGTTACTGACCCCACAGAAACACACAGTCACATAAACACACTGACATGTCTCTACATGTATAAAACTCCACCTTATCGAGCTCCTGCAGGAAGGACAGAGCAGCGTCGCAGGCCCTGAGGTAACAGGACAGACTCTCCTCCTCCCTCTCTGACAGACGAACCCGAGACACTGAAGACACTATCTGATGGTCCAGAGACAAACCTGAAAACACAAGGATGTTACCAAAACCTGCTGTCCCCCACCAACAAGGGTGGTTATTCATATATACAATAAGATATTCTATTTAAAAGCTACTGCACTCAGTACAGCACATGCCTCCTCCAAGGCACACCAGTCCCCTTGGATTCAATCAAGTTGTACCAATAGCACAAACTCATAGATATCAGTCCCCTAAATATGTGTGATTTCTTTTCCCATCAATATCCATGAATTATTCACTGGGAAATCAGTGAACATGTCAAAAAACCTGCCATATCTCACCATGTTTAAGAAAGTGATTCCTGGATCTGTCCCTTAATATCCTGCTGACATACCAACCAACCAATGGACAGGGGTGAGAACACGTCTTTGGTGTCTTTGGTGTCTTTGGTAATAAAGTAAAATGTCATGATGTCATGAAGTTGCAGATACCTTAATTGGTTTAATATCTACAATACACAATCTGAGAAAATTCCCAGGGTCCCAACTACAAGAACAGAGCTGGGAAAGTCTGCCTCATGCTTTCCTGCATGACATACTTGAAATGAGCTGCAAGGACGAACTGCACTAAGAATTGTTTCCCTTTCTTGGCAAGTTTAAAAATCTTTAAAAATCTGTTCATAGAATAATGTCATTGTTTTTAACATGTGCTTTTTATTTTCCATGATTTCATTTTTGCCATGAATTCCTTTATGCTCTTCTGTTTGCTGTGTTTGGGTGTGTTATTTGCTCCTGCTTGTATTTATATTTGGAACGTTTTTATTCATTGATGCTCATCGTGACCAGGAATCAATGGAACCTTAAATGAAGTATAAATACAAATAAATTGGAGTATCAGTTTTGTATGTGCTGAGGTGCATTTTCTAAGCATTTCTAAATTCAAAGAATGGTCAGATCCTCTCCTCTGGGACAAAGTGCAAAGACAAACCAAAAAGCAGAAACAAAGAAACAGCCAAAAATAGTCATAGCAGCAACATAACTCTGGGACTGGAGGTCCCTTACTAAACCCACACAACAGACATCTATGGCTACAACAGTGTATCTGCCAAACATCAGCACATTAGCATTGCATTAGCATGTGCCTGTGCATATAGCTGCTAGCATGACTTAAAACCCTGAAATAATATTCTTTCATCAGAGCACTGATTGCCCTCCAACAGAAGCTGGATTTGTTTCTGGATGTCTACATTTATGAGACACGTTTAACTATCTTTAATACAGTGCTGTGCAGAGGGATGCACTGTAGATGTATGAATACAGAGGAAGCAGTGTATAGGGCAGTGGTGTCCAGATGCCTGCTCTGATGCACGTTAGTGGACTTAATGGTCCAAATAAACGACGGAGCAGGAACTTTTCTAGACCGAGGCCTGTGACGGACAGCAGCCTCAGGCCAGACTCCAGGCCTAATTGAATAAACAGACAGCTGCCGAGAGACAAGACATCATCATCCAAATATTCACATCTACTGTAACTTCATTCCCACAGCAATATACACTACGTACACAAATAAATCATGGGAAGGGTTAGGGTTAGGAGCTGATCTGTCTCCTCATGTGGCCTCACAGGCTCAAACTATCCAGCGTAAATATCATTTAGTGGGTTTCAAAACAATCAAAAGGAAATCAAGGTCTGACAGTTATTGTAATGAAATCGTCTTCAGTTTCATGGGCCTGGCGTCATGTCCGATTAACAGGAAACAGGGGAGTGTTATGGCATGATGATAATGATGAGTGTAACAAGATTGTCCAGTGCTCCAACGGGCTGTGTAATGTTCTGTGACTTTTCACTTTCATCATGTTGGGATTCAAGATGTCATGTTGGACGGAAATACCAATATCTCTAGGAAAGGGACTTTAAAAGTAAACGCTCAAATAAATCAGATATAAACGAAGTGTGTGTGTGTGTGGCTGAGAAATGCATGACTCACAGTCAGCAGGTGTGTCGAAATCTGTCTGGACACACACCGGTTGCTGTAAATCTGTTCCCAGAAGGGTTTTACCTAGTTTCTTCCCTCTGAATGTATCTAATATGAGACTTGATTATGGGCATCGGGAGAAAACACAAAGGTCGTCTTTGTCCCGCAGAACTGTATCGGGCCAATATGTCAAACTTTCATGAAAACGCTGACGGTTAAAACTTGAATAGACATAACTATCTGTCCCACTTGAGCTGATGTTCTCCAGCTGTGTTACATCCATCTCCACTGACTGGGTTTCATGTGGCCACCCCTCCACTTCCACACTCCACACAGGGACATTGTGGTTTTAAGGAGGTGATATCTCCCAGCAGAAGGGATAAGGAACAGGATCATCAAGGATATTTATGTGTAGAGCTGCTCAGTCTTGTCTGTGATGGTTTTCAACTGTGATGCTTCTGCTAATTAACAAAGTAAACTGTGCAGAGTCTCAAATCCTGATAGCAGCTAACACAAGGCTCCAGCTGACATGTACATATATGTGGGTATATTTTATCACTAAAGCTGTAAATAGTGTTATCTTTAGGATTACACACAAGTTGAGTGGAGGAAGACCACTGCACAGGTTTCTCTAAATGAATGTATGACATTGAGTGTTTGCTTGAATACCTCTGATGCAGTGGTGCATAACCCGGAAGTTTCTGTAATTATTGTCGTCTAATTTGTAACACAATTATGTTTCTATTCAATTATGAATTATGATTCTCACCATGGTTACATGTGTAACCTTGAGGTCTAAGAAATGAGATGAATGAATTTCTTTCATCTTGAAATATTTGCTAGCTGCTTTCTTTGATTCTCTGCAACAGATGTGAGCTGATACGAACTTTACTAACTGCTAACAGTGTGAAACCATTGGCAGGGCTGTGGATTACATCACATTTGAATCTATTATGTGTGTGTGTGTGTGTGTGTGTGTTAATAAGAACAGATGTGTTTAATCGTGTAATTGATTGACACACTTTGTTCCAATAAGCCCGCAGCATTCTGCTTTTGCTAGATTGACCCTTACTTCCCTGGCATTAGTGTGTGTGTGTGTGTGTGTGTGTGTGTGTGTGTGTGTGTGTGTGTGTGTGTGTGAGTGTTTCATCTGTGACTTTTCTAAAGATAACTATGGTGAAAATACAGTATTATATTTTACTGGCCTTCCTCCATTTAACAACACATGTGCAATAAAAAGGTATTTTAAAGATAATTAATTTCTTGCCCATATGTGATAGTTTTCAATTGATTTTATATCACTGTAAATATCAATGGCAGCTCAATGTGTTTGTCACACTTATAATGTCTGAGGCATGAGGAAGTTTACTCAATCCATTCACCACTTTCAAAAAGGACAGTTTCAGTTTGAATATAACTTGGGTCCTGTTTGTGTCAGAAAACAGAAAATACATACTGCTCTTTTTTCAGTATATTCAAGACAGTTTGAACTTCTCTCTGATGCTGTTGGATCTTCAACACAATTTCCTAACATTGTAGTTTACCAAAGACTACAGTACAGCTGGAAAAATTAGTAAGTAACAACTAACTGTGCATTCACGTGCAGTTACTTGTGTTATTCGTTCTGACTGTGCTTTGAAGTTGGAATGTGGTAAAAACATGGACGCTGTAAACTAATTGTACTTATGTATATTTAAGACGTTTAAACAACACCTTGTCACCTAAAGAGGTGTCAAGGTGTTGGCAAAAACCACCATTTAAATTATGTTAATTGATTTATAAGTGATGATGACATTCAAATTCAATTTTCCCAGTTGGTAATTATTTATTATATGTTATTTTATTATATATTGATTATTCTGACACCATGAGAGTGCTCTATAACAGTAGGGAGGTGAATGTTCTTTAAGGTCTATGATCATTTTAACTACAGCACATACAGTGGGTAGGTTTTTAGGTTTCAAATATTGAAACCTAAAAACAACCTGAACTTTCCATATAGTTTTTGCTGAGCTTTGTTGCCCTGTCTGATAGTGACATTGCCAGACTTGACTATTTCCCAGTGTGTATATATAATGTTGCTGTTACCATTTGCTCTTTAAGTTTAGAGAGGCCTCAGGTACCTTTAATAACAAAACCCTCAGCCAGCAGTCGAAGGTGATAGGTTGGCTGGTCGTCCTGTGTCAGCTCCTCCAGTCCCACCCTGGCACACATTCCCTGGGCGTCCCGGTAACGGCCCTGCACATAGTGCACTTTGGCCATCAGCAGCAGGGCCTCATTCAGGTACCTAGGCTGGAGGACAAGAGGGGATGAATGGTTGGTAATAACTGGGGGAAAGAACAAGATAGAGATTTGTTTACATAGTAAAGCTTCCAGTGTGCCGTACCCTAATGCACCTTTATTAGGGTCATATTAGGTCAATGAGCTTTATGGAGGCAGAGTAAGAGTTAGATGATGAAGGCACAAGCAGAGGACTGACACACAA
The DNA here is from genome assembly GCA_026259375.1 of Verasper variegatus. NCBI lineage: Eukaryota > Metazoa > Chordata > Actinopteri > Pleuronectiformes > Pleuronectidae > Verasper > Verasper variegatus. The sequence continues at coordinate 4,296,245 of CM048050.1, forward strand.
ACACACAAAGGCAGACAGGCAGATGGGTGGACAAGATAGTGAGCAGGTATGCACGACAAGCAGGGACGGACAATAGGTAACAAAGGCAGGCAGCAGATACACATCACAGATCAGACTGACTGTGAGACGGCCTCGGCTCAGGATGGTGTTGAGGTGGCCTTTGGCCCTGTACAGTCTCGTCTGGGTCTTGTCCAACAAAGGTGTGGCATGCCGCAACAGGTCCATGTTTTCCTGCAGACACTCCTCCAGCAGTGCCTCAGCCATCATCAGGGTCCCATAATCATCTGGGGGCAGGATTTGAAAAGTTAAATGTGAACTGAGTTTTGCTGGAGCAGGTCTGAGATCAGGGTCACAGGTCATTTGTTTCTGTAGCCAAAGAAAACCTCACTCAGGCCACTAGAAATGACATTTCCCACTGGATCAGGGAGAAAGGTTCAAATATATACGCCACAGTCCTCCAGTCTATTTAGAAGCTGCAGTTTCCATTTCCCTCATACTTTCCTCAAATAGCTTTAACTTTGCAATCACATGATAAACACTGCACATACACCTACTCTGGATCAAGATATCACCGTTTATTCATGTGATAAACTGATCCTGTTCAGCCCCAATTGTAGCTGACATTCACTCTGTCCAGTGCTAGAACTCAGTACACACACTTGATTAAAGTCTTCCTGTTGAACTTTTCATAGTGTGTGTGTGTATATGTGTGTGTGTGTGTGTGTGTGTGTGTGTGTGTGTGTGTGTGTGTGTGTGTGTGTGTGTGTTCTGACGCCAGTGCAGTGTTTACGCTCTGATATACTTGACATGTTAGCCAGTTGGTTTTATCAGCAGAGTCAAGGCGAAAGCTTTCAGTGAGGTGGGAGGTTTAGGGATAAACAGCAGGACGAGGCTCTGCCACAAAATATAAAAAAAAAAACACAAGGAGAAAGTCCTTAATGGATTTAAAACAAGTGGCAGTGACTTTGGTTAGTTTGTCATATTTACTGTGTGTGTGTGTGTGTGTGTGTGTGTGTGTGTGTGTGTGTGTGTGTGTGTGTGTGTGTGTGTGCTGAAGTTAAAGTGGCCGTGATCTGTAGTTTTTGTTCAAGAGTGGCCATTTTTTTGTTTGTTTCTTTGTCTTTTAATTAGTTAGCAGGATTATACGGAAGCATATTGCATTCACTTGAAGTGAATGTAATATGCTTCCGTAGGATTAGACAACAACTGCTGGATTTACCACATAATCTGGTGGAAGGATGCGGTGTGGGCCACATTTTCTGGTTTTCTCATAGAATACTTAATTGATCTTAGACACATTTTTGGTGTTGGTATTGATGAGTGTGTGCAATTTTGTGTGGACCCAAATAAAAATCTGGTGGATTTAAATGTGAGGGGTAGGGCTGTAGTATTTTGTCTGTCGCTGTCATAATTAGGACTAGTAACCTATAACTACCACCAACATGTAGCTAAGAAGTATAACGTGGCCTTGGCTATTAGTATTGTTTTAATTTAGGAAGGCAGCTGGGCCTTGGCGGAAGTACGCACACTCCTGAGTGACATTATAGTTGAATGGTGATATTTATCCTGAGAAGTTTTCACTAAAGAGAGAAAACAATCCAGTCCTTTACATACTTCCCATGTACTTAAATCTGTGGAGCTAAAGCACAAAGAAGTGTAGCAAAGAGGAAACAAAGGTAAGTAGACTGCTGGTAAACCTGGAGGTAAATGCTGTCGGTTTAGAGTACTCAAAAAGAACAACTTGGCAAATGTTTAATAAGGAATGAAATTATTTCTACATGTTTGCTCAGCCTCAAGGCTACACACTGTGTGTTTAAGTGAGGCTGAATGCTAACAAACGTTGTTAGTGTGGAAGAAAACTCCACAGAGCACATTTGAACAGGCCTATATTACATCTAAAGTATACTAGAATCAGTCTACAAGGTCAGTCTATTTGTCAGACATAATTCCCCTTGGACGCCTAAACCCACACAGACCCAGGAAAACCACAGAGGACACGACTCGCTGGGCCTTACCTTCCATTTCTCTCTGTGGCCTTGTAGAATATTGGTGTACAACATTATTCTTTTATAACAATCTTCTCTGAGGCTGATTCATATCAAACTATTACTGTTCTTATTATACAGATTAATCCCACCATTACCCATCTTTATCCTTTAATTCATACAACAAGGGAGCTGAGAACACAGAGTAACAGGTGTTTACTGTTTTACAGCACGGTGGAAGTTTATTCCCTCATTGCTTTACATGTCATGAAGTTCCTCTAGATCAACTTACGCTCCATGTTTTTAACACACTGACAACGTCAGACCAGCAGATGTGAAGCACGCACTGTGACGGCCTTCAGGTCACATTAATGACTGCCTAAATAAGTTAAAGTATACTAATGTTGAGCTAGCCTTCATTATCTTTTTGTTTACTACACTTGGAATAGAAAGAATGGAGCCGCTTTCGTTCCCACTCCTCACCCTGAACGTCTGTTCTTGCTCTATGTAACTTTGGTGAGAGGGTACGATCTCCTGTGAGAAGTGTGTAACTGACTGATAATCACAGCTTCAAATGACAGAATCAGGTCCAGCAAGTTCAAAGTAATGATGAACTGTAGATCAGTTAAAAAGACATAGAAGGCATTAAAAAACTGTTTATCTCTGATATTCAGTGAGGAAACTTTTAAAATATGACAAATTTGTTTCAGCAGCAGCTCTTCTGGTTCAGGGAGCTGGGGATCATGGGTAATATCCACTGTGAGCACTGAGCATTCAGAGCTCTGGCTTTGTTTATCCTCAAAATTAGTTTGTTCTCTAAATTAAAACCATTTAATGGCTCTGACATGAAGCCCAGCAGAATCAATCCCCACGTGTGGCTGGAGCTCAGTACAAGTTACGCAATGTTCCTTTACATATCTGCTGCGTTGACCTCCCTTCTTCAATATGCTGCTAAACATAACACAAGCAGGGTTCTGGTCCAAGTTTGAACCTGAAAAATGTCGACACTTCAGGTGAGTTTGAGCAGTGTAATATTGTTGCGAGGCCCATGGTGACAGTTGACTTCAGATTTTAGACATTTTAGTTCTCTAGTGTTGAGCAGGATATGAGCTGTGCCCAAGGAGAACGGTGAGTTTAAATGATGTTGTTGCTCCCTGTGGTTGTGTATATTGTGACTCCATCTGCCTTGTCTTGTTCTTTAGGATGTTCTTAATGTGGGTCTGGGTGTGTAGTCAGTGTGATGACGTTAAAAATGGATGCCATGCAGTGTGAGTAAGTAAAAATTATCTTCTAGCATTTTCATAAAGAAAGATTTATTTGATGTGGCAACACATTTGAGCTGCTCAAAAACTGACATATCAAAAACACCTGAGTTGGGGGGGGGGGGGGGGGGGGGGGGGGGGGGGGGGGGCACATGTTTCTGCCAAGCTGTTGGAGGCAGTTCAGGTTGCATTGACTGCAGTATAGTTACACAGCTTTGTTTAAAGCAGTGCAACGGCAGGAGGAAATGTAATGCAAAAATGGAAAAGGGAGAAATTTGGAGAGAAAAAAGGGAGAGAGAAAGTAGAGCACTTCAAATTAGAGATGAGTCACTTGTGTTAGCCACAGGGTGATGCAAATCTACAGGTGGTTGTACTAATAAGACCCAGATACATTTTTGCGCCATTGTTTGAGCCTGTGGCACAGGTCAGAGGATACTCATATAACTTTGATGTTACAGTGTGTCTTCCCAACAAAAGCCCAGAGAGAAGTTTCTGCCCTGGGATTATACTGAGGCCAAAGCTGCAGCTCTGAATGCATATGAACCCGTTACTGGAACATGGGGGCGAAGGTTTAGTAACACATGCTGAGTTTGTTGGAGATATGTTTGGTTCATTTAACTCCGGTGCTTCTGTGGGAGAAGGTCACGACGATTTGTGCGATTTAATTGTGTTGTTACTGGTAGTTTAAATCAGCACCTTATTTCCTCCTCATACCCACCCTTCTGATTCGCGGTCACGTCACCTGAAACTGTATTTACTTTGTTAAGGTGAGGGGTGGAGGCACATGTATTAGTGACCAAAGTCATGTGTTGTGAGGCACAGAAGGAGAAGTGTGTTTGCAATTCTCAGTGTTGAGGACTTCAAGGCTGAAGGCCAAGAGTGAACAGTTCACTGGTCGTCTGTATTCTGCATGAGGGTAAACACAGTGAAGGCCCATACACCTTGTGTATCATCTACACACTCTGTTATGTGTGTACTGGAAACTTCCAGCCAGTGACATTTTACACTTGGAGACATACGGCTACCTCTCTGTGACCCTGCTCTGACGCACCACGACAAAGTAATCAACTTGTGCCTTGTTGTTGCAGATCCAGGTTCGCAGCTGCGGCCACATCATGGATCCTGGGTTATGATTACAACTACATTGCTTAGATATACAAAATACTTGCCCACATATACTAGTACTGGCAATACCATACATCGTTATCCTTACTGCTCCATTCATCTCTGTCAGACCTTTTATTCTGTATAAGTACTTTAATCATTGATACACCTCTCCATTGATGTTAGAAACTGCCTTTTCTCATGAATGTAGTAAATATTGTTATTAGTCGATGTGCTAACATGTGCATCTGTTGCACTTCTGTCCATCCTGAAAGAAGGATCCCTCTCATGTGCCTCTTTCTGAGGACTCTACATTTCTTCCCCAGATAAAAGCGTTTTCCCCCTCTCTAGTCGGGACAGAGGATTTCACACCTGTCACACCCTATGAGGCAAATTGTCTAATGGGCTGTAGACATAACAATGTATTATAATTATTACTGTTATTATCATGTGGGACACATGCTGAGGAAACTTGTAAGCACAGTAATTTACTCTATGTAGCTGTAAGTCCAAAGTCTAACTTGTGGAGCCTCCTGTCAAATCCCTGTGCAGGAAAATATCAAACCTTTCTGAACATTTATATGTATATGTCTGTATGGGTGAAATCATCAGTTGACAGTAAATCCTCATCCTTCTCAATGCAACTTATTCCAAAGCATTTCTAATATCAGTTGTTTTTTTTTTTAAACTAAGCTACACATTCTCTGGAGGCAACTTCCTGAAACAAATGAGACAACAACTTTACACATGATCCTGCACTTATTACGCGACACACCAGCTTTCCAACCTGGACTCCCTGGGACTTTTTGTAATCCAGTGGTCAGTTTTTGCAGCGTGCACATGAAGTAAGAGGCGAACACAAAATCAAGGAGCGTCACCTTTGGACTCAAACCCTCTAGGTGTAAAAAAAAAAAAACACAACAACACTCGCTCACCATCCTCGTGGAACCGCGCAGCCTGCATCTGGTCGATGATCGCCGGCATCTTGTCCCACTGGCACTCGGCCCGGTAGCGCTCCAGCTCCGCTTCCAGCCGGACCTGGGTGAAGGAGACCCGGGACGCCATCGTCGCTCTGTCCCGGTGGTGACTGTAGTCCCCGGATACGATGGGAGTAACAGCAAACTACACCCGGGGAAATAAATGTGTAATCTGTGAGCGAGTGCGCAGGGATGGAGGGTGGAGTGTGCGTTACGATAAAGCCACAGGAGGACATGACTAGCAAAGGTAAACAGTGAGACACATGATACTGTTTTTCATTTTCAGTGTTAGGATGTCGTGTTAACACAGGAGCGAGTTATTATCTATCGCAAGTCTAAGTTTTATACCATTTCACCTGGACTATTTGCTCACTGTGCACTTTCCAATGCTCACTTTTTACGCACACTTTACGCATTAGGCTCCTGTCAGTAATGGATTCCTCTGGACTGAATTGTGAACGTGATTTGAAGGAAGCGCGTTTCTTCCTTTTAAAACCCAAGTCCCTATAATCTCCTGCACTTAACACTTTAACTGGATCAGGTGGAGCTTAAGTAGTAGCACTGCTCCGCTCTGTGTCCCACCCCCCCAGCTGAGGCAGGATACATGCTGCATGCATCTGCAGCGGTTTGCTTCTTCTTCTTTTAAAAAACCCGTTCAGTTCATAGACGAGCTCAGTGGGAATAAAACCCGTTATTTGTAATCGCTTGGCTTGCTCCCTGATCTGGCTCCAGCAGCAGTGACAGGCAGGACACTGGCCAACCTCCTGGCTCAGTGACAATCTATTACATCTGTCATGTAAATCAGGCACAAGGTTGCACTTGGACAAATAGACGATCACAATATATTTAGTTTTGCGTCACACTAACGAGATTTACTGAGGGAAAATGAAGATTTCACACGAATGAGCTGAACGGTGAACACTACTGTCCTATGAGCCACAGTACAGGTGGGTGGGTGGGGGGGGGGGTGACTGTGAGTCTCTATCAGCTACTTTATGACATCAAATATAACCTCGAGCCTCCTGAACAGGGATTTAGCAGCGTCATTTTCTTTCTGGAAACTTGACATTTGTTTGACACTGATCCACGCTTCTCCTCCTCCTCCTCCTGCTGCTGCCCTGCGCGCGCTCCTGTGCGGGGCTGCGGATCTGACAGCTGAGAGGCTGCGTGCCTCCCGCCCCCTGCTGACGTAATGACAGGCTGCTCAAAGATGTTTTCTCTCAGTCAAGATAGAAACGGTCATAAAACAAATTACTTTGTTCCCTCGAAAGCGCCACAAGTGCCTGTAGAGAGAGCAGGGGCGGGTAATTATTTTTCCTGAGGGGGCCATTTGAGTTAACCTAGATTTTTGCAGGGGGCCAAACTAATTTTCTCATACCTCTAATTTTACCACTAATTTAAATTATAGAAATATTCAGTGCACTTACTCTTATTCCAAAGAGAGTCTAAAGCTTAAATATTCCCCGTAATATGACATAAATCATAAATGATGTCATCATTTTTTTAGAGGTATGTCTGCATCCTATAGGACAATAAAGGCAACATACAGCTTATTTAGATAGAAACATAACTTAGCATAATATTTAAGGAAGTACATCATCGCAGCATCACCATGAAGTCAGATAATGTCATATAGAGTAGTAGTGCATTAACCTTTGCAAACAATGACATTAGAGACAGGATCTATATCTTATTCGAATGGACCAATCATTTGTCATCACATGCTGCTCTTTCTGAAGAATCCAACGATCCTGCCACTTTGGATCTGCAGCATCCCAGCACGTGCACAAAGGTGCCAGAGCTCTTCAATGGCGCTTGCAGATTTAATTGTAAGTGTTTAAATACTGAAATATTAGCCAATTATCAGGTCTCTTTTTTCAGTAGCTGTATTTCCTCATTGACTGTGAGTGAACACTGCATTTAGATAATTTGATTTATATTAATTTCACTGCTGCCTGTATAAGAGGAAATACAATCATGAAGAATGTTCACGCTGAGGTCGGTCAACGCTGATCTGAACAATATGTCTGAGATTTTACACCAAATGTAATGATTTAAACTGTCCAGCAGGTAGAGCTGTTTAAAATGGGGACATTTGATAAAGGTAGAGAAGCCTGAGAGCAACAGGATCAACATAAAAACCCATTCAGGAGCTGGTGGAGCGAAGAGGGAAAATTGCCTCTATGAAGACAACTTCCTTTTTCCCTAAGGTGAAATTTGCCGTCTCCTTTATAATCAGAGGACGGTGTCCTAAATGGCACCTAATACTCTACAAAACTGAAACTGACTGATTCACTCCAATTTGTATACAATAATTTATATTCAAAATACAGGATCAGGGCTGTAACATGGTGGGTTGATGACATACAAGTGACTTTATACAAATGTCGCTACTTTTTCATTATGGCACTCACAATAAATATATTTTTTAAAGTCCTTCATCGCCTCACACTTGTTTATTTAAAACCCAGTCGCAACATGATGAAGGAGTCTCCCCTCTTCTCAGCTCCCAAGAACCACCAGCAACAAATGATCACAGCCCGTTTAAAAGGTTTACTAAAACTCTGTTTGGGTGGGCAAAACAACAAACAAAAACAACCTTGAGGCGAACCACTAAAACTTCCCTTCTCAAATTAAAGAAACAAAAGGACAGGTTACTAACCTAACTCCTAATCTGAAAACAGGGGTCAAACAAAAATGCTACCCACCCCTACCAAACCGTGCCGGTACATCAAGCAACAGCTCTTAACACATTTAACAAGGTACAATCTGGCTGCCGGTGGCAAGAGGAGAGACCGCAGGAGCTGGGGGAAGCCGTCCTCTTCACCTGCAAGCATGGAGGCTGGAACCAATCAGCTCCCTGGAAACAAACCTGCACACTCACAGTCAATCATCCACTCACACCTGCAACACATCACACACAAGCACCACAGCAGAGAGAGAGAGAGAGTGTGAGAGAGAGAGAGACAGAGAGAGAGAGAGAGAGAGAGAGAGAGAGAGAGAGAGAGAGAGAGGAGAGAGAGAGAGAGAGAGAGAGAGCGAGAGAGAGAGAGAGACAGAGAGAGAGAGAGAGAGAGAGAGAGAGAGAGAGAGAGTATGTATGTCAGATCTCAGAAGGTTTTACTGTAGGATAAAGTAAAACAAAGGAAAGGCAAATTTGAATACTTTTGTATAATGTCACTCACAACTTGCTCATAATTAATATTAAAAAATAAGTCTTTGATAGGTGACAGATATTTTACCTCACTAATGTTAATTGTGTCGCCCACTGTCTGCATGTAAAGTTTTGGACAAAAATAAAGGCAAAGTTGGGTACTTTTACATTTTGGCACTGACAGCTTGCTAATCATTAATCTATATTATTTTGTATTTCTTGATAGGTGACAAGGATATTTCACCTCGTTCTTGTTCACGGTGACCCCCACTGTCAGTGTGTCAAGTCTCAGAGGGTTTTACTGTAGAAGTCTTGAGAAAATGAAAGGCAACTTTTTTTCCTTATAGCACTCACAACTTGCTCATAATTATTATATATATTTTTTTTAAGTCTTGAGAGGTGATATTTCATCTCACTCTTGTTCATGGTAACCCCCACAGTCTGCATTAAAAGTTTCAGGAAATATATATGCGACTTTGGCTACTTTTTCATTAAAGCACTCATAAATAACTAATATTCAATATTATTTTAAAAGAGATTCTGGAGAGTCGACACACTCCAGTTCAGGAGGATTGTGGGTAGTGTTGTACTTCTCCCAGATATCGCGAATAAAACCCGTTTTCCTTGAAGATGCACCTGATATTATACACACTCGTGGCTTGTACGGGAGCATATAACAGGAGCATATACATGGAAACAGTCTCATTTACTCCAAAACACTTTTGTCTGAAGTGTCCAGACAAACAAAGGACGTGTGTCCAGCAGGTTTCGAAGTAAATACAACAATTAGCGCAGAGAACCTTCTCGCTTCGACTGTTTCCTCTCTGATAATATTAACCAATCATCATGAGCTGTCGTGTCCAAGCGGGACTACGGCAAGCGGCTGGGTCCTGAAGAGCTGTGACTCATCGTCACAGATAAAGCGGAGTAACAGTCCACGGAGCCAGGTGCAGATTCACGTTCGCTCCAGGTAGGTGATGACATTACTTTCATAATAACATTTACACGCCTTGTTTTTCAGTGCAGTCTTACATCGCAGCATCTTCCTGGCAAATGTTAGCATAGCTGATTAGCTAATGCCAGTTTCCGTTCATTCCTGGGGCAGCACAGTGTTGTAAACTCCTGCAGCAGCTGTGAGTCCACACATTTGTTTGTGTCTGGCAGTTTCACGATTCCTTTGAAATCAGTGTTCACCAACACAATGGGGATTCATCACCCAAACAGAACAGGCTGTATATAGACTGTATTCATTACGGATTGTTGGTTAAAATAACGGGACACTGAGAACAAAATAAAATGTAAGAAATCTTTATTTTAGACAAGTGGGTTTAATCGGGATATGTGTCAAGTACCATAATGTAGATTCAAAACAAAGCATAAAAGTATTTTTAAATTGTGTGTGTGTGTGTGTGTGTGTGTGTGTGTGTGTGTGTGTGTGTGTGTGTGTGTGTGTGTGTGTGTGTGTGTGTGTGTGTGTGTGTCTTTCCGCCTGTCTGTCTGTGTCTGTGTGTGTCTTTCCGCCTGTCTGTCTGTGTCTGTGTGTGTCTTTCCGCCTGTCTGTCTGCCTGTCTGCCTGCCTTTTGTGTTTGTGTCTGTCTGTGTCTCTTTCTATCTGCTTGTCCTCCTGTCAGTCCTCCTGTCTGTCTCTCTGTCTGTGTGTTCATCAGTATGAGGAGTGTCAGGTCTGCTGTGCACCGTGGGGGTCTGCTCGTCCTCCTGTCCTGCTGTTTGCTGTGTGTTTATTCTCAGGTGGCTCAGCAGCAGCAGCAGCAGCAGCAGCCCCCCCCGACTGTCATAGAGCGCGCAGCTCACATAACGGGTCACGGTCACGGTCGCCTGGACAGAAACATGGTCCAGGACAAAGAGTGAGTGATATCTCTCCACATTCAAAAGGCTTATTTGCACATAGTAAGGGGACACTGATGACAGGCAGCAGCAGCAGCAGCAGCAGCGTTCACACACTCTGTGTATTCAAGAGCTGTGTTTCTTTTTCTCTTCGTCTCCCAGCCACATCATGGAGCATCTGGAGGGAGTGATAGACAAACCAGAGAAGGACATGACACCACAGGAGCTCCAGCTTCACTATTTCAAGATGCACGACTACGATGGAAATAACCTCCTGGACGGGCTGGAGTTAGCCACAGCGATCACACATGTACACAGAGAGGTAGGTGTTAGTGGTTGTGTATATTTGCTTTTATTCTCTTTAAACACATTTAATTGGTTTTATTACTTATTTGTTACTTTATTGTGATGCTTTTCTTTCCTTTTTTTTTTTTTAATCCCACCATGCACCTGTCTTGTGTGGAACAGTTATAACTCCTCTTATTGGTGTCCACCATCTTGTCTCTGTGCAATGTGCCCCATGCCTCTTTCTTGTTTGACTCAGAACTTTGTCAGATTTCAGTTTCCTTTCAATACTTTCAATGTGACCTCAGATGAAAAAGAAGCATCAAACCAATTGATGCAGATAGAAACTGCATCAAAACTGTTTGACTGTAATGTTGTTATGGAAGAAGGAAGCTTTTCACTCGAGAGACTCCAAATGTCAGAGTAACAAATATGTGGGGGGAAAAACTACAATACCCAGTAACATCAGCAAACTATGCATACCATGCTCATATTCCTCAACCTTGCCTGTTCTGATTTAGATTTTTTTTTCCACAGTAAATGTTAATCAAGTCTTTGACCAAAGATTTTCAGTGAAAATACTATCAAACACAAAAAGCAGCAAAGCTTCACCTTTTGAAACGCTTCTACCAGCAACCGTTTCCCATTTTTAACTGATCATCAAAATGGTTGCAAGTTTATTTTCTGTTGATCAATGAACCAACACAGACATTTTGTGGTTTTCTTTTTCTTTCCTTGTCTAGGAGAGAGGGGAGGACAGCCAGCCAATGAAAGAGGAAGACCTCATCACGCTCATTGATGATGTTCTGAGGGACGATGACAAAAACAATGACGGTTACATCGATTACGCAGAGTTCGCCAAATCACTGGAGTAAAGTGTCTCCACGTTCCCTCATGTCCACAGCAGCAGCAGCAGCAAAGGAGCTGCACAAGGGTGTACGTAAACCGAGAAGCTGCCCCGCGATGTGGAAGACCTCCATTCAGTCTGCTCTCTCTCTCTCTCTCTCTCTCTCTCTCTCTCTCTCTCTCTCTCTCTCTCTCTCTCTCTCTCTCTCTCTCTCTCTCTCTCACAGGCAATCACAGGATTATTGGTAATTTATCATAGGTTTTTGACATTTTTTTTCCAAGTTGGAAATCAGGAGAAAATTAGTTCCTTTCATAGCAGTAATTTGATAAGCAACAAAAAGGTGGAACACATCCCACTTTTTTTTCAATGCACTCTTGGTGTATGCTTATAATTACATTTAAAATGGGCCAGTTCACCCAATATCAATAACAAATATTTATTGTATAATCTTGTTGTTTTGTTGATCTGACCCTTGTATGGTAGCACTGTACTGTGTCTACACGTGTGTTCTTCTTTTCAGCGGTGCTGCTTTAAATTCACGTGGAGCATCCGAATTGAATGTCATCACTTTAAATGAACAAGTTTCTATTTCAAACTGTGTTGTGTTAATGTCGGATTTAACTGACGCACACTTCCTGTTTGGTACTTAACATAATGGACCAATCGATTCCTTGTGTGAATCAATTTCATTCACTGTTTGTGATGAGGATGATGACACGAACAGGTTCCCATGACAACAGAAAGTGGCCTTGCTCAGATGTGTAGTCAGTGATGTAGTGTGTGTGTTTGTAGAGTAGAAAACCTTGTTGAACTGATGAAGTGATATTATTTCTGGGAGACAATCCTGTTGTTCGATGCAGAACAACATGGATGTGAATGTTTCACACTGTGTCACATCAGCACCTCACGTTTCTTCTTGAAGTGGTTCTTCATCATCCTCCTGTCGCTGCTCAGCGACAAGATCCCCAACAATGACCTGTTGTCATGAAGTGAATGTAAATCAGCACGTCACTGTGCAGTGCTGGTTCTTTATCACTGGATAAGCAAAGACTTGAAGCACACTGGTTGATGCTGCTCCCACAGCAGCTTTTTTAAACTACAGACTGATGCTGAAGATATTAGCTGCCTTTAAAATATACTGTAACAATGTTTGTGTTCGTGGCATTGTTACAGAAAGTAGCTTAAAGTGGCAGGTCATGGGTTTCATTTCCAAACTAACAAGGAATGAAAATCATTTGACAGCAAGTTCAGTTTACAATAATTGGGTGGAGGGTCCTCAAAACAATCAAATCGGTCTGAGGTAAGGATGGACGGAGACGTCTGTATGTATTAGTACGATATAGATTCTACACTGAGGGTCTGTGTCAAAAATATCTGCGATTCCTTCTTCAGACTAATTTTCATGAGGATTAATTCTATATTTTTGCCATCCAGTGTTGATTCTTCAATCAGTTCAGGTTGTTGAATGCAACTATTTAAAACCTGAAGTGAAACCGTAACAGATGCAACTGTGTTGTCTCTGAAATGTGAAATATAAAAAATTATATATAATCTAATCTTGTGTCTATTTTGTCTTTGAAGTGAGTCATTGTGTAGGATAAAATGGAATTAATGAAATCACCTTTATTCTGCAGATGTACATTCATAAAATTCATATTTAGGCTGAAAAGCATTAAAATTGTTTGTGTTCCCAAGTCAACTAAAAACCAAGGGGAAAACTTCTGGAACTGACGGACACATCAACTGTCTTCAACTGGTTGTTTTTCAGAACGATAATTAAAATGTCATGACAAAAATAAGTTTGCAACTTCAGTGAAAACCATGAGATGGCGCTGCAGGCTCCGCAACAAAAAAGAACAATTTAAGTCAGCTCGTTAAGACAAAAAAAACAACTTAATTGTCTTCCCACAAACTTCTTCCAAGATTAAAAAAATAAGCTTCACACTCAGTTTAAGAACATTTGTAATATATGTGAACAAAGATAAATGACATAAATTTCAATACATACTCAAAGTATCAAAGTTGTAAAATGCAGGGGTGAAATAGTAGACTCATTGTGTATGTGTGTAACAATGTGTATATCAGAAGGAAACTATTTAAGGTATTTTATTTTGAAATACACAACACGTTTCCCTGGCAACATCTTAGCTCCAGTGAGAGGTGGGGTCCAGGGGCTGCATGGAGGCCAGAGAGAACATGGGTGAGGGGAGGTTGCCCCTCAGGGGGCTGTACCAATCATCATGCTGGCGCTGAGAAGCATGCTGTGGGGCAACACTGGGACAGGGGCACTGGCTGACCGGGCCCGGGTGGCGGGCAAACGCCCCAGAGGGCAACATAGGGGAGAGGCGGGGGATGTGAGCCAGGGGCTGGGTGTAGTACTGTCGAGCCAAGCTGGACGACTGCACATGCATGCCTCCCAGCAGAGCCCTGTGGCCCGGCATCACACCCACGGGGAGCAGCTTCTGAGAGGCCCGCTCCTGCTTCCGCTGTTTGGCTCTTCTGTTCTGAAACCACACCTGTGGAGACAAAGGTTAGAGACGAGGACATATCAGGTCCCCCTTCTGATATAATGTTATTCAACACCAATTCAGTCTGTTCAGCTCAAGTGGGACATTGAAGCTTTGCCTTGTTATGTCATTACACTACATATACACACACTGATTAGACTAATACAGAATACAAGAGGTCATTTGCTAGAAAGATGGGTCTGTAAAGAACCCATTACATTTAGGTGCAGATCCGGATCAATGGGTGTATCTAGGATTATTATTTTTTAGCATTTTCCCTGAATTCTCAGAGAATAATTCATGGATCTTGATGAAAAACATCAGGCATTTTTAGGGAACTGATATTTCTGAGTGTGTGCAGTTTGGTGTAGATTAATAAGGGGACTATTGGGCCTTGGCGGAGGTATGTGCACTGCTGAGTGCATTCTAGCTTTTTTCCATGAAATCTTGCATCATCAACAACTATTGTGGACAAAAAGGTCCAAAGCCATGATGTTTTATAATGTAAAATGGTTAAAATTAATAATTGACAGAAGACAGTAGTACATGTGTTGCTTCAGCACTTCAGGACTGCATCATTTCGCCTTGTGCACATAGGGCCCCTTTCAATTCAGTCAGCTGCACTTACTGGGACACTTCATGTTCATGTTTGAGTGACACCTGCTTCTCCCGTGATGACAAGTCTAAACTTCTGTTGTGAAAAGTGAAGTTTATTATCCATAAGATAAACATCCCTCATCTTTACCTGTATGCGAGCCTCGTTGAGCTTGGTGATGCGGGACAGCTCCTCTCTGTAGTAGATGTCAGGATACTGGTTTTGTCCAAAGGCCACCTCCAGCTGTTCCAGCTGCTTGTGGCTGAAGGTGGTGCGGTGGCGTCTCCTGGCAGCGGAGGGGTACGCCCTGCTCCGGCGGCTGAGACCAGCAGCCATGGAGGTCTCACACAATGACCCCTTCCTCACCGACTCTCCTATATCTGTTTTCAGGATGGGAAATAAAGGTTGAGGCTTTGCGTAGCTGCTGAAAAGACTTTTACTTTTTTTGCAGACAATTCTCAAGCTCCTGTTTCTTTTTGTCCTTGTGTTTCCCAGGTTGGCATGATAAAAAAAAGTGTCCTAAAATTGCAAGAGCGCATTTCACCAATGACAGTGTGAAAAAGGAGGGATTACACTGACTTAATGGTTCCCACTGCCGTCAGGCAACCTGAGAGCCAGAGAGCTTTAGCTGCCAAAGACAAGCTCGTGAGAAAGAGATACCAGAAACTGGAGGATTTGACCAAGATTAATAACACAATCACTAACAAAGTGACTAATCTGTCTAATTGGTGGACTGAGTTGACCTTGTCTATTCATATCATGGTGCCTGGAAAAGACACAGACAGACTTGAAGATTGGTGAACATCTGGCACAGTTTGTCTTTCCCCCACATTTCCCTTCATTCAAACTGCCTCAGAGGGATTTGTAATAAGAAAGTTTGAAATAAGAGTTTAGTTGCATTTCATATGACAAACACCTTTGAATAATGGAAAGAAAAAAAGATTTTATTTTGCTAACAGGCAACTTCAACAACTAATGCAGGAGGGCCAGAAGGTTAAGGTTGAACCTGCCAACAGACAATGCTGCTTTTTAGCTTCTATTAATTAAATAAGTCTGTTCTTAAAAAACGTTTTAAGTTTAAAGTGTGATTTCTCGGTTTAGACGATACAACATTATTACTCTTCATTGAATGGCATATACAAATCACAACAAATAATAATAAAAACATTTGTAATCTAACAGTTTTACATCATATAATGTCTTTGGACTCACCTGCACTGGAGCTGACAGTCGCCATATCAGAGTAAACCTCTGCACAGACCTGGTGGCTCCTCGCTGCTGCGTCCCCTGCTACCTTAACCTGGGCCATAACTTCACCTCTGCTCTGTGACAGGATGTTTCGCACTGTCTGATAACCCCCCCCCCTGTTCATGTCGTGCCCATGTCCCACCCATCGGGTTTACCTTTAACAATGCATGTGTGCCTCAGAAACCAGTGGAGCATGCACATACACATATAGATAGATAGATAGATAGATAGATAGATAGATAGATAGGTACACTGTAAACAATTGTCATGTAAATCAACAGTAAACTCA
Source organism: Verasper variegatus (assembly GCA_026259375.1). Taxonomy (NCBI): domain Eukaryota; kingdom Metazoa; phylum Chordata; class Actinopteri; order Pleuronectiformes; family Pleuronectidae; genus Verasper; species Verasper variegatus. The sequence continues at coordinate 4,312,343 of CM048050.1, forward strand.
TGGCAGCAGGGTTGCCTGCAATTTACTTTTAATTTATTTAATTCTCACCTAAATCTGAAAGGATCATTGTTGCATTTGAATTCAAGTAATTCAGGTGAAAATCTTTTGTGTGCCCTTTACAGAAACAAGACTGGCAATAAGTAGAATGCACATCCCCACCATTGGGGATGTGCAATGGTGCATGAATGGTGCATGAATTAAGTGGACTGGTGGGCACCAGTCCACTTAAAGATTATTCTCTGAGAAATCAAAGAAAATGCTAAATGTTACGATATAAGTGAAGTGATAAAAAAAGTCCTGGATCTGGCCACTGATCCAGATCCATGCTAAAATTTGAATGGGTGCTTTCCTGACCCACCGTGTCCTTCCACAGGGTTTCATGGTATCCATCCAGTAGTTTTTGCCTGATTTTGCTTACAAACAACAAACTAACAAACACACAGACATGGGTGCTAACATTCCCTCCTTGGTGGAGATAGTAACTTATGCTGCTTTTACTGTTCTCTGTCAATTCAAAGGTTGATTCAAATCTGGTGAGCTGCAGCTGCCTTTGTGACCACCAGGTGACGACACTGACTCAGGCACAGAGACCAATCGAAAACTGATTTACAAAACCTTACATGTGCAAAAGGATCAATCCTCAGCATTTGTGGAGGCTGTGAAGTGTGGAGACCACCCAGCTGAGTACACACCCCAGTCCTCCAAAAACACAACCCCTCTCGGGTCAGTCCTTGCCTCTGGTTCACTGTGTGGTGACTGACAGGGCACCCCGTTGGCTGGATTAACTCAGCTGAACTCCTTTGTAACCTCCCAGGACCCCAGCTGCTATCAGCAGTTCCCATGATGCTAAACTCAGTCCAGAGTCAGTGCGGAGGAATGGCCTTCTCACACTGCGCTGGATACTAGGAAGAGACCCGCTAATGTCCTACTCAGCACTGAGTCATGGCAGGCAGCACCGGAGGCCAGTACATAGTTGGAGAGCAGCAGTTGGCTCTTTATCAGCGCTCAAACAAGACAGTAATTCATCATGTGCTATATTTGTTGGACAAAGCTGTTTGTGTGTCCATATAGTGGCAGTAATGTGGACTAACCCTGCACATGTTGGACACATGCATCTTACACATGCAGGGAGGGTGGATACTATATCAAGTTCTTCTAGTAGTGAGTGCTTGATGGTGCTAAATTATGAGCTGTCCCTCTCCTTCTTACAACATGTCTGTCATATCATGAGCCATTTGACCCGAGCAATACATGCACTCCTGAGAACCAGTAAATCAGGGGTTCAAACGTAGACTGCTGTTTCACAATGATACAGTAGATTGTAGCCGTCCCTCCCTTGGCTGCAGGATCCTTGCCAGGAAAGTGCAACAGACAAAAAGCAGTGATTGAATGATATGCTGTTGAAGCAGGTCTGCAGGGTTGTCTGTAACATATGAATTCTCTGCTTGAATTACTCTCGAGATTGTACCAGATTTACAGAGTTATGGTTTGCGAGTCCCTCGCCTGCCTCTCCGCTCTCTGCACAGCAACGTCTAATTTAATTCCCTGTGACACATCGTTTACAAGGGCCAAGTCCTCTGCGTCCTGGAAGAGCTTCCATCTTCCCTGCATCCTGTGTGTGTGTGTGTGTGTGTGTGTGTGTGTGTGTGTGTGTGTGGTCCAGGTATCACTCATGCTGTGGGGACCGAAGTCTTTTTACATAGTCACATTATAGGGACATGTCCTATTTATTAGACAAAAAACAAGGCCCCAAAAGGTTTAAGGTTAGGGTAAGGTTGAGGTTTAAGGGTCGGGTAAGGTTAGCTTCAGAGTTAAGTTAAGGTTAGAGTATGGTTAAGGTTAAGGTTAAGGTTTAGGTTTAGAGTTATGGTTAAGGTAAGTCTATGTTAAGGTTAGAGTAAGGTAAGGTTAGGTTTAGGTTTAGGTTTAGGTTTAGGTTTGGGTTTGGGTTAAGGTTAAGGTTAAGGTTAAGGTTTAGGTTTAGGGTTATGGTTAAGGTAAGTCTATGTTAAGGTTAGAGTAAGGTAAGGTTAGGTTTAGGTTTAGGTTTAGGTTTGGGTTAAGGTTAAGGTTAAGGTTAAGGTTAAGGTTAAGGTTAAGGTTTAGGTTTAGGGTTATGGTTAAGGTAAGTTTAGGTTAAGGGTTAAGTTAAGGTTAGAGTAAGATATGGTTAGGTTTAGGTTAGTTAAAATTCAAGTTATGGTTAAGATTTAAGTAAGTCTCACATAAATCTGAATGTCCACTGAGCCATAGAGACACTTGTGTGTGTGTGTGTGTGTGTGTGTGTGTGTGTGTGTGTGTGTGCGTGCTTGCGTGTATCTGTGCCCAGCTGCCAAGTTCTCTTCAGATCCCATATTCAGCTCACATGTTTCCCGTCCCAGACAACGACTCAGCCACAAACCTCCCCAGCAAAGCACAGTCTGTCTGTGTTTTCTGTCTGTACCTCAAGTCAAGCATTGAGTCAAAGTCAAATCATTGACTTCTGTCAAGCAAAACTCTAAGATTTAGTAGTAGTGGGAATGGCTTCTGAATCTGAACAGCAGTTTGGAGGAGGCTGATGTTGGAGAGTTTTTAACTCACTTGAAATGAACAACAACTGTTCGTTGGTTTAATCTATAGAACTTTTATATCTTAAAATCCAGACCATATTTCATTAAACCCACAAACCTCCAGTTTGCAATCTGCCTTACAACTGCAGTATTACGTTCCCCTTTTTTTCTGTATCCAATGTTTTTCATAATTCTTGTAAAGGTTGTAATCAAAACCTTGTTATGTTGCTTTTATCTGTTAACTCCTTGAGTTGTATTTAAGTGCTGATTGTAAATGTCTCCTGTTAGGACCCTCTTGAAAAAGAGATAGAAAATCTGTGCAAACTACATGACGTGTGTAATGCCGTACAAATCAACAGCAAACAAAGAATAATAATGATTTGCCAATTTCCCTTTCACTGTAAGTTCATCTCTCAATCTGCAGTGAGGCCAGATGACCTGGAATCTTCTGGAATCATTGATCAGTTGTATGTTGTTATGTGAAGTGAGTAAGTTGAGAACAGGGGTTGCAGGAGGAGGCCTGTGCGACATGACAATATACTGTATATTGTGTGAGGATGGAAAAATGATCAGTGTTTCACATTAATGCTCTGGAGTTTATTTTGATTTGTTCTTACTGCAACATTGTGCATCAATGTTAAGACACTTTGCATTTTCCTACTTTGCAAATTATGCCACTGAATGATCCCGACAACACACTCAATGCACCATTAACCTCTTGTACTACCTACGAAAGAATCATGCAAGCAGTATATCCACCGATTAGAGCCACATAATTAAAAGAAACTAACATGGCAGAGCGGTATACACACACACACACACACACACACACACACAACACAGACACACAGACACACACATCAATTGCAGAGTACAGACGGGCCGACACAATTTGATACAACCCCACCTCTCCTACAATATACTTCTTAGAAAATAACATGCAAGTCATACTACACTGGGTAGTCAGTTTCAAACATCACACACACACACACACACACACACACACACACACACACACACACACTCTAACACACACACACGTGCCCTGAGTGCACACAGGCCTCTGTATGTTTGAGGCCATGTCCAGTATGGACACATAGAGGAAATTCTTCCCTCCCAATTTCCCGGGACTGAACTGGGAGTGACCTGGTTGGCAGACACACAGCCCCGATGGAAGGAATGTAACTTAACTCCCCCCTCATCACCCTCAACTACCCCCCTCCCATCCATCCTGCAGTCTGCTGGTCCAGCTGTGTGAGGAGAGCGAGGGAAACAGTGCAGTCGGGTAAAGAGGGATGTATTTTATCTGCAACAAATTCATGAAACTCCTTGCTATAGTTTGGTGAGTGTTGGTCTGAGGTAAGGTGCTACCATGTGTTTGTTAAAGATTTTTGTGTTTATTACTTCTGAACTTTTCATTTTTTTCTAAATCAAGTCAGTAAATACTCCCAGTCCCCTCAAGACAATAACCGTAAGAGCAACAACAACTCAAAACAAGAACAACAACAGCAGTACGACCAATATCTGTCACAACAAGAGCAAAAACAGCAACACGACATGAAAAAAGTGAAAACAGAAGCAGTAATAACAGAAGACAAGAAAGGAGACTCCATAATGAGAACAGCCAAAACAAAGGGTAACAAAAGAAACCAAACATAATCATTCAGTCCTAACAGCAATAAACACGAGCAGATACAGTAACAGAAACCACATGTTAAAACCACACTAAGCTCAAAATAAGGCTCATGTTAATGTTGAAGCTCAAAGTCACATCAAATGCAAGTTACCATGTAAACCAGCTGACTTCCAAATACAGCTCACATTGTCAACCACGTGGTGACTGGGGGTGTAAGCCCTGCCCCTCCGTGTTAGTGGTTTGGACATGAACCAAATTAAACAGTCAAAGCGTTCATCAAATAAACCAAAAAGTTTCCTGTCATTTTAGATACTTCTTATCACACTGATGCATGTGATCAAGTGTTCATTTTTCTGATAAGTTTGGTTTTAATTTCCTCCACAGAGGAGGTTATGTTTTCACTTTGTTTGTTTGTCTGTCTGTTAGTTAGCAGGACTACACAAAAACTACTGGACAGATTGCCATGGAATTTGGTGGAGGAATGTGGTGTGGGTCAGGAAAGAACCCTCACAAAATGCATGGATCCAGGACGTTTATTTCACTTTCTTTGCAGCATTTCTCACCAAATTAATTTAATCTATGGTGGTAGCAAGGGTGCACATGGATGAGCGGGAACTGCATTGAATGCCATTTGTACGTGCACAACTGCAGCTGATACTATGAGGTCTGACTATCTGCATGGACAGTAATACCTTTATGGACGAAAGCACAGGTGCAGGAACATGCAGGAATAGTGTGGCACACAGCTATACAACGCAGCAACGGAACAAAACACCAAACTAGAGATCTCCTGTAATTATCAGAAGTTTAAAAAAATGTTTGGGTTCATCATGAAATGGTGGCAGGACAAATTAGAATATGGCATGCTGCTACAGTCTGTAATTAATTGGAAACACTGCTTTGACATGGCGAGATAGGGCACCGAACACCTAAGACTGACTTGCGATAGGTGGGGTGGGTGTTTCCTTAGCTGCACTCCACGATCACTATTGTGCAGGCTCTGGCTCCAATTACGTCAAACGCTTCATTTTTGTACAGTGGTTGGAAGAGGAGACACGTCGTCCACTGTTCTATTCAGTCATTGTGTAATACATCACATGGGCTACAGTCTAGTGGTGTGATGTTTGAATCCTCATCACTGCTTTTCAGGCCATGTGACACAAATGTATCCTACGTGCCATGAGGTTGAGAAAACAGCATATCGATTAAAGTATATAGAGTAACAACATGGCCTTTCTGTTTGGCACCACTCTCGATGTCCTTCACTCGTGTTTTCTGATCGTTACAGTCTCATTGGCGTGGGCTTTTTAGTACTTACGGGTTTGAAAGCTTCTCAGCTTAAATTGTCTTAACTTTCCATTTTATTCACACTGATTTGGAGTTTGTTACACTTGGACAACACATATGCTCATTGAAGTAAGTATGCCTCTTCATCTCATTACTATTACAACCCAAATCATTCTGGTTCTAGCTTTGTCTCTCTGACCACTAGGCCAGTGTGCTGGCTGAAGTGGGCACCACTGCACCCACAATGACTCAGCAGATGGTGCGGTATGCAAAACCACCCTCCTTGTGCCATGTGCCTGCAGGAGCACTCTGTGTTCTCTAATGACATTTTACTCATCGAGGCAGTCATATTACCCCGCGCCTTGGGAATCTCATCTTTCCCAGACACAGATACAAAGCCAAGAATGCCAGGTTTGAACTGAACAGGTTGTCCTCGCTGTAAAGATGTCCTTTTCAGCGAGTAACACAATGCAGCTTTGAGTCAAACACTAAAAATAAAGCACTTTTATGGCTGTAGCTGTAAATGTCATTCTACACACACATATGTATATATTTCACTGTTTCTGTCGCATCTCCACGAAAATGTCAGCTTTATTGTAGAGTGATTGAGATAATGGTGGCGTGTGGCAGCTTGCCCTGCGTGAGGTTTTCGAGGTTCAGCTGTTTGGCAGGGAGGGCCGGTGGATTTGCAGAGCTGTTGTCTGGATGCCTGCTCCTGCTCCAGACTCCCTTGGTGGTGTCCTCTTTCCCCCCACCGACAGCCTTTTATTGGCTCCACAGGCCTCCTGTGGTCCTCAAAGGCACTCCCCGAACTTGTGTAAGATACTCTGCCCGCAAACCTGCCACCCCACCCCTGCCATCGTCCACTGCCACAAGGGAAGGAAATAACCTGGAGGAGGTAGAGAGTTGCATGGTATGGTTATCGTCTTTCTACATCTCCCTCCTCATCTTGGTTTATTTGCAACACATCGCATGCTACCTCTCCGACTCGACTGTGCACCTTAAACAGGGTGGGAATATTGCAATACTGGGTGCAGCAACTCACTCAACTGTAAGCTATGGCAAAGCTGTAGTGCAGTTTACCACCGCTAAACCTGCTTATATCAAATGATCCACAGACAAATTAAAGCAGCAACTGACTGGCAGGATATTATTACTTGTCCAAATTTTTTAAAATTTATTAGGAAATAAGTCATTAATTTTAGACACAGGAAATATCTATAAAGAGACTCTTCATGTGAAAATATAGAATCTTTAGGTGACAGACAAGCTTTTGAGGCTGGAATAGCTTTAGTTTCAATTTCTATATTGAACAATCCAGTTTGTGTAGGCTTTGGTTGCCCACAGGTAAACAGTCTGTGTGGAGAGCAAAATTGGCTGAACCCATTAACCAAAATACATTGAATACATGCAGATAGCTGTTTATGGAGATTGGCCAATGTTGTTAGGACACCTACAAATAGTGTCACTGTTTGTGTTTTGTGCAGAGAAATGTTCAACGTATGTGACTTGTAAGCCTGTAAACGGCGAACGGATGTCGTAGTCTTAGCCCGGATAGTCCATGTCTTTACCACAAGCCCCAAAATATTGGCTGTTTCCCCCAGAAGCTTATTCATTGACAGACGACGGTCTCAGAGACTGGACCCTGGTAGAAATAAGCAGTTTGCAGCATTGTTTGTTTATTGCAGTCGTATTGCATGTTAGTTGTCGTAAGAATGATACATTTTACATTCAGAGGTCAGTTCATTCATGAACATTGATGTGTTAGCTGCACACACAACAAGACACTACGATTTATGCTTAATTTTCAAATAGGGAAATCCACTTTTAATATAGAAACAGACACAATTTACCTTTAGTTTGATTTTAAATGTGAACGTAACGTAAACTTTCTACAGAACCTAGATACTTTAGCTTGTTAGCTAGTTAGCCACAAAGGCTAAAGTTTGTGGCTCACACTAGCGCAGATATAGTAAAAATGCTGTGGATTAATTTCTGTTGCCCTTGTTATTTTAGTTTTAGAAAGGCTAAAAAAGAGACACCACCTCCCAAACTTTTTATAGAAGTAATATTTCTTTTTTCCCACAGTCCCATCATGCTCACCACACAAACACAAGGAGACATCTACAAGTTGACGGGCCTGCTGTGCATTGTGATGGCTGCTGAGTTATGAAAGGACAGTTTAGCAAATTATCTTTTAGACCTAATCCACAAAAGTAGCAGCCGAACTGGTTTATCAAAAATATCTTTGGCCTGCCACAAGGGCCGTTCCTTACCAGATACATTTTAGACTCACCATGTCTTAAATAACATTCCTCCACAACCATCATTGTTATTGTTGATTGTGCAACTTTGTTTATGAGCATCTATTTGATTGTGAAGTGCTTCTTCTTCTTGTGCAACAACTTTTTACAGACAGGGTGTGCCAGCATCTTGGTGGTTGTATCCATGGTGACGGCAGCTGGTCTCAAAAGTGCCGCCTGCTGCCTCCCCTGCATGACTGTATTACACTATGTTTTATCATGGTCATTGGTGCTAAGCCTGTTCTGACCCCCTGGCACACTACACTAACCTTGCTGGGCAGATGGCAAGCCTATCATATACTGTAAGGCCACACACACACACACACACACACACACATACACACACACACGCAGACATGCTTCCTAACTTAACACACATGTAGGCTATATTTTACCTTGCAAACTCATGTGGTCTCTCATAGCCGACAGCACTTGCATGCACACTGCATGACCTCTAAACTTACATGGGCTATCTGCTGCTAATACGCCGCATATTGTGGTCTAGTCTGCAGGCTATTCTTAGCACTGCAAGAGGATAAAACATGAGGAGCATAGTTGAAAGGTTTTTAAAGGCTGCATATGATATACACTGCAAACATCAATATATCAACAACTCTAATGTGTGATGCAACAAGACAGAGGTACCCTTTATGCTGTCTCAGTCTGTTTCCGGTTTCATCAAATACATTCATGGTTTGCAGATTCTGACTGAAGTACTTCCAAGTCATAGGGAGATATAACTGATTCCAACGGTGCATAGTCTCCTATACTATCATCATAGTGCTGGGAGCTATAGCTCTCCAGCCACAGATGAGTGACAAATTAAAGGAAAACTTGAACCCGAGGGGTCACTGAATGGTTTGATGTTTATGAAAATGATGTGAATCATGTGTTGTTGCTGTCACAGTTGACTCAACCCAGTTTTGAAATGACGTATCAGACCACTCTCCACCACCATCTAAACACAAGATGATGGGAAATGTTGTGACATGATGGTGTTCCATCCCTCCACTAGAGTCTGGAGACTTGTAGGATTAATGCCAAGGCACATTGACGCTGTTCTGGTGGCACATGGTGGCCCACGACTTAAGACACTTCATGGTAGTTTTTCCATTAATTTGGCACCTGTATATATTATTGACATCATAACACAATCCAAAACAAACAGGGTCCAGTTGCGGGTAAGCAGGATGCAAAAAGTAGTGGCTGTGGAAGTTAGGAGTGGATGTGTGTGAGGGAAATGGCCGATCCCAAGCTGAGAGCCAAAGAGGTGAACCTAAAAATAAAATAAAATACAGATGTTAATCCAATGTATTAATGCCATTTATATGACCTTGTATCTCTACTGACTGCAAACAATGGAACTATTATTTTGCATTGTAACTTTCACTCTGGCAGAGGAGAGTCATATAAAACTGAATGAGCTGGATAGCTTCTGGCATTTTGGACTCCACAGTTTGACCACCCATTACGAAAGAAGTCTTAAAGCAGTCAATAGTATGAATTTGCATGAACAGTGTTCACTGAAGTTGAGTTCAACAGGAAAGCAGCGGTACAGTTCCATTCAAATGATTGAATCTGATGTGAAGTATTGATGTCATTAATACATACATGATGGGTCCTAAATAAGATCTGCTGTGCCTACGTTACTCTGCAGCTACATATGTTTGAAATTTACATGAATAAATATCACCATTCAAACGTCCCCCCTTTTTGGAAGAAAACCAAAATATCTGTAAAACTGAGAACAGTTGAGCATGAAAACTTGGCAACGTCAGAATATATTTTTCGGACCTGTATTGAGTCAATGCAAGCGTTCATATTAACAACAGAATTTTGGTGAGCGGTATTGTGGCTTTTACTTTTTCAGACCAATGTCGATTTTTTCAAGGTTTCACTTTTCACTTTAGTTTTGAAAAGTATATGATGTCGGCTACTTGAAGCTAGGATCAAGCAACAGGCGACACAACTCCTTACTTCATCAATATTGGGTGTACCATTGTTTTTTGTATTTTTTTCTTAAAGTAAAAGGGGCACCTGATCATCATTGCTGGATGTCATTTCCTTATTTCTTTTCATGAGGCACAATTTTATTTTGTGTAGAGTCGCCTTCAAATTATTTCGTATTTAGTGTTTATTCGCGTCGCTGTTGATGTGCAAAGGCCTTTAGTCTAGTCATTCTTATTGTACTGAATATATAATATATATTATTTCGGCAAATTCTCCAGTAAACAATAATGCTCAGTTTAAAAAAGGCTTAATACTAATATGTTAGCAAACAACTGCCCATTAACACATCTGCAGCAAAATGATCATTGATTTTAAATCATGTTTATGGACACCTGATGAATGGAAATTTGGTACTAACTCTCCTCTTGTTTCACTCCAGCAGCTCTTAAAATAAAAATAACTATTTAAAAAAACGCCCTTTAGCCACTTCATTCTTCTCTAAACAAGGTGGTAACATTATCCTTATTAAATTGTCAGTTATTATCAGATACATTATAGTTAAGTTTCTTGGTACTTCAATTGCTCATCCCACTACACTTCTCTACGGTGGATTAGAATCTAAAACTAGGGTGTAACTTTCGAGGGGGCTGTACAAATCGGCCTGGACAACCTCCCAATAATGATACATAACTGTTCTAAAACACAATAAAAGTGATTTGTTTTCTCGATTCAAGTTATTCAGCAGCACGGAGAAAGAATAACTTTGTTCTACTGTGTGTTCACTTTAGAGGATGCAGTTTGTGATTCTGCAGAATCGCATTGCAAATACCTTCAGGTGCTTAACAACTGCATTTCAATCTGTGAGACCAGGCTAAAACTTTGGTTAAAACAGGAAATGAAACCATCCCCCATTGCTCAATCCAAAGTTATGCTCTTGATATGATGACCTCCCTGACCAGACCACTATGTTAACATGCATACAATAATACAGACATAACTATCCAGCGTGTGTCTGCAGCCTGCCTCTCGATTTGCAGCCTCCTCTCCAGCAGGTTCCTCGTGGTGCCAGCAGCGGCAGCCACGCCCGAACAGCTGGAACGAGGACAGAAGCACACAGCTGGGAGGGAGGGAGGGAGAGGAGCGGGTGTCATTGAAACCTAACGCTGCGAATGCCACCAGCACAAAAGGCAGGGAGAGGTGCTAGAAAGCATCGAGCTTAAATGCACATGGCTAGAATGCACTGCTGATGTGGCTAAGTTTGGACTTTAACAGCAGATTTAAGAGCACATTACGGGTGATTCAGAATAGTTATGGCATAAAAAGCCTCAGTGTGTGCACAAGTGTGTGTGTGAACAGGAACAATGCGGCCATTTATATGTAGGGGGAGACGACTGCAGGGTTTAACAAGGGCCCTTAACACATTAACCATGTGACCTGCTCAAGCTCTGAAAATGTCTTGCAATAACCCTGGCTCTGCTCTGCTGCGATACTCCCATACTCTCAAATACAGACACGCACGTGTCCAATGAAACTTTGCATTTGGTATTTTTCCTCCGAAAGATTCTTTATTTCAAAAATCAAGTTCTTCACCTTGAATTACTTTATCTGCCAACATGTGACTCACGCATGAAAAAATGCTAAAGTTTCATAAAATTACATCAGGTCTAACGCAGCGTTCGTGCAAATAGTTTGGATGCGCATGTGTGGACGGGTGGGGAGCAGCCCTGACTTCTGACCTGCGGAGCAACCCGGCCGGCTTTGCCCCACTGAGGCTGTGATGTCACCCCCGTGTACAGGACAGGCTGTGCTGGAAACGAGCAGCCTGAAAAAAGAACCGAGAAACACGGTCCAGCAGAATAATTATATGAGAGAGGGAGTGAATCAGGAAATAGCTCTCGGTTTGGGAAACTCAAGAGTTTGAGGGAGCGCTGCCATGTGCTAAATGAAAACAGCATTTGAAAAAAAAAAAGGAAAGAGTGAGAGATAGAGTGAACGAAAAGAGTGCGAGGGAATGCAAAAGAAGCCAAATGGGCTTTTTTTCTAACAGAGGGGCGACAGGGTAGCCAGTGGTCAGCACAGAGAATATCCCTCCACCTCCCGGTCCCTGATCCTTCTCTTCCCTGTAAGTTTTTTCTACCTCCCCCACTCCTCACCCCTTCATCCATCAACCTCCTCCTTCTTTTCCCTGCTCTCTCTTTCTTCACTGGCTGCCAGGCTCCCCGGCTCGTTCCTCCTTCCTCACACATTTTAATGGGTATCTTCCCAATCACGTTTTTTATTGCAGGAAATTTCAGCACACCACATTGCGTGAGCCGAAGGAGTGCTCCATTCTTAGCTCGGCACCGCTGAGTGCTAGGGTGTGTTGAGCTTGCCAGTGTGTGTGTGCGTGCGTGCGTGCGCCTGTGGGGTTAGAAAAAGGGGGGAGGTGAAGTGGCGTTAGTGTCAGTTTGAAGCCAGTGTTATAGCCTCCACGCCCCCTCCTGCTCAACAATAGTGAAGTCAGGGTGGGAGGCGGTGCAAGCCGTTGCGAAAAGACAGGGAAAAAAGCACGCTGGTGTCTCTGAGTCAGAGCAGAGTGGCACAACATAAACATTTGAATCAGAATCCACTCACCCACCCACCCGTCACCACCAACACCCAACATTTAACTCCCATTTGTACGAGCTTCAACTCCTCACCTCTCCCTCTCCTCACTATATTTTCTCCCCTGGCAGCCACCTGGGTTTTTCTCTGAAAAGAAGGCCGTGGTTTTGGGCCTGCGGTTTAATTGAAATAATATTTGCTGTACTCCGCTGCCTCCCCGGCTCTGTTCTCCCTTAACAACGGGCATTATTTTTAGCCGCTGTGCCGAGTTCTGTCATTTCCTGTTGCAGGGCTCGCCGTGCTCACGAACACAAGCAGACTCAAACACTCGGTGCCTCTGTGCTTGGCTTTCAGCATCGCGCCATTATTCCTCACACACCCAAAGCGCCCGGCGTCTCCAGTGAACTGTCCTCGTCTTTGTCCGCCACAGAAATAAACCAAAGGCCACTTGATCTGTGGATCGCCGCTGCATTTCATTGACAAGCAAAGTCAATAATTTCATATGTTCCTGTTGTAAATCAGCTAACAGCACTGTTTTGTTTTATTTGAACACAGAATTTACAGTGATCTGACAAATGTTTTGTCTCTCAACAATTTTTTTTTTACATTTTTCCCTTCTACATTCTGAACAACACTAATAAATGTACAGAAATCTGTCAACACTGGTACAGAGACTTAACAAAGAAGACACTGACCCAGGACCTCACAAGCAGTGCAAACGCACAGTAGTGCTAAGACAAAATGTGGACAGTAGACTATACAGATCATTCCACAAATATACATTCAACAGGGAGCAGAATGGCTGCGTGCATTGAAGCAGCATGTTTAACAGCTCGGCTGCAGCTGCGGAGGGAAGTTCACTCACTGACCTGTGCATTGATCCACCAGATCCTCTGGGACTGAACACATCCCACAACACAGTGAATACAGTGAAGTGAATGGAGAGTGTCCATGTTCGTGTGAAAGGCCACCTCTGAAATATTCTGTGAGCCGCTCAGCTCATCCAAATGGAAACCACAAAGCTAATGTCCTGCAATCAGTTTAAACTATAGCACTTTGGAATATGTTTACATTAGGTAGGTCCTTTGTTAGATATGTCCTCAGTGCCCGCTAGCTCTTTCACACCAAAACTTTAATAACAAAACATCACAGATAAACAGTTTGAACTTTACAAAATAAGAAACAGTTTTCTTAAACAGCTAGAGACGGTTTCATTGAGCAAGCATTACTCAAACAGGCGCGAGGAGTGAATTTGTCCGGGATTATTTTCAGCTGCCGATAAATACACATTTGTTCCTCTTCTGAGGACTCAGCACCACAGTATGCATGATACTGACTCAAAATATACTGGGGTGTGTGTGTGTGTGTGTGTGTTCTTGGTACTGAATGAACATGTCACTGAGGGTCACTGATGTGTCAATAGAATCTGAATGCTTGTCAGGTTTTGGACAGACACACACACACACATAAACAGGTTTAAGCAGCTATCCTTATTAGGCGTTGACTTTCATTATTATGTTCTGCCAAACCAAAACTATGTCGCTTACCTTGACCATGACCAATTCGTGCCTCACCCAAACCTTGACCTAACCACAATTCACACCTCTAACCTGAACCAGGAGCTCACAAATGATGTTTTGCCTCATTAGGACTGAGATTTGGTCCTCATGAGATCTACTGGTTCTGACAAGTCAGTGTTTATGATGGAAAAGGCCGTCAGGAAGTAACCTTCGGACCGAATGAAATGATTGGTTGGCATAGTTGTCACTACCAGTCCTTCCTGCCCTGTGCTCACACTGCACAACCAGAGTCTTCACAAGCTGGAGAGACACATCACTGAAGACAGGCTTGGATGTGTCGGTTGCATTTTTTCTATCTTTTCAAACCAGAGCTTTAATTTGCAAAACTTCTTCAATGCTTGAGGAAGAATACTTTGGAATTGCTGGGGCAGGTGGAGAAATTGGAAGAGGTTGCAGGTTCAGAACTGCAGATGCCGCTGAGCAAGTTACCCAACATGCAGCAGCTCCAGTGAAGCTGCTGGCCTGTGTTGGTTTGTGCAACTCACATTCAGGATGTTAAGGCTGAGCAGAGAGCTCCAAAAACATTTTTCTCCAGGACCAAAGATTAGAAGAAAAATTAAGTGTTGAACTGAAACAAAATAATGCAATGATTGATAAAAGTTCTGTCCGATGCAGAGGTACAGAACATCTGGGAAGATCACTGGTTACAAAACTGATAAGAAGAAGGTAGTGTAGATAATGGAGTCAAAGTTTGAACAGACTTGTGAAGTAGGCCTCTTCCACAAGTGTAGTTAGACACAGCATCAGCATCAACAACATCCACAGCCCACAAATATTCCACAGCAGAGAAGCTTATATATCAAGTTCATGTTCCAGGAGCAGAGAAACATGTGTCATAGTTGCATAATCGGACATGTCAGCATCATGTCAACAGCGTACAGGGACCTGTGAGTCAACCTGCCACAGACAACATGTCATCACACTGGCAACAATTGATCCTTCTACAGCCTGGGTGGGTCGTGGTCATACAGCCGGTGCCCAGTGGTGTGACAACAGCTGTGTGATTCACTGGAAAACAGAGAGAGGGGCCGGTGTGACGCCGCACCCCCCCCTTTGGACCCATTCTAGAAGAGATCATGGGGACTTGATGAAAAGCTCTGTGGTCGCCCTGAGCTGATTCACTCTTCTGGGAAAGCTGGCTCAGAGAGGAAACCACAGAAGAGCCTTGTTTCTCACTGTCCTCCTCATCTCCCCTCCTTCCCTCTGTCTTTTTTTCTCTCTCTCGTTCAAACTCTTGTTGTTTTCTCCAATCCTTGAAGACATCAGAGCAGTGAAGGGCTGCTGGTGCTGTGTGTTGTCATGGCTGAACACAATCTTTCTGCATTTTTTCGGTGCGGTTACAGTTATTAAACTAGAATTGGCACTCAGAGAGCACATAGCTCCGCCGAGGCCCAACAGTCCCCTTTGGAAACCACACTTAAATCCAATGCATTCAGATTTTTATTTGGATCTGCACCAAATTGATTATTTCCTGACCCATACCACGTCTTCCACCAGGTTTCATGGAATTCTGTCTGTTCTTTACGCAACCTTACTTACATACAGATAGGAGTGGAAACCTCCTTGGTGGAGGTACAAAATCTTTTATTGTGTTTTCAGCACAGTCAGAAGAAGCAAGATCTTAATTAATGTTTATTTAGTATGTTTAAAGCTGTTCTAATCAACATTTTCATATTCATAACATGACTCTATAGCTGCCCTACAGAGCATTTTAGTGTCTCTATGCTCAATGTGTTGATTGTATGGCCTTTCTATTTACTTTCACAGCTCTCTTCAATTGCAGAAATATCTGCTTGCCAGTGACTTAGTAAGTTTGTGAGTTTGACCTTCTCTGGTTGGTTAGAAGGGCAAGGCTCAGAAACTCTAGAGGGGAATATCTCCGTACTGCTCTCAGGCTGTTCAATAAGTCTGGGTCACACAGGTTTTTGACAGCACTTCTTCACATCAAGTTATGTGTTACATATTCATCAGAAAGTATTATTTAATTCTGGTTTCTAAAATGTCTGATTCTTGTTTTACGCCAACATCATTTTACAATCTTTGGGTTTTTGAACTCACTGAAACACATTTTAGTATAATCAACAACATGATGTGTTATAAATGTGATGTGAGATAAATCAAGAACTAACATGCAATTATGCACTATGATTTTAATGACATGAATTTTGATGGTTTAGTCACATAAAATAAATTTCACCCCCCCCCCTCTTTTTGGAAAGTGCTTTGCACATTACTAAGGCAGCGATGTGGGATTCTGATCTAAAAGGAATTAAACAAACACTCATGGCATGTGGCCGAGTCACAAAGGTTTATTCACAATCAAGTAAATTTAATTTATTTTGTTGCATTCATACTTATAGCACTATATGTGGTGTACCATTATGTGGGGTAACTTTTCAATGTATTTTTACCATGATGTGGGATGGGTCTAGCTGACAGAAAAGCTAACTCAGCCCCAGTTATTTTTCTAACCTCTCCAGGAGACTCTAATACCCAGTGGAGAGTAGTAGATTCATCATAATTCAATTAATTACAAAGTGTTCAGTATTTCTAGTGCCAATGACCCAGCCAAAGCCCTGCCGTAAGAAAATACAGTTCCACCACATATCCCAGAGCGTTACCACAAGGCCAATCTGAACCCATCGCTTTCCTGTCCTGCTGCCTCCATAATGGTGCACCCACCACCACAGAGGCCATGGCTCCAGCTCCAAGCCCAGTCGCTCCTCCACCACACTGCCTCTGCCTGCACGGGCAATGAGGGATTAAATATAATGCTCGCATGTCAAGTCTGCAATGCAAGAGAGGGAGCGAGGAGGAAGGAATTTGTCAGAACTCCCTAAACACATACATGGATCGGGTCTCGATGCCAGTGCTCAGCAAAAGGAGAACTTTCCAGAGGCTCGCTGAGCGACGGGGAGGCCGAGGGTGAGAGCAAGCATGGCTGCTGTATGGGCCCAGGGTTTATGCAGAGGCCAGCCAAGCAGCAATGATACACTGCAGTGAAGGAGAAGGACAGGGGAGAAAAGTGATGAAAAAAAATGAGAGCACAGAAGCAGAATGAAAGAAGAGGGTAGATAGGAAACTAAACCCCTGTAGTCTGGGGATATATTCAGAAACAAAATATTCCCTTGATATGGATGCACTTACAGTATATACATAGAGAGACTGATATCAGAAAGGGAGACCGTCATGGAGAATGAGAAAGAGCAAAAAGCTAAGGAGGGGGGAGAGATGGAGGAATTAACAGGACATGCCCACTGAAATTTTCCAGTGTCTCTGCCAGAGAACAAAAAAAAGAGGTCAGTCCAGATGCTGTTCACCAACTGTCCAAGTTCTCTGGCGCAGAGGGGTGGAGGGATTGGTGAAGAAAAAGGGGGTGTCGAAGGAGGAGGGCGAGTGTGGTTTGGACTGGGGGGAGAGGGGGGGGGGGTTGGAGGGGTGTCTTTAATCAGATTATGTGAAGCAGAAACTGGACGTCTTTTTGCGAGCAGATGTTGAACAGGTGGGGAGTCAACTTTCTAAGAAATCGTGAGGTAGAACCTACCACAAACTGAGACCTGCCCGGCTTTTGTAATAAAGGTTCTAGCTGTGCCAGATCCAGTCGAAGCTAAGTCATTGGTCAATAAATAAGCAAAGGAAGATAAAGTAAAGTAACTGATGAATCATCCTCTTTAAGCCCTCGTAGCTGCCTCAGCTCTTGTGCACCAGATGATCGTGTGATTGGCCCTGTGTTGCTCTTGGCTCGGCCACTGGAAGAGGAGCAGCAACCTCCCGGCCTGGCCCTCCTCAGCTGCTGGGAGGTGAGCTCTGCAGTGGGTGTAAAATACTGTCGGGCGGATATATTTCTGCTATGAAATATGGATGCAAGCCTTGTGTGAGCGTGTGCCTGTCTGTGTATGTGATTCCGTGTAAGGTTAACTGGAGGTCAACGCTCGCTCTGCCGCCACAGGCTTGGCGGCACTCCAGCGCTGGGAAAAGAAGCAGCAGTGTCTCTTTACTCGCCCCTCTGTCCTATCCCCTCTCTGTGCTCTTCCTCCTCATCCTCCTCTTCTTGCCACCGTGACTGTAGTCCATGTGCAGGCAACACACAGGGAGCCATGTGGTGTGTATCTGTGCTGACCTCTGGGCTTAGCACTGTGTGTGTGTGTGGGGGGGGGAGACGTGTGGGCTCAGAGCAGACGTGAAGGCAATGAAAAAGCCTAACTAGTTCTCAAGTGAGTCAGGACACAGATGAGCCGGAGTTTAACAGGTGGAAAGATTTTCCCTGCTGCTGATCTCAGAAAATAGCTGTAAAAGTGGCCTCACAGGTATCACTGCTATAGTAAAAGCTAAAAATACTAAATAATACTCACCCCATTACCAGAAATGTTGCAACTTAAAGAAATAGTTAAGCATTTTTTTGTAAATATGCTTGTTTGACTTCTCTGATGAGGATTAGATAAGAAGATAATTTGGTACCGTGCTCATATTTGTATAATACAGTAGTCGGCATGGGCAAACACGCAGTGGAGCAGTTTTGTATAATTCTGCAGGCTGTTTGCTCTTGTGTGTTTATTTTGGCTTCACGTTGCATGTATTATTTATTTTTTTGCAGCATGTTACCATTGTTGTATTTGTTTTGTGTATTCGTGTTTTTTGGAATTAGCATTGTTTCTGAAATTGGAGCTTGTTTCTCTACACATAAATGCATTGGGTCGTTGCAGCAGATTTGCTCTTGTCAGCCACTATTACTGGATTATGCTAAACCAGAGTTGTGTCTCAATTCAGGAGCAGCAACTTTTCCCATTTCGAAGGCTCCTTCAAATGCAGCAAACAAACATGTCCTGTCGTCCATGAGAAACAAAGGCTCCAATGGGTGGATCCTTCCCAGGCCGACCTGTCCGGGGATTCATTGTGCTTTGGTGATGAACCGTTTTTCAAAGAGGAAATGGCCCCGGCAAGCAACAGAACGTCCAATGCTTGAGTACCAAACTTCAACTCAACAGCTAACACTCGACAAATCATTGGGCATTAAAACTTTCAAGAGTGTCCAACTTCAGTTCTGTTGCTAGGAATCAGCAATAAGGGCAGGATGAGCTGGTGACACCTAGTATGGAGTACAGACCTATCATTTGGGTTAAGTCTTCATGGTCTACACAACCCACAAAGGAGGCGGTCTTCATGGACCGGGTAGACCACGTCCTCTGTAGGATGCAGCCCCTGAATTGAGACTCAGCTTATATGAAGCATTAGTCATCAGCCAGTAAGCTAAGCTTAGTTTTAACACTGGAAATGGAAGGCCTGGCTCTATTCAAAGGAAAGAAAAATACACCTATCAGCACCTCTAAACTCTTACTAACTCTCTGCTCTGATTCATTGACACATTATACATTACTTGTTTAGTTCATAAAAAAGCCCTGCACAAAAAAACATATGGCACATAAACCCCTCATTAAATGCCAAACGGGAACTTTGTGAAAAGCTAAACTAACTGGTTGCAGGCGCTAGCTTTGTATGATTTCCAGTTTGAGCTAGCCTCTGTTCCTCCAGCTGCTGTAACACAATGCAACTTCTTATTGAGCATTTTCATAAACTTCTAAACTCAAGTCCTCTCTGTCCTGCTGTTACAAACATGTCTGAGCCACACAGACTGTAAACAAAGATGGAGGATACATCTCTTCTTCCATACATTAATGGGATAAGTACCTAAAATGATGGAAACCATATTTGAACATGTTTTTTATTTGATGTGTACTTATATTTTTTGGGTTGGTCCATCTCCTATCCACTAATGTAGCGGAATTGGGATTTATGACCTAAATTTCAGTTTTTGGCAGCAGTCCCATCGTCTATGGAGCTAAGCCTACACACTTGCTCATGAACTGAACTTTTAGGCCATGTCTCTTTATCTATGCTGTTCTTGGGGTCATGGGAATATTGACGTTCCTTAAATGCAGGTCCGGATTTAGAAGTGGGCAGGGATTGGCAGTGCCGATCCAAATTTCTACTCTGCCCACACAATTGGATCAACTTTATCATGTGCATACTAAAGCATACATATTACATAACATATTTTAGATTAATTACACCTGTGTCACTTAAAACAATCATCAGTGTTGTTATACTACTACTACTACTACTACTACTACTACTACTAATAATAATAATAATAAT
Source organism: Verasper variegatus (assembly GCA_026259375.1). NCBI lineage: Eukaryota > Metazoa > Chordata > Actinopteri > Pleuronectiformes > Pleuronectidae > Verasper > Verasper variegatus. The sequence goes on from CM048050.1 coordinate 4,332,384, forward strand.
AATAATAATAATAATAATAATTATTATTATTATTCCCACGGCTTGGTTGAATTTTATATTGTGAGGCGTTCCTTAAAACTTGGAATAATTCTGAACACTGAGTCTACTGTGTAAAAAGGGGCCCACTCCAAATTTCTAATTGCCCCCCCCCCCATCTGAGCAGTTTAGATCTGGGCCTGCTTAAATGATACTATAAAAACATACATTTTGAACTATTCCTTCAAAAGCTGCAGCATGTGATGTTCTTGAAATGTTCTACTGAACCAAAACATTTAGCACTTTCCCACGTGCTACAACATAAACTAAAGCATAGAGAGTGCTTCACGTGTGACAACACTTAGAACCAGGCAGTTTAAGAGCATTATTAAATACAGCTTACCCCAAAAAGTCCTGTATTTTCATGTGAACCCTGATTATCAAATGACTATCAATAGTTCTTGGCCAGGAACAGCAGGGAAAAAACTTGTATCTTGATAGCAGAGTGGTGGTTCTCACCCTTGACTTGTCTTTTGATGCAGCTGCCAACATCAACCGCTCGTTGCAGCTCAATGTGCAAACCCGAGATAGAGCCGTGTGCACAGTGGAGGCCGCATGGCAAGGAGGCGTCTAGGACAGAGCTTAATGGGCTACGCTGAGATGAAATCTGGTGGGTTTGGGCGGCTGATAAGCTGACAAGACCTTCATCATATGCACTTTCCTCCTCCTCCTTCTTTTGTCAGTGACCCACATCCAACTCCAGATTCCACAACTTATTGCTGGAGAGCCGTTTCTCGGTTTCTATTCAGGCTGTGCCAGTAGGTTGAGCAGGGATTTCAGGCCTGTTTGGAGAGCATGGATATGAATGTACAGTACATGAATGTACAGTTTCTATGAACTTTTTTCTTTTTTGTCGGTTTTCGTGTCCTCTGAGCCGACAGAAAGTTTCCTGCCCTGTGCGGTAGCTCACCTCCTCCTGGGTCAGCGTCAATTATTCATAAGCCTTGGGTAGCTAACTTGAAACCGATAACCCACATGCTATTTATACTTCATTTCAAATGAACAAATACTTAACTGTGAAGTTCCAGGCAGCTTGGCCGTGTCTGTCTGCAGAGCCGCTGCTGCTGGGCACAGTGAGGGGAGTTTAGACTGTGGGCACAGCTGAGCGGTCAGAAGGGGTGAGGGGTGTGGGGGTTGTTGGTCTATTGGGGAGAAATGTTGAATCAGCATGCACATACTAAAGGTGAGACTACAGGGTGGAGCTCAGATAATACTGCAGCACGTGTGAGACTTTTCATTTGTTTTTTATGCTTAAGATTTGAATTGCCATTACCCAAATCTGTCCAAAAATAGACTTGATCTTTAGTCTAAATAAGTAAAGTGTATTAATCAATGTATTCAAAAAAAGCCTATTTTCATCTTTTAACGTGCTCGTAGTTGGCTTAGACTTTTGAACCTGCACCCTGAGAACCGTCTGTTATTAGTAAAAAAAATGTTGTTTTAAGTGTTTTATCCAGTTGACAGGTGGAGGCCCCCCACTGGTGTAGCTGTTCTTGCTTTAGTGGGGGTCCAGACACATCCCTCGCTTCCATGTTGCTTTCCATGTAGGACATACAGTCCAGGTAACATTCCATTGACTTAAACAGTCTCTGCATGTGAGGTTTAATATTGTTAGCCTTAGTTAGCAAAACAGCATCGTGGCTCCCAAACTGCAATTTAGGCTTGCAGTACTGAATAGTTATTAATGTATCATAAAAGGTAGGGCTGGTAAGTTGTTTTTGAATCACTTTTTATCTTATTTGTTGAAATCCTTTGTCCTGATAGCCATCAATTAAATAAAGCTTTTTGGGGAAAAAAGGAACACCGGTGTATCACAGAACTGTAATAAACCGGATTGGCTGGCGTACCTTACACCTCTGAAGCTGAGACGATAGAAGTTTGCGAGCGACTCAGTCAAGTCGGCTGAGCAGTTGTCTGTCAGTGTGCGTTCATGTGTTTTGAGGGCGTGGCTTTGACGAGAGGGCTGATGGGAGGGGGTGGGTCGATTTTCCAGGATTACCCACCCTAGCTTTAACTTCATAATACATGTACTTGTGCAAGTGTAAACTCATTGTTAAATTCGTGGAAGTGGTTTGTCTTTATTGGCATATTTATGAAAAATATTTACATCCAGGTATCTAAACTGAAAATAGACTATACTCTATGTGGTGACACTCTGGGTCTCACTTAATTAAAGGAGACATATTATGCCCATTTTACCACAAGTTGATATGGTTCCTTGGGGTCTTAATGAAATGTCTGTAACATACTTTAGTCAAAATACCACAAGGATCATTTAAAACAGCACCCTTGTTGGTGCATGTTAAAATGATCGCCAATTAAGGTTTTGGATGTTTTAAGTGATTCTGTCTTTCGTCACTTTCACCACATGCCTCATGTAAAACCTGCTACTTATGTGTATGAACCAGTACTGCTCCTCTGGTACGAATCAGTCAGTGTCAGACAAGAACCTTTGGTGAGATAGCTTTTAGCATTCATGCTCTAAGCTGCTGGATGTTTTAACACAAGCTTTAAACCCTCAAAAGTCAAAACTCCTTAAAAGTCTTTTTAAGGCTAGCTTTTGATTAAGAATGGTTAATATAGATAATATTATTTCATCTATGTTTTGAATTTCAGTTAATATACTTTAATAGTTTAAAAGTTAATAGTATGTTTATTAATTCCATTTTATTGACTTTCTATTTATTGAAATTCGCTGTTTTACAGGTGCAAAGAGGACAGTTGGAAATAGACATCAGTAATAAGGTAATAAGGAAACATGCTATATAACCACAAGGAAATATAAGATGTATAAATCGAAAATAAATACATTTATATGGTGTAAACAATATAGTGAAAAGTTTTTAAAAAAGTGTAAAATCTATTTTATCTAATCTCATTGTCAGCATCTTAGTTTTTTCTTTTCTTGACCAATGCACCAACCTGTTGAAAAAATATATATACGAATAAAGTTTGATTGATTGGCATATTAACTTTAAGTGAAACATTTGCCCCGGTACCTCTACTCAATGAAATTTTTATATTAGAGTGATCTTATCAACACATGAGGTGAGCAACTTCAACTGTATTGGTTGAAGAGTAACACCAGTAGAAAGTGAACTGCAGCATGATGAAGGAAAACAAAAACATCTGTGATACTATATCATGGGCCAGTGTGGATTACACTTAACAGTTTTATTTGGAATATTAAGACAATGAAGCATAAGCCAAGCACCAAGAGTGACAGCTACAAGTGTCGCACCATACGGCTCTTAAAAATGAACAGGTTATACTAGAAAACAACTGTTTTTTTTTTTTTCATTGAATGGTGAAGCAGATACACAGAACAGACAGTGAGATGTGAACATGATTATGCCATTTACACGCTCCAAATCCTAACTGACAAGCAGAAGAAGAGAAAAAGAAAGAAAAGATTTTTAAAAAAGAAGAAAAAAAGCAAGGGAAAAGCAGAAGAAAATGGAACAGCGATATTCATCTGACTGCGGCTTGGTCAGCCCGTGGCAGTGGCTGCACCCCCCGGTTTTCAAACAGGGCTCTTGTGAATGGTCAGAACGAATAAGGCAGTCTGGGAACATGCCGGCACTGCAGACTGACAACCATTAGTTCCCATCATTGTCAAGTCCTGTTGCCTCGGCACCCACATCCACACAGCAACCAATGTGCACATACAGCATTAAAGTGACCGAGGATTGCAACCATTGTTACACTACACTCCATTGCATATTAGGGAGAATAATGAAAATAATTCTTTCATACATCATTTCTGTTTGCATATAGCACTTAACCCAGCTTTCTAAAATATATATGGGAAAATGAAAAGAAATATCTTTTTTTTGTCCTCAAAGAGCTGAAACCGTGAGTCGTACCGAGGTGGGTGGGTGGGTGGGGGGTCCTACATCCAGGGGTGTTGCTGTTGCTTGTGACATTAACCAGCCTGTCCCTCATCCGGACCAGACCCAGTGGTTTCTTGCAACAAACGAGGACCTCTTAGTGCAGCTAACTAGTGTCATGCTAATGACAATGTAAGGTCAAAATAGTTCAATTCATGGCATTTAGTTTTTTTTATAACACAGAATATACACATAAACACCCATCTTTGTTGTCCCTTTATTGGGGGGGGGGGGTCACACAGAAAGGTGGTGCTGGCTAAATGTGGTCCATATACATCCCTGGCTTAGGGTAGTGGGGTGTGTGTGTGTGTTTAGTGCAGGTGTTAGAAGAAGTGTCACGGTGTGTGACAGACAGCTGATGCACCACAGAAGAATAAAACATCTTTTCTTCAGGCTCCAATTACACAATTCTATCATTCATCATACATACAATGTTTTTTCTTCTTCTTCTACTAAAATCTATGGGTTAAATGGCAAACATGTGCTACGCTTAACGTCAGATTATTTCCCATGGGGAAAACTAGGTTGAGAGGGTCCTGGGACTCTCCTTTGCGACGTGCCTGCCTGAGAATAAGAGGGGTGAGGGTGGGGGTGAAGGGGATGGGTCAGAGAGGCGTTCATTGGAGTCACTGTCGTCACCCCTCACGGCCAACTCTACAACCCCCTCCACCAGAACCCTCTGTGTGGCTCTTTCCATTCACTTATATACTACCACGTAACACACGTGCATAGTCTGCAGCATGGTAGAGAACACACCTCCATCGATGCGGCTTTCAACACCTGAACATCCGTGAAATATTTTAGGACCGCCGGCTATTTCCTAACACAAGTCGCGCCATCTTGAGCTAAACACTATCAGTACCAGCTACAAGTATTTGGACAGTGGGATGCTTTGAGTCGTTTTGAAGTGCAGCGTACTGGTCATGAAACAATGACTATGAGGTTAAAGTGCTAACTCCCAGATTCTTCCCCTCACATTTCAGACTGTTCAAATCCATTTTGGGTGAGCAGAGTGGGAACACATGATTTTATGCAATTTCAAGATAAAGCAGACTAACAAGGATCATTATCATATAAGCAAGGCAGCCAAGGAAACGTTATGTCCTTGACTGGCCAAGTCTTAACCTCAGTGCCACGGAGGAGGTTCCACTTGTTGACAACCTGACTGAAGTCAACAAGCCAGAATGAAAATGGCTGCAGTTGCATGTCTCCCTGAACATCACCATTGTATAGCTATTTCAGACATGAATGAGCTGTATTTGGTCTGTATTTTTATGCACTTTTCTAGTCTTGACGATCTCTCAAAGCGCTTTAGAGTGCAGGTTTTTGCCATTCACCCATTCACATTCATACAGTGCATCCATGGGCAGCACTTTTTCTATGAGAAGGGCACAGGCCAATTTGGGGTTGAGTATCTTGCCCAAATGGGCACAAATTAACAATGCTGCAGGAGTTTCTCCACTCAAGACACGTTTACAACAGTGAAGAAATCTCAGGAGCGTTCAGAGGGTGGGTGGTGCAGCAGGCAGCCAAAAGCTCTCTTTACATCTTCATGGCACCTCTTTTTCATTGAGATATTTGTATTCTTTTTGTTTTGTTTTTTTCAGTTTTGTGTCTGTCCTGTATTAGAAACATCAACACACCCACACGCTCTTGGTGAAATCTCCTGCTGTGTTCTCACATGGGCTTATTCGGAAATTCTCCGAAGTGGCTGGCCAGGTAAACTCAAGAGTAAGTCCGGAATCTCTCGAATTTGCATTTACGCATTCAGCCTCTCCGCAAAATGTCCAGATTATCCGGAGTTCAGTGCATGTCTGAAAGCAGCTATAGCCTTTGGCAGTATTCATTTAAAGACCAAACACAAAAACTGGCACAATGTCTACCATGTTCACCCAATATGATTACAGTTCAAGCTGCAAGTCATTAAGCCCAACTCATGTAGTAAAGAGCCAAAATAACAAAACGTGTTACTGTCCCAACACTTGCAGATTGCACTGCAGAACACAAATACACAATTAAAGTGCTATTTACTTCAACAGATCCCTCGTTGTCTCTGTGAGCATGTTGCCACAACAGTCACCCAGCCCCATCTCTCCTCTTGCTCCTGAAGTTTAACTTGAGCCTAACATAGTCCCAAGCAGGGTTGGAGAAAGAGTAGAGGACAGGACAAACAGGCCTTCAGTTGTCTCGAAACCAAAGTCACCTCTATTCAGTGATGTTAGGGATATGGCCAGATGGAGAGTAGTAGGACACAATCAAAAAATGGCATTAATCATACAACAGCCGTGAGGCAACAGAGTGGCGCTTATAGCACCCAATTTAAATCCCAACTTGGTAAAAGTTAGCCTGTGATTAGTGTCTTCAGGTGGGGTGGGGTACAGTCAGAAGTTAAATGCTACTGCTAAGCCGCAGCATAAGAAAGTGGCAGAGAGCAAGATGGAAGATAGTGTGATGTATGGGGTTTAAAACAGATGCAGAGGTCTTAAAGATAATTCAGAACTCTTAACATTTTGCACTTTGTTGTGTTGAAGATTGTATTCTAAATTGACTGTTTGCACATCAACCTAGACTCAAAAAACCCAAATTACAAAGTAATTAATTTTTTTATTAAAATGTATTAAAATACTGAAATATAGCACTACAAACTGTAGTCAGGTACATCCTATTTTAGATTTCTCTAGAACCTCACTGGAGTCCATCTGTGACTAAATTAAAGGATTCCACATTGTTTAAAATGGCATTCACTTATGCATACAAGATAAAATTGTGGCAACGCATAGATTGTAACAAGGAAATAAAACCAATTCTCTGCTTTGTGTGTTCACAGGAGCACATCAGCATTGGTAATTGTAAAATGGAAGTAGTGTGAGATTAGTCACTCAAAGATCACTCAAACAGAGCACCATGGACACTCCGAGGTGGTAGAATCTGGTGGAAGGACAACCATCTCAGCAATACCCCACTAATATCAAAGAAATATGACAGTCTGCACCGAGTTTGTCAAAGAGCATTTGGGTAAAACGATGGTGGTTCAGCTTTGAGTGAGAACGTTTCTGAAGCTTTCTGACTGTCCTTGAGAGGCCCAGACTTGAACCCCACAGAACATTTGGGAGACGTGAAGCTCCAGCTCACCGTTTCTAATCTAATCTGACAGATATTGAGATTTTGGGATGAACTGCCCAGATCCAGGGGTGTACAAAGCTAATATCAACATAATTCAGAGGCTGTCAGGATGCTTCAACAAAAACCTAAAGTAAATGAAATATTTCAGTTTTAGACTTTTAATAAAGTGGCTAATATTTGTAAAAACATTTTCATTTGTCATTATGAGTTACTGAGTAAATTGATGGGCAATTTTGTCAGTTTATAAACACATTAAATCTACAACACATTTCTGACTAATTTTGGGGCAGTGGAAAAGGTTCCAGGCTTTATGAGAGGTAATGTTGATCAATTCACAAAGCAGTGTAGAAGGTAAAACTTCAGTCAGTCAGATGAGAAATATTAACCCTTTTAACTACATCTCATTAACCACCTGCATCAAATATGTCTAGTCACTTATAAATATGTGAAAATTGATTTTTGAGTTTCAGGGTGTAGATGGGAGGTGGACATAGCCAGTTATTTGCGGGAATATGTTGATGCAAAGAGCAGTCTAAATCCCAATTCATGCTTCAGCATCAAAGCTACACCGTAGCATATGCGTACCCTACACAGCCCCGTCGCCGTACCCTGATGTAAACCTCCCCAGAAATTTACCCGCAAGAGCTGTTATTGGTCCGCTTGGTAGCATCGTATTTTCAACGACTCAGCACCAGTTTTCAATCGAGTTGAAGAAACGAATGTGGACAACCTCTTTCTTTTCTTCATTCATTGCAACACGACTCACATTCACCATCAGTGCTCGGCCACATATGTAGACTACGAGTGTACCTACGGCGTAGCTTCGACGCAGAAGCATGAATTCCTCATTAATAGAAATGAAATTAACCTTTAATGTACAGTATGTGTGGAATGATTAGACATGAGCACACAGACTGAAAAAAAAAAACTTGTTTGAGAACATTTACAGATGAACCTGTCCAGTGATCATCAGCTCAAAATCAATGTTTTCGTTTTAAGCATTATTTGCAGGGTTTCATTTACATGCTTTGTAGTTAGGTTTGATGTATTTTAGGGAATCTGCTGTCTTCTCTGCACCCATCTCATTCTCCAATAGTCATGTGCACGTGATTTGTTAATTTTAACCAGTGTTTCCCATTAATTATATAGACTGCACCGGCCCCCCATATTTAATTTGACCCACCATAAAGTAAAAGAGATCTCTTACTTGGTATGTGCAGCACTATTTGCAGTGTGCTCACTCACGCTGTCGCACTTCCATGTGGTTGTGCTACCGCGTGTTCACACTATGGTCCATAATGTTTTTACTGTTCATGCAGACAGACCTCATAGTTTTAGCTACAGTTAAGGCATCAATGCAATTCTGTCACTCCCGCGAGAATTTGTTTCACTCTTCATTTCATGTGTCTTTCACTTGGAATCTGTTAGAGTGACCTTCATGCATGTGAACCTCCTATAACAGCAAAATTTAAATAAATCCGTGGGAAACACTGAGATGACTAATGTCATACAAACACTGCTGCTCATGGCTAGTGTGGGCACTGTCAGTAGAAGCTGAATTATTCTGATTAACATGCTCACAGTATAGATTTTACCTTCTCGCCCTCTCATCGAGATTTGTTGGGCAAGTTGCAGCTAAGACCCTACACGTGTGAGGACCAGACAAACATGGATATCTATCACAGATATTTGCTACCGTAGGGCTGGCATTGGACCCTCTAACGACCTAATACTACTTACCACACAAGCCATAATGTGGCGACTAATGCATGCATCTGTGAGTGAGATGTAACTAATGTAAAACTTATTTTTATAACCTGTCATGTCTAAACCAACATAGCACCACTAATCTTTTGTCTGTTGCACAGATTTTAACATCAGAAGTGAGTGAGCTATGAGCTCCTGCACCTTGCACTGTTCTTCTTTTCAGTGTCATTTGAGAGCATCCATCTCTCCAGGTTTGGACTACAAAGCAACTGATTATGGAACAAGACAAATGGTTTTCTAAAAAAGGCACGTAGGTTACACTTGTTTTCTCTTCATGCTGAAATGACCAGCAGTGTTTTTTTCCCCGAGAAGCACAAACTAAAATCATTCTGATTACTTAACTAAAGCTCTCAAGTATATGCTGACCTCTCAAGAGTTGAGTGCGTCCTGCACTCAATGCCATGACTGTAAATACAACCAGGCAGTAAGGGGATTTGTTGGGGTTGAGACCTCATAGTAATAAGTTGTGGTGGGGGGGATCAACTCCAAAGAAAATTCAGAAGGGAAGTAAAATAAGAAGCAATCTGATCATGGAAGTTTTGCTCTACTATCTCCATAAGCAGATTCTCAGAAGAAACTATCATTTTACATCATCTGTCCTCCACATTTTTGATATTATATTTAAACTTAAGTAGTTTGAGCAGATTAAAGTCAGTCATGTTTAAAGGGACACTAGCATTTTGAATTTGTATTGATTGTCCTCACCTACAACTTGTCACACGCATCCATAACTTCAACACCTGTTAGTATTCCTCACAATAGTGCATAGCTAGCTGCACCAAGGTTACAAGAGTATGGTGAAAATAAAAGAACAATGACCAAATTGAACACAGGGTCAAACCCTGTAAAGCCAGATGCCACTAAAAAGTGCAGATTGAACGAAACAGGTGTAAAACTAAACCCTATAAAGTCTTAGTGCAATTCTATAAAGTCACCAGACTGCTCAAATGTTACACTAGGAGCTAACTTTTATACAGGGAGAATCGATATAGGTGATGATGAATTGGGACTGGATGAACATGTGCACAGAGAGTCTAAGAGCCTGTGGCCAGGGAAGAACTGACGGGCCGCTATTGACGTCTGTAACAAGATTTGAGTATTTCCTCATTCTGCCCATCTAGTTTCAAAGCAATTCTGCACAAGTATGGAAAAAAGTTGATTTCACTAAATAGGACACAGACTGATTTATTGTTTAAGAAGGAACTGGAGTTTCTAAGGACTTATCTATTATCCTTAGAAAGCACTTCATTTCCCTGATGTGCTGTCCTGAACTCTGTGGACCCCCTCAGAATCTGTTCCTGTCTCTGGCTTAGCTGATCCTCATGCGTGCAAAGAGATGGCAAAGAATGTGCCTTATGTAGCTTAATCCATGGGACAAGCTCTGACTGCAATTTACCAATAGCACCTCCAGATGCCCTCTGAACCCTAACGCACCGTAAAACCATCCTGGGAAGGTGCTCCACTAGGTGCTTTAACAAGCTAAGGAAATAAAATAGGGGGGGGGGGGGGGGGGATTTAAAAAGCACAAAGTGAACTGTACAACGTAGCCATGTAGGCCTAGATAGTAATTTGGGTTGAACATGGGAGGCATGCAGGCAGGTCTACAAGGTGATGTTGTGGGATCAGGCAGACATTTAGCACAAGCGGAGAGAAAAGACAAAGCACTGATATTTGTGCTTTCCCTTCCTGTCAAAATAACCTGTTCAACACAAAAACATGTGCTTGCCATACAGCATTATACTGAATATAATCATATGTATTTTCTGTGATGTAAGTAAAACAAAGACTAGAATGAATCTTGTATAGCTTGTTACACTTAAATTCGATCGCTCACCAGAAAGAGAACAGACATCAGTATAGCCTCTAATTGACTAATGAGGAATTTCTCAAGTTCTGTGATCCTGCTGCAGTGTGTGTACAGGCGATGGAGAAGCCCACCCTATTTGACCTTGAGTGGCGGTTCCCTCTCCAGCCAGCGTACTCGTACTTTTTGTTTATAGTGATACTCCTTGAGGAAGTCCTGCAGGGCAGGGGGCAGCGGCAAAGAGCCTATTCCATCGTACGTGGTCCAGCGGCAGATGGCAGCTCGTGCCAGGTGCTGCAGCCCAAAGGGGAAGGTTCGATGGAGAGGTGCTGTGAGCAGCGGTTCAAAAAACATGCAGGCGCTGGGGTCCTTGTAGTGCTCGAGCAGTCCTGTGACGGTGGAAGAGTGGAATACACAAGGATCATGAGCATCAAAGCTGAAGTTGTGGTTCCATTGCTCGATGCGGGCGTGCAGTGAGCGGTTGTAACGGCGGAAGCTAACGGAGAAGAGGTAGTCCTCTTGGGCGGAGTCACGCAGCAGGAAGGTGCCCTCCGGCCGTCCATCCAGCAGAGCCTCAGCCTCATAGCGGTCCATCACACCCCAGTAACAGGGCAGAGCTGTGATCTGCAATAGGTCAGGCACCAGACAGTGGATGTAGTCTATCTGGGTGTGAACCTTCCAGGGCCCAGGTTGCTGCCGGCTCAGGTGACCATCCCCAGAGGCATGCCTCTGCTTGGGCCTCCTGGCCTGCAGACAGAGGGTGGTTGAATCCTCCTCAGAGTCACAGTCCTGAGCTGACGCTGAAGCCCCCAGCACTGGCCCACAGGCCCCTGATGATCCAGCACCCAAGGAGCTGCCAGTCCCTGAGGCCCGGCCATCCCCAGAGGCCTCTCCAATGCCAGGAGCCATCTTTGGTCCCAGTTTGTAGAGAGAGGAGCCCGGCACTGAGGCCTCCAGGGTGTGGATCTGTGCATTAGGCGGTGGGTCCACACCTTCCTCAATGCTAAGCCGGCGGCGCTCACGTAGACGTTCCTCTTCATCTTCAGGAGAGGTCTGGGCCGGGTCAAAGGCATCAAGCAGGGCAGTGGAGGAATGCGGGCTGACCGGTGCTGTGTGTTGCTTGATCAAGTGCCACTTGTGAGCAAGGTCTGAGCCTGGTGGGAAGGGGCACGTCTCTAGCATGAGCTCTGTAAGGTGAATCTTACGTTTAGAGGTGACAGGGTTCTTTGATGAACGAGAGCGTCTACGAGCAGGTAGGGGTAAGCACAGTCCCACTGTATCACTTAGCCGTTGACGCAAAGACCGGGAATTTAGACTGCGTCCTCCAGACACAGAGTCACTCATCTCCTGGAGGGAGCTGACTCCATAACGCCTTTCCCTACGGTTCCCACTTCCCCGTAAACGCCCCGACCGCCTATCTGCTTCCAGAGAGCTCTGGGTTTTGGTGGAACATGAGTGTTTTTTCTTACCCCCCCATGGAGCATGACGGGAATAGGAGTCTCTCCTGGCGTGGGGAACAGCCCCCGACCCACCTCGCACATCCTCTGCGTCCTTGTCGATACTAATCTCTACTATCTGAGGGATGTCTGACACACAGTTGTGATGGCGGCGCCCTGCTGTTACCATCGGCACTGGTAGAAGGCTCCGTGTTGGGCTGGAGGCTCCTGATGCATGTGCATCACCTGAGCTGCCTCCTTGGCCAAGATCCACCACACAGTGGACAGCATCTGCCTCAACCCTGGTTTCACTGAGTCCTGAACTGTTGTTGTGGAACAGCGTCTGGCATTTGTTCTTCAGGTTGCTCCACATGTTGCCCACTTTCTTCATCAACAGGAGCCCCTGGGACCTGCAGGTGACAGGAGAAAAAACTGACTAAGTCGCAGGTGGAGAAATCTTGCAACAACTTCTACATTAAACACTGAGGTTCAAGTTATATAAAGAATGTCCTATATTTAAATTCCCCAGACTACTGTGTATCTAGTAATTAGACATGGTGTGAGTATAACGGGGCCAAAGTGTCTGAGAGGTGGGTGAGCTTGAGCAGTTGGAACAGCAGAGTTAGGAGTTGCCAGGCAGACGTGCAGGGACACAAGGCCACAGCTATAAATGAACCCAGGATCTGCTCACAGCTGATCTGCTGGTATGTACTGTATTAAAGAGCCAGTCTAGACCTGACCAAAAACTTTCCCTGGAAGAGCAGCAGACAGGACACACACACACACACACACACACACACACACACACACACACACACACACACACACACACACACACACACACACACACACACACACACACACACACACACACACACACACACACACACACACACACACACACACACACACACACACACTTAATTTATTGCTCTTCTAGAATTTTACAGAGATTTGGGAGTAGTAGTACCAAACCTTGTTTGCATTCAACAGTGACCAAAGTCACCACAGGTGTGTGACATGTCAAATGCAAAATCTCGAAGGGTTCAGTAACGCAGCATTTACTCCCCTTTTTCAGAATTTTTTTTCTGGACTTCAGGGATTAATTAGGCTACAAATTTTAGTGTTGCCAGAAAATCCAAATCACTGCAGCTAACAGCCTGATACATGACAAACATAACAAAATGGAAAATATCCAAAACCAAACTCCTCAAACTGAGGTTTTAGTTTGTTCCTATAATCACTAATGGGCATGGATGTTCACTGTTAGAAAATAATAAACTCCTTTCTTAATAAATTTAGGAAATACTGAAATAAACAGTGACTGACAACATTATCTAATGATAACCATCATCCAGAAAAAAGCTGCAAGCAATGCAATGCACTTCTATTTTGAAAGTTCTTGTTGAACATTTGAATTTTTAACTCTTTCAGTATTAGTTTTGTGTGCTATTCCCTCTGTGACTTGTCTATCTCACTACTTCCCACTTCTAGTCTTCTTTGATAATTTAAGTCAATATGCTTCTGGGCTAAAAGCAGCTGTCCAGCTAGCTAGCATCATGTTGACCTGCATTCAGACTTTGTCTCTTGATATTGATAAAGACATTATGGATTTTCTCTGTTGTCTGTGACACACAAGGGTTCTGTGTTACACAGGAAACCAGACTTCAGCACATGACTGATTAAAGTTGATTTGCTGAGGGCAGCTCTAAGGGCATCACTAACAAACTCATGACGTCTCTCCAGATGTGGCCATGGTTATCAAACCACATAGACTTTCTTTGTACTCAGAGCAGTAGACAATGCACTTGACAATCATTACATAATTGTGATGAATAAGTCAGCGATCAATTGCTTGCTATGAAAAAAATAGTAAAAAACGACTAGATACCATCATCAAATGTGAAATAACTGAATATGCAGTGATTCAAGTCATATTCTGTATGAAATGTGCATGCACACAATAACCCTGGTAACATGCAATATCTGGTCAATTAGACATCATCCTCTTTTTTTTTTACTGTTAACACAAAACTCCATAATAACTGGTTAAAACAGAGAATGGATACCAGGGCCTGATCAAGCAGGTTGGACTCGATTTAAAAACGATGTTTAGATTTGGGTCATGGTGACATTGGCTTATCAGTGGGAAGTGAACACTTGACTCCTGTGTGCTAAAATAATCTACCTATATAGTCTGTATTAAACAATGCATTTTGATAGTCATTTTTACAAGGTTCCCATACATGTACTAGAACCATGGTTATGACAAGTGCATGACAAGGTAACAGTGCTCCACCTTTATTTAAGTTAACTACCATCTGGTTCTGACATAAAACACAGAAGGTCCGTCCAGTCCGGGTGAGACTCAGTTACTTTGAATCAGGTTGAGTTTATATAGAGAAATGTAGCCTGAGCTGGACTCTCACCCATCTAAATGCCACTGGCTTGAGATTTGCAGATTCAGCAAAGCATGTTGGTAAAAGTTCTCTCCCTTATGGATTTCACTGTACTAACATCTGTCTGTCATAAACAATGATTGCCCATGTCATCAATGCAACACGCACGCATGCACAAGACATTACATTTTCTCAAAAATTAACTTTTTCTAAATTGGGAACATGGATTTGTACCCATTTTGACAAAGTGTCCCCCATGAACTGGTCTCAAGTCTGGCATTTGTCCCCAAAGGTACATGGACACATACACACACACACACACTGACTGAACTGTGATGCTGTTGTGTGCTGCTGCAGATCAGATTTCTTATGGAAGTCTTAATTCAAGGGTCATTGTTGTTTCTTGCCAAACACAACATTTAGATTACACAACAATCTAATGTGGTTCTAACTAACTAATGTACTAACCCTAACCCTTTAGAGGAAAACACAATTAAATGGGGTTTTCTAATGCAATACTTAATTCTTAATGAATATGACTATATATTTACACTGTGAAATGTGAATCATTGTACACAGTGGTAACAACCTCATCAAAATACTTTTCACTGATTCATCATTTCCCAGGGGATATTGGGCAACATTGGCAACACTAGTCACTAACCTTACATTCATGTTTTTTCCACATCAGATTGAAATTATTCTGATTGAAGATTTACAGTCAACTTTTTACATGGGGTGTGATTTCATAAGCTGTAATATTTCCATGTGCCAACGCATCAAATCAAGCAGATGTACGAAATGCGCAACCGTGATAAATATGTCACACATTCATCTTTCCCAACAGCTATCTTATCTCTTTGGCATATGATCACGTGACATGAACAAATGTACATCCCCATGCATTTACGCCAAGACAGAGAAAAGCACAGTCAGCTAGTACTACAATGAAATCGTATATTTCCTTTATGGTACAATTTCTCTGTTGATCAGTTTATGAAAAGGGTCAGTCAAGAATTTCAAATGAGTTTGAGGCCATTTGTTCTGATTGAGGTGTTAATATGGAGCTTTTAATTCTGCTTGGGTTCCAAGTAAAAATACCTACTGTGAACTGGTAAGACAAAGTGCTGCAGGTAAGAAGAGCTGGCTCCAGTTGAGGTGCAATCAAATCTGCAACATGTCACCAAGGAAAGAATCACCTTTAATGCCATTCCTGGTGTATGGAAAAACACTGGCACTTTGCCAACAGCACAAGCTCTGATTATGATTCCTCACAATATGGCCAGTGTTCACCCAGTGCGTCACTTCAGCTGTCCAACAGATGCACAAATAATGATGTGCCGGCTAATTAAATCTTGACTAAGCTTACAATTGCCTTAATGTGGAACAATTAGTAAATTAACCAAGTAATCAAAAGAAAACTATTTGCCAGATATTTAGATAATGGATTCGTATCTTTGAAATGTATTTTCAAACAATGCAAATCATGTACAATTGTATAATGTTGTGATGGATACCGTTTTCTCGGCCAAATGATTAATTGAGACAAACAAGTCAGTCTAATAAATAATGAAAATGATCATTGGTTGTAGCCCCATTCTAAACAGTGATCATCGTTTCATTATAACATTGCTAGCACACTCCTTCAATCTATTAATTATTTTAATTAGTCTGTCTAAAACTTAACTACTAACCATTTAATGATTCCGATTTATTTAGCAAAAAAAACGTCACTCAGTAGAGCGCATACATCTGCTAGGGCCAAATAATCTCCTTAAATTCTATCAAGCTGCATCAAATTTCACACACTCACAGAAATCAAACCCCGGAAATCAGCTACATTAAAAAAAACATATTCTCAATGTTTAAGAAAGTGATAGAAAAAATTAATGGATCTGCACCAAAATGTAATGGGTTCTTCTCTGACCCATACCACGTCTCGCACCTAATTTTGTGCTAATCTTGCTTACAAACCGACAGTGGTGAAAACATAACCTCCTCTGTGAAGGTAAATATTCCTATAATTTGATATACCCCAACCCACTACACCTGATATTGATTAACAACAATTCTGACTTTCGGCAAGATATGAATGAGATTCAATAAATAATGTTTCTTTTTGTTTTGTTAATTTGTAAATACCAAATTTTATGATTTTAACATGTTGGCTCAATAGTCAATAGCATGCTAATAAATCTTGACAATTCCTAATATAACTATCTAGGTGGAAAATTACTTAAGATTAGGTTTCATCAAAAAGAAAATGCCTCAAAACGTACCGTATTTTCCGCACTATAAGGCACACTTAAAAGCCTTTAATTTTCTCAAAAAACAACAGTGTGCCTTATAATCCAGATCACCTTATATATGGATTAATTCTGGTTGTGCTTACTGACCTTGAAGCGATTTTGTGTGGTACACGGCGCTCTGTCAAAATGTTTTAGTACGACTTTGGTAAACTACAAAGCCGCACCGGTTGCAGCATTACGGCTACCGTAGTCAGTAGCGTCGCGGAGTAATACATACCGTGCTTCACCACAAATCTCCGTCCCTATTGATCTGCGACTCCATGCGCGCCCATCTCACCGATGCTGTCAAAAACAAAGTGAAGCAAACTAATTCGGAGCTTGCCATCATTCCGGGTGGATTAACTAAAGAACTCCAGCCGCTAGATATTGGTGTCAACAGGGCGTTCAAAGTTAAACTGCGAGCTGCGTGGGAGCAGTGGATGACAGAAGGCGAACACACATTCACCAAGACAGGGAGACAGCGGCGGTGATTGTGAATATGCTAATGTTTGATTTAGCGGTGTCAGACTGTTTTTTTTACGTGTTACAACTGAACAAGGTTGGTGATTACGCTCATTAACGTTTGAACAATGTTGAGAGTTATTGTGAACACGTTTAATAAAGTTTGACTGACTGACTGTTTTGTTTCGCTTAATGCGCCTTATAGTCTGGTGCGCTTTATATATGAAAAAAGATCGAAAATAGACCATTCATTGACAGTGCGCCTTATAATCCAGTGCGCCCTATAGTGTGTAAAATACGGTACTTGAACATTTGTCCAGCCAATCCCACTTGCTTTAGAAATCAAAACATGCCAACAATTAACTATGGTTCATCAAAATTTTGTTGGAGCACAAAGTCTTACTAACCACAGCCTTAATTAGACAGCAGTTTATCTTAATTCTGTAATTTTACCGACAGCAAGAATGCACTTATCTTTGAGTACAACTACGTGTTCCCATGCTGATGAACCGGATTTGTGAGGCTCGTATTATATCAGTACCATCTTGAGAGGCTGTATTTTCCATCCGGGTTGGTGTGTTTCATAACTCAGCTTGCTAATCACTTGAAAAAATACAAACAACGAGAAGTTCCAGTGACCATTGGACAAGCTAATAAATGAACTCTGTGACTCTCTGCACAATTATAAGCATGACAAGCTAAAGGAAGGAATGCTGGTAGTTTAACCATGAAAATGCTTTGAATCTGCAAGTATGTGTGCAACAATATTAGTTCACCAATCTATTCTGTATTCTCATTGACAAGACTCCATTATGTAAGACATTGAAGAAAAGAATGTAGCTTTATCCTAAATAGACAAGTATCAAGAGAGATGCTACAACGACGCTGTATGTAGTTTCAAATATTCAACCTTGAATGAATCATACACTTAGTTCATCATGATAATGTTTGTATTGTGCATTTCATTCATTGTGCTAGTTCCACCATTTATCCTCACTTCATCAGATGTGGAGGAAACCATGTGAATCTTCAGGAGATAGCGGAAGATGTCATCAGTGATTTTAATCAGGGTTCCTCAAAGGCCTCTCGAGTTATGAACAAAGATGTGATAAGCCATGCCCGCTTGCACCAATCAATAAGGCACTTCAGATGTTAATTAAGACTTGCCTTTAAAACAAGGACACCTATTTTTGTGTAATGTTGACCTCTGGGTTTTGAGGTACATGTAATTGGTATTTGTGGATCAAGGTGAAATGCTGTGGGAGGCCTATTCGTAAAAAGAATGTAAGAATCTACAGAGATTTCTAAGTGATTGAGCAAATTCTCAAGGAGTTAAAGCTGGTTTTGGTTATGGTTTATGTTTTTCGACCATTCTTGCTAATTTACAATAGAATTGGCTGTACAGCAACAATTTAACTAACTTTCCAATATTAATCCAAACTTGGTTAAAACTCCCCGTTGACAGAGACAGACTCACGCCACCTAATGCATCTGCCTTTCACCGCATATTACAGTTGTAATAATGATACTGCACATGTCTGGCCAAACGAAATCAAAATAACATAAAAAAAATCAGGTCAGTGCATTGTACTAATGCAAATATGATTAGAACCAATGCATAACCTACAACTTAAATATCAGACATTTTGCATCAATGCATTAATATATTCCAACATAGTCCATGAAGCGACTTTACAACCAAGAAATTGAATAGTATGTCTGCAGCATGATGCTAATGCTAAGGCATCTCGTGTAGCTGATTTCTGTCCAGTGTCAACTCTGCACGGGTGAATTACTTAAACCATTGTTGTCCTATATAATTCTCTAGGAAAGTCACCACTGATAACAATGACCACACCAACAGTGCAATTCAGTCCAAAACCATTTTAAGTCGCCCTGACACAGAACTAGGCTACTTCTGCTCTCTGGCAGCCCAACACACCCATTCTCCTGGGATCACACGCTGATCTAAGAGAAGGCTGGAAAGAAGACAAGATTATGGGAGGGTGCCTTCTCTGCTGAGATCAGAACAGATATCTGTAGTGACTCACATTTTTTAAGATATCTGGGGGGGACAGCCACACAGGGTTTACAAATGACAGAGAACCCACCTTGATTCTTCCTATTAGATCTCAATTAATAGAACTAAAATGTTGATGTGATATTCCACAAAAACAGAGGCGGAATGTACAGTATATGCTCATATGAAATGAAGTTCTGCAGCTCACTATTGCATTGTTATTAACATAGTACAAGTATAAGGAGTATCCTGCTCATTTGTTGATCTGTTTGTGGTTTAAAAACAGCAATTAACAAAGAAAACATTTAAGCAGATAAAAACCTCTAGTGATAAACTCAAAAACGCCACAACCTGTATGTAAATGTCAACCCTACATCATCTAAATTGCCTTCGTTACAATATGATATTTTTATACAGATTAAAATGGCCAGATCATATGTAATATGGGCACGTTTATCAATACAATAATCAATTTATAACGTTATTATAGCTGGTCTATTGAAATGATTGGGAGGCCTTTAGGTTCTGGAGGCCCCACTTTTCCCAGGTCCCAGCCAAGTTAGCTGACATGCTAACACGATAACCATCCAAAGCCAGACCCAGTGCACCGCTAAATGTAGCTTCAGCCACGGAGATAACATTCGCCAGGCTGATATTTCCCAATGTAGCTGACTAGCTTAGCTCAGGTATACAACATTTTCTCATAAGAAAATTAGAAACAGCCTTCCAACAGTTTCCTAAAAGACGGATAATTTACAGCTCGGGGCTTACGAGCTGTCAAAAAATGCTAACGGTTAGCATTTACTAGAATAGGGGTTTCTGGCGTTTTAGCTAGCCCTAGGCTAACCAGCCAGCTAGCGGGGGTTAGCGTGTTAGCATGTGAAAAAAAATCGACACAAAAAATGATAGCGATAAACCAAGTGCTGCTGTGCGGGTAAACATGCAGCGTGGACCCATGTGCCGCGTTGAGCAGGTCGCGGTTAGTTTCCAGAAGTCATATCTTACCCGGGTGCCTGGTGGAAGCCTATTCAACAGCTCTCTTTGTCTGCAGAAAATGGCTATTAAGAGAAGTCAGGCACATATCCCCTCTGCGGACCACGGTGTAGGATGAAAGGACTGGAGGTTCGCGGATACTTGGAGGTACCATCCCGAATATTCCCACATTAATCGGTTAAACACTAGTCCAATGATAAATGAGTTCAGTTGTTCTTTGAGTGCCGCAAAAACCCGTTCCTCGCCATGGTGGGGGTCTCCGCTCCTGCCGTGGTCGCAGCTGCCTCTAGCAGCCAATATGACGGAGGTCTCGGCAGACAGGGAGCCGGAGAGGAGGACGGTGTTCAGCGTGAGTGAGCCCGACTGACAGCGGCTCAGTCCAATGGAGGAGCGGGAGAGGGCGGCCACTTCCGACGCAGCACGCGGATGGGGAATAGCCCGGAGCTGGCTCCTCCTGACGGGCGTCCTGCGTCTCCAATGAGCGGCCAGAGGAGGCTGGGGCTCTCCGCTGGCAGCGACTTGGAAACGTGGAGAGGCGAAGTGATGCTGATGGTGTCCCGGCCCGGGCCAAGCCAGGCAAGGCCAGGCCAGGCCAGGCCAGACTAGACTACTGGCTCACTGATGTCATCCAGGTAAGACGCCGAGGCTCTGCCTGAGAACTGAGCGTCACCATATCCACCACGCAAGGAGGAATTTGCTTAATTTAACAACTAAGATTGAAGAGTGTCACAGGTAAAGAATGTGTAATAATAACTACAATAATCACATTAGTCCCACTAATATGCCTTCTTCTGTCATCATCATTATCATCTTCAACGTCATCATCGTCCAAGACTGGGTACCAACTGCTCTGGGGGCATGAAATGCTCAATCCTGGTTTGTATTCATTTGTATTTCCAAATGTGTTTGGGAATTTCCACCACTAAAGTACAATATTCACTGATTTGACATTGGCAAAAGTGTTTTGTTTATAAAGCATATTCCATACACATATGCCAGGGGCTGTACAGAAACATGAAAAACAACACTGGGACAAAATTATAAGAAATCAGATAAAAATCAGAAAACACAGTTTAAAACAACTTTCAAGCAAAATAAAAGAGATACGAGGTAAAAGAAAAAAAGGTTAAATGAATATAAAATAAAAATGGAAAAATAAGTTGAAGGAGAACAATTATGCAAATAAGGTAGATAGAAATTTGTAAAATAATAAAAATAAGAATTATAAAATCTTGCTTTCAAACAAACAAACCAACAAACAAACAAATGGACACATTGCAGAACCTGGCCTCAGAAGCTCTTCACCACATTGCAGGGTAACCTGGACATACAAGCTTTCCCTGCCACATCAGCTGATCTTTAAATATAAAGGAATTTATTCATGAAAATGACAGGGTGGTGAAAAAACCCACAGTCCCCCTGAGTGACATAAAGTCAAACACTTGTTAAAGCCACCATCTCAAACCTCAAGTGCTGTGGAATTAGATGTGGCACTGTACATCCCTCGCCAGTGAAAATGTGTCATAGCTTGCACCAAAGTCAATATTAGAACAATTAGAGCCTCTGAATAGGAGCATTCATAGTCACTCGCACCCACACATGAGGTCATCTCCTGGAGTCGGATCATTCATGTGCACATGACACGAGGTGTAATGGGAAGTGGAAGTGGTGTGAGTATTGCAGTAGTGAGCTGGGGCTGAGTTCAGGGGAAATCACCGGCAGCCTGAACACATTAGCGTTTACATCTCCGAGATGCTGATCTAATTTGTGCTCATGAAAGGAAATGAAAGGGGATTGCATTAGCGCCGATTCCTCTGCCAGCAGTGATTCACACGGTTTTAGTCAGCGACGACCTCTCCTTCCATGTCTATGCTGTGTCATCTTCAAGCAATCCCTGCCGTGTCCACGCTGAATGAGTGATACAGATGGATCAGAAAGAGAAATGTCTGATGACAATACCACATTCTCAGTTTTACTACAAATGAGAAACTGCAGAAAATACAGAGAGAAAAGTGTCCCGGCCTCGTCTTCACCCTACTGTTCATGATATGGATGGATTGTATTTTTGTACAATTAGACTATTTTCAGATGATAGAAGGATTAGGAATTTTTTTTTTTCTACTGGGATCATTTTAAAAGGATAATTTTCTTTTACAAATACAACCATACTGTTGTTTAAGTGTACAGTAAACTGTAATTCCCTCCAGCAAGCTAGAGGTCTGACATAAACTCACATAAATCATCAGTGCTGACAGATAATTTTAGAACATGGGCAGTTAATACAGAAATAGATTTAGCTACAGATCAGAAGTGATATTGAATAGATGGAAGGATACAGAGGTTTGGACTGATATTTAGTGGTTAATGGTTAGTTTTCATAGGAAGGTGTCTCAGAAAAGTACATTTTGTATCATTTGCAGATTATATTTCATGTTGAAATCATTATTTAACACTCTTCGACAGTACTTTAGTGGTCTGGTGGTGTATTCTATGTCGAAAGAGGCGATGGTACATCAACCCTTTAGCAAGTTAATTTAGCTGACTTAAATAGTTATCTATTCGATAAATGAATTGATCCAACATCTCTCTTTAAAGTCAGTGAAGGTGAAGCTATAAAATAATTAAATAATTGACACTTTTTAGCCATTTTTGATTTTGTATGACTATTTGAATTCTTATAATCCTATCCTCTCAGGGTTTTTTTCATCTGACCTTATTGCATCACTTAATGTTTTACATTGTTCACTTTTTTCTTCCATATTTTGGTTATTGCACAGAGGTTTGGGGCAGCACAAATTTTAGACCTATATATTTTAGAAAAGAGCAATAAGACTCATAAAAGAGGTCAATGTAAAGGAAACTATACAGACAGAAAACTAATTTTAATACATTAATAACATGATAGAGATCATAATAGGAAGTATAATATAACAAATCTATATGCACGTATTATATTCAAGCAGATGTGTATTTCTGTTTATGGAGTGAAACTGTGGAATTCTCTGGAAAGTGATTTAAGATGTTTCTCAAATATTATTAAATTTAAGAACATTTATAAGGAATAAATGAAACAGTAGGAACTTATTGAGTAACATCTATGTTATAATGATAGCTATTGATAAATGAATAATTGATTTGTCATGAGATTTGTGAAAAGGAACGAAATCAATTGCCATCGGTATTTATGTCATGGTATTTATATGAAAAGGGAAGGATAATATAAGATTTCTCTTCTTGCTCCTTTTTTCATTCATGGAATGTGCATAAGTGTATTGTTTTGTTTTGTAAAATAATTTTGGATAACACAGAAATTAACAAAATTAACTAAACTTAATATAACTGGAAACTGCTGTTCATATTGAGTTTGCCTATTTTTTCATTGTTGCGTAATGACATGTATATACAGTATCCACTCTTTTTAATCATGTGGAGCAGCTTTTGTATTATAATTGTATTGCCCTGCTTTGAGATTAGTCTTACACAAACATAAATTCAATAAATTCAGGATAGAACTGATATGATTGATAATAACTCCTGAATAATATTGGCAATATTCAAGAGTTACAATAGAAAGACGTACATTATATTCAGAGATGAGAGAAAGACATTGTTCAAAGTAAAAGCAATGTGCACAGAGTGACACGGACTGAAATGAAAACCCACATGAACTACACAAAGCCATTTTGAATTAACTGCATGAATCTTAATGATGAGTTTCTCAGAGTTGTTCATTTGCAGACAGAGCAGGGTTGCCATCTTGTGGCAACAGTTTGGAAACAAAATAGCATCAACCCAAAAATTCAGATTTAATAGATCCTTGGTGTATGACTTGAACATCAAAAATCTAAAGGATGATGAGATTTGTTATTCTCTTTATTTCTTATTATCTTCATAATTTTAGATTGGTGTCAGTCAGTTGAGATTCATTTTACACATCATGCCTCCAAGTTCAAATTGTCGGCTACTTATTTTTGCTGCAGCATTTACTATCAAACACTGCTAAACTTTAAGGTAATTGTTAAGGACTCCACTTTTGTCTATTCTATGACCATATTATAAACATTGTCATTGAAATTGAAACCTAATACTATCCACAGAATTCAAATCTTTGCAATAGTCTGTACTGCTGTATTTTATTGAATAGGTAAAAACACAAAATCATAAATACATCTCTGAAATCATTTAATTTTTACATTTCTACAGAGAGTGATGTAAAATAAATAATGATTGAGGACTATTGCAATGTTTTAGCATCTACACCTTGAAGTGATTGTCATCAGTGATGTGCAGTGACATTTTAAAAAGTTGGTATTTGTTTATCCACTACACCTGTGCTTTTTAAAAGTTTCTTAAAATGAAAACGAATTGTGAAAAATAAAACATGAACTCCAAGGAAGTGTCTGTAGAAACATAGGAATACGACGGCACGTACAGGAAGAAAAACATTTAGGACAGCTGGTGTTGAGAATTCAAAAAGAACATAACTTCCAATATATGCAAAACCAGCTTCCATCTAAATTAAGCAGCCAGACATGTCTAACAAAATCACTTTGTTAAAAAGCTTTACGATCTAAAATAAAACAATTCAAAGCTCATCAATGTTTTCCTTTGTGTAAGAGTATAATTGGTCATCACTTTCTTTTTCGCAGAAGAGTCACAACTCAGGATCAGCTCCAGGGTAATGTCACTGAAGAATTATAAAACTTCAGTAACTGCCCAAACTTATGCAAAATTGAGAGATATTGATTTTGATGTCAATGATGTAGACGTTTGGGTTATGCAGCATGTTATTTTACATACAGAAGATTTGAATGTACAAAACAAGAGAAAGATAATGTAATGTAATGATACAGCCAATGTAATGTGGGGCATCAAACCCTTCACCAGATGTAGAAAACCCAGCATGTATATACATGCATGTATGTCACTGGTTAATGTAGCTATTATAGACATTACGACTGTACCAGATTCGTTTGAATGAATGTCCTGTAAGTGAACCCAGATGTAGATCCCATATTGCCTTTGAAGAACAAGAGAGTCATCTGGGTGGGGTTTGATATCGTGCTGAAGAGGTTGTATAATCTAAATTTGATGCTCTGGTTTTCAATACCCAACTCTACAAACCCCAAGTAGCACCCAGTAACATCAAACCTCAGCAGGTTAAGGCAGACACACAAGGCCGTATATATCTGAAGGATGAGGCAATTACATGTTCAACAACTTTAATACTTGCTGTGTTTTTACTTGTCATTCACTACATATTCCATACTTAGAAAGAGTTTAAAGGTCAGAAAAGGTGATCTAAACTGACATACTGTGGTTGTTTTGTTAATCAGTTAAGCAGGGCTAAAAGGTTCTTTGAGGCCTCATTAAAGTGTCCTTTTGTTTACTCAGTTCAGTCTTTTATTCCCTCCGAAAAGTCAAGGAAAAATTGGGGGGTGGGAGGGGATGGGAAATTTCTTCTTTACAAAAAAGAACGGTCATGACCCAAACCTGTGTAAGCTGTGGAAAATGGGTAAATGAAATCTTTCTAGTGCACAACACATGAGTAAAGTGTAACAAAGAGTTATCTGACGTGATGCTTGAATTGACTTCACGTGGATGACAGGGATTACGCAGAGTTACTGGAAGGTCTTTGTTCAGCTGGCTTCTCCACACCACAGTACGTGTTTCACATCACATGTTTCAATGTGATTCATGATCATGCTAAATGCTAATTTGTGAAATTGTCCAGCATATTGTGAATCCTGAGCTGATATATTACATTATACTCAGCTCCCAGAAAACTCTTGAGGTCCTCCAAGATTAAGTCTTAATTTCATCTACGAGTGCAGTGTCCATTCTAAACCTGCGTGTTTGGAATGGACAAGATCTGTGCTAATGCTCCGGAGCTATTTAAGAAATATTCCTTTTGGTTAGTGAGTTCTCTTTATACTGACCTGCAATATACTGTCACTTTTTTGTGTGTGTGCTGGATGTTGTGTGCAGAGCTTTTTATAAACAGTCTATTTGCAAGGTGAAATTAGAAAACTTTGTGTTCATCCTACCTGGTTTATCTACGATGATGATTTAATCAAAGTCAATGTTTTACCTTATAATTGAATTGAATTTACTTAGTTAGTGTTCACATGTGTGGTATATATTGGAAAAAGTGTTATGGACAGACGAATCAAAGTTTGAGGTGTTTGGATCACACAGAAGAACATTTGTGAGACGCAGAACAGGTGAAAAGATGCTGGAAGAGTGCCTGACGCCATCTGTCAAGCATGGTGGAGGTACTGTGATGCTCTGGGGCTGCTTTGGTGCTGGTAAAGTGGGAGATTTGTACAAGGTAAAAGGGATTTTAAATAAGGAAGGCTGTCACTCCATTTTGCAACGCCATGCCATACCCTGTGGACAGCGCTTGATTGGAGCCAATTTCCTCCGACAACAGGACAATGACCCAAAGCACACCTCCAAATTATGCAAGAACTATTTAGGGAAGAAGCAGGCAGCTGGTATGCTGTCTGTAATGGAGTGGCCAGCGCAGTCACCAGATCTCAACCCCATTGAGCTGTTGTGGGAGCAGCTTGACTGTATGGTACGCAAGAAGAGCTAACAAATTAACAGCTAGAATGCCAAAGGTCTGCAATGCTGTAATTGCTGCAAATGGAGCATTATTTGACGAAAGCAAAGTTTGAAGAACAAAATTAATATTTCAAATAAAAATCATTATTTCTAACCTTGTCAATGTCTTGACTATATTTTCTATGAATTTTGCAACTCATTTGATAAATAAAAGTGTGAGTTTTCATGGAAAACATGAAATTGTCTGGGTGACCCCAAACTTTTGAATGGTAGTGTATATGGGTCCATGGTGTACAATATGAGGCTAGTGGACTTGTAGAACATTTTCTGGAGGATAATGAAACAAATAATGTTGTACTGAACAATCCTGTTTTTTATTTTTTGACATCTTCCTCTGTATCGAGAGCCTACTGTGGTAACAGAGTGGACAAAGTCAAATAGACAAGGGTTCTGTGTTTTTTCAAACAGTAAAAATGATGGTCTGAACACAACCTTACTTCTCACAGATGGTGGACTTTTCTTTCTACCCTGTTTGTCCATGCACAGCTCGTCATATAATCGTGATTTACTGGAGAAAATCTGGAACTGTTGGCTTGATTCAAGGATCTCTTTGCTAATAGAAATACAATAGAATCCTTGTCAAGTAAAACTTGGATCGCAATGAATCAAAAGCAAGATTCAAATGAATTGTGCAGCCCTCCTCCTCAGCCATCAGCACTTCCAGACGAGCGTTTTCAGCCTCAAGCTCTTCCAGCCAGGTGTTTTCAGCCTCTAGGTCCTCTGGAAGAATGTTTTCAGTCACCAGCTCCTCCGAACGAGCGTTTGCAGCCTCCAGCTCCTTCAGTCCGGGGTTTTTAGCTTCTGTCTCCTCCATCCAGGCGTTTTCAGTCTCCAACTCCTTCAGACACATAATTTCATCCTCCAGCTCCTCCAGACGGTTGTTTTCAGACTCTGGTTCCTTCAGTTTGGCGTTTTCTACCTCCAGCTCTTTCAGCAAGGCATACACAGCCTCCAGCTCTTCCAGCCAGGTGTTTTCAGTATCCAGCACTTCTGGATAAGCGTTTTCAGCCATGATGGAGAGAACACGACTGTGAACTGATACAGTCTTCTTACAGCAATTATAACTAATTATGGAAATATGTCTTTAAAGAGAGTTGTCCCCCTCAATATCATTGCAAACTGAGCAATGATCATTTTTGCATTCTGAAGCATTTCAAGAGAAAAATGGGGAACCTCCTGCTCGCCGTCCCCTCTCTCTCCTCCTTCTCTCTCTTTTTCCTTTCTTTCTTCTCCATCTTCTCCTCCTTCTCTCTTTCTTTATTCTCCTCCTTCTCTCTCTTCTTTCTTTCTTTCTTCTCCATCTTCTCTCTCTTCTTTCTTTCTTTCTTCTCCTCCTTCTCTCTCTTTTTCCTTTCTTTCTTCTCCTCTTTCTCCTTCTTGACCCTCTCCTTGTAGCTGTCGGTCTTCAAGGCCTGTTCCTGAAAAGACAGAGACAACATAAGTTTCACTCTTTTCTTTTTTAAAGTCTTAATCGGAAACAAATCGACAATCCAATATTATTCAAATCAAAATGAGTTGATGTAACGTACCTGAAGCACAATGTTCTGCTGGATCGGGAGTTTTATGTCGTCCTCCAGCTCCAACTCTTCATGCTCAGTGGACCACCAGGGAAAAACATATTTCATGCAGATCTGCTTCTTGAGAGCAGGGTTTTTAGCCTCCAGCTCCTCTGGACGAGCGTCTTCAGCCTCCAGGTCCTTCAGCTCGATGTTTTCCACCTCCAGCTTCTTCAGCAAGACATTTACAGCCACAGGCTCCTCCAGCCAGGTGTTTTCAGCCTCTAGGTCCTCTGGAAGAATGTTTTCAGCCTCCAGCTCCTCCGGTTGAGCATTTTCAGCCTCCAGCTCCTCCGGACGAGCGTTTGCAGCCTCCAGCTCCAGAAGGTCGGTTTTAGCCTCTGGCTCCTTCAGCCTGGCGTTTTCAGCCTCCACCTCATTCAACCAGGCATTTTCAGCTTCTGTCTCCTCCAGCCAGGCGTTTTCTACCTCCAGCTCCTTCAGCCAGGCATTGTCAGCCTCCAGCTCCTCCAAACAGGCATATCCAGCTTTTGTCTCCTCCAGCCTGGCTTTTTCAGCCTCTGTCTCCTCCAGACCGAAAATTTCAGCCTCCAGCTCTTCCAGAAGAGTGTTTTCAGCCACCAGCTCCTTCCGCCAGGCATTGTCAGCCTCCAGCTCCTCCAGACCGAAAATGTCATCCTCCAGCTCTTCCAGAAGAGTGTTTTTAGGCACCAGCTCCTTCCGCCAGGCATTGTCAGCATCCAGCTCCTCCAGACCGAAAATTTCATCCTCCAGCTCTTCCAGAAGAGTGTTTTCAGCCACCAGCTCCTTCCGCCAGGCATCGTCAGCCTCCATCTCCTCCAAACGGGTGCTTTCAGCCTCTAGCCCCTCCGGACGAGCGTTTGCAGCCTCCAGCTCCAGAAGGTCGGTTTTAGCCTCTGGCTCCTTCAGCCTGGCATTTTCAGCCTCCAGCTCCTTCAGCCAGGCATTGTCAGCCTCCAGCTCCTCTAAACGGGCATATCCAGCTTTTGTCTCCTCCAGCCTGGCGTTTTCAGCCTCTGTCTCCTCCAGACCGAAAATTTCAGCCTCCAGCTCTTTCAGAAGAGTGTTTTCAGCCACTAGCTCCTTTCGCCAGGCATTGTCAGCCTCCAGCTCCTCCAGACCGAGAATTTCATCCTCCAGCTCTTCCAGAAGAGTGTTTTCAGCCACCAGCTCCTTCCGCCAGGCATTGTCAGCCTCCAGTTCCTCCAGTTGGGTGCTTTCAGCCTCTAGCCCCTCCGCTTTTGTCTCCTCCAGACCGATAATTTCAGCCTCCAGCTCTTGCAGAAGCAAACAGGTGCTTTCAGCCGCTTGCCCCTCCAGGTGGGTGCTTTCAGCCTCTGGCCCCTCCAGGTGGGAATTTTCAGCCGCCAGTTCTCTCAGTCTGGTGTGTTCTATCTCCAGCTCCTTTAGCCGGGCATTTTCAGCCTCCAGCTTCTGGTTCTCCCTCATCGAGTCCTGGAGGGCTTGGTGGAGGGCCTGCATCATTTTGTGGATGCTGTTGATCCTCTCCATGTCCTCTCCATTAACAGGTGGTGCAGTGTAGCAAGAAGGTTTCTGTAGAGTATTTTCTTCTGTAGCTGTGTACAAAAGTTGTTGTAGAGTATTCTCCTGTCTTGTGACGGTCAAAGTTGCAGGAGAGATGTTTCTCGTGTGTCTGACGTTTGATCAAGCTCGTCGTGTGTGGTGCCACTGACAAATGTGTCTGTTAAATAGGTGATCAACATCAAAGTCATCAAAGTCATCGAAGTCATCAAAAGGCGTCAAAGTCATCAAAAGGCGTCAAAGTCATCAAAGGCTTGTGGGTAGTGGGTAGGGGGGGTGGCAGTCCAGAGAGTTGTTCCCCTCAATATCATTGCAAACTGAGCAATGATCATTTTAAATAGTAACACAATATGCAGTGAACGCATGTTCGCAAAATAAACCGCTCCCCTTGCCTCACGGTGGTTTGGTCCACTCACTGCCCCCCCCCCCCCCCTCCCCACCTATCTATCTCTCTCTCTCTCGCTCTCTCAGAGTTGACTGACTTCATTGCAGCTCTACAGCTTCGTCTCCTCATGCACAACTGAGGCAGTATGTGGATACATTATTAAAAATAAACATAACTTGTTACAAACGTCAGATGTGAATATATATGTCACAGGATGCTTGGTTACATATAACGTACTGTATATATATATATATATATATATATATATATATATATGTATACACTACCGTTCAAAAGTTTGGGGTCATTTCTAAGTGACACTGTTTTTTTCAATGAAGATAACATTAAATTAATCAGAAATACAGTCTATACATTGTTAATGTGGTAAATGACTATTCTAGGTGGAAACGTCTGTTTTTTAATGAAATATCTACATAGGTGTATCGAGCCCCATTTCCAGCAACTAGTCACTCCAGTGTTCTAATGGTACATTGTGTTTGCTAATCGCCTTAGAAGACTAATGGATGATTAGAAAACCCTTGAAAACCCTTGTGCAAATATGTTAGCACAGCTGAAAACTGTTTTGCTGGTGAGAGAAGCTATAAAACTGGCCTTCCTTTGAGCTAGTTGAGTATCTGGAGCATCACATCTGTGGGTTCGATTATACTCTCAAAATGGCCAGAAAAAGAGAACTTTCATGTGAAACTCGCCAGTCTATTCTTGTTCTTAGAAATGAAGGCTATTCCATGCGAGAAATTGCGAAGAAACTGAAAATGTCCTACAAACGGTGTGTAGTACTCCCTTCAGAGAACAGCACAAACGGGCTCTAACCAGAGTAGAAAGAGAAGTGGGAGGCCCCGGTGCACAACTCAGCAAGAAGACAATTATATTAGAGTCTCTAGTTTGAGAAATAGACGCCTCACAGGTCCTCAACTGGCAGCTTATTTAAATGGTACCCGCAAAACGGCAGTGTCAACGTCTACAGTGAAGAGGCGACTCCGGGATGCTGGCCTTCTAGGTAGAGTGGGAGAGAAAAAGCCATATCTGAGACTGGCCAATGAAAAGAAAAGATTGATATGGGCAAAAGAACACAGACATTGGACAGAGGAAGATTGGAAAAAAGTGTTATGGACAGACGAATCAAAGTTTGAGGTGTTTGGATCACACAGAAGAACATTTGTGAGACGCAGAACAGGTGAAAAGATGCTGGAAGAGTGCCTGACGCCATCTGTCAAGCATGGTGGAGGTACTGTGATGCTCTGGGGCTGCTTTGGTGCTGGTAAAGTGGGAGATTTGTACAAGGTAAAAGGGATTTTAAATAAGGAAGGCTATCACTCCATTTTGCAACGCCATGCCATACCCTGTGGACAGCGCTTGATTGGAGCCAATTTCCTCCGACAACAGGACAATGACCCAAAGCACACCTCCAAATTATGCAAGAACTATTTAGGGAAGAAGCAGGCAGCTGGTATGCTGTCTGTAATGGAGTGGCCAGTGCAGTCACCACATGTCAACCCCATTGAGCTGTTGTGGGAGCAGCTTGACCGTATGTTATGCAAGAAGTGCCCATGGTGAAATTTCTACAGATTACCTCAACAAATTAACAGCTCGAATGTCAAAGGTCTGCAATCCTGTAATTGCTGCAAATGGAGCATTCTTTGACGAAAGCAAAGTTTGAAGAACAAAATTAATATTTCAAATAAAAATCATTATTTCTAACCTTGTCAATATCTTGACTATATTTTCTTTTAATTTTGCAACTCATTTGATAAATAAAAGTGTGAGTTTTCATGTATGTACACTACCGTTCAAATTGTCTGGGTGACCTTAAACTTTTGAACGGTAGTGTACATACATAATACACCATTATATTGGTCTGCAAGTGCTTATTACATATTTCTTGTTTTTTTTAAGAGAAAGTGATGACTCAGGAGATCTGAATTTCTCACTACTTTCTACATTTCTGGGTAAACTAGAAGCTGGACAATGTCTAATTAGATCTGGTGCTGAACAAGTCGTGCAGATAAGGAGATCCTACAGAAATGTGCTTTCAGTGTGACCCATGCTGCTAAAATAAATAATACTTTCTTTGATTCCCTTTTATATATATATATATATATATATATATATATACTTTTGTAATATATTGATTGCCTTATCTGATGGGTGACCTTTTTGCACAAGGTTACAGGAAATACAAGTGTTTTTGGAGGGAGGGTTGTTCCACTCTCCAAATCCTGTCTGCATGGTCCATGATGACCTTGGATCAGATCATGAGACCTTTGATTATCTCCACTGATGTCACAGGATCAGCTTGCGCTTGGCATCAGCTGTGATATAATTTGGAATTGATTTGCATGTTGATCAGATGCTCTGTCGGACAATTTATTATTTTTCAAATAATTCCAGATCTCTGTCTGCCAGGTTAGTTGGGGTCACATGGAGGAGGTTAACCAAAATACAAGAAACCCAAAAAACTTAAATGGAGAATTCATCCAACTGTTAAAAATGGGTCAGTTATGAATCAGAGATAAACTTGATGGCACTTGGAAATACTCAATGAGGATGTACTACTACAAGTGATAACGTTTTCTATGACCACCTGCATCCACAGCATGGCCACCCGACCTGCCATCGGACATATAGCGCCACGTTTTGGGTCACTCATATTTTTATTATACAAAACCACTTTCACCACTGACGCAGCTCCACTGGTGCTGATGCATCTATAAAAAAGTGCCAATATACTTTAGTCTAGTCCAGGGGTTGGCAACCCGCGCCTCTGGAGCTGCATGCAGCTCTTCAGCCGCTCCGCAGTGGCTCCCTGTACAGTGTTGTGCATTATATTTTTCATGAACAATGAACTGAACTAGTCAGAATCAGTTTCAGGCCATCATGTGAAATACCAGGAGCGAGAGAAAATGTGTGTGTGAGATCAGAGCTTGTTCACGTGAAGCAGCCGGTCAGTGACTTTGTTGAAGAACAGTGGAAACAGTGAAACACAGAGTTTCTCTCTGGTCTCAGCTGCTTCATGATCAGAGCAGAAGCTGCAGTTGGTTTGTACCGAGCTGGAGTTTCTGTGTCCTCCTCCTCTCTGCTCTCACTGGAACTAATAAACACTCCTCACTAGTTATCAGGACCTGATCAGTACACAAAGTCACTTAGTATTTGTTTGAATCACTCCAGAGTTTATGAGGCTGCATTTAAACATCATGAAAAATGACTCGTCAACATGTTGTGCTCAGTACAACACGAGACGTGACGCTCACTGTCAGTTAGAATGAGCGGAGCGCCACAGACTCAAGATCAGACACCATCGATTAATCGATTAATAACTAAACACATGATCGTAAGTTTGCCACCTAAATCATCCCAATAAAAATGGAACATATGATTTTTTTTAACCGTGAACTTAGTTCAAAATTTTAAAAGATTTAATCATGAACGTGAACTGGTTAATTTTAAGTGTGAACTGGCACAACACTGAGTATGCCTATATATAAAACTTTATAAGCTGTGCTATCAAATATGTTTTGTGGCTACAGATGAATTTTATTTGGTGGAGGAGGGGGCAAAATGCCTCTTTTGATAGTAAAGGTTGCCGACCCCTGGTCTAGTCTAATAAGGAGAAATTCAGACAAGCTATAAAAGAACAGAAAACTACTACTACTTCCAGTACCACTACTACTTCTTATAATAATAATTATAATAATAATAGTAATAATAATAACAGCACTAATATAATAATAATAATAATAATAATAATAATAATAATAATAATAATAATAATAACAGCACTAATATAATAATAATAATAATAATAACTCTTTCTGGTCATAAGTCAATCATAATTTTCTATCAGTTCAATATATGCAATATGTGACTGCATATATTTTGTTTCAATTGTACATATTTCTATTTTTTAATGTTCCTTTTCTTTTTATTGTATTTTTTACTTATTTGTTGTCTTCACTGAATGTGTACACTATTCCGTCTTTGCTGTTGTAACACAGTAAATATCTCCAAAGTGGGATTAATAAAGATATGTTCTCTTCTCTTCTCTTCTCTTCTCTTCTCTTCTCTTCTCTTCTCTTCTCTTCTCGTCTCGTCTCGTCTCGTCTCTTCTCTTCTCTTCTCCTACGTAAACACCCTAATTGAACCTCTGTGCAGTACCATACCAAGAATGAACAAGATTACGATGTATGTCACATCCCATGATGGGCACTGGCCACCCCTACGAAAAAGGTCTGACTCCGCTACTGTCAAGTGGGAACACGTGCTTGATAGTTTGACTGAAAAGGTTACGACATTGCCTGAGGAGGGTTTCTTATCGGCTTTAAAAAACAGCAAGATTCCCCTCCCCTGACCACTGATCCTACAACTCACAGCAGAGGCTAAACTAACTGCGTCCTGCAGCATCTTTCCTTTCAGCAACCAAGAGTCAGAATGGAGTTTCACTACGCCACGGAGATGAAAGGAAATGTGCCCATGGTCCCTAGATTGACCAAGTGCATTGAGTCTAAACAGTTTTGACGAAGACGTCTTGCATAGAGAAAGCTTACTGTACGATACTGAGCGAGCTTGGAGAGAACACTGAGCGGGAGGGGCTTTTACGCACACCGTTACACGCAGCCAAAGCCATGCAGTTCTTCACGAAGGGCTACCAGGAGACGATCAAAGGTGAGTACCCAAAGGACAACATTCATATTTCATACATTTTTCATCTCAATGTAACAAATCATTGCAATTATATCTTATACAAGCGAGTTTAAGATTGGGTAGGCACAACTTTTCGCAAAGGCTCAACATTATGCCCATGACTAAAAGTAAGAAACATTCAATAGCGAAAAATGATAGTCCTTGTCTCAGTGAATTTAATCAAAATATACTGCAAAATATTAGTAATTTTAAGACATTTTATATATAACGAGTATTTCCGTCACACAGATATCTTGAACAACGCAATCTTTAATGAAAACCATGACGAGGTGGTGGTTGTCAAGGACATCGATTTGTTCTCTCTGTGTGAACATCACCTGGTGCCCTTCTTTGGAAAGGTAACGGAGCTTTTCAGGCTCCTGGGTGGGGTGGGGGGGAGGGCTTTTGGTTCTTACTCTTTTGGTTCTTCTAGGTCGCTTTGTTTCATTTTGTCAGGCTCACATAGCATATCTCCCAAACAAGAAGGTGGTTGGTCTGAGCAAGCTTGCGCGGTGAGTGGTGATTAAACTCTCTCTCTCTCTCTCTCTCTCTCTCTCTCTCTCTCTCTCTCTCTCTCTCTCTCTCTCTCTCACTCACACACACACACACACATGCACATTATTCACTTTGGTTTCTTCGTTTCCAAAGTTGTAGAGATCTTCAGCAGGAGGCTTCAAGGTAAAACACATCATGTCTGACTTTACTTTTGTTTTCCTGATCTTTCCTGTCTTTTATTTCTGTGTTGCGTGAGCTGTGTTGTTTCCTCTCCACAGTTCAGGAGCGTCTAACCAAACAGATTGCATCAGCTATACATGAGGCCCTGGAGCCTGCTGGAGTGGCAGTGGTGATTGAAGCTGCGTGAGTTTGAACTCTTTCAGTCCTCTGCACCCACTTGTCGTTTTCTTGTCTATACCTTTTGCTAATGTAAAAATGGATTTGGACAGGTCCTAATTGCAGTTCATCTGCATTTGTTCAAATAAAACCCTGTTTTGATCCTAACACACTCCACAATCCTTCAAAACTTCCATCACACATGTGAGGGGGTTTTACTGTATCATTCTTATTCATACTATATCTTTCTATATGATTGTGGAACTTCAATTTGCAAAAACCTGTTATTCTGAGTAAATAGCCGACAGTATATGCACCAAATGAGGACATATTATTATTGGGATGACCCTTGACAGTTTAGATCTAAAACTACTAAATAATTGTGTGTCTTAGAACAATCCGTTTGATACTATATACAATACAAAATGTCATATAGCCACTGAGAAGATTAGATTAGATTTGTGACCTGAACTTCTGTAAAAATGTTGCAACACAAAGTCCTTCAGTATGTATCATGGGCTTTGGAATTTAATGCTAAGTTAAACTGTCTCTTTCATTTTCAGTCACATGTGCATGGTGATGAGAGGTGTGCAGAAGATGAACGTCAAGACTGTAACAAGTGTCATGCTGGGAAAGTTCCAAACAGATGCCAGGACCCGGGAGGAGTTTCTATCCCTGGCTCTGGGGAAATGAGAGATTCTGATCTCAGAGGGCAGGTCTTCAGGGGGATAAGTCCATTTTTATTTTGTTTTGCCATGCAACACCCTCAGATCTCCCCGTCTGCCAAATTATTCAGTGAAATGTTAGTTCATCCATCTTCATTTGGGGATGGCTGTTTTACTTCAGCTTATAACATTTAGGAGGTACCCAGCTCTACTCTACAGTTGAAATATCAGATACAATTCATTAATGTGAAAGTAATTGAAATATGAAGTCTATTAATTTAAATAGAAATTAAATCTTACATACAATAAAGAGATACTAAGATTTAAAATATGAATATAGCTGCCAACAATTATTGTCTGTGATAAGATATAGTGGAATATTTTTAAAAAGAAATCTCCCTCGCACCCTACATGGGTCTTTATATGTGTGTGTATGTATATATATATATATATATATATATACAAACAAACGCACACACACACACTTGTCATCTACCCACCTCAGTGCTGGTAAACGAGAAACTCTGTGGTTACACCTAGTTTTTGCACAGGGGGGCTACACCATAAATTGTGTGATCACTGACACAGCTCCACTTCCTTCCACTATCAAGACATTAATCCAAAATATCCAAACACTATGCAAAAGAAAACTGCCATCTTGTGCTTTTGGAGCCAGAGTCTGTGCAGTGGTGATCAGGGGAAACCAGAAACAAATACATAAACAAACACATCTGTGTGATAAGAACTACCTAAAATGACAGACACCATCTTTCAGAAAAAAATATTTAACGTGTACTTTGACTTTGGTCCCTGTCCCATGCAACAACACGAAGGAACCAGCCACCAGGTGGCTTCACTTTTGTAGTTT
Source organism: Verasper variegatus (assembly GCA_026259375.1). Taxonomy (NCBI): domain Eukaryota; kingdom Metazoa; phylum Chordata; class Actinopteri; order Pleuronectiformes; family Pleuronectidae; genus Verasper; species Verasper variegatus. Next base: position 4,369,756 of record CM048050.1, read on the forward strand.
TTATTTGGTCCATCTGTACAGTCTAAGATCTGTATATAGTCTATGGGCCCACACAGCACTGCGCAGCTATGCTAATGATGCTAGCCATGCCAATTAGCTGTGGGTGCCTTACAGGCCAGTTGATAGTTAGCCATCCTCGGTTGGGCTCACTGTTGCAGCCTTGAGCACATCACAGTTACAGTTAGTTTTAAAAACCTACATTTACTGACCTCAGCTCTGTGACTGACAGGTACACAAACCGTTTTACCATTCTGCACGGCAGCTAGCTGTTTTTTTTTTTTTTCTTTGGCTCCTCTCTACAGAGTAACTTGATCCAGTTGTGTTGGTTATGTGTTTACTTTTACTGGTCTTTGCAACACCCATAGACTGAATAGGCAACACCCTGAAGATGGAGGGAGGGGGAGGTGTCTGTAGGTGAAACATTTGTTTGGGTCTGAGATGCTGGTGCTAGTGCGACATCTAGTTGCAGTGAATATCTTATTTATATATATAACTTTTAAAGTAATGTTTAGCTGGTGTTTCAGTCATATTTCCCAATATTAGAATTATGATTTCATTACAATGATTTAAGTTTGTTATTTCCCTTGATACTTATTTATTATTTAAAACATTTTAATTTGTTTTATGCTGGAATCTGAAATAATGGACTTATTATTTGCTGATGTTACACTATGAACTTATGCTATTGTGCTATATGGTGCTATGTTTGATCACAATGGATTGTATTTTCACAACATTTTGAGATATTTATATATCTGTACAGTCAAAATCAATAAAACTGATAACTCTTTCTGCTTATTATATCCTATATTGTTTGTTTTGTGATTTGTCTTTTTCATTGAGCATTTATGATTCAGAGTGTATGGTTTTAAACCCATGGGCCTCAACATGCATCTTATTTAACCTTACTTAAAATAGTAGTGTGGTGTTAAAGTGCTCTCTAATATCCAAGTAAAAAGCAAAGGTGAGGGATATTTAAAAACAAACAATCAGCCAGCAAGTGGCGCTAATGCTCCACAACCCCCCTGTACATCCTCAGCAGTAGTATTTAAGAGTCATTTGAAAAACTGTCACCAACTTGAAAACACTGAAAGTAAAAAGAAACTTTCAAAGAGCTACTTGATGGATAAAAAGCATAAATCAACACAGAGGATGAGTGCACTTCATCAAAAAATACCTGTTGACCTGCTTATCAAGTCAAACCTGTGATTTCTGACCCATTCTCCAAGTTAAACCCTCCAAGCCGACTTATTAACACAGTAAACACATTTATTGAGAAGAGGGGAGCATCAATGGGAGAATGCATCGGTGGCTGCGGCACTTCGGTCCTGGATCCTGAGGGTGGACCTTCACACAACGTAAGCAAGCAAAACTGTCTGAGAGGGAGAGAGGGCCGTTCACCCTACAATCCACTGTTCTGCTCAGAAAGGCAGTTACACATCGCAGGCTGGGACAGAGAAGAGGAGCACCATGTACATTAAAGCTTTTAATCAATCATCATGTCTGACTTTGAAAAGAGAATGAACAGAAGTCATTTAGCAAGAGTTGGCACCTTCAATATATATGTTTTTAAAGTAGAAAAAAAAAGGCTAATAGCAAATGCACATACACAAGCAGAACTGATAGTTTGGAAGTGTGGCTTGCATGAAAGGTTACATCCTGACCTCAAGTGTGATAAACATGTAGGCCACAAACCTTTGTTGCATAAAACTGATATTTGAGCCTCCTCTCTAAATCTTGTGAAATTCCCTAGATAGTCTCCATTTCTGTTTGAAAAGTTGTAGAATGCGGCTTTATTACAAAGATCAATGAATTGTTATGGAATCTATATGTTGCTAAAACCAAATTGGGACCTTATAACATATAACAGACTGGGCTGCATCAGCTGTTCAAGAATATATCTTTTTTCAATTGTTAGATAGTTCTTGCTAAGTTCTTTGCAATTACTAGATAGTTTCAGTTGCAAGGCTAAATTATAAACTCTATAATATAATATGAAGCTGCCAAAGGTTAACGTTTTATGTGACCAAGTGCTTTATTAAAAATTAAGTGCTAATTCACTGTAAATGTACTTGTGTAAAAGGCACGTCATATAGTTGAGAGTGAGTTTTGATTTATGCTTTTATACATTCATCATACACTCCAGCTAGGATTATTGACCTATTCTGTGGTATATTGTGTTGTTTTTGTGCAGTTTAGTATATAATCTTCTCAGTTTATGTCACTATTTCACATAAATCATTAATTAAGTATCAGGTGAGATGTCTACCATATGAAATATTTACACCTTGTACTCCAGAGTAAACATAGTGTAAATATTCAGTGACAGCTATTCTGTATGTAAGTACGGTTCAGCGGTGTTACTTGTTCTGATTTAGTGACGTGTAAATGCCCACAGGTACATTTGAATTCACAAACAGCTGATGCAAACGACTGAAACTCCTTCTTGTTCCCTTTCAAAACTAATTAGATCAGTGTTTTCCGTATTTTCTGAAAAGCTGACATGTGGCAGGTACAATGTTTTAACCCAGTGCCTTATCAGGATTTGATGGTGAGGTGGTGAGGTGGTGTGCTATACTGTACTTTTGCCTGTTGGGCCAGTGTGTGATCGTCTGTGCTTCAATCAGTCTGTTTTTTTGTCTCAGAGAGGGACTGTGTGCATTAGCGGAGGAAGGTGCTTTGTTGTGCTGGGAGATTGAGAAGTGGCGTAGCTGTGCTTCATGTTGTGCATTTCATATACAGTACTGGGTCACCTTCGCCACTTGATTTTGATCAAAGTGTGTGCATTGGATTCTTTGGATGTTGGATATGAATAAGTTTCATTTCTAAAACGAGATCTCTCTTCTCTCTTCTGAAATTTCTTAAAGGCGATTAAGGGATAACATATTATTGCAAAATAACAAAAGATGAACAAAAGAGTGTGAGCTATCAGTTGACAAAATAATATTTGCACATACTGGATGATCTCTTCTTTAAAGATGCAGAATCATAAACTCTGGATAATATATATTTTAAAAATGGATAATAAACCTTTTTCATTTTCTGATGAAGCACTCAGCCCCAGTCTTATGTTACAGTATGATTTGGCATGCCATACTATAAATTGATGGGCTTTTCATAAGGCAAAAAAAACACAAGACTCTTAAACTTTAAAATATTTAAGTTCTAGGTCCAAAATCTGTTGTTTGAATAAAACTCCACTATTGTCCCCTACACACAGCAAAATTTGGTGTGGTTTAAATTGCAGGTCCTTGAATGACAAATAATTGGAGCCAGACCTCGTGGGCCAGCATGAAGGAAGATAAACATGTAAAGAATCAGGGCCCTTTTGTCCTGAAACATTTCCTGGGCACCGTCACAGTGTCAACTCGTTTTTATCAGCTGCAGTTTTTCCTCTCTGATTTTATCTTATCAAATTCACAAATCAACAATCAAACTTTAACAAACGATAGAAATCATATGAACTCCATAAATGTAGCATTTTCACTAAAAACTGAAGAGCCATGTTGTAGCTTTTTTGTATGACAGCATACAACACTTTTGTACAGGAAAAATGATTAAAAATGGTTATAAAAGAGGCATAAAGTCTTTAAGAAGAGACTGACATGGGTTTTGTGCTCCTTTGGTTGTAAAACTGCATCCTCAACCCGAGTGGTGGAAAGCAGGAGAGAGAATTAGGGCCTGTCAAGAGCACTGCAGCTTAAATGTAGCTCTTGCTTTGTCCGTTTCAGTCGTCTCTTATGTTCACTGTGCTCTCGGTGCATTTGACTTCATTCTGTCTTTTGCCTTCAGTCCAGGTTTGGTTTACGGTTGGCTGCTGAAAGATCTCTGTGTTTATGGATCACGTGATCAGACAGCAGTTGATGCAGCGGGGTCCCAGTCTTCTCTTCAGAGTTCCCTTCTTTCTCTTGGGAGCCAGGATGGCGATGATAGCCTCGTCGAACACCGTCTTCAGGCCCTTCTGGGTCAGTGCTGAACATTCCACATAGCAACATGCACCAATCTGATGACAAAGGACAGACCATCAGTAAGAAAACAATTTATCACGCAGTGGTCAACTAAAAGCTATTTTAAGTTATCTAAATCAGTTATGTGTCGGACAACAACCTGGGAGCAGTTGTCAAGCAACTGTAGTTACTGGTCCCTACCAGGAAATAGTCTGACATAACAACACAAAAAGTCTACCACAGTTTTTGTCTTGTTATATCGCTCTAATAAATATATGTTATTTGGTGAGCGTTTCAATCATAGAATGTATATATAGATGGACTCACTTCCTCCCACTGTCAGGAAATGAAGCCAAAATATCCCTGATACCAAGAAGTTTGCACAGTAGTGATCACGTGATGTAGCCGCGGTAGCGAGGTCACGTTGATACATGCGCTCGACCAATCATGAGTCAGTCTCTGTCAATCATGTTTCTCCTGAACTCTATAATCAAGTCAAGCTTATTTATATAGGGCATTTAAAAACAATAAAACTGTACAATAAAAGAAAACAGGCTAGCACAAAGAATAAAAAAATATGTCTTGTGTCAACATAAGGGGAGCTCTTAATTGTAAACAGTAGACTGCGGCAGCTACAGAAAATACATCAGTGTGATAACTACTTTGACTTTTTAGTTTGTCCCATCCACTAACATGGAGGAGGCAGGGTTATGACCTACTGCCGCCAGCCACCATAAGGTAAGGTGATCGATATCCATATATATCTTACTTTCTCTTATACATTTTCAAAGTAACATGTTAATTAACTTATTGTTATTTTTTCGTCTGCGTTTGTCTCTCTGTCCGCCTGTCAGTTATCAGGATTTCACAGAAACTACTGGATGGATTACCACGAAACCTGGTGGAACATTTCATCCATTTTCTGAGTGTGAGATTGGGTATTTTACAGCATTTCTGTTGATTTCACAGAGAATAATTCATGGGTCTTGATGGAATTTTTTTGGGGGGGATTTATATTTATGGCTGTGTGCAATTGGGTGAATATCTAAATATAAATCTGAATCCAGTGAATTTAAATGTTGGTCTAACAATGGCCTAACAATGCGCAACAGTATTCCAGTACCTTTGATTCATAAGAAATTGAATCTGATTAGTATTAGTATGTAATTAGCCACCTTCCCCTTGCAAAGCTACACCTGACAAATGCAGTTAAATAAATATGAAATGTAGACACAACTTGGAAAAGTGTAGTTAAATGACTAGATTAACATTTTGGGGAATATGCACATTTACTTTCTTGCCATTGTAAAGTCAATTTAAACTGCCCCCAACAACATGTTAGCTTAGCTCAACATAAAGACTGGAAATAGGGGGACTATATTCCTAGGCAAGATATATTCTGGCAGTGGTTTTTACATTTTTGGCACAAGTTACACATATATAAATTTAGATGTAATGTGTTAATCAGAGAGCTTTAGAAGTGCTTGTAGGTGGATTTTCTGTCCTTTGGACAAAGCCAGAACAGATGTTTCCCTGTTTCTGTTCTTTATGCAAAGCCAAGCTAACTGGCTGCTGGCTCCAGCTCCAGATCTAATGTACAGCAATCAAGAATAAGCATAATTTGATAAAAAAAATATTAATCTTATATAGATTTACATAGAAGTCAGTATCATCAGTGACGACAAAATAAGACAAAATGATACTTGCATTAATTTTAGGAATTTTCTGATTATCAAACATGGACTCATGTGGTCTTAGAAAACTCAAGACCCTCTTGAGACACAAATTCCATCCAAATCCTATTCTGTGTTTCCAACACTTATTTATCTATATTTGCCTTTCAATGAATCTAGACTGTAATTTCTGAAAGGTTGACTCATATTCATGGTTTATGTCTGACAAGAACCATTAATCACACACTGGACTCTGCTGGACATCCCTGTTGACCCAGCATGTAATCCTGGACCATTCCAGGCAAAATAATCTACACCTACAATCCTACATTCCTGCAAAGACAATCCCTGCATCAAATCAACAACAAATAACTGGACCTGACACATCAATTCTGCAACACTCACAGTGAAAACAGAAACTTCTCCTCTCTTTCTCCAGCGATGCATTACTTCACCTCCTCACTCAGACAAACATACAAACCTCCTTTGCCAGTTTCTGTCCCTGCTCAGTAGCTATTGGCTTCTCCTTCATGTCGTTCAGTTTGGCAATAGTCTTGGGGTCATCACGAAGGTCAATCTGAAAGAGATCAATCAATCAATCAAAACTTTATTCATAAAGCACCTTTCAAACAAATCAATTGTAGTTCAAAGTTCTTTACAAGCAATTGACAAAATGTAAAAAAAAAAAGGATTAATAAGTTCACAGACCAATGCACTCATACATTTTAAATGATTACAAAGTAAATGATGCAACAAAAAAAATGTTAATATACAAGAAAGAAAGAAATAAGAAGAAAGAGATTATACAATAGATATTTATACAAATTATAAAATGAGATGAGGGATTAAAGTCAACACTGCTACAGTTTTGATATGAATTATAATGACATACATGTCTAGTTTGTCAACAGCAAATCAGTTATTGCAAAGCTTGTAAAAATAACCATGAGTTGAGTCTTCACTGTATAACAGTGCTTCTTATTTTGACCCAAAGCTGTGTTGGCCCACACTTCCTGCTCTTATGCAAAGCCATTTCCCCACACACAAGGTTCCTCACTCTTCTTTTTATTCCGTGCAACTCTGAGCAACAACCATTCAGTAATAACCTGTTGTAATGAATGCTTCCATCTGCACAGTGCTACAGGGAGGAAACCTGCAGTAAACAGTATCCTAATTGGTGTGATCTGTGTTGGCGAGGCTCACTCTTATGAAGTAACAGCAACATCCGCCCCGAACAGCAGCGGGTGAGTTATGACCAGAGCTGATAAAAGAGCAGTAAACATCAGCTGACACGAGATAAATCAGACACCCACTACATCCTCCTCATCACCACTGGGCCTTGGCCGCACTGGCATTTGGTTGCCAGGGAACACAGACAAAAATTGCCCACAAGTAAGAGGACGTGTTGCTTTTAAGGCTTCAGAAATCAGCTATCTCTGGTGAGGCATCCGTTGAAAATCATTAGGCCATTAGCATATTTGCATACTTTAATTGCTGGTTTCAATAAAATATGATTAAAGAATAACATTCTAGGAAGTCAGGACTACAACAGCAAGCAAATGGCAGTTTACTGCAAAATGAGCCAGATCAACCTGAGGCCTCCCGCAAGGATTGTACTGGCTGTTCGGGATGGACCATAAAACAATACAAATAATTATTGTGACATAAATCTATTTAGTCAGATCAATAGCAACATAAAAACATTTGAATATATCTCTATAAGGGCCTTACAATATATCGGTCTTAATACAAGTCTTGAATTTTTTTTATTTTCAATAAAGTTTATAGTTAAACTGTAAGATATCAATCCTCCATTACATTCCTTTGTCATAAGGGTATGATAACAACATCACACAAAATATATATATATCTATCAACCAATATATCAGTATCGAAAATCTTTAACTATCTAATTTACATATCGGCTACAGAAAATCCCTTTTGGTTGGGCTCTGATATTGATATATTGCTCGTGCATATGGAATTGTCTGGTATGACCTTTTTTGTGATCATCATTTAATTCAATTAAATTTGTATTATGACGACATACAGTATACAGTATATATTACCATATGTCCAAACCCTGTTGGTTGGTAAACATCTTTTACTTTAGTAAATCAACTCTTCCTTGCCATGGCTAAGATTCAGGGCTATGAGGCAAATCTGATTTGTTCCTGTTTGTTATTTGCACAATGATAGAATGATTCAGATTTTTAAATATACACTCATAAAAAGTGAGCATGTGTAATTGGAACCCAGGAAATTTCTGCCCACCTCTACAGTTCCCCTCAGGTCTGGAGCATTTTATCTGCTCATTGGATTAAGTCTCACAGCTCTGCTCAAACAAGCAGCAGCTGCAAGAAGCTGTTTTCAACATAAAACTCTGACCAATCCAATGTACACTATACCTGCTCATCCCAAAACAACACACAAGGTCCACAACTAGCCGATGAGCTTGGTGGAGCATTTAGCAGCTAAAGAGTCAGTTGGTGGACTGTGACCAGAAGAAGAAGAATATTGAACTTGTATCCTCCAGGTGGCCAGAAACAAGACTCTAAATAATTCACACAGAAACACAACATAAAGTTTCAAATCAGTAAGTGAGAAATAGAAAAGTGTAGAAAGTGTACAGATGTATCCAATGATGTTAATGGTTCCTAGATGATCCAGGCATATAACCATAAAATCACACTCGAGCAGCAATTTGAAGAACCGTGTCATTAACTGTGTGTCAGGGACTAACCTGGGTGCCAATGAGCAGGTAGGGGACACTGGGGGCATACTCCTGCAGCTCGGGCACCCATTCCTCTCGAACGTTCTGGAAACTGGCAGGGTTCACCACAGAGAAGCAGATGAGGAAGACATCGGTCATCGGGTAGGACAGCGGCCTCAGGCGGTCGTAGTCCTCCTGCAGGGAAACAGGACACTTATGGTTAACGCGGACAGCAGAGAGAGGATGAGCGGTCAGGATGGAGGAGGGGGGGGGGGGGGGGGGGGGACAAAAGAGCCAATGAGAAGACATAATTCATTTCCTTTTGTTAACATCTGAGAAATTATTATTCATGAATTATTAAAGTGTATTAAAGAAAATGAGCTCCCAATGCAGCCAGACTGTTCCTCCTCAGAGGAGCCACGAGAGCTAACTTTACACTGTGTGCACTTAGGTAGCTCTTTGGCTGTTTAATGCAAATTATGTGGACTACTGTAATATTACACATAAACAAACCGCACTTGGAAAGGGGTTATGAAGAGGAAGAATGTGAAGATGACCTTCACCAGAGAGCTCTCACATCCTAACGAAAAGATCTGCATTCCTCCGAGGCGAGCTGAGCACAAGGCATCGCCACAAGACTCCGACGACACACTGCCATCTCTGATATTTGTGTGGCGTAAATGGATAGTTCACAGATGCGACACTGCCCTTTGTGCGTCAGATCAAGAGCTGCCTTGTCCCCAGCAAAGATAAACCCTTCTGACAGAGTCTCTAAGTCGCACACACATGAATATTCATGACCCATCTCACTTCTTCATCTGATGGTTACATGGTTTTCTGCTACAGGCTTGAAGACATAGGAATCCATGAATCTCAGGTAATTGGACGTGACTCAGGCGGACTAACCCGGACCACGAGAATCAATCTCACTCTCATGTCCTGGAAATTTATCGTCCACATCCCTGAAAACAAAGCAAAGTGGATACAACGTCCCACTGTGCCAGAGTTGTTTCTAATAGGACAGCTGAGAGCTGGCATGGCAGTGTCTCACTCTGATGCCTTCAGCCAAACACACACACATCACAGCCCAATACCATCACACTGCTATACCCCAAGAGACTGGGCCTTCTCACAGAAACGATTAAAGTAATAAAGTCAGAAGATTTTCCAAACAACAGAGGATCAACTAAGCAAAGGTGTCACCTTCCTGCTGCCTGTGTAATGAATTAAAGACACACCGACTTTATGTGAGACTGAAGTAGCTGATAAAAACAGAGCAGCAGTCTTCACGCCTGTGCTTGTATCACAGATGACTCAACTACAACTCACTGGAGTGGGTCAAGTGGATGATGTAGCTCAAAAATGTATGAGTCGCTCATCCTCTTAGTTCCAAATGAGTGAAGTATTTCACAGCATCCACAGAGCTGCCTCAAGCAGGAAATGACTATAGCTGCTTTCAGGCATGTACTGCACGTCTAATCTCCAGACATTCTCTGAAGGGTCTGTATGTGAGAACGCATATGTCAGAGTGAGAGACAGACTTTGACCAGAGTTTCTCTAGCCAGCTCCCTTGTAGAAACTCAGAGGAATGTCCTAGTGAGCCAATGTAAGAAAACTAGTGCTAGTGGGTGTGTTGATGATGTTTCTAACAAGCGACAGACGCAAAAACAAAAAGAACAAAAAGCATACAGAGAGAGCTTTTGCTGATGTGTCGATGTGCTGTAAAGAAAACATGTGATGTCCGCAGCAGAATTAATACGTTACGTCCTGCCTCTGCACCCCCCCCTCACCTGAACACTCTGGAGATTTCTGTGCCCTTGTGAATGTGTCTGAGTGGAGAATCTCCTTCTGATTTCTTTGTGTGTATAAGGCAAACTCCAGAGAAAGTCCACACCCAATTGTTCAAGAGTTCATGTCTGAAAACAGCTTATCTCTACTTCCTGATGTGATAATGCAGAATCAGAATTAAAAACCATCTGGTGCTTCAAACAAGCTGAGATACTTGGCTAGTTCAGATGTTGCCTGTTTCTTGGTATACTGGTTAGTTTCAATCTTTAATTACCATGATTACTGTGGTAATTTGGTTTGCAAAGAAACAGCATGAGCAGCTATTGCTGTTGACATACTTTGTTCATAAGCATTGTGTTGTTAAAGTTGCACCTGGTGTTGATGCTATATTAATATTTGTATTCATATTAAATATATTACATATAAATATATCTAAAACTTAGGGAAATTACTTCAGTTTGAGTATCAGTGTATTTTGAACATTTTCAGCACATCATGCCGTGATAATATTGATAGGTGGGATAATTTTGGTCAATATAATGATGATCTGTAGTTTGAAGTGAGCTGAAGGAGCCGCAATATGAATGAAATCATCTGATTCCAAATAGTCATGTTAAGTCATAGATTTTGCCATACAATATACCATGTACAGTATGTCTTGGATTTAACTTGAGACTGTAAGAAATGTGGGACCCAGTGTTTCACCCGTAACTAGAAATAAAGTCAAAATATCTCATATCTCATAAATTTAATTTATATTATCTCAGGGAGTATAGGTAATTGTAGCCAATGCTGCAAATCCATGAGCAAGACGGATTCAGCAATAGCTGAAATAACTCAATATTCAGGTATACTAATATTGCAGTGTAAAATGATATAGGTTGCTCACAGTGTTACATACTGTAGCTGCCTCATCTGAATTAAAGAGCACCTCTGCTTATTATATAAAATACATCATTAGGATTATGAAGCTTCAGTGAAATTGCACAGAACAAAGATGGCAGATTGTCTGTGTGATTCGGCTCAGCAGGTTGTATAGATCGATCACATTCTACATTTGCGTCACAGTAATGAATTGGAGCAGGGTTAGTGTATGGAAAGACTATACATACAAACATATAGACACACAAACACATACACAGGTTTGCACAGCTATCCTTATTAGGACTTTTTATTGACCTCCATTTATTGTTGACAGACTAAACAAAACCGTATCTCTAACCTTAACCATCACCAGTTCCTGCCAAACCCAAACCCTAACCTAACTACAACTCACATTTTACCCCTGACCGTAACCAGGAGCTCAAAAAGGATGTTTTGCTTCATTAGGATCAGTCTTTGGTCCCCGTGAGGTGTGCTGTTCAGGACAAGGTCAGTGTGACTGCTGGTTGAGGTCCTTAAGTGGTACCAAAAACAAGTGTTTGTGTGTGTGTGTGTGTGTGCTCTTGTACAGATATCTTTGTGAGGACCATTTTTAGTCTACAACAGGGGTCGGCAACCTTTTTGACAAGTGCCAATGTGAACATTTCTTTATATTAAGTTTTATTATTGAACCACATTAATATTTCCAACAGACATGTCATTTTATTCCATCCATATTGGCTATATATAGAACAACACTTGTTTATGTTTATCTCATTATGATTGCAATAATAAGTTTGTCATTAACCCCACCAACCACACTCATTCAGAATTGCGAAAGCTTGCTTCAGTCGCATGGTTTTTGGCAGTGGCAAAGACTTTGAGAGAGTTTGCTTCCCATACCTGGACACTGCACATTTGATTGATTCTTCCTTGTCTGCCTGATCTTTGAAACTTCTTTCGTGCTTTCTCAAAGTTTCGCTTAACACTGGACGATCGGCACACAACATTTTCAAAACATAAAGGTGCACACAGCATGGTCCTTATGAAAAACAAAGCCACAGTCTTCTGCCCATGAAGGGATGAAAGTTTTAGCTAGCGGGCATGCCATCACCAATACACCTGAACGGCTGCACTTCACATTGAAAATGTGGGAAAGTGCGAGCAGTGCCGGCTGGGAGGCTTCTTCTTATTGTTATTTAATGGCGATTGGCATCGAGCCTATGGCGCATTACTGGCACCTAGTCGCTGGGAGGTGTTAACATCAATCAAGCTAAATAATACAGGCTGCGTGATGGCAAAACCTTTGAACATTTCTTTAATAAGAAATCGCCTGTGTGCCAATGATTATGGCGCCGTGTGCCAATGATGGCACGCGTGCCTTATGTTGCTGACCCATGGTCTACAACCTAGAGTGAGGACATTTGGGCCAGACCTCACTTTCTGGCCCACCTTTAATGGACTGTTTGAGGGTTAAGACTTGGTTTTAGGGTTAGGGTTAGAATTCGGTTTAGGTTAGGGTTAGGCATTTAGTTGGGATGGTTAAGTTAAGAGCTAGGGAATGCATTATGTCAATGAGTGTCCTCACTAAGCCCGAAGTACAAACGTGTGTGTGTGTGTGGGTGTTTGTGTTCAATTGAAAATGTTGGGTTAGGGTTAGGGTGAGTTGAGAAATTTGACTTAACAAATTAAAACCCTGAATAATCGAAAATTCATCATAATGATGCAATAACTAATTGCAGTGGAGATGTAATGTGATGTACAAGCTGTAGTTCACACACTCATCCTGCTCAAACATCATTCTCTTCTCAGTATAACATCATACTGACCACACGTCAGATACGACTGTACTTTAGTCCATCTCAGAGCATGTATCAGTACACGCCATACAATATATGCATTTACAAACACCATGTGCTTTCCTGTGAATATATATAGATAGATTATCTGTCACATGGGATCAACTCCTCTGTGTATTAATGTGTCTGTGTTCATGACCTTTGCTTGCAAGTGAATTCTCTGATTCCCCAATGAGCACCAGTCGTAAAGGAACACAGTGTAAGCCACTCAGCAGTTTACTGTAAACAGGCCTCTCACACTGTTTCCTCAGTGCACCCCTGACACATTACCATAGACAGTAAGCCCGTCAGCCACACAGAGTGGATTCACTGAGGCACAGACTGAGTTTATCCTCCCACGTAGCTCCAGTCTTAAGTTTGATTAGCACCCCTCAAATGTTTACACGCTGCTGTTTCAGTGCTTTGGATGAAAGTTTGCACCAGAAGCATGGTCTGCTATTCCACAGTTTGTGTGCACATCACTGACACATTGCATAACAGTCTCTCCAAGGCAGTCAGGAGTGTCGAGTAAATATTATGACCGGTGAAGAAAGGACTGACTGAGACTAAATGAAATGAGAGATGGTGTAGTGTGTGTTTTCTGAAATCCTAAACACTAACCTCTCTACATACATTTACATCATGCAGGGTAAGACTCAGCGTCTTCATTTGGACACTGTGTGAGCTCCGCTGTGTGACTGTGTTGACTCAGTGACATACGAGAGCTATAATATCAGTGAGTCATTCCCAACTCCATCACCCCCTCCTTCTACCTCTTTCTCTCTCTTTCTCTCTCTCCTTTTCTTCCCCTATCTCATCCTCCGGGCTCTGTAAACTGGCTATGACAACAGAGTCAGAGACGCCGGCTCTAACATGGCTGCCGGGTGGGAATGCAGGCTTAGAAATAGCTGCTTTGATTCGCAAAGATCTGTCACTGATCTGAAACTTGAACTGCATTTAACCACAGGAGTGAAACAAATCAAAGTAAGCTAGTTTCTACTTTACAGGCTCATTAATGGTAATTAATAATCATTAATCACAGCACCAGCACTGTTACATGCCATTCATGTATATTCATGCCTTCATATCCATGATCCATTCAAAAATCTAACAGTTAACATTGCCTGTAGTGGCAGTGGCATACACATTACAGAAATTAAGAGCTTCATTAGGAGAAACGCTGGCTAACCTCCAATGTTCCAATATGAATCTAGGTACTAGAGATGATCTAAAGTTTTTCAAATTTTCAACGATTAATCAATTGAAGCATTTTGAAAAATATTTAAAAGAATAATTTTACAAATTTTACCTGCAAAGCTTAGATTACTCTCGATAAGATGTTCCATCCAAACGGTTGTTGAATGTCCTCTGTGGCTCCGCATGAGCTTTGTCAAGTCCCTGATGATGTCATTAGGACTTATTTTAGCTTTAGCTCAGAGACAACAGGTTGTCAAAGGATGAGGCTGCAATGTACTGTATTTCATTTCCTCATGACAAGACTAAAAACAGCAATTAACTGATCCCACTAACAAGTATGGTCTGTGTAGCTGAAGCCTGACTCAGCATAATCCTCTTTGCCACAGAACTCTGTGAAAACCCATCAGTGAGTCACAGTGTTGCACTGTGTGACTTTTGATTGTCTTACACACACACAAAACTAGTGCCCACTGTCTCGACAACAAAATGCTTAAACCTAAATGGTCGAAAGTGTGCCTGTATTTCAAGCAAAAGGATGATGACACCTGGACGTGCATCAAATGTTTGAAAACAATTCTGTGTAAAAGGAGGAACACGACAAACTTAATGACGCACATGACACATATGAGACCCGTTTGAAAGCAGAAGGATGCTCCGTGTTTGACTGCTTGTGTGACCCCCATGTAGTACATCAGCCAGCAGTATTGGTTCCGGCACACTTAAGGCACCTGTGCCGTGTTAATAGTATCAATTTAGCACCAGTATTGGAAAAAAGCCAAATAAAACCCTTTGATAAGAAACCATTTAATAAAAGCGCAATAGAGGTGCTGGTAAGATAGCCAATAGGTGTAGTTCCCAAAATGTTAAACTATTTTGCTAATTCAGCAAATTGTTTTAACTCTGCCAAGGATGTTATATTTTCATCGGCTTAATGTAAAAACTAAAGAACCAATATTCATGTAACCCATTACATTTTTGAGTGGACTCTTTATCATGACAAGATAGGGTGCTGGTCTCGGTGGAGGAACAGAATGTGCTTTCCAAGCATCCTTAATATAAACCATATGCCTTGGTCTCTCTGAAAGTGTGATGGGCCTTTTTTCACTATTCTGAACCTTTTTTACACAAAAAGATGAATCAATTAGTTGAAACACTCATGAAATCATTACATGAGTAAAATACTCACTAGTACTGAAATTGTTCCTACTACCATACAACTGAACTGAGGGCTACTCTAAAGTGTAAAGTTTCATGTTGAGAGTGTGAGCTGAGGCATGTCTATAGTGTTCCTGTTCCTCTCTGTATGAGCAGCTGAGTGGTGAAAGGCTGCCAGCTGAGAAAACCCATTTCCAGTCTCCACCCTCCAACCTTCACCCCTAAATCCACCTACCCACCCCCTCATACCAACTGGGACATCTGAGGGTCACTGGGCCACTAAGGGTTGCTTAAAGACTCCGACTGTACCAAACACAGAGGAGCGAGGGGGTAATGACGGTTGAATGTGAGGGAATCTGAAGGGCTGAGGAAATGAAGAACAGTCCTGCAACAGCGAGTGGGTTAATAGGGCAGCAGGACACGGACCCCAAAGGGTCTCAACTCCAAAGAGAGTCTGTCCCTAAAGCATTGCCATGGCTACTACAGCACTGAGCATCCACTTCCTGTTTCCTCCTGCACCTCCTCAGGCAGCAGCGCTGGATTTTCTTGAGTGCAGCAGGAGCAGCAGCAGGAGAATGAATGAATAAGTAAAGACTTTCCCCTCTGTTCACTCATAGGATTCAGCTAAACAGACTTTGCAGACCTTCCATATGGAATAATTTAATAGGCAGCGGCTGGCAGAGCAACGTGGCAGCGCGCAGACAATAGCAGGCGGGGGGGCCGTAACAGAGGCAGACAAGGCGCAGTGACACCCGGCTAAATGCCGAATCGTGATTATGTGACCTGACATGTAACACCGGCGTGACGGTGTGGAGGGGCATCCGATGAGAGCATGACGGCAGCGTGTATCTGTAACGCTGCTGATGTGCTTGTGGATCAGCAAAGCATTGTGGGAGCTATGCAAGGAATATAGATATTACAGGGCGCTTGAAGTGTAGGACAGGCCAGAGGTGGAGATGGTGCAGGGAGATATTTAAATCAAAGTAAGTGAAAGAGACAGGAAACTGAAAGTAAGGCGACTGAATTTATCCAGTTTCTGAGTAACCCCCCCCCCATTTGTCTCTCACTCTCTTCCTCTTTCTGTTTTCCTCTCACTCTTTCTCTCACTCTATCCCCCCTCTCTCTTTGGGGCGCCAGGTCTTTGATCAGATGCTGCAGCTATAAACATTACCAGCTGGCCTTGTGCTCCACATAAAGAGGTCAGGCGAGTTGGAGGCGTAGGGTGGAGGGGCTTCATTTCCAAGAGCAGTAACTCTACCCTCAGCGGCCGGCAGCAGCCGCAGCAGACATCTGGGAGAACTTCTCCATTTCAGAGACGCTCTGAATCAGCTAAAAACAAACCCTGCTCTGACACACACACCCTATCAAACACACCAGAATAGACAATAAGGTTGTGTTTCTCTTTTTTTACAAACGAGTAGTAACACTTCTACCATCTGTTTTCTGCAGGACAAAATACATCGCAGCCACAGGTAGCTGCTTGGCTGGGAAAGAGGAAGGATGACAGTGATTTGCTATTCATGGACTTTGTGCATTCAGCCTTCACAGACGAGACAAACGGCTGAATATTCCCCAGTTGACCTTTCAGTGCTCAGCTTTCTTTTCCAAGCAGCTGCTCACATTTCAGATTGTGACTCATTCTGACTTCACACAGTTAAACCTGGTCCTGAGGAAAGTGTGAACTATTCAACATGTAGGTTGCTGCAAAGGCAGGTTAAAGGTCTTGGCAGAGAATGGGTGCAGTATAGATGAAGTGAGTCCAAACTTAAAGGTGTAAAAGTCATAATTACATTCAGTGTTTCTAATCGCAACCCAATCATGTGATATAAAATATGTGCTGAATCCATTTCCTTCCTCATAACATTTTTTAAAACAGATTTTTTTGGAATATTTTGAGTTGTGCAATGTTTACATCCAGCTATTCACTAGCTTGTAGTCTTCTTCTCTTTTTTTACTTGTTACTGCAGGAAACTGTCAATCAGCGAAATAGTATCTAGCACGGTTATCTGCGTGCTTGTGCATCCTTGTAAAAGCAAACTCATTCTTAGAAATTCTGCACAAGGTGCCTTTAATGTTCATGTTAAAATACAGGAAAATGCTCTTCTCAGAAGACACCTGATATGGACAATCAGGACTACAGCTCCTCCTTGTGTATTAATGATTCAAGTTTACATCTAGTATAGGGCTCCTTAAACCTGGTTATGATCTTCAACTCATAATCAATCAATCTAAAAAATGAAAAAATAAGAAAAGACACACAATGTATTTAAATTGTTTGATTTGTGTAGCTTAAAGTCCTAAACCAAAAGGAGGCCGGGTTACAGATATTCTGTCTACTATCACAAATGATTGATGATCTGAAAACCTGAAAGTAGTCATTTTTGCAAAACGAAATTCAATTAACAATTCAAAAACTTTACAAGGTTTTTGAGCAAATTTATTTCCCAGTTGTTACTGGCATTTACATTTTGTGATGTAACATTTGAAGCAGACTAAAACAGTTAAATAAGTAAGACTTAAAAAAGGGAATCATGGAATCTTTAAGTCTAAAGTTAATCAAAATGTTTCAGTCATTCAGCAGCCAAACACTTGTGACCTTCTCTTAACAATTCAAATGAAACACTGTGGTATAAAGTTGATCCCAACACTGTTACACAAGTTCCCACAAATGTGCTGCACTTGTATTTTGCTTTGCTCTGACCTTCAGTCCAGTTCACCCCAAACCAGCTGAGCTTCCCTTCATCATGTGAAGCCTCCATCTATTTGTCTTTTTCTCGTCATTCTGATTGAAACCTACAGTTCTACTTCCTGTTATTGTGCTAATAGTACATCAGAGGGTGAAGTACCACAGTTTATTCTAACACAGGGGGTTTGTAAGTCATCGGCACATGAAATAATTGTTTGCTTTAACTTCCAAGGCTTCATTTACTTCCATTAGTGCAGAAAAGCTACAACTTAATTAATTTCTTAATCCCTGAAAAGGCCTCGTTCTATGCCATTTGTATAATTTGTGAGTATTTGGTGACCTAATCTTTTGATTTTCACTTTTGACAGATTACCACTGTCAAGAGTACCATTCATGGATTTGAACTGTTCAAATTTCAAGACAAACTGGGGAAAACTTTTGATTGATGAAGTCTTTCTGACCACTCCAAGCTCTTTACATTGGCCATTCACCCATTCATACAGTTTATATAAGTGCACTTTCTCTATCATACACTGTCAGGAGCAATTTGGGGTAAAGTATCTTGTACGCATGTTGGTGCTTGAACTGATATCTTTGTGAGATTAGTAGAGTGAGAACATTTTGGGCGGTCCTCACTTTCTGACCCACCTTTAATGGGCTGTTTCGGGGGTTTAGACTTGCTTTCAGGGTTAGAGTTATAATTAAGTTCAGGTTAGGGTAACTGTTAGGATTAGGGCCAAGGGGCAAGTGTCCTCACTAAGATAGATGTACAAACAAGGGTGTGTGTGTGTGTGTGTGTGTGTGTGTGTGTACATGTATGCACTGGCTCTTGTGCTGAGTGGAAACACTATTGTGTGTGTGTAGCACAGTGCATAATGCAGTTTTAACTCTTGCCCGCTGAATGGCACATTGTAAAGTAAAAGCCCAGGCATTAGCCGGCCCTGTTAACAAACCTGTGACATCACTACTGGACATAGGAGCCCTGTTCTCCACATAATAGAACTATTGAAACCCCTCCACTACCATAACTGCCCATGGCACACCAGACCGTGGCAGCCAAGCCACGAGAGAAAACCATCACCTGTTGCAGCTTAGTGTCTGGCCTGAATGTGAAGCCTGTGGGCGTGTTGGGTAGTTACTAGTCCCAGGAGCACATGGGGAGGCCGGGTTAGAGATAGAGTGGGAGCAGGAGTGTGTGTGTGTGTGTGTGTGTGCATGTGTGTGGTGTGTCCTTGACATGCTTGGCACCCGGCCAGAGTAGAAAATAAACTGTACCTGACCGGC
Organism: Verasper variegatus; assembly: GCA_026259375.1. Lineage (NCBI taxonomy): Eukaryota > Metazoa > Chordata > Actinopteri > Pleuronectiformes > Pleuronectidae > Verasper > Verasper variegatus. The sequence goes on from CM048050.1 coordinate 4,388,898, forward strand.
TGTGTCATACAGTCCCAGCAAGTACTGTTTTCCACCGACGTTGACACTCACTGCAGGAGAGAAATGACAAAGAGCAGTTGAGAGGAGGAAGGAGGAAGGGGGTGGGGGTGGGGTGGGGGTGAACAGGGAAGGAAGGAGAAGAGAGAGAGCGAGCAGGGGAGGGGGGGTGATCAGGGTCCCCCAACCCCTCTCTCTCTCTCACTCTCTCTCTTCCTCCCTCTCTCTGCTGTGGAGAAGGCAAACAAGTGGTTTTGATTATAGCAACAGATGCAAGCCAATGCAGTTGGAGAAGCAAAGGAAATTCACTCAGGCATTTTCTTTTAGAATCTTCTGCCCTCTGGTTAGAATGAATCCAGAGGAAATCATTAGACAACAGCAGCTCAGCACAGCGCCATGTTATTATCATCATTGTTATTATCATTATTATTATTATTATTATTAGACAAATAGAATAATAGAAGAAGTGGATTCATACCTGCATAATGATCAAACACTGTGGGGACATACTCCTCGGGAAAGGCGTCATTGGCATAGCTCATCAGAAGACACGTTTTGCCCACCGCACCGTCTCCCACCACGACGCATTTCAACATGATAGTGCCGGTTCCGTTTGCCATGATGATCCCGACCTTACCACCACCATCATCATCCCCGGCACCCGATGCCCTGTTGTCCCGACCTCCTCCTCCTCCTCCTGCTGCCGCTGCTCCTGCTGCTGCTGCTGCTGCTGGGCGGTGATCCCGGCGCGGCGTGCGGGCATCACCAGCGTCGGAGGCGGACTGCGCGGCGCTCGGAGTCGCGCTGGAACCGCATCCTTCTCCCCTCCTCCTCCCCGCGGTACACCCAGAATTTCTCCCTGCAGAAGTTCCCTCTATTCACGGCTGGTGAAGCGAGCAGGGGGGGGCCTCAGCCATAGGAGCTGTCGATACGGTTTCCAAGAAACAAGGTACAAGTGCCGCTGGCCGCGCGTCGTGTCCGCTCCTCGGTGTGCCCCGCGCGTCGTGTCCGCTCCTCGGTGTGCCCCCCACGCCTGTGCGCTCACTCTCCCTGGCGCACCGTGCTGCTGCTGCTGCTGCTGCTGCTGCTGCTGCTGCTGCTGCTGCTGCTGCTGCTGCTGCTGCTGCTGCTGCTGCTGCTGCTGCTGCTGCTGCTGCTGCTGCTGCTGCTGCTGCTGCTGCTGCTGCTGGACAAGGTGGGTGCGCTTGGTGGAGAGGCGGAGCTTGGGTTTGAAACCAAGGGTCTCTGGATAAAGTACACCCCGCCTGGTGGGGATGTTTGGCACCAAGGACTGTAAGGAATTACATCACTAATATGAGAAACATAACAGAAACATAATTATGTTTGTGTCCCTTTATTAACTCATATTAAGACACAATGTGATAGCAGAGGAAATACAATAAAGTAATGCTTTTACCAGTTAATATGGCACAGCAAAGGCCTAGTATACTGATATAATCCTCTGATCTGAAGTTACAATAAATCCTCACAGGAACATCCTTGCTAAATTATTAGGGGGTCATTTTAAAGGCATGTCCTAGTAGTAGTAGTAGTAGGTCTACTGCAGTCTCACTCAGTCTCCATGAAGCCTTTAGACACAAAAGGCCTAGTGACAGTATATTGATTTAACTTTGGCTAGATGTGCATCTGTCTTGTACAGTCTAGCCCTTAAGAATAGCCCCCACCTGTTTGTTAAGTGTTGTAACTTAAGTCATACTCTGATTCTAAAATTAGGGAACTCTGCTTTGCACATGACTTTGTGGTCGAGGAGATGAACAGATGATCCATTCTATTCTTACTGTGCAAGAGTTCATCTGTGTGTGTGTGTGTGTGTGTGTGTGTGTGTGTGTGTGTGTGTGTGTGTGTGTGTGTGTGTGTGTGTGTGTGTGTGTGTGTGCAGGATGGATGGGATATGTGAGATGGGAGCGGGTGGGGAGCTGCAGATGGAGACGCCACAGGAGGAGGGAGGTATGTGTTTATGAAAGAAGGAGGAGGGTGGGGTGCAGGGTGTTGACCTCTGCAGAGCTCTGCAGGCCAGGTGTGGGCTGTCTCCTTGAATTAGCACACTCGTAGCCACCTTAATAAAGCACGTCCTTCTGCAAACAGAGGGGGAGCGAGCATGCACATGCCACACGTGGCTATCATTTTTCTCTCTGTCTTAATGGCTCCGCTGTCGAGGCCAAATGTTCCTAAAGTGCGAGTTAAAAACTCCGGAAAGCTCCAGGGGATCCCAAAGCCAGCCAACAAGTAATTCATGTAATAAGGACACGGGGGTAAATCTCACTGAGCATGACTCAGCTTCATAACATACATCTGCTCACAAGCCCTCTTTATAAAGTAAGAACATGCAAATCTTCAAGCAAATTCCAACCTTTTTTTACATCCACCTTTCTTACAAGACTTGGTGATTGAAATACTGTTCAAAATTATAAGCAATTTCATGTGTTCATAGATTACTCGTACTTATTCACCAACCATCTATTTTAATAGCTAAACAAAGAAAAATACTAATATCAACAAATTCGTGACCATGAAAATGCCTAATTCAAAACAAGTTTTAGAAGACAGGACATCTGTCAGGACCTTTCCCTGTCTCAGTGTTTCCTAGTTAAAACTACTCTCCTTCCCCCCAACAGATTCTCACGGATCTCAGGGTTGATGGTCCCTAAACGATTGTGAACTGTCCAATCAGCTACCGGGGGGCGTGGTCGAGGATTCTCCTGCTATCATCACATTTGACAGCTGCTGCAGCAGCTCACATGACCAAACAACAGTTACCTCATACATGTAGTACTCCTGCTGAAGGTGTTGCACTGGAGACATGGCAGGGCTGGGCAGGCGAGCCACCAGTGGGGGGTGGGTGGGTGAATGGTGAGGAGGGCTTTGAGGTGAAATGACAAAACTCAGCCTGCTGGGATTTTCCCTGATGGATGCGCCTATACACTGTTATGTCACTCCAGTATTAGTGAAAAGATGAGATATACGCTTCAATCAATGCTCAGTGTAAGGGAAACAACCACCAGTGTGCTGTATTTCTAGCATCATAACATTAGAGCTTTATATAAAACCATTTTACTGCCTGTGTGACACTGTTTACTCTAATGATATATCACAAATCTGTTGAATCTTATCATCTAGCATTGAGCCATAAGACATGGATGTTATATAATAATTATATTGGATTTTCCTGAGGAATTTATTTTTTATAATGATAAGACACATTTTTTTCTGTGTAGGATTTGAATATTTTTACTACATTTGTATAATGTTGCCAGATTTCTTGACAAAACATACACAGATCATCTGAGATAAATAGGTGTTAAATGTTAAGAGTTGTGCAGAGTATATTTGCTTTGGGTGGATTTTGCCTTTTCAACATTTACCTTCAACAGTCTGTCCGCCTGTTAGCAGGATTATGCAAAAACTAATGAAACAATTTTATTGAAACTTGGTGGAAGGGTGGAATTCAAAAACTTCTGTGGAGATTCAATTAAGGGGGCGGATGTTATGTTACGAATATTTCCTTGCCAAACTCCCTACCCAAAACCCAAACTATTTGCTGTTTCTGGCAGGCGGTTTGGCTCTAAAGGATGACACTGTCGGTTGGTGTGTCAAGACTGAAATATCTCAATATCTGTCGATATCTGTTGGTTCGCTTGGTAAATGTTACATCACAGGTCTGCTTGCCTGGCCGTGGACTCCTGTTCTCTATTATCCAACCAAAACAGCTTATCACATTGAAAGGAAATGGTTAGCACTGTCACCTCTCAGCAAGAAGGTCCCCGGTTCAAATCCCAGCTTGGTTGGGGTCTTTCTGTATGGAGCTTGCATGTTCTACCTGTGTTTGGGTGGGGTTTCTCCAGGTACTCCAGCTTCCTCCCACATTTCAAAGTCATGGAGATTAGAGTTATGTCAATTGGAGACTCTAAATTTACCTTATGTAAATATATTTGACTCTGTATGTTGGCCCTGACCTACACGACTATCTGTCCAGGGTCTTCCCCAGCACTCACCCAATGTCAACAGGGATTGGCTCCAGCTCCCCCTTGTGACCATCAAAGGACGAATGGATGATGCATATTTAATTAAATCATGCTAATTTACTGTCTTCAGTCTAATCTATATCTCTATTTAGGAAGTCCATTAAAAAAACAATTTGTCAAAGATCTTTTTATATTTCATGCTTTTGTGTTGATTCTAAAAGTTATTTTGTGGTCCTTGATAATAAGTTTCAGATGTCGCCTTGCCATCCACACATTTCTTTCTATCTCGTTAACATTCCTGTTATAATCTTGTGAGAAGTTACACATGTAAAAACTCTGCTTCTGAAGGGCAGATATTACATTCACGCAGTGTATCAGGTTTATTAGGTTGCTATACAGTAGGTTAGCTCTGGCAGGTACCAGAAGATGTTGCCGCCCAGGAGTTCATTAATGAGCCACTGACCTTATTTCCCATGTGGTTGACATTTAATATCAACCGTCTATTTCTGTATGGAGCTGAGTTTAAAGGGGGAGCTTTCAATAAAATGTAATGGTTTGCAGCATTGTGCACTTACACGTGCAACCAAGAAATTTAAACACAAGACTTGACTGTTCCCTTGATGTATTCTCAACCGAGACAATGATGTTTGTTTGAATATTAAATTGGGTTTAGGTGCATTTTATTCACATTGAATGAATGCGAATGAAAGTACACATATTCAATAGCATAGTATTACATCAGTGTATTTCCAGGAGGAATGTAGTCTGACCTGCAAGCGCTTCTATTTTGGGAAAAGCAAACAAATGCAAGAGACTCTCGCTCACATGTCTCCTATCCAGTTTCCAGATACTGTCTTCCTGATCGTGTCATATGCACGTATGATCACACATGTACAGACACACACGCCTCCTCCCTGTCACTGACCAACATCAATCAACGTCTTGCAAATGAAGAATGAGGCTGTGGACGGGAGAGAGTGTCGTGGTGCAATCACAAAGCTCTCAGATGAGCTCCTAAATTAGAGCTTGTGGCTAACGTGGACTCCCAGGGAGGGTTTGGTTAAATTACAGGCCATATTTTTAGTGAAGGTCTGGGCTTCATCCCTGGATCTGCCAACAGCTGAGGACCATCACTCACACGCCTGTCTGCCCCCGGTTTGTTCAACACTGGGGCTGTTAACACTTGTGTGTGTCTGAGTGTCTTTGGTGAGCAGGAGTAAAATTAAACCATTCCTCAGAAGCAGTGGATTTGATAGCTGTACGTGCATGTAACTATAAATAGTAGGAAGGGTTCTTATTATCATTCTTTGCTTAATAGTCAGGCTGGAGGATGAAATGAGAGTGTAGATGTTGTCTGCAGCAGAATGTGGGTCATGCCAAAACGTCACTAGACACCTTCGATCACTGACACACACAACCCTCATCACATGAGCCTCTCAGCTGAATACAAGCTCACGACAGCATGTCTGGAAGAAGGCTTATCGGGGACGGGGAAGGCCCTTAGTATTATTTTGTAACCCCGATACACATGATAAACACATGATGCTTCATACTATATGTTGATCCACTGTAACTGAGCATTGTTTTAGAGGTTTTTCTGTGCATCACTGCTGAATGTAACATGGTCACAATGGGGAAACATAAGCTAAATCATTTACTGCAATCAGAGACAGCTGATTAGCACCATACATATTTCTCTCATGCACAAACAGTTTAGTGGGTAAGGTCCTATTCACACTGACATCTCAAGGTCTTATGGATAATAATGTTTTCATGGTTACTCTCATGCATACGCACTCTCCCTTGTGATCACGTCACCCTGGGCTTAGTTTTCTCATAAAGGTCAACAGACTTCATCAGTATTTTTCACTTCTGTGTTCATATGAAACAAGATGGCAACCATTACATCTGGTATGTTTCTAAGAAAATGTATTCAACATTATTCCAAGAGTTGTTGATGGTTTGCAGAGGTATTGGGAAACAGATCAGAGTTATGTCCCCTCAGACTCTGAGTCATCTGCTTTAATTTTGATTGTGTGTGTGTGTGTGTGTGTCTTATATTGTATCATTGTATAAGATTTTGTTATGTTCATTGGTACCAAGCCTATTCCTTCCCCAAAGCTTCCACTGGGTGGCTTCCCAATGACTTGACTTAAAAATTTGCACCCTCAGGTCAATTTATCCAATCATTTATCTTCAGTTAATGATTAAATATAACGCAAGACTAATGACGTTTTTCATGGTAAGATGGACATTTTTACATCTGCCAAACATCTATTTTAGATTTGTAATTGAATGCATGTTGGGTTAGCATTTATCCCAAATTACTACTGTTTTAACCTGCAGCCTCAGAGCTACTGGCCTTTCCATGGAATGTACAGTAACTACTCGTTCGGTTTTCACAGCAGATACAGTGTTATTTAGCTTGAGTGTGTGTGTTTGTGGCCACTAGACAAATATAAGTCCAATGTTCACCTCGTGTTAAGTTTTGTTTTTGGCCTCTGTACGTCTGTATTTGGCTCTTTAGCTGCTTAACGCTCCACTGTGTTGACACATATTTGCTAAATTAGTTTTTCTCTGTAAACAGCTGGCTGCTGTGGGTGAGAACTGAGCTGATGAGAACAGACAGATGTGCTGTAGATATTGCAAAACCCAAATCTATGAGCTCAAAGATGCAAAAACCTCTTTAGATCAGGGTTTGCTGTAGAATCCTGTGAAAAGTCATGTGGTCCATTGATAGTTTAACTAATTTATTAAGATTTCTGTATATTCATGTACTAATAAATGATTGAGCATCACTCCATCTTGTCATCAATCTTTAAAAAGTCGGATGCACCCGTTCACAAGTTGTTTAAGTTGTTCATGCATAAATCATTTATTGCTGTGTTTGGCCTAAATGCTGAGACTTTTTCCACTCAACATTTCACCTTATTGATATAATGATATACATCTCTGGGGAAAAAAAAATCTGAGACCACTGCAAGATTATCAGTTACTCTGATTTTACTAGTTATAGGTAAGTGTTTATATAACATTTACAGTTTCATTGTATTTCTTTTAAACAACTGACATCAGTTCTCCCAAATTCTACCGACACTCGAAATAAAATGGCGGCCAAACATGTCGAGATGAGAATGACAAGAAACCAAATTGCAGTTGTCTCTTGAGTTTTTACGGAGTTGTACATTATAATAAACTTTATTTATATATACATTTTCCTGACAAGGTTACAAAGTGCAGAAAGAGAGAAAAGAAAAAAAAGAACAGCAATCAAAACAAGAGAAAGTTAATCAGTTCATAAAACAGAGGGGAATAAAACCATTTAATAAAACATAGTATGTCAAACATTCATAAAAGCTTTGGGGGATACCTTCGTCATATCTCAAAAGGAAAACTTTTCCAGATCTGGGAGTAGCCAGCTCATTGCAGTGGTTACATTTTTATGAAAAAGTGAAAAGAAAACACATATGTTTGTAGCTTCAGTCCAAAACGTCAATCAACATGAGTCTTTCGAACATCCTTGATCGGTTTTCCCCACAGCGGTCTGCATCTTGTTGATGGAGCATCTTGTTGGCGAACACCTGCCCGACACACATCAGACGGCGACAGTCTGCGATACATCCTCTGCTGAGCTATCTTTAGTGCGTATACAGAGAGCTGAAGGGCCACGTTCCCTCCTATTGTGTGTGTGTTTTCTGGGGGACAGGAACCTACGCCAGACACTGACAAAAGGACAACACCCTTCCTCCCATGCTGAGGATGAAGGCAGGAGGCCAAAACAGAGTAAACAACATGAGCACATTTCTCTGTTGTGGGAAACCGCATGAAGCCTCAGGCCCAACATCCTGTGAACTGTCTTGGGCTTTTTCCATTGCATGTTTGATAAAGAAATATGTGTTGGAGTCATAAGGTCAGGGCAAAGCTGTGGGCTGATACACACCGGGGCTTTGGCAGACGATGTTGTTCATCCTGAAAGAAAACTTTAACCCTCTGTGTCTTATGGTGGACAAACTCAGACTAAGTGTGGGAGAGTGAAAAGGAAAAATAAACGAGAGGGGCCTTTTCCATTAAGAGCCAAATTACAGAATAACTCCAGCTCTCTAACGAAACTAGAATAATTCATGAAATCTCAAAATATATATTTCCCTATTTGTCCCGATATTGTTTGTTAAATGAACTATAACATATATTTTCATGAAAACAATGTGACAATCTGAATGGGGGTCACTCGGAATGATGACCCTACATAGTGTCATAACTTCAATCTGCAGGTTCCCTCAGCTTTACAAAGGCAAACGGTGAGTTCAGATCATTGTAGAGTTTTGAAATCTGTGGCAGTCTCTTCCTTCTCTCAACTCACAGGCACCATCTCCTGGTTGTAGTGTGTCATGTACTTTTTAATCCTCAGTAAATCCATCACATCTGGACAAGAGAGGAATTTACATAATGGATTTGGTTCAGTTGACATCAGCAAACAACAGTCAAATCTTACTGGCTGTAAAGTGACTCAGAAAATTGGTTCAATAAAAAAAGAAAACCGAGCTATGCTTTATTAATAATGATTTATTTGTATAAAAGTGCAGAAAATCTTATAATAAACGTTATAAACAGCGAATAAATGAATAAATACATTAACAGTGGTCAGTGTGGAATAAATACAAAGGCATGTTGGGTTGTTGAGTTTTGAAAACATGCGTCCAATATTTCTGCTGAGTTTTTGATCTATACAAATGGCAGAATACAGAAATGACTTGAATCAAAATAATACATATGATTTCTGAGTGTCTATTATCAACAGAGTCATCAGCAGCAAGCCATTTTCTCCACAGAGGGGCGGTTCTCCAGTTCGTTTCCTCCCAGCCAGTCCTCGTCTAACTCGCCCAGGATCTCCTGCAGGGACAGCTGAGGCAGGGGTGCGAGCTGACCCAGCCCCAGATGCCTGGACTCCCCACAGCCTTCCGGAGCGAGCCCGCTCCACGAATCATCCAGCTTTGAGTACTGGCCATCTGGTGGTGGGCTGTTCTCCAGACTGACATCCCAGTATCCAGAGTCAGGGGTGTCCGGGCTGGAGGAGTGGGAGGTGGAGGAGGTCATGTACGCCTGCTGCTCTGCTGATCCTGGGTGCATGAAGGCTGCTGCCTGGCTGGAGCTCGAAGCATAGTTTCTCATCTCCAGGGGAGAGTGGCACCACAGTGGCGTGGAAGGGGGGGTTTGGCTGCCTGGCCGGGACCAGTAGCCCCTGCCCATGTGGGGGCTTGAGTTGCTGCTCAGCAATCTGCCCTGCTGGAACCCGTGCATGGAGCCATAATGTCCATGCTCCTCGATGGTAGAGTAAGCTGGAGGACAATGTCCATAGTAGCAGGCTTCCTCCATCTCCTCCTTCACCTGGGTTGTGTAGGCTGGTGGGGGGCCCTGAGGTGGTAGAGGGATGGGGCCAACCTGCGGCCCCCTGTTGGCGACAACATGAGGCAGAGGGAGAGCATCATGACCGGGGGAGTCAGTCTGCCACAGCGATTTCTTGGCCCCTTTGCACTTTAGGGTGCGAGCTCGTCTGTTCTGAAACCACACCTGGACAGGAAGGAGAGAAACAAGGGGCTTAGATTCAAAGCAGGACAGATAAAGTAAAACACACTGTGCTCTGTTAATGATTTGCTGGGCAGAGCACATCTAGTAGTAGTCAGCTGCCAGAGCTTGTTGTACTTGTTGACAGCACAGCTACACTGTGCTGTCAAACAAGATGCTGATAAAAACAGCTTGTGTCATCTCCATGATAAAGACATGAAATGATAGAGTGATAGCGGTATCTACAATTCTGTGCAGGATGAATTTGAAAACAGAGGCTTTGCATGATAAGAAACCACAGTGCAATGTGTAAAGCACACATCTAGGAACAACACTAGTATCACATTTCTTAAATAAAGACGATAAAAACTTATCTGAACTCACAGTTTCCCTTACTCCAAACAACTCAATTTAATTTATTTCATCTTAATATCTATTCCACAGATAAGGCGTTCTGTTATACAAGGTGTTCTGTGGTGACTGCTTACCTGGATGCGTGACTCTGGCAGGCCTGTGGTCTGGGAGAGGCTCTCCCTGAGGCTGATGCCGGGGTATGGGTCGGTTTCGAAGGTGGTGCGCAGCAGCTCCACATGCTCCTTGGAGAAGCTGGTCCTCTTCCTGCGGCTAGCGCTGCGAGAGGAGCCGCCACTGGAGCCTGCAGGTCTGGCATCATCTGAGGGGAGAGAGGAGAGCAGGTCCCACGTCAGAAAACGAATGTTGTGATGTTATTATGAATTCATCTGTTTTTCATAAACTTGTTATTGTATAAGAAGAATTGTCTGGTCTCACAAGGCTTCTCATTATGGATGCAACTGAACCACACACCTCACCACTGCAGAATGTTGAATTTGTACAATGCAGCGATACACATGATTAACTGCCTTTCATTTGATGTTTGCGTGGTTCTGTTGCTGTAAAATCTGAAGTTGTTTGTGTTGTGAAGCCTCTAAATTTAAGTTTATGAACTAAGAACAAGCGAGGATGGAGTTAGTGTCCAGCCCTGTATCCTAAACAAAAAACACTGATGCTTTTAGGGACTAAAGATGCAGTTTCTGGTCGAATAAACTGTTATTTCTGCTATGTTTTTTTATTTTCTCATCATACCAAACCTAGTTCTATTATTTGTAAAGCCCACCTAGGGAGTAAGTGCCAGCATGTTTGCACAAAGAATCTGAAATTCTGCCAATGTCTGAAACTAACTACAAGTCCCCCTGGTGCAGGAAAACACATCTACCTGGTGCAGCTCAAAAAACCACTGAACTATTTCATCTATGATTATAAAATATAAAAAGTTGACATTAAATACATGTTGATTAGCCAAACATATTTAAAGCAGATTGTTTCTAGTAGTAAAATCCCTTGTGAACAGATAACATCTCTTACCATTGCTGGAGTCCTTCCACATGGCAGCAGTTGAAGGAATGAAGCTCTGGACAGTGTGTTCCTTCACTGAGAGTCTGTGGAGTGTGTCTCTTGGCTGGTTCAGGGTACCTTTTATATTGATCACCTGAGGCCCCAGAAGGCCAGGTTGGTGAAGCCAGGACAGAGGGATGAGGGGTGTGGGTGATGGGTCATTGACAGAAGAGCTCTGTCCAGAGCAGGGCATTTCCAGCCCTGTTGTCACCTAATCACTATTAAAGAAGCAACAAGGTCAATGGCAAATGTAACATAACGTGGAGGATTTGGGGTAAAACCAAAGAGGGTCTTTCTGGAGTCGTCGATACCACTTTACTATAAGACGACCAACATGTGACTAGCTGTGTTTTTGTGCAGCTGAATATGTTGCATCAAATAGTAATCACACAAGACAAGGCCCAAACACACTTTTATTTATGTAACTTATTTTTTAGTTTATCACAATTATTTATATATGTATTATATGTATGTACTATATATATATATATAATGGAATTATAAAAAATGCAGATTTTACTTGTTTGTTTTTTCTTCTTGTGAGTATATGTGTACTTGGGGGAGGTTGTTTTTATGTAAGACCCTTTGTGTTACATTTTATTTGTATGAAAGTGATATATAAAGTCTGATTGATTATTTTAATCACAAGGTTCTATGTTGGTTAACAAGTAGTTTGCCATTGATGTATCTTATTATAGTAATTATTTTATTTTTAATTCAATATTAAATCAATATTTTTTTGAATTATCATGAATTCATTATTATTATTATTATAGTAGCCTTTTTAATGACAAAGATGTTTTCAAATATAAAATGGCAAGTTAAAACGAATGACTAGAGACTTATCTTTTAATATTTCAAAGCTTCCCTTTAATTTAAATTTGGCTCCTGGTGGTCATCTGATCAGTGTCAAACACGGGCGGCTTTGTAAACTGTTGAACATTGATTAACCAACAAAAGCCTCAGAGAAATATTTAACTCACACACTTCAGCTAGAACACAAAATAGCTGAGCTGAAGCCTATCAGCGGCTCCTGTTGTCTTTTCATGTGCAGAGTAGCTCCCCACAATCACCAGGAGAAAAACAAAGCTGGCTAATTATTCAGTGATTAATTGGACAGCTACTCCGTCCCACACACCGGCCTCATTTCAGCCAATGAACGCATCAAAGTGAATGTCAAGCTTGACATGTCCAGGCCATGGCCGAGCTGTTTGCAAACGCTGTGACCTTTAACCTAAATATGTCAAATTTTTCTCTTCTGACGTGCTGCCAGAAAAAACATGTGATTAGCTAAATGAAAAGTCGTCTTTTATCTGTATTTACACATGCAACATACAATATCGACAATGTAGTGTTGATCTGTAATAATAATCTCTCAGCTCCAGTTTGATGTCAAATGCATTGGAAATGTAAATGCAAACATAGAGAGGCAGAAGTCAAACAGCCAGCACAGGGCAAAGTGTTGCAACAGATTTGTAGTGTTATTATGTGCATTACAACACAGTGCAGCTTGAAGTCTAGCAGAGTTATCTGATGCTCCAACCATTTCTTTTTATCTTTATCTGGACAACCAGGACGATCAATGTGTGTGGAGACAGCTCCTGAAAGTCCACCAACTCTCCCTGTGCTTTATCCGAATCCTCACAAATCATGTGAATTATTGTGCCAACAGGAATTGTCACATAGTAAAGATTTTAATTAATCCTGGATATTCATATAAAAAAACCTACACCAAATATTTCACTATCTAAAATTAGTCTGATAATAAGATAATATAGGAAGACTCTTATCAATGCACCGTTTCAGCAGATCAAATAGTTGCCTTGGCCAAGTTTACATACAATGATCGAGTGATAAAAGCTAACACTGCTGCAACCCGAAGCCTTTCAGCTCATGCAAAATCCCTGTGAAGAGCTTATTTTAGTTTTGTCTCGACTCTGTAGAGATGCGTAAGTTAGATAAACAAAATGGCATGTGATCAGCTTATCGCTTCATGTTAATTTAAGAGTATAATCCTCCAAACAGGAAAACAGTGAGGCTGTCTGTCTGTGATTGTCGGAGACTCACATCGTGCACGAACAAAATAACTTAGATGCCACAGTTTGGATTTTTTTTATAATCATTCTTATCATATTTGGTATTTTTGACTAATAAAATATGCCTTTCACTTGAAATAGACAATATTTTCGATTTTACTAAATTACATGGCGAGAGGTGGTCATATTGTCGTAAAACTAATTGTATGAAACCAAAATGAATAAAATTACTTCTGTTGATACATAGCGAATAAATGTAATATTTTATTTTATTAGTGACAATATTCATCAGTTTCCAATAAAAATGTGGTGATAATAATTTTTTTAAGTAAAACTCAAACAGCCGGTGATATATTGTCCTTTCCACATCCTGTTCTCAGTTATGCATCTCCACACCTCCTTATCCAAAATAAACGTGCAGTCATGCAGTCTTTGGGAAGAGTTAAAACACACTGTATGGGTACTTATGTATGTATGTATCTAAGAAGTAATAGAAAAAAGTCTAAATTCATATCTTCACACGAGTGTCCATGCCACATGTCTTTAGAACACATCTGTGGCTATACTATAATAAGTTGTCTGTTGAAACAGCTCCAGATGTGTTTCAGAAAAGAAACACAAACACTTGTTTGAGCATTTGGAAACTGGCAGTAGGTGTCATTATCACAATTGGCCCACTTTATGTAACTCACGTAGTTTCCTTACTATTTTCACATTTACTTGTCCATATTTGTTTCTTTTTGTCCTGCACACATTTGTCATTTGTTTTTCCTCTGTCACACTGGAGCCTCCACATTGTCACAGCTGCAGGAGGCAGGCCCAGCAAAGGGCCACAAGAGGGAACCACTGGAGCCAGGTTGTGTTGCTGTCTGAATGTTTAATATATTACATGCATCGTAAATATCAAGAAAACGAGTGAAACCAGTTGAGTGGGGATTTCCACTTATGTAAGAGCCCACGAATAAACACACCCTGCTGTCAGACTCCTCACCGCGGTTTCCACACGGTCGCATTAGGGAGTGGGACCAGAGCAGAGCAGCCCCTGACAGCAGCAAACATGGCGACAAGTGATGGAGGCGATTATTTTAAAAGAACCAGCATGTTCTGGATCGTCTCGGTGACACTCGCGATGTCCTATTTCACCGTAAGTCAACTCAAACGAGGACAATAGAAGAAATGCGGAATGAAGGCAGATTGAGTGATTTTCATTTCCTTTTCAGACGCCAACGTGTTGTGTTGCCCAAAATGTCCTCCGGGTCGAGTTATTATTCTCTGTTACATCATATCTTCGTACTTTCCTGATTTCTGGGGACATTCAGCTACATGTTTTTCTTGACTTCCACTCAACACTTGCTAATAATGTTTTTGCATCGACAGGGTCTCTGTGGTTTATGTTGAATCTTATCTGGAGCCATTCAGGTCAACACACTTGTACAAAGTCCACTGGACAACTTGGCTGAGCTGGAAACAGTTTGCTCTCAAAATATCCTCGGGGACCGTAAAGCTAACACGTAGTCAGTAAATATTGGGACATGGTTATAGCTAATGTAAGTAAAGTTTATTTTATATAGCACCGAGATATTCAAAATTAATATAGAGCCAAAACTAAATCCCAGACCCTAGATATAACAAGGTGACACAAAGGTAAGTTTGAAAAGAAGACAACAGAGACTGCAGAACATATTTTCAGGAAGAGAGTTCTCAGGCGAGTGCGAGGGAAAACCTGTAGGCACTGATCCGAAGACCTAAGTGACTTCCTGGTGATTGGAGCAGGTCAGAGATGTATTCAGGGGCCTGACCATGCTACGTGTGTCTTGATATGCTGGTCAAATTATATAGCCTGATCAAATAAGATTCAGAGATTAGACTGTACAGCTAGAGAAAGGGAGTTATTACCGTGAGTAACCACTGGGGCAATGCTGTCTGGGGCTACGACAAGAACCTCAGTCTTATTTGTGTTTTAACTGTAAAGAGTTGTTGGCAATCCAATACTTTATGGCAGTCAGACAGTTTGCGTAGTGATGGTATGAGATGCCTTTTGAATGGTTAATAATATGGCCCAAGTGAAGTAAATATAATGCAAATAATAAAGAACCTAAGACAGAACCCTGATGCACACCACAGGAGAGAGCAACAGTTTCTGACGTGTAGGAATCAAGTGACACAGGAAAAACGCCTGTTTGATAAATAGAAGGAGAACCAGTCCAGAGCGCTCCCAGCAACACCCACCTACTGCCTGAGACTTTCGATCAGGACACTATGATCCACAGTATCATACGTTTCAACCAATACAGAACATTCACCCACATCAGCAGACATCATTTTATCATTGGAGACTCTGAGCAGACTGGAACTTATCAAAGATGTTATTGACAGACAAGGCAGCAGTGAGCTGTTTGGCAACAACCTTCTCTAAAATCTTTGAAATAAAAGGCAGCTGAGATATCGGCCTGTAGTTTAGGGGAAGGGATGGATCAAGATTAGTGTTTTACTAATGTATTTGTAGCTGCTCAATAAAAACGAATGCCTAAGAAAATATATTTGTAAAATGTCTTTAGAGTCGTCCTGAATGTGTTGTATGAAAACATGTAAAAGGATGAAAGGTGAATTGTCCACATAAATGGTTATTTATCGTGTACTGGCTGGTTTTAATGTTCACCACCACTCGCCACGTGTCCAGTTATTTAGACAAACACCAAACACGGATACAACCTGGTTAAATGTGTTACATGTTGTCATAAGGAAAAACATCATAGTTCAGTGTTTGACAGTTTAACCATAGCCTCTGGGCCCTTCCAACAAAAGCCCTTTGTCTCATCCACCATCTATAGTCCATGGACACATACCTGACATGACACTGTTGGACAGAGGAGGACAATAGCAGCATGACACAATGCAACATGTTAGTTGGACTTCCCTGTGATTCATGGTTAGTTGTATGTAACCATGTGTGTTTGACTCTTGTGTTTCTTTGTGCTGAAGAATATTAGGTGTGTTTTGTATATTGTTCAGTCTTATATTTAGGGGCATTTTCATACTAACTCCCCTAAGACCTCCTGGTTCTTAAAAACATGCACGTGTAAACATCTATTAAATGAATGGTACCTTGCAACTTTCTCACAAAGGAAATTTCAAGGCAATAAAATAATCTTTTGGAAAACCTACAGTTGAAATTTCTTGGTAGGGTTTTCACCTCTAAAGCTATTCATTGTGATCTGTGGCACCAAATAACTTCTAGATGTGACAGAACTTCATATTATTACCCAGAATCAATATTTCGCTGCACAAAAATGAAAAGCTAGTTTCAATGTATATTTTTTTAAGTATAAATTAATTTGGTTCTAAAAGTATTTACTTTTATGAATTTGTCTACTGTAAAAACGTTCAGCATTACTAATGCATGTTGCAAATTATCCTCAAGGATTCTTGGAAACTTTGTACAAATTTCAACCCAATCTTGAGAAAAATAAGCAGCTGGTGAGGCTGAGTTCACACAAGCAAAGAAAAATGTATTAAAAAAATAGAAACTTAGCTCTAAGGTACAAACTTTGAAAAATGTATAAACACAAACTATTGAAGTAGAGCTATTGGACTTTGCAAGGTCAATTTTCCCACGTGAAAATTATTGAAGAAAATCGGTCACATGAGTTGGAAAAAGTTGGGAATTCTGGCCCAAAAAAAATGACATTTATATGAATCTGGCAGAAAATTGATGGTGAAAAATGTAATATACAAATAAAACACATTGATATCCACATAAAAATATTGATTTCAGTGGTTTTCAGTTTGAATTCACATGATAAAACTTAAAAACTAAGTCTCGCCAAAAAACCCAACATGATGCAGAACTAATCCTCCTCCAGAACTGTAAAAAATTAATTAATATTACATTTCTCACAACAAGGCTGCCCTTTGCTGCACATACAGTGGCTGAAGTTATGATCCAAGCAGCTGTAAAGCTCATGAGTGCCACTGGGTTTCTTTCCAAACGGAGACAATCACTTATTCTGTAAAGAGACAGATGATAGTTATCATCAGCTAACCGTGGACTTTCCAATATTAAAATCTAAATGGACCACAACCACTGGGGCACTGCAGAGTCAGCTGTCTGCCATGAAATGCAGGTCAGATTATTGCTAAATTATCAACACAAAAAGTCCTGATGAAATGGTGCATGAAGACATTCCCTTCAAATCCCTCAGGAGACAAGTCTGACGTAGAGGAGCTCTGTGAAGGTCTTGTGTCAGAGCGTTAAACAGGCAGATGTGTGCTTTAAAGGTTTTTCTCTCAAAATGCACAGCACACGTCTACGTTTTATATGTTATTGATAGTTAATGTTGTTAACATGGTTTGATGCTGATGTACCATGTCTTGTGTTTTGCAGTGCACCGTGTTTGTACCAGAACAAATCCCATTTGAGAGCCTTGGTGTATTCGGCAGCTTCTGCAAACACCTTGTGGATAATTATGCAAACATTATGTACAAAGGGTGAGTGATGAAGCTTTCACTATATATAGAACATACGTTAAATTCTACACAGTGAATAATCCCGGTTACACCTTTCCTCTTCTCTGAAGAGTGTGATGTGGTCGACACTAATTTTGTTGCTCTCATTAGCTCTGCAGAAATGTAAAGATGTTCCTCATTAAAATAAAGACAACCACTTCCTCAGATTTTCGTGAGCAGCGTCAGTGACTGTCACATGATGCAAACTAAACTCACAGAGGCTGAAGTACACAGTTTCATCGACTCAAGCCTTAATGCTCTTAACTGTTAACAGATCGTTACCACTGGTTGTGAGCTCATTGTTGACTCTTCCACCAGCAGAGTGTTAAAGACGACAATCACGTGATGATGTTTTACTGTAGTCGAAGTCATGTGATGCACAGCAGTGTTTAATGAGGAAGTCGTTGAGTCTTTTGTGGTGGGAAACATGTGAAGTGGTTGATCTTTTAGGTTTGTCATGTGACTCCGGTTAATTCAACACTCAGCTGGTGTTGCTCCACTGTGCAGGAGGGTCATTTAAAAACATGGTGAATAAAGGGTCTGTGGAGTTGAACTCAGGTTTGTCTGTTACAGGTGGTTGGCAGCCTGGGCTATTCATGTCTTCGAGGCCATTGTTGCTCTCAGGATGTGCAGGTAAGAATGACGAGAAACTTTTTGTCCACTAGATGGCAGTGTGATTTAAAGGTTTTTTAATAAACTGGCTCCCCTCAAACTTCTATGATTAAACTGGGCCTCTTCTAAAGTTTCAACACTTTTAAAGCCTAAAAACTCAAACACACTCTTCACGCCATGTCAGTACTAACAAACAGCAGCTTCCCTCGTGTGTTTTTTACTAGAATAACCCCATTTTGTGTCAATTCATTATTCTGGATGATATTATTTTGATCATATTAGTGTAAAAATGTGAGATGAGTGCAATGAGATTATTATGTCCATCTAGGGTTATGATTGAGTAATATTTATAGACATTTTTGTTACATCTAGGTTTTTATTTGTTTTTAACTTTATTAAATTTTACCTGTTAATATATTACTATATTTTTTTATCACTGCACTGCACCAACCTGTGTGACAGGTGCTAAGCAAGTAAAGTTTCATTGATTAAGTAAATCATTTCTTCTCCACATCCCTGCAGCAACAAAGGTATCCACAACACAGCCACTCGCTGCCTGTGGTTCATTCAGACCTTCCTGTTTGGCTTCGCCTCCCTCGGCCTGCTCCTCAAGTACGACCCCGAGCGTCCCAAACAGAACTGAAAGCAGCAGCAGCAGCAGCAGGAGCCGACAGGATAACACTACATATGCTGAATTTAACAAGCCGGTTACCTCCTTGTGCCTCTTCTTCTTCCTCCCTGTCCTTTCTCTGCGAAATGAAATGAGATGCCCGAGCCTTCTTTAGTGTTAACACTTAAGTTTTGAAGTGGAGATATAACTTTGAATATGCTGTGAATAGTTCTCACTTTCTTGTGATAACATGATGGACTGACTTTTCATTCCATAGATTTTCTTAACATGATACCATACAAATAATATTTTAATAGTTTTTACTGATCACGTTATTACCAGAGCCTATTTAATCATCAGAGATTTTCTTGATGAGTCTCCCTTAGATGGATATTCAGAGATTTTGTATTTAGTGCAATACTGAGAGGAATCTTTAAATACATTTTCTTTGTACACTCATGTTGTTTACAGCCTGGATGGATGGTGGCATTAGGGATATTGTCTCAGCTGCTGTTATGAACATCAGGTCGGATAGGTTGGCTGCAGATGGTTAGTGCCACCAGCCTCAGAACAGAAACAAGAGCTGCTGCATGAAAATTCACATTCCTTATACCAAGATGCTTCGTTTTTAATTAAGTTCTCAATATTAACACTGCAAAATTAAAAGTCAACTGACAAACTACTTGAAATGTGTTTTGCTGAGTTTTTTTTACTCTGAATGTGTTCAGAATACTTCACTGTATTTGATTAATTTTACTAAAGAATTAACCCTAACACAATCCTAGGATTCCAAAGCCGTGCTTGCAGAAGTGCTCACAATGGCAAAGCTTAAACACTGATATAAGGTATACAGTTCACACTTTGTTAAGCTGGTCAGTTTGTTAACCTGATGGTGGCGTGAGAGGGAAAGGTCGCAGCATCGTTTTTATAATCCCCTTTGCTGCTGTCTTGGTTTATATCAAGATGACGACAGCAGTTCTGTATTTTATATTTAATTGAATGTGTCCAGGTGCAACTATGAGTTTTATTTTTTGCTTTAAAAGTTGCAGCCGCAGCATGTGTCTGTTTCCAGTGCTAAAGGAGATAAGTTAGGAAGCACTGAAGCTCCTTTCCTCATCATTTAGAGAATTCAAACAGTTCTTTTTATGGCAGCCGCTGAAATTCCTCCAAGTCATTTCACTCAGTTAAGAACCTTCCTGAGCCAAATGGACTATTCGAAGGCCCCATATGAACTGCAGCTGCTAGTTAGTAAATGTTCCCCTGATAAAGACACATGACTCTGAGGAGCAGGAAGTCTTTCTAGTGGTTGCTCAGGCCAACAGGAGCTGGCTAATGCTAACACAACTAAAACTACTCTCTCCTCACTTTGATGCAGCGCAATAATCAACTAAGGAGTAAGCTAGTTATCTGTCTAGCCCATAGCCTGTCTATAAAGATGGACAACATGAATGCTCCCCTGAAGTGAAGCCAAAGTGTCTCAATCCACCTGGGTTGACTGTAGTATAGATCAGAAATCCTGCTTCCTCCATGTTAGTTGATGGGTGATGGACCAAACCAAAAAGTAAAAATACACAAAGGAAGTTCAAAGATGTTTTTTTTTTATAATTTTCTGCTAGTACTAATTACACTGATGTATGATTCAAGTTTATTGTTCCACAAAGTTTGATTTTAATTGGTTATTTGATGATATAAAAACAGGATGAAACATCAGGATTGATAGCTGAGGCTGACTTCACGATTGGTCGAGAGCGTGTAGCGTTTGTATCTGGGATATTTTGGCTTCATTTCTTGACAGTGGGAGGAAGTGGAGAAATGTTGTCCATCTTAATATACAGTTTATGTTTTTTTTATCCGAGCACAACACTGTAGGTGTGTGAACCAAATTTCATGGCAATACAGCTAATTGCCTTTGAAGTGTTTCAGCATGAGTGAATGTGAAGTAATTATTCTCTCTTCATCGCTACAATAACCCCTGTTAAATGACACAATAATATTTAGATCCATGGTTCCACTTCCAGCAAATGGCTACGATGTACGTGTGTCACACACACACACACGTACAGTGTGACGTTGTCTGACTGAGGCTGCCTCAGCCGTAGCATGGGGTCACGATGTCCTCTGCTTATGAACTTAAGAGCATTAGCCCTTCTTAAACAGCCCAGTCTAGAGCCGTCTCCAGCTATTAATCAGGGATTGATAGTATAGAAATGGCGTATACTCTCACATCCCGTGTCTCAAGGTAGATTCTCTGTACTGATGCCAAACACTTGTTTGAACCATTTATAAAAAAGAAAAACGTCCAGGTTTTCCCTTTGCTTTCACCCCACCCCATCACCAAAGAATCACAGCGGGTTGTGGAGTTTGTCTAGGTTTATTTATCATTAACATGTTTACTTGGATTGACACTATATACCACGTCAAGACAGTATAAATAAATATGTACAACAGTTTAAAAAGAATATGGGTTTGGAAAATATATATTTTTTGATGCTGCTCTTTTAGGGAGTGTTATCAGCCTGCATCATCAGTGCATGATTTATACTCATCAGTGCATGATTAATGTTGAGAACTTGATTCTAGTCACACGGTGCAGAAAGCACAAAGCAGCAGCAGTAATAATAAAAGCAGGATGGATAATATTCACTATAATCTCAAGGCTTCTTGTATTAGGTTTGCTGATCAGCCATTTTCTTATTGTTTTATTTAACACAGTTCAATAAAGACGGTAGTGTTTGTTACGGGATGTGTTTGCAAGTGATCTTATGTCACATCCTTTTCTATCACGAATATAGTTTGTGATGTTGTGATCACCGGTCCAGCCAGCATATAGAAGGGTAGCGCTCAGTCAGCATCTTACGCAGCTGAGCGCTCTGTGTCTTATCCCTGGTCTCCACCACACACTCCACCTGTGAACACACAGACACACACAGACACACTGTTAGCCCTCTGATGTCACTCACACACACCAGAAGTAGGGCAGTGAGTGTGTTGCCAGGTAATAACGCAGCACTTCTCACCTTTTGACACCGCTGGTGAATAAAGCCAATTTGTCAGTGTGGACGGCAGAGGTAACAACGCAGAGCCACAAGATAATGAGACAATTCTATTTGTTTCCAATGCAATTTGATGATTCCATGAAGGTAAGTCAAGGCCATTCTAGTATCCAAAGAGAAAACTGGGTTCATGAATCCATGAATCTAGTTTATTTGCATCTTAATGAATCGGTCTCCACTTTTGTTTCAAGGAAGATAAGATTCTAGAGCGAGACTGAACTTTACAACTAAGTTTAATTCTTTAAAGGGAAGGATTCATTTTTGAATGCAAGTTCAGACAAAATTACTTAAATGTTTTGTTCATGAACACATCACCCTTCATAAAACTTATGTCACCTTTATTCATGTTTAATAAATAATGTTACTGATGTTATGTACTGATTTCCCAGGGAACAATTCCTGGATCCTGATGAAAGTGTGTCAATTTGGGGGAGCTTGATTGAATTTAAGTAGACTATTGGGCCTTGCTGGAGGTATGAGGTCTACTGAGTGACATTGTTATTGATAAATTGATTTAAGATAATTCTTTATTAATCCCACAACAGGGACATTTGTTGTGTTACAGCAGCAGACAGGATAGTAAAAAGTAAGAGAACATGCAATATAAAGATATAGAAATAGCAAATGTAAAAATTATTGCACATGGAAAGATACGGTGATTGTTCAGTTAGAAATATTTAAATCTCTAAATCTGCTTTTTTCTGCAGATTCGGGTCCAACCAGCCAAAGAGAAATTTCCCAATCTGGCAACATAATCCATGAAGTATTAGTACATAAAAAAAAAAAAAATAGTGTTTGATTATTATCAATCCTTAAGTTTTAAGGGTTCCTTATTAAAAGGTGTTAGGAATATTTCTTGTTATGTAAGCAAGGTTCTTGCAAATACATATTATACAAGAGCAGCTTTAAAAAACAACAACGTTATTTTAATTTATTTGCATTTTTTATTTATTTGCATTTTTAGCTCACTAACATTAGTGTGGATGTAGCCTCAGGATTTCAAAGCCCAGAGTTCCATGGTAATGAAGGAAATGTAGGTGAGGGAACTGGAGTGGAGGAGGAAGAATAATGAGGGGAGAGATTAGTCGCCTACCTTTGCGTTGAAGAGATCGGACTTGTCACCGTGTCTCCGATGGCAGACGTCCAACAACCTGAGGGAGCATCAAGGGACATCAAACATACAGGTTGGAATTATGCAGCAACAGAACCAAAGATCTGTGAATGGACGGGTGTTGACTCTACCTGACGTCTGCTCTGGACAGGACATCCAGAAGCTTGGCCATGTTTCCCGGCCACTCGCCCAGCTGCACTGAAAACTTACTGACCCGCTCGTCCAGCACCAGGGCTCGGTCCACACACTGCCTCACCAGCTCCAGCTCCATGTTGGCACTGCTCACCACCACAGCCACCCTGCAGCACAAACACAGAGGAGGGGGAGTCATCCTTTATCTGCAGCACTGCTGAAATCACTGTTCTGATGAAATGACACTTTCACAGGAAAGAAGGAAAATGTCTTTGCTCTCATAGTGAGAGATGCTTAAAATGATACACAGGGTTTTTACATCATTTCAAAAAGATCTGTCTAATGAACAAAAGACAACTTAGGTCAGTAAATATGAACAGGAGAGCTTATCTAATGTTGGCCTCCGTCCCGCGTCTCTGTCCTCCCTTATTATAACACATTATATGAATATTATACACTAATATGAACTAGTCTGCCGTACTTTTTTCCTTTAAGTTCTGGCAGTTGTCCGGCCAAGATGGCAGCCAGTCCCATGGCTCCCTCTGTGTCCACAGTGGAGCGTTCAAACTCCTGGAACCGCAGCATCGCCACCAGAGAGTCCTCCTCACTGTGAGTCAGAGGGTGAAGGAAGAAGAAAAGGTCGGCCTCGACAAATAAGTTACATTACATCTCATGAAAAAATGTCAGTCCAGAGTCAATTTCATGATATGTCCAAAAATACAGCTGTATATACTTCAACAGGCAAAAGGTTGAGATGGATCATAGCAGAAAATCATAAATCACAAAGCGAATCTCTTCTAGACAAATTCTATTAAGGGTAAACATGTTGTGATGAAGCGTTACCTGACAGTGATGACTTTATTTACCAGTTTCTTTGTCAGGTGGAAGGTGTTATCACCAAGCGAACGCTCCACGAGATCTGTGGACACACAGAAGATCAACATGTATGTTCGGTTACTGCAGGAGGGAAACTAAGAGGCTTCCAACAGGAACACTGTGCAGATAATGATCACTGTTCACATGATACAACACATCTTTGTTCTGGTCTCACCTCCGTAGAGTTTCTTGTTGGGATAGCTGTGCATGTCCTTGACTGGACTGTCTGTTTTCAGAGATTGTAACAGCAGAGGGAAACCTTCTGGTTCAATTCCCTGTGGAGGGAGGATACAGCTGGTTTTACACTAGAGCTATATACATGACAGATATATATATATATACATATTATATACATACGAATGTTTAACAGATATATAGTGTTTACCATGTTCTCCTTCATTTAATGGTATTACCATGTTAACATGTCTTGTTCTATAGTACACACAAGATTCAGCAGGGCCTGATGGGACACTCACTAGATTTGCTCTGAACTTTGCTAGACTTCAAAATGTCCAGTCTCATTACGTTCATCAGATTCAAGACATTAAATGTGAAATATTTACCTCCAGTAAGGAGGTCATCTTTTCATCATCTGCATGTTTGATCTTTAGCAGGATCGTTTCAAAACTGCCAGACAGATTACCATGAAACCTGGTGGAAGGATCCAGTGTGGGTCCACTTTCTTTTACATTGGGAGATAGGATGTTTTTTCAACCTAATCCTTGATTTCTCAGAGAATAATTCATGAATCTTGATGAAGAAAATCAGGCATGTTTACGGGAAGGATATTTACGAGTGTCATTATCTATGTCATTTCATTTGGATTCACCTTGTCGTGCAGGTATTTGATGTACTCTGACCACTGTTATTACATGTTCCTTATTTTAATACCAACATTAATACATGTCAAACAGTTTTATGATCACTCCAATGACAACAGGCTCATCTATGAGAACTGGTCCACACAATCATCTTCTATGTTGCATTATCCCGACTACTGGATCCAACTTCACAGTGAATTTGATTGTCTTATTGTGCACAGACATTTTAAGAGGCCTGTCCTGTTCCTCTGGTGTAAATAATAACAGGTATGGGTAGAAAGTGGAACATGGAATAATGCATTTATCCATCAAAGTATCATCAAAAAGCACTTGGATCATCAGAGAGATGTAGGTGCAGGTAGAAATCTCATCTTTGCGATAAGAAATGAGGTTTAACGAGATGTGGCCTCATTTAATACACAAACCTGATGTGAGACAGAGGCAACAACTAGGTCTAGTGAAACATTGATATGTTTATAAATTCTGCTTCCGTAAAATCTCTCAAATCAAACTGCATCAACTTACTATGACAAGAATTTGTGAGTTGAGGTGTTTGATGGCGGCGGCGGTGCTGGCCAGCAGACCGTACTGTCCAGCTGCAGGAACAACCACCGCATCCAGTTTGGGCACTTGTTCGTAGATTTCCATGCCCACAGTTCCCAGTCCTGCCAGGTATGCTGCACTTTCATCTCTGCACAGTCAGAAAGAGGGAGAACGAGAGGAAGAACTGATGAGTTGGAGAAATGCAGAGCTGATGATCGGCACAACAAAGGATTCCTACATTTTACTTTCTCATAAATACAGTGTCCATTTTTCTCCGCTGTGATCAGACATCAGGACGTTACTTCCACAATAACTCCCACTCAACATTTTCACATGTGATTACAGGAAAAGCACAAGAGTGATTACAGGGACACGGTGTTAACCCACTTACGAGGCTGGGAAAAGATTTCATGTCAATAGTTACTGAGCTTTTTTCTGGCCAGACAAGTCAACATGTCTCCCATGAAAGAGGATGATCTGAAATATGTCACATCAAGGTTGCATGATGCAGGTGAAAAGCAGATTATAAAAGCTGTAGTGAAATTAAACGTATTGTACAAAGATTTGCTCCGGTTTATTCTGGTTGTGCTCAATTATGCACCGGCCTATAATTCACCCACAGCCGACTGTGCCACTGTCATGCACCAACCCTGAACAACATGTCAGCAAGTTGTAAATAAACTTTTGATCTGATTCCATTCAAAACGGAGAGATATAAATGTGACACTATGAATTTTAAACCATTATCAGTGTTGCTGTTAGTGCAGCAGTTTTTACAGATACTTCAACCAGGTTCATATTAGTGGGACTTACTCTTCCATATAGAGGTATCCGTTCTCTTTGGCCAGATGGCTGGCGTGGTTCTGGGAGTCGTGGCCCATGCTGCCGTAGGAGATGACCATGGCGCCGTAGTCTCTGTAGAGCCTGAGGACGAGGTGAGGAGCAGCACGACGGCATGATGACGAACACCGGGATCTTCAGCTCCACTGCATGGTGAGCCACGGCCATGGAGAAGTTACAGTCAGTGGCCACGATCACACCCTTCCTCTGCTGCTCCTGCACGGACATCAACACAGGCTTGATACAAGTATGTATGCATGGCTAAATATGAATAACTCCATCCACCTATCCATAATTCTTACCACTCCTGGAGTAAATAACTTTATACAAACTAAAATAAATTTGTTCTTATATTTTTCCTTTGTTCTCCACAGTACCACAATATGATGCATTGAGCCTGGAAGAATTTCTTTAACTTCATTATCATGGTTCATTTTTTACCTCAAATGAGCCAAATGAGACTTTCCAACACCATCAATAACTGCTTATAAATAACGAATCACAAGTGAATTCATAACAGCAACATGACTCATTTATTTCAAACTGTGAGAGCATTTGTCTTGAGCCAATAATGAGAGTTTCTCAAAACTTCTCCTATAGTCCCTGAAGCTTCCTGTCACAAAAAGGATCTCCACATGGCTTTACTGAAGAGGACACACAAGCTGTGAGCAAGAGTCATTTTCTTCTTCTGTGCTCAGTGCATCACCACTTGACCTCGACAGCAACTGACACTAACCATCCATCCATTATCTGTACCACTTTCCTCAGAGGGGTTTCAATCTGAAGCAACTCTAATTTAAAACACATATTATTATATATTATTAAATAAATAAAAGAATTATCTCAACATATTTTGCAATCTGTGCAGTTCAATGAATTCAAACAACGTCTCATTTAAACAACTTGTCTCATTTGTCTGAGAGAAATTACACTTACTTCCTTGTGCACATACAGAACTGTACAGTGTACGTGCAAATGGACGCATTCCCACGCCCTTGTGCATTAAAGCTCCACTTTTGTCACAGGTCAGCAGTGGTACGTCTGCACGAACACACAGAGAGTAGATCACACTAGCTGTGACCTGACCGACCTGACAGAGGGGGATCATCCTCTGACACACACACACACACACACACACACACACACACACACACACACACACACACACACACACACACACACACACACACACAGAGTCTTACCTGAGTGAGGGAGCTGAGCAGGTAGAGCACTCCTCTCTCCTTCACAGAGCCTGTGTAGTGCAGATGCTCCTTCTTCAGGTAGATCTCCATCCCGTACTGCTTGGACAGTCTGGAGTACTACACACAAAGAAGCAGCATTCTTAGAGCAGTGTTTGATCTAAGGAGTGAATTCTACTGCACCGTGCAGTTCATCCCAGAGAGCAAATACAGATGTGGGCCACCTCAGGCCCTGATGCAGCACTTTTGGCCTTCTTGTGGCAAGTCTGGACATAATGGATGCAAGTCTTAAGTGACCTACTTGTAAAATAACAAATGAGGCCCAAATATCCCTTAACAAATGTGGGCCTTTCTGGCTTAAAGTGGCAAATCTTTGGATGACATGACTTGTGGACCAGATCTGGCAAACAGGATCGGAGCGCCCAAGTATCTTTCCACGCAGTATGAGGTCCAGATGTGGGGCATTTGGGATGTGGGCCAAATCTGGGCAAAAACAACTAACCCTATTATCTACCCTGTTCATTACCTCCCCCAAGAAGATTGTGTTTCCAACCATATCTGTTGGTTTTTCAGCAGGAATATGTGGAAAAAAAACTTGCAAGAATGGGATATGGGTCAAGAAAGTCCCCATTAAACTCTGGTCTAGGTCTGGATAAAGGGGCAGATGCAGGGTCATTTTTTTCTATCACTTCTTTAACATTGTGAGATAGTGTTTTTTGTTTTGCATGGTCACCTTGCAATAATTCCTGGATCTTGATGAATTATGACATGTTTAGGGTATTGATATCAATAAATGTGTCTGGTGCAGCTTGATTGAATTTAAGGGGACTCTTGGGACTTTAGGAATGTTCTCTATATGCAATTCTAGTTTCATATATCAATTTACATTTTCTGTGGAAATCTACTTATCTTATTATTCTCCATGTAAACTCAAATACAATATAAACGGATGTAAATTGAGGAAACTTGCTATAGAGCTGTGTTCTCATTATGTCATTTTAGAGAAGAACATGAGTAAAAAGCAAACATGCAAAGTAATAATTAACATTACTGTCATTAGAAACATACAAAAGTGCATAAATGTGGAATGAGTAAATAAATACAGTTATAGAGATTTAAACAGAATAAAAAATGATCAATATATGTTAAGACTCTCTCTCTCACACACACAGTGTGAGGGTGGGTTGTCTTCAAGGTCAAACAAACTATTAAACAGCCACACAGCCCATCACAATGTGATTCAGACGAGTAAACCTGGTTAAATTATATTAAACCCGAAGGCTGTTATTCTCCGAGCTCACAGTGACACAGTACAAACAGTGTGGATGAATGAAATCTAGCTACAGTGCCACCAGGTTATTTTATACAAAGGGTCTAGTGGTAGCTGTTCTCATAGCAGCTGTAGTTGGAATTAATATTTTTCAAAAGCAAACTCTGGTGAGTCCTTTTTTGTCAAGAACTAGTTTTCAAAATGTTTAAAACGGACTCTTACAGTCAACATGTGTCATTTACCCTGAGGAAATATGATACTCATGACAAAAACACAGCTCATATAAAAAAACTAATCAAAATAAATGCAGCCCAAGTCTGACTGAAACTGAAACAAAGTTCTAGATTAAATAACCTTTTCAGGATGTGAGAAAAAGCTCTATATCACCCAACTGTCTGTCTCTTTCAGCCGGGTTGGACTGAACTGAACCAAAGGTTTTTCCAAATAGTTGTGTTTTTAATCACCTTTTTTTTGTTAGTAACTGAAAACTTTAAGTTGTTGATGGTTACATGATCATTGATGAAGTCTATAGGCTGGAACATACACAGGAGCTCTGAACATCAGGTTCTTAGTCGCCTCTGTTACTGAGGCCCTTCCCCTGGCTGCTCAGGTTGGTCAGACAGCAGCTCCACAAAAAGTCCCACACGCCATTGTTCTCCTGGGAACCTTTTTATTCAAAAAAGGCTGCTCCTTCCACTTCTTGCTCTGGTTTTTACTCTGATAAACAGGTTCAGCTGTGAGACCATGAACAGACAGATGTGTGTCTTGTCAAATCATGTCGTCAGCGGACAGGTGGACTCTGGTCAAGGTGTAGAAACATGTCATAGAGGATCACGAGCAATGGGAGGTATGTGAGCTACATTTAAAGAGTTGTGGCAATGGATCTAAATACTTGCAGTATGTCGATGTGGCACTTTTGACTTCCTGATGATGGTTGATTGTATGAGACTGTTTGGTATTTGCTTTAATAACATCCATAAATCAAAAGAACCATTGGTTTTCATCTTCATGGTGATGTTATCACCATGGCCAGCACCTAGTTTTTGTTGTCCATTTTCCATGTGACAAATACAGATTCTTTATTTTCATTCAAATTAAATCAACTTCAAATTACGTTTACTATAAATTAATGTAGGAATATCTAACAGAGGCCACCCACTTCTTTTCCACCAAATGACTGTATATTTTCTGATAATGCTATGCTAGCGTACCGTGCAGGGCGTCTTCTGTATCCCTGACTGGATCTTGAACGCGGCCGCACTGATGTCCTCGAAGCTGAGGTAATGGACGGGAGGTCTGGGGACGACGCGGAACTCGCTGACTCTTCTGGTTTTGGGTGGCTCCTGGAGTTTGATCTCAGGAGCCCCCACCTCCTTGGTGTCATTGACCCTCACATCCCCATTGAAAAGCTCCTCCTCACCAAAGTCCTTCAGCCTCTCTGGTTCAATGAGGGTGAGTCTGCGGCTTGCGGTGCCATTACTGACGGGGCCACATTTGTGAGAGGCACCGGGATGACTGGGGCCCAGACGCAGCTCCTCTCTGGGTGATAAAGGGAAAGACAAATGTTTAATTTTCCCCTGACTAGACAATTTAGATTAGAATGGAAGGGAGGTAAATGATTACTTTTCTAGCCTAACGCTTTTACAAACTAGACATCTTGAATCCTGGGAAACTGTTCTCACAATAAGATCTGGGAACTCAGACAGAGTTCACACATCTCATTTTAAAATATGATGTCTTTATTTTCAATGCAAAATCAACTTCCAAGTACTTGGTACTTTCCTCATATCATTAATCCACAATGATGAACTACATGTGTGGTTTTATAGAATCTAAACGTTTGTCTTTGTTTCAAGCGAATGCATGCTAAATAATACATTTTTAACTGTATTCTGCAGTTGTGTGTTTATAGTCACGTTGGGAAGCTCCAGCATGTAAAATGTGATTTTCAGTTTACCAATCAAGAAGATAAAAACAAACATGGATGGTGTGAAAAAGATAGAAATACCTT
This sequence comes from Verasper variegatus, assembly GCA_026259375.1. NCBI lineage: Eukaryota > Metazoa > Chordata > Actinopteri > Pleuronectiformes > Pleuronectidae > Verasper > Verasper variegatus. The sequence goes on from CM048050.1 coordinate 4,419,473, forward strand.
CTTGTATAGTGCTCAGGTCATTGTTCGAAATCCTGTATATGCACAACTTTTCAAATTAGTTATTATAGTCAGTAATTTCAGTTTTTAACCACAGGTTTTCTACAACAAACTCATATAACAACATTATATCTCAGTAAGAAGAGACATAAAGTGGTAACTAAAGTGAGACTCCACTTAACTCAACTCAAAAGTTTATGTAGGTCAGTTAACATTAGTTTTTAATAAAATCTTCATTTTGAATAAATGTTTGACACATATCATGTTATATTTTATATATTTCATTTCCCCCTGGCTTATGAACCAATTATCTCTCCCTCATTTTAGTTGTTTCAAACTGAAGTTAACAATTCTATCAATTTAGTTTTTTTAATTCAAGTTTAACACAATTATTTAATTTGTGTGTTATTCATTACTCAAGTATTTTTTAAGTTATTCTTACAATTCCAACTTATTTATATGGATATGATTTTTTATTGATTCACTAATTTAATTATGCACTGAAACTACATTTCAGAACTCACTGTTGGAGCCACCAGCCTCTTGTCTTTCTACAGTAAATTCTACAGTTTAAAAAAAATCTAGATATATTTCCAGAACTGGGCAAAATGTAATTAAACTGACCTCGACCCTGGTGGTACATGCACGTGCCCACACACCACCCCAATCCTTCACATAAGATGAATTGATTCACCTTTCATGTCAACCCAGCTTCCACTCACTGTGACAGATTACATCTATTAGTCAATTTATGATTCATTGGGTCGTTCAGCTTCTCTTTTCCAGGGACACAAGCGTTAAAAAGTGGTAACGTAGGCCCGAAGCCAGGACAGGGTGATTCATAACCACTCTGTACATGGACATTGTATAAAATGAAGCAGAATAATTAATTTAAAAAAGGTTAAATTTCTTCCTGAATCTACAGAATCAACTTTCATTTCTCAAATGACTTTGCTCAAAACCAGATGAAAGATTCCTTTCTTCTTTCTTTTGGTTGTTTCTCTAACCACGTAGTTGAACAAAAGGCCTCTACGCAGTAGAAATATAATAATAGGATTACACCCATTGGAGATTAACCTTGTCACTTAGCCACTAAAGCAGATCACAAATGGTTAACAGCTAAGTTTGAAACTTTGAATAAGGTTGTTGGTGGAGCCAGGCCAGTTGTATTTGGATCCACAGTGTAAGTAAAAAGTTGCGGGTGACAGACCTGCTGCAGTCGACTCAGAGCTGAGCAACCTTTTGACAGAGAATAGTAAAATAAAGAAGAAGTCGGTGAGGCAAGTGCTGCAGTGAGCCTATGGGATGCTAAAATAAGATCAAAAGGCCACCAGGTGGAGCAGCTTTCTCAAACAACCTCTGAATTCTCCTCAGTGCTGCTGAAGCTCCACACAGAACATCCCAGTCTATTTATATAACAATGATCTGCCATAAACATCACCATAACCTTTCACCTCATCCCCTGGGTCCATTAATGCCCTCTGGCCCACTTGTCCGTCACTCTCAGTCCATTATTCAGCCACAGAATGTGCTCTTAACACGACTGTGAGTAGAAAAGCCCACGGCTGCACCTGTGATTTGGGTGCGTGGTTCAAAAGCAGTTGAAAAACAAGATCAAAGAGGTAAAAGAGCAACATGACAGCGAAGTGAACGAAGCATCAAAAAGAGGAGATGAAGAGCTGAGACAGTAAAAATAGGCTCTTATAATTTAAAATGGTGTAACAGAACGACAAGTAAGGACATGCAAAAAGCAAAGGAGACGTTTCAGCCCACCAAGCTTTCATCATTGCACCATCTCAGCGTCTTTTAAAGACTAAATGCCCGAACCGGCTGCTTGTGCCACTTTTCCAACTGAATCAATGTTCATTTGGGAAAAGAAATTGCCCCCTAGCACTGTGTGACCCTGATTGTTGGTGTTGCATCACTGTAAGTGCTATTCTGTTTCACTCTGTCATTCAGGTTTTATCCGGTTTGTTTTAGCCTTTTCAGATGCCATAAGTAGCGCCTGAAGGGTTTGGATATGAAGAGCAAAGACCCTGAAAATTGACTTTCTTCCATTTGTCTGTTGTGATCGAAGATGTTGCCCAAAATTGTTGTGATGTGTTGAATCCTGATAATCATGTTGTTCAATGCAGACGAACAGAGCAAGTACTCGCAACCTCTGTTTGACCCTGGTATGTGATGTCATAATTTTGCACTAAGCACAGGTACAGTGTTGTACTAAAATTACTCTTGAACACTTTATCCCTTTATTACAACAATAACTTTTGATTTACCGGGAACAAAGAGGACAACATGGTAGAGGACCAGGTGAAGGAGCAAGTCTTCCAGGCCATGGAACAAGATTAGCTCTCCTCTGAGAGAAGTTCTAATAAAACGAACCAAGGAGGAGGAGGAACTACAAAGATGGGAAGATAGAAGATGGAGGTGGCACTTCCTGCTGGGGACCTAGATGGAGTAAGTGAGGTTTGGGGGGAAATCATTTCGGGAGAAAGACGATTGCCAAAAGGATTTCATATAATTGATGACCACAGCAGCCACATTTGGACAAGTGGTTGGTTTTGTTGATTTGCCTTTTGCTATAAAGGTGAGAAATATGTGGCAGATGAAGAAACTGAACATTTGAGGGTGTGTTTACTTCGGGTACAGGCTGTAAACAAAGTAGACGAAGAGGAGAAATGGAAGTAATGGATGACAAAGGGACTGAAGTTAGACCTACCTCCAAACGCAGGGCAGAAAGTAAATCTTTGACTACAGGGTTGATCTGGGTAGGGAGAGGTTAGAGTGCATGTTGTGATTTCCCACCTCTGCCAGAAGGGGTCATTCTCCTCGCTGTCTTTAATTGCAGGTCTAGGTGAGTACAACCTCTCAAGTCGCTCGCTCAAGTACCTCGAGTAGAAAAATTGGGCAGCAAAGTTCATCCTGGTCGATGAACCGTCCTCTTACAGTCCAACAAGTCTCTGTCTGTGAATCCCTCTCCTGTTCCAGCCGGTGTGGTGTGTCCAGCAGGACACTGACCAGTGTTTCTCCCACGGTATAACGTCCCCTGACCCAGCTTCCTCCCTCTTTCCCTGCCCACAAGCTATTTAAGAAGGGATTACCCAGGGACACATGCACCGTGGCTCTTGAGCATCTCTCCTGTGGCATGTCCCCACCCAGGGCTCTATTCCTGGGCCCAGACTGGGATTACTTCCCCTTTCAGTGACGTGGTGCTAATCAGACGGTCTAAGGAGATAGATGTAGACTTAGGGTTTATCTAGGGAGCAGTGATCTGGAGGCTCAACCACATTGAGGAAACGACTGAAGATGGAGGATCAGAAATTAAGGATTGTGGGGGTCAGCAGAGTTGAGAGGTCAGAGGAGGTTTGAACATCCCCAGAACAGATTTCTGGGTCACTGAAATCTATAAAAAAAATGTTGTTTCTTGCTCATCTATCTCAGATGTCAGTGCTTGCATGTGTATATAAACTGAAGCAGGGTGTTGCTGTAAAAGTGCAAGGCTTCCCTAGATGACTATAACACAATCTGTATATATAATGATACTGTACAGAGGGACAGGCTGCCAGACAGACTTTATGGAAAGTCGAGAAGAGGTAAATTGGCTCCTGTCGGCACTTAGCACCTCGTCCAGATGCTATTCAGCTGTGATTGGATGTCCAACGTGTCCCACAAATCTGAACTGAGGAGCGACAGTCATGGCAGTGTTCACTGGACAGGATGTCATGAGTGTGTCCCCACTCTGCCCATGAGAGGAATGTGTGTAATCATAGATAATCCTTTAAGCAGACATGGCTAGAACAGTACTGCAGGTAAATCTGAGTGTAATGAACAGGAGTGTTGATGGGTGGAGTTAACTGCCTCATCACAGAGCTGCAAGTCAAGTAAAGTGTCAGCCACACAGGGATAAACTAATGTTCAGAGGTGACTTTAATCTTTAGTTGTGATTGTGCTATCTTATTAAAGCTGCTTTCTGACATGCACTGAAATTTCAAGAGGAACTGTCCTAAGACAATTGACCCCTGGTAAAATGTCATAGAGAATGAGTGGGCACGTTGACGATGACCACACGTAAAATGCATTGAGAAAGATGTCAAATTGAAGATTCGAGAGCTTTTGGTGGTAACGACTGACACCGGTGTCGATGTGCTGTAAATAAAAACTTGTGACTTCAGCAGTGGAAATTGACCCGAGCCAATTTTCTGGACATTTTCCAGAGTTCATGTACGACAAAGGCTTCATATTATCCACTACAGACCTGCCAAAGCAGATCCAGTAAATTTGAATTTGTGTCATAAAATTAAATGTTTCCTTTACCTGCATGATTCTGTAGTTTGGTGAGATGTTACATGTTCCGAGCATAACACACAGAAATGGAAACCCCACTTTCTTTCATGGCTCTGTCCAGTCCACTGACTGACGTCTATGATGAGCAGAAATCAACAACGTCCAACAATCTTTGTCACATTCTGAATATTAAGCCCACAAGCACACGCCTGTCATAGTGTAGTTGGCCATGTGTGCGGAGGTGAGAAGAAAAAGCAGAATTTGAACTTTTTCTCTCAAGTTCTATTTTTTGATTATTCACACAATCACTGCATCACTGTGTTTGTACCAGAGTGTGAGTGCAGCACCATGAATCCCTTCAAGCAGAGACTGTATGAAAATGTGGGACATTATTTCCATTTGTACAGTTCTTCTACAACAGTCGACTGTACGCAGCATCACATTTCAATGTGGCCCTTTCATCAGTATTTATCTCGTTGCATCACCTCTGTGAAAGTTAGAGATATGTAAATGTTCAGCCGTGTCGGGCAGTAACACATTCACATGTATAAGAAGTGTGATTTTTCTTTTTACAATAATGAGTAGTAATGGATTGAGTTTTGAAATACGGGAACTATTTTCTGCAACAGTTAAATCCAGGTACAAGAGAATATTATTCCACTCTGTATCAACACTGAATTAGAGAGGACCAGTGTGAAATCACTGTGTTTGCATTAGTTCATTCATCTGAAGTCACTTTTTTACTCAAAAGGAGAAAACTACAGAGCCCTGGTCACTTCAGTGTTGTCTTCACTCAACAAACTCCACTTGTATCAGACAGAAAGATACATGTGCCAACCTGTAGTTACATGTTTTAAGGGGCCGCACATCAGCTGCAGTAAAGTCTGCAGTAACCTTGGACCCCATGGATATATCTGCCATAGGTACAACAAAGCTTTGGAATAGGAGTTAAACCCTTTGACCTTTCTTTCAAACAATCATACGTACTGGTTGAATTTAAGGGTACTGGACTAGAGAGTGGATACCAGACATAAGCCCTTCAGGCTCATGTCTTTTACACAACACGTGCTTGTAATTGAGGAAAACATTGGGCTCACGATGGGTTCGGACAAAAAACAAAAGAATGCTTGTTGGGTTCAGGTCAGGCTTGGTTAGTTTTCTTTCGGTTTGGACAGAAAACTGGAGCCTGAGCCACGCTCTATACTGGACCTTTTACCAAAAGAACCAAAAGCAGGACAAAAATTACAAGGCAGGTACGATGTAAAGCATTTAGTTGAAAATAGCCAAAACAAAAGTCCACATTCAAACAACTTCAGAAAACAAAGCAGAAATGCAAAGGAGCTAACTCTTAAAAAAAACTAGAGATGAGGCAAAACCAGCAAAACCAACACACAAGAAAAAAAAGAGAGATAATCTGAGAGAGTAGAGTGTCGAGCACAGAGACTCCATACACAAAGGAGGCAGCGATAAGTGAACTCAGGTGCACACAATCACTGGAGAGAGCAAATCAGACAGGAAGTCTCGTGCTCTGAATGAGAAACACAAAAAACAAAGTCTCAGAGGGTCATGAAGAGGGCAGAATCAACTAGAACATAAATAAGAGTGACACTTTTTACAAAAAAGAGGGGGGGAAAGCATGTTTACCTGTAGACCCCCCCCCCCCTACAGTTGCCTGACTTTTATTTACAGTGCAGGAGAACACCTCTTCTAAATAATTTCTGAATGGCCTGAACGGCCGCAAACAATGGGAATGTAGTACAAACAACTGATTCTGAGAGTAAGGAAGTTAAACCTGCACCTCAACATAACAAGACAAAAGATATTAGAAAATTGGATGATATGGGCTTAATGTGCAGGTTTTCTATTTTTTCAATGAATTCAAATGTAACTTTATTTGTTTAGAGATGAATTGAGTCCAGCCAGATAGCTGAGGTTTTATTTAGAGATGTAACAAAAGTCAAGACCATGGAAATAAAACTAAAAACAACATTGAAAAGCTAAAATATCGATCCTCATACTTTACAAATAAAATAAAGGGTACATGTGATGTGTGTGTGGTTGATTCTACCAGGTAAACATCATATTGACTGAATATATGGAGCCGTCCTTTCAGTGAAGCTGCTGATAGTTTGTGTAAGTACAGCAAATCTACAATAGGATTAGGACACAAGAGAAACCAGAGGTCAACTAATGCTTGTCTTAAAAGAAGAGGGAGGAGCTTCTAGTTTCTTTTGATGGAAGCACACACACACACACACACACACACACACACACACACACACACACAAATTAGATTCAGCTCCTTAAAAGTGACAAGAAGTCAGTGTATGGCCGACAGCAGACAGGTCCAGAGCTCAGCTGCCTCCTGGCAACAACAAGGTTCAGTATGAAACCAGGGGGGCCGGGGGACGAGGGTCTCCCTCATCTGTCCATGCTTGTGAGGACATTTGGCTGCTACAGACAGACACTGCACTGACGGAAAGCAGCAGGCTCACAGACAGCAGAGAGACGACAACTGGACAGAAATAGACGTGGGGGTGAGAAGGTGACCCTGCCTTGAGCAGTCTGTCACACCACACACCAGCGTGACGCCATGATCCTTTGGCCCTGTGGACGCGGAGACTGCTCTGGGCTTCAGCATGTGTTTGCGCACAAGACTTGAACCATGAACATGAAGGGTCATAGGATGAACTCACACACTTATACAAAATGATATCACTCTCTCAAGGTGCCCTAAGGAGATTCCTCAGACTGATTTATATGCTGTAATTTGTGTGGTACATTTCTGTGTGATTAAGTTTGAACATTCCCTTGATTAAGGGACAGAGAAACTGTAATGTAGAGCACAAAAAACAAGATGTTAAAGAGTATAATTAGTCATAATAATATAGTCATTATAAAAACAGTTTCCAATTTAAAGAGTTAAAAAAAAGTTATTTTATGGAGTTAATTACGTGAAATGTATGTTATGCTACAGTGTGCATTTTATGTAACATTAATACCCATTCATATTTTTAATCTAGCATAATGCTTACTTGATATTTTTACTTACAATTCCCTTTTAATTGCTCTGCATTATTATAAACTATCTATCATTTAAAAAATATATGTTGATGTATACAATCTCTGCAGTAATAACAAGTAAAACAATTTGTTTATATATATAAATATTTCATTAAAAAAATGTCACAGTGAAATAGCAGTCTGCATTTTGAGGTGTTTTTTTCCATACAATGTTACAAAAATGAGTGAAAATGTCACTGAATCTTCTGAATCTGTCACAGAAAAGAAAGATTTTCTCTTATTTCTTTCTTTAGTGTGAGGTTTAGCGAATCAAATTCATTCTGACAGGATGATAATATATTATTCTTTTATTCATCTCATTTCTCCATTGATCCTGTCTTTCACTTTTCCTCTGCTTTTCTGCTGCTTAACCTGTAGATCTGCTTAAGAGGCCAGACGAGCGAGCAGAGGACGAGGCTGAAAGACAGTCTGGCTTAATGCAGATGACCATGTTTACTGCGTAACTGTCTTGGCTGTCTGAGAGAGAGAGAGAGAGAGAGAGAGAGAGAGAGAGAGAGAGAGAGAGAGAGCAGTGGGAATAACAGGAACCAATCAATATGATTATAAAGGGCATTCTCTGCTGCTGAATTGATTTTGATTTGTCAGACTTCCTGCTGAACAGAAACACCGTCTGATTTTCCCAGAAAATAAGCTCGGCCGCCTCCAGACCTTTTGATTATTCTCTGGTTTGATAGAAAAACACTCTCCACAACAAACAAGAGCTTGTCTGCGTCAGTCCGACCTGAAATAAGTTATCTTTGATGCAACACAGCCTTTCTGCTTTGTTGTAAGCCCCAAGATGGTGAGTGGGAAACAATGTAATACTTAAGGATCTTATCAGTAAAAAAGGGAAGAGGCTCCTTATTTCATGTTTTCTGTCTACAACACAAAGCTTGCAGCACATGATAAGCACAAACCCCAAAAGTCTGTCTGCAGCTACTCTGAGATCTGAGTCCCCTCCCCAGTACGTCCCTCCCTCCCCTTCCCAGATACTCAGCTTTTTGTCCTGCATCTAATGTTTTCATTAGGAAACTGGGCGCAACCAAGGGAAGGAGGGAAAGGAGCAGAGAGCGAGAGAGGGAACACAGGAAGAACACAGGGAGATTTGTGGAGGAGAAGAAATCGTATGGTTTTCCGAGATTCGGGGCTCTCCTCCTTCTTTTTTCGTCTCTCACACACACTCATCAGTCTCTGTCGTCAGCTGCTCACCAGGTCTCCCTCCTCACCATGATCCAGTCCCCCACCTCCTCCATTGGACTCCTCCTCCTCCTGATTGGCTATGCTGCGGCAGGTAAGGGAGATGACTCGGGTCTGGACCAGTGAGGGTAGGGTGTAGGGGTCAGAGGTCAGACTGAGAGGGCCGGGGGACACACAGCTGAGCGGATCAGTGTGTTGATTTACTAGAAGAGATGATTTAACCATCTGTGAGGTGGAAATATATTTACATGTCTGTTTTACACATTATATCTTAGTAGCGTGGCACAATAGATATTTCATGGGTGCACACTCACACATACACACACACACACACACACACACACACACACACACACACACACACACACACACACAGACTCATGTAGGTCTGTGTGTGTTCAGGGTTTTGCCAGCACATCTGTTACTAATTTAACTGCAGCTCTGGCAACACTTAATCTAATACACTGTCAGCAGAGTTTCAAACAGTCACTCTTCTCCTCATCTATTATGATCATCTGCTCCGCGGCTCTGAGGACAGAGAGCTTTGTTTACCAGCGTTACTACTATCTGGTGGAAATTCACAAAAATGTGCGTCAATCCTCCAGAGTCAGATCTGTGAGTGACGGCCTCAAGTGTGATTTACACTGACTTCATACTGCAAGAATGACCAACCACAGGAAGTACGCACACACACACAAACATAACTAAGCAACTACGCAAGCAGAGAAAGTATTTTTGCCTCATTTCTATTCATTTGAACCAGTTTAATTCTGGGTTCAGTGCTACAGTTTGTAAATGTAAATTTTATGCAACATAAATATTCCAAATTTTTTAAATCTTTACTAGCATTGCTGTTCTTTTTTATTGTGTTGCAAATATTTATATTTTCTATAACAATTGTGGTCATCTTTGTAGTAATATAACAAGTAATTGTAGTGTCTTTATAAATAAATATAACTACTGATACAAATAGCAGTCAGAAGTGAGAAAATATAAGATACTCAGTTTGAGTATATTCAAATTAGGAGGTTATGACTCTAAAAGCTAATTATGAATCAAAAAATGGACTTGAATGGAAGGACAACAAATAAGGAAGAAAAGGGAAATAAAATATCAGTTATAAAACCCAGTAAACAGGTTTAAATGTACCTAAACTTGAAATGTTTGCTTGTGCCATGTACCAGAGTGATAGACGGAGAGGATCAGAAGCTGTTGAGGTGTCAGGTGAAATGTAAAAGGTAAAATGAGTTGATGTGTCAGCTGAAGGTAAAAGAGCTGAACTGTGAGTGACAGAAGCTTTAAAATCGCTCAGAGCAGTTGAATTCAGTCAGTCAGCGTGTGAAGCTTTTCAAATCAGTGTTAAAGTTGAAGCCCTGGAGAAAGTGTGTGTGCACCTAATGCAAGTGAACTAAATGCAGATGAACTGTCAGTCGATGCAGTTGATGTGTAAGGACTCATGCACATATTACATATAGAGGTTTTTGGTATGGTGTCACACAGATCTTGATGCAGAGTTTTATTATTAATTGACCATGTAATCGTAACCCTAAAGCTGAGCAATAACAGCTAAAATAATAGTCTTGATAAAATGTTTATCTTCATCGCCATTTGTCTTTCAAGTTTAAAGATGCAGATTTTTGCAATTTAAGCTGACTTGAAGAAACCAGACAGTTCATTGAGCTTTTAAATGGAAAATGACTCCTCACCGTGCATCTGAGGGGCTGCACATGAGCAGTATTACCTCCACTAAGGACGTTATGTTTTGGTCTGTGTTTGTCTGCTTGTTTGTAAGCAAGTTTACGCAAAAACTACCATGATTACCATGAAACTCAGTGGAAGGATGTGGTATGCGTCAGGAAAGAGCCCATTCAATTTTGCCACAGATACACATGGATCCAGTAAATTATTTTTAGACATTCCACAATAATTCATGGATGCTGACGATGAAAAATAATATCAGGCATGTTTAGTGGAGTGATATTTACAATTGTGTGCAATTTGGTGCAGATCCAATGAATATATCCATATCTAGTGAATTTAAATGTAGTTTCATAAGGTGAATGTTGGGCCGTGCTGGAGGTATGAGCTCTCCTGAGTGCTTCTATCAATATATTTTTGAACTTTTGTTGTATTGCTACAGATTAGTTTGCATGAATAGACGTGAGTCCTAAACGTCTCAACTCTTCACTCGACTGAACACCGTCTCTCCTGTAGAGAGCCACATAATCATGGGTCAATAAACTGCGCGCACACACACACACTCAGACATACACACACAAACGCACACAAACACACACATGCACGTTTCCCTATAATTGAGAGGACACTCATTGGCATAATGCATTCACTAGCCCCTTACCCTAACCTTAACCATCACAACTAAATGCCTAACCCAAACCCTAACGCCAAGTGTTAACCCTCAAACAGCCCATTAAAAATGTCCTCACAATGATGGTATTGCACCAAAATTGGCCCTTACAACTATAGATAGACATCTGCACACACACAAACACACACAGGGGCCGGGGAATTAGATAATCATATCTATGTTTGCTTTCCCTGTGGTGTGTTTTGCCTGTTGAGTGCAGAGTGGGGGGGGGGGGGGTTGGGCTGGGGGTTGTTTAGGATTTGTCAATCACCTGGAACAGTTCTGACAGCGAAAATCAATTCTTCATGTGAGCCAAACACAGACCCAAATGTTTTGTCACTGTCAGGAAACACCCAGTGGAGATCATATAACGTGCCAGCCACACAGATAGCATCTCCAGCATCAGCCATGTTATTCACACCTGTAGTTTATTTCATACAACAGACATGTCTTTATTTTCTATCATAACAGCTCAGTTAGACTCACAGGGAGAGGCGTTCACCGACATCAGCATGTAACCCTCTGTTGCACAGTTTCTCCTCCTGAAGAGCAGGCCGTGCTGTGTACGTGCGCTGATCACACAAACGCACACCAACACTTAAGATGGAAGCACAGCTGTGGTGTTTCTGAGGGTTTAAGAGGCAGTTTTATGCTGATCTGGAAACCAGCAGCACGCTCTGTTACAGCTGAAGCCTGATGTTGTTGTTGTGAGATGCATCAATGAGGAAAACATCATTCCCATGACTTCAAATTCCAGATCGTGTGGAGGAAATGGCTCATGTGTTTTGCAGGCTTCTGATAATTCATGTGCTGCTGTCAAACCAAAGCAGGTGAGCTCCGCCAGGTCTTCATCTGCATGAGTGATTTCAACTATAAAAAGAAAAGAATGAAGAGGCCTCCATCAGGGAGGACACACCGGGGCAGACATCTGCTCCCTGAGAAAACCTGATGATGTTACGGTGCCCTTCTCATTCATCTGTCATCTGTTCTAGGCCTGTATCATGCATGTTCTGCAGCTGGCACCCCTCCAGCCTGTGTAATGGAGCTTGGAAAGTGTTTCCATGGGATATCATTGTGAAATCGAGGCAGCCTGATGCTCAGGCACGGCCGCACATGTGAGGACAGTGTGCAGAATGAGATATGGGAATCATTTGTGGCCGCTTCTGCTGTTTACAGCTCAAGGAACCAATGGGTCTGAGGTGGACGTAGTGACTCATAAAGGTGGATAATGTTTGCAGCAGAAGTTTTAAAAAAACGTGAAAAAATAAGGATTTTAAATATCCATTAATAAAATCAAACAATTTGTATCTTTATCTTATTTAAATTTTTAGTTCATGTCCGATGTGAGTATGATGAAGTTAAACTACTGAATGTAAACAAACCTCAGTCTGTGTTTACTGGACAGCAGACTGAATACCTGCTGTGTTTTGCTCTAAAATCATTATTTCCATGAGCTTGCCCATGTGTAGCTCCACTTTCCAACAGGAAGAGGAAAACACCCTGGAGAGGACAAGCTGAGTAATACAGAGGTATGAGATGGAAGGAGAAGCTTTAAACAGAAATCTTTGAAGGTTGATCTTTGTCATTGTGCTCAAACACAAATCTCAGGAAAACCAAAGGAGGCAGTTTGAGGTTAGGTTTTCTTAAAACTTCAAGGTGCAGATCCTCAAGTGTTTTTGCAAAGATTGAACTCCTGGTTCGGTACTTGTATATTTTATTTTTGTATATTTCTTCTCCAGGAGAAAGGGTGAGAGCACATCTTTGTTCGGTCATTGGCAAGCAGCCACAGTGTGAGAGGAATGATACAGACAGAACCCGCTCTGCAGAGAGCCTGAACATCAGGATTGCTCAGTAACTACACCCCCCAATAACAAGACTCCAAATGTTTAATCTAAATAACAGCGACAGCATCGCCGGCAGCGTTTGTTAAATGAATGAGAAGTCTGCTCATTTATAAAGTTCAAATGCCATCAATGGGAGCTCGGTCTCTGAGGAGGTGATGGAAAAAGGGAAGTTGTGTGGGAGAAAGCGAGACTCGCCTCGAAATGTCTCGGCTTCAAAGAGACACAGATAATTGGAAACATAACTGTGTGTGTGGGGGGGGGGGACTCAAACAATACATGTGCTGCTCTCCATCCGGCTCCACATCACTGAGGCAGATCACTCGCCTGCTATTGCAAGAAGATTATTGCCTCATTTAAGAAAAATAATACGATTGTTTGAGTTGGAAACAATGAAGAAAAAAAGATCCAAACAGGAGTTTCTTTTTTTGTAACTATTATTTCTCCTGTTTAAAGCAAAGGTTTTCAGTTTGGGAATCGGCATTGTAGTCTTTCTGCTGAGAAGATCGATGCCACATGAGCTGTGGCTCAGGAGGGACAGTGAGTCCTCCAGAAGGTCGGCGGTTCAATCCCCGTCTCGCCCGTTCTGCGTGGCCAAGTGTCCTTGTGCAAGTCACTGAACCCCAAAACACCCATGACAGCTGCGGTAACAGTGTATGAGTGATGCGTGTGTGAATGTGTGAACAAAACTGTAGAGTAAAGCACTTTGAGTGGTCATCAAGTCTAGAAAAAAACAGTAAATAAATCCATTGACCATTACATGTCTATTCATCTCAAGATGTCAGATGCATTATTGTCTTAACTCTTTTGATCTTTTTATAGCTGACTTCATGTTGTTCTCTACCTCCTACTCAAACGTATGCATTGATTCTGTTTTCAGGTCCCGAGCCTGACCTGCGGCCTCGAGCTGTGCGTACAAGTGCCTGTCAGGAGCACACAAACCTACACAACCGGCTGGATGTAGTGGAGAAGGTGCTGTTTCCGAAACCAACCTCACATTTAGCCCTTAGCAGTTTGAAACCATGTGGTTGGGGATGTTTTGTATTTAAACCCCCCTAGCTGTTAAATTCATTATTAGCTTTTTTCCATACAGGAAGCAGCTCAGCATTTACCTTCAAGGACTAAACAAAAGCAACCTCAAGTTTCACTTATTTTGCGTCTGATTTCTCAACTATTTCCAAATTTCTGGTCGAGTTACTCAACGTCTCCACATTCATTTCATCTGACAAACCCCAGCCTCAGGCTGACCTCACCTTATACTAGCTGTTTTGGGCAACTGTAATATTCATATGAATAAGTGATTGTATTATTTATGAGCATTGATTCTATTATTCATACTACAACTTATTAATGTATTATTCACATCAACTTCACAAATCTTGTGTCTCGTGTAGAAAGTGGAGGACACCGTGGAGAAGTTGGAGGTTGAGCTTGCTGCTCTTCTGGACACTATTGAAGCACCAAAGTGGCGCCCCCTGTTGGACACTGCAGGACAGACAACAGTGGACATCCTGGAAGAACCATTGCAGAGGGGCTAGACCAAAACTAACCACACATCCATGGGGGAGGGACTTAACGAAGGCTCTTGGATTTCATCTGTTTCCATGACATAATGCAACTCTTTTTATACATTGTGTGGATACATATACTGTATCTGTATATAAAAAATACTTTTTTATCTTAAACGAGGAGGCAGTTCTTTACAAAGCCGAGTCTGCATTATTTATTCTCACTAATGCTTTGACAGCTCATCTCTTTTCCAGTCTAAGGTCCAGTCACAGACTCTAACCTGCTGCAGTCAATAGCGGCATAGCTGATGTTTACAATTCCATTCAAAGAGATAAGTTCATCTGCATAGTGGTGAGTAGATAATGAGTGCATTTTCAATTTTTGGGTGAACTATTCCTTTAATGCTGTAAATGACGCAGAATAAATACAAAAAAATACACAGATGTAAAATTACTGGAAGGAGTTTTATTTCGTTATCAAAGCAGTTAAAGCAGCATGTTTTTAAACACACAGAGCATTTTCAGTTGGTACAGTAACAAGGCTTTCACTGACTCCCTGTGAAAAGAAAATCCTACAGCACAAGAACATTATGCAAAATAGGATCTCAAGGAGGAAAAGAGAAGCATAAATCACGTTTTCTTCTGGATTTGTTTTCTCACCAGGGCACTGAGTTTCAAACTGTATCCACAGAGATAAAGACATCTACAGTATGGTACGCCTTGAGAGCATCAATCATAGGAGACATGCTGCTGCTGGTCAAACACTAGCACAATGCCTTTTTTTTAAACACCTAACAGCATCCAGAACATTAACACACAAAGAAACATGTCAGTAGGGTTTGCAAGCACGGCCCAATTAGGAATGATCACTGATATCAAGGAACAAATGTCAAAACCGTAGATTAGTATTGTAACTTAAAGAAAAGCTACACTTAAATTAACTGTCAAAGTCAGTTTTTAATCCATTTACAAATGACAAACATATAATTGCACATCCATTTCAGGCCTGTGCCAACTCTGATGATGTGTTTTCTCATTTAAAGAGTCTTGGAAATGAACTTTCTTTTCCACGAATGGAGACATTCAGTGATTTTAATAATGCAGCAAATTCTGTGTCGGGGTGAAGAGAAAATCTGCCCCAGTTCCAATTTCTTCTTTCTGCACAAACAATAACGCAACACTTAACCCACAACACATCATCACACAGAGCTGCTGACCTCAACTTACTCATACCGCAAGGGTATGAGCCTGTATGCTTGAACAGAGCATCACGACAACCTACAGGATGCCAAAGGTACTGCATATCATCTAAAAATATCATGCCGTCCATATAACACTGGGATTACACGATTTTTTACAGTTTAAAGTTCACAAAACTCACTGTCCAGGAACAGTGACGCAGGCCAGTTACACTCTGATTTGGACTGTGTCGATAATGCGGTGAGTATCAAGGTAAGCTATTACCAAAAGCTTGTGCATGCACGAATCAGCCAGTAAAGGCTCAAGCTCAAGACTTTGGCAGGAACAGGCCTATACTGTAAAGGTACATGCAAAAATAAAGCACAGGGCTGGACAGTATTAAACTCATCATATATTTTGCCAAACTTGGAGGATGCCACTTTTAAAACCCTTTAAAGAAGCTTCTTAATCTAATCATAATGTATAGTGTTTATAGAAATAGTTCTACATTTTTGGAAGTACACTTATTTGCCTTCTTTGTGAGGGTGAGATGAGAAGATTGCTACCGCTAATGCTAGCCAGCTGATCTGCGAGCATGTTTACTGTTAGCTGACTACCACAGCACGGCCATAAATTAGTTGGGAGTAATAACTGGTATAGTGAAGGGATCAATCATTTTAACTTTTACAAAAATATTGGAACACAGAGTTCTTGTTAAACTGTCTCAACCTGGAGACTTTTGCCTCTTTTAGTAGAAGTAAACTGCCTCCACCAGTGGTGCTTTGCTAACATAGCATAGCGGTCTGTCAACTACTACCAGTGTTGGGCAAGTAAGACAATGTATCTATTATAAATCTAATAGTACTGTTGACAAAACTGTAAAAAAA
Source organism: Verasper variegatus (assembly GCA_026259375.1). NCBI lineage: Eukaryota > Metazoa > Chordata > Actinopteri > Pleuronectiformes > Pleuronectidae > Verasper > Verasper variegatus. The sequence goes on from CM048050.1 coordinate 4,435,797, forward strand.
AAAGAGGAATACAACTGAATGTTGGTTCACCAGTGGCTAAAGATAGCAAGCAGCTAACATACCACCTGTCATTAGTAAAATGAAATATCGCTGCTGATTATCTATTTTGTGATTTATTTTCAACAAAAGTATTTTTGTTTTACCTTTGAAAAAACTAGAAATAAACTGAACTGGAACTAGACTTTGAAGAATCAATGGGACGACCATTGAAAGTTTAAATATAGCCACTGAGTCACTGAATTGTAAAGTTCACTAATTTCCCATTTACCTACACAAAGTTCTTCATCATGTGCTTTGGACATTTAATCCATGTTAAACCTACTCGACAGGGAGTCGTCTTTTAGTAGAGTTAAACTGTAACGTAGCGGTCTGTCAACTGACCCCTGGGACTGATAGGAATCCAACCTCCTCAAATTACCATATTGACAACCATCAAGCCACGACAGTGCTACAGTGTTACACTACACTATGAAATGATTGTTTACAGCATCCGTCTCTCTGTTTTTTGGGGATCTTTGGCCATTACTTTACTGGCCAGCCCTCGTCTTTAACACAGAGTGAAAATGACACCAGACATGAAGGCCGTTGAAAGGATTCATAACTGTGGTTTTTCAAACAGGATAAGGTTTCTCAGTACATGCAGCCAGGTTAGCGGGAACACCATGTGGATGTAGCCTCCTGATGTCTTCTGCTGCCTCATCGTCGCTGTAAAATTCACTCTATGCACCTACAATTCACTTTAGCTTCAAACTGAAGACACTTCTTCTAACTCTGAAATATGTACACACATATATATTTATTTTGTTGGTTTAAGTAAAATGACTATTTTTTCCAACCAATCAGAACCTCTGCACAGCATGTCTGGAAATGTGTTGTTCCTGGCTGTAGTCCTGGCCTAACAGAGTATGTGAATTAATTTTAGTTGATAATTTAGATATTGATTATACACCCACGATACAACATGCTAATTTTGGGCCCTGTTTTTTTTTTTACTTTGAACAGAGCCATGGGTCCTACTTACCCGTTTCCAGTCTTTGTGTTAAACTCGGCTAAACCAAGATAAGATAAGGAAGGCAAATTACCTCTCAGCTCTATACTACTTAGTGGTAGCATCTATATTCTCATTTCATCCTTTTGAAAAAAGCGAATAGACATACTTCCCAAAACTATAACTTTGAGGTCACCCCCTTACCTGAAATATATACTTTATACACAATATGATTGTATAAATGATAGTATTTTTTTCACTTGCAGAAGGAACGCTGACTTTATGTTGTACTGGGAAAAAGAGACATACATTCACACACTTTAAGTTCCTTAGAAATGGTTATGCAAATGGTAGAAAAGCTTTGGCATATTTTGCCTACAAGTTGTGCCTGCACACTTGGAAAGAGGAGCAGAATGAAGCATTAGAAGCTTCACGCAGCTCTTCCTTTAGTTTATACGTCAAGTTCGAAGTCCCACATAAAACTGTGGTGAGTTTAATAACCTACACTTTATGCTATTTACACTGTTTTTTATTTTATTAGGCCTTAGGGTTTTAAGGTGGACTTTTGCTACATGTTCCCAGGTGTTCAGACTGAGATCAATGGTGCCACCTTAAATGTAACACTATCATGATGACAGTAATAGCATATCTCATCTATACAATTTGAAGTACCAACAGGACACAGCTACACATTTAAGTACAGCCCCAAAATAAACTCTAGTTGGAGATGATCTTTATACTAACCAAGCACTTAAAGAGATGGTGGTGTCTAGTGAAGCAAATAGAGCATTCTAATTGATTATTAAAGGATGTGATTGTAGCTTGTTTATATTTATTCCCCACAGCAGAGTTTCTGAATGCTCTCTGAATAAGAGCACAAGCTAAAATACTACATCTTGGGAACCATAGCAGTGACAAGTGAAACCTTTCATCTTGATTGCTGCACTAATTTCCCATAAATTCCTGTGCGCAGTCATCCTAAAAAAGCTCAGAGAAACAAGTTGGTTACGCTTAAGGAGGAACATGAAACAAGCATGGCTACACTGTTATTAACAAATACTGATTATCATCAACAGGCACCACTTTAAACAGGTTTACAACATGAAACCAGCCACACTGTCTCGCTCGCTTGAACATTACCATTAACACTTACTGTGTCTCATAAAGGTGTTACAATAGAAGGAAGGCGCTCCAGGAGAAAAATGATTTTTCGGAATTAGGGCACACATTACATGAAAAGGGAAGAGGGAAGAAGACACAGGCAATAACATAAACTTGAGTGCCTGCGTGTGCTGAATAATTCAGTCGTCCCCATCAGATTTTGAACAGGAAGTCTGAGGGGGGGGGGAGACGTCTCCGCCGAAACCACCAATCCCACTAAAACCCAGCACCGCTATTGCTCGGGATGTCATCATGCTCGTGGGGCTCTCTGCTCCTGAACAACACCTCCCTGTAAGTGATACCTTATTTGTCATGCTATACTGTAACATTGCATAGAAGTTAGAGCTTACTCTAGGGTGGGCGGATACAGAAGGTGGGGACTCTCTGGGACTCTGCTTCATTCATGCCTTACCGGAAGGATGCTACAGAAAGAAAAAAAAGATAAGAGAAATGGTGGGAGCCACTTTAGGTCCTGCTGTGCTTCAAGTTGCCCTGCTGTGCATTTCCTCCACCCCTAGCTACAATAGAGGAGAGAGGTGAGAACGTATCTACTGGTATGGCACAAACACTGCAGCGGCCAGAGAGACCTGCAATCGTCACTGTGAGGCGATGTGGTGCTAGCAGCTGCCGGGGGAGGAGCACACCGAGCCGCACATGCTCAGCTTGGAGGAGGACTCGGGCTCCGGCTCAGGACCGGGATCAGGTTCCGGCTCAGGTGCGTCATCGTCGGTGGCCCCGGCTTCAGCCTCCCTCTCCCCATCTCCACTGGCATCATCGGCCCCGGCCTCTGACTGACCCTCGTCCTGACGCCTTTTCAACCTGAGTCCGGAGAGAGGGGGAAACAGAGATAAAAACACACATGTAATGTTACAACATGTGCATGAATATACACAGTTATACACCTTACATAAGCCTCTTAAGTAAGTATGTGTGTAAGTAGTAGAAGTAATCAACCATACACACACAGAAACAAGCAGCTAGTAGTTGAATGTAAAGAAAGGCCTTGAGCTTATTGTAGAGTGCTCTTCTCTGCTCTGTATAACTCTAGATGATTACAGGCCTCCATTATAAATGGAAGTAGACTGCAATTAATTAGAGCAATAGGATATAATAAGACTTTTCCCACACAGAAGGATTTCAGTAATGTTGCAGTGGCAGGACCTGGTCAATAATAAATGAGGCAATAATTCAGAGCAGCGCTGAACCGATATTCCTCCTCTCACACTGCAGATACACACATGTTCTGTGATATATGGACCTCTCGCTCTTTATTTAGGATGTGCTGTGTATATTTGGCTTCACAGCAAGGAGGTTCTGGGTTTGAACCTAACTGCCAACCAGCGTCTCTCCGTGTTTGCATGGTCTCCTCATGTCTGCGTGCTGCTTTGGCTTCCTCCCCAAAACATGCATCTTAGGTTAATTTGAGACTCAGAATAGTGTGTAGGTGTGAATGTGAGTGCGAAGTGTCTCTACATGTTGACCCTGTGATACACTGCTGACCTTTCCAGGGTGTAAACCGCCTCAAGAACAATGTCAGCTGGAATTAGCTCCAGCTCCCCCTGTGGCCCTTATTAGATAAGTGGTATAGATGATGTATCGCTGGATGATTTATAAACCAATGTCATGTCATTAAAGAGACCTGTCATATAGTGTAGAGTAATATACAATGCTCTCCTTTAAGCTGACTTTCTATACCAGTAACTTAATTAAATTTGTTATGGTTTTGACTTATAATGGTCATAAATTAGTGTTTTCTGCACCTCTCTTCACAAACTGCAGCTGATATAAGTTCTTAACTTTCCTCACCCACCGTTAGTGTTCCCTCTGCTATTTTACACAGCAGTGATGCTTCAGGCTATGTTCAGTGTTAGCTCCACTTTAATCCACGCTTTAGGTAACAGTCATGGTTCAAGTGCAGGTGACAGTGAGGCAAATGTTTCCTTTTTATTCAATAAAACTAATTATTATGATCAAAGTAGAACTACAGTTTCTTCCTTTTTATCAGATTGGGATTTGTTTTTGCAGATTTGATCATCATTTACATATTATAATATGATTTACATGTATTTAGAAGTTATTATATTATTGTACCTGGCAAGATAACTGCAGGAGTCATAGTCAGGAAACACAGTTGGTCAGACAACTGCATGGGTTAATGGTAAATAACATTATTCACAGTCCACAGTAAATATCCACCTCTGACTTCAACTTTGACCCAATGTTCTTATCTTAGTCTTGTGTTTGGTACTTATCATTGTTGGTTCTAAAAGGAGCTGCATATATTTGTTTAAGTGCAAATTAAGCAGAGTAATTGTATTATTTCCCCCTTTGCATTTGGTCTAAAAGGTGTAATGGAAATTTTGTGGATTTGTGGATGTGATGTTGCATGAGCAGACGTGCATGTGGAAGATTGGCCAGATAGTTTAACTAAAAGGGCAACTTTAGGTTTACAATTATTGCTCACAGACTTTTACTTTATGGCCTCTTGAAGCCTTAACTTTATGCTGTCTCTTTGCAAATGGTTGGGGTCTAACATCTGGGGTCTCACTCCAAGGGTCTTCCACAGAGACATGAGGGAAGGATAGCTCCCACCCTGATAAGACATCAGGAGGGTAATAAATACAATGGGAGGGGGCTGTGGGTTATAAGAACACAACTCTCATCTCTGTTCTTTGCTCATTTGTACATGTCATTCAGGTGATGTGTACTGTGGGAAGACAAATGTTTGACTTTGTGCTTGATTCACAGAAATTGCCACCACAAAGGATAATAATTCCCTGACTGTGTTGCCTTGATACTGTTAAATGTCTGAAGAGGAAGGTCTGCATTTAGCCCACGTTATATCTGGTCTGCTGCTCTTCTGCTCTGCTGCTCTCTTACCTCTCCCGGTTGAAGATCATGAACTCTTGCTGCACCACTTCAAGGCACTCCTGTAAGTAGTCATTCTCCTGCAGGCAGTCAAAACAACAGATATCATCGTCATCGCCACCATCGTCTTCTTTCACATCAACATCAACCTCATCATCATCATCGTCATCCCCACCATCATCTTCTTCCACATCAACCTCATCAGCATCGTCCAAAACTACAAATAAAACTCCATCAGTCAACTGTGTAACCTCTGCGGCCTCTGAAAATGTCTTTTTACTCATTCCTTGTTTTTCCTTGCTTCATTGCTCTTTTTAAACAAGTCATGAATTGTTTGTGAGCCCTCCTCAAATTGGATGTTTGGCCTGAGACAAAAATAGAAGCTCATATTTCCAAAAGCACTTGAGGCCATGACAACAGTGCTGAAGGCTTCATAATTTAATAATCTGGGTAATAACGCAGTATGAGCACACGCACGCACGCACACACACACACACACACACACACACACACACACACACACACACACACACACACACGCACACACACACACACACAGTTTCACAACCCTGCTATTGTTAGAGGTACACACTCCTTGCACACGCTGATCCATACAGATAAAACTTACGCACACACACACCACTGACGTTAATACCACTGATGTCATGATGACTGTCGGATGGTAACAGGCTGTTTCTCATGAATATGGAGGGGATATCTCCTGTCTGTGGTAAATAATTTCTCAATCACACATAACAAATGCAGAAGAGACAAAGGGACACAAGTTCTGTGTGTGCACAATAACTCTGCTCTCAGCACACAGGGGATATGAAAACAAGATATATCATATGTGATGACTTGTCTTTGATTTAATTAGTGATTTTTCAAGGCTGAAACTAAGCATTATTTCCGTAGCATAAGACGAAGACGAAGAGTCCAAAGCACACAAGTTATTAAATTTACATCAACCTGATGTCACTGCGAGTCTAAGAACCAGACTATGTTTGCTGCAACATAAAAAAGTTAAGAAATATGTTTGTTGCTGAGAATCAGGTCAGAAGATTGAAACCACTCTAAGACATTTTAAAGTAAACCAGTCCAGTGCCTGGTCTGTGGTGATGATGGTTGCAGTTTTCTTTCTGAAACTGTGACCTGCAGTAATTGAGCCGTGGCAAGTAAAGACCGACTGCTGCACTCAGTCCACAGAACCCTGAAGCTGCCCCATCGCTGCTGCACAAACATCTGTTCACCTTTTTGTTAAAAGTTCAGGTGAAGCTCCACTCAGTGCGCAGAACCCTGAACTGGAGAATCAGTTGTTGCTGCTGTCATCGTGAATGTGGCCATTATTGTGTTTAACAACTTCTCTTACATTGATGAGTCCAAACCACCACTGCTACAGTGCACTGGCTGCCTGATCATTCAAGGTTTATTAATATTGAACATGTCACTTGTCCAAATCGCACAAATTCAACATTACATGCAAAGTGTGAAGCCGATAAGATAAACACTTCTTGAGATATGTGAGCCACAGACAGACCGAGATTTCTGGAAATAGGAGATAGATATGAAGTTGGACTCTGCAGGTGGTTAGCTTAGCAATAGCTTTCAGCCTTAAAATGTGGAAAGAGTAAACATGGTTCTGTCCAAAGGACAAGTTTGAACTATTCCTTTAATTTCATAATATGATGCTTCACCTTGTTCTGTGGCCTGTTCAGGATGGAGTTTATTTTTATTTTTATTTCAAAGGATCACAAATAATCAGGGTACCTCTAAGATAGCTCACATGAACAGGAAGTCTCTCTTTATGCCCACTACCAAAGTATTACTCACTCTCAGCTGAGATAATTCACTATCGTGGAGAAAAAGCAGATGCTGGGAATTGGCCCACCGCCAATCTAAAAATATGCAGTTTTGACGAGAAGTGACAGAGCGGAGACCGGGGTAAACCTGAGCTGCATTGTTATCTCCACTAGGCCATATCTCAGAGGAATCCTTCTATGCAGCAGGTAATGGTTTGCTAAGACACATGTGCATGTGCCCTACACATATGAATTCACTTTTTAGAAGCTAGATGTTGAAAAAGATGAAGTAATCTGATCTGCACAAGGAGACCAATGATTAAATAAACAGAGACACAGCAAACCAAGGCATGGCATAAAGGCAAATAACCCTTTCACATGTGAGCAAAGCTAAACATAGCCCTTTCTATTATCAAAGGGAGTAAAGGGCTTTTAACAGTTGCAGCGACATCTCGAATTCTGCCTTCATCCTCACAGCTGCTAAAACCTCCTTCTCAACCTTCTCCAACATAATGCGTTTACTTCTGAGGTTATGAGATATTTCAGTATTTTATCTATTGTATCTAAGGCTAATATACGACAGATGGTGCAGGTTAGTAGCTAAACTAAGGAATGAAAGCATGTCTTTTGAAAGAATCATTTAAAGACACACGGAGCATGTGTACACAAAGCGCATTTCCTTTGTTTTTTGTAAAAATACATATTCTTTGAATTTTTGATGGCTGATCAGACAAAGCAGGTAATTTGTTGACCCTCCTGGGCTCTGTGGGGACATGTTACAAATTGTAGTGGGTGTTTTCCCAGCTATTCTCTGACATTTATATAAAAAATAATGAACAAGTCATGTGCATATTCTTCATTGAAGATACTATTAATAAGTTAAAGACACTTTTTTGATATTAGAATTAGTATTTCCAACTTGGTAAATAGAAACATAATTAATGATACACTTTAAAATCTGACTCTGTGCCATGTCACTCACAGACTGTGAATCCTTGCTGTTGTCTCGAGACCGGTTCTTGGCCAGCCTCTTCTTCTTCTTGTGAAGGGGACGCGACTCCAGGATCATCTCCTCCAGTTCAAAGGTGGGGTCGCAGTGGAGGCGACCTTTCTGTAGGCGGGAGATGCATGAGATAATTATCAGATAATTAAAAACACAAATACACACACACACAAACACACGCACAAAGGATCATAAATCAGCCGCAGAGCCACAGAGTGCACAAACGCAAAGTTCACACTTAAGTCAATGTACTGAATAACACATTAATACACTTGCATGCACACACAAATGTTCAGTGAGTGCATGTGCACACACACTATAGTGAGATACCATAAAGAAGCCATGTTCAATTTCCTTTGCATTATTTAGTTGTTACACATCCTCATTACGTTCAGCAAACACGAGGAAGTGCCTAAGTGTGCTTGTGTTTAATGTGCATGTGCACAGTGCGAGAGTGAGAAGCTTTGTTGCGATAGTTAAGGGTAGCATAAGGGGCTCGGAATGGCGAGTCCCCCACCAATACAGTAAGCCAAAGATTTTATATATATATATATATATACGTAAGATGTGTGTGTGTGTGTGTGTGTACAAGTGGATATGAGATCTCTTCAAACTAACATTAGGGACAAATCCGGCCTCCATCTTCTTCTCATACACAGTGTCCCAGTTAACGTCAGCGAGGTAGGGAGATGTCTGCATGTCGGACACACAGGAGAAACGATGCTCTGGGTTCACTGTCAGTAGCTAGAAGCAAAGGACACACACACACACAGCAATGTCACCTACATCATATCACCTCCCCAGTAGCTATATCACCTTCACAACGTCTCTCCTTAGTCACAGCCACTCTTCTCACTGGGAGGTGAAATAAACTCGAATGTGAGTGTAAAATAAAAATCCATTTGCTGATTTCTTTCCTTTTTACTGTGCAGTCTCAAATACAATGTGTCTGGGCTATTTCAAATGAACAAAGGAAGGAGCTGAAAATGTTCTTTTAAATTTGTACTCCTTCCTGACTTCCCTGAAGGTCTTTTGCCACAAAAAATGTCAATGTTTGATATCAAATATTTTCATTTATATATGAGCTCAGAGTTATTGATTGTTTTTTAGAATGAAGATAGATAGGTCTTGACATTAAATGGACTGAATGGGCTGTATATATACAACACTTATTTAGTCTTATCGACCAATCAAAGTGTTTTACAGTAAACCTCTTTTTTACCCATTTACACAATTATTCAGAGCACTTCTATAAACAGCACTTTTTCTATCACACACCATTTACACACTTCCAGCACAGCTCAGTGTCATGCCTATTGAAACGTCATGCAGACTGGAGGAGCTGGAGATTGAATCACCAACCTTCTGGTTAGTGGGCGACCCACTCTATCTCCTGCGTCACAGATTATTATGAGTTTATGTTGTTTTGCTGTTTTTGTTAAGCATCAAGAAAACTATGGAGCCCCAAAGTAACAAAGTATGATCCAGCCAGCTAACTACGCTGTCAGTAGCTAGCTGACTAACATGGATGAGGCAGGATTTATGAGTATTACTACAGGCAGCCACCAGGTGGTGATTGAGATGCTTTGGCTTCACTTTTAAGGAGCAGTCATGCCGTTCATCTTTATATTCAGTCCACGGGCTGGCCAGCTTGGCATCAAAATAAGGACACTGTAGTTTTAGCAGTAGAAAGACTGTTGCTTTACACAGAGTTGTTTGTCTTTCTCAGAGGAACATTAACTAGCTGCTGCAGTTAATAGTCTCTTTACTTTAAATTCAAGCCCATTACCTTTCCGTGCTAGTTAGCCTGTTAGGGAGGCAGCATCTGCAGCGTTAAGCTAAATAAATGATTAGTCACAGTACTGTGTCTGCCTATGGTGTTTATTTACAGCTGTAAATGCATGTGGAGCAAATGAAGCATAAACGATGGTTCATTTCCATGTGTGAGCCCTGTCAGTGAGGCCGCGTGCGTACATGCACACTGGAAACACCTCACAAGTGACATGCAGTGGATTTTAATGTCATGGATTCTGCCTGTGCTTTTCCTGCCAGAGGAGCAGTCACAGTGTCGGCTTTGAAAAAAGCCATCAGTCTGACAGTGTTGCTGCTCCAGCTGATGGAAGACGTGGCCACGTTCGTGAGCCCACTCCGTAAAATTGGTCAGCAGTTGTCAGGCATGCTTGCATGTGATTGGCTGAAAGCTCTCACGAAAAACTGAAATAAAATGTCACATTACGTATAAGTGAAATTCTTGTCAAATTGAAATAAAAAAATGTTGTAAAGACTTGTTTCTATTCTTAAATATATTTTATATTTTAGGATGAAGTTAAGTTTTTACTAATTATTTACTATAGATTTCTTTTAAATAAATGGTTCTTTATTTAACTTCATAAACAAACATAATAGAATAGAACAAATGCATAATAGAACAGAAAGAAAAGTGATACATTCCAAGCTCCTACTGGTAAACCAACCAACAGGGGGCACTGTTCATCAATCATCTCATCAGGCTTGGAACAAAATTGTTGCACTGATCAAGTCAGAAGAATGCCACACATAAGTGGAGCCCCTTAATCCTGCGGAAAGAAAAGCCAGTGCTGATACAGTGTTTTTTTTTTAATGGAATAGCATCTGTTTGGTTCTGCACCTCAGGGTAAACACTGTAAATGAAAATAGGATGTGGAGTGGGTTTTGTTGTCGAGCTAATTCTCTTCCTGTGCTTTTATTCCTTCCTTGGGTCAGTTCGGTTTTCTCCTGCAGGGCGGGTAAGGTCTGTCTGGGTGGAGTCCAGACGTTGGTAATCGATCAGCAGCAGAGCGGAAGAGACCAACGCTCCGTCCAGAACACTCAACACAGAGCACATGCACGCACTCATGCTCACATGTGCACTCTGCCAAACAGAAAAATATCCTTTTCTAACAAGCCACGTGTTCTCTTGCCCACTCCAAAATCTTAAAATGACTAAAGAAAAAGAGCCAAATAATTTGTTGCACCACAGTGTCACTTGATAACATTTTGATACAAACTAGAAGAATGTAGATGTTAATTATCACAGAGAAGCCTGATTCGAGAAAGTGTTGAGCAGATTTATTTAAATTTTACGTAAATGGAATTATCTCATCCAACTGGCACATTCTCATGTGTAAGTAAAGAACATTTTGAGCTTCAATGTGAGGTCAAATTACACCCCCCCCCCCCCCCCCCCCCCACACACACCTATCTCATCTCACCCACTTGCTCTGTTTCAGTGCTTCCATCCCTCAGATTCCCATCTGTCGTTTTTCTTCTCCTTTGCCCAGAGGGTCTCAGCTCATCCTCCCCCCTCCAGCTCCAGTCCCCCCACAGTACCTGCATCCTCTGTTCCTGTGGCTTCAGTATGTACCCCGATACCACCCCTATATCCCTGCCCTCCTTTCCTCCTGCTCCTCTTGCTCGGGAAAACCATCTGCGTTCAGGCTGTGGGGTCAGCATTAGTTTAGGTTGATTTCACTTTATCAGAAATGTCACTTGAAAATCTTTAATTAATGATATATATATACAGTTGCTCTGTTTATTGAGTAAGTAATAAAGTTCTAATTTCTGCTCAACTAATTTTTCTTTGGTATTTTGAGGTAAATAAGTCTGGCTTCACCACAGAATGGACAACATGAACATTTTATCAAAATAAACTAGAAATATATAACTAATGAATAGATAACATAAGAGTTTTGAATCAAGAAGCAAATCCATTTAACTGACTTAGAGTAAATGACGTCCCACTGAGTCCAGCTCACCTTCCTCAGGAGGGAAACCAGGTCCTTGGGCCAGGCCGGGCTGTACTGCACGCTGACTGTGCTGAAGAGCTGAATCAGCGACTCCACTGAGTTACTGGCATGTATATCATAGGGCCTCTGGGATGGAAACAGGGTGAGACAAAGAGGGAAAGTAGGAAAATCAAGAAAAAGAGGGTTGGATGAGCTTCTGCAATCGTTTGCAACATAAAATATGAAATTGCCATCGTTTCTCACCCATCCACGCAACAATTCGAAGATTGTCACCCCTAGTGACCACCAGTCGACTTCAATGGCGTAGCCCGACCCTCCACTTACAAAGGACTGGAAGATCTCTGGGGCTGAAAGCACAGGCAGAGAATCTCTTGGGTAGCGGAAAAGGCTTTTGGACAAGTGATCAAAAAGCACATGTTCTTTTGACAAACAGGGGGATTCTGGGTAATCTGGGACATGTTTTGCAATTTTGATTTCTGCGACTAATTCTGATATCTGTTTCACACATGGAGATATCATACTCAGAGGAGACATGGCACAGCTTTTCGTGCTATTTGTGCCAAAATACAACATTTGATAATCTGGGACAGGTCACTTTGTAATCTGGGACACTTGTATTAGTCTTTAAAAAGGCCGAAATCACCTTGCTTTATGCACGACAAGCTCAATATTACCTATTCTTTAAAAGCATTCTGAAAAAATGACTAAGAAAATGTAAATTATTCATAGAAATGTCATTAGTTCATATTGACTTACAAAGTCCTATTTCTTCATAAAGAACCTTATCTTAAATAAAGAAATTATAATATTCATTTAAAACATTCTATTAAAGGTGTATCACATTCTAAACAATCAATTAAAATTCAATCAGCAGCAAGCAAAAATAATAATAACAGATTATTCACTCAATAATTCACCATTCTCTTGGGGCTACTCAGGGAACAAACAGTCCTAACACGTGAGAGATCATCATCATCATCATCGATCAGCCCATTGTCTTCTCCGCGTTTGGTGAAACCAGTGGCTGCAGATCCCAGGACAGACTCTTCTGTGCTTTTGAACAATATGCTACATCTCTTTAGTGTATCATTGTTTTACTTCAGGAAGTCCCTAAATGCATATTTCCCCGTTTAGAGAATTTAAATGACTGTCCCAGATTACCCAAAGTCTTGCTGTCCCACATTATCAACCATATTTAATAAAGTGGGCCAGCTTGAAAAAAAACAAAGTCAACACATTAAACACATTTTCAACAACTCAACATATAACAGTTAGGAACATTGTCTTATTTATGAAAGATTTATATCCTTAACATTAATCTTGTCATGCAATTCCAAGGAGGGGCTTCTGATTGGCACTTGCCCCACCCCTTTCTGTGACATCACCCCCATGAAGTTATGTGATTTCAGTCACATGATGTCCATGCAAAAGTCCTGTTGACTAGATTTTGTTAGAACAGAAAATAAACAGACTGGAGCTTAGGTGTCCCACATTACCCAATGTCCCAGATTACCCAGATTCACCCTATCACCAGAAGCTGCTCATCTTCTCTTCAGCAAACACCAGACAAGACAGGACAGTCATGTATGTTTGTCTCAGCTTTCCCCAAATAAACAAAGGATCTGTAAATTCTACCATTTAAAGTGAGGATGACAAAATAATGCAAATAATCTAGTCTAGCACCTTCCAGCAGCAGTATCTAATTTTGAACACAATGTATTTACTATAAGCTTGTATTTAAATATTTAAAAAATATTTTATTAAGTCAAATAAATTTCGACAAAATTCAGAGACCATATCTTTTTCGATCCAACATTGCACAATTTTCCTGTGCCTGGAATACAATAACCTTCTTCTTGTCCTTCTTACAGCATGGATATTTATTTGTAGAAACAAATGAGACCTCCGTGATGACACCAGACATAGTTAATGAGATGGTTGTGGTGCAACGGTTAATCAAAGTTACCCATGTAGGGCTTGGTCCCAGCTAAGGCCGTGGCTCTCTCTTCATTCTTTATTATTGTTGCAATGTTGAAGTCCGTCAAGTGAACATGACCTGAGAAGACGCAAGCACAAAAAAAACTCCATCAAAACAAAGTCCATCTGAACTTGATCATTTTTTAATGACTGTCTCTAATCACATGAAGAGGAAACATGTCGATGTGCAATGCAAGTCCTGACATTTCAGTAAACTGGATTAACGTGTCCTCATGGTTTTGTGTATCAGATAAACATCCCTGACTCCTCGGACCTCGTTCCTGCTGTGATTCATTAGTAGCCTGCAGGGTCATTACTTTTTGTCTTACTTGTCAGGATGGACTCAACCTCACTACTGTCTGTATACTGTGCATTTAGTTTTATCATTGTACACTATGAAGAACATATAACAGCTTAAACTGAGGATGCTCCGGACCCAAAGATGCAATCTATGTGGAACCTTTTTTAATCTGTTTATCTCACTGAGCTCAGCATCTGTTTTGCACAAAAATCAGATTACAGCAGAGGAAATAAGAAAACATGAAGACACACAGCAAGTCCATAATAAGCACATTCAAACATCATCAGTAACAAAACAATGTCCTTTAAATCCTTTGTAATTCTCTCTACATATATGGTGCAATGTACTAGGAGGCAGTCAGTCCATGTTCAGCATTTACTGGTGGGGTATAAAGAGGTACGCAGTCCTCAGATCTGCTGTAATGGACAGTAGTTGTCTACATTTAAATTATTGGTGATTCATAAATGAAACAGTGGAAACGGCATCAAGCTTTTTTAAGGTGGAATGTGTGTGAATTAAAGGAAGAGAGAACCATTGGTTGATGAGAATATAGAATACATGTTTGTTTATAATTTCAGTTTTAAGGTTAAACAGACACACATGAAGAACTTATAAAGTCATTAAAGTACACAAGGCTAGAGTCAGAGAACAGACATTTTCAAGAAATTATTTGTATCATCTGCATAGAAATTGATATTTTAGGATGTCAATAATGATGGGCCAAGCACAGAACCTTGAGCCCTTAGTTATGAAACAAGTGGTCGATGCCATGTGAGACCATCAGCACAGATCGCAAGGATTAAATCAGACAAATATGACTGATTGAATATATATGAAATTACTGATAATGAATGTATATGAAATATAAAAAAAGTTCTGACAGATAGATAGATATGTCCATTAACTCTTCCTATCCAGATAGGCACACACACACACACACACACACACACACATACACACATGCACACACAAAGCTAACAGTTTACATCCTTACCTTGCTCATCCAGCAGGATATTGTCTGGCTTGACATCTCTGAAAAAGACAAACACAGACATGCACAGGCATCACAAAAAAATCCCCTTAATAGCCCTGAAAATAGTATTTGTGTTAAACAGTAAATATGCACGGCAGGTTAACCAACATTTTTTGTTTAACATTGGAAATAGTTTAGGTTTTGTAAATTAAGAAATTAAAACTTCAAAAACTGTTTATTGGCCTGAGATCAGACTTGGCTGACGACATAAGGTAACAACCGTTACAACTGTGATTAAACTTTGATTAAGATTTATTTTGTCTTGGTGTCTGGAGATGAGTGACACAATATTTTATTTAACGGAGCCCTGCTCAGTAGCAGAGCCTTAATCAAACAGTGCAGACAGAAATCTCTAACATGAAATAAACAAAAATGCTGTAAGTCGAACATTGGGTTCATGCAGGTGCCTACAGGTCAAAGCAATTTGACGCTGAAAAACTGTAATCAGTGTTTTTAAAGCATGAAACCAGTAAAATCTTATATTTTCATTATATTTCCTGTACTAAGCTGTTATTGTAAGTTTCACTTATTCAATGTGTTCAAATACCAAAATTTATAGTATTTCTGTAAGTCTTAGTGAAGTCAAACACAATGACTCAAGCCATTATAGTTTGTGGGAAAGACAGGGATATGATGTGTACAGTATGTGTGGATGTGAAAAGTCAGTAGGAGGTGTTTGTAGACTGATGCATGTGTGAATAACATGTTGGAGCAACATGTTGTTGTGTGTGTGTGTGTGTGTGTGTGTGTGTGTGTGTGTGTGTGTGTGTGTGTGTGTGTATGTGTGTGTGTGTGTGTAAAGAGAGAAGGATAGAGGGGGAGAAAATACAAATTCTCTATATTTCAAGCACATGAGAACATAACCATCACCAATCCCCCTGGAGGCTCTATCTTTGTCTGCACACACCTTTTACACTGGGCATCCATGCTACACTTACTCAGGTACACACTCACACCCGTGCACACACATCTCAACATTTCCCAGCGCTTCCAAGCCCTCCACAGGCAATTAACGGAGTGCACACAGCTTATTTAATTATGCCACACGTCACACTGGTGTGGAGAATACACAGAGTCCGCAGAGAGAATCGGCACACCCCATAGACACACGTGTTCGCTGCCGCTCTGCAACGCCAAGCTGATGCTAGTATTGTCTGCCAAAACTCTTGCAGGGAAGGGATGGAGGTGGCGGTGGCGGGGAAGACGGATCCAGCAGCACAGGGCTTGAGGGAAATACATACATGTTCACAGGAGGAATCCTGATTGAACTGCCAGCTACAGCGCCATTCTGTTTGAAGTACAAAATTGACTTAACGTTTAATTCATTTTGCAGCGAGCACGGAAACACTAATCCAACATGAAACAGCATGTAAAGTGAATTCTTATTTTGTAAAGGAAGAAACCTCCTGTGTGAGGTGATCTCACAAGTAAAGCTTTTAACATGTTAAGTGTAGAAGAGATGAGAAGAGATGAAGAGAAGAGACGAAGAGAAGAGACGAAGAGAAGAGATGAAGAGAAGAGGAGAGGAGAGAAGAAGAGGGACTCCACTTTACTCTTCTCGTAGGACTAATTTTACCTCCTTGGGCATGGTGGCAGCTGACTGTTGCTAGGAGACCAGAGACCCTTCTTCCTTCAGTTGGTGCAACAAAATAATTGTATAGTATTCTCCTGCCAAAAAACTTACAGGGTGGAACTAAATTGTAGAGAAGGGGACGACCATGGATACCCAGGGATTACATGACACAACTGTGTCAAAGGCTGAACAGTTGATATTAAAGGAGAGGACGAAAATACACAAAAAAGGCATAGACACAGTTATGATCCATCACATTTTTCTAAATGTGTGTTATGAACATATTGGAAAAAGAAAAGAGAGACAATAGCTGTTGTGTGGCAAAACAAGGGTAAGTCATTTGTTGAACATGTTAAATACTATACTGTAGCCTATATTATAGCAAATGAGAATTATTATATACATGAATCTTTATGCAGCACACAAACACTTCTATGGATAAACACTTGTTCTATACTAATGCTAGAATCTTGCTTTTAGTTAAAGGAACAGTGTAAGATTTTGGAACTTGCACAATAATGTTAATAACAAGAACAATACCATTAATCATCAGTGAGTCTTGATGTCTCAGCATCAACCTGTGGTTGCTAGGCAACCACAATAGGCTCTGAATACACTGCTCCAAAATTGTGAAGAAGTAGTTGTTAGATAATCATGTGTCAAAAAATGGAACTTGTCATTTTTACATTTGCCTTTTTGTTTTAGCTCTGAACAGTGCACAGCTAATTGTTTCTTCCTGTTTTCAGTCTGTATGCTAGGCTTTTTTTTGTATCTCATGCAGGTAAATCAGAAAATACAGGAATGATTCACATTCCACAGACGCGCAAGTTGGCAGAGCGACAAACAAACACTGTCTCTCTCTCTCTCTCTCTGTTGTTTGAGGGACGAGATGTAGCCCAAAGGAGGTTTTGAACAAGGTTCAAACTGTTTTTTAGCCATCTGGGGCACTAAATCTGCAGTCTGCAGGATCCGGCTCTTTCACTTAGTGGACTGCACAGACACTTACTGCTGCACTCAGCATATTTGGACAAAAAGCCAGTACACCATTGGAGATGATGGATGGAGACAATTACGGGAACACACATGAGGGCTATGTTTAGATATGTAAAGTAGCATAAATAAAAGCCATAAGTAAGGCGATAACTTCAGCCTACAACAAGACTAAAGCAGAAACTGAATTCATGCAAAAAGACAATTTGCTAGCTTTTGCTAAGAATTCAAAATAGCAGATAACAAAATCATTCTTTCCAATACAGTGGCCATGATTTTATGGATATAGAAGTAAGCCAGATGCAGAGGGTACAGTTTACAGTCCTGTTTGCACCCTGCATCCCTCTGGAAGAATAATGTAGTGTCAGCTGATTGCATATGATCCTGACCGGTCAGGTCAAAGTGAGAGCTGGTGAGATTTGTCGACAGGACATGATAAAGGTGGGAACAAAACATTTAAAAAAGATATCTTTATAGATAGACACATAAATCATGACTACAGCCGTAAGAACTGCATATAAAGCAAAGTTAGAAAGACATTGTGACTTTGTGGTTCTGATAAAACCAGTGTGCTCGCACAAAGATTACAAAGTTTCCCCCCCGCCTCTGGAAAAGAGAGTAGATAATGCACTTGCTAAAGTTTCTGCACAGAAAAGATATTTGACTTTGCTGAAATGTATTTTGTTGTTTTGAGTTCCAGCCTGAAGAGTTAATCATTGCATTCATATATCACCAATAATGTTGCTGCACGCTGCAGGAGCTGAAGACAAGGAAATAAACCTCTTGGAAATTACAAGTTACAAACACAACCTTGAGCTGATCTTCACAGTTATTTCAATGCAGGAAAACGTCAGGGGTTAAAGTTGCAAACTGAGGCTTTGTGTATTCGATGAAACAAAATATAATGCAATAAAGCTGTAATGATGCTGATACTGATGCTTTGTCTCGCTCATTTGCTGATTAGAAGGTTGAATTTCTCGCTTTCACTAAGGTATTTTGTTACTTGGATAGATTTGTTTATTTTTCCCTGCGTATTTTATGGAAACAGGACCAGGAAGCAAAGGAAGTGAAAAAGTAAATTCAACTAACACACCCAAACCAGGCCTTCTATTCTTGGGGATTTTTGACAGACTTGTTGCACAAATAGACCAGAGGAGAAATCCAAGAGCAGACCTTTCAAGAGGAGAAGAGCTGAAGCTGGAGTGCAAGAAATCTGTCAAAGCAACAAAATATCTGAGTGTGAGCACAAGCTGAGCAATTATAAGCACAAGCAGGGGCTATTTGATTGAGCACGCAGGGTATTGAGTGATTGCATGACAAAAAGAGTGAAATCAAGTCCTTCTCTTAAACTGAACGATCAGGCTCTTGAATAATGATAAGAAACTAAACTCCATAATCATTACTAGGAAAATAGGAAATCTAATCAAACATTGGGTTTAAGTTATTTTCATTCAGTATGTAAACAGAGCAACGAATATAATTCTTGGTGGTTATGGTTGATGGTGAAGAACCTTTTGGATTTCAATTTGTGTATTTATTTATGTTGGGTTCAATTACTACATGTATAATGTGACAATGTGTAGCTCGTGTTATACCCTTTTTTCAGCTATAAAATGCAAAAGAAGAGATGTTTCTCAGTTGGACAGAAACAGGATTACAAAGGAATGCTAATGTATGCCTTCGCTCTATAATATCATGCAATATCAACTAAATATGCTGGTAATTGTTCATGTTGAGATTTTCTGCTGCCTAAAATCAACCAGCGCTGCTTTAATGTTTGCTTTACAAAATGGCTTTCCCCAGCTTCAACATATTTTAGAAATACTCATTCAAATCTAGGCTTATTCTACAATAAAAAAAAATGGCGGTCACCATAGAGAGGACCTGCTTCCGATGAAAATACACACACACACACACACACACACACACACACACACACACACACACACACGAGGCAACTGCATAAATCAAGTAGTTAAAAGCAAATAAATAGGAGCAAATTATAAGCTGCTGTGGAGTCGTTTGTCACAAATTACCCAATGGATATTAGTATATTGAATCTTAAATTATGTTGCTTAAAGCAAATTTTACATTAGGTTTGGGGATTGACGTTGGAGCAAGTGTGATCATGTGCAGATCCAATACTGAATACTTTTTACAGAAACAAACACAGATCACATCTACCACCATAACTCTGTTTTAAATTATACAATAGTGAGGAACCATCATAAATCTGAGGGAGGCATGATAAGCAGAATCCAAGGGCTTAAAAATGGAGGCAGCAGCACATCTGTAGATTACATGTCCATAATCCAAGACTGACACGAAAACTGCCTCAATAACCCACTTGCTCCGCTAATCATTGAAAATCTGGATCTTTTCCTACAGTCACCAGTTTGTTGGTTTTTATTGCTGCAGTTTACCACCAACACTGTCATTGTGATACTTATGTAAACGTTTCTCATCAAACCAGACACAATAATTATTCTCTGTGATTTCCCTGTTAAATCTATGTTCCCTGTGGTTATATGCAATCCATTGTATTAATGACTTTATATTATTAAATGAGTAAATAAATGTACCTCTGGCCATTGAAAATGACATACATGCCCAAATTAAGATGTAAGTGCGGCCTATAGGACATATAAAGATAATTGAAAGCATCTTCAGCTAATGCTGTTGTTCAGAAATGGCTTGAAGGCAAATGCAAATGCATTCTGCAAATGCATACACGTTCAAGTAAAAATGACAGAAAAAGAGAAAAGGCTGAATTTGTACCTATGGATGATGTGCTGGCTCTGCAGGTAGTCCAGCGCCAGTGTCATCTCACAGAGGTAGAGTTTGACAGCCTCCTCGCTGAACTGAACGCTCTGCTGCAGGTGGTAGCGCAGGTCTCCTCCCAGCAGGAGGTCCACCACCATGAACATGTCCTCCTCATCCTGAAACGAGTACCTGGGACCAATGGGGGGGGGGGGGACGACACAGCGCTAAGTCATTGTCCAGTGTGGGAAGGACACACTATACAAAAGTAAGCCAAAGACTGAGCACACAAACAACACATCATAGTCCAGAGGCAGCTTGTATGCTAATGCATGCAGTGCACACAACACATCACAAGACACACATGCATGTCACACATGCACGAACATGGTAGAATGCATAGACCACAGGAAAACACCAAATTCATGCATCTTTCTCTGCCTTGTAAGAAATCTGCAGCCTTAATGCATAATGCATTTTTATGTACATTAATGTATACTTGAGTGTTTTTTTTAATGGATGTATATCTGCTGCTGGCGGGCTCTGAACATAAACATTAAAGCTTAAAGCTTGAATCTGCGCTTCAATGTGAACTGTTAACTGGAGGCTGCTCATGGTCCGCTAAACATTTTTGTCAATCAGGCTTATAAATCATGCACATCAAATTAAAACACAGCCTCTCAGTGATCTGGGGGGGGGGGGGGGGAGTTGTAACACTTAACTCCACAGACGCAGAACAAAACATTAAGCCACACGGGCAAAAAAACTGTTTTTGTACAACAGAATCCAATTTTTCATCTAAAGGAAATTAAGGCAGAATAATATCTTAATAGGCCCCCCATGTCAATGTTGCAGCAGAGGAGGGAAACAAACTTAGCCTTGGTGATTTCCTCTATCTAACGTGGTTTAAATGTGGCTGCTACTGAGCCAATTCTTTACTCTCCCATCAAAGCTCTGATGTTGTGGTGGTATTGCTTCTTTTTATAGCTGCAGGTTCTCTCTGTATCCTCAGGCTTGGCCCTAAAAACTCAGGGGGACATTCTGATTGGTCCTCTTTGGTGCAATTTCCTGCCTCTATAAGTGAGAAATGGGGCCTGTGTTCGCTGCAGAGCGAAAATCAGTCCATGTCATCCACAGATTGGTGGCTCTGCAGCAGAGAATGAAGCCCATTTGCAGAACTGTCGGGACTTCTGCTTCTACTAAAATGCTGCGTAGATTGGTTGATAAACTGACCTTGATTTGAATGTGATAGGATGGATGATGGGCAACACATGAAGTAGTTTCCTTATGAGCCTTACCATTTAAATTTTAAAAGGTTGTCATAATATTATATATAATAATTCATAATATAACAAGAATTAAGTTGTAATTATAGGAGAATTAAGTCATAATCTTAAACTACCTGGTTTGTTGGTTTGAATCCAGAAGGACTGAAACTATTCTTTATTCTCATAATACAACTTTATTCTCTTAATATTATACGTGTGTTATCGATTACGACTTTACTCTCGTAATACTTTGACTTTATTCTCATAAAATTGAGTTCCATCTCAATTACAACTTCATTCTCTTAATATTACGACTTTATTCTTGAGATTTCAGAATTCATTTTTATCTTCAACATGGCCCTTATACTCGGACCTACTCCTTACACACCCTGCCTCCACCAAAACAATGCACTCAACAGAAAATGACAGTAGAACCACCTCCATCAGACATAGTGAAGCAACCTGTCCTGACCCTTCACAGCTCAGCCACAACACTGAAACACATGGTGGCCTCAGCAGATGGCCGGCCCCAGGTTGTTGTTTGCTGTTGGCAGGGAATCCTCGCTGTCACCTTTTTATCACCTCATTGTCACAGTCTGATTCCTGGTACCCAGTTGACGGATGAGCTTCCTCTGAGGCCACACTCACATTTCAGCGTTCCACAGAACACTCTTCCCAATCCAACACCAAAATATCTGGGCTCTTAAAAGGGGAGGACTGTCACTGCCTCCCCCCACCTCTACTGAGGTGACAACGAGATGTCAGATACGGGCCGACAACTGGAGCATATGAAAGCTCCAGTGCTGACAAGACTTGTCACCTTTAAGACTCGTGCTAAGGATGGGACGTAAGGAATGCAAACAATTTTACTCTCCAGTTATTTTAGAGCACTTCGCTCTGAATAAACACAATGTGAAGTTCACAAATTTTACAGTCCTTAAAAAAACGAATGAAGGTGTGTTCTTTTGGGAGTGGGAAAGGAAGTGAAAAGCAACACGTATTAAGCCCTATTCAGCATGAACTCCGAAATTCTACGGTCAGACGAGTTCACAACAATAGAAAAATCATCAGAGTGTTCAGTTGAGAGGAGGCGCAGCATGCAGGAGGTGTTTCTATTTACATCGAAACGGGCATCGGCCCATATCTCTAAAGGCTATTGAATCTCATTTTTGTTTTGCATCTGTTATGAAAACATAACATATGATTGTCTGGAGTGTCTGACTTAGTTTACTCCTGGGTCTCCTTGAAGGACAGCATGTCCAGAATACTTTACATAACAAAGATGTATTTATGTAGAAGTTTTTAGATATGAGATCTGTCTGGATGTCTAAACTCCTCGCCAACTAAGGGTAAACGTACATTGACACAGAATAAAACAGCAAAGTCTTGCAACATGCTAAAAGAAGCTGTAGTGCTAGAGTGGGTGAATTTATTTCTGGGAGTTTCTCAAAGCCTTGCACATTGCACACTGCCACTTCATCTATTGTCGACATTTAAAAATTATTGATTAGTGCAACTACAGTTTATAACACTGGTACACTGGAATGGGTCTAAATAATGTTTTACCACAAGTCTTGTTTAATGTGCCCTCTGCTTCACCTCATACAATTTATTGTGTCGCTCTTTATAATGAGCACAGAGGAGTCTCGGGTCAAACCCTCAAGTCTGAACGAGTGCCTGGCAGTAGTCTGGAGGCCTGGGGAGAGCTGTTACTGTCCAAAACCAGGAGGAGGCCATGTGGAAAGGCCAGGACAGGACAAGGCTACGACAGTCACAGTGAGGTTAGCCGGCTGGAAGGAGTACAAGGAACAGGCTGAAATAATCAGGCCACGATGACAAATGAGCCCGGGGAGGCAGGGAGGAGAGAGGAAAATAAAGGGACAGCAGAAGAGGAAAACAGTTTTGAGGAAAAAGCGAGAGAGAAACATGAGCTTGTGATTCTGTTGGCTCGAGTTGCTCTGCAAAGTTTCAGTGGCCTACATAAAGTTGATGATCGAGATGGGCTGGCTGGAGCTGGCTGCATGACTCAATCACGAGACACTTGAATGCTCCGCTGAGGATTCCTGCAACAATGGCGTGAGTGAACGCTGCCTCTCCTGTCAGCCGCCTCCAAACAGTCGCCTTAAGACACAGCACATCCACTGGCCTTATTTCACAAAAAGAACTTTGAAAAACATGTCCTACAAAAAGTTATTCTTTAAAAAGTAGTGAACGGTAGTTTCACTAAAAGTCCTTCAAGACTGCAAGTCCAGGGGAAAATAATCTGTGGTTGCTCAATGCTGTATTAGAGAAACAGACTCCTGTGCCTTTTGGGACTGATCCCATATTTCGCCTTTTATGAGGATGATTTAAAGCTAAGCCCCCTCATAGGGCTTGTTATAACTGCTGACTCGGGATGTAGAGGCTAATTTGCTCCACAGTCTCCAAAGGCCTTGTTCCATCCCGCCTGAAATCAATATTCCTAATGGAGGCTGAACAGGACACGGCACATCCATCCTGATGAAAGGATGGACTGGAAGAGGGCCGCATCACACAACGCTTCCTCAGATGACTCACCCGTTTTGGTTTAAAATCCTTTAAGA
Source organism: Verasper variegatus (assembly GCA_026259375.1). Lineage (NCBI taxonomy): Eukaryota > Metazoa > Chordata > Actinopteri > Pleuronectiformes > Pleuronectidae > Verasper > Verasper variegatus. The sequence continues at coordinate 4,459,864 of CM048050.1, forward strand.
TGAGACCGTTTTTAAAGCTTCAACTCTATGATGACAGTTGCTCTGACAATCCCGGCTACCCTCGCCACTCTGTTTTCCACAGCACAGTTGTTGTGTCCATTTGGTCATGATTCACTGCCATGTGTCTGAGCCCTTAGGGAGAGTGGGTGGTTGTGTTGGAGAGTGATTTGTTGTGATGTAACACTTAAGGCAAAATCTTGCTTTTACTATGATGTACTATACCCCATTAACCAGGGGATCAAATTCAATGCTTCGCACTAATGGTGGTTACTCGCTGCCTCTGGATGGGGAGAGGTGACCCCAGCCCTTAGCTATTTTCAAAAATATGTGAGGGAAAGAGGCAGTCAGCGTCTTCTCATGTGTCACAAATCCTTACAAGGATTTGTGTGCATTTGCCGTGTGCAGCAAATGATAGTTAATTTTTCCTCCTCCAAGGTAATCCATTCAGTGTACCCAGGACTCCTAAACATCATATCCATGCAGCGAGGGAATGGTCGCAGCAATTACCGTGGGCTGAAAACTTGACATCCGCCCGGCTTAAAGCAGCCTTTACCCGGCTGATGGGATTTGGTGTGGGCTTTCACAAGGTTGCTTCCTAATGAACTTCCTCTGAAGCTGCGGACGGAGCCATTCAAAAGAATGGCACAACTCAGGGTTTCTCAGTGAACACAGAACTGCTTTCTGCTTCGAGACAGTACGTATTTGTGTCTTTGCGTGTGTGTGTGTGTGTGTGCGCAAGGTGAAAGGTGAAAGGTGAAGGAACACCTATTTCTTTTTGACAGAACAAATCAAGGTCGAAAACTTTCTTTGTGCTGTCTTGCGCACGCCCCTCCTCTCCAACTGGATTCCCTCCCCTTCCTCTTGATGATTGCAGGAATCATCACTTCCTCTGACAGCTATTTGGTGTGTTTTCCTGCGCTCTCTCTGACTGTGTCTCTTCGGCTCCCTCCTGGCACTGTATCAATAAAACACTCCTATGAAGCCCTATCAAAGCTGGCATTTCTTGTGAGTTGCAATTTTTTTGTGTGTTTGCTTTTGAGAATAGGCAATTCCCACAAAACCCAGCTGGTCTATTGCACATCATTAATAACGCCTGAATGCCACGCTCCAGATCGGTCTGATTGAAAAGTCTACGGATACTGTCTGATCTACAGGGAGTTGGTTAAACAGCATAACCACGCAGCTAACCAATTAGGTAACGAGTTGTTATACAGTAAGAAAGAAGATGGAGAGATGAAGCAGAATTCTCATCTGTCCTGTCTCATTACCTGCCTCGGCTGAGAATCCATCTCCAGCAGCAGCTAAATGAAGCAGACAGTTTCTGCGATGCATACAGGTGCAACACATAACAATGCTGTCACGCACAGATGCTCGCAGAGTGTCGGCATAAACTAGGGCAGAAATAAGAAAGACACCATAGACTCGAGCTATAATCTATTTCCTTCATCTCTCGCCGTGTTCTCCTCTTTCCAGTTTGAGGAGAAAACTAATCTAAACTTTCCTTGAATTATATATCTTTGTGCACGGTGAAAGCTTCCCAAGACACGGGGGGACTTTGGTCCCTGCAGATGATTTTTAAGAGCAGTTCTATATGAATTCAGATATTTGATGAGGATGGAACCAATCACACAAGTACTTTCCGTCAGTACCAAAGTAGTATTCTGGAGAAAAATCCCCAAACCCTTCTTTATCATTACTCTTTCTGGTGGCTTTACATCAGGACAAGATAGTAACATTTAGAAACAGCTGCATCCAGATGCTAGCACACAGCTGGTTATATGTGCCGTCTCTCGCTCTGTGACACTTTCTGATGGTAACGGCTTCGTTGAGAACGCACCATATGATGCTTCATATGTTATGCAGATTTGACAGCTTCCCTGTGCTTTTCAATCGGGCCAGTCAGATACAAGCAGGAAAGGTGCAAGGGAAATGAAGGAGAAGGACATTATTGGTTAGAAAAGTCATCTAAGGGCCCAATTTTTCACTTCTACAGTACACTTCTTTGATAACTTTTGCAAAACATACAAACATCTGAGCGCTCAAGAATGGACACCACTGACATTTTCTTTTACATATACTGGCCGGCTGTGGCTCAGGAAGGTAGAGATGGTCGTCCACTAACCAGAAGGTCTGTTGTTCGATCCCCTGCTCCTCCAGTCTGCATTCTGAAGTGTCCTTGGGCAAGATCCTGTCCCTGACAGCTGTGCCAACAGCACATGAATGGTGGGTGAATGGGGTAAATGTGTGAATGTGACTTTAAAGCGTTTTGAGTGTTTAATAAAACTCGAAGAACAGCTTGATATAAATACTGATCTAAAGACATTTTAAAGAGACTTGGTTTATCTTAAATATCAAAAGAATAAATTCAATCTAGCTGCACCAAATTACACTTACTAGTAGATGCAGTCGCCTAAATATGCCAGATGTTTTCATCAGTATCTCTGTATTATTCCCCAAATTCACTAAAATGTTAAATAACAATATTAAAGATCCGTCCCCTGATCTAGATTGGCACCCACATTCAATGGGCTCTTCCCTGAACCCAAACCACAACCTTCAACTAAGTTTTGTGGTAATCCGTCCAGTAGTTTTTGCATACCCCTACCAACGAACAGGCAGAACAAATGCATATGAAAACATAACCTCCTCGGCTGATGTAATTAGATTGTATGAGGCAGGTAGATATTTTCATCCTTGGCAAATAAAACAAACCTCTCTGTATGCTTGGATATCAATGGAAGCTTTGTAATTAGTGTGAACTGCCCCTTTAATGTTTATGGAATTTTCTATCCTCATTATTATTCTGAACATGTAGATGAGCCTTAGATGTATACATATGGGCTTGAATAATGGTCCTATCCTAAGTGCATATGGATTATCCATATTAAAACTAATTGCTGAGAATTGGACGGCCGAGGGAAAGTTGTTTCAAACGTGATCCCACTGAGACGGACAGGCCCTCTTCGGAGCATCTCTGTGAAGCTGACGTAGAATGTGTGAAACTACTAATTCCAACATAGATGCCACAATACAGTTTAGCATCTTATCTCTAATTGGCATTTGAAATAGTGCAGGATGCAGAGTCAGAGAGAGAGAGAGAGAGAGAGAGAGAGAGAGAGAGAGCAGCATAGCAGTAGGAAAACTAGAACACAGAAAATCTTTGGCAGCCATACACTTCTGCAGGGAATTATTCTATAAAAAAATACACAGGCCAGCTACTGTACGCTCATTAAAATACCCTCAGTTTGTTCTAGAGTGGCTTCTCTGGCAGGAGAAAAAAAAAACTTGTAGATTCAACTTAAATCATTGACAACTTGAAGAGGGAACAAGCCCAGGACATGACTTTGTCTGGAATCATCTACTCACTTTCTTCACATAATCGATCTATGGTGGAATGGCTGAATAGCTAAATATTCTGGGAGCGATCGCTTAGAGAAGTTAGCCACGTGCACTATCATTCTACCAATTACAGAGGAGTAAAGTGCTTTGTGTAATATGCCGTGAATGCCGTGCCAGGTCCCCAATTACATTTAGAAATGTGTCCCACTCGGAGATGAGTGTTGAATAATGAAAGCAGCCTTCATTCACCCACATATCAGACTCAAGGGAAGAGTAAGGTCATTTCAAACCACAGTAATTATCAAATGTGTGCTTCATGGGCTCAGAGTCAAAATTAATATCCCAAAAATATCTCTCCTGTGTAAATACTTTCTTAAACTAATAGCTGTTGGTTTCTGGAGGAAGATTTGTTTCAAACCTTAATGAAAGTAACGCTTTCTTCCCACTTAGTGAACAAATGCAGAATATGAAGTTCATGCAACACTGGGGACGTTATATCTAAAGAGCACATCTATTTTAGGGGCTGCAGCAGTTCTTAGAGTGCATGCACTTCTCTATTAAGGATTGCGTCGGGTAAATACACAAGACGAACAGACGAGGCAAAGCGGATGAGCGACACAGGCAGAGCCGAGCACATTTAAAGTGTAAAAACGTGGAATAGTCACCAGAGATTTACTAAAAAAACATGTTCAATTTCCTGTAGGATCTCAAGCTCTCTAAAGACGTTTCGGACCTCATCTCTCTCTATGCACTGCTGCTTGTTCATGTACTTCATGGCGTACATCTTCTCCGTGTCCCTCTTTTGCACAATGCATACCTGCAGCAGGAAAGAGAAGAACAGAGAGAAAGAAACACATTTAAGCATATTGGTATGAGACAAACATGTATTCAGACATTTTGTTTACAAAATCTTAATTTGATTTGTGGAGTGTTTTTTAAAACAACACATGTAAACAGATCTATGGCCCTTTTCAATCCTGGTATTAACATCCTAACAGAGCTGATCACAGTGTTAAGTTTGTCTTTTCACACCACAAATAATTCCATACATAATGGCTGTTGAAAATGTTAAATGTTCTGATTTTACAGATGTATCTTTGGACAAATGTTTGTGTGTGTATGTCAGTGTGTGTGTGTGTGTGTGTGTGTGCTCAGGATACATTTGAGTCACACAGTGAAAAGAATGTGGTCACATGCGTCTGAGTGATCAGATCTCAGGAACCATTCAGGATGCATTAAGGTGCATTCAGACCTGAACTCAGGCCCCGTACACACTTGGTATTAACATCTGTCCTCAGAGATCCGATCACACCAGGCATTAAAACGCGTCCTGAATGTGTCAGAGCTGACCACTCAGCACGGATAATTCCTATGATTCTGAACTTTGAGGAGGGAAAAAGAAACACATCAATGCTAAAGTATCTAGGCCACAGCTCCACAAATGTGTCTGGCCGCCATGCAAATACTGTTATCAAAATAGCACAGAGAATCTTTCAGCTGTTGAGGAAAGTGATTGTAGCGCTAGAGGTGACCTATACCGAAGCATGATGAGCTGCCACGCTGAGCAGCTCTAATGAACTTCATTTCCGAACAGAAGTTTGTGGCAGAGACCACTTCCCAACAAATCACCTCATTACTTATTCATCACAAGTGTTGTGGTTTTGTCAGGAAGTGACTGCAAAGATCAGAGGCGGGATGGGACTCCAGAGGTCAGAGTCATTACAGTAACATTAGTATCCGACCACAGTCAATTCTTAAAGTTGCTGGTCTCATTTTCTTTCTTTAAGTGTGTTAACTTTACTTGTGCATTTTTAATCATGATAACATGGTATGGCATATGTTTTGACTCGTCATCCAATACACATATGGCATATGGGATTGTTTAATGGCCAAAATGGAGAGGAAGAAGACTGTAACAAACAACTCAGCAGTCAGTGAGTATTGGACATAGACTAATTTGAAGATGGATGAAGCCTCTCCACTTCTTCCCACTATCCAAAATGAAGCTACTAGAGTCTGCGCAGAAGCAATCAAGGGATGGAGCTGGAGTTGCGATGTCCCGTCAATACATGTTCTCAACCAATCTTTAGTCAGTCTCAGGTGACAATCATGACGTTTCACCCCATTTTATAGCATCAAATATCTAATTAAAACCAAACTTGAAAAATCATAAATCAGTGTGATAAAAATTACCTAAAATGACAGTGAAAAAAAGAAACCCGACTTCCTTTGGCAAAGGGGAACTCTGGTAAGATAGATTCTGAGTGAAGACAGTGGATGTCTTTGTCTTGTATGGGTTATTCTGGGATTTAAAAAAAGCATGTGTGCAAGGCAAAAACGTCCATCACTGTGGCAGCAGTGCAGCAAGAAACATTGCTCCGCATCCATGTAATGCACTTAGTGGGGGTCGAGGTGGAATCGGATTACCGACCACCTGCATGTAAGTGCAATCTCTGATTTTCCTCCTTAACTTGATTTCTCCCCTGTACCCTGGCTTATTGTGTGCACGTGAACACAGTGAATGTGAATCCCTCACAGGAGAGACAACTCTCACCATCATGCAAAGTACGTCAGGAACAAAATGTGGCCCATGAAAGTGTCCAACTTCGCAAGGTATTTTTCAGTTGTAGACAGAAGACCTTAGCAGGAGAGAGTTGTCTACCAAGAGATAGGTCTCCTCATTATAGTCTGAGCCAGACAAATGGCTGCTTTACACCACATTCCGGCCCTGATGCACCACAAAAAAACATCTCACTAAGTCATTTTCTCATTTGTTCGGTCTTAAAGTATCATAAAAGAGAAAACAAATACCAACTTGATTGAAGGCATATGGTGTTTGTGCAGCCGTGCATCATAGAATCTATTCACGACTTCACTGGAAATGAATTTGTTTTCTATATTTAATTCACCTCTACATAATTTGTTTCAGGTTGTTGGCAGTTGACATTTTCTAGTGAAACACAATGTATTTACCTGTACTAATACACACATAGACAGCGGTTGAAAGCACCGGGGCATTCCCCAGTGGCCTGAGGATTCTAACACTGACCTTGATGCAAGCAGCATTGAGTTGAAGGACCTCTCAGAATCCACTTACATTTTTCTTTTTTCACCATCCATTAAAAATAGTCAAATGCACATTGAGTCTGATGTGTTTTATTATTCTATTTGTACCGAAAATTCCCATTAGGAGATAAGATGGAGTTGAGCAATGAAGATGATTTTGTTGTCCTCTCACTTCTTGAAAAAAAAAAAACATTGGGTCCATTCAAACCTGAGAGGCCGTCAGGAACAAAGAGAATTTCCTCTTCTAATCAAGGAGCTGTGAAATTATCCCGATTGCTTCCAAGTCTATTTCAGGATGTCAGATGTCCAGTTTGATACGCTGGAGCAACACTGGGCCCAAATATTAAATAGAAGAAAACTGATTCCTGTGATGAAATTGATCCAAAACGCTCCAACAGCAAAACAAACCTGTTCTAAAAACTTTCAGAGTTGGTGTGTAAACACTATATATTGTTATTATACAAAATACAATAATAATATAAATAATTATCTGATTGCACAAAAATACAATCACACAGGACAAGAATAGTCTTAAAGATATATATTATATTATGTGCTATGACTGGTGTATTCCTACTATATTTTGAAAACTCAGTACTGAGAGTAGGCTATTTGTTGGTCAGTCACAAATTCAAATATAAGATAATTGATCCACACACCAGGGAAATATTTGTATTTAATATTTATATATGTTTCCTCACAGATGACAATAGAAGCCAAATTTCTCCTTAGTCTTGTGCCTGTTACATCCACAAATAGCGTCCTGGTGGTTTGCGTGAAAAGTGTGATCTGCGATGGAGCCAAAATCTCAGCCTGAATATTTGTTAAGTCCGCCCCTGTACTCATGGTTTCCCCTCAAGCACAGATCTCATGGGTGCCAGGTCTGACTTGGCCGTCTCTCCACTTTCCTCCATCTGGATCCCCTCCAAGCTCAGATATCCCTGACTTCTGTCACTTTCATTAGCTCATCGCAGCTAAATACATCCAACCTGTTCCTCCTCCTCCATCAAGTGTCAGGTTAAGCGGACTAACAGAGGGTCTACGACTCGGCTAAATTGACTTCTCCTCCTTTTTTTCAATTAATAATATTGAATATCAGCAGAAAATGTTCACTTTTACCAGTTTATATGTAGAAATCCTGCCACTGGACCAGTTTGGATCAGTTTGTCCAAACCACATACGTCCTTCTTAAATATGTGTTCCTGCCCTCAGCCTGATAACACACAGCTCCAGGCCCTCCCTCGATGGGCTGAATTCAGACCCAGTTTCTCTTCGCTCTCAACCAGGTCAGTCTGTGCCATCTGCACTGTGCTTGAAGGTACACTAAATAAACTAATTTTAATCCTACTAACAAGAATTGCACTTTCATCCAGCTTTCACAAGTAAGACAAATACTGCTCTTTTCCTCAGGCACAAAAAACAAAAAAATTAGTGTTGGTTGATTTTTAGAGGCTCTTAAATCTCATTGTCTTGACATGTCTTGATGACAGATTCTTCGACAGACTCTATATCAACCGTAAGATATTCTATTTTCTGAGGTATATATATTTTTTTTTTCACTTACTCTCACATGAACTAATTCGGACATTATCCAGAGTTGTTACCAAGGGACTGGTCGAAAAAAATTCCAGAAAATGTCCGGAGCCTCAGGCTACATCCACAATACTATGTTTTCATTTGAAAAGCATTTTGGCTTCCTATCAGTTTTATGCACTCCTGAAAACTCATCAAGTGCACACAGGAGGGAATGCGAGTGCCTGTGTAGACAGGAATTGCCCGAACTACAGCTCGTCTCCTACCCATGTAGCTTTTGTATCATTGTAAAATGCAGACTTTAACAGCACAACAGGTGTTAGCAAAGACAACATGGTCAACACTTATTATTGAGTATACACACTACATACAAAAGAAGCAAGCAGTTATGAGTGTCTACGTTATTGCTTCCAAACATTTGTTTCTGCCCATCCAATGCAGCATCAGAGTTTTCAAATTAAAACGGGGACAGGCAGCGTTTTCCAAACCTCTCCGTTTTACCGTCTCTAAAACTTCTGAGTGGTGTTGATTCCAGGTTGATATCCATAGCAGAGTTGATGCATTTTCATAAGAAAACGTAGTGGTATGGATGTAGCCTCCGACTCAGAAATGTGTTTATCTGGAGTTAAGTGCATGTCTGAAAGCAGCTCATGTAACATCTAAACACTACATCCTGTGCAAGTGAGAAATAGGCATATAGCGTATGGGAACTAACTTAAGGTAGAAGTTCCTGTGTGAGGCCCATGAGTGATGGAAATCACAATCCAATCTGGACAACTGTAAACTATAACTGTGCTCATAGTCCAGCGCTCAGTGGACATAACATTTATTTTCTATTATTGATACAGAACACATTTTTCCGAGAGACATGATCTGTTAAGTTGAAAGCACCACCGAGTAAATAGTCCCTGCTCACAACTCCATTACTATGTGAGCGTAATGCAAGTCTAAAAAAGACAGAAATGTTCAATGTGTTGCATTATTTATTTTGAGTAAGCTTCAGGCCCGTCACATACTGGGACGAATGACATGAAATAAACCTAATATCTAATGTTACGCTACAGAAACTGTTGATAGTAATAATGTAAAGCATATGCATGTATGTATGGTCTCAGTATTCACCAGGCTTCATCCTTGAGATTTCTTATCCTTTGAATTTTTCATCTGGCTTCATTCGGATGCAGGGATGTGCAGAGTACAGTGGCTACTACTTTTCAATCTGCCGACCCTTTGCCCTTTTTGGGTTGGTGCAACTCTATGGACCAAATGGAAATAATTACTACCAGTCGTATCGTTGTTCGTGCTGCTGCTGCTTCTTAAAATCACTGTTGTGAGAGAGCCTGCAAGGATCCTGTGGTGGAAATTGGTCAACAAACAAGGTTCTGAGACAACTTGTCTTTGTAAGATTATTTGTAAAAAGCTCTCTGCAGAAAGGATCACACAGGCAAGGTGAAGGTTGCAAGTGTGATGAAAAGTGAAGTGTCTGTGTGGGTTACCTCCTGACCCCAAAACACGCAGGGGGGTGTGTATGAATGTATTGTTCTGTGTCTGGAACATATCGTCTGTAGAGGAGTGACTTATAGGCTGCATCCTAAATGTGTGGGAGAGGAAATAGTATCATGTATGGTGTGGGTGTTGTGTCAGTCAGCTGTCTTTTTCGAACAAAGGACAAACACAATTAAACCACAGTAGAGGAAAAGGTCACTATATAATTCAGGTGACCTCAGGATCAACTTCTGCAAGACGTGAATAGACAATGGGCTCACATGCTAGACAGTGGGTGCACCATAAAGTTTAAGTCGAGCTGTACCCTAGATGGAAATGTCTGCTGTAAGCATAAACTAAGAAGTACATTTACATTACAATCCAACTCAACAAGTCGTCTTCTCTACTGTCAGCATTACTATCGTTTGAAGATTAAGTTGAGAGAGGGCCTCCGAACCAACCGAAGGGTAGTGTAGTGGAGAGTGTAGTGAAATATCCCGAGAGGCAATTTGCTTTGCAGAAAATTGTCCAACATAAGACATACAATAAATCATGCGCAGATCCATCAGACCTTCGCTGTCAACTTGAATCATTATAGGCATTGTTATAATTTATTTATTTAAAAATCTGTATCTGTTGGTATTACCTTCAAAAAGACATCTATCCAGATACAAGTTTCCGAAAGACTCAACATTTAATGGATGCAGGTGCGTGAGTCATGCTGCTCTTCTAGAGAGTCGAGGTCTCATCGAAGTGGACACACTCCCTGCATGAACAACCGACGTGTGTGAGAAGCAACTGACGACACAGCCGTCACGCACCACTCACGCAGCCAGTGTTGCCCAGGCGTTGGTATGTCTGACTTTTTTCAATCAATATCCCTGCATTCTTGAGAAATTTACATTAACATGGAAAATAAACCCTATATAGAAATATAGCAATGTTCAAAAAAGTGGAGGGAAAAAAACCTGGATCTGTCTCCTTATCTGAATCCGCTCCAAAAGTTCTTCCTTGGCCCAAACCTCACCCTTCAACCAGGTTTCACTAAAACCGATTTTTTGTGTAATTGACAAACAGACAAAGAGCAATTCAAACATAACCTCTACATAACCAATACTCACACAAAGCACATGAATAAATATTGTTATCAGGACCAAAAAAGACTGGTGCATCCCTAGCTGCCCATTGATGCAGGAACTCAGAAGAGAGCAGCCAGAGGCAGAGAAAGAGACGAGGAAGGCAGCTAAAGACTTTTATCAAAACTGATTTCAAAGCAGCAGTCGGCAAACAGGTGAATTTTTACAACTCAAATATCTCATTGCTCTGTTTTGAATTAATGCGACTGCCCCTCAAAATACCTGTGATCCTCCCTTGTTTATTCTCATTTGTCAGGTTCACCTCTGTAGTTTTCACTTGTTTTTCATATTCAGTGATGTAATTCTACTTTACATTGTATCATACACAGCTATTAATAGAGTTTCTTTATTACGGAGACTCTAATGATTGCAGCAGATGTGTAGAATGTAAAACCTACAGTTTCTCAACCAATCACACATCACACTGTCAGTCATTTCCCACCAGCCCCGTCTTATCTGGAATCCCCAGGGGCCGGTCAGGGGAGTGAAATGATGACTTTTAAAAAGGATTTATTCATATATTCATAGAGCATATTAGCAATTCAATGCATTAGGCTAGTTTTGTACCAGCAGGAAAGAAAGCAACAGTTTTGAGGTGAGAGGTGAGAGGCAGAATGTTTTGCAGCGAATTAGCATATGAATAGAGACATTTTCACCAAGACTGAGATGGAAGATTCTTTCTATCGTTGTGATGTTCGCTGAAGAATGAGGCAGCGGCAGAGCGATGGCTTCTGAAAGAGCAATTCTCACCAAGCAATAATGGACACTAAAATGTCCCTAATTAATTCTGTAACATTATCTCCGAAATGCTAATGGCCAGCACAAGCCGTCCTGACTATGACACTGCTGCTGAGCTTTTCATTCCTCAATTCAAATTTAGGAGCACCTGCTATTCGAATTGCCTCGGAATATTTGCCAGAGATAAAGGTCATTTTGTTTTTTTCGAGCAGGCGGGGGTGGAAGCTAGAGGGCCGAAACCGGTGCCAAATTTCTCTGCTGCCTGGCTGCCGGTGCATCTGGGAAGAGAGCTGGCTAACAAGCTGGGCACGTTCACCAGAGCAGGCTGTGGATTTGACTGTTTCAAGCCAGCACAAGACATCCAACTAAAGGAACTCGAGGTGATGGCCTCTGGACAACTACAAGCCCTTAAAAACCTGGCTTCAAAATAAACTAAATAAGTAGATAGCAAATCATAATTTGGATATTATTCAAATAGGTGGTTTAGTTGAACCATTGGGTGCCAATAAACCGCTGCAGAAGAAAAGGGCAAAAGGTGCTGATAGATCATTGAAGAGTGCCAGTCACAAGTTTAATGGTATAAATCTGTAGAAAAATGTGATGGAAGCATTGCATTTATGTTTGTTCATGTCTCCTCATGAAACATTCATATCTCCTGTTTCCGTTTTTCTTCAGTTAGAGATTTGGTTGTGCAGAGAGAATTATTGCACCAGGATAGTGAATGTGGGATCAATTGAAAACAGTGCGACTCACTGGTGTGAGTAGAGTTCATTGGTACAGAAGAATAAGATCATTCACACTTTGGACACACTAGTGCAGTGTCTGTTCTAAACCTGCCTGTTTAGAGTCATTAGTCATTAGTAAGTCCTCCTCAAACAGTTGTCACTTTTTATTGTTTATGTACTGGACATTGTGTACTGTTTTTATTAACAGTTTATAGTACAGAGTGAAGTTAGAAATCGGTCATTGTGGTTTTTTATTTGTATTTTTGTGGCATTTAAGAAAAATCGAAACTAGAATGACCCTCAGTAGAGCACAAACCACCATCTCCTTATGAAACAACATTTAAATTCACTGTCGTTGAGGCTTGGTTTTCCATGAAGCCATGAATAATTCACACAAATGTTAAAGAAAGTCAAAATAAATAATCTTGGGTCCACCCCTTGATCTAGATCCACACCAAAATCCAACAGGTTCTTCCCTGATGCAGACTGCATCCCTTCCCCTGGTTTTGTGATGAGCAGTTTTTGTGTGATCCGGCTAGCTAACAAAAAACTGTGCCAGTGAAAACAAAAACCTTCTTGGTGGTAAATATTTCCTGCTTGTTTCACTGATATTCACTTGTTTATAACCACTTTAATTAAAATGGAGCCTTGTGTGACACTGAATGTAAACCAGTGGTTTGACCAGCTGTATTTACATACAGCTTGTGAGGCACAAAACAAAACACTGTTCCAGTCCAGGAGACAATGAATTTAACAGTTTAGCTGTGAGACTGGCTGGAGTCTCACGCAACAGAGAACTTGAATTGCATTGCAGCCAATGAGCAAATACAATCGAAGAAGAAAAATGACGCTCATCTGGGCTTTGTCCAGGGTTTTTATGTTTGGCTCCAGCATCCACATCTTCGAGCAGCAGGCAGGATGACAGCACTGGCCCAGGGTGAGATGGTGTCACAATGCTGGCTGTAATCTGTGACCACCAGCTGCACCTAGCACCTGCTTATCTCCCCTGCAGAGAGCCTTTTAGAGGTGGTCAGACATCACACACACACACACACACACACACACACACACACACACACACACACACACACACACACACACACACACACACACACACACACACACACACACACACACACACACACACAGAGTAAATGTAAAGCAGGACCTATCGATGCCTCACTGGCCATTGTTGGAGGTGCAGTCATTTGATGTGGGGGTATTCAAGGAAGATGCATGTGAAGGAATGCAACACATGACTGCACCTGTCTGTCTCATCCTCAAAGTCAGCACCCCATATAACCCCTGCTTTGCATCACAACAGCTCCGATGCGCACTTTTAATAGTTTTGAGCTCTGAAGCGTGAAACTAACTTTGTTTGTTTTTGGAACACAATCATTATTTAATCTGTGCTAAGAAAGGAGAACGTCACTAATAACGAGCAGCTCAGCATGCTGTTTCCTGGAGTTAATCTCCATAGGGTCAGCCAGGGGCACCTGGCAGCCACAGAGACACGTTCCTGCAATTGAACAACACATTAAAAACATCCACCATTCTAAATAAAGCCGCCGCAGATTTTCACCCATATGTTCTAAAAAACTTTTGAGGACCCCTAATGAGGCAATATGAGCAGCAATTAGAGAATAACACTACCAGGTCTTCTATGGCTTGTGAGCACAGCTACTTCTAAACCCCAATTTAGAAGCAGCAGTAATCCATTAAAAAGGCAACAGTATTCATTAATAATTCAGCATTTCATATTCAATGAGCCATCAGAGATCATACAGTTAAACGTGCAGATTGCATGCAGCCGACTGAAAGGCTAACGGTGATGCTGTAATGGATACTGCTGCAAAACAGGAGCAATACAGGAGCTACTGCATGTCCTAAAGCAACCTCCTCAGTTTTAAAGCTTTTAATGTAAATTTCCAGTTTCTATCATCAGCTAAAGTAAACACAGGTCAACCACACATTTATAAAACTCTCAAAGTGGGGGAACACACATCCACATTTAATATTAGATGAATGGATACAACCCTATGCACAGTGTTAACTTGAATTACAACATATCCCTTAATGCAAATAATGTATACTTTGTTGATAAAATAATTTGGAATATATAGTCTCTTACACATAAGCCTCTGTCAAAGAAAACTGCCACACAACCTCTTACACATTATGAAACTGTTTGAAACACATTCCTAATTCAGGTGTGGACAGATAATCACTGAATTACAGCGGATTGTTGTTTCTGAGACAAATAAGGCAAAATTATAGTGTATACAAGTTTTGAAATGAATATACAAACCATAAATAAAGACTAATATCTCCCATAGCAACAGATTTATCTATTCCTTTATTTGTCTTGGTACATTTGCTGAAAAGCAATCCCCCTGAGACTCGGTGTGACCTATCTGTTGGTGTGACCCATCTACTGCAGATCATGAGACTAATTATATATTCCACTGAGAAGCTCTGTCCACCTCCAGCTCCTTTCACCAGGCTGCTGATGGCTGCATGCTTTTAATTTGGGAGGTCACTGGATAATGATTCCACAGGGCATTGGAAGATTCACAATAAAATAATCATTATTCATCCTCTTGAATTAAAAGAATCATATTCAGTGGAGGTAAGAGGTTTTTTTAAGTACCAGCATGTTGAAAGAAAAACAATTATTAGGTAACAGGTAATTTCTTTGCTTTTCTTAATTAAGCCCAAGAGGCGTTTCCTCCCTCAGTTTTTATTAAAACTTTATGTGGACTTGAGGCACCAGTGCTTCTAAAACATTAAAAGTTCTGTGCGGACGAAAAGCTCTTTAAATATGTTTTTATTAACTGAGGGATACATAACAATTTAGTGTGATGCTGCCAGAGTTAAGAGGTGTGGGAAGTGTTCAAGTAGAATTCGACTGATAGACCTATAGAAGGTTCATTACTCTGCTTCAATAATTTCTAACATCTATCACAGAGGAGCTATTAAATATCCATCACTCATGGGCTTTATGGTATATGTCAACTGTATATACTTGAGATCTCACAGTTATGTCCCTAATAACCCAACAGATCAGACTTTAATGGCTTGTTGAAGAATAGAAAAAAAATTGAAACTAAAACTGAAGAGCTGCAGTGGTTATAAACATCGGCACCAGCTCCCAAGTGCCCATGATTATTTCTAAGGGCATTACAAAAAGATTTATGGCAGAGAGCTGGATGACATATCATTGTATAAGGTTGCTTGTGTTTCCCTGTTATCATGTTACGTGTATATCTCCCTTTTCTGCAGCTGTTTTAGTTTATCTGACTATAATCATATACGTGTTGTTCATGTTTTTCTACCTTAAATCCTCATAATGTTATCTTTTCATTTGTTTCAGCACCTCACCTCGTGATCTCATTACCTTAGAATTTGTCTTTTTATCTGCATAAGAAGTGGGTCCTCCTCCACGAGTCCTTCATGTTGCACCTCCATGTTTATATAGTAGCCCAGAGCAGACACACCAAACAATAGCTCTACAGAGGACTATTTTTAAATTACCTCAAGGCCACCTTAGATTCTCCTCCAAGTTTGGAAGTGTGAGGAGTTTTCAGTATGCAGCAATCTGCACACTCACCACTAGATGCCACTAAATCCTACGCACTCAACCTTTAAATATCTCCTGAAAGTCACACTAAAATACATCTGCATTATACCAATACAAACTAATGGCTCTATATAACATTTGGTAAAATGTATACTCTTTCACAATATTTTTATAGTCCAGAGGAGGATGACCTCATTAAAATAAAGAGTAAATATCTGAACTTCACATTGGCCTTTTTCCTTTTTTTGACATTTACAAGTCTGTGCATAATGTAAAAAATGTTATTTGAGTTGTCTTAGTTCACTCAACACAAAACCGTGAGAAGTTGTTTGCGGAATTGAACTAACTTGCCATGAACAAGCCATGAAATATGTCACTTCAACAAGGTTCAGAAAGTATAGTCAAAACCTGTAAACCTTTGTGATTTTAGCAAAGCTAAACAAAAAGCACAGAAAAGACTTTTCAAAAACATGTCTGACCACACCGCTATGTCTCGACTCACTCATGCACATCGTCTGTGAGCTTCACCCTGCTAATGTGTCAGGTTTATACACTGTACACAATGTATTCTCAGTACCACAACATAGTCACACACAGGGTCTTGGGGCAGACTCTCTTACCACTTGCTTATGGACTACCAGGTAGTATTTTGATATCACATCTCCTATAAGATATCAGAGAATGGGATCTGTAGTCTTTTGCTGGCCTCGTGTGCCAAGCCTTGAGGCAGGTGATTCACGGCAAATAAAAATAAAAGCCAAAATTCCCTTTTCTGCTGCTCTAAATCTTTCATATGTTAAAAAATAGTGATGTAGGTCTGCAGCCCAGCTCCTGCTTCAGCCTCTCTCCTCTCTGTCTACCCAGACCTCCCTCTGGTTAAACTCAATGATTAAACTACGTGCTCCTTGAACGCATGCACTTATTAAATGCTTATTAGCAGAATATATCGCTTGTATACACACACACAAAAAAGCTCTTTCATGTCGTTCTTCAAAGCGAAGCATCACTGTTAAATCCCGGGGACGGTTTAATGTTGTTTACCTTTACAATCCGCCTTCTTCCTCCTCCTCATCCCCTACACTGTTCTGCTATAGTTAGCAGTCCCATCAATTGTTGTCAGAAGGTCTAAAGCTCCTGGGACAATAAGGATTGCAGGGAGGAGAAAAGGGTTGGGTGTTAAATTTAGTGGCCTCAGCCGGGAAGCTGCGGATTTTCTGTTTTCTAGGTCAGGTAAGTGCCAAGTCGGCCAGAAGCCTCTGACTGAGATAATTGGGGAAACATTAACAGATAAAAGACCCCCGACTGAGTTTAGAGAGAAGAAGAGGGAGCATTTTCTGTTTCTCTTCTCTTTAAATTCAGCCAAAATTTCATAATTCATATCCTCCGATTACGTTTCGGCTTGGGCGTTGTCTTTGTGATTGTTTAACGTTCAGCGTAAGCGAGCGGTGATTGAAAAGAGTTGTATAAGTACAGGATAACTTGAAAAAACATGCAAACCCACACACTCGCTCACAAACACACACTCTTGCAAATGCTGCACTTGCGCAAGAGTGCTTTGAGAGGGGCGAGCGAGGCAAACACATTTTCAGGGTCTGATGAACATGTCATCCAGGGAGAAGAAGGAATAATTTGCTCTTTCATTTGGTTCATTCCGCTGGATGTCTTCTGCTCCACGGCGGCTGCTGTCAGCCTGTAGGAAATTAAAGTGTTTACTGAGTTTGGCCATCCATTTGCACAGCTCCAGGATGCACTATTAAGGAAGGCATGACCATTAATAAGCACAGTCGTGGACCAGACTTCTCTGAGAGGGAGCTGGTAAGGTTTTGTAGAACAAAAAGAAGAAAGGGAGTAATGTTATGATTTAACACTGTCAATGCGAGCACACCAGGACTTCACACACACTCTAACACATATTACTCTGATATCTTGTGAGTGCTCCAGTATCTGAAGCCATCTCTTCTAACAATCACTGAAAAAGTGGTGGAATACGGGAAAACGGTCTGATTAGTGGCTTAAAAGACACATATTTTGCTCATATTCAGTTCAATAGTTTTTATTTGGGTTATGACTTGAAAAGGTTTACATGCTCGAGAGTTCAGAAACCATCACTTTCTTCATATGGTCCCTTACTACAGCCCCTCTTTTCAGCTGCTCTAAAGAACTTGGCTTGAGCTCCTGTCGCATTAAGGTCCCCCTCCTAATGAAGCCCAGTCTGTTCTGATTGGCAAGCTGGGTAACTCTGTTGTGGTTGGTCAACCGCTTCCAGCGCATGCAGGAAATGTTGACCTCTGCTCTCGCTTTGCCTGACTTTGTTAGGGGATGTGCCAGACTATGGCCTCCAGGCATACATTATGCAAAGATGTCTCCTTTAATGCAATAACTCAAAAGGTTAATAACAGTGATGCACCAATGTGAGTCTTTCTCTCCCAATACCTTCATTAAGCCATTTTCAGACACAACCTGCAGGGTAAAATCCAAAGAATTGTCTACAGAGTTTTCCCGCAGTTTGCCTTTCACACATGCACAACACAGCGGGAGGTTTTCTGCACAGACACGTTCACAACAGCAACAAATCCTCCATATTATTCGGGCAAGAGGTGGAGCAGCAGGCAGAGGCAGGAAGCAATGTATTAAGGCTAACTCCTGCTACTGCGTCTAAGCCACGCCATAGCCTAAGCATAGACGTGTACCCTACGCAGAGCCTAACCTCCCCAAAAATGTAACCACCCGTTGAGGTGACACAGACCACAAGAGCTTTGGTCCGCTTGGTAACATCGCATTTACGGCAGAATTTGTAAATAAGCGGATGAAAACGGAGGACACTCAACACCAGCATAGAAACTCGCCACTAGCATTTTGGCGGTGTAATTGCAGCGTGACTCACATTCACCAACGAACAACTATGAATGCTCGGCCCTGTGAGTAGGCTACGTGCGTACCCACGGCATAACTTTGATGCAGAAGCATGAATTGGGCTTAAACTCCGCTGCAGAGATCAGCCAATTTTCTATACTACACACAGACACCAGTGTCAGCTCTTATCACCACAAACTCTCTTGACTCTCTTGCTTTTTCACCAGTCTCTTTTAGTTTTTTTAATTTGAACTCTTTAAATGGCTTCTTTTGACCAGAATTTTTTTTATTTTTGTTTTAATTTTAATTTAATTTAATTTGAAATTTTGGATTATTCTGACTTTGATATATCTATTTCCTACTAGGATTGTATTATTTTATTCTACACATATGTTTATATTGTGTTTGGTCCAGTTACCTACGGGCACCTGAAGATTTTCTTAGTTTCTGTTTTTACCAAATGTTTTTCTCAGTGCTTTGTATATGTGTATGTGTACTTGGGGGAGTCGTATTGAGGTGGAGCGCATTGTGATACATTCGGCTTGTTTACGAAGTGCAAGTTGTTTTTAGCATCAGCTGAAACGGTGAACTGTTGTGACTGACTGAGTTGAGCTGATTAAATTACTGAGCTTTAATGAGGTTTGGTCATGTCACGTAGGATACTCAATAAATTTCATGTGGTCATGTGAATCAGACAGATGTGTTTGTTACTGATAATCTATAATTAACTTTCATTTTGAACTAATGATTGTTCTTGTCGCATACAACTAAAAAAGTTTCCTCAGAGGGAAAAGAGAGTAAAGCAGAGTTCTACGTATTAGACTGAATAGTAAAACAAAAGAAAAACTTAAATACACATGATTCGACTGATGTAAAATTAAAAAATAAAATATTCCTTCTGGGCAAAGACATAAAATTAAAAACAATTGCTCACAAAGTACTTGTGTATAAACAAGCTTGCCTCAAGTCTTTGCTTACCTCCAATTTACATAAAGCACACAGAGAGACTTTGAAGCCACTCATGTATGAAGTTGGGGAAATATAAGGATGGCATAATGAGGATTACATGCATCAGAGAAGGTAAAGGAGACTATAGATGCAGAGAAAAGGCCTAAAGGCTCATCTCAACTATAATCTCTTTTCGCTTTACTGAGGTGTTAAAGGTGTAACAGCATGATTCATTCAAGGTGGAATATCTCATACATATTTATCAGCATGGTAGACTTTGGAAAGTGGTTATCTGGGATCTTGTTCTCTATCATTATGGTTTGATAACTCATGGTGCTGTGACCCAACAGAAACTGTATAAAATAACATGACCTTTTTTCTAAACTAAGCTTTAATAAAAATCGCTGATTGACATCCTGCCTGTTACCTTGATCCCAGTCTTGTTAACTCTGTCATGGTGTTTCCTGCGTCTCACAGTTTGCAGCCCTAGTCCTTCCAATGTTTGAAGGTATTATTCCCTGAGCTCTCTGTTTAAGGGAATTTCACTCATACTGTTTTCTGACATGAACTCTTGAAAATGTCTGGAAAATTGGGTCTTGACATTTTCAAGAGATTGCCTTTCACATATGCAGTAGGAACATTTCCGAAACATTTCAGAAAAAAGGAAATGGCATATTAATTCCACTGTGGAATGCACAATGTTTTTGTTTACAGCACAGAGAAGATGTCAGGAGATGAAACGACAGACTCAGCCAAATCATTGTCGTCTTTCAAGTTTACATCTTCATCAGCGTCTTCTTTTTGTTTGGCACCTCTTTTTTTATCCTGAGATATTAGCATTAATAATATCCAGTTTCATGTCACTCACAAGTATACATTGGAGGTGTCAACCAATGATTCAACGTCATGCTGCCACCAAACTGCGCTCTGGTTCCGTTGCGTCACTTTGCTCGTGCTGAATATGGCAGAAGTTGAGTAGAGCTCAACTTTGAATGTGGCAACGGAGGCAATGACCAATCATATTGTGTTTAAACAACACCCAAGCACAGGCGCTAGCCAATCAAATCATATTATTGATAAGGAGGAGGCTGCTTCTCTTTAGCATTGTACTGATGGCTAGTATGAAACATTACCAGGAAAGCCATGTTGTGTGTCCAAAGCATGAAAGTGATTATTATCATTACGAAGATCGTGCTCGCACCAAGCGTCGGGCCCACCCACCGTTAAGTGTTAATGCAACGCATCTGTGAGTCCAGCCTTCCAAATACCAACACACCCACTCGCTGGCTGTTAATGTTCCAACCATTTTCCTGCTTTAGATTTCAGACAATGTCCAGCACAACTGACACGGACATTTGTATTCTCACAGACAACCCCTCCAGAAAATCTAAAAAGATTGTCTGCACTGAAAGCAGCTTCGGTTTCCCATTTAAATCCCAGTGGGACCAAACAAAACACTGACATACACAGGGCTGTTTGTTGCCTTTTGAGTACCATATTCAAAGTCTTGTTTTAAGTCATCCATTGATAACTAGTCACCTCTAGTCAGAAAAAAACAAAGAGGTCCAGATTCAATGAGCATAGCATGTATTGCTCCAACAAAGGGACATGTGACTTTATTAGAAAACATGATTTTCTAATAAATTCCTCACCACTTTGCTTGTCAGTGCTTCCACCAAACTTGGTATTGGCAGTGCTAAAAGAAAATACAGCCTCCAAACTTGTTATATGTAGAGTTAAATGCTTTCTCAACAACCCCATTATACACAGCTTCAGGATAAGTTGTGGTGGACAGTTGACTAATGCAGGCATAATGCAGCCACACAGGCCTAAAATGACAATTTATAGTTTCTTCGAACACCTTATAAAATCTCTCATCCATCCTGATGTCCAGCCTGAACAGCTGCACTGATGATGATAAAACACACAGAGTTTGTGGGCTGATGGGATTCTTATCTGAACTTTTAAAGCCAAAGTGAAACCATTTCATCAAAGTTCACTGTCAGATTTTAATCACACAATATAACCTTTTCCTGAGAGAAATGCTGCATAAAGTTTAGCAATTTAGTCTTCATGGAGCTGCCGATATCAAGAATGTGGAGGTGGAGGAAAAGTTTTCCTCCCGTTTCTGGCACAGAAGAGTTAAATAGTTTTACAGCACATGTGAATACTGAGGGTTCTGGCTATTCTCTGGGGAAGAATGTGAATACAGGGAAGAATTCAGCCATGTTATTAGTGGAAATGCTACAATACTCCTAATTAACGTGTGCAGTTATGTCTCTGTACAAAGATGAGCTTTGGCATATACTTGGATGATGATAAAATTAGATGCACTGAGGTGGAGGTCGCGAAGGCTTTCTGGCTCAAAGGATTTCTGCCAATGTCATTTTTTTTTTATCATGGACATTATTTTTGTTGGCAGGAATGTTAATATGAATGCCTCCAAATGGCCTATTTTCTTCTGGAATCTGAATCTGCCAGCCATTTTGTTAACAAACATAAAGATGGGTAAAAAGATAAAAAACAAAACAAAACAAATGAGCATAATGCATTTCAAAGATCTCTGGGCTCTCTGGATGTTATGCTCAAACAGCGTTTCAAGTCCTGAAGCCATTTTATCCATATGGCCCCTGCTTCTTTTAGTGGCTACGCAGCGGAGCTTTGTACTGTGAAACCTATCGAGGGGCAGTGTAATGGAAGAGCATACATTTCTGGGCTAATAGGTTGCTGTGGGCTATGCTGCGGCTGTGCTGTGCACTCTGCAAAACCAACTCTCGCCTGCGCCTCTTCACACCTACAGCTAGAAGATAAAATATGAGGGAGAGGTCTTTATGAACGAGACCAGCCTGTCAGTATTGAGAGGCACGAGGACTCGCAGTGTGCTGCCTGGGAGCCCTGCAGGGCTAATGGAGGGAGAAAACGCTAACAAAGGCTCCATCATCTCCTGACCTTTCCACAGATGCTGGCACATTCACCGATACGAAGGTGTCACAGCTACTCTTGCTGTCCTTCCCACCCCCTTATCTCCTTCCCTACTTCCAGTACAAGGTATTTCTCTGTTTCCGTTCGTCCACCTCTCTTTCTGTCCGTCCGTCACACTAGGTCCTAATGAGGGGTTGTATGCCACTGAGGTGTGTGCACAGTGCAGGGGATGAGGATGTAAGAATCACCAGCTGAGCTCCTGCACAACCTCTGACCCGACTCGTCTGTATCAATATGCCTCCCATTGCGCTCTCCTGTCTCTATTTAGATGTTTACCTGTCTGTCTGACTGTTGGCATTAAGGAGCTGTCACTAAACTCCTGTCATGTCATGTCATGTCATGTCCCCCATGAGTGTCATCTCCCCCACTCGAGCTCTCAAAACGCAGATGCCTTAATGAGCCCTGTGGTGGAATCTGCAGTCTCCTGTGCAGAGATGAGAAGATGGAGTGACAAAAGGGGGCAAAAGTGTGATGCTAACAGGGAAAAAGTCAAGGAGGAGCGAGGGAGCAACAGGGGAGCAGGCAATTATCTTTACTCTGCTGCTGTATATGGCCATCCAACCCTCTGGCAGGCATATTCCAAGTGAGCTATATATCCTCCACCCCTGTGGAAATAATCACACCTACCTACCATCACTCTACACCCCCACCAAGCAGGAGACAGATGCTCCCAAACATCACAGAGATAGGTAAAGAGAGACTGTGCTTAGAGTGGGAATTCAAACAGTATTAATGCCATATTTTATTTTCAATAACACTATATTGCTCTGCCAACACACATTTCTTTTGTGTAGTGCCCATAAAACGCACTTGAATTAAATTGTGAGAGGAGCAGAGGGGGATGATAGAGAGAGGATCCAAGGCTTATGTATCAAAAGGAGAGAGAGGGAAGGATAGAAATAGGGGTAACAAAAAAAAAAGGGTAAAGGAGGGAGAGAGAGATTCTTAGTGACAGAGAAGTGAAGACACGACTTTCACTTTCCCAGACATTTTTTTTACGATCAAACCCTTGTGTGAAATCTTTGCCAATCACAACAGGCCACCTGGTCCTACTGTTTCAAACAAACCTTTTCTTATGAAGACCAAATATAAAATGGCCTTATACCTGGAGCCACAAAATATTTGTATGTGTGATAAGCCTTTAAATAGCTTAACTAGAAATGCCATGTTTTCATTTAGAGAATGCAAAACATCTATATATATACACAACGTTTTGTGAACAATTACATTCACAATGAATCTGGCTGTCTATGCAACCGCGTGGCTAAAGAGCAAATATATCTTGGAAAATATATGTGCCACAATGTTAAATGATTTTCAATCATGGATGACTGTTATTGACTGACTAAATAATTACATTTTTAGAATTTGACATGTTATATATATATTTATATATAACATGTCAACATGTCATTGGTATTAATAATACCAATGTAAAATTAGATATTAAAACCATATGAGCAGAATATATTTTCATTTGTGGTCTTATGTATGCTGTACCTACTTATATCAATCAATCAATTAAATTTTATTTGAATAACAAAATATCACACTGTATTGTTTTTTGTATGTAAATAATTAATTAAAACGTAAATTAAACATATATGTCAATATTTACTGATACAATCTGAATTATTGGCAATTTCTGTTGTATGTATATGAGCTTTCAATATATTTCCAATGCATTAGAAATAGGTTAAAACTGTTATCCCTTGCTGCACCTATGACAAATTTGAAGAAAAAAACATCAATAGTGCATGTTCTGACCTTGCAACCA
The DNA here is from genome assembly GCA_026259375.1 of Verasper variegatus. Classification (NCBI taxonomy): domain Eukaryota; kingdom Metazoa; phylum Chordata; class Actinopteri; order Pleuronectiformes; family Pleuronectidae; genus Verasper; species Verasper variegatus. The sequence goes on from CM048050.1 coordinate 4,484,026, forward strand.
ACCAACTAGCCAAATATAATACAAATTTAATAAGTTATTATTACTTTGGCAGATAGCCATGTAGATGTAGTGTGGGTGTAACTATGTTACTCCAACTGGACCTTTTGGATTCCTGTATTTTAATACTTCACTACCAACACAGCCCCTGTGGTTTCAACATCAGGCTGTTCTCAGTCTGATTCCCCAATGCTCAATTATCTTTAAAGTGAAGAGTTTAACCCACTAATTAGCATACTGTTCAAACAACTTTAACCATCAGCTGCAGCACCAATACACTGCATTAAGATTAGCAGTGTGTTCTTGATAACTTCAGCCAGGATCCCCTGAAGATTTGGATCTGGACTTTCTCCACAGCTTCCTTTCACACATGAACAACGCAGCAGGAGGTTCTCTGCTCAGACACGTTTTAAAACATAAACAAATTCAGTCAGGTGAGGGGTCGTGCAGCAGACAGAGGCAGGACGTAATAAATTCCATTTCAGAGTTCATGTCTTTTTGTTTACATCACATCGACAATGTCTCTTGACATCTTGGTCGGTGTCTTCTTTGTGAATGGCTCTGCTATTTCACCCTCAGATATTTGTTTTCTTTTTGTTCTTTCCATTTCTGTGTCTGTCGCTTGCTAGAAGTGTCATCAACCACCCCCCCCCCCATACACTCACTTGTGGTGAATCCCACAGGGATCTCTTGCTGTGTTCTCACATCGTCTCATCCGTACTTTCTGCAGATTTTATCCGAGGGGGCCAGACGGAGACAGAGTCCGCAGGAACTCTGGAGGCTCGCACTCAGACATTTGAGTTCAGTGGATGTCTCAAAGCAGCTCATGTGTCATATTATGACTGCTTTGTTTTCAAATGTCACATTGCTAGAATTTGTTCAACAGTTGTTATCATGGGAGGAATTTTGATGCAGGTTAAGTGTTCTGGACTCATCATTGTCATCTATTTTTTAAAATGAAAGGCCAATTGTTTTTGCCAAAAACTGCAATATAATCATTAATATGACAACAGCTTGTGAGAGAAAATGAGAAAGTCTTGCAGTCTGAGCAGGCTTTAAACCTGGGGGAGCTGACACGGAGAGAAGCTCTTTTGTTGTAAAAGTGACAGAAAGAAGAGTGGTAGTGCGAAAAATATGAACACTAATACTGTATGTGTATTAAAAAAAGGCAGATGAAGGGATGAAGAACAGAGTAAAACTGTGGTTAGTCATGTTTGCAGATAGGAGGTTTCCTCGGCTTACCTCCCCTTTCTCAGCTCCAACACACCTCACGACTCCCCGCTGTGTGAGGACAAGCCCCGCAATACACATTCTCTCACTCTCACAAACCTACACACAGATCTGTAGTGCTGCACAACAAAGAACCCATTTTCTTGGAGCACCTACAAGCTGGGATTTACAGATCCTGTTTCTCAGTGTGACAGTATGAGATAAATACCTCTCTCTACATTTGTGCCTGATTCTGTTTTTTTTCTTTACATTTCTCATGTTTATTTTACACTTATATAAATAATTTCAACTAAATTATGAGGGGTTTTTTTGGGGGGGGGGACAACTAGAGGTCAAGGTTTACCCATTGTATTTGTTTCCAATTATGTCTCCGCTCACATACACACCAGCAGGCTTTAGTGTGTTCAGTGGGAAACTAATGTCTCATGCTGTTAAGTATTCAGAAACGAGTGATGCTGCAGTGGGCCAAATAACTCAGAAAAGGTGTCCTCCAACAAGGACACCCTTTATTGGGACGTCTCTGTGAGCATCACGTATGTGAACATGACTGCGTTACAGATATCGTGGAACTGGAAGCCAGGTCTCAGACAAGGACTGTCTCTATTCCCCTCCCACTTGGATGAAGCAGTTGGCTTCCCCTGTCCAAAGTGGAAGTGTCCTCAAAGAAACAACACCATTTTTGTTTTTCCTTCTTGGTCAGGACAGCTGATTATTTCAAGCTCTTTATAGTTTGAATTTTATAAACAAAAGCCTGAATGCACATTTATTACATGTGAAAATCCCCCCCCAAAAAAGAAAGAAACAGGACTACTGTAAATCACTATTCAAAACAACAGGGTTGTCCTGCTTCAGTCTCTGAACCCCCGGCCGGCACGCTGTGTATTTCCCAGCTTACTGCAGCTTCCCTTTGTATCATAAGGGAAGTGACAGCAGCTTGAGGGAACAAAGCAATAAGTTAAAATTAACATAAATTCACATGGTAATGTATTCAGCATTGGGCAATGACTTTCCACATAAGAGAGGGACATGTTTAAAAAAAAAGAAAAAAAGATTGTGTTTTGAGAAGAGCAAAGCAGAGAGAATTTGCAAAGGCGTGCACAGACACAAGTGTAATGAACAAATATTAGCCATGATATTTGGGATTCAAAATGAAGATAAACTAGTCGAATCTCATGAGCCCAATTGTGTATCAACACACACACACACACACACACACACACACACACACACACACACACACACACACACACACACACACACACACACACACACACACACACACACAGAGCCCTGAATTCATTACTGAAGTCTCATACAGGCATTCAACACTAACACAAAGGGCTTCCTCAACTGACAAATGACCCAAGAGTTCATCTATAATTTCTGTTTTATCAACAATTGCCACCAAAGATGATACTGAAACCTGAGAAAAGGTTGAATAGAAGCACAGTAATTTGGTTTATCTTGGTTTAATGTAGCACACACGGATGCTTGACTTGTGCCCCCCTCTGTTTTCAGCCCAACCATTAAGCATGATGACAGCTGAAGCCACAGTATTGTGCTTCTCTGTAATTAAATGGAGACGTGGGGTCAGAACTCCAAAGAGGTTCACTGGCACGAGATAAAAATAAATTGATTCTCCTCATACACAATTCTTTTCGAAACAATTAAATTTATAACTATTATTAAAAGAGAAAAGTTATGTATCTTGTAAGCACCATAATGTGATGAGAACTCATGTGCACTGCCCATTGTGCCTGGACCTCTCTGATTCTTTAGCAGAGATAATCACTGTGCTGGCTAATTGAGGGTACAGAGCGCACACATACACACACACATTGCTTGAAAATGGAGGTTACATTACCTTTCCAAAACTCCCTTTCCCAATGGCCCGCAATATCTGGAAGTGATCAAAGTTCACTGTGAAGAAAAAGAGGGAGTAAGAGAAAGAACCCGTCAGTATGACTCCTATTACAGGAGAAGGAACACATGTAGTAAAATCCTAAAATATTAGCACAGTGACATCTTTGCTGTTGTTTTAGCTCTTTACTCCAATACATCAAATTTAAACCCGAACTAAAATTACCACCGTGCGGTTCTGTGCCTCTGCCAGCGGGGGAAGATTCAGTCTACATACATTTTATGTCAGACTCATTTGAATCTAATCAGTTAATCTGTGAGTGTGAACACTGGTGCCAAATATGAAAGGTTTCTCTAGAGGAGTTCTTAAGATAACAAGATAAAAAGGGATTTGTGAGGTCAGAGTGACCTTGACCTTAAACCACCAAATTTTAATCAGTTTATCCGAAGTGAATGTTTGTGCCAGAGGTAATGAAATTCTGTATGAATGTACCTGAAATATCACATTCACAAGTACATGAGGTGACCGTGACAATGACTTTTGACATTCGACCACTAAAAACAAATCAGTTATTGAGTTAAAGTGAATATTTTTGCCAAATTCGACCACCAACATCTATTGAGTTAATCCTTGAGCCACACCGAGCCTTAGTACTAATTTTTAAGAAATTCCCTTAAGGCATTTTTTAGATATTATGTTAACAAGAAAAGGGACAGACAGACAACCTCAAAAATAATACCTCCAGCCACTGGCTGTTGCCTGCGTGGAGGCATAACGATGACTGTGAGGTTTAAGTAATGTACATTTACATCTGCATCATATTAAGCTTTGTGTCGACACAAACTAACATTAGCATGCTCACAGTAAAAAAGCTAATTTGCTGATCTAAATGTATAATGTTTGCCATGTTCATCATATTAGTTTAGCATAATAGCATGCAAATATTAGCTCATAATTATTAAACACAAAGCACAGCCAAGGCTGGTGGGAATGTCATTAATTTCGTTATTTTTTTTTAGACATAAACAAAATTTTTACCTGGCGGTGGCACTAAAGGAAGAGCTATATCACACAGAATTGGACATTTTAAAGAACGCCACTGAAATTCTTATCAAGATCAGCTATTGCGTGCATAAATTTGTGGAAATGAACAAGAGGAAAACAGGTCCTTAATCTCTAAATGAAAATGCTTAATTCGGAGTTCCAGGGTGATCAGGCAAAGGCAGATGAGTCTTACTTCAGAAAAACACCAGGCTCACAGCACTGCATTCATTCATCTTGTTTTATGTTGCTTAATCAATATGTGTAAGGGCACAGTAGATGTTTTGGCTCATTGCCTTCCTCAGTAGATGTGTGTACGGCTGATTGATTGGTTTGGAGTTTGAAGCAAGTCCTAAGGGAGGGAGGGCTGTAGACTGGGAGGAGTAAGGACCAGTTTGAAAGACTGTAAAAGGGAAGTAATCTCAGGGTGGGAAAGAAACACTGTATATAATGTAAAGCAATAGAAAAGCCCTGCAATAAATAATTTTTTGATTATGCAATGTCATGTTTTTGTTGATAAATCATCAGAGAGGTGTTGATTCATTGGATTGTGTTGCATTCTGTACGGCTGAGACTGACTCACGATCGGGTCGAGCACTTATATCAGCAGAACCTCGCTACCATACGCAGACTGATACTGCACAGACACTGGCTCCAAATGCGCAAGATGGCAGTATTCATATCTGGGATAGTTTGGCTTCAATTCTGGAATGTGGGAGGAAGAAGAGACATCTTATGTCCATCTTATATCAGATTCAGGATCAAGTATGTGTACACATACCAGGAATAAGACTGTGGTGTTCATTGTGCTCAATGTACTTACACAAATAGACATACAGTAGAAAATAGAAGAGGAAAAAAGTGCAAGGGTTCAGAGTACAAAGATGCTTGAACAGATAGGGATTATTTATGTATGTATGTATGTATGTATGTATGTGTATATATATATATATATATATATACATACATTCTATGGTGTAAACACTCAAGGTTAGCTTGTGTTATACATTTGAAATTATGATATGTGGGGCTCAGAAGTAAAACTAGGAAAATGTGAGAACTCTGTTCACTGGCTGTCTTCCCTTTCCTTTGAAGAACTACCAGGCTAATTAGCTGCTGGCTAATAGTATGAAACTGACATAAAGCAATCACCCAGATCACGTAGGAAAGACTTGCCACTATGCTGGGCTTTCAACAACAAAAAGATATATCTATAAACGGGCTATAAAGATATAGCCCGTTTCTTACTCCTTTGAACATCAAAATAAGACAGAGTGGTGTTCCTTCTTTGACAAAACCATTGTCGGCCAAGAGTAAATCGTGCAGATGCAGAGAGCTTATTAACCAGAAAACATCCAAAGTTTTGTTCTTGTTGTTATTGTTTTACCAACCCACAGAAGAAGCTGCAATTAGCTAGAGCTGAGTAAACTCACCAAAAGACAGTTAGCGTTTTTATTCGGTGGAATCAACTTTCACTTGTTACAGCTTGTTGAGACACTTCTGAGGGCTTGACATTTAATTAAAAGGCAGTGATAGTTATAAATGAAAGACTTGTATTGAAAAGGTTTTTTGCAAGTGCATTGATACCGATTGGAGTCAGGAAAAGTCAGTTGCCTTTTCAATATGCACAGCACGTACTGTAATGCAGGCATGTGGGCTGATGAGCTGATGGGCTACCCATGACCGCTCTCCTCGTCGTCTGTCTTACTGATTGAGACTTGCCTCTGGTCGGTGTGTACATGTGTATGTGCGTGTATGTGTGTGCAGTGCCTCAGGCAGATGTGAGCACAGCAGGCATGTAGCTAACTCATGTGGCTCCTCCTTAAAAGTCACTCACTTCTGAAGCTCACATCTGATCGGCTCAGCCCCCTGTCCGTGCAGACAAAGAGTGATCATGAGAGAAGAAAGCGCATGCTGGGCTCCTCCAGGCAGGCCCACTGCCAGCTGACCTATGCAACTCAGTGCGGAATCAAGAGGTAAACCCCATCAATGCTAGTTAGTTCCAGACAAAAGACACAAGGTGTGGTGTGCATGCGTTTTCTGGGAGATGGACTAATCCAGTGTGGATTCTCCTCGCTTATTCCTTTGTACATGGCTAATCCTTTCATATGAGGTGGCTATGGCTTCGCTCTGGTGCTGACACACACAGACTGTGTACCATAAACATAGCTTTCAATGTGGTATTAAAAAGGATAAGGGCACATGTATTTAAAAAAAGGAAAGCAAATGTATATACAACATGGTGGGTTCATAAACTCATGGTTCTGGTTCTTCGCCAGATGAAAATACATACATTTATATAGGTTATGTTGAGCAATCTGAAACTCAGGCAGAGATGTCCATTTCAGCTCACTCACAGATATGACATGCAGTATAATATGTAAAACTGATTGGGTTCAATGGATGTTGCTTAAATCAGTGTTTCCAAGAGAATTAGAGAATCAGTAGCTACACTTGGGGAGTAGACTTATGCACAACAGCATGAGGTTCACTCTCATGCGCAACAGAGACCAAGTGACGGATAAGAGAGCATTCTCCTTGCCTGCTAAGATTTGCATGCCCCTCAGGGAACAAGAAAACCTACAGCAGAAACATTGACAAGGTCTGGCTGTCTACAAGGAACAGTAAAAACTTCATGGGTGTTTTGAAGGCCCAAACAACATGGGATGTCTCCAAGTGCTGCCAAAGTAGAGAGGGAGGGAGAGCAACAGAGACAGAGAGGGCGAGCAAGCAAGACAGCTGGAGCGATGCAATGAAGCAATGAAGCAAAATCAAAAATTAGAAACAATTATGTTATCATGAGTGTGTAACAAACATCATGAAACTGTATTGGAACAATAACCAAGAACCAATCACATTATAGCAAAGTGCATATAGTGTATAACTTTACTGTCCTGATAAGGATTTATAATGTTAATTGCATATTAAACCATGCAATATTATGAATACATTTGTAAGAGGGAAGAGTGTTAATGAGGGGGACTTGCAAAATGTTATTTTGAAATCTGTGGTTTCATGCCAGTATGAGCTGGTGATATGTGCTGGTGGGAAGACCAGCAGTGGGTGTGCAAAGTCGTCAGTAACACGACTGAAAAGGTGGCGCTAATAAAAAATAATTACCTATGTGAGTTATTGCTTTCCCAGCCAAATCCGTTAATGATGTCACAAATCTGATAACAGTTTTATAGAACTACTGTAAAATGTGTTTACCACTGAGATCCATCAGCCTCCAAACACACTCATACTTAATGCAACTGCTCACTACTAGGAAAAACACACTACTTCATCTAAAAAGGACAGACATATTTTGTTGTGTCTCACTTCATTAAGTGTCTTGTGTAACAACCGAATTCATTAAAATATCAAGCCGAATTGAAATTTGTTATTGAGTTTGTCTAACAAAGGAAGCCGAAGTGCCTCATATTATCCAGCAAGCCGCCATAGAAAATGAAAGCAGTGTCAAAACGTTCTGCAACATTAAGCACTGGTTTACTTTTGTTATCTTTTCAGGTCTTTTATAATATCCCAATGGAATCATACAGATATGTGTCAAATATAACATTTGCTTTCCATGTGGTATTTAATTAAGGAAAAAAAAAGGTAAACAGGGGTAAGTCAGGGTTAACAATGTCATCCTTAGAGTGCTGGCATAGAATGTATATAAAGATGGACAACATGACAGATACCCAAAATTGAAGCCAAATCTTTTCGTCCCCTGGTGGTTGATTGAAGTATAGGTCAGAAACCTCCACATATTTTGACCAAACTAAAAAGTCAAAGTATACGTCAAATAAATTAGTTATCTGATACAATAAAAAGAGGTTGATTGGGACCTGAGACTGACTCGCGACTGGTCTAGTGCTTGTATTGGCAGGACATGAATACTGCAGCTCCACAACAATGTTACTGTATACTTCAGACTCCAGCTACAAATTGCTGTATGTCAAAGTTGCATGATGGTGGAACTTATATCTGAGCTTCATTTTTGTACAACAGGAGGAAGTGGAGATGTATCGTGCCTCCTTATTGACAGTCTAGGGTTCAAGGGATCACTGAATGATTTAATGAGTTTGAAATGTATGTGAATCATGCGTTATGGTCCAGATCTCAACCCAGTTAAACACCTAATGGAGATTTAAGAACTGTTGGACCGCTCTTAATGGTGTTCATCCTCAGTAGTGCTCAGAGACTTGTGGGTTCAATGAAAGGTAGCACTGAAGCTGTTACAGCTGCTAATGGTGGCCCAACACCTTACTAAAGCTTTCCTTTCCCACATGAACAATGCAGCTGGAAATCCTCTTCTCAGAAATGTTCACAACGACAACAAATCCTCTGGTTGGATTCAGGTGAGGGGTGGTGCAGCAGGCAGAGGCAGGGTGTAACTATTAACTCTTCTTCTTTGTTTACAGCTCATTGACATCCGATTGTCCCTTATCACCATGAACTCTCTTGACATCATCTTCTATGTCTTCTACGTTTATGGCACAGCTTTTTCAATTTTGTTTTATTTTGCATGTTTGCATCTGTCGTGTGTTAAAAGCAGACTCTCCCCCCGACATTCGCATTAACACATTCACCTTCAGTGCATGTCTGAAAACTGCATCTCATGAAACTGTATGGTCCTTGACAGATAACGTCACTCACAAAATATATTTTTATTATTCCTATTTTATGAGTTGAGCCACATGTATCCTAAGTTTGACTAACACAAACATTTTAAACTGGCATTTTAATTAAGACTCTTAAAATTATTTATCCCAGTACAGACTGACTTTCTCCACTTCAAAATCTTTCTCGATGCTGACCTGACTTTAATATGAGGACAACTGTCAAACAGCACTGAGACACACCATATCTGTCAGATAGTATAAATCTAAGCCCTAAATGTTGATATATTAACAAAGGAAGCCCACTGTATGTTATATTATTCTCTATCAAATATTGTGAAAATGATTCTACATGACATATAGTACAATTAACCATCCACCTCAACTTTTCTTTTTTAAAACCATCGATTGATTTCCCCTGTATCAGAGCTCTTCCTCGAAGTATGAGTCATCTGGTTATGGGAAAAGCAAAACAAAAGCACCCCCCCCCCACCCACCCACCCACCATGCACCCTCCTCCCTCCCTTTAACTGGCCTGCTGAAAGGAGCTGCTCTTCAGATTCAGGTCGTGAAAAGAGGTTTGGGTCTTGTTCCAAGCTAAGGGGATAATTAGTGCAGACACTGCATTTCCTGTAACCATCACTTCAGCATCAGAGAGACCCTGTCTGGCTAACACATGCTGTGAGGAGGAATAACAAGGGAGGCCGTGCACTGGTCTTACATGTCATCCAAGCTTTCCGCTGACTTTAATCACAACAGAGACCATCACGGAACTGACTCACCAGTGAGGCAGCAGAGGTGAAGTAGTTCTTGCAGCCCGGTCGATATATGGGTTCAAGCAGCAGCACAAATGTTTAAAACGTTTATTGTTCAACACTGACCTTGCCAGGCCTTATTTGAAGCTTACATTTTTCTCTTTAACTTCTGACTGCATTGTAAAAATCCAACCAGACGTCAGGTTTTCAATGAATGTTTTTCTAAAGCTGTCAACGGGTGTTCTTAGATATGCAGTTTTTCCTTTTCCAGCTTCCAGTTGCTGCTTTCTGCATCGCTGCTGCAGCAGATGTTGAGCCAAATCATTAAAGGACAGAGGGCATCCTTTGGTTTAACTACAGATGAGCTCGGCAATACAAACTTCAATAAACTTGAGGCTTTTCTGATAAATCAATGGAACACTGCTGTCAGTATTTTTAATTTGTGTTGTTTCATGGTCAAGTGGTGCTTCAGAGAAACTAACAAGTTGATGGTGAATGACGCTGGATAGAAAAGACTGTGTTGGCTCCATCCACTGCTCTCAGATTACAGTTCATGCTGCACAAAAGACTACAGGTAAAACCCTGCAGACGACTGCAGCATGAAGTGTGAGTGAATTCGATCCAGCCAAAGAACAGTGCGAGAACGACAACATCTTTTCCTCTCAAAGGGCTGAAAGCTGCTGACACTGCAGGATGATCTGATGAGTAGGCTCCACAGGGGTCCTCAGTGGGTGATTGGCTCCCGTGGAGGAGCTGATACAGGCATAAAGCCCATGTCAAGGAGCACGGAAAGTAGTTGTCGAAAGGGTCTGAAAGTGTGTGTATGTGTGTGTTCTTGTACTCATAAGCTCTAATTGACCCAAAAGCCCCTTCTACAGCCTATTCAAAGCAGGAGTGTAGAGCTCCGCCTAACTGCTCTCTATTAAAGGTTTGAGCCATAAACTGTTTATAAAGATGGGCCACATGACAGTTCCCCAGAAGTGAAAGTATTTCAATTGCCCCCTGGTGGCTGGCTTATAAGTAGGTTTGTTGATGCTATAAAAACAGCAGACAGCAGAGACTGATTCGGGATTGGTCGAGGACCTCTGACCCTGAATGATGTGGGACCTCTGTATAAATGGAGAACACAATACTACCTTCATAATTTGCTCTTAAAATCTCAGTGAAATGCTGCACTGTTACTTCAGAAATCTTGATGGTCAAAAGTGAACCTGACCACCACAAATTTTAAGATCGCCACAAAATATGACTAGAAGTGCACATTTGCTCTTTGAAAAAACATGAGGAAAATGACAGGTGTCTGACACTAACAAAGACAGTTGCATTGCGCTGGGGATGGGGGGGTGGGGATTTGTTCTGCTTTGAGCTGCTCTGCACCAGGTGTAAGATGCAGTGGTAGCATTGGGAGTTTCCATACAATCTGATCAAAAGCTCCGCTTATTTCTATGACAGCAATTAATAAAATCGAATCGACTATAATACAGTGGATGGTAGGAGAGAGAAAAGAGGAGGCCAGAAAAGGTGAAACACTTTCAAGAACATGAAAAATACATTATGCAACAGGATCATTAAACTTACTAATTCTACCCTGGGAAACACTGAATTTCAGTTATGGGTCTGCAAAGAAAAACCTTCAAAGTGTTTCTCTGTAACTGGATTAAGGACCGGGTTGGTACTAATTCTTCAAACATGAAGAGAAATGGGAGTACAGCATGTCAGAGCCAATATTAGTAAAGTAGAAAAGATTGTCTGGAACCCCAAACATGTTGACAAATACAAAAAAGCCAATACATGTGTAAAATTCTATATCAATTTAGTTTGTGGTACTAAGTTTCTATAGTCACATCTTGGTATTAATTATGAATCCTGAGATAATGTAATTTTCATGAGACGTTCTTTATTAATCACCATCACAGTCGCTGCTTGTGGCACAAAGAGGGTTGTGTGCGGAGAGGAGTGGTGGCAATTTATCAAGAACGCAGATGCTTATCAATTATGAGTTCAACTCACATACAAGTATTTGCACTTTGGATCGCTGAGGCAGGATTCACTGTAAACAGACGTTCAGTTCTTCAAGGTCTATGTTGTTAATGCAAGGTCACAGATTTGAGAAAAGTTGTCTGTCCTCAGTATTTTATGATGTTGGAAAATGTGATGAAGCACACCAAAGTTGCAAAATGGTCAAGTACACAAACAAAAACAACACCATGTTTAACCAATAAAAATGGCAGCTTGTTTTGAGTATCAGCTGTAGTATAATATTTGGGGGCAGCACGGCGGTGCAGTGGTGAGCACTGCTCCATCAACGCAAGATTGGCCAGGTTCTTATGTGCAGAGTTTGCATATTTACCCTGTGTCTGCGTGGCTTTTCTCCTGCTTCATCCCGCACTCCAAAGACATTCAGATTAGGGTTAGGTCAATTGGAGACTCTAAGGCTACATCCATACAACTACATTTTTCGTAGTATGGCATTTTCAAACTAAAATGATCTCTGTCTATATGAGCATTTTGGCTCAGTATCAGTTTGCATCCCTGTCCATATCAGCGCCCGGATCACTGTGTGAGAGGCGCTTGACTGCTGCGCCACAGTTCTGCATGTCGTGGTTGTCTGCTGTTCAAACAGACAGCGTCTCTGCTGCGGTTCTGTGAGGTTTCTGAAAGAACTCTTGAAATTCCCAGTATAAAAGTCGGGAAACGCTGGAGTGCTTTTACTTTGAAATAGGTACAGTAAGTGTTGAAAATATTTATAATCGTGACATATTCGACAGAAAACTGTGGCGAAAGATCATTTTCACTGTCTATTTTGCTGTACGTGGAAAAAAATTGTCAAGACCTCAAAACCTCAGCTGAACAACACAGCTCACACAGGCATTGTAGACACTATAACCTGATAACATGGGGGGCAAAATGAAAAGGGCCTGGGCGTAGCACATCTGAAAACGCATATCACGTGACCACTCACGCACACTGAACATGCGTGTGCCGCTATTAACAGGAAGTATCTGGTTGTTAGTTGCAGATTGCTCAAATAATATCTCATCTTCTACACGTCAGCAGGTATATCATTGTAAAATGCACAACAGCGTTAGCAATGCTTGAAATTGATTATCCATGTCGCGTTTTAACCTAATAGCCAAGACTAATGACAATTGTTTTCTTCTGGAAGGGGGTCATGTGATAAGGGCCTGACGAATCAGCAAACAGCTATGTTGTAACCAAAAAGACCCAATAAGCAAATGTCTAAAATGCAGCACCAGAGTTTTCAAACTACCACAGGGCCAGCAAATTTCTCAATTTTAATGGCTCTAAAACTCTGTAGTAGTGTGGATGCCAGGCGTATCCACAGCAGGGTTGATGCATATTCAAATGAAAACGTAGTATTTGAGTAATGTGGATGGAGCCTACATTGTCCATAGGTGTGAATGTAAGAGTGAATGGTTGTTTGTCTCTGCATGTCAGCCCTGCGATATGCTGGCGACTCAAAGGTGTACCCTTCTTCCCGTCCAATGTCATCTGGGATTGGCTCCAGCACCCCCTACGACCCTCAAAAGGAAAAGCAATACAGATAATGGATGGATAGATGGATAATATTCAGCCATTCAGTGTGAAACAGAGAGTTCAGTGTTTTTAATAAATGATTAATTGGAGACAAATGAATGAATGGTGATGCAGTTTCCTCCTCTGTGTTGACAAAACCACAAATCCCTCCAGTTTTCCTTTGAGAACACATTACAGTGATGCACTAGAGAAAATAACTGAACTTTGGTTGGCTTTAATATAAAACCATGGAGAGAGCAGATTAAGTATTGATGCATTCCTCAGCAAATCAAAACACCACCCACAATATCACCACCCTCATTTTCCAGTATGCAGCCTCAAGTTTCACCTTGGGTTCACCAAAGAGGCTTTATCTGACTGGAAGAGAATCAGTGCATGATCAATAACCTGCACAAATGATACTGTTCCGCTGTCACCTCAAATGGATGCATGAAGCGGAGCTACAGATGCCACCAAGGACTGAGAAAGAGGCCAAGGACTAGCCCAGTTGGGGGGGTGGGGGGTAGGTGAGTGTGGGTAAGGGGGTGCAGCCTAATAGGTTTGATGCCAGCGGAGCTTGAGCACATTGATCTACGGCAATACCACTTAATACGATGGAGCCATGGTTCACCAGGCTCATTCCATTCACATCTCAAAGTGTTGCTGTGTGTGCTGACAGGGCAGGTTTGGACAGGCCAAGACAATGAAGTCCTGTCACATGTTCTGCTGTTATAAAATATATATTTTCTGATATATAATGATCCCAGATTTCAATGTAAGCTTAGCTTAGCCTTTTTTATTATTGGCAAACACTGAATATCTTATGCATTAAAACTAATGTTAATGGTCACCTACACAGAGTGCAATAAACAGAACATAATTCATGTCAACCATTCAGACATCAACATGTTAACATTGTATTATACTAAAATTGGAACTCAAAGGCCCAAGTCCCCTCATGAAGACACATTTAAAATCACTAGATCTAGATTTTTATTCGGTTTCACAACAAATTACAACAGGCGTAAATAACACTACCCTAAATATGCCTACAAGACTCATGAATTAAGCTTTGGGAAATCATTAAAAAATGTCAAAAGTCAGTAACATCTCACAATGTTGAAGAAAGTGCTAAAAAGAAATCCTGGATCCCCCTTTGTCTGAATATATGCCAAAGGTTAATTCCACCAAGTTTCAATAAAATAGGTTCAGTAGTTTTATTTCGACTAAGAGACAGATAAACAATGATGAAACCTCATAAACCTCATTCGTGGAGCTTATTGCTTTTTGTAGAGTGAGAGTGATATGGGTTATTTTATTATTAACGCCAAACACAATCAAAGATTTTTGACAGGATCTCTTAAAATGTAGTAATTAAATTACATCGGGCAAGAGGTCTGGTTACTGGATAGTGTGCCAGTCTATCACAAGAGATACACTTCAAATTTACAATTTCATTTAGAGCTGCATGTCTTTCATTTCATCTCAGTCATTTCTCATAATTGTTGGAGGAAACCAGAGGACCTAGAGGAAGTCCACTGAAAGAGTCTCAATGCGATCTGGATTGGTGTAAAAAATAATATATATTATGGGTTATGATTAGGTCTTCATGCCATTTCTGGACTGTATTTTCTTGTTACTTATCAGCAGACCTGTACATATCTGCCAGAAGCTTGTACTAGCCTGCAGATTTACTGGTACACCTCTAGTCCACACATGATTTCCAGTAGTCCCCCCCCCCTTAAGGAAACTGTGCTCTTGGCATAATTGTTCACAAAAGCTGATTGTGCACTTCTGTCAGTTGCTGAATGGCAGAGAGCCGAATTCAGTGTGTGGTGAAGAAACTGATGATCCACAAGTTTAGAACTAGTCAAAGCCAAGACATAATTTCAATAAGCAACATAGCGGCTCTGTTTCAACTGAATGTAATGTATTTGTATAGTTAAATGAGCCATACTGTATTATGTCCATATTCAGGTCCATCATTGTAATTTTGGGATATAACTTGAAAATGTTTACATGTTCTAATGTTCAGAAAAACACCTCACTTTCCTCTTACTGTCCATTTCTGCAGTTCCTCTTTTCAGTCTCTGTCTGAAACACTTGGTTTCTTTAAGGACCCCCTCCTGATAAGTCCTGTCTGCTCTGATTCGCCAGCTGGCCCACTCTGCTGTGATAGATCAACTAATCAAACTAATGTCTGTTGTTTGTGTGTTTCGGTGGGGGAGAGGAACTCCCAATCTTTTAACAGACATTGGTCTTTTGAACTTCAAATAGTTTTTAGATACAAAAAAAATGTCTTCTTTAACCAACCAATGAATTAGCTGGTTAATCAATTAGTCCATTGAATCAGAAATAATTGGCATTCGATTATTGAGGAAATACTTGTCAGAGTTATTGTTACTGATCAATGACTGACGACAACTCTTCCATTACACACAGATTTTGTCTGTTGCTGTGTTTAGCAACAACTTCCTCCAACACTTTAACACTATCATCCTGTATCCATGTCAAAAAGTGTGAGGAAGCATGAAAGTGTCACCACGTTCACAGTCGTGCTTCATGTATTAATTAAAGTCAACTGGTCGATGATGATTTCAGTGCTGCCATAACGGAGCTTTTGTACATCTCGTACAGTCTACCAGATGGAAACACAGTTTGAACAAAGCCCTGCATAACTGGCACCAAATCAATCATTATTTCGATAATGGTAAAATGTCGACCTGAATCTGAGGGTAATAATTAATAAATATCAAAGTGAGGCTCAATCCTTTTTAAATGTTTACAGAAAGTGAACTCTCAAATGTTAATGCTGAGTACATTTAGAATACAACGCAGCCATCAAATCACACTAAGTGAATGTACCCTGTGTGGACAAGCCCATTGGACCAGGATCAAAAAACCTCCTAGCATCGACCCCTTCCTGTTCTGCCTTTTGAGAATACGCCTCTGCTTCTAATCCAATCCCATGCAGTCTGCCTCTGTATTATGTTATCAGCCTGCGCACAAGCTACTGCTCAGATTTGCTGACAAGTTTCCATTTGCATACACAGTGCACATAACCACTACGCCGCATCCTTGGCAGCTTTATAGCATCGGCAGCAGGCACGACCAGATATGATGGGGGCTATGTGCTTTGCTGAAGTTCTCATGGCGGCACTCTAGTATCTCAGCACAGATGCTGGCTGAGGGATCAGAGTCGGAGAGCATGTGACACTTCACTGTGCAACTAGGATCATAGTCAGAACTGCTCTAAAAAAAAACAGTTTGCTTTACAGCAGCATCTTCTCCCACATGATTACTGAATATTTCATTGCAGTAGTAAGCCATATTTCATGGTCTGTAGTAGTCGTGCAGCGGCTGGAGCACATCAGAGCCTTAAATATTGAACATCTAATCAAATGCATCGACAGGCAGATGCAGGAAGACTCAAGCTTCTTTCAGACATGCACTGGACTCCACTGATCCTCCGTAAGTCGATGCAGCAAGGGATCCACCGCGAGTGAGTGATTGATTACGCTTCTCACAAAAAAAAAAGAAAAGAAAGAAAACAATTATCTCACGGTAAAAAAGCGGAGTCATACACGTAGAAGACACCGACAAAGATGGTGATAAGAGATGACGACGGTGTCGGAATGCTGTAAACAAAATCAAATGATCTACGCAGTAGCATTAATACGTCACTTCCTGTCTCACCCAGCTGCTCCACGTCTCGCCTGAATAACGTGGAGGATGTGTTGCTGTTGTGAACGAGTTTGTGCACAGAAACCGCTGTGTTGTGCATGTGTGAAAGGCAAACTCTGGGTAAACTCCGAAGCCAATGTCTGAAAACAGCTTTACTGTAAATCCAACATATTTTGATTGATAGAGTCAATCTCTGGAGCTCCCTCGCAAACTGTGGAGCTGGTTATAAAGGCAATCTTGATCTTGACCTTGCACTGGTTGTCTTTGATCCATATTGATGGGACTCTCATTACAGCATAGGGGGAGAGGACTCACATGTTCTTTGATGAGCACAGGGAAGGCGGCATGTGCCTCGGATGACGATAAAACAGAGTATGGTGACTTGACTCATCGTCATTAGCAGCGTCTGCTTCATTCCAAGTAGTTTTGATTTTAAGACCACACTGCTGTACGTGTTTTTAGTACAAATAAATATATTTACAGACAACAAAGAAATAGGTGTCAGGGGGAAAAAGTCACCACTATAGAAGTAAATTAACCGTTACCTATACATATATATGACCAGGTCCAAAGTGCTGCCTCTGAAAGGCATCATTAAGCATCCCGCCTCTGGCTGCTTACCTTAAGTTTATTTTATCACTAGTGACAAAAAGCAAATGCTTGTTGTCATGAGTCTCAAAGGGGCATTGCAGGAAAGTGCAGTGCACTGAAGGCCACAACTGATGAATCTGTTTACTTAAATCACTATCATCATTGAACAGCCATCATCATCATTTTCTCCTTGTACACTAGAGCACTAATACAGCCTAATTGCGGGGTCTCTAAACAGAGCGCCTAATGAATATTCATGAGCGCTACAGAGCTCATTGTCTTTGCAGGCGTGACAGTTTCAGCTATGGATCTCAACTGATAATTGGACAAGGATGGGGAGATACGCTTAGAGGGTGTGCGGGTGCAACACTGCGTTCACTTCCAGTGGTGATTGGACGAACCCTGCGGGCAGACCGTCTTGTGGTTATTCTGTCTTTGAGTCTCCTTGCATGCGCATTAATTACCCTGAGAGGGTTATTTTGATCTTCATCTGCTGGACGACTTTAATGATGACACTAAAGAGTCATACTGCAGGAAAATGAAAGCAGCCATTAAGGCTTGATCTGGATGCTGTTTTTTTCCCAGGCTGTTTGTATGCCTTACTAATGTGATGAATCTCGGTAGAAAAACAACTAGTGGTGCATGTGATTCATACGCAGTACTATATCTCGAAGGTAAGTCTTCAAATTAGAATGAACTTGAACTGGTGCTGCCTTGGAGACCAACAGAGGGCGTAGATCAGGGATGTGCAGCCCAACTAGCAAACCTGGTTTGGGCTTCACTGCTGATCATTAGAAAATACTGATTTTCTACCTGTGCAGTTCAGTCATGCCTCGTTATCCACCCCCAGCCTTAGATACAGGCCAGTTATCTGGTTTTTCAATCAGGTTTGCTTACTGTGATCAATATCTCGTTTTTTTAATCTTTCCCTCTTTTGATTTTTCTGTCTGACTTTTTCTCAGCCTTTTGTGATCAAGGGCTCTGCTCAAGAACCTGTGAACAATTGATATCTTCAGACACCAGGAGATTTTTCACATTTACCTGTGACAATATATAAAGACATATAAATTGCTTTTCTTACTCTGCTCTGTACTGTCGGGGGGTGGCATCTTGGTAGAGTATGCAGAAGGCAGGACATGACAAACATTTCTCTACGGAAATCCCAAGTTTATGTTTACAGGACATCAACACTGGCGTCAGCACTTATCACCTAAAGCTCTTCAATCTCATTGTCTTTCCCACATGACATGTCCTCATCTGTGTCTTCGATGTCATAAAAGCTCCCAATTGCTCATGCTGAATTCTCTGGATGTAAGTATGCTGTATTCTGACATGGGCTAACTAGGACATTCTCCAGAGTTTTTACAAGGGGGGATGGGGCAGGACAAAATTCTGAGAATGTCGGGAGCAACTGACTCAAACATTTGTGTTCTCACAGACAGCCCCTTCGGATAATTTCAGGAGAATATCCAGAGTTTAGTGCATGTTTGAAGCAGCTTAACTTTGTATCCATCTCCATCGATACCCCTGATGATTTTCCTTTCCCATGCTTTGTTGTAAAATGTGTGTATTTCATCCATGCAAAGTTTAAATTCTGACTATTATTATTATTTAAAAACTGACTATACGGTTAGAAAACCATTATGCTGCTTTGGGATCGGAAGTGAAACCTCACATTTTGAATTGGGATAAGAGCATGGAGAAAAACTTGGATTTTATTATTATTATGAAATGCCATTTTCAGTACTTCCATTTTTACAGAAAAGGCTTACCACAACCATCACATTAAATGCATTGCAGCTGGCTAATGCATGAATGTTGGCTAATTTTAGGTTTAGGTGATCCACATTAAATACTAGACAAACTCAAACATGCACAGTGGGAATGCAGTGGCAATATCATATTAAATCCGTTCTATTCAAAATTTCTAACAGCAAATGTAATGTACAGTGTGTGTAACTAGTGTTTTGTGGCTGTGTGAAATGTCAAGTAAATCCTAACAAACAGATAGCCACGTCAGAGAGAATGAAAGAGGAGATGTGAAATTGGACCGCTACACACAGAGGAATCACTACGGTAGGCTGTATCATACATCTAAAGGCTGTCAAGACGAAGAGCCCGCAAGATGAGAACACTTCAGAGGATAATTCTGCACTGCAGCATGGGGACTCTCTCACATGCACAGCACTGTCACAAAGAAACATCATCTGGACTGTGTGAAAACTTCTGAGGTTACCATGGCAATAATGTGTCCCTTTGTGTGTGTGTGTGTGTGTGTGTGTTAAGTTACAGTGCCGCCACATCATTCCCTAGTCCCTGCATTGGCATAATTCATTCACCACTGATGATGATGATTCACAACTCCTGGCCCAGCATCGGCACATTGTGTATTCATCACAATTTGGCTCATTATTTAAACACAGGAAAGACATTGTGGACTGGACTTTTGGTGAACTACTGTTATATGGACTCAGACACTATATAGATTGTCTGGAATGCAGGTCAGTGTTCGTGAAGGCTGCTCCTTCGGCAGAGTGTTACATTTCTCTGGAAAAAATGCAATGGATTTATTGAACAGCCCTGCTGTTTCTTTAAAGGTCATCGTTCCCAACCAGCATTATGAGTCCAGGTCAGCGTCTGCATAATCATTACAGCATAAGTAGCAGCAACAGCTTCATCTCCATGACCACTGCTGCTGCTGCTACAGCATTTTGTGTAACAGATTTGGAGTAAAGTCTGATGTTGAGACTGCTCTGATCGGAGAAAAGATAGTCAAGTTGAATTTATGAACACACCCATAAATGTTTCTTTTTGCTTGCTTGGTTTCCTTTTAAATAAGAATACTGTTAAACAACCAAATCGATAAGCAGTATCAGTAAGAGTAGTAGTGTCACTACAAACCAACCGCTCATACTGTCCAAGTAATAATAGAAGATGTTTGGGACGAGCACATTAATAATATGGCTTTGGGGTTATTCAAATTAAATGCTCCTAAACAAAGATGCAACCTTTGGTCTAGAAGTAGTCGGTCAAAGAGGCATGGTGTATAAATACAAATTTGTTTCCTAGTTTAATACCTGATGATCCTCAGTCGGATCAGAATATCATCAGTTATACATCATATCAAATTCAATAAAAACTATTTTTGTTGGGGATGGGATATGATGGGCCAACCCCCGCTGCTGAAAGAAATCCGAGAGAAATTAGCTGATCATAGAAAATTTATTGACACTATTGATTGTTTCAGTCAATTTGAAAAGCAAAAATGTGAAACATTTCCTAAAACCATCTTGTCAGTGAGTGTATGTCCTGCTTTTTTTTTCATATCAAACTCTTTTCTCATTCATCATTCTGTAATTCCATTTGGTAAAAATGTGAGGAAATTTATATATATCCACATTCTCTCTCTTTGCCTGCTCAAGATAGTCTACACTGTTCTCCACTTATTGAGTCAGACATGCTAACACTAGCTTTATTCTGAGGCCTAATGAAAAACACTTACACTGCTGCAGAAATGCAAATTTGGCATCACCTCCGAGAGCGAGCTTCCACCATATTGTTATCACTAAACACAAGCATTGACTCATGCGTAACCAACCATGGAGACAGCCGCTGAGTGGGTCCAAACTTCCTGCTGCCTATACACTGCATCTGAAACAAGTTCTTCTAAAGTAAAATATTATTTCAATACTCAACTCTAAATGCTACCACCATCCCTGTGCATCTTCAGGCACGCTCCAGGGTTAAAATGCCATACTAACCTTTCAACTGTTCACAGAGGGATACATTATGGATCTATTTACAGCCTGGTGGGAGGTGGTGGGAGGGAATGTGGTAGATAGGAGGAGGAAGAACAGTCACAGGCTCTATAGAAAAGCATTGAATTGGTATACTGTAAATACACAGACTCTAAAGTCCTGAAAGGTTATATTTTTGTCGTGACAACAACTTGCCTTTCAGGACTTACAGGGTTCAGTAAAATAGAGTTCTATACTGTCCAGTGCATTGTGAGCAAAAACCAAACAAAAGAAGGTTCTGAGGTGACTCAGGTACTGAGAAGAAAAAAATAGCACTCTTTATTTTCAGCCGCACAAAGGTGAAAAGTACACTGAGGGCTGAATAATGCATCTTCACTTCCAACACCGGAGTGCAGTGTGTGCTTCAAGATGTGGATAGTCCAAAAGATATAGTCACAATAAACTCTCCAATTCTAATCTGAGGTCATTCTCGGGAAACATTTACTGGGTAACCACATATGCAGTCTGCACCAACCAGAAGAGGGAACGGTCATATCAGAGGTGGAGAACCTCCTGCCTCCGAGCAGTATATGGCCGATGCATGGAGACAATGGTCCAACCTGCAAGACAGTACATGCTGAAGAAACACTGAAGTACACTGCAGGAAATCTCAATATTTCCTTTTTGCATGTGATGAAACAATTACAAACATCAACCAACTCGCCGTGTTTTATGTAGGATCACTGTCGAGTTTGATATGAGTTAGAGTTCTGTCTTCCATGCATCTATCAAAGGTGAGGATTGATTGTTCAAGTTGTTCTGGCTAAAACAAGCTATGAGTAGCATCAACATCATCTGACATCAGACTCCTCTCGAAGAAGAAGCAGTTCCAGCCATCTCATCAAAGAAGTGTGATTAATGCGTTCAATAATTTAGTATGGCCCTCGAAGGATGTTATAAAAATTGAAATGGCCTTTGATAGAAAAAAAGTTTCCCACCCCTGATATCATCGGCACCTCACTGCACACAAATACAGAGGGCTTAAAAGAATGCAGAGCCCCACTAGTGTCATATGTAAGAGCCGGATTCATAAACCGAATTCATCAAATCAAACGACTTCCTTCTGCAGATTTGGAGTGAAAAATATAACATTGCAACATGAAAGCTGTGAAACATCCAATACAAATAAAATACAGCATTAAAACTGCTCTCAAATCTAGATACAGTAAAGTGGACTGGGTTGGAAAATGAAGTTGCCATCCAAATACTCCATTCCTTGTTGTTTACAAGTATGTGCACACGGATTGTTGTGTGCAAGGTTTACAAATCTGTGGGCACGGATTACAAATCCAAGAGCACAGTTTATATACCATGGGCATGGAGTACAGAGAGTACATATTTACAAATGGCTCTTCTTTTCTTTTTCCTTAGCTAACCCTGGGGGGCTTAATAAGAAGAAAACAGCTTCTTGTACATACCACTGTTTTGTTCTCTGACCATAGGAAGAGATAAAATACTCTTTACAAACTGAGCTTGAGCTGAAGTACTCCATGTATGACACTGCATTTAAATGTGTGTTTAAGTTGCGAGGAAAGGGACACTGTGGCCTAGTTCTTTCCCACTTATGAGGCAGAGGCAGGACACGTTGTGTTCCGGCCTACATACACCTGAATTCTGTTCGTCCTCACAGCTATTTAGGCCAGAGCTGTATATTCAGGTGTGCACTCTTGTTATGGCTCAGCCCAAACTAAATTTTCCCCAAAAAACCTGCATTGTCAAAGTCTTTGAAACTCAAAAAACAGTCATGTTAAAGTCATAACTCTCTGCAAATCCATGGACAAGCATTGGGAATCTTAGAGTCGACAATCTATCATTTTAGATGCTGGTATCAGTAGGTCTCTTCTTACATCCATGCAACTACGCTTTCAATTTCAAATGCAGCAACTTTGCTACGGATACGCCTGCACACTACTCCAGAGTTTTAGAGCCGCTACAATGGAGAAGTTTGGAAATGCTGCAGGACCCGTTCTAGTTTGAAAACTACGGGCAGCGTTTTAGTCTCGACAGGTAGAAACAGAAATGTTTGGAAACTATGAAACACCCGCTTGCTGATTGGGTCTTTTCAGTCACAACATAACCTTTGCTGATTTGTCAGGCTCCTATCACATGACCTGACCCCCTTCTGATAGATAACCAGCATTAGCATTAGCCTTGACTACCAGTGTCGAACACAATATGAATAATCAAATGCTGGCCCTGTATATAGCTAACAGCTGTTGTGCAGTTAAATTGTGTATTTTACAATGACACAACTGTTGGCGTACGTGAGTGGTTGTGTGTTGGTATGGACTTGGATTCAAACTGATACGGAGCCAAAACGATTGTTTGGACAGAGCGTTTTAGTTTGAAAGCAGTTTTCAAAAGAAAACTTAGTAGTACGGACGTAGCCTCTATCTAAAATCTTGGTTTATAAAACTTTGCATATGGATTTGTAAACCAAATGGGTTTCTTTTTTAAGCTGACCCTGGGTGGGGTGGAGCAGTACTTTCAACACCTGTGAGTAGCAGAGTGATGTTTTCACAGACCTCTGGTGTATGAAGAGTAAGAGATGTTTTTGCATACAAAGTACGCTCCCCTGAGGGTGTGATGGGCAGCTGGAGAGTGTCTGTCACAATCAATGGAGTCACATTTCAGTGGCCATTCACTATGGAGCACTGCAGGAATGAGAATATGGATGTGTGTGTTTGTGTGCTACCAGTGAGCTAGTGTATTTGCATACCTCATAAGTAACCTGATTACTGTTGACTGTCTGCAGTAATCTGATTTCTTAAATGTCATGTACATGAGAAACTCAGTTTTCTCAAGGGAGGCGAAGGATTAAGGTAAATCTGTTAAACGTGGCTGGATTTCTGCTATAAAGACTGGTTTTCACTTAGCAGTCACTGGGTTTCTTGCAGGAATTTTAATAAAAGCATGAAAAGACTTCAGACAGAGAAGATAGTGCTTGGTCCAGCTGGATGACAGGTTGAAGTTTGTTATCTGGGATGGCGCATCCTAGTGTCCAAAATAATTCAATCCTAAACCCCAAAAATGTTTGAGGGAGAGACGGAATCGGATTACTGACCAACTGCATGTAAACACTGTTACACTGTAACATGGCTGTGATCACATGATTTCCTGCTTTAACCTGATTTCTCTAAAAAAACATTCTTACTTGTGTGCCTGAAACACAACACAGGTGAGCTAAAGGCTCTACCTAAAGAAATACAGTGGTTTTGGTGTTGTTGTTGTAGAGGTGCTGTCCTGTCCTCTTCCAGCACAGTGAAGATCAGAGTCACCTTACTTCAACCTTGTTCCCTCAGTTACAAATAGCCTCCTAAAAAAATCCAATCCCTGACGGACGGCCATAAAAATAGTGATTGTCCAATCGTAGCTCAGCAGATAGACGTGGCAGGTCTTTGTGATTTCTGTCATTATTAAGAGTTTAGTGAGTATATTATCTTTTGTTAGCATTTATAATACAATATTACAACAGCAAATGTGTAAAAAAAAAATCAATGAAGTAATTGCAGCAAGACTCACACTCACCTATATATAACTGTGAATGCTCAGCCCCGTGCATAGGCTACGTGCGTACCTACGGCTTAGTTTCGGCACAGAAGCATGAATTGGGCTTAACACGCACAGACTAACAATGAATATCAATTTTTACATAAAGAACTTTGGTGTGATCAGTTCAAACTGAATTTCAACAATAAATGATAAAGATAAATGATAGCACAGCTGTCACTTACTGGGCCCCCATTAAAGGCAGGTGTAAATGACATTGAGCTGCCAGGCGATGATAAGACCAATTTGGGACAATAAAAGTACCATCAACAATAATTATGATATTACGTTTTTCCCTCTGTTATCGTTGTAAACTGTTTTTCCGTGCAAGAATGAAAAGCTTGACTTGCATAGCAACAGTTAAAGAGAAGGTTGGCTTTGGCGAATGGTCAATAATCCCCCTTAAACCTTTGTTTTTAATTAACTGAAGCTAAATAAGTACCTCACCAAAAAGGCAACCAACCAGCCAGAATGATATTCTTAAAAAAATGCTAATACATTTGACACAGAAACAATGCAGGGACACTGAGAGTATCTGAATACTGTCTTTAATTAGTTTCTATGGGCAATCATGTTCATGAGCTGCCGGCTAAATGAAGCATAGCAGCCCAGGTTTTGTCTCACTGCACCGAGGCCCCCCCACAAATACAGTCACTCCACACACACACGCACATGCCCTGCATATTGAATGGGATTATAAACTACAGAGAGTTTACATCTGTCAGTCTGTCAGGCAACTTGTGTTGACTTTGTGATTTGCAACCCGAGTCTTTATCCTCTCCAATCCTCCTTATTTGCTACGAGGTTGCCTGAGCATGGGCACAGTGAGAATGTACTTAAAAGTTTCATTCAGGTTTCCCACAGGCAACGGGCTCGGCAAGAGCACCGAGTCGCTTCCCTCTGTCATGAATTCTAGCCCAGCAAACGAGGCGGTGCGAATAAGCCGAGTGTGGGCTGAACACAGTAATGCATTTCTCCTTAAAATGAACAGTGTGACCACAGAGCCAAATATGTAAGTAACCCAACTACTGCTTCAAGGGTAACACTTTAGTTTGCTTCATTAGATGCTCCTCTTATCACTTCCAGTCTTTCATTTCCCACAGACAAAGACGAGTGGATTTATGGTCCACAATAAAGCTCTGTGTGCTCATTCCCTTTGTAGAGGTCAGGAGAGTGAAAAAGCAGCGGCGGAAAAAACGGCAGAAAGGAAAGACAACACAATCAGCAGGTGTGAGAGAATCCGTGCAGTCACTCCCTCGCCCTACCAGCCCACATCAATTTCATTCTCCTAATCCCTTCTTACCCGCACAGAACGAGGCGCTGAAACAAACACCTCAACGAGCAAGAGCGACCTTTCTTCTCTCTGTTGTCACCACCACATCAAGCTGAGCGCGGCTCTTTGAAGACTCTTTGGCTCTATCACTGGGGCTGCTACAACTGTCATCACCTGCACATCACCTGGAGCTAACAGGGTTACGTAAGACACAAATTGCACTTCAGGCATTGGGAGCTGCTGGATCAAAAACATTCAATATGACTGAATGCACACAAGATTAATTATTAATTTAGCTTCTTCAGTTTTAGGGTGCTGGCATTGTTCAGGCTGGATCACAACCAGTATGCTGTGAAATACCCTTTTCAGACCTGGAGTTCTGTGTTGGGTCTGTTCACACTGGGTATAAGACTCCACATTAGGAGTGTAGCTGTGGTCACAAATGTTTGTCCGTATTTGACCAAGACCAGTGAGAAAATGAATTGAGCCTGGCCCAAACCTGACAGGAATTCATTTTTTTCTATCAGAAGCCCAATGTTTTTGGCAATTACAGGCACGTGCAACGTAAAAACGAGATAAGCTACCCAAGTGACCAAACCCAACTCAAGCCTGAATATCTTTTTCACAAATTTTGCCCGATACTTGGACCAACCCGTCTGGTTCGGTCCCAATGAGCTCAGGTCAGGTATCCACACTCTACTCCACATGCATCTCCTGTGACCACCTGTGATCAGATCTGACTTCCTCGATCTATATGCAAATACACACGTCCATCATTGCTGTTTACAAAGACTAAATTATGTTGTTTTTACCCAGTCTGAGTTTACAGATGGGTTCATCGTCAATGTGTGTGTGAGTGCATGTTGCGGTGTGTGAGAGAGTCGGTATTAGAGGGAAAGAAGAGAGCCGGACCAGGAGAAGCTGAGCAAATTAATGTACTGGACGCAGCTGTACAATGAAATCAGATTTTACTCATTTGAAACAGTGAAGAAAATATATATCAAATCATTAGTTATGGGTCAGTGTTAATGATAGAGCAGGGGCCACAAATAAATCAATGTATGGGAAACATTGAGATATCACTCAGACTTTGAATGTGGCCCAGCATTTGGGTTTACATGACAACAAGATTGTGTCTCATTTTAGACTGATTAGATCTAAAATGTATTCTCAGTGTGTCTTAGAGCTGTCCACTCATTGGATCACCGGAGACAGATGTAAATAACAGGGGCCTTATTTATGACAATCATGTACGCACAAAATGGAGTCCGGCAGAGGCGTACGTCAAAAGCTTGAATTGATGATGTGCGCACCTGCACAAACTCTGACCCATTCGTATCAACATTTGGGAGAAGGGAAATTGGCAGCGCAGATGTGAGGCAGTGAATTGAAACCACATTACAGATCCACTGTATCATGATATTAAAACCAGCATTTTTTGTGTGCTTGTGAAGCATAACTTTTCCATTAGCACCCTTCAATTGTAAAAGACAACTTACAACAAATTACCATAAAATGTCATTAAAGAAATTTACATTGTGCATATATATCACAAGGTACAACTTAAGTTTACACAGAAAAAATTTGCTTTCATTTATTTTTCTTTAACTGAGAGTTCATCTGCTTTCAGCAATTACACACAAACGTACATATCAACTTTTAATGCTCAAAGATCAAATAACAATTCAAACTCTCAAGTATTAAGCGGACAAAAAAAAAAATCTGTAAAAACTGTTTTTTCCGTACTTAAAATTAACTGGCTGATTTTTATTTTTTTTTTCTACTTGATTGATACTTACCAAGTACACCTCCACCTACAGTTCAACTTCTTTCAGTGCTTGGACTTGAGCTTAACAAGTGCTCTTCAGTTTCTTCCAGTTTTGAATGAAGATCACTCACAGCTTCAACTGACACTTCAGCTCGACTCGGCACTCACACCTCAATGGACTATATTTCACTACTCAACACGTAAACACTTGAAGCTCTTATAATTTCAGCCATTTCAACAGTTTGAAGTGAAACTTTTCAGTATATTTAAATAGTCAGGATACTTCATGTTGAGGCCAGAAGATTTATTTCTAGAAAATAATTAAATTACATCCTGCTTTTCCCTTAAACCCCTGAGCCATATATTACATATTTATTCCTGAGATTGCTGAACTGTTACAATACATTTGATTAAAGTGTTACAAGTGTAAAGTTTCTACACTGTAACTACTCAGCAGTGTGAACCGTGGCCATGCTCTGCGATCAGATGATATGCAATATGACCAGGACAGCACTCAGGCCACCTATTGTGTTACTGCAAAGGCCAATTACAGTGGACCTCTGCTGTGGTAAGAGCCCGGTAAGCTGCAGGCAGCCATGAAGTGGGGATGAATAAAGAGAGTGAGAGAAGCCAAGAGTGGAGATGAAAGACAGTGAACGCCTCTGTATTCAGCGCAAGTAATCAGCCATCTCTCCCTCTGCATCTATCTTTATCCTCAACCAAATCAGCTTCCACTGCCTCATACGCTCATCTTTGACACACACTCAGGCAGTCAGGCACACGCACACACAAAGAGAGAACAGAAGTTTATTGTCCACAGATGTAAATGTCCTTTCGCTTTAACTTGGATGATCATATGTATGCGACAATGACAGTGAACAGTGAAATTAACAGCATCAACTGCATACACAGTCACATGCACGTTTTGCCCACTTTGTAAATCTTTTTGGATCAAAAAATTACATTTTATTTTACATTACATTTCATTTAGCTGACGCTTTTATCCCAAGCAACTTACAATAAGTGCATTCAACCATGAGGGTGAAAACCCAAAACAACAAGAATCAAGAAAGTACAATTCCTTCAAGAAAGCCAAACTACAAAGTGCTACAAGTAAGTGTCATTTAAGTGCTACTAAATTGTTAATTGTTTATTCAAGGTATAGTCAGAAGAGGTGTGTTTTTAGTTTGCGGCGGAAGATGTATAGCAAACAGTCGCGATTTTTGTCGAGCAGTGAGGGAGCAACAAGCCGCTTGGCAGATGCAGAGCGGATAAAAATAACGACCCCCTGGCTCAATTAAAGCAGGCAGTTGTCCATCCAGCACTCTCTCTCCTGAATACTGTAGCACATTCACAACAAGTTCCTGCTGTTGTTCGAAGTTCACACCAGAACCTGGAGAGAGTGAAGTGCTCCTTTGCCCCGAAACCAGCTAATAGTCATCTGAACACTCTGCCATTCACCTCCTACTATGTGGAGAACTTGGAGAGTAAAATTACTCACTTTCTAAGAGTGGTTGTTTTCTTTAGTGGTTAATTTACCAACTGAATGATTAAGTTCATACATTTTGAAAAGTACTGACAAATACCCAGCGATGCGCAAAGTTACGCACTCCACAGACGGCAATTAAAGATCAACGATGCATCTTCACTTCCTTTCAGTAGAAAATTAAGCTAAGATATCCTGGATGTGAACACTGCCATAGCGATAACGGAATGAAGCTGCAGTATCAAAGTTCAGCCGATATAAACCAATCGCACGTCTGTCTCAGCTGTCTATCATGACATTTCACCATGTTTTTATAGCATCAAATAACTAATCGTACTACACCTATTGTAAAGTACTTGAATGTACATTCGTGTGATAAAAGCTACCTAAAATGACAGAAACCATCTTTGAGAAAAATATTTTGATGAGCACTTTGACTTACTTGGTCCATGTCCCATCCACTAACATGGAGGAGTCGGGGGGAAAAAACCTATAGTGCAGCCAACCACCAGAGGGTGAAACAGTGAACATTTTGTATCACGATTATAGTGACCAAAATTATCACGGTTATCAGTATTATTGCGATATCATTAGATTGTGCTGTAAATGTTCAAAAACTACAAATAGACAAACAATAGTAATTTCACCAAGTTTTATATTGACATCATATACATTTTCAATTAAAATGATAGTATTTTCATTATCTAAGTCAGAGTCGGGGAAGAATATCAGTTTTTGTTAAACGTTTGTTAAAATGTATTAGGTCACCCTGCATATCCTGCTGCACAAGATTCTGCTTTTTTCAGAGTTTCCTTCATATCTTTCATTCTGGCCTCTGGTGTTTACTTACGTATCATAAAGGCAACCAAATTATCAGATTCACCAAAATTTCAAATGAATTCTTTGAGGGGGCACAAGCCAAAACGTTTTGGAATGGCTGCACAGGGTGCTGTACTTTCTGAAATTGAACAAGTCATGTTCACTGGTGTAGCAGCCAAAGAGGGAAAAAAAGAGGCCATTGCTTCTACATCACTTATTTACCACTGACTGTTTATTTATTTCTCACCTTGAATGCTGTTGTCAAAGAGTTTCAGTGAGAAAAGCAATGCCGAAATGATCAGGACGCGCGCCTCAATCAATTCCACAGCCTTCCTCTGCTAATCAAGCTATCTGCCAAAAAAGCTATTTTGGCAGCTACGCTTGAACATCAACCTGACCGCTTGATTACGTTTGCAGCTTCTCGAGCCAAACGCTGCTCTGATATAACTGCCTGGTGTAGGCCATATGCTGTTTTCCAAGGAGCCGAGATGTACTGTTTCTAAGAGACCTGACAGGCAGCAAGAGACATCTAGAGTCGAAGTCAGCATCCGCAGCGCAGTGCAGCATGCTTCACTCACACCGTTATCAGCTCTTTGAAAGATGAACAAGGTGAAAGAGAGGCAGCTGCTTTACAAAGACTGTAGAATCAGCGCCTCACAAATGCTCACGGTGACATTAACAGATGTCTTTGTTGAATGCATACATGCCCTCCTCATACCTGGAGTGTTTTTAATGTTGCATAAAGGCCTGGCACTCTGGAGCGCAACCTTGTAGCATTACATCAAGTGCACCTTTGCACCAGGGAACACATCCAACCTCAGTTTAAAAGCAGGTATCATGACCGAGATGATACTCATGATGATGATGATGATGATAATGATGAAACTGACTCGGGACTCTCGCCAAGAACATCTCTCTCAAGCTCAGTACATCAGCGTGGCCTTTGATCAACTGCTCAATGAATGGATGAGAGCACACCACTCAGGCTTGTAGGACCACTCCTGTTATCTTCAATAACCACTCACCTTGACGGTTGTCTGAATCAGCCGCTGAACACTTTTCTTGAAGGCTATTGACAAAAAAGCTGTGAGCTAAATTGGGTTATCCTTGTATACGGGAGTGTGTCCTAAACACACACACATACACACTCTCACACACACAAGCCATATGACCATGCCCCTGTAGAGAAATGACCTTGTTTACTTAAGTTTTTGCCTGTAACTTGGCCAAGCACACTGACGATAGCGCAGTAGCGACACAGGATTTATGGCGTCTATACTACAGATTCAGTGATCCTATTGGGTTCACTTCCAAGAGGCTTTTTCCCCTTCATACACTGACAAGATACCATGAATTAACCTTGCTTCCATGCACGACACTAATCTGGTCCTAATTGTGCAATTAAGTCTCTATCTTCAAACGGTCCATATTTCAAAGCGTTCATTCAGGCATTAATGTATTTTCTCACACAGTTTGAGCAGTAGATTTTTTTCTTTTTTGGACTGTGACTGGGTGGTAATGCTACACGTTGTGCTTTGAGGGAGAGATATTCACATTATCTGCACATGAAGCAGAAACTTTGTATGCTGTCAGTGTTCGTTGGGTCGTTAATGAGTGTGAGGAAAATGCTAATTTTAAGGTAACATGGCAGTTTACAGAAGTAGGAACTTGGACTTGTTGCCTCAGACATAGGGCTGGGTGAGAGAACGATAACTATATTTATTGCTATATAATTTTCATCAATAGCAATACAACAAACATTCAATGTATATATGTTGATATATTGCCTCGGCATTGTGTAAGCATGGTGAGGAGATATGCACACAATTGGCTTTAATGTTCTATACATCAGATTTGTAAAATGTTCTGCTGTTCATTGAGTCATTCTGGTCCATAAAGAAGAGTTTTAAACCACAGAATTCTCAACTTCGAATGATTAACACTTGACAAACAGCAAAATATCTTCCTGCTAAATCCACAAACGTCTGTCTGTCAGTGGAACGCCTTGGCATGAGTGTTGTTAATGGCCAAGGAAGTGAAGTGCAGAGTTTGGTGCGATGTCAATATTAATAAGAATTAAAACAATTTTAAAAAGTGGCCAGCTCTCTGTAGCAGTCAGTTGGGAATGGGCAATAAAATCTTCATTGCAGATAAACCAGGTAGGATGATCACAACAAGTTTTCTGACAAAAAGTGACAATATATTGTAGAACTGTTTGAGGAGAAAAGACCAAGAGAACAGCTCATTCCAAAGAGACAGGTTTACAACAGGTTACTGCACTAGTTTTACATATCTGAGGTAGGCCAATTATGTGTTATATCTCCTCACTGTGCTTAGTTACATAGTTATATTGCTATTGATGAAAATGATATGGATATTGGTTGTTTCTTTTTATCTTGATAACGCTTTTGACTAAATCCCCCTCAAACGAGACAGAAGACCTGCCTTAGTAAAATGTGAAGGAACTGTCTTGCACTTTCTCTCAGAGCCTTATCAGCAACAGTGTCCCTCTGTCAACAACATTTAGCAGAAACTTTCACAACTCCAGCAGCTTTGGTATCACATGTTAGTGCTAACTTCAAAGACAACTTCTCATCAAAGCAACAAACACAGTTAAGACTCCTACACGAGTTTTTATTATCACTATTACGTGTATGATTATTATTATTTGCCCGCCTTTTACGTTCCCCACCATCACTCACCATCTTCCTTCTCGTCGAACACGGGTCTCTTTGAAGAACTGTTGGCCCCCATCCTCTTCTTCCACTTGCCCCAGTGAAACATTGATGCTCAGATTGCATTCCTCGCCTCTGGGAAGAGAAACTACAGCTCTGTGTCGGACCCTCTCCTCACAAGACACCGACACGAGCCGCACATTTCACCCCGAGAGCGAGTCCGTTGTGTTTTTCCCTCTTTATTTGTCCGGTGTTTGGTTCTGACGAGAATTTGAGCAGCTCGAGTTAAAGTCTGTAAAAACACCAGCACAGGGGGGAGAGGGAGGGAGGGAGAGGAGCAGGAGGCGGCGACCTGTGCAGTGTTCAGAAAAGAGAAAGAGAGTTGAGTGAGTTACAGCTGCAGCTTCGTGTCATCACTGGACTCTGCTGTTGTTCGGTTGTCTTCCGGAGCTGCTGCTGCTGCCAACCAAACCCACAGACTCGTGTTTGTCGGTGCTGAGCGCGAGAGCCGCGTCCGCCTCCAACTCGCACACGCGCAGGCAGGAAGACACAACTCCTTTACAAAATAAAAGCACCGACGTGTTTCAGGAGCACTGTGGTCACACTACAATGAGCTCCCAGTGGTGGCAGGGATCACTGTGGGCATTTAAAATGCAAACTGTATGTGAATGCAGAAGTTATGAACAGATTCATTAATAAGACATCATTAATCAACATTTAGATTCAATCATTTAAGTCTTCTAGATAGATATATACACAGACAGACAGACAGACAGACAGACAGACAGACAGACAGACAGACAGACAGATAGACAGACAGACAGACAGACAGACAGATAGACAGATAGACAGACAGACAGACAGACAGATAGACAGATAGACAGATAGATGGAAAGGTGGACAGATGGATACTTTATTGATCCCAAAGGAAGTTTAGGCCTCCAGTTGCTTAAAACACCCATACAGCGCCAGAATTGGGCCTGAGGTGTTAAGCAGTAAGGTGAAAGTAAAGGGCTTTCAAATAGTCAAATTGTCAGCAATAATTAATATATTAGGCTTAAGAAAAGAGAATGTTGCCTAAAACCAGAGTCTGTGAATAGACCAGTTCAGCTTGATTACAGGTTTGAGTTTGTGTGTCTTTTTTGTGTTCAACAATTACTATTACCTTGTGATCAACTACTTTATTTCAGATCTGACAAGACAACAAACAACAGCAACAACATCTGACAAGACAACAAACAACAGCAATAGTGTGGCACACAAGACAGACATTTTAAAAAGGGGAAATGTTTTTCAAGATAAATAAATAGCAATAACAGCAATAATGGAGCAAGACACAGTTGCAGTAAAACCTGATGATAGGAGGCAGATATTCTAATAGAAATTACAAATAATGTGTAGAATAATGTGTCAACAACAAAAGATTTTGGGTGTGCAGAGATATTCTCATCTTTCTAACTTAAGTTCTATTTTCGTTTAGCACCCGCAGAAAAATATAGATGTGCATGATTTTCATGTAGTTTTGGCTTCGTGGATTAAAACCACAGCAATAGGGCATGCAACAATTACTTTCAGAGTGTGTTTGTGTGTTTAAGGGAATGAGTCCTATGAGACAACTTGTGATTTTTGAATATGGGCTACACAAATAAAATTTGATCGCTTGATTGAGTATAAAAAAAATAATTCATAATAAAAAGAATAATGCTTTCACGCTGTGGTGTCTAGTCATTACACTGAAGTAGGAAGTACAAGGAAGTTGACTTCACTGGAACAGATAAAAATAAATAATTAAATCCTTTTAAGATTATCTGGTGTTGTGTCATCATCTGGTGTGACTGCCAGAAGGTACTCTTATATTGGAAGTACTTACCGGAAGCCCCTTGCTCAGCCTCCTGGCGGACTTGACAGTCGTGAGAGTAGTGTGACAGTTGCTGGCCAGTGACTGGAGTCGACGTAGCAGTGTATCACAGACTGTCATGCATATCAACACTCAGCAGCAGTAGACTGTGTAGGTGAAGCCAGGATAGCTGAGAACCGACTGAGGCTTTGTCACTGTCAGAGGCACAGACACACTGATCACCATCATCCTGCAGCTCACATCCACCTCAGTGAATTATTCCACAATCTCATTAGCAGATGGATGGATGGGTGGTGGCGGATCACTGAGGAAAAACAGGGTTTAACACTTTGTCTTCAACCTGCTCACTGACGCTGGTCTCACTGCACAGCATGACTGTTGATACCGTTCAGTGTAGTTTTGGTCTGCGATCTGCTCATACTTATATGTATTTATACGTTTTAACACATAATACATAGAGTCTGTAATTCGTCTATGATGAAAGCGCTTCGTCTTGTTTGCACGTGGGCAGCTGCCGTAGTTTGTGTTGGCCGCGTTGCCATGGCGACGCCGTCAAACTCGAGGGGCGCAGTGCAGCTACAACTTAGCATGAAGCGTTTTTAACAGTGTTTTTCTTCTTTTCAGTGTTGGTTTTAAAAAGACACCGAGTGTGGTTCACAGGTTTAACGGTGTGTGCACTCAGAGAGCAGGTGAGCTAACCTGCGGAGGTGGAACTGGTTTAATCAGGGGTTAGTGGTTGTATCTGTTAGCTAATGTTTGATAACAGCAGGCAGTGAATGGCTAACACCTGCTTCTTATGGGAAGTTAAAATCACAGGTAGAAGTTTTCTGCAGATTAGTTTACAAGACAACTGTCCATTGAATCTGACCCTTAAAATAACTTTCTTGTTTTCAGACACGATGAGGGACATGCCAGTGGAAACACACACTTGAAGACCCAGGGTATCATCTCTCTACACCAGTTCTGCAATGTCTGCTCCAGAGGAGGAGGAGGAGGAGGCTCAGGACCTGCAGCTCAGCTCTGTCTTTGGGAACGGTGTCATCAGACCTCAGACCCCCCTCCCTCTGCCTGAGGATGCTGAGCCACAGGAGCAGCATGAATATTATCCCACAGAGGCACTGAGTCTGAGCAGGACAAAGCTGAGACATGTTCCTGAAAGGATTTTGAGAAGTAGCACACTGAAGGTCAGTTTGGACTTGCATCGGTCTGTCTCCACACATCCAGCTGCACACTAAAATGATAATGATGAATGAATAAACTTTAGCATCTATAAAAACCTAATTACAAGTTGCTTAGTGAGTTAAAAAAATAATTCAAGGGAAAATTTAACCCAAAAATGTAAATGAACTATTATCTACCCACCACCATGCCGATGGAGGGGTGGGTGAAGTGTTTGAGTCCAAACACAAATTGCAGCCAAATCCAATACAATTGAAGTAAATGGTAACCACTTCTGGATT
This sequence comes from Verasper variegatus, assembly GCA_026259375.1. Taxonomy (NCBI): domain Eukaryota; kingdom Metazoa; phylum Chordata; class Actinopteri; order Pleuronectiformes; family Pleuronectidae; genus Verasper; species Verasper variegatus. The sequence goes on from CM048050.1 coordinate 4,520,014, forward strand.
ACAGCAGACATTTAGGCAAAAAACATGGTATAAATTACCTTGTTTCGAGTCGTATTTGAATGTGTGGGCTTACGGATACATGGAATTTCAGGATCTTAAACCATTAGACAACATTAGAGCACTAATATGAGAATAGAAAGTTATAAATGAGAAAAGAGTAAAAGCAAAAACAAATAGAATATTATGAAATTATCATAATAGTCCGTAAAATCAGAGCTAGATTAAAAATAAATCATAATTTAAAGTAAAAAGTTTAAGGAGAATTCAGACCCGATAGTCCTAGGAGAGTTGTTTGTTAGTTCTAAAGAGTGGCGTCACCTTTGGTCCTCAGACAGGGCTGTGGTTATGACTGGACACATGGTATCAAAAGATCTGAAATGTACTTTGGTGCAGAACAGGCTTGAAAATGGTTTGCTGTGACCAGTTTCGACTGAAAACGTAAATTCAATTTAAAAATCGATATTCCATCCACTATAATATCAGGCCAACAATGTGATATATGTGTGTGATGTATTCTTCTGCATTATTGTAACTGTATTGTATCGTCTTCAGTATTTATATCTTGAAGGCAACCAGATATGCAGTATCCCAGATTCACTGTTCACCAGCCTGCCCAGACTGCAGTGGCTGGACCTCAGAAATAACCTAGTTGTGAGGCTCCCTGCTGAAATTGGCTTGCACAGGTAGGTTACTTATGCAACTGCTTTTTTAATATTCTCTGATTGATTCCAAAGTCACACCATGCCTGGGCCACCAACAGAGTACAGTATGCTCATTTGTCAAATTTTTTTTCTTCTATTATAGAGTTTTTAAAGCCAAATCTGTGACTCCACGCTGTGGCGAATGAGATTCACATTATTATAAAGATGTCTGGTTTCCTTTATGACTTATGGCATACATTCCCCGGTTCAGCTGAGGACTAAACATGTGTCTCCATCAAGACATTTCCATTGCAGTCGTAGAATAATCTATGATTTGGTTCATGCAGGTATCTGAAAACATTGCTATTAGAAGGGAATCCTATCTCAGAACTTCCACCAGAGTTGGGTGAGTAGATTTCTGTCTCTGCTCTTTGAAATAAGAAGCTTTGTCTCTGTTTCATTACTTTCAATAGGCAGTGCTGGCAGGAAATTTAGATCTAGATAAACTGCAATGCATTACAAGCAGTAACTAACGGAAATGTGGTTTAAAATAGATTTGCTTCCCTCATAGCTGTTATCGCTTAAACTCATTACTGCACTGTTGCTTGCATTGAGTTAATGAAGGTAATGGAATAAGGCACATATAATAATAATAATTTGGATATGAGAGTCATCTTAAATGTAAAATTAAAAAATTAATTATTAATTATTGGCTTTTTTCCCCAGGAAATGTGATTACACTCAAAGGCCTGAACCTGAGGAACTGCCCGATCACTTTCCCCCCACAAGACATTTTGCACCAGGGGGTCCAGGGCATCCTTCAGTACCTGAGGAGCATCATGGCTGAGCGTCAAGTTAGCACGAGGAAGGCTGCTCCAGGTGAATCAAAGTCACCTTAACTTTGAACAGTGCAGCAGCAAGGTGTCCAGTCATGTGCACGTGCAACCGAGCCATCTGCTCTTTTCTCAAAGATAGGGCGGCTGGCCACAAAAATAGATCTGTGCCCTGGTACCACTTCACTGGTGTGACTCTTGTTCCCTTGGAGATGTTGTGTGCAATGCAGCTGACTCTCTCTCTCTTTTTTCACACTCACCCTGTTCCAGCTCTGCAATATTTTTAGCTGTATGGAATTGATCGATAAACTACAGGCTCTAAACAGGAGCTCTCTGTCACTGAGCACTGTCTGGAGGTGATCACTGTGAGAACCCCAAGACAACCCTCCACAGGAGAGGATACTGCTGCACAATGAGCTGAGCCAAACCCGTCAATCACACAAGTTATCTCCCTGCCTACAAGCCTATTAACAAAGACAGGCCTCTGGTCTCCGGGGGGAAATCTGCTTTTGTTTAATTGGCACTAAGTGTTGCAGATTTGAAGATAAACCCTCCATTTACATAATGCATTGTCATCAACCCGTCTTAGCTGAGATGACATGGAATATGTATATGTTTGAATCTATTTATCCTACATGAGGGTAAAAGTTGCATTTAGCCACTTACTGTTTAATTCACTGAAAACTTGCTGAACACAAACTCACTCTACAATCCACAGAGGTTTTTCATAAATAATATTTTTTGGTTTTGTGAATTTGCTCCTAAAATGCTGTTAAATCTTAGCTGCAGTTAGAAAATAACTCTGTATTCTATTAGTAATTCTTGGTAGCCAACTGTTAACCATGTACTTCCACTGCAGCTGCGTTGCCCTCACATTACACTTCTATCTGCCATGGCTGTTTCTTTGGTAGAGCTGCCAGTGGTGGAGAAGCTCCAGCTGTCAGACCTGACGGGGTCCAGTGTGGAGGAGCAGGACGAGGACGAGCTGCAGAAGTTCAAGGAACTAAAAGATAAGATGATCCTGCTGGACAGAGCTGAGTGGGGTTCAATGGCACAGGGTGATAGAAACCCAAAGTCACATCTTTATCCTATTATCAAAGGGTAAGTAACGTAAAGGTGTTGGGCTAAAAGGACGGTAAAGAGAAGTGAAAATCCTGACATGTTGGGGCAAGATTTGATATTTAGATTGAAATCATTACCAGCTACCAGTTAGCTCAGCTTAGCATAAACACTGGTAATGGTGGGAAACAGCTTGCTTTCTCTAAAGGTTGTAAAATCTGCCTACCAGCCCCTCTAAACCTCAATCATTGAATTATATGAAGAGAAAAAAAGATATAACTATATAGTAGTTATTTATATATATAAACATATAACTATACAAAGTAATACATAAAATACACATTTTACATGGTTGTGTATGCAAATCAGATTAATTGCCAAGAATGTTTTTTAACATAAAAAGGAATTTGCTTTGGTGTTTAGTAAATAACAAAGAAGAAGACAAATAGTGATGGGGCATAAGACAAACCAAGGAGCATGTACAGTAGAATTAAATATATAAAAATTAAAAGTAACATATGTACAATATGAAAATATGTAGTGGAGTATTACATAGCTGGGACCAGTAAGTAAATGGGGTCTCCTCTGCTTGCCGGACAGTTACACCTAACCATTTATGAAATGGTAAATTGTCATCTTTACACAAGGGGCATATGGCATGTTTATTTATGAGCTTTAGAGTTGCTGATGTAGATGTTGTTACTGTTGTACATTGCTAGGCTGCTATTTCTACTCTGACCAACTGCTTCCTTTAACTTTTATTTCATATTTAGACATTTAGACATTAAGAGTACTATTATTCTTCTTATCTCACTCTCTACCAGAAAGTGAAGAAACAGACTGTTCCCGAATGTGAAACTATTTCTTTAAACAAAAAATTCAAGGCCAGTTACTACACTGACCATACTAAAAAATAAGAGTTAATAATTAAATTAGAAAACAGTCTTAATATTTTGAGTATAAGAAATACATTTAGGAAATATTGAGCAACTGTCCTCACTGGAGTTCCACTCTGTGACCCCCTTTTGAATATCACACAGATTTAACCAACAATATACAGTCACCCACTACCTGACAAATTTCCTCCAGGAGGCTCTTGTGTGGCTCTTTCTTCAGAGTAGATAAATGTTAGTGACTGTCTGATAGTAGGACAGAGGAGGTGAATGTTATTACTTTCAGAAGATAACTGCTAGGGTGTGGAGTTGTGAGGGAGGGCTAAGTATTATAGCGTGGAGCCTTGGAAAAAGGAAAGCACAACACTTTTTAATGACTTTCTCTGCAGAGGAGACCAAGCGATCAAAATCTCCGTAGCTGTCTCCGCTGGGACTCGGAGCCCGAGAGAGCAATAAAAATGAAGCGTTTTGTTTCAATTTATTTTGTCAGAAAAAAGGCAACAACCAAGGCCGGCATGATTCCCGGGCTCCTCCTGTTTGACACTCCGATCTGGAAGAGGCCAGAGGAGAGGAGACAGACTGCAATGAAAGAGATGAAGGAGAAACAGGCCATTCTGGAACACAGAAGAAAGTAAGTGGATTTCTGCTTGATGTATTGTTGTATGGAATATACCCTATTGCCTTTTCTTCTATATTTTAACTTATGAATTGTTGCTTCACAAAGCTGAGCCATACTGTGTCTAACTGGCATTTGTCCAAGTGACCAACACAAAGGGATCAATATCATATCCACTATGTAAAGACCAGAGCAATAGTCAATGTCAAGACCCTTTTGCAACCATTTACCTTAATATAAGATAGGATAAAATCATCCTTTATTAGTCCCACGATGGGGAAATTTGTAATATTACAGCAACAAGAGTCAAAAATAGGCATCAGTAAGTAATAATAAGTAACATGCAATACTTAAGTGTAAAGAAATGTAAAACATATAGAGAAATATAAATGGAATAAAAACGAATATATACAGTGTAAAAAAGGAAAAGAAAATGTACATCACTATATTACAGTGCATCGTTATCTTGGTCTCTCTTAGAAGCCAAGAGGCTCTTCAGAAATGGCAAACACAAGCCAGGATCACACAGGAGAAGAAAATGTCAGAGCAAATGCTGCAGAAGAATGGACGACAAAAGAAGCAGAAGGTATGCGTCGACTATAACCTCAGTTTCCACCTGTCAACCACAAGGAGGCAGTACAGCACTACCTCAGTCACGCTGGAGAGAGGGATAAAACAATAAGTATGAAATCAGCGCAAGATGAATCATGTTGATGCTCGTGCACAGGTTTTCAGGGAGCAGCATGGCAGGAATCAGTGTCAGTGATCCTTAACAAGGTGGTTGGTGCTGTTGAAGGCAGCAACAGATGTCAGGGCCTGTGATGGAGCTCACTGAATCTGTGATAATGCAGCAGCAGCAGCAGCAGCAGCAGCAGCAGCAGCAGCATATACATGAAGGCACATAGGCAGATGGATTGTTTTCAATGATTTGACTCAGATACATTTACCTGTAGAGTATCTTATAATGTTTGCATTCAAGCAGCAACATCAGTGTGACCGACAAATATAGTAAATGCTAACCTCATTCATGTGAATGACCACAATGAGGATGTTGGGTTGCAACAATGCAACGGTGGCACAGTTGTATCATCATGTACATACCCCAAAATATAAAATGTTGTATATAACTATAACAAGCAACTCCACTATCTGTTAAAGGGAGCAGAAGCTGGTGTGGAGGACAGCAGTGATGCTCCACAGAGACAGACATCCTACATGTCCATCACAGACTGTGAGGAGAGAAGGTATATAGGAACTCTGGAGGAACAAAACAATAAAAGCACAGTAAATATCCTGAACCAGTATTACATACAGTATATATATTATATATCTCCATCTCCTCATTTGGGTGCCCTTTCTTATAAGGGTGCTCATTACGGTTAATGGTTTGTAAATATATTCATCTCATCAATTTGCTTCATGGAAATCTTACTGAACATGTTGAAAAAGCATCAAAGTATCAACCAAATTGCATTTTGCATGGTTTACAATTGGGAGCCCTGCTGATTCAGGTGGACAGCTAGAGACACTTAGTGGACAAAGTGAGGCTGTGCACTCGTCATAGAACATCAGCAGTTTCTTTGTTCTTCTGTAACAACATTGTCTTTCACAAAACAGATAAACCAGACTAAGAGGCACGATTTATTCTTTTCTATTTTCAGTGATAGAATAAATCTTAACTAAGTCGAAAACAATAAGTCACAGGCCTGCACTTTTTTTTACCAGCTTCATCCATAAAGACTATGATACCAGTGGACTTACATGAGCATCTAAATATTCAGTCCCTCACTTTGACGTTTTGACCTGTGCACAGATCATCCCGTGAGCTAGGGCGGCAGATCCGTGCCCATGTTGAGAAGATACAGGAGAGACGCAAGAATCCCATGGGCACAGCCAGCGAGCACATGGCAGCGGCGGAGCAAGATCTGGAGGAGGTCAGACCCATACTTCATCTGACTCATCTGTATTGTCTCATCTGTATTATCTGTATCTCTGTATTGAACCCCAGTGACATTGATCTGAATTTGTTTATTGTTTCGTCCTGCTTTTTAATCACAGTTGACAAAGATACAGACGCAGCTTCTGGTGGAGCGGAACAGAAATCGGGCAAAAGATCTTGACAAATGTTTCACCATCTACACTGGAGACACATTGTTGAGTTTCCTTGATAAGTGACGGGGACAGTGCATCCATTCTGTTTGAGTGTTGTGGTATTGATTTCATACTCAAGTCATTGTGAGATTAATTCCTTTAAAATAAATAAAAAAATCACAAAGCTATTGAGCAATTTCCTATTAGTTTCCTTCCTTTTCTCCTGAAATTCTGCCAGACACTCACTATCATACAAACCAGTGGTATTTACATTTCCTTCACCTCATGTACACTTAGAACCCCAAACGTGGATGAAATAAATACGGTCGTCCTTATTTAATCTGTGATTAAGTTGTACGTTATCAGTGAGTTCATGTTTTTTTATTTTCCCATTGTATGCTTCTTTTTGGTGTTCGAGTCACACTCACTATTGTACAAACCAGTGGTCTTTACATGTACTTCACCTTATTGACATTTAGTACCCCAAACATGCATAAAATATATAAGATCTTTATCATTTAATGTATTCAATTTAGCTATTTGATAATTTATTTGTACATTAGCCCAATAGACACAATAGCACAAGAATGATATACATAAAGATATACCTTTGTGTCAATTATAAAAGCTAGCTACAACCTCACACTGTGAACTAAAGTATTCTTAAAGGGGACGAATGAGAATTATAATAATACTAAAGGGAAATAATGCATAAATTGACATTTAATGCCCATGTTACAGTGTAAATAAAAGCTGCTGATGTCTTAGGTTGATTGTTAAAACAGGCCATAATTATTTGTTTTCAGAAAATATCTGGCACAGTTTGCTACATGTGATAAAATGAATCCATATTTTATCATTAATCCATCGTAAAGATGTTCACAACAAACCACCATCAGTCTCTCGCTGCTAAAACAGAGACATTCCCGAGATAAAGTCGGGAGTGATGAATGGCGTCAAAGCAGCCGGAGTGCGCCGGGGAAAGGGTCGGCCTTGTCTTGGGAGCTTTGCTGCTCCTCCAGCACAGAGTGCGTGATGTCAGCGGTGGCAGTGCTGTTGTAATTTACTTGGTGGGGGTGATGGCGTCATTTTATGCCCTGGTGTAGCCTCCTGCTCCAAAAGCGAAGGAGACGGATCTTTGGCCGACGCGACCGTGGCTCCCTTGGCCGGGATCGAGCACCGCCGAGCCGGACACCTCACCCAGGGAAACATGGAGGCTGCGGCCGAGGAGCTGCGGGCCGGCTCTCGGGTACCTGTCACTATCGATCAAATAGTTAACGATACACTGGTGGTGACGCTGACCTACCGAGAGAGGAGCTACACGGGCATATTACTCGACTGCGGCAAAAAGTGAGTGTTGTTCCCTTTATTCTTTTTATACATTTACATCTGAAATTAATTAGCTAAACTCTGCTAACGGCTAAGGTACCTCTGGTGCTAACAAGCTGAGCTGGCTAGCTGGCTAGCTAGCCGTAAGCTAACCGGGCCTCCATACAAAAGACGTATGGGTTATTGTAGCTGACAAGGTAGCTCCTGTTAGCTTGCTGCCTAATGGCAAACTCTCATTTTGGGCCACAATAAGGCGATAATACGCGTTGTTTCACTGTGGTGTGACACTGTATGTGAAGATAGTGACTGTGTCTACACAGGTCTTTAATGTCTTCTTTTAAACAATTGCAAATGTCACTGGGTTCATCTCTAGCTTATTGTTAGCCTAATAAAAGTCAGGGCAGCTAAAACGTATAGAGTAGGCCCTGTCTGATCAGTATTCTGTACATCAGGGACGTTTTGATGTATTTTTACATGCTGGTCGTGCATTGTGCACAACATTTGTGTACAGTGAAACTCTAATTTAAAATACTGTGAAATACAGCTGTAGTTCTGAGAAGTGGATTGAATGCATTGATTTCCAGTCACCCCTGGTGTATAGAAACAATAGAAAATGTCATGTGAGATTTGATACATCACATCTGTATTTCCTGATCAGATCCAGGGACCATGTTAAACAGTGTTTGACAGGAGCAGCTCCTTTCTTTCCCTTTTGAATAAAATGTTCCTGTTCAAATGAGAAAACCTGTAGAAGTGTAATTCTGACATATATCAGTCTTATCTACCTCTTTCTGTGTGTGTGTCACATGTATAGGCCCTGTGTTGCTCTTAGTGTGGTTCACCTTAAGAGCCATTGGCTTTAGACTATTTATAGATGAGCGGAATCAGAATCTGACCAGCTTTGCCCCTTAGTATGCTTAGATGGTTTTTCATGTGAGAGCAGCTCGTCCTGAAAATAACTCGGCCTAATGGGAAAAGGCAGGCCTTGGAATAACCTAAAATAGGCCCATATATTTCAGGCCTAGTCCCTGACAAAAATCTGACTACTTCTTCATTTTCAGCTCATGGAAATACATTTCCTGTCATTGTCTCCCACAGGTTTGTTAGGCATATCACCCAGGCAGATCTCCACCTCTAGTTACACTGTACACAACGTGAAATGGCATCCGTGGGGTGAATCATGGCTGGTCTTATGCTGTGTCCTTACACTGTGCTTAACAAGCACTTTGTGTTCCCTGTCACAGGCTGCACTGTTTGTGCCATGTCAGTCACAGTGAAGGCTAATATTCCGTCGCTTTTAGGGGCGCATATAAAAAAGGTGAGAGGAACAAGCTTCACCAAGAGACTATTATCCGGAGGTGCCTGCCAGTTACTTCTCCTGGGGAGGAAAACAAGCTCCCCAAATGTGCACTAATTAATAATTTCACCGCCCATAAGCCCTGAGCAGACACGGATGCAAAAACAAACCGAAATCTCCTGGCTCCTTCTCTACCTCTCTGAATCCCGAGTGATTCATGGGATTGTTTTTGTTCAGTCAGATGTTGGGGAGGGTGGGGGGGCTCCTGGGCATCCTGTAGTCTCTTTGTCTGCTGTCTCCTGACTAAAGCAGCACAGCCATGTTACTGTTGCCTGCCAGGCACTTCTCAAAGACTACTTGGCAGTCGGGCCTTCTCTGGACATGTTTGCTGGTCCCAGAGAACGAAAAAGAACACATAGAATCACTCAGAGAGAGTCAGTGATACGATTGCTCCATTTTTGCCTGAGGCAGCAGGATGCCTGCCTGCTTGTAAGCGTACCCCAACCCCCACACGTAAAGAATTTTCAGCATACAGGTGACAAGGAGAGTGGCGTCAGTGTGTCCAGTCAAAGTTAAACAAAGTGGGACACTCAGGAAAAGCTCTGAACAGCTCTGGGTTCTAATTTCCTAATTGAAAAAGTGAGGTATTTGATTTGTGTTGTCCCACCACTGCATTATAGTATCATTCTTGTAGAGCAGTTCGCTAAACTTAAAAATTCAAGAAATGCTTGTCATGTGTAACAAGAATCTTTATGCAGGCTACGTGAACCTCACTGTAGAACTGTAATAAAGCGGAATGAAACGCTCAGTTATTAATATATCGTTTTGTCCTTTTTCTTGTTCACCTCAGGACCGGGCTCTTCTGTCTACCGGATTTCACAGCAACACTCGGGGACTGCCCAATATCCAAACCAGGTTGTGAAATCCCAGACGTTCTGAGTGAGGAGCTGGTTTCCAATTCTCCCAGCGAGACTTCACAAAGACCAAAGGATGAGGACGCTCTCCCCGAAAGCAGCACACCTACTGCACCTCCTACCTGCCCCATCCCCACTCCAGTGCCAGCTGGACAGACTCTTTATCCTCCTTATTTTGAAGGAGCCCCCTTCCCTCATCCATTATGGGTGCGTCACAGCTACAGCCAATGGGTACCCCAACCCCCTCCTCGACCAATCAAGAGAAAGAAGAGGCGAACGCGAGAGCCTGGCCGCATGACCATGAGCACTATCCGTTTGCGGCCGCGGCAGGTACTGTGTGAAAAGTGCAAGAACACGCTGAATAGTGATGAAGACAGCAAAGATGGCATGAGCAACACTAAGACGTCTAGAAAAGAAAATTCACTCCATAGTGACGACGATGGTGATGACAAAGATATCTCCTCTAAGCTGTCGAGAAAAGAGGATGTCGTTGCAGCCAAGGACACTAAACGACGGGAAAATGGCACCACCCTTGACAGCAAGCGCCTTAGGAAGGACAAAAGGGGGGAAGCCGACGGGGAGAAGTTTCCCGGAGGTGACGTGATTATCCCCCACAGTCCTGTCATAAAGATCTCCTACAGCACTCCACAGGGCAAGGGGGAGGTCATCAAGATCCCCTCACGTGTCCACGGTTCAGTCAAACCATTTTGCCCCAAACAGTTGGTGCAAAATGGCGTGGGTGAGAACGGCAGCGTGTTTTCTGATCCCACCAAGGAACAACGGCACATTCTAGATGCCACTAGGTCTGGCCTCACTGTGTCCATTCCCAAACTCAAACTTACTAGACCTTTTACAACTGTGGGTCAGGACTTGCCCTCTCCAAAGATCTGCTTGAGACCCCCTCAGAGAGAGGGTGAGGAGAGTGTGGTCGAGTATGAGGCAGAACTTGTAGAAGGCACTAGGAGACGAAGCCCCAGGGTCACCGGCCCCTGCCTCCCCCACTCTGAAGACTCGGGGGAAGGCAAGAATTCTCTGGAGTTGTGGTCAGGGAGTTCTGGAGAGGAGGCTGAGCGGGGCCACAGTGACCTTACCCTTCTCATTAATTTCCGTAAACGCAAAGCGGACTCTTCTAGTCTGTCAGTCTGCAGCAGCGACAGTCTAGACGAGTCCAAGTCCTTCAGCTCTGACGGCACCTCACCTGAGCTGTGTGATCTCGCACCAGGTGAAGACCTCTCTGTAACCTCATCCTCTGTTCCTTCACGAGAGGACTGTAAGACTGTGCCGCCACTTACGGTGCGGCTGCACACACGCAGCATGACAAAGTGTGTAACAGAGGAGGGTCACGCTGTGGCGGTTGGAGACATTGTGTGGGGAAAGATCCACGGCTTCCCTTGGTGGCCAGCGCGCGTCCTCAGCATCAGCGGCACTCGCAAACAGGAGACGGCCAGCTGTGAGGCGCAATGGCCCCAGGCGAAAGTGTCATGGTTCGGTTCGCCCACGACCTCCCAGCTCTCCGTTGCCAAACTGTCGCCCTTCAGACAGTTCTTCAGGTCCCGCTTCAACCGAAAGAAGAAAGGGATGTACAGGAGAGCCATCCTGGAGGCAGCCAAGGCTGTGGGTCACATGAGCCCGGAGATTACGTCACTGCTTTCCCACTGCGACACGTAGGTTAGTTCACAGCTTTTGCACGTTGGTTTTTCACATCTACCATTATAGTTTTAAACAATACGTCTCCATGGGCTTAAATAAGGCTCAGCACTTAGTAAATGCATCATTTAGATCTCACCTGCCTTATTAGAGTTATCTTGGTATATTGGATTATTTAATACTTTCAGACCAGCTGGTTTACTGAACCGGTATGTGTAACAACACATCACAGTGATTTGTGTGGGTTTGTATAAACAGGTGGTTCAGTCATTGCGCCAACAAGTAGTTCTGAGATCAACAAAGTATGTCAGATGTATGTATGTTGGCAAATTTGGCCAGAAATTGAAGAACTTGTCTGATTATTAGATGCACAAGGCGTTTTCCTCACCTGGAAAAATACAATATTAAGAGCGTACTAACAAGAGAGCAAATACCAAATTGACCTTTTACAATCTGAATCCATGCAAATCTTTTTTCTTTAGGTTGTAGAAAATTACTCTTTGTGCCAAATGTGCTTCAAAATTTCAGAAACAAACAGATACAGCAGCAGAGCATTTTTCTGACACATTGAAATATCAATTGTAGCCTCCTGACTTTTCCATCATCCTTTTCGTTAGCTACATGATCTAAATATGGACGTCCTGTTTAAAAACTATCAAGCTGCTCAGCTTTAATAATTGATTTGTGGCACTTGACACATGTAACTGAATCAACTGTGACGCAGTCTTTTGACAAAAGAAGTTTTATCATTCTGTTGCAGTCACTGGAGCTACAGAATGAATCACAGTTGGTGTCGCAGAGAGTGAGTCTGTTTCCTCACACATTGTCTTTGGCAAAGTGCAGACGCTGGTTAAGCAAAGAGCTCATGGATCTGATACCAACCAGAATTTAATTTTAGACTGTTATCTTGCTACACACTGAATTAGCATTAATTAGCTGCAGATGACCTGATCACTGTCTCTGTGCATCATTATCTCAAATACTGCTGCGACTTGAAAGATTTGTTCACTTGCTCTTTGATCAGTGAAGCTGCTTTCAGATCTGCACTGAACTCCAGATATTTGCATAGGGCTGTATGTGAGCAAGCAAACGCCAGTGCCTCCAGGCACTATGAGGAGGTGGGCGTGGTGATGTAACGGACGCAAAATAAAACAAAGAGAATAGAAATATCTTCGGATGATAAAGTGGTGCAACACAAAGATATCAAATTCGAAAGACAACAAGATTCAAGAGCTTTTGCTTATTAGGGACGATGCTTGTGGCGATGTGCAGTAAACGGAAGTTGCTGCGTTCTTTGTTTGTGAAAGGCAAACTGCGCAAAATGTTTGAACGCAACATTACAGACCTTTTCTTGAATTTGCCTCAAGCACTTCCTACTCAAAAATATCCAGTAAATTGAATTAGACGCCATCAAGATATTACTGAATAAATGGCAAACACGGTTTGTGCCATGTTACCCAGCTCATTCCTAAATTTCTATAAATGATCCCATTTGATGATATTCGTGTGTGAACTCCAGGGGGGGGATTTGTGCTGGGTGAAAACGACTCCGTGGGCAACCTGCTTATTTAACAAACACTTGTAAGGTCTGCCGTGTGTGCTGCTTGCATGCCGTGGAGCAGTTGCTGTGTTGAAAGGGGCAAAACAAACATTAGGGCCAGCTTTAATGAAGGCACAGGCTGTACTGCTGACTCCTCAACAGGAATCGCTTGTTAAAACTGCTAATTTCAGAAGTGAGTCCCAACAAACAGAGTGCCCTAAAGTGAAAGCCATTAAAAACACTGCTCCAGTGCGAGGGCATAGAAATATGATTTCTGTCTCATAGTGGCAGATGATATGGCGTTTCCCCCCCCTCCCTCCCTCCCTCCCTCCCTCCCTCCCTCCCTGGTTTCTGAGTTCAGTGAACCTGCTTCGCCTTGGCACACACTCAAAGGTTAAATATTGTCTTTGAGTGATATGAAAAGGAGACAGGCAGCTCCCAGCTCGTCGATTAACTCTGCTGAAGGCCTCATTAGCGAAGAGGAGCAGTAGTTGAGAATAAACAGTGAGGGGTTAAGACCAGTCTATGTTTGGTCCTTTTTTCCAGAGCTCACAAAGGAAGCTTTTTTTCTTTTTCTTTTTCTTGCTCTGTCAGCTACACAGAGGTTTCCGCCAGCTGGAAAGTAGCTGACGTTCACTTCACACTGCTCCATAATCTGCACATGACAAACTCCACATATTGAGAAGCACATCTCTCTCTTTGTTGAGCTGTTTATATGGTGAAAAAGCATTGCCAAGCTTTGTTTGCTCTTTGTGACTTTGCTTTTGCTCTCCCCCTTTTTCTTCTTCCTCCTCTTCTTTCTCTCTTGTGTAGAGGCTGAGGACTGCAGAGAGGTCTACGAGGTTTTTCTGAATTCTCAGACTCTGTCATCAAGACCCAGGAGGGAGTACGTGCGGTTGCCACGGCTACTATTTATATGCCGTTTTTTTTTTTTTTTTTTTTTTTCACAAGGCTTGTGGAAAATGGCCGCCAAGGTGGAGCGTCGTTGGGACTGGATAAGGGAGCAAAAGGAAAGAGGCCAGGCATCACATGGTCCCACATGAACTAAACTATTCCTTTTTTTTCTAGATTTAATCATATTTCAATAGAGCCGAACTACAAAGACCCGAATGTATTTATTATCTGTAATCGTTTTATTATGAACCGTTAAGTACACCTTTCTACTAAAGTCTCGCAAAAACCTGCCGATCTGCTGCTGCTCTTATCACGGTCCTCAACCACCGACGAGTCACAAGGTCCATCTCGTCCAGCCAGAGGACGCCGGTGGCATCTTCAAAGAACCCCACCCTGGACCATGACACATTTTACCATGATTTAAAAAGTCTTATCCTGAATCCTCTTTACTTGTCAAACTGTGAATGGCTCCATCCAGAGACAGTAGTGACTGTTCCAGCTCTCCTTGCGATCACAGTGTTCCATCCTTGTAGCCTGCATTTGTGGATGTATTTATACTGAACTCAATTCCTCTCCACAATCATGTTGTCTCTTTTTCCATTTCATTTTCATTAACTTTTAGTGAGTGTCACATCGGCGTACTTGCCCCTCTTATCCCTGAGAACCATTTTTACATCACTTTAATTATTTAAAGCGTCATGTTTAAGAGAAAAAAAAAGCACTTTATCTGTACCTTGGTGGCCTGCGGTAAGCTCACTGTCTGAAACACTATTGCGAGATACAGCCCTGATAAGCAGCAGGGGGAGTTCAAAAGTCTTTGTGGTTGACTATCCATGGCCTTGGAGATACATGAGATACAATTTTTTTTTTTTTGTGGTTATTTTCTATTGTACGATTTTGGGGACACCAGACACAGATGGTTGTGTACACTGTATTCTCGCATTTGGGTGTGTTTCTCTCTCAGCTTATCCACCACACGAACACACACACACACACGCTACAAAAATCCACATTTCCACTGGAGAATCATGGGTGAACAAATGTGTCAAAGCCCCCTATGCATTATCAGTTAAAGCTTTATGAGTGACTTTGGGAGAAAATGAAATAACATGCTGTAAGAATACTGTGAATTCAACTGCTGAGTGCGCTGAAGACATGTTTGCTACTAGCCTGCAGTTACTTTTGAGTCATACCCTAAAAAGCAGACTGCAATGCTGACCTTTAGTGACCTTTGTGTTGAAAGCAGCACTATTGGAATAGGGGGGTAGGGAGTCGGCGAAGGCGAGAGTCGAGCACAGCCAGGTCCGTATTAAAAACTTAACTGAAGATTGCACACAGTCAGTCACGCTCAGCCAACCAGCCCGTCTCCTCCCTGCCTGCCTGGGAACTGTTTGTTCAGATGGAGGTTGAAGAACAGGCTTACTGATTGTCAATGCGAGAGGTGTGCTTAATAGGGGAGCAGATATCGCACTACTCCTGTTTTGATAATCTGCGGTTTGACTGTTTGCTATCAAGCCCTGCTGGTGTCCAGGCAGCCTTACACAATGAGGAGGAGGAGAGTCGACATCTCTGTAATCCCTGAGGGGGGAAACGCTCGTCAGGATTTCCCCTGTGTATGCGCAACATGGCTTTCTACTGTTGGCCACGTTGGTCAATGTTATTGGCCACTTTTTTGTTTTCTTTTTTTACATGTACTGTACATAAAAATAAAATATACAAGCAATACACGTGCTGTTGTGGATTAGCCTCTGATATTACCTTTTTCTAAAGGGATATTCAATTTTACTCTGGACAAGTTTGGCTCTCGAGGAAGGTTTCCCAAAAAAAAGAACCAATCCTGATGGGTCATGGGGATTAATATTCAATGTTAAAGGGCATTGCAACAGTAGACAAGGCAGGCAATTCCCCTGGGACCCAAGCTTAAAGGTTCAGTCTGTAAGATTTAGGTGAAAGGGATTTATTGGCTAGTTAAATATAATTAAATAATCCTAGTGATGTTTTCACTAGTGTGTTTCATCTAAATTGTAAGAATTGTCTTTACCCTAGAATGAGCTCTTTATATTTAAATACTTTATATTTACATCAGGAGCGGGTCCTCTGTACGGAGGCCACCATGTTTCTTTTACAGTAGTCCAGACTGGACAAACTAAACACCTTTCATGACAACTGAAGGCTACCACAGTTCTCTTTCATGTTTGGAAGGGGAGGGTGAGGTGAGGGGTGTTCAGCTGCAACATGCAACATGAAACTAGATGACCTGATTAATTGAGTCCACAGCAACAACAATTTTGATGTAATGTTAGAGGTTTGATTGAAGATAATTTCATGGCCCCCTCAGGTCCCTTTTGCCCGGGGCTCCAAAGTCTTGAAACACTCCTGTAAAGATACTATCCAGTTGCATTTTAGAAAAAGTAAAATCAAACTATTTAGCACTTTTCAGATTTTAAACCTGTTATTAGGATTGAAAGTCACAGTATCTCAGCCTCTGCTGCTTCATGTCTGACCTTTTCTCTTTTAGTCTCTAAGCCCCTCGTTTTCTGAGTGTGTGATTCCTCGAGTGGTCCCTTTCAATACAGTTTACATGTTATCACCACAGTTTGAATGGAGAATTTTTAATTTGTGACTCATTTGTTAGTACCCTAGGCTGTATATTAAGATTGATGACATGCCAGCTCTCCAAAGGTGAAGATGAAGCATCACAATGGCCGCTCTCCGTCATATATTGCGTCCTCCAATTTGCTGAACTGGACATGGACCAAACTAAAAAGTCAAAGTAAAAGTTAAATTATTTATCAAAAATGGTTTCTGTCCTTTTCTGGCTTCGATTATGCTGATGATCAAGTTTAGTTTGGTTTTTAATCGTTGTTTGATGTTATTATTATGAAATGTCATGATTGATCAAGCGCTTGCATCGATGGCACCTCGCTACCGTGGCTCCATTCCCTGATCAAACCTGCACAGACTCTGGCTGCATTTGTATCCATGATATTTTGGCTTCATTTCTGTATAACAGGAGGAAGTGGAGACATGTCATCCATCATACAGTCTCCGCTCTCATCTTTGGCTGGTTCATATAGAGCTAGAAACAACCATAGTTTACTATAGTAGGAAAACAACGAAGCCTGACCAGCCTGTTTCCCTGTTTTCCAGACTTACTGCTATGCTAACTTAACATGCCGGGAAGCTGAAGCCGCTACTTGCATGGACAGATCAAAGTTCTAACCAATTCAAGAAAGAAAGCAAAAGGAAATCAATCTAGAGCTTTTATCTTTCCACGCTATCTTTTTGAGTGGGCTCTTGGGTTTGTTTCAGATTGTAACTCGACCTCTCGGCCTCTGTCACATGTTTGCTGTCACCCAGTCACATGCGCTCAGGTTTTGTAATGACTCCACTCTCAGTGGGGTGGGGGGGGGGGTTTCTGATTTGCTGAAATGGCGCCGCTGCTTTTGCTCTTTTCTGATCTTACACAACCATTGAAGAGCTGCAGGCTTGTATCAGAGGTTACAGTGACTGCTCACCTGTGAGTGGTAGTGGAGATTAAACTAGCCTGAAATCCCCAAATCCACTATGCCCCCCCCCCCCACCCCTCCTGGCCTCCTCACCCGTTCAGTCTACTCAGCTGTACATGTTGATTTGCAGCCTCCGTGTCATAAATAGCAGCGGTTAAGTATGTCTGTTGCATAACTGGAATGCTGCTCAGAGGATTAGGCCGGTCAAGGTGAGATGACCCCCTCATCCGGCTATCTCCTGTTCAGATCATTTTACCGTAGAGGCTCGCTCAGCTGTAGATCGGCCCCGGCCCCACCCCCACCCCCACGCCTGCTCTCGTTTCAAGCCTCTGACCTGACTGTGTCTACTGGCAGTCAGGTCATAACTCTCCACTCACATTAACTGGTAGCAGGGACCGGCCAAAGGGTGTTTGGTATTAAACAGATAAGAACAGTTTAGGTGTTAAATGCTTGTACTACTGCAATCACTGCTAATACCTAGCGTCCATGTTGATTTTTCCAACTCAAGTCAGGTCAGTCGTTGCCACAGGCATATCCTCGCCACCTGAGGCTTTTGCTTAGTGTCGGCTCACCGCGTTGTGCAGGTGAGATTGGGGGGTGGGTGTCTGCACACAGAATGACAATCACGCCACATTTGATCAACTGTGCAGCCACACACAAATAGACACTGTGGTCACTGTGGAGACATTTGTCACCCGGGGTATGTTTCTTTGAAGTGTAGCCAACATCATCATCTACTGTGGATCATGAATTGGAAAATATCTGTTCAATGTATTAATTTATTTGACAATGGAATGATACGAAATAAGATTCTTTTGTTATTCATACGTTTTGTCATGAATATACCAACCTTGAAGAATAGGAGCTCGTATAGCTACAGTGGCTCTGGGAGCTCAGTGCACTTCTGCATTTGGTTATGTTAGCTGCACGTTTTGTTTATGCTCAGTTTGTCTATTCTTTATCTCTGTGCACCATTTCTTTCTAAATGCTGTATTTCCATTGACGAGTTGGTGAAGATGCTTTCTTCTTTTCTCGTGTTTTGTCTATTAGCTCGTTTTCTTTCGTTACAATGTGCTGAGCTCTTGCGGAAACAGGCTTTTGGCTCATTTGGATTTGAAAAAGTACAGTTTACGGTTCAACGTGCACCAAACCAGTTCCACAACCGAGGAGGAGGGAACAACTGTCCCACTGTTGATATGAAAACACATACACCTACACACATGAACATGCTTACACAATAAACACACTGTGCCTCTCAGTAATCCCTGTATTTCCTGAAGTTGCCATGGAGCCGCAGCACCCGTCCACATGTGCCTGCTCTCACCCCGGCCACTTTGAAACCCACTCCCAGGCTTAGACCCTGATTTCCTCCAGTTGATAGATGTGAACACATGCTCGCACATGGAGGGTCTGCAGTTGCATCACTCCTTCCCCTCAACACACCACGTCCCCTTTCGCAGCATGGACAGCAGAGCACTGGTACTCCACAGATGAGTGTAGCGTAAATGTGGGACAAAAAGAGAAAAGGGGAGGCACATGGCGATGGGATGCTGTGTGCAATTACTGCTAATGATATGCCTCCATGCAAGCTGTGGCCGTAATTAAGTGTGGAGGAAGCCTGGCCTGTCTGAGGTCTGTGTGAGGGGATGCTCACAGGAACAGGCGTAGCACAGAGCCAAGGCTAAGAAAGCAAACCTGACATTGTTCAGACAGCGTGTCTGCTCCCCCAGATTAAACACCTTGGGTGGTCCCATGCTAAAGAGGTAACATGATGCAGATGCTAATGGAGTTGTCCTCCAGGACTTCACTAACAATAAGGCTGATGCAGCGTAGGTGTGGTAAGGAAGATTGGTTAAAGTGAAGGTCAGCAAGTTATTGTATAACTGGAAGTCTGACTGCCCTGTTTGGGAAAATGCTGTACACAGTGAATGGGAATGAGTAAAAAGTGCAACAAACAATTGTTAGGTTTTTCAATTTTATATGTTTGATATTTTTGTTGCTTATTCTGTGTTTTTATCTTCGTAATGGTTTAACTGGATGTTGACAAATCTGAAAGTCCAGTTGAGACAGGAGCAGAAGAAGAAATTAAAAAATAAATCATGATACTTTTAAGTATTAAGTATTTTCTTGTATGTTAATGTTGCGTGAAAGTTTGTAGGATAGGAAAATTCATACAATAGTGAATAAGAATGAAAAGTAAAAGTATTATTATTTTGGTTTTATCTAATTTTATCTATAATTTACAACCAAAATCGTTACTTTTTAGCCTGTAAGTTCCAGCCATTTTACTTTCTTGCCATGAAAAGGTTCTTGTCTTTCAGCCAAGAAAGGAACAAAAATTTGGGATACAAACATAGATTTTTATTTTTGTCATGTGTAACAAAAGTGTGTCTAAATAATTTCAAACCTTTTTTTTTATTATTATGACATGGTTCACGTCTTTTATTTTTTTCAAGCAGAAATGAGCTTCTAGCTGGGAAACAAACAATATCCTCTTCACTTGGACAGGACTAGATATATAGAAACTTAAATGACAAACAAACAGACACTCATTGTCCTCAGAAAATAGTTTCCACTTTATTTACCACAGAGGACACCTTTGTTCATAGTGTGTAAAAACTAAAAATGAAGAAAATGAAAACCATCCTGCCCGACGTGTCTGTGTTTATCTGACGTGCCCCACCTGTCCCCAGAGTCGCTGGGCAAATGGCACGGTGACTTCAAAAACAGGCCTTTGGAGCGTCTCCAGAGCCGTGCATGCCAGAGCCGTCTCATCCTTTGTCCTCGATGCCTCAAAGTCGTTTCTCCCTCCTGTCGTCTGCATCGACAGCCAGAGTTAGCCAGCCTTTTTTGGGGGGGGGGAATTGGGTCATTTTATTGATCTAGGTTAATCATTTGAGGTTTGATCACTTCAGTGTCTCATTTACTTTCAGGAGCTGCTCGCCTCCCGCTCCCTCTCTATAATGTATTAAGTCAAATTAACACTTTCTCTATGAGCTATTTTCTGTATGTTATCTAGTTTGAAGTTGAAAACAATAATTGAAACTAAAATATCCGAATGCTGGCTAATGAAGTGATATTCCTACTTAAAGTCTATCAACCCGTAGCATTAATATGGTCCTCAACACTAGCCACCTTATACAATTTCTGACTTTCTCTTGCCAAATATGCAGCCTTTCCCAAAGTGGCGTCAAGCGATTTCCAGGAAGAGACGAGCGACAGTATATTTCTCATGGATTTGGGTGTGGTTCCACTCGTCCATTTACATGACAGTCTTGGGGTCAAGCTATGCGACCTGGCTAATCACAGTTAAGGCCCCGGACAGGAAGAGGCCGTCAGTTATGATGGACTTTAAACCCTTTAAACACAGTGCACTTGTGTGTGTGTGTGTCATATTTCTCTCTTCATCCCGGGCAGCCACCCTGGGATTCCTCAAATATTAACACAGGCGGATAGACTGAGTAAACACGCAGAATGTCTTTGTCAAGGCCGTCTTTATTTCAGGTTGCTCCAGTTTGCCGCCGTCCGTGGCCATGAGCATGCATGACTTCTCCAGCGAATCTTTCCAGGATGTGGCTGCGGCTGAGCCCAGTCGTAGCCAGCAGCCCCAGGCCGCCCAGAGCAGCTGTCAGCGGGCTCCAGAGACGGAGAGAGAGAGAGAGAGAGAGAGAGAGTGTTGCCCTGCCCCCCAACTTCACCAGCCTGCCTGCTCTCACTGCAGGGACTAGAGGGGGGGGATGGGCATTCACACACATAGATACAACATGGAGAAGTCGTGAGCAATTCCTCAGCATCTCTTCATCACATCAGTTTAAAAGCTAAACCGTAAACATCAGGTTGATTTATTCGCATTTTCCCAAATAGATTTACCAATAGTTGGCCCTTTGTCTCGGCCCTGCGTGCCCTCCCATCTGGCCTCCTCTTTGGTCTCTTTCTCAACCTCCTGTTTGCCACCTCCTCCATTGTCCTCCTCACTGTACCGGGGCTCTCTGTTCAAACCACAGTTAGGCGAAACTTCCTTAAGGGTTTTAGAATCACCAGAGTGTCAGGGAGGAAGAGAGTCTGTGGCATCTGTGTGGGAAAAAAACTCAAAAATGACAGGATAATGTCGACTAAGCTGGCTCGATGGTTGCGTAACAGCCTGTTGTGGCAGCCGCATGTGTGAAGGACGCTCATGCATTTTGTCAGGGAGCTGCGGCACATGAAGTCGAGTAAAGGTTGTGTTGGGTTTGTGGGTAGTTCACTGCAACCTAAATGTTCAAATGAAAGAGGATCGAGCATGAGTGATGACGCTGAAGAAGGCTGTAAATTAATCCTCCATCACTGAGACTCGAGCTTCCTCTAGGATCTTGTCATGGTGTCAAGCCTCTGTCTTTGTGAACCTGTGTATGATTTTTTTCTTTAAGGCCATTTTACCTAACGCATTGTTAGAGGTCAATGGAGACTGAAGGAGGCTGAGGTGTGCAGGTGGTTATGACATACAATTGAAGTAAAGAGGCAATAAAAGCTAAGATTACAGCCTGTGTTTTACAGACTTAGTCCATTTATGTATTGATAATGATCATAAAACTGTACCAGGAAAGATACAGTATGAAAGTACATGGGTGGAAGACATAATAACTGGAAATATGTGATTGAAAATAACTTTTAAACTGCTATTTAGTACAAGATAGCTTTTTATTTCAGAGAGCACTTTTGTTTGCTCCTGAACGCACCTTACATAACTGCTTTATTATTAAGATATGTTAATTGCTATTTTATTTTACAGTGCCAGTTTTCCCAAAAATGTAAATGATAATAAATCATAAATTAATCAAAATAAATAATTTTATTAAGATAATCTTACACTCAGTAAAACATTACTTTGGGAAATAACTGAGCAGTTTTGAAGTATTTTTTTAAATGATGATGTACTTATGGTATACTGTATTCTTATATCATTCAGGATACTTAGAGCTCTATGTGTAATAAAATAGTCTTGTTTCTAGAATGAAGGATAAATACCAATCTGATGTTTCAGGGGTTGGGGTGTCATGTTTCTATCACTGCCAATCAGCTGATTAAAACCTGTCTCTACTGCAGAGTCATGTAACGCGGGAGTGAATGCTGATTGAATCTATTCCCATTGCAGACAAAAGCCAGATGTTAGTGGGTTTTTGTACCAGTGGAAAATGTGCTTTATATACATTAAACCATGTGATAAAAAATACAAAGTACTTGCAATCAAATGTATTGTTACTTCTTAATTCCCTATGTTCTACTCCAGTGGGTTCCTCATGAGTATTGTGTTGGTACCCAGTATGTGCAAAAGATTCACACTTGGGCTGTGATATCAAGGGTATTAGTATATATGACTCAACTTGACATGTTTATTGTTTCCAGCCGTCCTTCGTCAGTTAAAATGCTATAATGTAGAATGTAAAGCTATTTTTAATGTGATACTGAGAGATGACTGACGTGATCTGATTAACTCTCTATCTCATATTGATTGACCCTCCCTGGACGTTTGTCCCCTCACCCAGTCACTCAACACGTGGCTGAGGTTGTTCCAGTCATTAGCATAACAACACACTCACATATACCAGCGTCTTCCCAGCACAGGAAATTCAAGGAGACACATGCACCGACCAAACCCCTGTGGTTACTAGGTAGTAAAGCGCCACAGCAATCACACAGAGATGTATCAAAGAGATGATTATCACCACTGAATAAAAAATTGAAGATAATCAAGTTCAATCACAACCAGTTTTTTTCTACACCAAGCAATTTAGGCTACATCCGTACTACGACAATCTCTGTCCACACAAGCACTTTGGCATTGTACCACTTTTAATCCCCATCCATACTAACACCCCTGAAAACACATAACATGTGAGCACTCATGTACACTGGGCATGTGCACTGCTCAAATAATAGCTCGTCTCCTACGCATAAGTGTATCATTGTAAAATACAGAATTTTACTGCACAACAGCTGTTAGCAAAGACAACAGGGTCAGTAATGTTTGTAATTGATTATCCATGTTGCGTTCTGGGAGCCGAGGCTAATGCTGGTTGTAATGGGGGTCATGTGATGACGAATCAGCGGAGGCTACGTCGTAATCGAAAAGACCCAATCAGCATGAGGTTGTGTGTTTATGTCACTGTGTCCAGACATCTCCATTTCTGCCCGTCCAGACTAAAATGCTGCCCCAGAGTATTCAGACTAAAAAGGGTCCAGCAGTGTTTCCAAACTTCTCAGTTTTAGCAGCTGTAAAACTCTGGACGAGTGTGAATCACAGAGTTGATGAAAATGTAGTAGTGTGGATGTAGCCTTAAATGACTGGGCCAGGTTCTGTGCTACATTTGTTACTGTTACTTCTTTGTTGGTGCCACTGTTGCCAGAGAATTAGTTGCCAATAAGATTCAAGATAAACTTTATGGTCTCACAATGGAACATTTGTCTTGGGCTCTTCACCCATGCTGCAGCCATAAAAATACACATAATCATGTTCACATGCACAAATCCCCTTTGTACAACAAACATCATAGCAATTGCTCTGAAGATGTGTTGATACATAACATTCTACATTACTGTACAGTGTGTACCTGACCATATTGCAAATACATGTTCGTATACATATACACAGACTTTAATAACAATCATAATTATTATAATAACAGAAATATGAGCAAAATTCCTTTTGTAAATAAAAAAAAAACAAAACATTTTTTAAATAAAAGCCACTAACAGAGCCGGTAATGTGAGCACATAAAACCCGTCAAAGCTCTTTTGTTAATACTTTTCAACCTGTGTCTGCGTTTGGTTATGTATTCATGTATTAACAGGATGACATTCAATTTCGCCCCTCATCTCTTTTGAAGTGTGTGTGCCAATCAAACTATTCTCTGGACAGCTACATCAGCACTGTCACAGGCTGACACTTATATTAACTCAATGTGTGTGGGAAGGTGTTGTGTACATGGGGGGGTCTTGGCACACACTCTTAGCGGGCTGTGTTAATGTCTTTATACGACACCTATCTTACCATCTGCCATCTTTCATCTCTCGTCTTTCTCTTCTTCCTTGTCCACCATCGCGCACACATTCCTTACATGTGTGTGTGTGTGGGGGGGGGGGGTATTTTCTGCACAGTTTAATCTCTTCAGCGTCTCTCTTTTTTGTCTGAGGCTTCTCAAATTCATCCCTCCTGCTCCTCTGGTCCTTCCTTACCTAGATTATTCTCAACCGCAGCATGTTGCCAACATCAAACGCATCAGGCACAATGGAAGAGGACATTCCAAGATCATCGACTCACACACTCACTGAGTCACACACATACACTCACACATCGGGAATTGTAATCTTATTTAAAAGTCGGAAATGTGTCTGCGATTCTGCGATGTGATAATGTGTGTGTTTGTGTGTGAAAGAGAGAGA
Organism: Verasper variegatus; assembly: GCA_026259375.1. Taxonomy (NCBI): domain Eukaryota; kingdom Metazoa; phylum Chordata; class Actinopteri; order Pleuronectiformes; family Pleuronectidae; genus Verasper; species Verasper variegatus. Next base: position 4,544,696 of record CM048050.1, read on the forward strand.
GAGGGAGATTGGTGAGTAATCATCTGTGACTGTGCAATGCAATAGATACCATTATCCTATGGTGAAGAAAAGTACAAATGTGTATTTGTGTGATTTATCTGCACATACACACACACAGTGGGTCCATAATCTGTGGCCCTTTTGAAATTCTCCACTGTGTATGTAGATTTCTACACGTGTGGTGACTTGTGTGGTGTGTGTGTGTGTGCCAGACCCTGCAGCTATGGTGATCCCATCTGTGAACCCTGCCTCCTCACAGCTTGATCCCAACACCTCGTCCATTGTCTCACTAATCCAGGACTATTAACATTGCAGCTCCCAAAACTCTCTGCTCTGAACAGACTGCAATCTAATTATCCTGGTGGAGGGGGGAGGGGCTATAGGGGGGTTTGTGCATGTGAGTGTGTGTGTGTGTGTGTGTGATGTTAGCAGGATCCAGTGGATTAACACCTTTTGAAGATGGGGTGTAGGCTGTGCTGCTACAGGTGCCAAAAATCAAACGGGCCTATGTGGGGATCACCACATCATGTTGTCACTGGAGATCAGAGTGTCCATATACTGTTACTGTTCTCATGATACACACTGACTTTACCCCGGTTTATGTAAGCACCCTGGTTAACCAGATAATGGTTCAGTATCTGATCCTCTTAATCATGTCTGTGAAGATGTGCTGAAGACAGTAGGAAACTGTTTATTTTGGACACTGAAAAGAAGGACAACTTGTCGGTTTGAAACTCACCATTATTTATGTTCTTGGAAAACAGATCAATTCCGCCACCAGCAATGATCCTGTTTGTTTACTTCATGCTGACGTCTGAAAATCCATCTTCACCGCTGGTTCACTCCGGAGCAAATGTTCTGCAGAATCAGGATTAAAAAAGAAGACGTTTCTATTTATCCCACAAAGTAAAAAGGTAAATGTAAGTCTCATATATTACGTTATACTTAGTCATTTGATCTTACTTCTACAATAATAACTATGTTAATGTATATTTATAACATTGCTTTGATGTGGTGAGTATTGAATTACTAGCATGCATGAGAGCGTCTTTAATTATGTTTTCATTCACATCTGTCTGACTGTCCTCAGGATTACTGAAAAATGACAAAACAGGTTCCAAAGAAATATTGCGCAGGGGTGGGGCATGACTCAATGAAGAAAGCATTTAATATTGGAGTGAGTCCAGATAACTGGGCGGATCCAGGAACTTTCTTTAATATGTCGAGATAGAGCATTAGCCTCGACAGTCGTATGCACTGTGCAAGCTTCTATAGCTGCTTTCAGACATGTGCTGAACTCCAGAGAACCCTCAGACATTCTCCGGAGACTCTCCAGATGAGCTGTATGTGAGAACACAAATGCCTGAGTGAGAGGCTCCGTACGTTTCTCTGAAGAACGTCCAACTGAGCCAATGTGATGATACAGCAGGAGATCCTCCAGAGGAGTCACCATGAGTAAATGGGTGTGTTGATGACTTTCTAACACACAACAGACGCTATGCTGTGGTTGAGGGGTAGAGTGGTCGTCCTCAAACCAGAAGGTCGGCGGTTCAACCCTCAGTTTTCACCATCTGCATGCTGAAGCGTCCTTGGGCAAGATACTGAACCCCTGAATAATTGTAAGTCGCTTTGGATAAAAGCGTCCGCCAAATGACATGTAATGTACTGCAAAGTGAAAAAGACAAAAAGTATACAAAAACCTCAGAATGAAAAAGCGGTGCCTTAAACGTAGAATATAAGACGTTAAGAGATTTTATCAATAAGGGCAGGGCGGTGTTGATCTTTACACGTTACGTCCTGCCTCTGCCTGCTGCGCCACCCCTCACCTGAAGGCTCCAAAGATTTCTGAGTTCTAGTGAACACGTCTGAGCGGAGAATCTCCTGCTGCGCCGTTCATGTGTGAAAGGCAAAACTCTGGAGAAAGTCCAGGCCGAAGTCTGCCGAGCCCATGTGCCTGAAAACAGCTAAAATGTGTTGGTGAATTTGTCAGTGTTGAGATCTGAAATCCTTGTGACGAGAGTGTCTTGTGACGTTTTTGGTTCCCAGAGCATGTTGCTTTCCCCTTTTACCGTCTGTAGCATCAGGGCAATGCAACACAACAAACCAAACACAAGTTAATTATGGTGTAAAAACAGACCTGACATGTTTTGACACTGTCAGAAAGTGGCACAAATGTTACCTTATCCTGGGAGACATCTGGTGCTATGAAGTTTGCGAGAGGTTATTTATGCTAAGCTTGTGCTAACCAGTGAGTGAGTCAACAGTGATAAATGATAAGGTTATATGTGGTCAAGTGTGTATCAAACCAGCAGCCACATTCCCACTGAAAAACCTACCTCTCATACTAGTTGTTCCTCCAACAGGTCCTGAGTCTCAAAGCAGTCATCCTCTTGAGTGTTTCAAATGGGAGTGTTACACTTCAAATGGGAGTGTTACACTTCAGTCTCTGAAGGTTGCCCCTTGTGTTCCTATCTTGGTTTGATTCAGTTCAGCAGATTGTCAAGAGACACACTATCACAGAATATTACTCTAAAAAGATCATACATTTGGGGTACACACACTTTAAAAGCCACTTTTCCACTGGTCAAAAAAAAACCATGAACACCCCTTAACATCTAGCTTTTGTCTGCAATTTATTCCTGGGTCAAATGTTTTTATCGGCTCCGATTGGCAGTGATTATAAAACATGACAACTGGGTGAACGTGCTAATTTCTTCTCCTTAGTTTAAGCAGTTTGCATCCTCATGTTGAATTTCCAGGTGTGTCAAAAGCCATGCATGTTTTTGTTATCATTTTTGTGTATTAGTTTCTCTATCTCATGTAACTTGCTTGTTTTATGCTTATTTTATTCTCATTTCTATTTCTATTTACTATTAGGCCCTGGCTCTGCATTACTCGGTCTGCACTTTATAGTCTCTTTCATTTACAATACTTTTGGACTTAATTCGTTATTGTTTATTCACCGTCTTCTATTCTATTTTATATTGGACAGTTTCTGTAATCTTGGAGCAAGCTGGCACAAGAATTTCCTTCGGGATTAAAAAAGTCTTATCTTGTGTTTTATTTTGCAACAACAAAATAAACAATTTCTTTTTCTTTGTTTCGTGCAAAATGCAATGCTGAAAAGAAAGCTAGGTTTGCGGCGTGTTAGTGGCATCGAATACAAAAACAGAGAGGCAAGACAATTATTTTTTGCAGGTTTACCCGCATTAAAAAAACATGTGTATACTTGTTAATTTTGATGTAAAAGATGTGTAAATGAGCTCAGGCCCCCTTCAGACATGCACTCATTTATGTTCATCTGACGTCTTAACATGTTGGCCTCATGTCTGCATGAGCACCCAGGTCTCACAACAGCAACCTTAGGTCAGACCCATTAACATTTCCAGAATACTTATAACATGGAAACAAGTCGGGATTGAATGTCCTGTCAATAATGTAAAGGCAGCAGCAGAAGCATAACGTACAACAAACGTTGTAGTTCGTGTTCCATTTGTGTTTTTATCGTGGTTTTAAATAACATCAGATGATAAAACTCAACACTGTTAGGCCCTCAGGCTCACTTAGGTCGTTCAAGCTTCAGCAGTCCGACAGCGATGCAGCCTGAGATGGAACATACAACACCATTCTTCCTCTTTTAACTCACTGTTGCAGACTAGGTGCCAAACAAGAGCATGTCCGCCACATAGGGTTGTGACTTTGTCCAGAGTTTGGCTTTCCCACATGGACAACGCAGCAGATTCTCCACTCGAACGCGTTCACAACAATCAAGAAATCTCCTTCCAGCATCCGCTGTGTGTTAGAAATGTCATCAACTCACAGATTCACTAGCTGTGAAACCTCCGGAGGATCTCTTGCAGTTCTCACATCCAGCCCCAACTTTCTTGCAGTTCCGTTTTTTTTGCACATGTCTGCATTTTGGTTCTACAACAAACCTGACAGGATCTTTTCATGGCCAGGGTTGAACGAAGGGATTATTACAGCAACTAAAAATATTTCTATGTATAGACTTGGGGGAAAAACTTTGATATGGCAGCAAACTTCCTTCACCTCTGCGAGTGAATTCAATGATGTGAGCAGATTTCTGTCTCAACCTCTGTGGTCACAAACGCTGCTGAGACCAAGCCCTCACTCTGCGTCCACCGCTCTCTGCAACATCTCTGTCAGCTCATGTTTATATTGATATGAACAGCTTTCCCTGACGGCCTGGGGGCCTTTCTCGTTTGGTGCTGACACAAATAGTTAGTGCAGATAAAAATCCCATTTTAAGACATGGGACAAGCACATGGGAGTTTACCTCCTGCGCTCGGGGGTCTGTGCAGATGGTCTCAGTCGGGCTCTGTGGAGGAAAAGAAAACAGTTCTGCGCTCAGGTTGTGGTTAAGCTGATGAGCTTACTTGCTTACTGGAAGCCAGAGCAGCTGAGTTTGCATAGTCTCCACCTCCATGAGCCCTGGGAACTGTTGATTCTTCAATAATTCCCTATGTCGGTGAGCTTAGGGCCGTGCACGTAAAGTAAATGTGCACGTCCTGAGATGCAAAAGTGAGCAAGCTTGCTTCATACGCTCCTTGCCCTCCCTCATATTTAACATTCTTTGGCCTTGTATGGCAGATCAGCATCAGATGGTGCTGCAGAGGAGAATAATAACCACAGCTTGCTGAGTCTTCTGCGCGCCCTCGTATCCTCAGCGGGTGAAAGAAGCTGCTTGGGTCATTCCACAACTCTCATGTTCATTCCCACAGCTGGAAACTCCCATCGATATATATGCAATAGGGGCCACGTTAAACTCTGAAATGCTCTCCACACTCTCATTGAGTTAACAAGGGACACTTGAGGAATGATAATTGTGCAGAACAAATTACAAGTTCTGGCTCTTTCTTCTCCGCCTTTTTATTTTCTTATTCATTCCTCTTCTCCTCATGTGTCTCTACAGTGTGTCGCAATGAGTCACAGTTTCAGGCTGTGATTGCACACCGTGTTCCCAGGGGGAGGAAATGCCAATGTGTGCATTCATAACCGGAGCTGTACACTCATTATCTCTGTCTGTCCTTGTGAAACGCACATGCACTTTAATCATCAAGGACTCTCTCGCTTGTATGAATCAACAACATCGTGATTTCAGCCAAAAGGAAAGGAGAAGTGTATCTTTGAGATAACAAGTGTATTTCTTTTCCTTCTAATTACAGTTCAGCCTCAGAGATTACTGGAAGTTTCAGTTCCCTCTGGTGTGCTCTACCATATGTTTACAGTAAGTCTGGATTGACTTCAGATATGATAATACAGCAATAAAAAGACCTATTAACTGATAATAAAAAAAATACACTACACAAATCAATAATTTACTTTCACTGTTGCAGATATAATTCTTGTAATTCTGTTGAAAACCACTTGCTTTTCATTACAGCCTTCAAAAACAAGGTAAAGCTTAGATAGACACTGGGACAATCGACACATGTTCATCAAAGTTGATAATATTAATAGTAAATGTCCTTCTAAGACTAAAACAGCCAGCAACTGTTCTTGTTCTCTTTTGAATGCTGCCTCTTGGTATCTCTGAATGAAGTATGGGTGTTAACATGTTCTTACACACTATAACATATTCATGGACTGGAACCTGTACAGTCGTTTTAAATTTGCAAAAGGACAATGAATACCAGAATTTATCCTAAACCCTGCAACTTCAAAAAAACCTGATGTTACACCAAATTATGCAAGCCATCAGATTCTGACATTGCCACTGCTGATGCTTTTATCTTAGATTAGCACATACTCTGCCCTGAGTTAGTAGAAATTGTTGCCCCCTGATGCACATTGTGCAAACATTTGCAGCAATATTACTAAAATGTGTTTCAGCAAAAATAAATCCATCACTGATGTAAGACCTTTAGACAAACAATACTTTCTTGACTAGCTTTTTAAGACTATTGCGAATTTACTGGACTAAATACGAGATAGTAAAGGCTTGAGAAAAGTTGTTTATTTCAAAACGTTCATGCAGGTGAGCAGAGCTTGGCAGGCTTCTGTTTACAGAGCTGGTTTTCTGTTTCTCAGTGGAGTGATGCCAATCCAGAGTTCAGACAAGCTGGACGAGGAAGGCAGAAAGATGACGGTGAACCTGGAACACTGGGAAACAAAAAGTATTCGTACAGATTGTACAGAGGTACTCAAAAAGGTGTAAAAAATGGATTGGCCACAGTATTTCTACCACAAAAGGTGACTGGTGGTATTCTCAACCTTGCACATCAGAGTTTTCTGAGTTTTTCTTCAGATTTGCGTCTTGACACCGACAGTAACTTTGATATTAGCGTCCAAGGTTACGCTTAGATAGATACTGGGTTATTTGACATATTCTCCTAGCAACAAAGCTACGGATGAAAATGGTCTTCGGTTTATTAAAAATGTTGAAACACATGCTGGAAGCAGTTAACCAATCACAACAGAGTGGGCTAGCCGGCCAATCAGAGCAGATTTGGCTTTTTTAGGAGGGGGTCCTTAAAGAGACAGGAGCTAAAACCGAATTTTATGGACAATCGAGCATGTAAACTTTTTAAATTAATGACACAAATCAAGAATTATGATCCTGAATCTCCTTTAAGTTTGAATACAGACATATCTCAGGGTTAGGGTTCATGCTTTTCACCAACACCCAAGGAATAAAACCCCTGTGGTAAAACTTACTGTAGTAACAGAGGCTTGATTAAACATACAGGACATACACTGGTCTTTTTAACAGTCTCTCCCTTAGGACACAGAGGACAGTGAAATCCAACAGGGAGGCAACACATTTCTCACACATAATTCCCTGTGGCTATGGTGGTGTCTAACTGCCACCTCTCTGACAGGTTTTCCACTCATCTCATCGACAGCTCCCGCTCACAGATGACTGACACACACACACACACGCACACGCACACGCACACGCACACGCACACGCACACGCACACACACACACACACACACACACTCACAGGCTCATCAGCAGGGTAGAAATCAATTGGTTTCTCTGACAGAAAAGAACTCGGCTCTCTATATAAAGCCAGCCAACAAGGCCTTTCCACACTTCACATGTTTAAACGAATCAGCCAGAATGAATCTGTGATTCATCCTTAATCAGAGCTATTAATTACCCCCTAATTAAATGTGGGAAATCTGTGTTTAATTTCCTATCAGATCTGAAATAATTATAGTCCACATTTCCCTCTCACAGCTGATGTGGAACATAATATTTTAATGCAATGCCCCCTGGCATTAGGCTAATGTGCACACACTCACACGTAATGAATCTGATGGTGAATGCACATTAAATTACGAGCGCACACCATATGCACCAGAGATCAAGAGCTCATGACAGCGAAGTGATTCAGTCCAGGCTGAACAGTATCCAGTCAGCATTATTTTGTTGCTATTAGCTTTTAGGCTCAGCACGGGTCAGAATTTCAGTGGTGGGGGACTGATGAGCACCTTTAGCCATTTTCAGACAAGAACTCTGGAAATTGTGCGAAAAATTGGGTCCAGGCATTTCCTGCAGTTCGTCATTCACACGTGAAGAACACCACAAGAGATTGTCAGAAAACTGGCAGAGAAAGTTTCAGAAAATATCTTCTAATCATAGAAAAGGTGAATAGTTCCCAAATCTGCTTTTTAAAGGAAACCCTCATGTAAAACTTTTGTTCTTGACAGTGGTATGAAGAATTAGCTTTTCGGTGAGCAATACAAACAACCTAAAACAGTCCTAATATAATGTTTTTACTGTTGTGTGAGGGCAACAAGCTAACTTGACAAATGCAAGGTGAAGTAACTTGACATATGGCTTTGTAGTTGTTGTAGTTTTAGCTTAGCCACATTTTATAAAGCTTTTTGATTAATATTAACTCAGCTTAGCCATATTTCTGAATCGGTTTTTGGTTAACCCTAGCTTAGCTTAGCCTTTATTTGTGAGGAGCTTTATGGTGATCTAGTTATAAGTTACTCACAGACCAAGCCTTGTGTGTGTGTCTCTCTGTGTGTGTGTGTGTGTGTGTGTGTGTGTTGGGATGACCCTCTCAAAGCAGGCCACTCCCTGCAGGAGCCTGATGCAAGAAGCTTGGTCGTCATGGAGATTCTCCTCACCTGGACTGGCTGGTATACAAGCTGGTGACATTCAGCCAGTCTCCCTCTCCCCCATGGCTTCCACAGCATTTGGTTTTGTGTGTGGTGACAGTGCCAGGGACTTTGTGGAGGCCATGAATCAACAGGATGGGGCTGCGTACAGGAAGGACTGTGTCATTGCCTTCATTGGATTAACCTCCTCCCTGAATTAGCGGCTCAATCTGTGACTCATCACGCAGACGGCCGCGTTGCTCTGTAGCATTCATGGTTTTACTCAGTGGGGGAAAACGCACCTCAAACGATTTAAAACCTACTAATTCTGCCTCATAAAGTTTTACTTTTGGTAACCTAAATCTAATTTGTGTGAGGCAATGGAGTAAATAAGTTAACGTTCTAATAAAGCACATAGAGCTGAACTTCCTGTACTCACACTGTGCGTCATGGTCTATTGTGTACTGAATTAGTTTGTTCTGCATTTTACTGTGTAATAGAGTCATATAAGCACAATGAAGGAGTCATCTGCGTTGCAACAGAACTTCATTGTACATTTACAGGAAAGAATTCCACATTTACAGCCGTTGGTGGAGATTTATTCTCTTATAAAACCATCTCACTGCTGACTCATTAGAAATTAAAGATTAAACCATTTTCACAGTGCTGGTTACAGAGAGCCCGTTAAAATACTTTAAAGTCAATAATTCCCAGTGTTCCAGTACTTTAGTGATCCCTCACTGAAAGAGAGCACATTACTCCCAGTTCAGCCTCTCTTCATAATCTTTTGACACCTTATGTGCCAGGTCGTAACCTGAGGTCCTCAGAGCAATTTCCCTTTGAGATGTATTTTTATAGGTGTGCTTTCTCAGGACCTGGGGTCTGAATCCATCCTTATTTAAATTCAATTATTTACTTTTACTGCTTTAAGATTCCTTTTATCATGATTTTATTTGCATTGCTGAGGATGGCAGCACCAAAATGAAGCCCTTGATGGGGGTGATTTGTGTGCCTTTAACAGACAAAGACAAGCAGTGGTCCAGGGATGAGCTTTGAAGAGGAAGACCGTCCGTTTTCCACCTTTTTGAGTTTGAACCTGGAGAAGACTTGGATGGGGTCCAACTGCCCTCGTCATGTTGCAAGCAAAACTGCATTTATATTCTTGTATTTGTGTTCTAATGTTGAGTGATCTTCTTGTTTTTAATTATTTCCTATTGTCTGCTTCTTTCTTTTTTCACTGTCAGTTATTCATTTTGAAATGATAAAGCATCTGGTAACTGTGGGATTGGAGTACGTTTTTCATTAGATCAAAGAAATCCTTACAAAATCCAGCTGTGTGATTCTGCAGTCATCAACATGACAATAACAGGAAGACGTTCCATTTATAATAGAAGTCAAAGCCAATATGCCCCATCCTTGAATAACTATGTTGTGAAATATGGCCATGCTATAATGTGTGTGTTTGCATAAGATCTGATGTGACTCATCCTGTAATAAAAAGCCACATCTGCTTTCTCTGAATTTGTGGGCTCAGCCCTGCGTCTGTGCTTCCTCAACACAACCTGGATTCTCCTCTGCAAATATCTTCATATCACACACTGTATCGGAGACACTTTAATCCATGGACCCGACTCGGATAATTTCTCAGAACTGACAATAACTTCTTGAAGATTGAATGTTTGACTAGAGCTCTGATGATATGACAACTAAAACCTACAGCAGTGGTGTTTCAGCTTTCTGGCTAAAATGACTTAAAGGAATACAGGCCCTCTAAGCAGGCTGTGGCTGAATGGAGCCTGAATAGTCTGGAAGACCCACAAGGCAAAATGTCTTGGATTTCAGCAAAGTAGAGAAATACTGCATTCAAGTTTGTGCAAAGCATGTATTAGTCACACTGGCATAATATGGCTCTAGGGACTGAAATGTCTCCACAGATACTGGAGAATTTACAAGGAATCACAGGGTTTTCCTTGAACTTTTCCAGGGACATTTCACAACAACAGCGCCTATAGACATGAACGTCCAGCTCAGGGTGAATGAAGCAACGTGCAGAACTGAGATGGCGAACATGGATAACATTCGCTGAGAAACACATGAGCAAACATGTGGGCATGTTTGCTTAGCATCTGGTTTGGAACCACAAGTCTACAGCACAATAGTCAACACGGACAGTCTTTAACATACGGGTGACTTGGACTTATCTCTGGATTATTCAGGCTGTCGTGGCCTGTTCCTGTGCCACACTAAGTCCACTTCATACTTTCTACAATCCAAATCACATCGCTTCAATCGTTATTTCTGTTGCCTGCATTTCCATTTGGCTGATTTATTCTTATTTCAAACCAAACAACGAAACATTAGTAGTCTAACGTGAGGTGAAAGACTGGACCGACTGTACTTTAACTCCATGTATGGTGAGACTCTCCCTCCCCTTCCTTCTTGATCCTCATCTGATTAATCACAATAATTCCCAAATAATCATAAATTAGAAGAGTGTACATTAGCACACTAAATTATCAAATTTGTAAAATATAATACGCAATAAACACAAACACAAATGGCTCTAACATTCATTTTCAGTATTTATTAACGTATGAAATGTTTGAGCTGGTTTTCCAGACACCTCATGCTTTTCCCTCACCACATATTTGCTGCTCAGTGCTCACTGCTGAGGTCCATTTGGGCTCCATTTGCTTTGCAAATGTCATCTGCCAATCAAACACAGTGTGTGTGTGTGTGTGTGTGTGTGCGCAGTGTAAATTTGTGTTTCTTGGACTTTCTGTTTAAAAAGTTTGAACCTCTGTCGCTGTTTTCTTTCTTCTTTCTTTCCTTCTCTGTCCATTATTGTTAATGATGATTCCACTTTAAGTCTTTTCCAAACAAAGAAATCCAGCAACAAAAGATTTTTAAACTCAACCACCAGAACCACTGCATCAAATCGCCTCTTCACGTGCAGGGGTTTCCTGTTTTAGTCTCAGCTTTTAGGGGACAGCAGGTTATGGGGGAGAAGGTAATGATGTGGAAAGCAGTGCTGGATGAAGGGGTGAGGGTGGGTTGGGGGGTGCAGTGACAGCTGTCACACAGCAACAAATGCCTCCCCCTGTGATCGGACGCCCAGAGACGAGGGGTGGGGTGGGGGTTGGGTTGGCGGGGGCACCTCCTGCACCACACAGCTGCTGCAGACCTGTCACTCAGGGTGTTACGGCCGTGGCCCCCTCATCTGGACTGGGTAATGGGATTCTGGTCAGTGTGGGCATTCGCAGGATATCTCCACGGCGACTCCTGGATACCACCAACACAACACTGAAGTGACAGCCTTCACAAACTGTTTAAGTTAAACTGGACCCACATTCACAAAGGGCCTCTGAAGGCGTCTGAATGGATGGTTTGTGTTTAACTGACGAGAGAGAATGATTTAAATACTGAGTCACAAGATGATGCATCTGTGTTGACTTCAGGATCACAAGGTCAGATCATGTTAGACTGATCCAAACTCTACCCACTGCAGCAGCATGCATGTAAATGCAGTGGTCCCTTTAGGTGAACACACCTAAAGGGCCCCAATCAGTCAATGAATAAAGAATGTGTAAGTCCTGCACTGCCACCCAGTGGTACATTAGGGGTAACTGCCACTGAGCAAGGGACAGCAGAATTGTAACACGCTCACTGAACTTTATTAAATAGTCATTAACATAACAATGATAATTATAAATGAAAGATAATAATACAAAGCTCAGGGTGCAACTATGTGATCAATACACCCTCATGCTGCTTTAAGAGAGCTTTTTAAAAAGTCTTTTCAGGAGCTTGAAGGTGATTTTGGGTTACAAAAGGAAATACAAAAATATCCAGTTATATCTCAATTTCCCCAGGAGTAATTTTGAATTAAAAAAAAGATTAAAGTAAAGAATTCTTAAATATTTAAGAAATGTAAGAAATGTCTGTTTAGAAAACTCATACTTATGAGAGTATATATGGACGAAGGTCTTCAGGTAGAGATGCAGCTGGTCATTTGATTCATTATTATACAGCAGTTAGTATTAAAATGGAACACATGATTGGGAGGAGAAAAAATAAGCAGGTTCTTTCATTGATTTACTGTGAATGTTCTTCTGTCTCTTTTTTGGGCAACTCATATTATATATAGTGTAGACTCTACACTGTAGAGTGTCTGTACCAACCACTGCCAGAATCCTCCATCTGTGTGTGTTCTTGATGTAACACATCCAACCAGAGCCTGAGGCATTTTACAAACTAAGATCCTGTTTAGGGGCCCTGTGGGGCCATTGGAGGCCCCCAGGAGTGCTGGAAATGTCCCAAAGGAAAGCCAGAAATATTTTCTTTTGTCTATATTTGTATTATATTGTGTTTATTTTAATCAAACAAAAAACGTGAGATATATATTAACCTGCTGGCTAATACTATTGATGTAAGTAACACAGTAGCTACAAACATGAATAATGGGTGTGCTAGTGTCACAGTAGGTGAGTAAATTACGGTATTAAGTATTAAACATTGGCAGTGCCAAGGTGGTGGGGGCACCCAAATCTAATTCTGCATAAGGTGTCATGAAAGGCTGCATCCAAACAAGAGCAACAATTTATTCATCACGATAGCCTGTTTTTTTTTATTGTTTTGTTTGTTTGTTCTTATGAGGGAACATTGTTCTAGGAAGGAGCAAAACATAATAGGAGGTAAATATTTCTGCGTAAATGCAATTAAAATGTCCTGCTCCATTTTGGTTTATTTATTGAATTTAATTATTCTGTTTATCAGTTTGTCATTTCCTGTTTGTAATAGTTATTTTGATGTGGCCCGATTTGCTCTATTTGAAATGTCCTGTTGATGTCCTATAATAGACTGTAGGATAATAATAACAAAAATTACCTTTTGTTTCTGAAGCACTTTTCTTAACATAGGAAAAAAATTCAATTAGAAGAGCAGCTATTAAAACAGAGAAATGGATGCTGTGCTGTGTTCGGCTCTTTATTGGTTGGTTTATTACAAAAAAGAAACGTTTATTTCTCTCCATCTCTCTGTTTTGACACATTTGTCTTGATAAGACAATCGCTGGTAGAAAACCCCTTTATATTCTCTCGAGAGGAAAGACCCACCAGTGTGAGAGATCAGACACTTATAAGAAACTATCATAATAAAACATACAGATGCTTATCTGTAAATATAACAACAACAGGGAGGAGGCAAACATCCTGTAGAGCAAGATTTGAATTGTCCTTGAATGTGTCTGACAGGTGTCACTTCCCTCAGTTACAAGTGTCTTTATCTAACGTGCCAACATCAGTGACTGAAAGAGTGACACGTTTCTTTTCTCACATCCTGTGTCTCTGTAGAAGAGGCTGTAGAAGATGTCTGTTTTACATCAATGCTGCAACATGTTGTAGGTGCATCAATAGTACAGATCAATGCCAGGAGATGGACGAATACTCTTTACGGCCATCTCCTGGCGGAATGCAAGAACTGACATGTCACAGTTTTTTATTATTATTCCCTTTGCAGCTTTCCTCATGTTTCCATCATTCTGTTCTTAAAAAGAAGATGGAATAGTTATGTCTCCGTCTCTAATGTGTGTCATGAGGAGCAGCATACAGGCTAACTTAGTCTTCACCAGTTTGTGCACCTCCGTGTTTTCATTCAACAAGAATCAGAAGCTCAATCAACAGGTCAGCACAGGGAAGCTCAGTTATGATCTGAGAACACACATCTGTTTGTCACAAGGTGGAACAGTTTCATAATTTTCCGTCCGGCCGAGGCCACCGGTCGATGTCAATTAAGCCCCACGTTGCCGGGACATTTACATAAGGCTCTGGAGAGCAGCACAGAGAGAGGTTTGTTTCCCAGTTTGGCAGCGGTTGTTTCCTAGAAACACACAGGCCTCTTTTCTGCACCTTCAGGAGGCTTGTGTTTGTCAAGCAACCCCCCCAAAAAAAGGCTCTGGGCCCTAATCCTCCCAGTTTATATTTAGGTCTCTGAATCAGGTCATTGGCTTGATGTGCAGCTAGTTATGGTTTGAGAGGTGGTCATGGACCTGAGCAGGGAAACGTCATCTGTGCTTTTCTGTCTTTAAGTAGTTCTGGGTAGACCCTGTTTACTGCAAAAAACCCTGATGCTGATGCAATGATGCTTTGTGACAGAAAATGATTTACATTTATCTGTTTGTGTGTGTGTGTGTGTGTGTGTGTGTGTGTGTGTGTGTGTGTGTGTGTGTGTGTAGGTGCATCACCTCTAGATGGCAGTAACACAGGAAGAATCATCCTCTCTTGGCACATGTGACAAGATTGACAGATTCATCATTATGCTGCGAAATGGTGAGTTGAAATGAAAGATGAAGAAGAGACGAGAAGAGGAGCAACATGTTTGGTTTGAAAGGTGATAACAGGCATTAATTCTTCGTAACAAATGACCTCAGAGGGATCATACATCACTGAAAAGCTTTGTTAACAGTTTTATACAAAGAAATGTCATACAGAGAACATGGGAGAGAGAGGACAGAGGACAATCTGTCTTGATATATGCTGTAAACAGACCAGTTTGTCTTTCCCACCTGAACAACCCAGCAGGAGATTCCCTGGTCAGACACGTTGGGGGGGGGGCAGACTTTTTCATCCTGAGATATTTGTATTCTTCTTGTCTTTTTCAGTTTTGTATCTGTCGCAGCAGAAACTCTGGCGACTGTCACTTGTGTTCAGACATGCGGACCCTCTGGAGAATGTCCAGAGATTCTCAGAGTTCAGTGCAGGTCTTATCTACTTATAAACTGGACTTGAATGTTGAACATCAAATCGTTGTCCTGTACAATACCTGCATGATTCTATGAGGACTCATTCACAACTGAAACATGTTCCTTGGGGAATTGTCATCTCCCTGAGGGACCTTTAATGAACCGTTGCCTATTTGCACATAAAGCGGCCATGAAACAACATGAGCTTTGTGTTTTCAGCTCCTCTGTTTTAGTGTCCACCGACTTGATATCATTCTGCTAAATGCTTCACTATGGTGACTATACAGCAAACAGTATGTTCTTTCTTCTGTCGTGCAGGAAGTGTATATTAGATTTATAGATAGGTAGACAGACAGACAGACAGACAGACTATTAAAATAAATTCAAAACAAATGTGTTTACATTCTGTTTCCACTGCCTTTAAGTTAGAAAATCCCTTAATTCAGGTTTAACTTCTCAAGCTCCCAACTTTTCAAGTCAGGTCTTTCTTTCACCTTTATATAAAGTATAAGGTTTCCACATAATTCCAAAGTTACATCATTAGAAAAGTTCTGAAAATAGCAATGAGTGGAAGCAGGGACAGTCTCAGCAGCCGGTCCCACTTCAACTAAAAAGGATTGAGGCCATCAGCAGCCTCTTTCTGAGAATAACTGACCTTTGTCCCAGTAGAATAACGTGATCCAAATTAATTGGCGAGGGAGGATAAATTAGTATGTGGCGATATTATAAGAACCCTGTGGGAGCTCCAAAATACTGTTCCTCACAGTGGGAGCCACTCCGAACAAGAGGGGGAGGTGAAGCAACATGCCAGAGATTTAAGGGTATACAGTCCCGGCACAAAAGGCTGACTTTGTGAACTGACCTGACTGAAATAGTGTGACAGGGTTAAATGAAGCCCCCCCGCTTGGGAAATTAAGGCTTTTCATGGCCCTGTGTGTCCAGTGGTTGGATTTCTTCTGCATGTGTTGGGATAGTGTGTTTTCCCCACATCTCAGTGCTTCCACTGAAGTTATGATATGATGAACCCAGCACAAAACCTCCACCCGCTGCCCAGCACCTTTTGCAGAATAATTAATAATGTATAATGCATCTAAAATATTGAAATTTGATTGAAAGGTGTAGCCAGAAAAGCCCGAGGTCTCAATTTAAGATCTACTCATTAGCTTCATCTGGAGCTTTCAACCATCTTGTGTGATTGAAGTTTCACGGCAAGGTACTGATAGATTCAAATTAAATTTACTGAGGGAGAACAACTGTCAGTACAAATGCATTTGACATTTGGTGCTGGAAAAACAGAGTAAGGGAAGTTAAGATTTTCTTTTGTAAACAAGCTGATGCAGAACATATATTAAAGATCAAGATAGTCTTTGTCCCTATAGGGAAATTATCTTGGGTTCAAAGTCACACTCAAACAAAGACAATGCACCATCCATCCAAACAACAGCATTTAAACTACATCAAAATGCTTTGTTGGCTCAGCGCAGAAATAAGAAGACAGAAAATAATGTCAAAGTAAGTACTTAAACTGTAAGTGAACATATACACTCGTAGCAAACAGCATAAAGACACGCACTAGTGGGCGTGGGTTTTTGCGGCTGCTCACTGCAGCGCCAGGGGGGAGCAGTTTGGGGGGTTGGGAACATAGTTTGAGAAAACCTCAGCTGTGATGTATGTTGAGGGAGAGGAAAGTGCCGTTCAGTCACTCCTCCCAACACTTTTCTTCCTGCTGGTCAACGGAATGGAACCAGTGACCTTACTGTCCCAAGCCCTTTCATCTAGGGCCATGGCTGAAGATATCATACCATCAAGAAATCAAATAAAACCATGTAGATAAAAAAATATATATATAACAGATGCATTGAGCTCATGGGGCGGATCCAGGGATCGAGGGGCATGGCTAGGGGGCCCCAGTTAAAAATCTGGTTGGACAATGAAATGCCATAGTATTTATTTATTTATTAATAAACTAGTCACTTCCTAATAATACTAACAACAGATATGACAATTTGTCAGGAATATTTATTTTGTAAGATTTTTTGAAGTTCAAAATATACTTGAAGAGGGCACAGTTTTCTAAATATATTCAATGATGTGTCGCTTTACAGAGCTACAGCGCTAACAGTAGCAAGGAATGAATAACATCTGCACCTTACTGAATCAGGAGGTGTGCGTTGATGTGAGATATCATTGGCCCTTCTATTTAAATTGTGGCCCATTTATGGCCCTAATTCAGTCAGTCACTGTGGAATAAAACGATTTTAACAATATTGAAGCTACTTGTGAGGAACAAAAGAGGAGACAGAAAGATAAGGAGATATAGCTAAATTTACAGCAGTGAAAGTCACACTGTATGAAACCAATGTTTTTGGGTTGCACATTACTGAAACCACAATGTAAAGCCAACAGACAATGAAAGTACATGTTTTAAGAGATCTAAAATATTATTTTGGAAAATTTAATTGTAACACAACAAATGAATTACCTGATTGAAAAGCCATCAAACGACAACAACTCATACTGACTATGGCGAAAGTAGATTCTCAGTAAACGAGGACTGGAGGTTTCATGTTTTCACTCACTTAGCAGAACGGCTGCAGGAAAGCTTAGATTGTGAACATCCTCAGGTAATACAAGCAATGGTTTAGGAGACAGAATAGTTTTGTTCAAACAGAGTAAAAGTACTATAGACAAACATGTTATTCTAATGAGTCACAAAATGTCGCAGGAATGAGACAGAGATAAGACTTTGTCCACACACACACTCTCTCTCCATACAGAGCTCCCTTCCACTAATGCAAGTGTTTTCTCATACTAACAAAGCTGGCTCCCTCGGGATACATGCACAAGGTTTACATGGCTGACTCCGGAGTGCAGCTGGAGATTAAACTTATCGTCGGCCGAGCCTTAGCACATCATTACATGGCTGAATCCCTGCTCCTTTGGAAACATGAGAAAGCCAGATTATTTCCAGGTTTGCCTATTTATAGATAAGCGAATTTAAGCAGCAGAGAGATCGGGGTCAAAGTGCACATACTTGCTCGCAGTCTGGAATTCCAACATAATTTTTTCCATTACCCAGAGTGCAGAAGGAGGGGCTTCTGTTGGTCAGTGTGTAGAACCTCTTTATCAGCCGTGGACACACACAGACAGACACACACACACACACACACACACACACACACACACACACACGCACACACTGAAATTTCATTACCCTCCTTATGTTCCCCCTGTGGGATATCCTGCCTACAACTAACAGTGTAGTATTTACAGACCCTCATGGAACACATTACCTGTGTTGTTATCTTTGTGCACACAGACCGCCACACATATTTGTCCTGTTATATTTAGGACCATTTCCACTTGTGCTGCCTTCAAGATTAGCAGGAAGATTAGTGTTGGAGGTATACGAGCCTCAGCAGACTGAAGGCAGCTGGGATACAGCTGCATGGGAACTGATGGTTTAACTTAAATATAATTTTGACGGAATAGGATGTAATTTCAGGAAATAGGCTTATTCCCTTTCTTACGTAGGGTTAGATCAAGAGATTGATTATTGTTTTTGTGCAATACATGAAAGCTATAGAGAAAGAAAATGTTCATGTTGTCCAGCATTATACTTGGAAGCTGCTTGAAACAGATGGCGTGGCTATGTTTATAGGAAAAACCTTTCTTATTAAACATTATAAACTTTCAGCACACAACCACAACTTTTAAGATTGCGAAGCTTCAAAACGGCAGTTCACAAACCAATGACATCACAGTGGGTTGTTACTTGGGCATGTGTCTGGGACACAAAATCCGTAATGACTCAAAGAGAGGGTGTGTCAAAATATTGAAATATAAAACTGCCAATGAGTTTTAGGGTTGTTGACGCTTCTAACACATGACAGATGCAAAAAAAACCCTAATATCTCTGGGTGAAAACGCGTAGCCTCACGGCACCGACGAAAATGTCGAAAAGAGTTTGTGGTGATAAGAGTGTTCGATGTGCTGTAAATAAAATCACGTGATTAATACGTTAGTTCCTGCTTCTGTCTGCTGCTCCACCTCTCACCTGAAAAATGCTGAGGATTAGGATTGTGAACACAGTCTGTGCAGAAAACCTCCTGCTGCGTTGTGTATGGGTGAAAGGAAAACTGCGGATAAAGTCTGGAGACTTGTGTTCAGGTCATGTCTGAGAACGGTGTGTCAATCGATCATAACTACTCCTTTACCCAACTGTGTCGACATTTCATGACAAACAAATCATGGTTTGCAGTCAGTTTGAGACGGATCAGCAAGCTTATTAGCTCAGAGACACTTTCTACCTGTTCAATAAAGCTCATCGTTGAATGAAATGATGTGCAATACAGAGAAGAAAGCTTTCAGAAGCAAACATTTTGAGACACAGAGGAATTTCACTGTGCTTCTGTCTGGTATATATATATCCCAAAATGTCCACCCTATGTTGCTGAGCTTGTGGCGATACGCTAACTTAATTTTCCTCCCCTCACTCCTCTGTTTCCCTCATCCTCCATCTCTCCTTCCTCTGCCTATTAAGGACAATGCTAACGTTACATTTTTTCAACTAACATATATATCTTTATACTTTCAGCCTCCTCCTGCACAAATAACTATTAACTCTGAGTCATCCAAATGCAGCATTTCTTACTGTGAGTATATATCGCGACAAAACGTTCACTTCATGATAAACATAAGTCAGTCAGACTGAGAATGTTCCAGCACTCCTCACAATGTTTACACTATTTCCTGTGACAGACAGTGGTAAGAACAGTCTGCTAAAGAGGTATTATGTAGTTTGGATTGTTCTCAAGGTTGGTCTGACCTGTTTTTTAATTAAAACTCTGTATGTGTACACACACTAAATGACACACACAATCGCACTGGCCCCGATATACTCCCTGTGAATGTTATCATTATCCCCGTCATGTGTCTGAACGACTGGTTATGGATACGCAGAGGCATATCTTGTTCACACATGCAGAACATGGTGAGACATGACATAAATGAACATTTGCTCCCGCACAACACAATCAGGACAAAAGAATCACAAACTTTCACTCTCTCCTCACACACACACTGTGAGCCCTCTTGTTTTGGCGATAATCTCTCAGCTCTTTTGGAAACTCTTAGTGGCCACAGCCCTCATCTTCTTTATCAGTAGTGGTCACACACACACACACACACACACACACACACACACACACACACACACACACACACACACACACACACACACACAGACCTGATACTGTTAACGTAATAGCTGCATGAGCCATACGTCATTTGAGTCGTACCACATTCCCTCCTCTCGTCTCTACACAGCTGGACGCTCACTGAATGTGTTGAAATCCAGTACAATTCACACAAAATACAATTTCACAGCATTTATGATGGCATGTGTTATTTGGCTGACTCAATCAAGTTCATTTTAACTTTGGTTCCTTTACCTCATCGATCATTTTAAGAACAGGAGCTCATTATCCAGTGTGTCATATGCCTGCTCTGAACCGTTGACCTCATGCCACCTTTAACCTTAGTGGGCTATTTATGGTCCCAGGCTCCCTCAAAAACCATCAGGGGAGATCACATCATGCTGTGGGAAAAGCACGTCTGTAATTAATACATGTTGATCTGAGAATGATGGGGAGAGGTCATGCTGTGTTTCTACCAGATGTTGGGGATCAGAAGCTAAAAGGTAACACACCACACATCATTTTTCTCCCTAACAATACGCACTACAACTACAATTGTCAGCTAAAGGCTAATTCTACAGATGTTTTTTTACAGCAAAATCCATTTGATTTCTGCTTTCTGTTATCTTCAGCCTAAGCTTGCACGCAACAGTCAATTCTCAGATGAGGTTAGTTCAGTTATTAGCCTCCTTGTGTCAGTTGCTGGATAAACAAGAGGTTGTCAACAAACAGGTTTTGTGATGCCAGGAAAAGGGTTAAAATATAATCTATTCTCATTCACAATAATCCATTACACATGGGCTTTGGTTGTGTCTCTGCAGCACCCTGGGGGAAAAACCAGTCATGCACTCTGATTTAGTTTCCAGTCTGTTAATATGAAAATTTCCAACATCTTCCTGCCAAAACCTAAAGAGGAAGTCTTTATATCAAAGAGTGCGTGTCCACCTTTGGCGAAGAGCGTCTAGATCTATGCAAAGATCTCATGCACGCAATGGAAAGTGGCAATTATGGTCTAAGTTCTGTAGCACAACATGTCAGGAAATGTGAGTCAGGTCAGGAAGATCTCAGCTGCCTGCCATCGCTGCTGCTTGAGAACAGTTACATAGATTAGAGAGACAGCTATCTGCTGTGAAGTATCCACCAGATGGCTGAGCTTCTTGTCAAGGCAGATATGAGCATATGATAAGGACAAAGTTTCCGTAACATACATACTACAAAAAGAAAAACACCATTTTGTTTTAAACCCTTTTAATCATGAATGCAATCGAGAAAACTATTACTTTTAAAAATTGTTAGCAAGAAATTATTAGCAGCCATTTAGGAAAGAGGTGTCATTATAGAACAAGTACTAAACACATTATTATTAAAGTATTCCATTAAGCCATGATGGTATGACACACACACAATTATTTCCTTTAATTATTTGCACCTACACTTTTCCTGCTGTGACTGTGTCAAGCATCTGCTGTGAAAAGGAATGTGTCATCACTCTGTTGACACTAAACTATGGTTTGGTCTTTAGCTTGTTACAAGACTGAGCCATGCATATCCTCAGGGAACACTCTGGTGGCTCAAAGGTCTATGTACGGATTAAAGATGCATTAAACATCACTTTTTAATGTCAGCAAGGATTCAAATTACTCAGCAAATCAGCCTGTAAATTAATTTGTAGAACTGTTGAGCCCACAATTGATCAGAATCTCAGGCTACTGTGTATTTCCCTCCAACAAAACCCACTCTGGTTTGTTCCTTTGCTCAGAACCTACCCTCTCAATTTTATATGACCTGCCTGGTGTGAATAGGCTTATAAATGATCTCGCAAATTAAAAAGTTATGGTATATCAGCATTATCATGTTTTTATTATGAACATGAAAACACGGAGCCCTATCTTACAATGTGTGCAAATAGGCACCAACATGTCTTTGCTAGTTTCAGACTGACAGTTTTTTCCCACATTGTTTTAAAAAGCAACTGCACCTGCACCCATCTGAGCACCAATGGACATGTTGTTGTTAAAGTCAGGTGCGGTCAGGCACATTGTTTGTGCATCGCTACCTTGAGGCAGTGGCAAACTATTTTACCTTTGACCAACAAAAACCTGGTGTTATGTCAGTGGCATATTAACAAGATGTTAATAATAGGTGTGCACTCTCTGCCTCCTCCCATGCCTGCTGCAAGGGGATATCTGTGTCATCTACAAGCTTTTTTAAATCTTAATACCTGGTAAATCTGCCATTATACCTAGCAATCAACAAACGAGCATGCTCACCAGGCTTTTAAACGGTCTGGGCGTTGGTACTTTGACTGTTTTTTTGCATGTTACACAAGGGCAGGAACTCTTTTGAATCACGCATCTGATAATTTTTTCCAGCAACTAAACCAATGAGAGTCCCTTGGACACACCCTAAATTCACTTGCCCAAATACTAGATTTTAAAAAAATTACCTCTTTGCCCTCTAGTGGTCAAAAATATCTCACTGCAGCTTTAAAGCAGATTTAAAATCTCTAACTTTCTTTATGTGATGTTCATCCACATGTTCTGTATTAATCCATATGTATGTTTGTGCGACAGTCTTTACTTTTGAGCCTGTTTTTTAATGTTTGTGTTCATTGTTTTTCCTCAATGTCCAACCTTAAAAGATCAACAGTGTGGATAATGGATGGATAGATGTCTTTTGTTTATGAAATAATTGAAAGGGTTTTCATTAACATCACTGGCCATTGGTCAAAGGGCAGGGTACACCTTGGACAGGTCACCAGCATATCACAGGGCCAGGACAAACACTCATATTCACACCTAACCCCAATCTGCATGTCTTTGGAATCTTTGGAATGTAGGTGAAGACCTACACAGACAAGGCGGAAAACATGCAAACTCCACACAGAAAAACATTGGCTGAGCCTGGATCCGAACTGGGACCCTTCTCACTGTGCTGCCAGAACAAAAGACTGTTACTTGATTTTAAAAGAAACTCAAAATGTAACAAGAATGGCACTCAGTAGAGTACCTCCACCAAGGCCAACCATTATCTATTTCTGATAGTAGAAAAAGAAAAGAGAAGAGGAAGTACCTAACCTCAATGGTTTATTTGTCATAAAACATAGTTATAGAAAGTGTAACGAGTTGGTAATCCTGGCCTTTTTGTCAAAGCTACGCCCCGAAACACATGTATATGCACTGCTTTTGAACCACTAGAAGATACCTTTTTAACTTCTGACAATCATCTCTGCTTCAGCGACGTATGTCTCTCTTGTCTCTCTCACTTGTGCAGTAAAGCACGGCTTTCATTCAAAATTAAATTGTATTTATTGATGGCTATCAGGATGTGAGGAGGATCTCAACAAATAAGATAAAAGATGTTTCAGAGACTATTTAAATTACACAACTTTTATCGTAATGTTGGTCATTTGTAAAAACAGTCTTGTTTTATCTATTTTTATTGTATATTGTAAAGTATTTCTATATAATCTTATTCTTTGTAGATTCTGTTCTTATTACAATTTTCCCCATGCACTGTTACTTCCTTGTGCTGCTGTGTCAATTTTTTATTTCCTCCATAGAGAATCAATAAAGGTCATCTTAAATCTTATCTTATCTTATCTTATCTTATCACCCCTTCATTTAATCTGTGTCAGTACCAAAATGAAATGTGTTCCTACCAGGCCCCATACCTCAGTTAAGTTAATGCTTAATTCTCAAGCATTGGACGTCTCATTGCTTGCTTTGAAAAACAGTTTGTCACTAATGCGCGATGAATCCAGGGATATGTTTGACCAGAAAGGACCCACCAATTGGAGCCGTTGTTTATCTGGGATGGAAGGATGCATTTGCAAGATGCATTTGAAGGAGCCTCCAGGACTCTAGAGTCCTGCCATTGTGACGCAGTCTTCAAATGCAGCCTTCGAAGGATGCAGCCCCAGAATTAACATACAGTTCTTATCTTAATTTACCAATCTAACCTTTCATATCCGTCAGTACTAACATGTACTGGGTTCCGATTATGGCCCATTGATTCACCAAGTTTGGTGAAAATCGGTTTAATAGTTCTTGCATCATCCTATTAACAAAAAAGTCAACACACAAACAAACAGAGAAACACACACGGGTGAAAACATAACTTCCTTGGTGGAGGTAATTGAGGTGATAGTAAACTCAGGTGAATACACTGTAATTGTGAAGAAGCCCAGTCGTGTCCTATAATGGACTTCTCTGCATTGGAGGCAGAGCCCACTGTGTTTTTGCTGTGGCTTTATTTATTGATGTCTATCAATAAGATAAAGTGTTTGAATTACAATAAAATCACACAACTTTTACCCTTATTTTGCACATTTATATACGATATCGCTTTTTTCATTGTACAATATTTTATCTATTTTGTTCTAGAGTCTGTTTCTATTATTAATTGATTTTCTCACTACATTTTCCCCCTTGTGCTGCTGTGTCAATTTTGAATTCCCTCTACCGAGGATCAATAAAGGTACATTTGATCTAATCTAATCCTATCTTATCTTTACTTATCTTATGTGATCCTCTAATCTTATCACATCTTATCTTATCCTTAACCCGATCATTTAATTTGATCTAATCTAATCCTATTTTAGCATATCTTATCTTATCTTAACACGATCATTTTATCTTATCTTATCTTATCTTACCAACCCTTCATCTGATCTGCACGAACATGTATTGGGTTCCTACCACATCCCTCCAGTTTCCCAGTTTGGTGGAGATCGGTTTGGTAGATCTTGGATCATCCTGTTAACAAATAAACCAGCACACAAAGAGACACGGGTGTAAACATGGTGGAGGTAGTGACCGTGACCGTCAGTACAGGTGAAGAAGACGCACTCACAGAGGGGCAGCCCCGGTCCTGTCCGATAATGGACGCTTTGGCGCGGGATGCAGAGCCCGCGGTGTTTTACGGTGCGCTGGCCCTTTAAGACAGCCCCGTGTTTCCATTGGCGCGCTGACGTCAGAGCGGTGGCCCCACAGTGGAGCTGACAGCGTCCTGCAGCAGGAGCGACTCTTCCACACCGAGAGGACCCACGGAGCCCACACGCTGTGGATTAATACGGAAACTTTCACGATGGCGCTCCACGGGAAAAAGTAGCCCGAGCAGCAGCAGCATCACGCTCCCGGCCGCCAACAGACCCTCCGCCGCTCCGCTCCTCCCGGTACATGCACCGCTGAGAAAAAATATGCTCCAGCCGAGCCGCCTCTACCCCGGCTCCAGTCCCGCGTTCACACCGCTGTGAGCAGATTTCCCTGAGACACTCGCTCCTGGCTCTGCTCGGTGTTTTTGTTGTGTTCTGGGTGTTGTTGCGTCTTCGCCTCCAAAGTCCGCCGCACGAGTCCCAGCGCCGCCGGCCACAGAGAACCATGGCAGGGAAGCTGACAGCAGCGCAGGGCACAGGGATACTGCTGGTGACAGCCAACGTTGGATCCCTGTTCGAGGATGTGAGTTTCTCCACTCAACACTGTGTCTGCTTGTCACGCTATGAAAGTAACGTAAACAACGTCTCAGCTGGTCACGACTCGTGTGTGTGTGTGTGTGTGTGTGTGTGTGTGTGTGTCTGTCTGTGTGTGTGTGTGTGCGCGCGCGCGTGTGTGTAGCCTAACCTATAAACACCTCCACTCTCACGCGTCGCACACATGGGGCCCTCTCACAACCATAAAGACACATGGTGTGTGTGTGTACGTCTGTGTGTTGTGTGTTCTGCACATGTAGTGACCCACATTTCCACGCCTCCTGTGTTTTGAATGACAGTGTAAAGAGGTGAGATGCTGATCACAGTCATGTTAAATGCTTATTACCCAACCTGCAACTGGAGGTAAACACAGATGCAGCAGCAGTTCACCCCTGCAGAGCAACACCCACCCGTTAAGGCTGGTGTGAATCCAGGCAGCTAAAAACCGAACTGTGGGACGAGTTCACTGTTATTGATGATCGCTCGCCTTGTAGTAATATCCAAAAAACAAGCTGTGATGCAATTCAGACTACAGTGTGACCTCTTTACACCTTTTTGAGTTTTTCTTGCATTCACGTCAGGTCTTCCCTGCAGTATGTTAAAGGACAGGAGAGTGTTTCCGAAATTAGACAGCTATGTAAACTAGAATGTCACTCAGTAGGGCGCATACCACCACCAAGGCCCAACAGTCCCCTTGAATTCAAAATTTCACGGAAAGTGGTTGACTAGGTTTTACGTAACTCGGCTAACAGACAGTAACAGAATGATAACCTCCTTGGCGGAGGTACCAACACTTGTACCAGTTGAGATTGTTTCCTACCTAACGTCTATTTGCATTATCATGGGAACAGGCAGCATTCAGATATTCACCCCAGATAAAACAATTCACTTGTTCGGCTGAAGAAAGCAAACACATCATGCTCAGTTGTAAAAATAGGTGTGTCACACCTCTCGAGAAGTTTCTGTGACGGCTTGTGAATAGTACCTGTGGCTGTTATCATGTATTGCAGATTGGCACCTAGTGCCACTAAATTATAGTGGAAAGTGTAACTGTTCCAATGAAATGGTTCAGGCTCAAACACTGTGTGACAGTTTCAGTGTTGTGTCAATAGAGAGTCCCCCCTCTTCCTCCCTCCTCTCACCCGGGTGAAGTGCGGATCTAAACATGAGGGAAGAGCAGTCTCCCGTGCTGGAGTAAGCCTATAAATAGCCTCTTTCTTAAAAGTGCCACACTATGGGTGTTCTGTGGAGCTTTTTTTCCCCTCCACCAGACTTCTACCAGCCTGAGCCAAAATGCACATAAGAGCATGTTTCCCTCTGCGAGTGGGTGTGTTGGTCATATTTGAGGCTATCTTTAGTCGGCAGTGTGTCGGCACCCCTTATGATGCATGCATGAGTTGAATGAAGTCTTTGTGTACTGCTGTTAATGCAGATTCCACTATTAGGTCTGCTATCAATGAGAAGATCGTGTTTCGGCAGCACATGGCCTGAACCAGATCCTGTAAAATACAACATGATACGCAGCAGGCGCTCAAACGATGGAGGTATATTTCCACATCATCTCATAGTTTCATTCCGACATGGAAGATGTAAAACTTTCCTTCCTCCAACTCAAATGACATGGCTGCATGGTTCTATGTGAACACTTTTGAATGCCCAAATAGCATATTCATTAGTTTACAAATGAAAACAAATGAATTTGTGAATAATAAAACACGCCCTAGGTCAATTCACTAGGAAGTGCTTTGCTGTTACAGCTCTACTTGGTCTATACATTCGATCTCTGTCTGTAGCTTGTACGATAACATGGAATATCGAGGGGTTTTCTTGACTCGGCTACTTCACCTACTTCATCTTCAATTATTAGGAAGTGAGTAATTGTGGGACTCTGATATTCCTTCATATCTATAGTATTTGACATTGGTTTTGAAATTTCATGTTGAAACAAATAAATACACTCATTCTTGTCGGTTTAGTCTTAAATTATATTCATTGTGATCATTTAAAGGTTTTAAAAAGTCTTACATTTGTATTATCTTGTTGAAACCTGCTGTAGCCCTGCTTAGGATAAATGCTGCCGTATAATTGACAACACTGAATCAGCCTCATCAATGTCTGCCACTGATGCTCTGCAGTTTAGCATCGAACGTTACTGTAATTAACAACTGTCGCAGCAGAGCATGCTGCTGAGCTAAAGTTAAGCTGCTTTCAGACCTGAACCAAACTCCTCCGGAAATTCTCCGGAGGGGCTGGATGTGTAAATACAAATGTGTGAGTGTGAGCCTCCGAACTTTCTGCGGAGATTCTCCAGTCAGCCCCCTAGAAAAAAGTCCACAGCAAGTGAGAATGGAGAGGATGTGAGAACACAGCAGGAGGTCCTCTGCAGGATTCACTGCGAGCGAGCAGGGGGGTTGATGACATTTCTAACACACAACAAAAAAAACTAAAACAACCCCACAAAGAAAACAAATTTCGCAAGAGGAAATAGCTGAACTACACATAACATACAATAAGGTTGACAAGGCCAGACCCTGGTTTTGATGTGCGAAAGGCAAACTCCGGAGAAAGTCTGGACCCAATGACCCGAGTTCATGCCTGAAACCGGCTTAACATGATCTCACTTCCTTTATTTGAACTTGAGATGTCTCCAGCATGTAGAAACTGCTGAAATTCCATACAGGAAGCATCATACTAGAGTCATTCCCTGTCAAATCATCACACTTTCAGGCTGCGCTCTCACAGATATTCATGAAATTTTAACGCTTATTTTGTCACATGAGAAATCCATGTAACCAAAATGTTATGTGGTTCGGGTTGAAATGAGGGGAGATATGCTTCTCAAAGCACTTTCCAAGCTCTATATTTATCTTAACAGTACACAAAATAATAAATAATAAATAACAGAATTATGAGTGATTATAGCAGTTCAGGTTGAATTGCAAAAGAAAAATATTCTCCAAAGTTAAATTATAATGTCATCGAGAACTCCAAAAAGTTTGGTCTTTGGTTTGTGAGTCATCATAAGTAGCATCACATCAATAATTAGTTAAATTAATCCTTGCTGTTAAAAGTCATAATTTCGAGCTAAAGTTTCAACAGTTTTAATCATTCTGACTGACAATATTTTTATAATATAAACATTAACGTAGGGCTGTCCTCCAAGATGCTGTCTTACTATTTAATGTCCATGTTTTCCTTTATTATTTTAAACACTCAAAGTATTTGGGTTTCTGTCCTCATGCTGTTACTAATTCATATGGAGAGTAATAGCTGTTTGTGCGAGGCACTCATGTGGCCTGTGCCCAGGGAATAAACTCCTTGATGTTGATGACAGGTATTCGGTCTCGGTCAGCCTCGTTTTGTCTTTTAGGACATTTGAATTTTCTCATGTCTCCCCTTCTCACATTTTTGTTTTGAAGAACATCTAAAGCACAAGATTAACAATCCTCTTCAAGCTCAAGTCTTTTTCCACTGTTGGCGCTGTGAGTCATCCTCACTGAATCTAATTATGACGGCAAACAATAGTTTCTCCTGTGTTTAAAGCGACCTTCCAGAGTTAAGATTAGTTATTTGCTTTTTGGTGAGTCTGACGCACCTCACCTCACCACCCCACCCTCCAGCTGTCAGCTAGATTGTGTATTTACTCCTTTACTTTTGCAATAAGCTAACCGCTCAGTTTTGAAGGCTAACCTGATTAAACAGAGCAACAAGCAGCCACTCAGATATAATAATAATAATAATAATAATAATAATAATAATAATAATAATAATAATAATAATAATAACTAGCACTTATTTACTTAAACAAGGTTCCAAAGTGCTTCACAAAATCCATGGCAAAAATGAATGAATAGAAATAAAAGGTATTCAATTCAGTGCCAAATCACACCATATTAAGGTCGAGACCTTATATTTGATAGAGAAACCCAAAAGTTCCACAATGAGCAAGCACTTTGTTGACTGTGGGGCAGTCTCATACATGTGAATCACACTACTACGATATAAACAGTTTTTTTCTGGTTCTAATGTGTTTGTTTCCATTCATTTGTGTCCTCATGTTGGACGATGAGCCTGCTATAATAGACATTATACAGTATCTTGACTCTCCAGGATTTGTTTGACGATCTGTTCCCAACCTGATGACATTGTAGGGCAACCTATGGGTCCTGATCCAAAGTAATGGAAGGGATTAATACGATTTTATTGATACCTGTGCCCTTATTGATTCTTTTAATCGGTTCGATTCTGACTCCCTTAATGGTTCCTTATTCATTTTCTGTGCTGACAAAAGCAGGCCTACACAGTCTGAACACACAGTGCAGAAACAGAGATGGAAAATGGGATGTGAGTCTGGTGCACCACAGCTCCAGTGTTAAGCTGCTGTTTTTATTTACAGCGTTTCTCAAAGGTAGAGAATTTATTTGTGGTTTCTTTTTGGTGGTGGGTGGTGCAGTGTGTGAGACAGCAGAGAGGGGAGAATTTAACCCAGTTTGTTTTTCCGTAGCTACAATTTACAGATGTTCCACTAAATGTCTCTCCTGCAGATTATCAGTAGACGATACAATTTACCAATGTTCCATAAATGCCTCACATGCAGGCTAACCTTGCAATGTGGCTACATACAGCCTCAAGTCCCCCATTTAGTTTCTGCTGTTTGCAACCCAAACAGGTGTGTGGCACAAAAACTAGTTTGAAAAGAGGCTTTCAGATGTATCTCAAGTGAAGCAGTGGGATTTTATCTACCCAGGTGGGCCTTCTCTTCTCTAGCCAGGGTGCCTGCGAAATGGCGATTTAGGTGTTCTTAGTCAAAGAAAATCTGTCCGTGTGGTGCTAATCTTGATATAACATACAGGATATTTACCCTCAGTAACCAATGTGATGCTCTGATGGGAAGCAGTGGCACTGGTATGTAGTGTGTCATACGTATGCAGGCATTACGGGAATTAAACCTGTGTTGAGTAGAATGATGTTTCTTCCTACTAGATTTTCTTTCCTCACTTGTAAATTGAACAGATATTACAAACAGCACTGATGTTGTCTGTCTTTGAGAGTGTGCAAATTAGATGATTATTTGCTGCACCAAGCAAGTTGCACCACCCTGAGGAGGCAGCAGATGATGACTTGAGCCGACAATCACAGTTGATGGGCTGGAAACTCCTGTCTGTAGTAGGCGTGCATGTTCACATCAAACATGTTGTGAGAGTGTTGTCCTTTTAGTACTGGTTTGTTTAAACAGATGGACAGGGCGCGGGCTGGTCTTGTGTGTCACTGATAACCTCAATGTGGTGCCCTAGGCGCAGGTTTTGTTTTGAGGTATAGGAATGGTGATTTACCGGTTAATGTAGTCCACTGTACCAGTTACAGTAAGCTACTGTCTAGTTTTCATGTACATTACAGACAAATCTATACAAATATATCCATCATGCTTCACTTAAGTTGCAGGGACCTGAACTAAGTTCTGTTTACAGGCCAACGGGTCGCTCGCGGTTTAAACCCACTGCAAAATCAACACAAAAGTTTTCCACTTAGACTCAGTTCAGAGAAAACAAACTGTAAGGTGTGACACTACTGCCCTTGTCTGTTATGTGATCTTTGGCAGGAACTGGGTCTGACTCATTGGCAGTAATTGAGAGATCATTTTATGACTTTCCAGAGAACTTGGTTGCATTAAAGCTAAATGATTAAAATCAAACAAACAGAGGCCAACGATCCAGTTCACTTATAGAGTTGAGGATGTGAGGTAATGTGTTGCTCTGCTTTCTCTCCCCTGTTCATGTTACCCTGATGCTGGTTCCTGCCGTCTCCTTGGGTGCAGTAAACACTGGTCACTTGCTGTGGTTTTCATTTGATTACAACCACTCACCTCATGATTACTCACACGTCTTGTTCGCCAAGTCAAGATGACCATGTTGTGATGCAATGGATTACTATAGCTGCCTCAGACATACACTGAAGGCCAGATATTTCCCTCAAATTATCCAGAGGGTCTGTGTGTGAGAACACAAATGTCAGGCTTCATCCATACTACTACAGAATGTTCCATTTCAAAGGAAAAAGATCTCTGTCCACACAAGCATGTTAGCTCAGTTTGAATCCCCATCCATTGCAACTAGGGCTGCAATGATTCTCCAAATCCATGTTCAGTTCGGACCTCGGTTGTAGAGCCACAGTTCGGCTCATACCTTCTTTTCTTTTTTTTGGGGGGGGGGGGGGGGGTGCAGTGAGGGTGTAAGAAAAGTAGGGGTCTTTCTGGGTTTTATTAAAACACCAACATTTGGGAGAGAAAAGAGAAGAACATGTTGAACTTGACTTCACATAAAACTACTTCAACAAAAATAAATAGCCCAACATAGTTTAGTTCAATCCAGTTTAAATGATGAAAAAAATTATCCGTATCTGGGTTTTTCTGCGGATCAACCAACAACTCACGGTAATCTGTGTCTAAACTTCTCCATTTTTAGGCCTCTAAAAGTGTGGATGCCAGGCGCATCCGTAACCAAGTTAATGGGCTTTCAGACGGAAACGTATTAGTGTGGATGTAGCCTCAGAGTCAGTTACTCCGGACATTTTGCGTAACCTTTCCTGTCAGCCCCCTTGTAAAATGTTAGAGTAAGGCCATGTGAGAATACAGCAGGGCATTTTCCAGAAAATTCCCAGTAAGCTTGTGGTGGGCGCGTGAATGACACGCGAGGGATGCAAGATGAATGAAAAAGATGCCAGACGCAGACGTCAACTTGAAAAGACAACAGAGATTATCGAGTTATCAATGATTAAGGCCAATGTTGGTGTCAATGTGCTTCAAACACAAATATGTGATATTTTTTTTTGCATCTGAATTTATACTCTTGCACGCTCTACCTAGGTGCCACCCCTGGCCTGACTTTTCCGTGTCTGACAATCTCTTGACAATCTGCTGCCTTCTGCAGATGTGAAAGGCAAACTCCGGACCCAATTTCCGACACTTTTCCCAGAGTTCTTAAAACAGCTTATGTGAACATCTTGTGGGTTTGGTCTTCCTACTTATTTTTTCATCATTTCCGTTGCTCCTTGTGTTTCTCCCTCTCCAGTCCACTGACAGTTCATTAGCTCTGCCTGTCGCAGCCCGTACCCTACTGGGTGGGCACAACCCTAAAGATAGAACGGAGCAGGAACAAATAGGAGTGTTTCCTCAAACCTGGAAGCTATGCACACTGCATACACTGCTCCCAGGTATTTTGTTATCGCTGATTATCATACAGCGTGTGATTTGGTGGTGAAATGTTGAAGAGGTCTTTGTTGTTACCAGTCTTATCTCTGCATCTCATGCAGAGATAAGCAGTCTATGCATCCAGAGATATGCATCTCAAGAGCAGTGAGGTTAAAATGTATTTTCCCTGTAAACACATGAGGATGTTACTGCAGGCAGCATAGACCCTGGAAACTATATTTAGCTTTTAGTCACATGGTTGATGGTAGTGAAATCCCTAACTGAATAATGTAATTGAGCATCGAGGGTGTGTATTTATAGTGTTGACAATAGGAGTGCAAATGTGTGATCTCACAACTGATGTTAAGAGGCTGAAACAGGAAGCACACAATGTGAGCGTGGTTTAATCCTTAATACCAAGTCCTTATCGTGTGTCCACCTCCTTGGGTTTTAGCTCAGGTTTTATGGGGAGTTCGAGCAGCAGAGGCTGTGACCAAGTGCTCCTTCTGACAGCTTGATTTTGTGTTTCTTCCTCTGCCAAAGTCTGTCCCAGTGCGTTGCTGCAGGAGTGGAAAAGTTTATGAAAGAAAGATCAGATGATGCTATTTTGGTGCTCTCCCTGCTCTGCCCTCCTCCATCCTGTCATAACATGGAATTGTAAATTCAAAAGGAAAAGATGTTGGAAAGAGCTGAAACATTTTTCTCATCAGCATGTAGCGTCTTACCAAGGCAAATATACATCCAGTTAACATGTAACATCCATGTAATCAACTAACAGTATCTGGTGGTATTTGCAATATCTTGAAATCGTTAACAATATTTAGCTTGTACATTCCAACATGGATTCTCATTCTGTTATAACCAAACCTTCTTTCTTATTTCCTCAATATATAATTTAAATGAAACATCCTTATCATTGTCTATGATAAGAAAATTTACTGCAGAATTTTTCACAGTAAACCTTGTGTCACACTTTGTTTTGGATTAACAATGTGTGACAAACCATTTTGACCTTCTATGTTAATAAGAATATTAGAATATAACATCACACAAGAAAAATATCTATGTATTGACATGGTTAATATTATTCTTTGAATGATGAAATCTTTAAGGAAAGCCCTGCAGCTGTAGTCTCTACTCTGCACACTCAGGCCTCCCACAAACACTGCAGCTTGTCACCAGGGGTGAAAGTTGAGGGCTCTCCAGGATAATATTTGTTCCTGTTTAGTCGAGGTAAGCCCTGTCGCCTGCATCACTCAGCTGGGCTCTGGGTTTTCTTTACTCAGCCTGTGGCTGTCATGGCGGAATGTGTGGCTCACTTACCGACTTGTTACAGTGCGACAAATTATCATAAAATAACGAGTTAATGTGAGGCTATAATACCGCATTAGCTCCTCCAGTTGTATTCAGCTACACCTCATACAAACTGCTCCACAAGAGAGGCCTGGGTCGCAGACAGTTGTCGGTGGTACTCAGTTACCAGTTATTATGCAATCTAAAACAACAGTTCGGCAATGAATGTTGTTTTTCGTTGAAACTGTTTAAGGAGGTGTTGATTGTTTTCGAGCCTGAAGAGGCGTTTCTCTTATTTTGTCCAACCCCATTAATGTAATGAAGTTCAACATGTTTACCTTCATGGCACTAACCCTAACCCTCTTACTCCACTCATCAGTAACTTCTTATTAACTGAAGTGATGTACAATCCTGAGAACATGATGCCAGGTCCAGTGCAGAGAAACCAGGAAGAAATAAAAAGTAGAGCACCACTGATTTATCAGTTGGGAGTAAAAAATTGGCCGATATGAGCCTTTCACGGACATATCAGTATTGGAGTTTAGGTTTGCCAATATAAAAACTCCTATTTTACAGAATTAACATTGCTGAAAAGATGTTTATTTTCGTAATTCATGTGCAATACATTTAGTTGCATTTGTGTTTTCTTTTTATTCATAATAAGGTTTATGGTTAAATTGTAAAATATCAAGCTTCAGTTACATTTCTTTGGCATAAATGTTTGATAATTATATCATAGGAATAATTGCAATCTGTAATATTAATATGTAGTATATATTGGTTGATATTTTGGTATTGGAAATTGTTTACTCCCTTATATCAGTATTGACATTCACCACTAATAGTCCACATCTGTGATGCCTCAAAAACAGATCACAATACTGAGGTTGCCTGTAGTTTTCTGTCTGTGATCGACTATTCATGATGGTACGTCACTTTATCAAAAGCAGGTTCTCTTTGGTCTCTCACTTTACACACATTGCTTCAGGATGTGTGAGGCTGCCTCACGCCAGACAAACCTGAAGTCTGACACGTTGCTGTTTGCATATTATGTCATCAGTTAAAATTAGAGCACATGCACTCACTTCATCTCCTAAGTCATGTCAGGTACATCACCATATCCTCGTACCTCCTGTTTGCGTGTATCATCTTGGTATGTCATGCTCACCAGGCTGTTTTACTGAGCTGTGTCTCCCAGGTGCTGAGTCAGGTCATCATACCCCTGAACAGAAGAGTGTGTTCAGGCCCAAAACCAGCAGAGGTGTAGAGATGATCAGGTTGCTGATGTGGAGAATGGTCTGTCGCTGCGGCTGGTCTGAACTGTGAACGCAAAATGAGCAGTCACTCACTGAACTAGACAGGGGAGTTTCTTTTCGTGGGGGTCGGACAGGGGGAATGACCCATTCACCAACATGTACTGAATCCGCAGACGGGCGTACAATTCAACTCTCTGGAGTCTATAATAACAGGGACTTTACAGTGGGTCGACACAGTCAACCTTTTCCAGATTACAACTCACCCAGGAAGATAAAAAAAATGTGTGCCAGCACGAGGGGCATTGAACATCCTGTCACATCAGTAATTCACGATGCGATTGTTGTGTGTGACTATTTTACTTTGTCTAGTTTAAGCGGCTCCGCAGCGGTAACAAGGCTCCTTCACAAGTTCTCCATCTGTAGGATGTTTCAACGTCTCAGGTATTAGCTCGCTCACCACAAAACCTGCCAGTATGACTTTGTGTCTGTCAGAATGTGGTCGGATGGAAGTTGCTTGTTGGACACCAAACTCTAGCATTTGCTGTAATGATGCTGGAGACTGGACTTGGATTGAATTAGGCCTTAACGTTCTATTTACGTTCTATTAACTATGAAAAGCAAACAGACTGACAAACACTATTTAACTTCGCCTCAGTTTTGTATTTTGTATTCATGGAAACTCATTGGATTTTCCCGTTTAACTCATTAAAATCCATATTAAGAAAACAGGACAATTCGTTTTGTGGACAAAATTAAATGGAAAAGAGCTTTATTTACATTTAAAACTGTTGAGTCAGTCGATTGTGACACAGGTACATGGATCGATAAGAATGGGTGTGCCGACACACAGCAGGGGAAGTTTGAGGTCATACCATGATTATCCAGGGAGGGAAAGCCTGAGATACACGTCCATACCCAACTCACTGATTAGGTCAAGGACAAATCACAAAGCAGATTTCGGTGCCTCATTTTGGTGCCTGAGCTATGTACTGAAATAGTTACCCTGCTTGCCTTAACACAAAAAATCCTTTCTTAGTCGTTTTGTGTTTTTTTTAAAGAGGAAATAGTATAGTTTTTTGTTACTTTTAAGGGACCGGTTGTTTGAGAAGTATCAATTTAGCTCCGGTATCAGAAAAAAACGGAATGATACCCAACCCTAGGGTTCTGGCCCTGAAGGTTCATCAAAGTCACAAGCAAAAGACCAGAGATTTTTAAGAGCTTTAAAGTAATTATTAAGTGTATTATTCGATTGTGTCTGATTTTAAAACTCAGCCAGCTGTACTGGGTTTAATATGGGAGTAAATTAGCTGTAACTGGGCTATTTTAACCCAGTTTTGACATTTCACATGCGTGCGTCAACCCAAAACCGGGTTACTTTGGTAACCTGGTTAAAATCTTTGAGGGCTGATTTGATGGTAACAT
This sequence comes from Verasper variegatus, assembly GCA_026259375.1. Classification (NCBI taxonomy): domain Eukaryota; kingdom Metazoa; phylum Chordata; class Actinopteri; order Pleuronectiformes; family Pleuronectidae; genus Verasper; species Verasper variegatus. The sequence goes on from CM048050.1 coordinate 4,581,339, forward strand.
GTCAGACCCGCAGTGCACCACTGTCCTCCATCTCTACATGCTCAATGCCTGTTGACATTACAGTTGCAACGATTGGCTGATAAACTGATGAGTTTATTGACTGAGAATTGATCAGCAATTAATTTGACAAGTAAATAAGCATTTTAGTTATTTTTTAACCAAAAATAGGAAAAATATATTGATTCCAAGTTCTCTAATGTGAGGATATGATGTTTTTTCTTCATCATACATGATGGTAAACTGAATGTCTTTTGGTTTTGGACTCGCAGTCAGACTAAACAAGGTGTATAAGCTTCGGGTGTGGGGCTTTATTATTAATCTTTGACTATTTTTGGAGCTTAGTATAGACAAAACAATGAATCAATTGATGAATCGATCAATCAACAAAGTAATCTGCAGACTAATCAATAATGAAAATGATTGTGACATGCATAGAGGAGTTACCTGAAGGGGGTTTCCATGTGTCTGTCTCCAGCCAGAAAACACACCTCCATGTCCAGACATGCCCGGCTGCCCAGTCATTCATGCTTTGGGTTTTAGGTATTAGGTGTGAGGTGTGTTCTACTCTGGTGAGATGAGAAAGTAAGAAAGAGGGAGGAAGTAGCTGGTTCTTATTTAACGTCTTTCAGAGGCCATATACGATGTTCCTTTGCTGTTATGTTACATAGTTTTATTACACTGTTCTCAGCATGTATTAACATTATGGTTTCAGTTCACTCAAATCACAACGGAAACACTACACAGCTGTTGTATCTATCTATACAGAGATAGACATTGGTTTTTTTATCTGCTGATGGATATCAACCGCTGCCCCACTACAGATGCTCTGAATTTCTGTTTCAAAGTCAGATATCTTTTAATATCTCTTTCAAAAAAAACTATTGAATGGCAACCTTGTGCTAAGTAACAAAATGTGTTTTTTATTTTGTGGTTTGTTTGTACTGACCCTGTTTAAAAAAATGTTCCCCCCGCCAAGAAGGTTATGTTTTTGCCCCAGTTGGTCGGGTGGTTGGCTTGTTTGGGTTTCAGATGGATTACACAAAAACTACGCAACATATTTCCACACAACTTGGTGGAAGAATGGGACATGGGGCAAAGAACAAACCACTACATTATTGCATGTATCCAGACAAAGGTGTGAATGCAGGAAACCCTTTTCTCTTTATTTCTCATTGCAAAGATTGTGCATTGCAAGGTCATATTTTGACTTTTTCACCAATTTCCTGGGAGAAAATCGAAGGATCTTGATGTAAAAAAGAAAACTGATAGTGTAATTTGAGTGGAACCTCTTCTTGAACTTTCATTTGATTTGATATAGGCACTTTGCATGTAAGGGTCTCTGGTCGAGGATGTTTATGTGGACTTTGTTACGACTAGGACGTTATGTGCTTGGTAAGAACCAAACCAGAGCTTGTTTTTTTTCCCCCTCAAGAACACCTTTATAGTTGACTTGGATAAAATCTTGAAGTTGAGGTTGTTGTATTGTTTGTAGAAAGAGGTTTATGTTATTTCTCTTTTTAACAGTGGGTCATGAAAGCGTAGGTATTTATACCTAGAAATCTCTGCTGAGTTTATGTGCAGTATTTAAGAGTGTGTCAGTGCTGTTTATCAAAGGAATTTGGCTCACAATCTTTTTGTAAACCCAAAGTGTGTGTATGTTTTTAAAGAGCGCGCTTAGCAACAGCCGTCCACTTGTGTTTTCATCTATGATCCACACTTATCATTACAACATGTTACATGCAAGTGAAAATGTCCGTTTTACACCTCTTGCTGTGTTTGTCACACGCTCACATAAGCACATACTTGTGTTTTTTTTCTGTGTCTGCTGGCGAGAGACACAAATTGAATGATAGCAGAAGCGCTCATACCTCTTTTATCTCTACAGAAGCCAAACTTCTCAAATAAAAGAGCCGTGGCTGGCAGCCTGTCCGTGCTGTCACAGAAGCAGAACATCAGCACAGTCTGTCCTCCCTGCTCGGGTCCCCACCACACACCCAGGCACTTCATATCAAAGGCAGCTGCAGGGTTTTTTGTTTTTAAAGAGGGATGCATACACTGTGTTGGTCACAGATATCACATGTCTCTACAGAAGGGGTTAGCTTTTCAGGGAATTGTACTGACTCTTCATCATATCATTACAGGCTCAGCAGTGCCTCGCTTTTAATTCAGTAATTCCGAATTTATATTATCGCGTTAAACAGAGGTCTGGTGAGAAATATATAAATTGAAGTGTGCTTTCTCTTTGTTATACTGTGTTTAAAGCAAACTTGACCTTGGTTGTTTTTAACGAAACCAAAGCCCAAGATTAAAAAGCATGCCTTGTCTTGTCCAGATGATTTTTTCGGGGTCACCTTTTGTTTGAAAAATAACATTTGATTGTGTTGGTAGTGTATCAGCCGCTGCTGTGTAAACTGTCTGAGTGCAATAAAATCAAATCAGAGAGGAGCAGTGAATGGCTGCATGTTGTGCCAACACCAGTGATGAGTAAACTGTGAAGTTGTGTTCATCATACTTGGACTGTTCACTTGTGTCCATTTCTCTGTTTCCAAGTGACTTTACAGTACAATAGGATCAGCTGTCCACACTTTGACCTGAGTTTTAAAGGACTGGAGTTTTAAATACTTTGAAATCAGGTTGCATCATGAACATAGGGAGAAACTTCACAGATATTGTTCTCTATCTTAAACACGTCCACACTACTAGATAGGAAATAACCGCGTATCATACACTACAGGATAATATAGAGATAATTGCTCCAGAGACAGCGATGCACCACCTCATGTGACCTCACAGGGAAGCAGATGTGAACAAAAAGGACAACTTGCTTTAATGTTAATTAAAAAAAGCAGAGGGATAAACAAGTCTGGACGAGAAAATGGTCAGAGACACCCACAACCTCACAGTACTGGGGATGGTGAAATGTCTGTAATCTGACTTTAGGCTCAAGGAAGATGTGTACTTTTTGATTGTAGTTCAAAACTTTGGGTAATGAGTTAATTCTCTTTTTTAAAACATTGAATGAGAAAATCAATACCATTCTAGACCTCTAAGTAAAAATGAAGCTAGAGTCAGAAGAAGTTAAGCCTAGCATAACTGAAATAAAATTTTTAATTTTAATCGTAAAATCCTGCCCATTGGCTAAAAATAAAACAAAACCCCTTGTTGGTCGGTTTTCATATCTCAGGTTTCACTGTGACTGGACAGTTTTAGACCAGCTTTTACACACTTGTTTCCACTGTTATTACTAAGCTAGGTAAACATGCTGCTGGTTGAAGCTTATATTTAATATAAAGGCATGGGAGGGACATCAATCATCTAACTTTGTGTGTGTGTGTGTGTGTGTGTGTGTGTGTGTGTGTGTGTGTGTGTTTGTTTGATGTTGCAGTATAGTGAACCTGAGGCGTAACATTGTCAGTGAGTAAACATGAGAAAAAGCTTTGCCATTAGACATTCATTCATTGTGTAGAAGCCACAGACAGACCACATCCCATCCATCACCTCAGCTTTAGAAATGCCACATGTGTAAATTGCTCCTAACACCCAACTGGTAGTTTGAATGAACTAAAACACATTAGCATCCTTAGAGTCCTCTAGCTGCCACTAGTACTTTAATTGTATGGCTGGCCTTGCATAGACAGCTTACATGAAAGTGCTCACGTATCTAAAGGTCATGTCATGTTTTTCTACAGCTTAAACTTCGGACACTATGTTAAGTCAGCTTTATTCACACGCTTTTGACTGCAGGCTTTCACTAAATAGTCTCCTTATGGCTAGATTATTTGCATATATTGTTGTTGCGATGCTGGTTTATGAATCCTGAGAAAAATGACTCTCCAGCTGGGTTGCACTCCTCCTCTCCTCTCACTCCCTTTATCCCCTGCAGAGACCTCTACACTCACCAGTTCCCTTTATCTGTTTCTCATACACTCCACACAGTCTCAGCAGGACGTGTGATTATTTAACCCTAAGCTTTTGATGGAGAGTGCTCATTGTCTCGGCTCAACATACAGTAGGTGGCTGAATATTTCCCAGTCAAGGCCATTGTTTTTTTTCCATCGTATAGCCCCTGCCTGAGAAACTCCGAGCTGGACTGGCCAAGTCATTAAAAAGAGCCTGGTAGTGACTGTGTTTTTCCTCCAGCCCTCTTTTGGTTTTCCCCCACTGGAGTCAAAGTGTGGGTCAGAGCACCTGGATGGTATTACCACATGTTCATGCTTCTATAAATAACACGTGTGATTTGGTCACGAACATACGTTGGTGGAGAGTTAAAAAGTGTGCTCACGCCAGTATTAGAAGTGTAGCTTCCATCACTCTGCGGCTCACTCAGAGCTGCGGCTGGTTTCTCTCAGCAACTTGACGAGCCATAATGGAAAACTCCCTCCCAATGAACACAAGGATTTGACTGCCTGACACAGCCTGGTCCGCATTTAAGGCTGGCCAAGATGTACGCTGCTAGAGCAATACATCATACACACACTCATCGCTGGTTATCCATCACTACTTGAAATAGCTTGATAGATCCTGTTATATGTCACATGGCACTCCAAAGAGTTTCAGCTTTGCATTCATCATAGTTGAGAGAAACGCATAGTGTGGAATACTGACTTTAGACGTGTACTATACATGTGCAGTACATGGACATATTTGTGTTGTGGCTGTTGCTGTTGAGCTGTTGAGCTGTTGAGCTGTCGGGCTGCAGTATTAAATCTTGTGTTGAAAACTTCCAACTTTATAATTATACATTAATTTGTAAGCTGCTGACTAATAGACAATTTATAGCCCTTATATTAATACATCCTATTATAGACTAATAGACCTGACTTTGGACTTGTCACAATATGAATTGCACAGGTGTCACTATTAACATGAATAATACTCTACAATCTGTAATATTCCAATCTTTAAGTCTTCCAATAAATCATAGCGATTCCGGTATCATGAACAATACCAGGATCCTGAAGCAGCTGAATGGAATTCAGCCATTTTTAACTCTATTATTTCTAATTGTTTTTCCTACTGTTAACATTTAAATAATGTAATGAGTGCTGATGGTAGTAAATATTTTTGGATTAATGGTAATGGAGAACAAGATTGGAATTTCTGAATGAATGAAGTGACATTTGAACATATTTAATATATGTACAAGAGAATATTGTGTGAGTAGTGATCACAGTTCTAAGCTAAAAAGCAGAATCATCTGCAGCTCTTTTGTTGACCATGTTCCTGTCTGGGCTGTGAACAGCTGGGTGGGGGGTTGACCGCTCCCCACTGATTTCCCCTTTGTTTCTGAAATTGTCACTGGGGCTCTGCCAGTTTTCCAGCACGTTTGTGCCTGTGCTATGTGTGTGTGTATTCACATGTGTGTACGTGTGGTCCCTCTCACTGCCTTATCACCCCTGGCCTTTACAGAGGGTTATCAGTCGGTCTTCCACTACTGACAGTAAAGTTTCCACTGTGGACAGCTCAAACAATGCAGACCCTCCCTCGTTTCTCAGCCACGTCTGCCTCTCCCCTGGCTGCTAAATATAGACCTCAGCCACAAGTGTATCTTTGTCTAAGACATCCTATTATTTATTTATGGTGTCGAACGGGAAAAGGTCCCATGGTTTCCCTTGTTCTGAGAACTGTGTGACAGTGAAGTATTGAGAGCCTCACCCAAATTTCCTCTTCCAGTGACAAAGTCTGCAAAGGAGATGATCAATCATGTAGTTATCAAGTATTTATTGTAAAGTTGGGATTTGAGTTCACAAAAAATGCTCTTCCTGGTGCCTTTTGTGGCAAAGTACCCACAGGGACACTAGACATTTTGATTGACAGTCTGTGGATAAAAAAGACACACATACACACACTGACACACACTGACACACACTGACACCTGGTTTGAAGGGTTGCCCTGGCCATTTTCCTGCAGCCTGTCAGCACTCCATCAGACCAGTTGCCGTTTGTCTCCCAGGCTCCATGGGACAGGCCAGTCCACAGCTGAACAGATGGCACTGTCCCTACCGTGCCCGCTTTACAGGTTTTTACTGCCCAAATTTGGCCAGCGAGAGGCTACTTAGAAAGGGATGCTAAAAAAAGACAGTTCTCCACCTGTTAATGAATATAATTTAGCTTTTATAGGTATTTGCTTTCTCTGCATGGCAGATGGAAACCTTGTTAAACTATGTAAATAATACTTTTACATGTATGCTCCTGTCCAAGTCCTGTTAAGTGGTCAGTCGGGTTCCAAGAGATATTCCATCTTTACTGTCGCACCAATGGCGACATTAAAGTGTCGCCAAACAGTGCAAGGCTTTACAAGGTTTGGCATCTGGTCTCTGCTCCTGTTTTGTAAAATGAGCTATAACCTATTGCCTGTGGCACATCTTTATTGTATTTATGTCTAGACATACAGAGAAATGGATTCTAGGAACATTAGAGCTTCAACTCCAACATGATCCACTTAGTAACACTCACCATGGTTCTGAAGTTAACAGAGACACCAGAGAATTAGTAAATAAGCAGACTAGAAAGCAGCATAGCAACTCTACCTGCCACTAGCGTTTCAGCAGGGTAATTGCAGCGTGTCTCACATTCACCAACACAAAACTATGAATGTTCGGCCCCGTGCGTACCGACATCGTAGCTTCGATGCAGAAGCATGAATTGGGCTTTACACCCCTGGCTTAAACTGCTTTCAGTCATACACTTAATTCCGAACATTTTCCTGAAGGTTTCTGGAGTGGCTGTATGTGAGAATGTCAGTCAATTGCTCATGATTCCTGCCAGCCCCCTAGTATAAAGACCGACTGACGCCTTGTGAGAATACAGCAGGAAAATGTTTGGAAAATTCCCAGCAAGTGAGTGGGCGTATTGATGTTATATCTAACACACAACAGACGCAAAAGTGGAAGAATACTAATATCTCAGGATAAACAAGGTGTCCCCAGAAAAATGTCAATTTGGAAAGAGGGCTAGATTTAAGAGCTTTTGCCAGTAAGGGCGACGTTGGTGTTGATGTGCTATAAATCAAAACATGCGATTTCTTCAGAGCAATTAATACGTCATGTCCTGCCTCCTGGAGGCTCTGCCCAGATGCCACCCCCTCACCTGAACGTGCCAGACATTTGTCCGGATACATGGCAACAACAAGCTGTGTTTTTGCTTGGAGGCTGCAGTTCTCATACATGAGAATGACATGAGCATGACATGAGCAGTGGTGTTAGCAGAGAGATTTCAAGCCCCTGTTCCCCGCCATCGTGAATAGCAACATCTCCAGGTCAGGATTAGACCTTTGTTTGTTCACGCATCCCGGTTGCTCAGCTTTTATTACCTAAAACTTTGGCAAACACCAATCCCCATACCCAGCAGACAATTTACCGTGACAAGCTTTTCTTCAGTTTGTTTTACTTTTTAAAGTCTTGATCACATTATATTACAGGATTTACCGAGTACCTCTGAGTTGCCTTTAAACAAGATAGTAAACCTATCTCACTGAAAGTTTCTCTACTGGAAGATTTCAATGTTGAGTAGTGAAAGACTGTAGTTGTGGTGAAAAGTTGCAGTGAATGTTTATTGTTCAGATTTGTTAAGAAGTGTGTTTTCGCTTAAGAAAAACATAGTTAAGTAGATTTAAGTGGATTTAAAGCTGCTGTATGTTTGCAGTCTCAGCTGAAAGTCTAACACATTGGGTGTTGGTCTTGACTGAGGGACCTTTTCTGTTATTTGTGCACACATTCACATGTTTGCACGCAGGTCCATACACAGTGACAGTGTGAGTGTCTTATCTGATTGGCTGCTGGCAGAGGTAAAGTGGTGTGTGAAGGGACACTTAAGAAGATAGGTGGCTGGGGATGCTGGTCTGGGTCTGGCCTTTCCTGTCATTTTTTCTGCTTTCCCCTTCTAAAACAGAAAAACGACACTGAAATGGTTCCAAAATCTGTTTTGTCAAAATAAGCCTGGGCCTTCATCCTGGTGCTTGAAAAGTCTTGACTGTCTTGAAATGTTTATATAATCGTAATGGCGTTCTTATTTAATGTGATGATTATACAGGTGACAGCTTCTGTATAAACAAGTAGCAATTGGGTGTACAGTGACCTTTGCTGCTTCTGGGTTGACTTGCCTCTTTAGCATTCCTAACGGCTAACTGTCCCCTACAGTAAAAATGATGTGCTCCCATCCTAATGGGATTTATAAGAGCTGAGATTGTATGAAAGGAAATCTCTTTGGCGTTGGGTTGTACAGGTTGTAAAGGCACAGCAGATCTCTAAGATATATTCTAATTCTGTAATGGGTTAAGAGAGAGAAGGGTCATTATAGGAATGACCTAAGCCTTCACTTGACACAAGAAAAAGTGTTTCCTACTCCATAAACCTTGAAATATGCATGTTTATTTCCATTTAAAGAAATAACCCTAATCTCCAAGGATCTATCGGAAAATCTAGTTTTAATTTGCAGAGTACATCCGTCTATCCCTTTTTCTTACGCTTATCCAAGACTTGGTCACAGAGGCAGCTGGGCAAGCAGATGTTCCAGACATCCCCCTGCTCAGCCACGCTTTTCTAGCTTCTCCTGGGGGATCCCCAGGCATTCCAAGCCCAGATGGGATATGCTGTCACTCCAGCATGTTCTGGGTATACCCCTGGGTCTCCTCCCAGTAGGGCTTTTGGAGGACACCTACAATGAAAGGGTGCCAAAGAGGCATCCTGATTAGGTGTCCAAATCAACTCAACTAGCTCCTTTCAATGTGAAGGAGCAGTTACTCTTTTTCGAGCCCATGGAATGTCTGAACTCCTCATTATTTGCACTTTGCAGAACACATTTTCTATTACATTTTAATGACATAGATTTACATTACATGTCCTACCAGTGTATACAGTGCATTTCATCCTCGTATCCTTGTTCTGTGAACATGGTAGCACCAGTCTGTTGGTCAATGGTCACAAAATGACTCTGAGCTAGCCAGTCTGCTAGCTTAATTAAGTTGATATTAAATTCATACAATTTATTCAATAGACATGTTTGTACCTTCAACTCAAACTGTGTGTATTTTGTTGAGCAGGTAAAACTCTGAAAGAGGAGGATTAAATATAAGTGACTTCATCCATGTTTTTGCTCAGTTCCCTCCAAAGGTTAATATAGTCAAGATGTCAGATGATTGGACAACAAGGCAAATTTGCTGGCCACAGGTCACAAAACTTTTGATGACGCTTCTAACCCGCAACAGATGCAAAACAAAAAAGAAAACAAATATCTTCCAGGGAAAAAGCAGTGACACACAAGAAGCGGAGACAAAGACGTCATGAGAGTTTGTGGGGATAAGAGTGGACGCCGGTGTCAGGGTCCTGTAAACATGATCAAGTGTTTTCCCAGCCGGAGTTAGCAAGTCGCTTCCTGTCTCTGCCTGCTGCACCTCTGGCCTGATTAATACGGAGGATTTGATGCTGTTTTGAACACTGTGTAGAAAACCTCCCGCTGTTATGTGCATGTGTGAAAGACAGACTCAGGGAAACTCCGTAGCCAATTCTCCGGATTTTACCCATAACTCATGTCTGAAATGGGCTTCAGACTTTGCGTTCACACATGACACCTCCTCCGGAGAAACTGCGGAGGATCTCTGGAGTTCAGTGCATGTCTGAAAGCAGCTTTAAAGGACTGGAAATAATGGCCCTCAGTCTATGTTTGCACTTGGACAGGCCAAGTGTGCGTTTGTTGTGTGTCTTCAAAGCATGTTCAGTTTATCTCTGTGAAAGTGAAGGTGAGTTCATCCACACAGTGTTTTGTATCTATCTGTGACTCAGTGGAGTTTCTTTGCCACTGGGTGTTTGAGTTAGCCTCAATGGTTTGCTTTTTTGTTTGTTGTGTGTCTTTACAAAGGGAGTTTCTGAGTTTGTATAAATTTTGCGTCTGGAACAGCGAGATTACATACGACTTTGTCTCTCAATTCCTGTTTACCCATCTCTCATGGTGACTAGACTACGCTCCTTATCCTGTGTGAGTGTGTTTGTGTGTAGCAGTCGGACTGTGTGCAGTTTCCTAATTTCGTCCTGTCGTATTGTGTGCCTGTATTCTGCTGAAATGTCACCAGAGAGTGACAGGACTGCCCGTGAGACCCGATTAGAACTATCGGATGATGAATGGGAGCCGACTCAAATAAATAGTAATGCGGGTGGTTGCATCTGTAAAACTGACGAGGTGTTTGTTTGTTGTGAGGTTTAAGCCCTACAGACAGCAAGCACACTGCTGCAGATAATTAAAGCCTGAGAACAGTGAATCATATTGAGGATGGGAATAGACTTTCAGCAGATCAGGATTAAGTTCTTGTTCAGTCTGTGTCTGAAGTTGTCTTACCTTTTGTTTAGGTGAGCCCTTACATATGATTGTGAATGTCAGGGTCATTCTCAGGACTACACCCATTTTCTGTATCTCATTTGATCAGTGAATACTCAAATCTCACTTGGGATAAGAATAAATTAAAATGATTGTATTGCTGCTGCTGGCTTCAACAGAGTTCAAAGTTTGCACAGTACAAAACATAGAACATATACTTTTAGACAAAAGAGCCTCACAAAGATTTAGTGTGGACATTTATTACTCATTACAATTTGTGTAGTTGAAGATTTGTTACCTATGGTATCAGCATGGCTCCAGGGGTAGAAGTGTTGGTCTAAATTTGAATAACTTAGGTGAGCCACTGGTCTTTTCCTTTAAGCCATGTCAAGGTTGAATTTTTTTTCCAAGAAATTACTTCACAACTGTTTGGTGAGTGCCATGAAATGTCATAATATAATATAGTGCCCAGAGAACAAACCATTATGAATCTGGTGATCATCAGGTCAAAAACTCTACATCTATGAGACTGGCATATACTTCAGTCCAGTCATTCATGGTCCTCAGATGATAAAACCTATTGAATTGAACATCCAGATATCTTTTATATATAAATTGATTCATTGCCAATAAATTATGTACAGATATTCAAGCTCCCTGGAGTCTGAATCCCAAGGACTTTGGTGATCTGTGACCTTTTATATAGCAGCTATTTAAAATGCTGTAAAGTCTCACAGAGTTGCTAGCATGGTTGTAGATGCTTAGTTTTGCCTTTTTGTGTTACATTAGACCTGAAGTCGGCAAGTTTGGCCACAGGCCACCAGTTGCAGAGCACTGGAGTAGACTATGGCCAATGGCCAAACAACATAGGCACACTTGTGACTTCATTATGCAAAGATTGCTCAACACACCAATGCTATTTCTTTTATGACAGGACACATCTTTACCTAACAGAGTAGGCTTAATATGTCAAACGCCTCTCATGTCTTTCAAGTGACCTAGATAGCCACTGGTGTAGTTCTTTTTACGCTCAAATAAGTTTGGTTGTCACTCTGCCAAATATATAACACACTTAACATGTTCTCTGAAATCTAGGCTAGCCTCTTCACATCCTCAACTGTTGCTGTGTAATGTCAGTTCCAATGAAAACTTCTGAAACTGGATCAAAAATGTGAACTCTTATTGCCAAAACAGGAAAATCATAAAGGGGAATCTTGTATGTCCTGCTCACAAGGACTCTACCAGAGCTCATCTCAAATTAACAGAAAATCATAAAAGTGTTATTTTTACAGAGGCCTTATGTGATCTGCAACTGTTAAGGGGATCTCTCCAGAGTGTAATCAACAGTTTATGTTCTGATGTCTGTGAAAGCAAATGGAAATTTCTTAAAATATCCAGGGAGGAGCCACAGAGTATTTAATACAGTGAAGATGTGAAACTGGAGGAAGAGTTCAGCTCCAATGCAGGGTCATGGAGTCAGGGTCAGTCATTCATCAGCAACCCTGTACTTGACTACTACATGCAGGTTATGGACAAAGTATCACCCATCTTCAACAAGCTTGCTGTATGTCCCATGTCTTTGCCTGGCTCAGGTTTTATCACTGTTTCAGTGTTTTGGAGGTGTTACTCATCCATGGGTCTAGTTGAGGTCTGGGTGATGGGCACAGTGTTGTGGAAACCCTGCACCCTCTCCACTGTTTATTTTGGAAGTCCAGTTTTCTGGCACTCTTTGACGGTCAATGCTGAGGAGAACCATTAAACGCGAGACATATTCTTGATTTGGACATATTTCTCTGTTGGAGGAGCAGGAGAGAGTCTGGTTTGTCCTGTTTTGGGCTTGCCTGATGAACTATGATGTATTCAACCTATTTTTGTGTGACACAGATCTACATAGTTGATCTTTCTGCTCTACATAGTACACTGTGACAGAAAGAATTGTTGCGGGGCTTCTCTGAGACATTTTAATGGGGTCACGGTGGAAATAGCAACTGACCCTTCTGTGCACCCCCCCTCTGTTACTTGCTCTTTTCCCTCCTCCCCTTTTTTCTTTCCATTCTCACTCTCTCTGAAGCACTCCCACAGCAGGAAGAGCACAATTATAGAGATATCGCGCCCATGCTGAAAACGTGATAGCCTGTGAAATGTCTTCGGCGTCACACAGAGACAATGTTTGTCCTGCCCCAGTGCAAACAGGATGCTGTGTGCAGGAGAGCTGTGTGAGATAAGAACGGCAAGACAACAGCAAGGGGGGAAAGACCTAAAAAAAAGTTGCTACCAAGAGGGCAGGGGACAACACGGACAGGGAGAGGAAAAAAATAGCAGGGGGACTGATGATGCACAGCTGATCTGGTGACCCAAAGAGAGACAGAAAAGGAGCAGTAGGACAGTTACAGTATCACTAGTAAAGTGTGATTCTTGTACAGGAAGTATATGCTCTACCATCTGAAGGAAGCATAGCTTATACTACAGACATTGTGTTGTCTCTCCTCTTCCTACTCTTAACCATTTCCTGTTGCCTACTTGTAGTAGTGACTTTGTTTACCGAGGAAATAAAAGATTGATTTGTGCAACATATGTGGGTTTTTGCATTCTCCATCTTAACGTCCATATTGAGCTAATTTGCTAAGTAACTTTTACTGCAGGCGTAAACCCTAACCCTAACCCTAACCCGAACCCTTTAAAAGTTATAAACAAAAGTCTCTTTTTTTGTTGATGGTGTTGAATCAGTACAAGAAACCGTCCCTGACACTAAAACCCAATCTCCAGAATCAATATTTAAAGCAATTTCAGACTTAAAAGTACAACTCAAAAGCTACTCCCCATCAAACCTCTCTGTGCAGAAGCCTCTTGAGATGGAAAGCAACTTTTCAGAGCTTGAGAAAGTAGAGCAGACTTTTCTTCTTTTTTTTTATGTTGAATCTGTGACAGCCTAATTCTCTGTCTCACTTTCTTCAGTTGCTAAATTATGCACATTTCTCAGTATGTCCTTTTTGGAGAATGAATCCTCAAACTGTGAGCAGAACCAGTTTGGTTGTGTCCCTCAGTATGTCCTCAGGCACAAAGCACCTTGCCAGTCGTTAAGACAGCAAACATACATTTATGTAGACAGAAGTCTGAATGAACAGGTGTGTACTAATATTGTGTTGTAACACTTAGCATGCAGTAACTGTCTCTGGGGGACTTATTCTTGCACAGTGAGGGAGACATTTGTAAAAGCTGCAGCTAATATGAAATAAAAAACGTTGTCTTAAGGCATCATTTTAAACGATGTTGTCAATAAATATCACATATTATTATGGGCTCTAATTAAGCAGTTAACCTCAGTTTACATTCAAAGAACCAGAAGCAGATATGACACCCTGTCGGGGTCAAAACAAATTCTAGTTGTGTTATTACTCTTAAGGGCTGTCTTTTGACGGCTGACATTTTTTGGAACATCATTTGTCAAGTATTACTGCATAAGAACAAGTCCGTAGCTGCTTCTGCTTGAAAGTAAAGTTAAATAGAAGTTTTCTGGATTTTGACTGTTTGAGATTCCCTGCTCCTTGTCAAAAGGATAAAAAGCTAAATCAGCAACTCACAAAGGATCAGAACATCAGCAATTAATTAAGGCCACACCTGTGACCCTGACGAAGACATATGTATCTTACAAATACTTGTGAAACTGAAACTTTGACAACAAACTCCCCAAATAACTCCAACTCCAACTTGAATTGTTTGTTCTTCCACCAAAAAAGATATGATTAATATCAGTGTCACAGATTAAGACATGTACTTCTCATGCAACTTTTTAGGGAAATCCCACTGGTTCTTGGGAAAATGACTGAGAGTGGAGACAAAAGTTATTTTTGGAAAACCATTGGCAAGATTTCAACCATCATAAATATTCTGCAGATACATACTGTGTTGGGATCCATGATAGTTTGACTTACTCTGCAGCTGGTCTTTGTGTAAAAAATATTCTTATTTTTAGTGGTTTCGTGGAAAGCCTCAGGTTCATCATACACAATGCTTCCTTGGTCTTTTGCTTTGGATACAGGCTTTTTTTGAGGGAATAATATATCATAGTTACAGTGACAGTAACCAGGCCTGTGCAGCATTTAAATAGATTTTTAAGTTACTGATGCCATGAGGAACATTCTATGATTTGCCAGGAACATGCCTGTGCTTGTAAAAGTGGAGGGTGTCCCTGTTGATGAGCTGCTCTGTGAAATATCTGTGTTCTCCCCTCTAGATGCCCCTTATTGTGAACGACAGCTAAAGAATGATGTCTTCTCCTTGAAATGGATGTAAACTGCTTTCAGACATGCTATGAGCATTTTCCTGAAACATTCCGGAGGGGCTGTATGTGAGAACACAAATATTCGAGTCAGTTGCCAGCCCCCATAGTAACTTGTCTGGAAGATTTCCGAGTGAGCCCATGTGGGAACACAGAAGGAAAATGTCTGGGAAATTCACAGTGAGAGAGTACATGGAGAAGACTTAAAAAGAAAACAAGATTCAAGAGCGCTGTTGTGCTGTATATAAAAACAATGCGACTTCTGCAATGGAATTCATATAATAATAATAATAATCATACTCATAATAATAAATGTATTTATACAGCACCTTTCATACATAAAGTGTAGCTCAAAGTGCTTTACAATTAAATCAATGAAATAAGAGATCAATAAGAACATGTGAGCAATAAAACTTAATAAGACTTAAGAAAATAAAAAAAATATATGAAAGAATAAAACTAAAACTGATAAAATTAATTAAAAGCAAGATCATAGAAATAGGTCTTGAGCTGTTTCTTAAAACTATCAACAGAAGAATCTCGTCTGATGTGTGGTGGGAGTTTGCTCCAAACCTTTGGTGCATAGCCAGAGAAAGCTGTTTCCCCAAACGTTTATAGTTTGTTTTTGGGATATTGAGCAAGCCCGTGGTAGATGACCTATGGGAACGGTTTGGAACATATTCTGATAAACAGTCAGAGATGTATGAGGGTGCTGTACCATTAAGAGACTTAAAAACAAGTAAAACAATTTTAATATCAATCCTCAGTGATACTGGAAGCCAGTGCAATGTCATGTCCTGCCTTCTGCATCCTCTGCTCAGATGCCAACTCCTGCCTGATTGTTCTGGATATGTTGCTGCTGTTGTGAACTCATCTGACCCAGACAATCTCTTGTTGCGTTCTTCATGTTTGAAAAGCAATTCTGGAAAATGTCTGGACCCAATTTTACAAATTTTTCCAGAGTTCATGTCTGAAAACTGCTTTGATGATCAGGCCTGGCTACTCTTGGGTGAGCCCTTTTGGCCCTGCTTGAAAAAGTTGCTGATTTAAAAAAAATTTATTAGGGTCCATAAAGAACCATACAACACACCACCCTACTCTAAGTCAGTCAATAAACATGTGGTTGTTCTCTGTGGTAGCAGTTCGTAATTTGTACCATATCATGGTCATGTTCAATGATTGCCCATGAAGCTCTGAATTGAACAATAGGGACAGAAAGCAGCCTTCAGTTCTGTAATCATAGGCAGCTGAATGTGAACAAGCCTTGCACTGGATCAAATGGAGACACAGCTGGTCCTCTCAGAACGGATAATCCTTATCTTTGCTTAATTTGTGACTCGTAATTACAGTGTGGCGGGTCCGGGTGCCACCTAAAACACTCAACACTCCCTTCCTCTCTGCAGTGGTGCACAGTATTTCTCCCTTAAGCTGCTTTCAGGCATGCACTGAACTCCGCAGTTCCTCGTGACGGAACCAAAAATGGAAAAGCAAAAACAAAACAAATATCTCCCAGATGTGACACGCACATAGAAGACATGGCCGAAGATGTCAACAGAGTTTGTGGTGATAAGAGCTAATGCCGTTGTCTGTGTGTTGAAGAAAATCACATGATCTCTGCAGAGTTAATAAGTCACTTCCTGTCACCGGCTGTTCCACCTCTCACCTGAATAATGCAAAGGATTTGATGCTGTTGTGAACGTGTGCAGGAAACCTCCCGCTGTGTAGTGCATGTGTGAAAGGCAAACTGCTGGCAAACTCCGTAGCCAATTCTCCAGATTTTACCCGCAGATCATGTCTGAAAATGGCTTTATTCTGTCTCACATCTTTTATGTACAGACACAGGGATGCTGAGCATTTACTAATTCATTGGTGAGCTGCTGTGTTTCTAAGGTCACTGTGGAAAGAAATAAAACCTTGTACTGTACTCGACTACATTAGTGAAAGTTCATAGCTTTGAATTGACAAGAATAAAAACAGGATTAGAGGATTACCAGATGCAGAACATAGATATACAGTATTTACCTTAATACAAGAGTTGTGCAACTGCCAGAGGATGCCCAATTAAAAACAAACTTTTTGTCGCCACCTTTCAAGTCTTTGATAGTTGTGCAAAGATACTTTTTTTTTTAACCATGTTATAAATTTAACTGTTTTCCCTAAGGGCTTGACAAACCCTCATTTGGTTCTTTTTAGGCGTCTTGTGAAGACATGTCCTCGTTTTTGTGGAGCGTCTGACCTTTCAACACACACATGCTTACTTTGAGTAAAGTGCAAATACGGATACTAATGCTAGTGCAAATAGTAATTTTGTCATGTTTTTACCATGTTGTAATGTAACAGCAACCCTCATAGGACAGTGGGATTAAATAAAAGAAGTATTCGAAAAACATTATCATGCAGGATGTACTTTATTTCAGTTTTAGCTTGCTGCTTTATTCCTCTATAACAAACTCAGTGGTTCTATGTAGAGGCTCATTTATGCTCAATGGACGGAGCCTTTTGTTCGCATTCATTTCATGTCTTCTGAAATAGACAAAAACGGTGCACTACCCTCGGAAATCGTAGGGGGCAATGTAGCCACTAGTTCAAGTGAAACGACCTTCAGACATTATTACAACCTCTTGACTCTGCGCTGCCCTCTAGTGGGTGTATTGCTTAATAACCATGCCAATGTAAAGGACGCATGTGGGCATTGACGGTTATATCGTTTAAACATAGCTCTTTTTGTATGTAAAAGCAGCATTAGTTAGCCTTACGTTTGATAGTACAACACAGTTGTCACACGTCTTTCATTTGTGCTTTCCCTGGAAATTGCCATATATTTCAGGTCCCTGTTTATGAGCTCTAACTGTAAGGTATGTGAGTGCAGTACAGGAGCTGTATGCATCATGTTGTTGGAGGGAGTTTGCTGTCTGTATTGAGTAACACATGGCAGAGGTGTGAGTGGGAGTGCTCACACTACCCAGTTAGTAGCATCGCTCTCTCAGTTGCTGGGCTCCCTTTACACTCAGTGTGTGTTAAACAGTGTCATCTTTCGGTACCGAGTTTCCTTGGTAATTATATGGATAATTTCTTAAATGATTAATTAACAAACCTTACACTTCAGCCATAAGAGAAAGTTAGAGTGAAATCATTTATCGGAGGAAACAACAGCATGATTGTGCAAGTCTTTGTTCAGTGTTGCACTGCAGCAACACCTAAGTCTCTACTGTACCGTGTACTGTATCATCAGCTACTGCATCTTAGAGGCGTTTGAGTTTTTGACTGGCACTGCTGTCTGAAGCAGCGAGGAAAAGGCTCTCTCAATCTTGTGGTTTTTCTGAGTACTTCCTGTTTTGTAAAAACACTTAATCGACACACATCCCAGTTGATGATGTTTGAATGGATGCTAGTTTTTCAGCTATTTTTGCTGAATTTACACACACACACACACACACACACACACACACACACACACACACACCCACCCCTCTTGCATCAGGCGCATTACTCCGCACTAGGGTTGCAATAACTAATCAAATTAATCGATTATAAAAATCTTTGTTAACTAATTTAGTAATCGATTAGTCTGGTCTGATATAATATACGAAACACACATAGGGCACACACTGTGGCAGCGTATCCTGTTCAGTTCATATCCTGAACTCGTCTTCTGAAAGCTTACGGATACAGAAGAATCAGACAAAACAGAGAGGTACCAGCAGAAATCTTATGGGCCATAAGACAGGAGGAACAACAACTACGTTACTACTTTTTGAGGAGAGACTGTTCCAGTTGGTGAGAAACTACTTGCATCTACATGATGTTACTTTTAACTCTTTCTTAAGAGGTACATTATCACAGGATCCTCCAGAGTCACAGGGAAATAAGTAGCCAGACCAGGGTTAAGGTGTGTGTCACTATCCCAGAGACAGTGATGTTATCATGTACTGACACACCTTGGGGTGCACTTCGACATCACCACAGAAAATCAAGAAATGTATCACAGGAGGTCAGCAAAAACAAGATTATCCGGAGCTGTTAGGTTTCCTGACAGGCAGTGATATCACCCAGCTGTATAAAATATCATACTATTATGGAGGTGGATGACATTGGTTTTCCTGTGTCCAAATGTCAAAGTCAGAAAAGTCACTGCCCTTTGATTGTTGTCTGGGGAAATTGTTTATACGATCCTACACAATTTTTACTTTCACTTTTGATTACATTAGTGGAATCAAAAGTAAAACAATAATAATAAGACAATAATTTGAGCAACAAACTTATTGTGAATGCTGACATTAAAGAAGCATGTGGCCTAAATATTACAAAGTGACAAATACATCAGATCTGTGAGACTGTAACCTCCCAAATACATGAAGTAGAGAAATTACATCTTTCTGTCACATTTTCTGAACCGCTGTCTTTTATTCGATTCTTGACTGGTGCTCTTTTTAAACACCATTTTGTGAGCTCAGCTTCCGTGGTAGTTTAATTGAAAGTATATCTCCATGAACCAACAGTGAATGGAAACGCACTTGTCCTTTGCTCATTTTCTTGAAATATTTTTGCAAAATTTGGATGAGCTCAAAGAGAAATGGAGATACAGCACACACTTTTTGTTTCTGTCCTTAAGGAGAGAGAAGTATAAATCCAGCACCTCCGCCTCACCTCCACACAGGTGGGCGTGCTTGTCAGATAAACTGTTTCTGAAGGTGAGGACATTTTCAGATGCAGCCCCCCTGAGTCTGACGATGAAAAGGTGTGGACTCTTTAATGATCCAATAAACCCTCCTCCATACCTCCTCCATACCTTCAGTACCTCCACGAGGATGAAGGCATCTCTCGAGAGCCAGCCCAGGAACAAATTCAGTGTTTCCTCTGAGTAGGTTTGCTCTAATTAATTCCATAATGAGCCTCTTTGATGTGGAGTTACACAAAACACTAAGGGGACCCACCTCCCACCATCCGGCATGAGCAGCTGTGAAGCAGGGTTGTTAGGGAAAATTACATCACCGGCAAGCTGCTGAAGGTCGGGGCGGGGGGCAGCCAATCAAATGGCTCATTTGCTGATGTCCGAGGTGCTCCCCCAGTCAATGGCCCCTATCTAGGCAGGGTATTTCTGGTCAGATGGCTGCTCCTTTGGAAGCCATTTACCTCCTTTATCCAACAGTCTTTTCAACACACACACACACACACACACACACACACGTTAAAGGCCCCTGTTGCAAGATCTTTGTTTACAGTCCTTTATATGATCTAGTGGCATTTTTTTGTTTGTGTTGGATACAAGGAAAAGGAACAAAAGATAAAAAAAAAGTAAAGGCTATAAATCAGTTGAACTTAGAACGACATCTAAGCCGTGGCGGACTTCTCTCTGAAAATATGGTGTGAGCTGTGGGGAATCATTCAAGTTCTTCCTGGTACTTTCCTGATTTATTCTCATTTTGCATAGCAAATCAGGTGGACATGATTTGAAAAGAAGAGAAGGATCCTTCTTCATTCATCATGCCTCGTTTGTCTACTCAAATTGGACATGCTGTCAGTGGTAGTGACTAAACCACAGAGAAGTATCACCTGACTTTCAGCATTGACGACTTTATTTTTTTGTCACTAATAAAAGTATATTTAGACCGCCTGACAAAAATCCAACAACTGCTGAAACTGATTATGTGGGTTTAGTACAGCAACAAGAGAAACCAAGGGTTGTCCACATTTATACAAAATTGATAATTCGCTACATGTGTCATCTTGACTGTAATGGTTACTCCAGCTATTTAGTGTTGGATTTGTTCCATAATGTGTGGGATTTACAAGAGACAGGATAAAAACAAGACCCAAAGCACTGACCCTCGGTCCCTAGTGTAGTTCAAGCTCCCTAAACACTGGATCCAAGACATCCCATGTTGGAATTCGATTGCATCTTCAATATAACTTAGCATTTTCAACGTGTTGCCTCTAAATGGAAATGTTTATACATTTTGTTTTTGTAATGCAAATTTACCAAAACCTTGCAAAATTGGTGCAGTGCCCCTTCAATCTAAAGTGATAAATAATTTGGTTTCAATTATGAAACGGTTTGAAAGTGTTTTTTGTGTGGTTTTGTGTGGTTTTGAGACAGAATTTCATCCTTGAGTATCTTTATTCAAATCAAAGTGTCAGGCACTCCAGATGAAAGCATCCTCCTCGTGCCTATTAACATGTTAACACGTCCTTCAAGGAGTCTTGATGTCAAGTGCTGAAGGTCGTTCTATTTTCAGCCATGTGTCTGATTCGCTTTAGAGTGAGGTGCATGTGTGTCAGATGGAGAGGCATAGACAAAACTGCAGTAGAGTCATATTACCTTGGTTTATAAGTTGTGCCTCAAATGCAGCTTTTTATCCTGTGGTAGACCTGTGCGGGTCTGGTCTAAGTGCCAGGTGTAACCAAGCAACCGTTGCTTTTTTAAGACTCCTTCTTTTCCTCTCCTTTTCAATTATGGAGGTTGCATGCTGCAGAGCAGAGTCTTTTATAACAGTGTTTCTCTAACCCCATGCCGGTGTGGTCTGAGAAAGTGAGAGTTGAGCACCCTTGCTGGCAATGGCGGAATAGCACAATTGTTGTGAAGGATGAAGCATAAAAAAACTAAATAGACAGCGAAGACAGGCGGGTGGACAAACTTAGTGGTCAGCAGCACCTAGTGAAAATAATAATGTTGTAGTTTAACCTCAGACCAGGAGAAAATGGGGGAAGCATTAATTGGAGTAGATGGAGGAGGAAACTCATGTGGCGGCCATGTGTTCCCAGAAGATCGCCACAGGGATCTCTTACAGGACCAGCCTTGATGTGATTTCCTTTCCAGTCATAGTTTAAACAGCCCGGGGAGATGCTGCCTCACTATCAGCCGAAGAATGTCTCACTGAGGAACCACAAAGGGAAGACCACTCAAGGCCACAACCTCTGTGGCTCTGTGGTCGCCTCAAGGTTGTGACCTCTGCTTCATTCGTAGAGTTGTCTTAATGTTTTTGCCACAGACACCATTGTGCTGAATGACAGAGGAATGTTACCCTTTTACATCTTGCAAGAAACTGTCAGAATTTAAATGATAGATAACATGCTGACTTTAGAAAAAGAAATATCGAGTGAAAGATTAGCCGTAGTTTACATTTGGAGGGCAGAATTACAACCAATCAGAGCTACATGTGATGAAGTGCAGAATGAGAGAAATGTAAGTAATGTAAGCACTGTAAACAGATTACAGTGTTCCTCTTCTAGAGAAATATGCCATCTTTTTTTTTTGATATTGTCTCCGTAGCAGATTGTACACTCCTTTCCTCATCAGCCTCAGCTGGAGCGAACTTGGTGAAGATAAATGCTTCAGTGATGCTCCCATTGGACGCTCCTCTGTCTGTTATTGTATATGGCCCGCCTTACTTTAAATACATGGTTGTGATCTGCCCGACCAGTTCTCTAGCAAATTAATATTGGTTTAATTCGGGGGAGGACTTCACTCATCTGTGAGAGCGAAACATGAGTTCACTGATAGGTCTGGGTGTCCAGATTAGGTAAAAGTTTCTAGAATGAATCACTTTTTAAGATAGGGACAATATGTTCAGTCAAGCTCACTCAAATTACAAATAGATGCACAAAAAACATATTTGTCAAGTAGCATCTGGTCATGGTCAATGGAAATGTTAAAAGCATCAAGAGTAAGACAGATCGGTAGATTTGTGTTCAAAACTAATCCTGTCATGGTTTGGTTTTATGATGGTTTGGACCCAAACTAATGGGCCCAGGTCAGGCTTCATTTTTCCGGTATTTTGCCCATAGTGGATGGTTTGCTGCTATGCTCATCAAGAACACAAGGACTCCTTAGATATACTTTTTTAAGGACCAAGATGTTAAATAGATTTCCACTCGAAATAAAAAGCCGGGTCTCTCAGTTCCCCATGCTTTCTGAGAAGTAGGCCAGTAAGTGGAGAGAACTAAGCGAGTGAAAGTGCTAGTGGAGGAAGAGGAGGTGTACGCGGAGGAGAGGCTGGGGAGGGTATGGGTTTATTTTTACCTTTCCAACAGTATAGCCCCACTTTCTAATTAACTGCAAATTAACTTCTGAAAAGCTGAGGGCGGGCGGCTACAGATATAGACTGGCTCCGTCCTACCTTCCCTTCCGCTATTAGCCCCCTTTCTCTCCAGGGCACAGGCCCCCGAGGGCCGCCTCTGTTCAACATCTGTTCCCAGAATCTTAGCACATGTCCACTGGATATCAGAGCTGGGTCAGCCTCAATCTGAGCGCTCTAGAAAAGCTCTGGATGAATTTCTACACAACTAATCCGCTGTAGCTGTTTTCTTTCCTCTCTCTGCTCCATGTCAGGTTGATCTAGGACATGTATTCACCAGAAGAGAAACTTGTTTATAAAAATGTCAACAGTATGGCTTTATTGCATCATTAATATGGTCACTCCTCCGTCAAGCTGGTGTCTGCTGCCTTCTTTCAAGTAAAGGTCCACTTGTGCACTTGCTAGGAGATTTTTTGAGGGATTCAATTCATTGCTCTTGCACCCTCTGTGCTGCTGAGTGTGTGATTGAGAAAGTGATCTTTGAAACTGCTGTGAGGTCCTGCGAGCAGCAACCGATGGAAAGAGCTAAAAATATCTGAATGATTCGTCAAGGGCTGTCATGTTACTGGATGGCACAATCGCTGGAATCCACACATCACAGAGTTAGGATCTGAACTTGGCAACTCTCTGGTTTGAACCTTTCTGTTCCTCTGTGTGCCTGTCTCTGTCTCTGTCTCACTCTCTCTTTCTCTTCCCTCATCCATGTGACTAATGACAAGGTCCAGTGCTCATGTCCTTATATAGACCTATGCTCTGATCAGGCTGAGGCTGGGATGAGGGCACACATGCACACGCATACGCACACGCATACGAACGCACGCATGCACGCACACACACACACGCATCACATTGATTCATTTAAATTAATTTCTGAAAACTATTGCCCCTTTGATGGTAGAGATAGTCAGATCAGCATTTTGAAAACTGTACTAGTTTTTCTTAAAGTGAATTTGATGTGGAGATTATAGCCACTCTCAATACAGTGTGTTACAGGGCTACAGCCAGAAGGCCAGTTAGCTTAGCCTTGCACGAAACGCCTGGAAACGGGGGGGGGGGGGAGATCACGAGCCTATAGATGAGGTCATTGATACAGATGGAGATGCTGTGTTCCAAAGTAATGGCAGAAAAACTGATGTTCATCAAGGAATAGTTAGTTTGTAATTCACCTTTAAACCACATGGCTGTTAAATTACTTGTAAACAGATGAAACAATCAGCTTCATAGGTGTCATGAACTTTAGAGGGAGCTACACTAGCTGTGATGTACTTTGTGCTCTCATGCCATCCAAGGATACTGCATCTACTTCTGTATTAAATTAGGGCTTTATTACAGCTACCAACAGAGCCTGCTGATCCCTTGTGTATTCTTATTATAGACCAGTCCTGTTAAGACACACAGACACACACATACATACATAAACAAACACACACACACAGAGCTGTTCATCAGACCTAGTTATCGACATAGGACGATCTCCTTAAATGGTAGACTGCCCAGGGCCCTGTTTCCACTGCACAAACCGAATAGTGTCCAGGTCTGGGAATATCCTTATTAAGTGGAGGAAGGAGAGGGAGAGAGTGTGGGAGGGAACGACAGATGTGGGCAGAGTGAAAGCAGGTGAGAGAAAGAAAGGGAGAGATGGCAAGAATAGCCTCAGCAGTGCCCCGTGGAACATGAATCGTGACCCTGTGGGAAAGATACTGTTTCTGGAAAGAGTCCACTTCCTGTCAGTTAATGTATGTGCATGGTCACCACTTCTTCCCACTGTCCAAAAATACAGTCAGAATATCCTGGATATGCTAGAAGAAAAATTAGCACTTGAAATTACATTAGTGTGATAATGTGATGACCAAAACACAAAATCTGATTCATTAGCAAGGATCACACAAAGTAATGAAAGGAAATTCAATGGTGCCAAAAATGCACTAAACATCAAAGCTCAGAAAATATGGCACCTCTCCAAAAAAACAGGCAGAGGTCTAACAAAAGGAAATACTTCTAAAATACAAAGTTGGCTGGAAGAACTGAGATAATCTGGCAAACAGGAATTCAAACACAGGTGGTGTGAATATAAGTGTCTGATGGGATGAAAACAGGTGAACAGAAAAAACTGGCGGGAAATGGACCAATAACAGGACCAATGACAGAGAAGACTTAACAAAATAAAACAGGAAATGAAGTCAGTTATGGTCCATGTGAGTTGTCATAGATCAGAGCTACCTAAAATGACAGAAACCCTATTTGAGAAGAATTAACAGACATGTACTTTTTAATTTAGCCCTCGTCCCATCTGCTAACAAGGAGGAGGCAGGGCTTGTTACCTGTACTGCACCCAGTCGCCAGGAGGTGATCAAGAAATTTTGGCGTCCATCTTTATAAACAGTTATTTGGTTGTACATATTTTAAATGTATACTGAATGCCTGTTACCCTGCTTGTTAAAAAAATAACATTTATTTCAAGAGACCTGAGATATTGTCAGAAAATATCAGGGAACACTCTTCATGACATCACTAACAGCTTGTGTTTTTTCTCTCTTTCAGCCTGAGAATCTACAGAAGACATGGCTGAGGGAGTTTTACCAGGTAAGAGATGCCCCACACAGCCACACGTGTCATGGTTTTCATCCCACTAGTAAAATATTAATGCCGGAGGTACAAATGTAAGTCAGTTTGTATCATGTACAGGGATGTTACGTGAACTGCCTTGACAGAGTGACGTCTCAGCTCCTGGCTGCAGTCGGTATCATTATGTATTTTAATGTGTAGAGGATGTTTGTTCAAGGTAATTATGACATGTCTTAAATAGTCTAAATTTATTGTAAAGATTATTCTTTCCATCTAAAAGAGTATTATGGTGTAACAGGTTAGTCCACATTTGAACTTCTCCTTGTACTATATGACCCTGCAGCTTTTTCCATTGCAGTCTATGCAACATAATTATTATCTACTTATTTTCCCACAACATTCTTCAGGAGTAGAGCAGTGGCTGAAGAGCTAATGACACATCAGGGCTGGCGTTTGTTTCTATAGCTTCAAGTGTTGTCTCGGGACTGTGACTAAAAAGCCCTCAGGCTATTTCACATGATTTTCTTTCCAGTTGGTACTTCTGTAGATTAAGTCAAGTGAAGGCATATGCCTACTTAAAGTACAAGGTCTTTTGTGTAAGGAGAAAAACTCACTGTAATTCTGCTCTAACCTCTGATGCACTTTCTTTTTTTTTTTTAATAACTTCTATGCATTTTTATTCATGTCTTTTCACAACTAACTTATTATTTTTTACAAATCGTGCAGACTAATGTTTGGATAACACTGCTGTGATCTTTATTCACCTTATTTTCAAACTTCTAAAGGCAAAGTTTTTTTCAAAAAGCCAAAGCTCAAGTGCAGTCATGATTCATTTCTTACCTTTCAGACACATAGGAAACCTCTGACTAACCACAACTCTTTCCACTGGGGTAAGGGAAGTGAAGCAGGTAGAGCTGCTGTCTGAAACTGCCAGAGTAAAAGAGAGAAGAGCGACACATGCTGATTTCTTTGCTATGCTATCCAGGGTTTTTCTTTCTGACACGAGTATGGATGTAAAAAAGGTTAATTCAACAGAGAAAATGTTGTGCAAAAGGTTAAAATTAAACTTTTACTTCCTTTTTGCGAAGAATCTATTGTTTATAACTATGGCTGGGCGATATGACCAAAAATTCCATCAAGATAAAACATTTCAAATCTTCTAATGTTGATTATTATCACAATAAATGTCACATTATTATTTCAGTCAGATTTAAGTCAGATTTCTGCTCCCGAGTGAAGGTAAAACATTTTACAAAACTGTTGTAGATCAATTATGTGTTATACTTCATCTCTGTGCTTATACATACATAATACTACTGTAGACCACTACTGCCAGTGACTCAGCATGTGCTGAAATAACATGAACAAATAGAAACACCCTAACACCTTGCTTGTTTCCCCTTTACGTGTGTGTCCAAACTTCACAGCACAATAGGTCTAATGGCTAAAAGATCATCCCTTGTGTGCTTGTTGAAAAAGAGGCTCAAAAAAAGTTTTAGCCTATGACGGGAATGTTCTTTATTGAGTCAGGTACCGGCATGTCTCCTAATGCCAGCCTTCTAATCGG
Source organism: Verasper variegatus (assembly GCA_026259375.1). Lineage (NCBI taxonomy): Eukaryota > Metazoa > Chordata > Actinopteri > Pleuronectiformes > Pleuronectidae > Verasper > Verasper variegatus. The sequence goes on from CM048050.1 coordinate 4,608,133, forward strand.
AAATGTCCCTAAAGCCTGATGCTTCAACACTGATTACATCGATGCACCTTATTTGAAAAATGGGGAAATATGCATTTTCTAACCCACTCACTCACAAGTCACTTCAGCTGTGTCAAACTCTCCTTATAGAAGTTGACACGATGATGTCAAAGTCAAATGGGGCAGAGGTGGATGAATGAACGGACAGAAGACACAAAAAATTAAAGTCAGGCAGAAACTGAAAAAGAGAACTAATGTAAGATAACCAAGTAGGAACACTCAGTAGAAAAAGAAGAAGCGGCTGAATGAATTTAGTCATATCTTCAAGTTCATCAGTAATAGCAGAAATTGAGAAATTCAGTGCCGTTACTCAACATTGCTGTCAGGCATGTTTTGATGTGCGTGTCATTGCCAACCAATGAGCTTTAGAGCCATGAATGTACATTATATAGACTGATTGTGTATTGGCTGCACAGGTAAAGGATCCTGCATTGTTTAGTATGCACAGAAACAAACGTTAAACTGTGACGCTGTTTAGGAGCAAGTATTGGATTTTAAAAAGAAATAAAACCCCTCAAGCCTCAGGGTTACTTTTATCACCAGCAAGTGGTTTGTCACAACTTTATAATGTAGAACTGTCCTGGAATAACTGCACAAGCTGACGCAGACAATCACTTTCCGGTTACGACCCCACAGTCCTTAGCTGTGAGCTCATTGAACTGATGAATGAATAAACTCCACAGTGCAGCGAAGAGTGCCTTTGTGAAAGTCTTGAGTGGCTGTGGAAGGTGAGGGACGATAAAGAGAGCATCCATTCATGACAAGTTTAGAAAAGTGGGATTCATAGTCGGTGCGTCACATAGACAACGACTGTTTCTGTTCCAGGGTGTATCTCTTTTCTTTACTCTTCCTTCATAATCGATTTTGCCAGAATGTGTTTCTACAGGCAAAAGTCAACATATGTTTTGTGTCAAGTGTTTTAATAGGAATACAGGAGCTCCTCAATGACGAGATGTGAATAAAAACACAGATGATATAATAAACAGGCACTTCACGACATAATTTAATATGTGTACAAATGTAGGCATATTTGAAAGTTAGTTGTTTTCGTAGCTCCTTGTTTAAACTGAACGTAAGTCTGAGTAAATATACAACAAGTCAAATACTGTTGAGAAAACACACATTCTTATTTACTGTACCAGAAACCCCCGGTCCATCGGATGTGACTGAAAATATTCCAGACTCACCCTGAACACACAGACTCAGCCTCATACAAGAATACAGTCGGTCACATATTCAAATATTGTCTCAAAGACAAAACATTTACAAAACAACAATATTCAGATGATTATATGACTCACATTTTATCTTGAAACTTTGCAACCCAAACTCTTTTTATATTGACCTCTGTTTTGTTGCATCTGCAGTTAAATGAGAGAAGTAACAGGTTGCCTCATGTATTCCACACGGGATAATAGACATCCTCATTTAAACTCATTAAACAATAGAATGGTATTAACTATGTCTGCCAAGGCCAGACAATCCGTCCAGTCTGCCTATAATCCTGTATCTTATAATTATATTTAAAAATTCTTTAGGTTATGATTAGGTTTCCAGGAAACTGCCAAACTAGTTAGTTCCATGAAGTTGCCTCAAAGCTTCAGCGTGTTCCTAAGACCTGAAACGTACAGTGGCTGGTGCCATGACTTCTACTTTTACTTGGCACAAACATAATGTAGTTGAATACTGCTTTTAGTACAATGGGATTTACACAACCCTGATTTATTCCATATTTACTTGCTACCTAATACAGCTATACAGTGTGCATACATTGGTCAGACTAACATTTGAAATTCAATTCTTCACACTTTTCGTACAGGTAAATATAGATTATGACACTGTAGCAAAAGTGCATGATTTTCCGCTTTTCAAATGAAGTTAAAACCCTTTATTGGACGTTGGTTGGTGTTTTCCATGGCAGCGAATGACTAACATCTGAGGGAAGTATAGGTAAACTGTCCACTTCAGTGGTGTACGGCTGACTGGAGACCCTCATAACAATGTGCAGAAGAATACTGAACTACACTACAAGCTATCTTCCATTTTACCAAGTAGTCTTCATTTCATAGGGTGTTATGATTTTAACAGCCTGTCCACAGCCCTTGGAAAAAAGCTGTTCCTCAGCCGGTTTGTCCGGGCACGTAAGACCCTGAACCTGCCTGAGGGGAAGGTGGTGAACAAGTGGGGACCAGGATGTGAGGGGCCCCTGCTGATCTTGACTGCCCATCTGTGTAGCCGACACGAGTGGATGTTCCCCAGGTTTGGTAGTGGGGAGCCGACTATCCACTGGGCAGTCTTCACTACTCAGATCCTTCTTCTCTTCTGCAGTGCAGCCTGAGAACCAAACTGTGCAACAGTGTGTCAGAATGCTTGATCAGCAGTTTCTGGGGGAGCTTTAGGGTCCTCAGGTTGTGCCATCCTGTCAAAGAGGTAGTGTTCACCCTCCAGGTCAGGTCTTCAGAAAGACTCCCAGGTATTTGAAGCTTGCCACCCACTCAACCTCCTGCCCATACATGCTCAGTCCAGAGTGTTTTCTTCCTTTTTCTTCCTGAAGTCAATAATGACTTGAGTTATTTTCTATACACCATGCAGACAGATGCCTTTCATTGTCCAGTTGTGGTGATGCTAAATGTCCAGTGAATCGAATTGTAACCATAGCACTTTGTACTGTACATAACCACAGGATTTGAATCATGATATAGGGGAATGTAGGGAGTGCCATTGCCTTTAATGCATAGATTCCTCTTATCCTAATCACACCTCCAGTAGAGGACAAGTGTTGGAGGTGCTGTTACTGCAGATCCATCAAATTTCTTTATTTTGGTATTCAAGCATCAAGATTCAGACTAATGCAGTTGTCATTTTTCATGTCTAGTGCGGATCTTGATTAAATGGCAAATGCACACCAGAGGGCGTGTTGGTCTTAAAATGAGGTGTGGTCAGGCGCATTGTTGGTACGTTGCTATTGTGCTTTTGAACAATGGAAATCTTGGTCTCTGTTATTATAAGGATATGTCAAGATTCTAATAAGCACAGTGTATACAGGAGGATTGTCTGCTCATGCTCAAAGTGAAGAGAGAATGCCTTTACCTGGCAAAGCAATCCTTATAATATGGTGCAAGCATACCAGGCCTTTAAAGGAATGACTGATGAAACTCGTATTGGTTTATTGCATGCCCAAAACACGGCCATGGATAATAGTACAATGCTTTTAGACCATTCTCTTGGCCCTGCAACCTTTTCTTCCCACCTTTGAAAACTATTAAAAGTGGATTTGGACCCGTCCTAAATTTGATCCATGTGTTAAAACAGCCCAAAGTGTGTCCTACAGTCGAGAGAGAAATGTGGAGAGAATAATGCTTATCGGAAATTGTTCTGGCTTGTATAGCCTCTCTGATATAAAATACTACGGTTTAATTGCAATTTTCAACCAAGAGTATCACTTTGGAAGTATTACACCTGAGAAATGTTCCAGAAACAGCTGCAAAATAGTAATTTAAAATAACAAGCCCCCAAAAATAGCATTTGTGAGACAGCTTGTGGCTATATATTTGTTCATGCTGTGGTTTTCACCAGCACACTGTTGACAGTGCATTCCTGGATCCTGATCGGCTACAGTAATCAAATCTGAATGGTGTCAAACTAATGCCAACGATTGGAAAGGACCTCAGTTGGCTCTGATACTAATATTTGAACATGGCTTGTGACAACCTTAATGCTGATATTTAATAGCTTATGATTTCTCTCAGGCCAAATAATCTGATCTATTCACTGTGCATCATTATACCTAAACAATGTCCCCTCATTTGAGACTATACAGAAAATGCAGATACACAAACATCTGCTCAGCTGCGCATCCTCCATTAGTTGTGTGTGTGTTGTGTGTTGTGTGGAGAAGCATTTCCTGGTTATGGCTGTTGAGGAATGCTCTTTGCATTGTGCCACAGGCATGTGCGCTTCAGAGGAAGGTTTCATGTCTGACTCTGTTTGTGCATAGAAAGTGTGTGTCTGTGTGTGTGTGTATGTAATAGAGTGTGTGTGTGGAACAAGGAAAGCATGAGAGAATGCAAGAGAGAGAGGAGTGCCCCTGTGTGAACCAGGCCTGTACCCTCATGCCAGCCCTGTGCTGCTGCCGGCTGACGTCATGGAAAGAAGCATCAGACTCTGGACTCGGCACGGCTGGGAACAACCAGCAGTGGCGGCGAGAGTTAACTACAATCAGCCACGCTGCGCTAGCTTCATCGTGACCCCTTCTGTGCACACAATACGCTCACTGTGTCCTCTGGTCCATCGGTTAGTGTGCTGTTTCGTCATGAACTAAGATTTGTTTTTCATTGACAAACTTGAGCTTTGTGTGCCTGAAACCTTCGGTGTCGTGACTTCTGACTTGAGCTGGGAGTCGACTTGGCGAGAATCCAAAGGTTGTTTCACACAGGAGAACTCCGCTCTCACAACCATTGAGTTGAATTGTTGCTTAAATCATGTAGGAACACTGTGTCATCAGGAAGCGTTTAACCGGATCTGCACCAGCGTTGTCAGTTCCCACTGTAACACCCCCCCAAAATGCATGCATCTCTGCTCCAAGGCAACTGTTGGCATTCCTCAGTCAGTCTACTGCTTGTGAGGAAAGAGCTGTCATTTCTCTTTTTTTCTCAGAAAAATCATCACATAGTTCCAGCATGCAGCATCCTGGAAAATAAACAATAAAAGCAGTTAAACTGGCTTTTACAGAGCTGCAGCTACAGCAGAGGGTGTAGTGCAATGTTGCATGTTGGTATGTGCACTCCTACCACGTCTTAATACGTGATATGTGTGTGCTGTATGTCTCTGTAAGCCACGGCTGTTCTATCTCCTTTCCTTCGGTTATTTATCACGGGTAACGGCTCTGCAGATACCAGATCAGCTGCAGCTGGAGGGAATTCCTTAAGGAAATTAAATTTTTTATTGTATGACACACCTTGCTCATAGTTTAGATTTGTGCCAGCTACCACAGAACAGCGCTCACTCTTTATCCTGCTCTGGATCTGCCCATTCTGTTCCCTGTGTAACTCTCATTGCACTTGATTGTTGTGCAGCGGCTGTGTTGTCTGACAGGGCCTCTTCATACCGGGCATGTTTGGAGCAGTTTAGACAAACTCTGCTGTGGTAACTTGTTAAGTTTATTTAGGCAGCTCCAAACAAACCGATTTGCAAAGTTGTCTGCAGATCGAAGTCTGTTCTGAGAGAGCTGCAGCTCATCTCTGTGAAGGAAAGCATTTAATCTGAACTGTTTACAGGAATCGACCTTTGATTGTATGGCTGGAGGGGTGTAGAGAAACTCATGGTGACATCTGGCAGCCAGCACTTACTCATACTCATACATGTGCAGCCTCATATAACAGAGTGTAATTACTCACTCAGTGTTTTCTTGTATGGTTCTGGTATGAACATCAGAGACAGCAAATTACAGGAAAGAGTGCTGAAATATCCATCAGGCTTTTACAGTTAGTAGTGAATGTTTGTCTTAGAATATAAAAAATAGCTAGCACAGTTTCTGTTCTAAACCTGTTTGGAATCTTCTGTTCTCTTGTCCTGTGTTAATCCTCAGGAGCTACTTAAGAATTATTCCTTGTTATTAGTTAATCCTCATCAGACAGTTCTACAATGTACAATATACTGTCACTCTTTATTCTTTGTGTGTTAGACGTTGTGTGCAGAGTCTATGGTGCAGAGTGAAGTTAAACAAAAATTCTGTTTATCCTACCTGGTTTATTTGCAATAAATATTTCATAATCAATGTTTTTAAAGGAAGGTTCTAAATTTTCGTCATTACTGTTCACGTGTGGATTGTATATCCACACGTGAATATATATATATATAATATATATATATACATTCAAACTTATATATATTATATATATATAAGTTTGAATGATTTACTTAACTGGTGTTATTTTTTCATACATTGCATGTCGGCTGTTTTGGGGGTCTGTCAAGCATCAACACAATCTTCGGACCCAAGTTCACAACTTTTCAAAATAAAAACTGTGGTTCAGCTCAATTTAAAGCGTTACAGCAAAAAAAAGAAAAGAAAAAAAAGTTGTGCTTTTACTTTGGAGACTAATTGTTCAAGATGAAGGGATACCCACCCACCCACCCACCCACCAAATTCAACACTGCTCTTAAGATGAAAGGTGAGATATGCATTCACATACATACTGACAGACCTTTGTGGAATTTGTAGGTAGATGCTTTTAAAGCTGGAGAATTCTTGGGATTTGATGAATTTTATTGGACTGCATGAATCTAAATAAGGGGAAAACCAAAAGCCATGCACTGCTGTCATATGACTAGCCTGTGGTACATGCAATGATTATTTGTATTTGCTTCTCATTTCCCTATTATTCATGCCAGCGAGCCAATCAAATCCTGTTTTACGACTCCTGCTCTGTCTCAGGATATCCCAGTCTTTTACACATAAGCAAAGCAGCGTCATTTGCCTGCTCCACGTGAGCAGTATCCTGGGTTAAATGGCAATCGGATGTCGCTGCTTCGATAGCGTAAACCCTGCTTTGCATCACAACCACACTGCATTGGATAATCCCACTGCTGATTTGCATTGGAAAATTGTCTGGACTTTGGTCACAGGCCAGTGGTTGTGTCAAGTCCCCACATCCAGTCATGAGTTATGTGAATTGCAAAAAATCCCCCAAAACAAACAAACAAACAAACAAAAAATGCACTTTGTTAGAGATCATCATATAATTCAATGATTTATTATTTGGTGACATATGTGTCTCATAGGATTCAAGCCTTATTTTTATGAATCTTAGGAGAATTGGCCTGACTGTATCTCAATCCCAAATTTTTCCACAATACATCTACACAGAAGCTTTTGAGTCAGTGAATGCACCACAATTGAGTGGTTACGTCATTCACGCTGTTACCCTGAGACTCAGGACATCATCTGGACCTGAGTCTCCCCATGTTCTGTGTTACAGTTTCTATTTTTTTACTTCCTCACTGCGCGTTGTGTAACTGTAACAAAGCAATTTCCCTGCAGGGATCGGATTCTGTTTTTCTGATTTTTACTAAAGCAAAGAGTCCTTGTTGTACGTCAGCTCACAAACTCCTCGGATGTTTCTGATTATTTATCACCTCTCTTCAAATGGGAACCATGAAATGGGACTCAGGCTGTCCTGATTAGTTCTCATCAAAGCCTCTGTTTGTCTGGGGCATTTTATCTGGGGCGCAGTGCAGACTTTTATCAGTTCATTAACATGAATCAAACTGAAACATTTGAAACAAATCATTTATTTTCTTTGGAATTAATAAGAAAATATTGATATATCTATATATCAAGGTCGTTACTCATGAGATACGATTATCGATATGCTGAGGCCAAATATGAATATTTAATAAATAATAATATTTAATTATATATATATATGTTGTTTGGTAAATAAATAGCTATTTGACAATTGAATGATGGCACATGTGTTTTTGTTAGAGACTAAAGGGGCACTGAGATAAGACTTGCACTTTTTTGTACATTGTTTCATTTAAGTTTATGATGATTATGAATTGTAAGGACCAAGTCTGAGAAACCTCCCCTGTCCAAACCCATTTTGCTTCAATTGCTTTCTGTGTTTACATGCCAGCTGACACTTGACGTCTCCTTTCGAACTCATACACTTAATCTGTCACTACTTTGTTTCGGAGGCTTCCACTTCAATTCACACTTTCAGGCCAGCTTATCACTTCCAGTATGTTTCGACTTACGTTTCAACTACTTTAAGTTCCTGAACTGGAACTGAGTCGTTTACTCATTGTACTTTAACTGACACTTTACTCAAGGGTCACACTTAAGTTGACACAAAAAACCACATTCAGTGCTTACGCTCAAGCTGCTCCGTATCAAACACATCGGTTTCGGATATCCTTGTGAGGTACATGGTCTCCTATGGCAGCAGCTCTCTCAAGAGTCACAAGCCTCTCAGGCTTTTCTCACCACTGTCGCAGCACCTGTCACTGTCCGAGGCTTGTTTAGACAGGGCTCCATGTTTGCTGCCCATCATAGAAAAACATGTTGTATAAATACATTATTTATATATATGTTATTTAATGTGTTTATATTTCAGCTCAAATGTCAGTAGGATTTGTTGTTAACAGTGGTAGATTTAATTATTTATTATTATTATTTGTTCTTTGCAGTGTAAAATAAGGTCAGTGGCTGATGCTGTTTGGTGTTGGGCTGATAACGTTGGTAATTCTGGTAATGAAATTACCACCTGTGTGTGTGTGTGTGTGTGTGTGTGTGTGTGTGTGTGTGTGTGTGTGTGTGTGTGTGTGTGTGTGTGTGTGTGTGTGTGTGTGTGTGTGTGTGTGTGTGTGTGTGTGTGTGTGTGTGTGTGTGTGTGTGTGTGTGTCCTACATGTCACATTTGAGCTTGACATTAGTTGCCGGCTCCTTCAGAGTGTGACCTTTTCTCATGCCAATTGATAGGTCCACTAATCTTTCCAAGTTTGAGCCGCTGTAGGTTGCCTCCTCTGGGTCATCGAGCTAAGTGACAAGCCATAGGTTGATGGAAAATCCATAGTGTTATTGCCATACATTACTTTTATTTGATTGGGCCTGTAGTGAGCATAATGCAGCGCTGAGGCGGGTGCTGGGGGAAGTAGCAGGGCTCCGTCAAAGTCTAGTGACCGCTTGTAGCCCCCCCCAGCACCCGGTGACATTGATGCATAGCCTCCGCCTGCCATCTTTAGGCCTGAGCACTGTGAGTGCTTGTGAGCACTGTAAATCACTCAGTGCTATTGATTTTTCCATTAGAGGTCAGCCACTCTGAACACCACTGACGGGGTGCTCACAAACACCTCGCCATGTTTAAGGGATGTAACATGAGGTCATGTGACTCCAGGAAAGTGGATCGTACAACTTTTACTTTACATATGGAATCACTCTTTATATGCAGTGCCCGTTCAAAACCTGCGTGTTTGCTTGTCCTGTGTTAATGCTCTGGAGCTTCAGGTTTACTTCTTGTCACTTGTTATTGTTTGTGTGCTGGATGTTGTGTGCAGAGCTTTTTATAAACAGTCTAAGGTGCAAAGTGAAGTTGGAAAACTTTGTGTTCCTCCTACCTGTTTTTTCTGCAATGAAGATATAGTCAATGTTTTGCATGAAATGAAACTGAATTAGTTTTTATTAATGTTCACATGTGGTTTATATATATTTGAATAGTTTACGTAACTGCTGTTATTTCTTTATACGTTGTTCATACTCAAGTTCACAACTTTTTAAAACAAAAGCTCTGTAATTCAGCTCAATATGAAGCATTGCAGCAAAAGAAGTGTTTCCATGAATTGTGTTCCCATTATCAACAACCGCTACACCCCTCAATGTTTGTCTCAGTCCGATATGGATGAATCTGAATCTGAATGAAAATAATATATATTTATCAAAATCAATCCAGCTGCAATTTTGACCCCCCTGCTGCAGTTTATCTGAGGATGTAGAAGAAGACATGTTCAACTCACTGTCCCATTCCAACTGATCCGCCTGTTGATTCAATTTTGCCTAATCGATTCCATGAACAGTTTGAGATACGCATTCCACAGACAGACTGACAGACAGACAGACGGACTGACAGACGATTGTGGAGGCAGAAAACATAATATATCTGGATTTTATCTTAATTCCACCTTTTTAGCTTGACTAAAACTGCCTGTATCCTGCACATGTTGTAATACGTGTTGCTGACATGTTCCTGGAACCGAGGAGTTGTTTTTGCAAGTGATGTGTCAGCAGAGGTGGTGACGTGTGAGCATCTGTCACACCCTGCTGTACATACACACAGAGCTGCAGGCACATCCCTGATGGTGGATGAACAGGGGCCAGTGCTGTGCTTGTGGAACAAGCTCACTAAGTGCCTCCTGCCTACATTAGCAAGGCACTTTGTCTTATGCAAATACACAGGCATGTCACGCAGCTGAGTTAGGAAGAATCGCAGAGGCTTTTGCTCTCGGCTGAATAATTCAACTTAAGTTTTGAGCCCATGGGCTGACTGTAGTGTTGTTATAGCTGTTATGGATGCACTTGCAGTGAATGGACCTGTTTGTCACTGTCCATCCTCTGTAACCTGGTGTTTTTCTCTCTCTGCCCTCACAGACAGTCCAGTCACACAAGCCTCACTTCTTAGCAGTGCACTGTCAAGAGGTGGGCGGGAAGAATTACGAGGAGTCCATGTCACACGTGGATACTTTTGTCAAGTAAGTTTGTACTAATTGTTTTGACCATTCCATTGAGCGTACTACTCCCCCCACTGGTTGATTGAAACTGTACTTCAGCCCAGCCAAAATGTATTATTATTATTCATAGTATTAGTAGTAGTAGTAGTAGTAGTAGTATTGTAAATGTATTTCGAAATGTGATGCAACTTGACAAACGTAGATTTTTGGGGGGGTTTGATTGACACACCCTGATATATCTGTGTGTTTGTTCTCTGTCCATCAGAGAGCTTTTGTCCAGTGATGTCATGAAGGAGTACAGCAGAGCCCGCATCTACCTCGATGAGAACTACAAATCCCAGGAGCATTTCACAGTGAGTGCTGTCTCATACAAAAATGGTGCAGTCGCATTCTCTGAAAAAGTACACAGTAATGTCGAGAGTTTGAAATGTTGAAGGGTGAATTATTGGCACCTCATCACTGATTTGATTTTTCAGTTGTTGAAGATTAGTTTTCTTTGTGATTTAAGCTAATTGTAGAAGCCATTGTTTTGTTCAAGACTCATCAGACAAAACAGATCATATCAGATGTATTAATAAACATTTTTTAATTTATTGACTTGAAGCTGTTGGTTGACGCAAAGAAACACTAAACATAGATGCATCATGAGATCATTACACGCAGAGAGGTATTGCATGTAGTAAATGTAAGTGAACTCAAGACTGATCTCGTGAGTTTATGAAACCTGATAATGTAATGTGCCACTTTTCATTCAAGCCGCAATGACAGCAAGTGGCCACACGATGGCAGAAGACACCTGGGAATAATTCAGGTGTCAGCTGTGAAGTTAAAACTTAAGTTTAAATGTCTTTATGAAGATAATAACACAGTAATAATACAAATTCTGAATTCTTTAAAATTACCTTGTTAGTTATTATTATCAAAACTTTAAAATAAATATACAGGTGATCTTAAATCTTGAATGAATATTCCAAATATAGTAAAAACACTTGAACACTTTAAACAATTCAACTTAAAACCAATGCAAATATATGAACTTGTCTATTTTGGTAGAATAAGTCCAATTGTCCAGTTGTGGAATAATGTGTTACACTGATACATATTAGGCTACCATACAGTCATCTTCAAATATATTATATAAATATATAAATGATTCCTGTTCAACTGACACATCAGCAAACATTACAGATATCAATGAATATAATATGACCACTTATGAAAGCATCTTTGTGACAGAACTTTTAATGTTGGCGATTGGCTCCTTGTCTTGCGTGTCCCACAGTTTAGCAGCAGTCTTTAATGTGGCCTCTTGGTGGCGCCAGATACTCAATCTGAGCAGCACCCACTTCAGCCCTGTGCTCATCGAGTGGATTACAAGTGTGGATTTAAGTGTAGTTTTATGTCTGATGCTCGATTGACACGCTGCATATCCGATGATCTTCTGTGTGTCCCCAGGTGATAATGTAGGGGGAAAAAGGACAGTAGCACAATAAACTCAACAGCTCCTGGTGTGGATCCTGGTCTAGGTTTCTTCTGTGATCACTGAGTCGTAGTCGCTTGTGGTTCTCCTCCATGTTTTTGGCCTTATCACCACGCTACGCTGCACCTCTACAAACGCTCATAAATCACAGCACCCACTGAGTCCCATTTGCTCTTTTCAAAAAAATATTACAAACATTGGCCTTTAGAAAATATAATTATCTGCCATTCCATATAAGCTCCGGCTAATATCCCAGCATCATGAGCTGTTTATTTAATGGTGTTTGTCTATAGATTAACCTTTTTGTTGTGTTCTCATTTTCGTCAAATAGAGATGGCAGTTTGTGCGTCTCTTTGTGAAGCAGTCAGTGGAAAGAGAAACATCTGATGCGCTTTCTATGATGTTGATATTGAAATCCCGGCAACAGTAAATATGAAGAGACTCTCCAGTCTTTCTCACACAGGGCTTGCCATTTAGCTTTGATGACATCACCCATATTTGTTTTCTCAGTCTTCGATTTTTTCTCTCCCCCTGTGCTCCGGGGATAATTGTTTGTTGTCTGCCTCGCCTGTCAATTTTCAGATAATGGAAGTGGGAACACTTTTTCTGGGTCCAGAGCTTCCACTTTGGATGAATGTGTGTTTTTTGTTGCGTCTTTGTGTGCAGTGTGTGTGTGTGTGTGTGTGTGTGTGTGTGTGTGTGTGGATTCTTTGGAAGACGCCAAGTGAATGTTTTGGATGAGCGGGAGTGTAGTAATGTAGCGAGTACATGGTAAAGGCCTGTCACAGTGTTTACATGCCTGCTCAGTGTGAGAGTGTGTTTGAACTACATCCCTGTGTCAGAGGAATGTGATTGATAAATCAAAGTGTGAAGTTCAGTTATGAAAGAATCTCCTTCTGTTTTACAACAGCAATTAAAGCTGGAAATTAGTTTATCAATTAGATTATCGAAACAAACTGGATACATTTCTATTTTGATTTAATTTCAAAAAAGCTTGTCAAACACAAGTTTTTCTTGTTTTTCTTTTGTCTTCTATTATAGAATATTTAATCTCTTTTGACTGCTGAATTGTGATGGCTTCAGTGTTTTCATTAATTTTATGAACCAAGGATTAATTGAGTAAATACAATTTGAAAATAAATAAATCACTCATCCAAACTGTGATTTAAATTTGAGGAAATATTAAAAGTCGTCTTTTTGAATTGCATTTCAAACACAAAGACAAAGATAAGCAAAAATCAGTTAATGAATCATAAAAGTTGTCCTGAAATAAACAATTTTATTATTTATTGAGTAAAAACAGTTAATATGTGAAATGTGACTGATTTCCCCTTAAATCCAACCGGCTGATCGATGAAGCACACTGCTGTGTACAAACTAAAAGAAGTTGGAGCCTTGTTTACTTAATTGCTTGAAATTATACATGCTGTTAACTTGTTGGTGTTGAAATGCTGCATGTGGCACCATGATGCTGAATCTGAACCGTGGAGCTCCTCCTCTCCTCTCAGAGGAGGGCAGCGGTGATGGGGGAGAGCTTGACTGACACGTCCCCCCTATGGCTGAGGCTGGGCCCGGTGTTTTACAGCCTTGTTAAGGTATACAGCAGGTAAAATGTCAATTAGGAAGGCCCGCCCTGATAACTCAACTCCCAATCCACTTGTTCTTGGCCATTAATATTTATCGTGGGCCTGCTGCCGCAGCCTTGTGTCATCTGCAATGATGTGCACTGATGTTAGCGTTTCCCGACGCACGCCCGCACTCCGGTGTCTGTGCAGGTTCACGGAAACGCCTGCAAACCTTCATGCGCAAACACTCGCCTGCCACACACAGTCCAATCAAGCAATGCACATACACAGACAGTGACACACCGCGGTGCACACTGCCTCCTCGGCCCTCAGTTGTTCCAGGGCATTTTAATGGGAAATTAAAGGCATCCCTCATGTCAGTGGTCTGCAGGACAGGAATGAGAGCAGCAGCAGAGGATAAATCAGGCTCTGCGGCTTGACAGGACACCGCTGTCTCCTTTTAAACCGTGCCTCTGTGCGTGTGTCTGTGTGTGTGAGAATGCATGTTTATGTTCTTGCAAACATTTCCACCCTCGCAGACAGCGTTTAAGTGTCCAAGCTCTTTGTCCTGGCTAATTTGTGGATCTAATAACACTCACACTCAAAGTTCAAATCAAGCCTTTGTGCGTGTCAATGGTTTTTCATTTCATTTTAATGGAGTCAGAGTCTGATGTTTGAATAACAACTACAAATGGTGAGAGACATCAAATGAAAAGCAGGTAACAGTGAATGTGACTTAAAAGTGGTGTGCTTGCATATAAAACATTATTTTGAATATGATAGGTATAACTTTTAGGCTGCATGTAAACTTAATTTTACTTTGAATTTAATCAATTTCATATAAAATGAAATGCACTTTAAATCACAAAACCACCAAGGACGTGTCTTTATTGAAGTATATAAGGATTTCAACAATTTATTCATAGTAAACAAGCTCTCCTAAGATTATTAGATGATTAAATAAGAACAGGATGGCACACAGATTATAATTAGTTTACAGAAACAATTAAAGAAGGGAAAGAGAGGAGAGCAAAATAAACAAAAAGAGCAGAAACACACATTTGAAACTTGAAGGGAAACTCCTCAATGATTTGTTCAGCAATGTTAAAACAACCTGTTTTTTTTTCAGTACTATGCAAACGAGTCGATTTAACAGTTTGTATATAAAATATTTATATTAACCAATTTCTTTAAGAAAGCTAAAGAGATGAGAAGAAAAGCCCCTTCCAAAGCTGCCAATTTTCTAGAATTCAGAATATAAGAAGAACATTTTTTCAACATAATTTATGTTCTCAGTTTGTTTTTACTTACATGCTGTAGCAGCATATTGTGTTTTTAATTTTTAAAACTTTGGCGTGACATCAAAATATAAAGTAAGAAGCAAAACATAAAGCAATAATACGAGCAATGATAATTTAGATACAAACAAATTATGTCATAAGAATTTTACACTTGCACAATTTTCTGAATTGTGGTTTCGAGTCTCAGACCAGGAGGTGAACTGCTCCATATTTTCTTTGTGTTTAAATACTGATATCAGTCTCATCAAGTGGTAAAAGACTAATTTCCTCAAGCTTTTGAGAAAACAGAAGAACCCAAATATTCATTGAGGATGTCTTTATAAAGTTCCTGGTTTGATAGTCAGGCTATAGCCTCTTAATTTATATTTAAGGCTTTCGACAAAATCATTAAGGATCAGCCAAATGCCTAATTATTTATTTATTTATTTTCTTGCCTTTCCTGCTTCCTGATCTGTGGTCAGCGGAGCAGCGCTGTCAGTCGCTGCCAGCAGCTCGGCCTCACTCTGCTCCGGAGGCAGCGTGCTGTAATGCAATCATCAGTACCGCTCTGCTTGGCCAGGAATTTATGAACACTTAGTGTCCCTCTGTGCTGACAGGGACTCGGCGTGAGTGTGTTTACCGTGTTGCCCAGAAATATGTGTCACCCACGTTTAACGCCTTTTCTTCCCCCCTCGTTCTTTCTTTTTAATGTATCTCATCCTCCCCCTGTTCCACCTTTTTTATGATGAAACAAATCCAGGTTGCATATAGAGATTATATACTTTCCAGAGAGAGTGGGGTCATAGAGGAGGGGTCTGTGTACAGTCTGTTGGTTTTACACACGGAGGTTAACTAGCAGGAGCAGCCCTCCTCCTCCCTCCTCCACCCCCCCGCTCCGTGTTTATAAAGACCGCAGCAGGCATATAAAGCAGGTTAAAATATTGCAAACTAAATCTAAGAGAGCTCTTATTTCAATATGGTGAGAAGTACGGCACCCACTGAGGCCACTTGAATGGAGTAGATGTCAGCTCGGTAATATCGCCGGGCCATAACTCTCCTCGGCCATCACTCATGGTCTCGGGGCAGACGTAAGTGCAGACACACACATATACAGCGACGAAGCCTAACAAACACATAAGCTAGCATGCACACAGAAAAGAACACACACACACACGTGCACACGCTCTGGACATGTGTTGAGCGACAATCAATGAAACTGCCATCAGACTTGAGTTATGGGGCAGAGGGAGTGGGCAACCCCCCCCACCCCCACCCCACCCCGTGTGAAAATATTTTGACTGAAAATGTAGATATAATTAATGGATTGTGTAAAGAGGTGGAGAAATTGATGCATTTATTACGAGGAGTCGGATCTGTAGAACTGAGCCTTTTGCCCTCCTGGATCATCACTGCACTGGGCTTTGGACTGCACTCGCACACACACTTCACACAAACCACACAAACTCACACCAAGTGTCTCCCCATAAACAGAGCTCTGATAAAGTGTTTAACTGTGTGTGTGCGCGTGTGTGTGTTTTGATGGGATGTAGCCGAGGGAAGTAAATCAGTTGTGTTAGACGTGGAGGTGTTGTTGTCCTGTTGTGGAGGGTGCAGTATGTATCTCTGTGTGTGTGTGTGTGTGTGTGTGTGTGTGTGTGTGTGTGTGTGTGTGTGTGTGTGTGTGTGTGTGTGTGTGTGTGTGTGTGTGTGTGTGTGTGTGTGTGTGTGTGTGTGTGCAGGGGTGGGGGTCCACAGATAATGATGTGATTCCAGCATGAGGCGGGCTGGGTGTACCTCGCCACCGTCCATTATGATGTGCGGCCCCCAGCCACCGAGGGGGCAGAGTGAAGGTGAGCCTGTCATATCGATCTTTTTAGTGCTAAAATATGAGCCACTTTACTCTGCTCCCCGGCGCAGTGATGTGAAAAATAATAACTCGGACCCAAATTAAAAATATTGATCGCTTAGGAGGTGTTGAGAGCAAATAAACACCCTCTGAAGGATTTTTATCCCCCCCCTCCACAGCGTACCCTCCCCTCTCCTCCGTCTTTTCCCTCCCCGCCCAGTGAGAGGACCGGGTCAGGGATGGTGGCTAGCTGAACTGTAAAATAAAAATCCCACCATCTTGTTGCTGAGTTGTCTTCATAATACAACTCAGCCTCTTGATGCTTTTTATTGTTCACGGACACAAATCAACAAACAACCATCTTTTGAGCTACTCTCTAACGCTGATTGATCGGGTCTTGACTTCATAATCTGCCATTAGCTCGGCTCTATTCAGGTACACCCCCCACCCCACCCCTGCACACACACACACACATCCACCTCCCCTATAGAGTCATAATTTTTTGCACATCCGAGCTTTGACTTTTTTATTCCTTCCCGCGGTAACAGATGAGCTGACACGGGGCCATCAAACGGGTGGGAAAACAATTGCCACAAGGTTAATTTTATTGCCTGCTCCATGCATTTGTGAGCAGGCGGGAGGTGTCCTCTGCCTGGGTCCTGATGAATGGTCGGGCCACTCGGGCAGGAATGAAAATGAGAGGGGAGAGGCCAGGCGCGGGGAGCCGGAGTCCTGCCGCTCCCACCTGGAATTGAAATTTTTCTGACATGCCCAGAATTGGTATTCTGATATATAAGAGAGGAGATGTTCCATTTAGTTTGATGATGAAAGCCGTCATGTGTCCCAGTCAATTGCGTTTTACGACACCCGCTTTACCTCATACATCCGAGGAAGGTTAATATCCACACATCCTAAATGGCAGATGCCAGATTGTCCGGAGTCTGAAGCAAAATAAACTATTTAGGGTATCTAAATGCTGCCGTAATACTTGGCCGTCCTGGTCGCCGCACTATTGATTGTGCACAAGGACGTTTGTTCTGTTTTGGGGCCAAGGCGCGATGAATAGATATTTGATGGAGCGTGGCGAGTGGGGCCCGGGCCCGTATCACCGTCTCAGTGCTGTGTCAGTGGGGATGAGTGCCAGGCATCGTGGAGAATCACATGCTGCCTGTTGACATCAGTGAGAGCGAGCGGGGCCCGAGCTGGCGATATTACCGGTTCCCCACTTGAGCCGGGTCCTCCCGCTGAAAGCTCACTCCTGTCTGCTGGCGTCAGGCCCTCACTCTGTGTGTTTGTGTGTGTGCTTGTATGCCTGTGTGTGCTCATATGTGTACGTCTGTGCAGCATTAGTGATATAGCGCTATCGCCGGCCAGCACTTTGTCCATACATATCGATTCTTCCTCCGCCACAGGCTATAGCCTCTTCATTTGCATGGCCCAGCCGACCCGGCAGTCAGTGGCCATTATATTCCCATTAGCTAATCTCTCAGCTTTGATTTCCATAATCCTCTGTCTATTGAGAGCCCTCACAGCCCCACTCTCCAAGGAGAAAAAAGACCCCCACTCACCCCATCCCAGTCACTTAACTCCCAAAACCTGCACAGCAACATGCGTCATACACATACATGCATTTGTTTATTTGAACACTGCAACGATGCCCCGTGATGCCGTATTATTTTCTGTCTTTTATTGACAGTAGGTCAAATTTTGAAATCTTTCACTCTTTTACTAAGTTAAACTAACAATATCACACTGGAAACATTTTCAATTAAAATAATCAAATCAATAATCAAATAAAAATCCTTTTGAAGTTTTACTGAATTCAATAAAAACAACAGCAGTATTCTTCATAAAATTCGACAAAATTTACTTCACCGTAAAAACACTCATTATGGCCGTTTAAGAGTTTTATGTTATTATGTGAATCGTCTATCTGGATTATTCTAAAAGATGATTTAGGACGGCGCCAACATTTAGACTTTTAACTTTAAAGAAGATAAATCCATAAAATGTTTGTGTATATACTTAATTTACAAATAGAGCTGTGTTGTTTTAACCAACATTTGTCATTAAGTCGCCTACATCAGTAACCTGCGTTGACGACATGTCTGTGTCTGTTAACTAGAAAGCTCAGGAAGAGAAGAGACATTCAAAACTAAAACTTAGCCATTTTCGTATTTGAAATGAAGAATAGTCGTTGTGAAATATGAAAACATGATGTGTTACTCAGTTGAACTGCTTCTTCAAATTTTAGTTTGTGTTTATTAGCGGCCGGCAAACAAGCTTAGAGGTACATTATTGCCACCAAGTGGACTAGAGTGACTACACTCATCGAGGGCTCTCTCAGTTTCATTATGTCCCATAGGGAATGTCTGCTGAGTCAAGTTTGAAACCTAGATTGCCGTTTACCAGTCCTTATTATCAAAGCACTTTCAAACCAGGCAAAAGTCAATGCAAAGTAACTAGTAACAAATAACTACAGCTAATTAACAAATCATTCTAACTCCTAATTCTCGGTTGTGATTCCTAGCAGTTGGAATTTAAACTTTAGAATAAAACTGCAGCTCAGTAAACAAACAGTGTCCAAAGAAATAGAAAAAGGAGGGGATTCTGACCTCAGATTGCTTAAACATGGATTCACATACACTTTTTACCACATTTTTGTCCCATATAAAGAGAGGGTTTTTTTTTCTCCCCCATGATTTATATTGAAAGATCATTAGGGTGTAATGTCCTTACATCTAGTGTCGGAGGAATGACTCCTCTCTCACCATAATGGCCAAGTTAGTATTGCATTTAAATAAAAAATAAAAAGTGTGATTACTTAAAAATAACCTTTTATTAGTACAACTAAAGACTTTAATCATCATTCATCTGCCTTACAGCATTCACTTCATTTATTGTTCTCAACCTTTGAGATATGAATTTCAAACCCTTGTGATATCTGCTCAGTATATTCACTGAGGATCATTGTTTTTTGTTAAATTCATACTCGAAAACTCCCAAGTGCAATAGTTTGCTCAAGGGCACCTCAGTATTGTGGTGAGGGAGAGATGGGCACTGCTCTGAAGGGTACACTTCTCCACATGTCTGTTAGATTCACTTTACTTAGAGATTAGAGAAGATTTAAATATAAACCGTTCTTCAACATTTCAACAGGCACTGTAGTGTATATAACACTGAGGGAGGGATTTGAGTGGTGTTACTCTCCTGTTTAGCTGCGCATGTTTAACCCTCTAGGCTAAAAACCAATTGCTAATATGATCACCAGTGCTTGCCAATAGGTTGAAGCGATGTGGCTCAGCTGTCTGCAGCTAACACACTCACCTCCCACGTGTCCATCCACAGGAGCATCCTCTCCTCCTCTCCTTGAGGAGACATCCAGTGCTGTGCCAGTACAAATTGACCTTAATCACCCTCAGCAGAGTTTTCTCAGAGCGATAGATTCCATTGATCAAAAAGAACCTACCACCTACCGCCCACGCTCCACCCTTAACACCCCATCCTCTCCAAATGAGCTGATAATTAATAAGGGCTGGCTCTGCAAACACCAGTCAACAGACAGCATGATGGATCGGACAGCTCTGGATGCAAACCAATACAATGCCAAGCTTTTCTCCGGCCCCCTGAAAGGCCCCTGGGTGTCCTTTACCCTGCATGATCAGGCATGCACAGGAGCACCCCACCCTGCTAATTAAATACCCACACGCTGCCCTTGTTTTTCAGCCGGGATGCTTTCTATCTGTTCACTATTGGCATGTATTTAATAATTCATGGAGCTGCATCACTGAGGACGTGGCTCAGGTTTTGCACTTAAGACTGTCAGCTACATCTCATAGATTAAATAGCTCACAGTTCTCAGTGTTCGCTGTGCTTAAAGGAAAGTTATTTAACCCATTAAAACCAAAGGCGCTGAATAGAAAAACAACAACAACTAAAACCTTAGTGTTGTTTCTTTCTATTTCTCTGCCTCTGTACCAGATAGTGACATGAAATTAAAAACATTTGATAACTTTAACGTTTGACTTTAAGTAAAAAAGGTTTTTTAAAAACCAACAAACCTGGCGAACTCTGCGAGATCTCCTCCTCTTCCTCCTCAAAAACACCAAACATATAGAATACATTTCCCATAGTACATTTTGCCTTTATATGTCAAGGAATCACAATGTATTTCATCATGATGACATTGTGTATTTGACGCACACGTTTCACTCGGCTCTAAAAGGTAGAAGCTCACCAACGTTGCACCAGGTCTTAATGGGTTAAATGATTCTGTATTTGCTTCGGATAATATGTTTCTAAACCTGCACCTACATCCTAAATGCCGATAGTGTATGATAAAGATGGTGCGCATTAATAATAATGATCATTCAGATGATTCTCAACATTCATCTGAAGCAGTCGCACCACCGTGGGACATTTGCTGCTGAGCTGCCAAATAACAGCTCCGGGCGATTTCCTCCAACTGTCACTGAGGTGGTTCGACAGCAGTGACAACAGCATCCGAGTTATTCTGTGTCCTGACAGCTCTCTGACTGAGCCGAACACTGACGGACACTTCCACGACTGACGCACACCTCTAATGGCTAATGGCTCCTTTTTGAATCGCTACCCTTCCTCTTAATTTGTCAACACTTTAGCTGCTGATTGTGAGATATGGGCATTTGTTATGCATGTGTTAGGGAAAATGTAGAAAGTGGAAAGTCCAGCTGATGCTTAATGACGTTATGTCCCATCTCAGCAAGGCCACATTTGTGGTAGAAAGTGTGGTTGTCGGGGACCCGCGTGGCCCCTATCTGGTGTGACTGGGCGTAATTGGTGAATCTTGTCTAAGAGGAGTTGGAGGGTCCCTGGCTATGGGCTGCGAGCCTGTCATAATAACAACCAACAATGTGATCATTTCATTTCCTTTTCACTTACACATCACCTCGCCTCACATGAGACATGACACACACACACACACACAGACACACACTCCCACACACACACACACACAAGGGTACAAGGTTAACGTTGGGCCTCATTTATTTCTCTCTAACAATGACTCTAAATAGGCTTTCAAAAGCCAAGTAAGGGGGGGAGACAAAAATAATCAAATCACACAATTACTGCTCAGCCTCATTCTATAGTTAAGTGCATTTTTATTGTGTAACGTTTCTTTTTCCCCGCCACCCTCTCCCGCCCCGTCCACCCCGCTCTATTTTTCCTGCCTCCCTCGGCAAGCGTTCTCTCCCTGCCACTTCTCATCTAATATGGCCATAATTGGGTTTGGTCGCACAAATCAGATTTCAGCAATTGGGTTATCCTCCTCTGAAATTGGAGAGGTCCCTGGGCTGGCATGGGTGGAGAGTTAATCTGCTTTTGTTAAGCCCTCCTTTTGGTGGCTGCATGCAGCGGCAACATCAGGCTGTGCCAGTTAAAGCGTTTTACCTGTCACTGTGCACATGGCTCGTAATTTAGCCTCCTCTTCAAAAAATCTAAATTCCCCCTCACTCATACAGTAGCCTGTATACATCCAGCCAGCTTCTCCTCGGGCAAATAATGACATTTGAATCGAGCATTAACAGGCTTAATTACTTTAAAATTGTCATTTTAATTTACACTGATATAGTATTGATCACACAAGCAGAGATTAAGGCCCTCAGTGGAGCGGTTGATGTGGAATTAAACAGGGCCCGGTCCTCCTGGGGCCCGCCTGGCCTGTCCTGCTGCAGCCAGAAGAGGAATGACATCCTCCCCCTAATGAACTGCCAGCATGCGCAGACATGAATTTCAGGCCCCACTGGAGAAGGAGGGAAATAATGGGGTTTGGGGAGCCATGGCGGGTTATTCATTCACTGCCATGCACCAATTCTCCTGTGATTCATCCCCATGCCCCCAGACCCCCACCTCCTGTTTGCCTGCCACATCCAGCCCGCCTGACCTTTCTACCGCCTAAGTGTATATATATATCCCCTCTCTCCTCTGGGAGCACCTTGCCCCGTGCCAGGTATCATGTACAGAAGGAGGGAGGAGAGGGAGCAGGGGGGAGACACCTGCAGCGAGCCGGCAGCCTCTAATCTAAACATCTCCCCCGGTGGTGGAAGTGCCGCTCCGTGATTCTCCCTCTCATCCTGGCTCACCGGCTTGTCTGTGGAAGACAACACTTTCCTGGGGAATTGATCTCCTCGTTCAGGCCTGGTGTCACGCACGGATGGTTAATATCAGGGGGGAAAATCGTTACATTGAATCCAAGCAATTCCTCCCCCAGTTTGAAGAAAGCCTGTGGCTGCTGTGGTAAGCGCTGCGTTGCAGAGTAATTACAGCTGTAAAAACAACCTCTTGACACCTGTCTCCGATGAACACACTCCACACACAAGTGCTTTTGATGACTGGCTCTTAGTGTGAGGGGGCTGATAAGCATAAAGCCGAGGAAGTGAGCAGACACCTAAAGGAAGTCTGCTACACCTGACGCTTAACCGTGAAAATCAATGTGCGACTTTGCCTTTATGCACTATAGTGCGTGATGCTTAAATCTGTGAGATGGTGGTTGTCATTTAGAAGCAACAATAGTTACTACCTCTATTTGGTCTGTCAGCAAGGGTCTTTTTTGACCAGTCAGACATATGCTGTTTTTAACATAGTTAGTGTTCAACCAGTCAGCAGTCAACAGTGGAGTGTAGGGGTGGGCTTAAATTAATAGATTAGAGTTCAATTTTGTAATGTTATGTCTGACTCATATACTGTGATTTTTTTTAAATAATTGAGAATTTGTTATTTTTGTTATTTATATTATAATCTATTGGCCAGTTCAGGTAAAATTATACAATTTTACAAAGATGAATTTATTGTCCAATTACTGCCCGAAAGTATTCCTGCCTGAAAGATATTGAAGGTAAAACTACAAAAGATGGTAGTATCCAAATGTCTCTCATTACAAATATCATGAGATGAGATAATCCTTTATTTGTCCCACAACAGGGACATTAGCTGCAGTATATTGTTGTGTTGCCCACACACAGCAGTGTAGTGGCAGAAGGCCATCAAGGCAGTCATTTTACCATCTATTGTGAAGAACCCGAAATACTAACACACTGCCTCTCAGATGTTTCAGGATTGTGATGATCCAATCCCCACCTCGTGGATGGGATATCTCGGGTACATAATTTTGACAAAGTTTAGGAGAAAAAGATGAAGTAATGTCATTTTATATGCAAAAGGTAAAAGATTAGCTTCACTATAACAACATGATGCAAACAGTTTTCTGGACATTATTCAAGGCGAGATTGTGACTGAATCCCTGCAACTGGACTGGTTGGCAGAAGCATACAATTACTAGGCAGTAATTCTAGTTATTGATTTGCTTCATTTACGGACAGGTCAATAGGACATGGAAAAGGTCAAGCTGATGGAGATTTTTTTGTGCTCCACCACAAGGTGACTAGCTTGAAGTAGAACCAGTCATTACAGTTTAAATATACAATGTTCTTGTACATTCAAACAAATGTTTGGATTTCAAATAAGCAAACCTGAGCAGCAAGTCTGCGGCCCGACTAAGGACTTGTTTGGCCATTTACTGCATTTATTCCTCCACTCTCTTCTCCTGCATTTCCTGTCTGTCTTCTCTGTCCCTTTCTGAAAAACAAAAGTCTCTCGTGCACATCATGAAATCAGACAGTGATGGATTTGTGGCAAAGTCAAAATAGAACTCAAGCCTGTGCTTGTCCTTGAGCCAGTTGACTACCAGTGTTTCCTAAAACGGCCTTAAAGTCCCAGAGTGGATTGAAAGAGGGGGGGAGGGATTGTTTGTGAGGTCCTCATTTGATTGCATTACCTACACCTGCATGTCGGGAGGTGGAAGCTATCTTGACGATGAAAGCTGAACAAAACAACAACCTCCTCTCTCTTGGCTGGCAACTCCCCATGACGGATATCAAGATGTCTCCAATACACGTAATGGACTTGGCAAGCCCAGGGTGGCCGGGCCCGGGCCTTCTACTCCACTCTGTTATCCAATCACCTTATTCTAATGCTATTGCATTGTTTAGTCAACCAGCCGTCCATTTACATCAACCCATAACCACACAGCCACACCACAGAGGCACTTAATAGAATTAGCAGGTATTGTGCAGCACATTTTAAACACATAGGCCATTTTAAACACACACACACTCAGTCACTCCGCCTCCCTCCCTGGCCTGATGATCCCCCGCTCGCTGTCAGAGTAATGGCATCACAAGCTGTCCATGCACCGCCTGCCTTCCCTATTTAATTGTCATAACTCTGTGTTTTACCCAGCGTGGACAGTTTATTCAGATCTTTAAATGTGTAGCCAATATTGTTGTCATGTTTATGTTTTGTACTACATATTAATAGGTCATAAAGCGCATTTGCTGTGTGATTTAATCATCTTTTACTTGCTCTTCATTAGGAAAAAGGAAGCCGAAGCTCGAGACTGACACAGTCGGTTAATGATAGGGCTCATAATTTCCTAATCTGATTTTGGGGGATGTTTGCACGTCTGTTCAGTTAGCCGGCATATAAATAGACAAAAATGAAACAGCCACATGGCCGGGAATTTGCAGTCATATGCGCTCTCTTGACCTTGACTGGATGCATTATTTTCCTTTTCAAACCTCAACACTCCAATGCGATCTTTTCAAACAAATTAGTCTCATATGCTTTCCCCCTTGTGATTAACAGAGAACAAATTCACATCAAATAACCCCAAATTGTCTTAAGGCCTAATTTTCTAATGATATTAAATGGGGCACGTGTGCGTTTATTTGGAATGACTCATCTCTGGGGTCAGGGGAAATGAGCAATCCCTTTGTCCTCTAGCCACCAACCCCAGTTAAACTATTACCAATAAAAACAGCCGTGCACTCGCAGTCAGAGGGTGTGTCCTGCCCAGTCTAATAACAAGGGGCCTTCCTCCTTCTCCCATTCCTCCGCCGATTGATTTTGGTTAGGAAAATTAATGCAGTCGCTGTGAGGTTCTGGAGGTCAGAGGTAGACGGGCTTCAGCAGATGAGGGGCGGTGCTGGGCAAACGGAAAGGCGACACGCAGCTATGGGACTGCCAGAACCTGCCTGATGAAACTAAACTGTGCGTTTGTTTGAGGGCGGAGTGTGCAGTAGCTTATGATGTATTGTCTGTGTTGTTTCATACACACAACCAAAAGCATCTCCTATGATTGCCCGTGAAAATATATAGGCCCATTTATTGACTGCAGTCACTCACCCCAATACTGGTTGGGATGGTTGCCCTTGTTTTATCTTGTCATTTACTTTTCATGAGAAATCTTTTGAACCTAAACGCCACATGGGATCCACACAGACCTCTTACTTTATGTAATACGTGAAACTCACACCATTTGCTACATTTGAAAAAATATTTACAAAAATGTACTAACCTGATGAGCTGCCCAAACCTCTGTCTGACCCCAGCACATATCCAAGTGGTGTCTTATAAAGGTATAAAGCAAAGCATAACCATATTTCAGAGTGTAATGCTTCCCAAGTGGGAACCAATCTAACACAAAGGGTGCTCCAGTCAGCAGGGTCCCTGCACAAGTTCAAGCCACAAAGGCACCCTGTGTGCACCATGCTGTAGCTAATTACCAACTCATTAAAGAGCCATCTAATTAGATTGGATGTTATGCTCTTTCAGTTAAATTCAGGCTCTTAATTTTAACTGTCTAATTACATTTCTGGAAATGAAGGAAAAACACTTTTCAAAGCATGCTTTGGCCTGCTGGAAATGAAGCATTTCTCAGAATGCTGAGCCACAGAGAACCGAATCATCTCTGTTTAGTGTGTCTCTATCTTAGAAATGTTTTGAGGCATAAATCTGTGGAATACGCTTAAAAGAATATAATGATATTTGTTTTTAAAGAGGATCTAACAGGCTGCTTTCAGCTGAAGGATACCTTTAGTCATTAGTGGAAAAGACTCTTTTTTTTATTTCTTTACAGTGTAACTAGTCACATTGCACTGCAATTACTTGCTGAATTGAGCCCTGATTGATGACTTAACTTAACCAGTTTTTGTTTGCTGCAACAAGTCAAAACATCTGCTGTGTAAATAGTTTTGTGAATCTGACTGATTTAAGAAACAATTAGCCGCCAAGCAAGGCTAT
Source organism: Verasper variegatus (assembly GCA_026259375.1). NCBI lineage: Eukaryota > Metazoa > Chordata > Actinopteri > Pleuronectiformes > Pleuronectidae > Verasper > Verasper variegatus. The sequence goes on from CM048050.1 coordinate 4,634,688, forward strand.
CAAATTAGCAGGATTTATGTAGCTTTCGTAAAAGGGACATGACGAAGAGCCATTTTACAAGCTGTTCTTGTCACACTGACACAGAAGCGAGTAGAAATTAGTTTCTGACCAGCAAATTAAATGTCATTAAATGTCAGTTGCACTGCATACTATAACAAATCAAGTAAGAGCTTTTGTCTCAAGTGCTTTATAGCTGTTATGTATTTGTTTACACAAAATGCACCACAGAGTGGTCTTCTGGCTAGCTAGTCAAAATAAAACTTTAACCTATCACTTGCAATTAACTAGCTAACCCTACTTCTTAACCTTTTAAAATGTTTGTATGTAGACGAGAGCTAGTGGCTGTTAACATAAAGCTGTAACTGAGATACATATCCGGTCAGCTTATTTACATTTTTATTTATTTACTTTTATTTTACTAACAAATACATACAGTTTTCATAGCAAGTCCCTACATACAACTCTCAATGAGCCTTATTTAGAGCCTCTCTGAACCCTGAGATATACACATAAACAGTAATACAATGAAAATACTTACAAAATTAAGGTAGCCAACCTTAAGTTAGCTGTTGTCTATGTAAAGATATAACGGAGTAAAGATGTCCCTAGCAGATAATTAAGTTATATGCCCTGTGTGTGTGTGTTTTTTATTTTATATCCAGTACACACAACACACCTGCCCACCACTGTGCTGTTAAACCAGAAACACCAAGGTTGCACCTTATTTTTATCGTATCGGTCTGTGGGAGGGGAGGTGTGGCAGACAAACAACTTAGTTTAGTCTGAGATGCAGGTGCTAGTGCAACATCTAGTTGCCATGAAAATCGTTCACGTATTTACCAAAACATAAAAGGATGGAATCATTTAGGACTAAATGTCTGATCCCTAAACATCTGAACAGAGAAAAACTGCTCTGAAGACAACTTTTATGAAACTTAACAATTAACCCTAGATTCAGTGATACATTTAGTTATTTATGATTAACATCTCACCTCAGCAATATTCACAAGTGACAGGGGAAACCAGGCATCTTTATTCTATAATGCGGTTACGTTTTTAGTTAGTGCACAATTGCTGCTCTGCTGAATGTAAATGATGGCTCCTGCAAAGCCGGAGTTTGGTTTGTTCTCAGATGTAACAGATGCATGGTATATTGTGTATTCCCCTCGACTTACACATGAGTCAAGGATACACAATTCAGAACCACCTGGTCATCTGTCGAGCTCTCAAAGGGGGTGGCCCAGGAGACTTGTTGCCGACCTGCGCGGGCCCCTCCAAATCCTCTTTTCTTCCCACATTACTGAGGGTGTGATATTTACAGGAGAGCAGACGTGGGTTTGCTGCCACTCTCGCCCCTGGCACAGGACCTCTGTTCGCTCACATCTTAAAGCTGGCTTTTATGAGTAGCCACGGGAAAGGCCGGATGCTGAGATTGTACGGATAAAAAGAAACATCTGCGTAAGAAAAGTCCTCCGTTGTTCGCTCTTTTTTATTTATTATTATAATAATACAATAAGAGGGAAAAACCCATGACATAATTTCTTGTTATCTAAGAAGCTGAGGCTGCATTTACATTTGCTTTTCATGCAGCGTCCATGTGCTCTCAGGGGCGATGCACTGGAGTATAACTAAGCTAGCATGGAGGATATCCAGCCATTTAAATCAAGCCTCTGGGAATTTTACATAACCCATCATTGGCGAGCATCGGTTTTTACATAAAGACAAAGAAGGCCACAAAGAGCCACCGGACGGGCTTCTTAGCCTGAGACGAGCTGCTGCGTGTGTTTTTGCAGACTCCTCTAAAGCTTCACGGTCCTGTGGTCACTGTTGTGTTCCAAGAACGCCTCTGCTCATACTCAGACAGCACACAGACAGAAAGCTGCTTATTTTTCTTATACATCGAGGAGGGAAAAATTATTTTTCCTGAGCCTGAACTCAAAACTGAACCCTCTCCTCTGATGGGGCGACTTCTCGTCCTGATCTCCAGAGGAGTGCTCTGCTCCAGTCTCTGAGTCTAAGGAGATACTATAGACCACCATCAATTGTCCCTGTGCAGTGGAAGCTGTCATATTATATAGATGTTTCACGAGATGGCTCATGATCTAGAGACGATGTTGCCTTCATTTAGGAAGAGTTGTGTTTGTACTAAGGGAGGAGGAAGGGCTCTTGATGCAGAGAAATGGGAACCTTCCTGATAAATTCTTCTCACAAGTGACAAAGTAATGCCACTAAGATGCAGCAAACTAATATATTTCATTATGGGACTCCGCGATAGAGCTGTATCTCATTGGCCAGCCAAGGATGCCACTTTGTCACTACAAGGCCACATGAGCGAGCCACAGGCAGCGTGGGACAGGGACAGAATCAAAGCTGCCGCTGGACAGAAGCTGACTGATTACTTTTCCAGCTGACATCACTGCTCTGACAGCTATCCCAGCGTCCTCAGGGAGGGAAGAGTTTGCTCAATACAGATTATTTGACATTGAAAGTTGCTTTTTCACCAGTCAGTCTAGCCCAGATGTTGACGTGTATGCTTGCACATGTCCTCCACCTTTTACAAATGCAGTTACATGTATAAAATAGGTAATTAATTTAAGGCTAGACAATAAGTTGTGGTTTCAGTCAATATTGAGAACTTTTCAAACTTCTTTACGGTCATAATTCAACCTCAGTGATCAGTTAAAATGATATTGCTTCCATTTTCCCTACAGCCTGTATGATCTTAATCCAATCAGTTCTTTCACAAATGAGGCCACATGAATAGGCGCAACTATTAAATCAGATAATATAGATTGATGAACAGTCCATGACAACATTAGCAGCCTTTCCAAAATGCAAAAAGGGTGAAAAAAAAAAAAAAATCAATGAGCTCAAAGACCTGTCATTTGCATGGGCCTCTTCCCCTAATGGGAATACTTTTACAGACAGGGAATTACAAGCTGAAATATTCTTTTTGATTATTGGACATCCATAGCCAAATATGATTTACATTAATGAGCGTAAGTATATTAAAGGCATTTTATCCCCCAGCATCCGAAACGATTGAATAATGGCTCTGGCAACCAAGCAGCGGCCTGAGAAAATATGAGAGGAGGTAATGTCACTTTAATTACTAATGGTTACCTCAATTGTTCAGACTTTGATTTTTCATCTTTGGAAACAATCTAATAAGGTAAATATTCATCATCCTCATATCCCCTTTTAGAATGATCATTTTGTCCAACAGAGACAGCGCAGCTATTTAAAGGAAGTGGACATGTACCATGCCGGCCCCCAAGATCAAAGTTTTATTTGAAGATTGCTTTCAAAAGATAATTTTGCTGTGAAGGAAGAAGAAAGGTCTTTTCATGCCCAATTGCAGACGTCTGATACACTTAGGGTTGACAAGTTGACCTTGTTAGCCGGGACAAACAGTGTAAAATTCCCCTTTAGAACTATAATTGTCCCACATATCGCTCTTCACTGTTCGTCACTGAGTGAATGCTGCATCCTGTTTTAGTACTAGTTGTTCTTGTGTCCTGATTAAATTGTGCGCTGCAGTGTTTTTGACCTGAGCTTTATTATGAAGTTACAGCCGAGCTGTGTGTAAATCATGGGGTTGGCTGACCTTAGAAGTGCTCTGCCTGCTTTGGTAAACCTGCTCTAGTCAAATGCAATTCACCAGAACATGAGACACTACAGAGTAGTCTTTGACATTGCGCTCTAATTAGGTTAAAACACTCTATTATAAATTTTATATTATATGTAATATGCATACACAAGGTCCTAATGGCCCTTTTTGGCATTGATAATATATTGTTAAATTCAGTGTAGATGATGTAACATTGCATGATGTTTGTAGAAGATTTGTTTAACTCTTCTGGATTGGCATTAGTTTAAGTTGTTCAAGTTTTTCATTACATGCAGGAAGAATCTTTACTGCCTGAGGATTAAATAGGAAAGATTACAAATCAATCAGTATCACTACACTGGTGGTGTTATACTGTATGTTTCCAGATAACCATGATACGATGACGTTGTTTAGTTGTTGTCTTCTATGTAAACTGATGATCAGCCTTTGCAGTGTGCTCCATTTGACCAAACGTAGAGTTAATTTACATTAATGGTTGTTCTTTAGATTTAGTTATAGAGTTATTTAGATAATTGTGAATAACGTTAGTTTACACATTTGACAATCTAATATTTATGGTTGTGAATGTAATGTTGTTTGTACTACATTTGTTCTACAATTGTCTGCTCAGCTTTGTGCTTCCATGAAGCTACAAAACTTTTCCTTAAAAATACAACATAACAAACAAACAAGCAAAATAAACAGATCTTGACAAAGCAGTAGAGTTAGAGACTTGTCTCCATGGCTCAGGTTCCAAAAACATTGATTCAAAATTTTCACAATATCCTCTGACTTTTATTATCAGGTCGGAGATTTAAGGAATTTGAGACACCAGTGATATCTCCCACTATGTAAAGAACACAAGCAGATTGGTATCAAAGGCTCCATCACTAGAGGTTGCATCAAAATAATGTCCAGTATTAACAATACAATCATATCAGCTTGTTGTATAGAAGCTACACATTGTGTCTTTGTATCTGGAGACAGCAAGAGTTGTATGGATGCAACATTAGACTGTCCCTGCCCCTTAAATTCCCCACCACCAATTTGTAACACAGGATTTTGTGTTTATAGATTTTTGAGTCTCACTATCAAGCTGATGACATCATCTAGAATACGTCTTTTCGACTTTAAGAAGCTCCCCATAGATTTTATACAACTGTTTCACAGAAAAAAACTCCTTGGCACAAGTGATCTGAATTTAACGTAGACAATTGGTGGACTGGCCATTACAATTTCAATTGAGGCTAAATCAGGTGCAGAGTCGCACAGTTTAGATGCAAGTGACCCCTGATCAAACATCAGCTTTTTGTTTCCTGTTACTTTACTGAAACTAGAAGGAACAACACTGTGGTCTGAACTGAGCGGCATCACCAGCAGCTGCTGCTTTAACTCTTTTCTACTTCTGATCCTGCACTTGACGTGTTAGGGCGTACCTGGGTTATGGTCCAAAGAAATGCCCCTCACCGTGCCTCCATTTAATTTGTTTTAAGCATTAATTCATAGAGACATGCAAAGCACCATTTTATCCAGCCTCATTAAGAGGTCAACAGCAGCACAGGCCCCACAGGTGTAATCCCATTTACTTTGATCCTCAGTTTTTATGTCCTCGTTAAAAGCTGCTGAAGTAGCAACAAGGTATTAGTAAATACGCAGCCGGAATATATATGAGCATTAATCATAGCTTCACAACAGAGCACTGCTACCTAAGTGGAAATGGGGGGGATGTGCAATAATCATGCATTGAGCTGAATATTAGACCGGAGACATGTCCCTTTCATACACAGCATGTATTACAAGCCCCACATCCATTTCTTATTGCTTTATTAGAAGACATTTGTTCAATCCAGCCTCTGAAAATAGAAAAGAGGTGCTATTACAGTGTGTAGGGAACATTTTTAACAAAGTTATTAAAGTCTTCCATCTGAATTATGCTGAAGAAGCCAATGATGTGGTCTAGAGCAAAAAGAAAACAGCCTGAGCATCATAAAGAAGCCCTTTTAAAGTCTGAGTCATATCATGTATACGCGTATTCACTTTTGTTTTTTTTGTTGTTGAATGTCATTGCTGTGATGGTTTTATTGCTTTAGACCCCTTTGCCGGGCAGGTTAGGGGAGCGACTGCACGACTGATGAGCGTGGCAGGAAATTGGCAGATGGAAGCATCCATTTCACCGCTAATTAGGGGGTCCAGAAGCCCGCCGACTGACAGGGTTCAACTGGGCAATGTAGTGCCTGCCAGCTCCCATCCCGTGCGCTTTATAAAACGCTCTTTAATTCCCCGGCACAATATCATTAACTTTGTAAGTGGATGAACACAATGGACAAGCAATTTAATTAACTTCTACCATTGAATGTTGGAGGGGAGACTAAATGAAATTAATGCACAATATTTCCCAGGGAGGCAGCCAACCTTGGGAGTGGGTCTGGATTGTTGGCAGGTCAGGCGCTGCCATGGGTTTGGCCAATTATGCCTTGTTTAGACCCATCCATAATATTTTCCTCAAAAGAAAATAAAATCAGTGGTTTTGAGATCAATCACAAGCGCATGTCGCTCTGCATTCTGGGAGATTTTAGAATAATGAAGTGGAAGCCCGGAAACACTCTGCCAGAAGCTTTCCGAGTCGTACAGAGCTGAAATAAATGTATCATAACTGATCCGTGCAGCAGTGGGGGTTTACTTGAAATGGACCATAAATAAATGGGAAATGCTGCAACTACAGTAGTTTCCGTTTGTGGATCCAGGGAGGACAGTGACGGTCCCTCAGCCCAGATTGAAATATCTGAGCAAATATTAGAAGGACTGACATGAAATTTTGTGGACACGTTCATGATCCCCAGAGGATGGATCCTAATGTGTTTGATGATTCCCTGACTTTTTCTCTCTAGCACCTCAAGCAGGTTGATTTGTGGTCCAAAGTAAAATGTCTCCATGGGATTTGGTTCAGGCATTCATCGTTAACTTTGATGACCCCCTGACTTTTTATTTTGCACTATTCATCAGTAGTTCAACATTTACATTTTTTAAAATCCTCCTCACATCCTGATATCAATATATTAATAAAGTCTTATGAAAAAAAAATGTTGGGTTAAAGTAATGTTAAGATTACGATAAAAGCCAATCTGTTTTCAATTATTCAAAAGCCAGACAATAACATATGTATAATTTTTTTGGGAATGTATCGACATTTCTAATGTGTAGCAGGAGTTTTACAGCCTTGTAGATCTGCAAGTGTGATTATAAGATGTGTAAACATATATCAAAGATGCAAATATTATAACAGTATCACAGCGTAAACGGCCTTATCTGTTTATATCATGATGCCCCAGGTCAGTTTTATCCACTGCAGTTACAGCGCCAGTCAAAAACGTGGGTTTAGGCCTGTTGGGAAATCAGAATGGAGGATTGGCCTTCTCTGTTTTAATTGCAAGGGATCAGTTCTAGTCCTACTTTGCAATGTTTACCAATTTTTGAGCGTGGGACCTCACAGAGGTATTTTGAACTGTTAAATGTCTTCCCTCTGTCCTTACCTTACCTACGCCGTCCCCCATACATACACACACACACACACACACACACACACACACAAACACACGCATGCACACAAGCACACACACACACCCAAGAGACAAGAGCTCCTTCAGGACGTGACGGATGGCTCCAACAAACTTGTCGCTTTCAAATCACAGGAAGTGACAGAGGAAGTTTTAATGAGAGTTTTGTCTGTGTATCCAGTCAGGCCTTCCAGGCAGCCGATGAATAATAGACACTGTGGCTCAATACTCTGAATACTCAATCAATGGCACTGGGAGAGGGCCTTGGCAAACACATATGGCAGCCCGGGGTGGGCGGTGGGCTCAGGAGGGGTAGAGAATACTGGGGCTTCTCCATCTGTATCTCTGAAAAAAAGCCCATCTCTATTGATGCCGCTCACTTTTGTGCTGGGGTGTTTTCCTTGCTGGGGATGACAAACAGGCTGTTTGTGCAGTATTGGAGTTTGTGCATAGAGGCTCCAGTGAAGGTGCTCTTTTAGCCCCGGCCCCTGCATATCAATGGCTTCCTCACTAGGACATAGGGGACTGATCCTGAAATAGATATGTGGATTCTTTCATTCAGGAGCTGTCGTCAGAGCACATAGTGAGCTGTTCCATTGTCTGCTGAAGGATTCACCTTTTACACTTTGAGTTGGAGTACGTGGAGACTTTTGCCATGTGTGAATGCTGGTCTTAGCTGACTAATGAGGATATTGTGAATCTATTAGTCAGAGATTTTGTCTGTGCAGCCTCCTGCTCTAAGCTGTTTTGACATGGAATGTTTTTGTGATGTATCGCAACGCAATTTCTTCATGACAGCATATCTGATTGACCTTTCCAATAAGACCAGTGTGTGTGTGTGTGTGTGTGTGTCCGTGTGTCCGTGTGTGTCCGTGTGTGTGTGTCCGTGTGTGTGTTTATGTGGCGATGTATCTATGTGCAGGTTTATGTGGAAGTGTGGCATCACTTGTGATTTGACAGATGAGGAGACCCCAGGGAATTCTGAGCAATGAGATATAAACTGGGAAACGGCCCAGTCTGTCTCCGCTGTGGGAGGCGAAATGCCACTGAAAACCCAGAGGAGATATTTCTCTGAGGTGCCTGTAATGAACCTTGTATCCCACAGGCCGAAATCACCATGATTGCAGTGCAAGTATCAATTCAAAGTTAAGAGTTGTTGAAGGATAATTGAGGTTTATGGCAGCTTGAGTATAGCATTCATAGTTCTGGTGATTCATCTTGTCTAATAAGACTTTACTCACCAAGTAGTTGCTGAGACTACTTGGAAACTTACATTCAGACTCTCAGTCGAATCATAAACAGAAGCCCAGACCAAATCATTTAGCCAAATTTATAAAATAAGTTAATTTATTTTTAAAGATTTTTCTCTGAATAAGTTAACTTATTAAATTAAGTGAATTAATATTTTAGTCAATACAATGTCCCTAATTAGGTAAAAACAAGTAATAAATTCCAAATTTCCAAAACTGAGAGACAACCACTTCAGTAGAGAACCAACAAATATTCACATTTGGGAGTGAGTTTGTGGTACTTTTGCTAAAAAACACTTTATTTTATGTTGATTGAATAATAGATTGATAATGACATTTATCCCTCAAGTGCACATAATCTTTCTGTGCAAGGAAGGATTATAAAACATTTGAAAAAGAGAGGAATTGATTCCTAAAGCTGCCATTTAAGGATTTATGTGCCTTGTGATTTTTCAAGCACGAGGCTCTTCCTCACACTTCTCCAAAACAGTCCGAAACAGTCTCCATCTTGAATACCCACGATCCATTTTGAACGAATCACAAGAAGTATCAAGGAGGGATTATGACCAGCATTTCAGGTGCGTTCACTTTGGGTATTACACCCTGCTCTCCATAATCTGCAGTTTTAAAATCTGACTGATCATCTGACTGCTGCTGTTTGTTGTGTTGCCAGAAGTTTTTAGTTACTTAATGACAACAGTCAATTCATTTCTTGTAAGTTCCTCAACTCAAAAACAAGACAGAACGAGGTGCAACATTTCCAAAAGTACTTCAAAAGGTTTTTAAAGTCTTGTATTTAACTTGTTGAAACCTGCAAAAACTCACAATAATAAGGAATCTTTATAGTCTTTTCTCACACCATGACATCAGATCCCACATCAGACCAAAAATACCACCCTGAGCAAAACTAACAGTGCACATATTTGAATTAGCTTTCCCTGCTGTGGTGCTGCTGGAGTGTATCATTTATTTTCCCTATTAAAACACTCGTTGGACTACGCGTTCTCATCGCTGTGCTCCAGAAAGCCATAATCCTGCACTTTGCCAGTGTCGGGGGACAGCAGAACATTAGCCCCTGAAGTTGTACAGTGGCACTGTGATGACACCGGAGTGTGTATGTGTCGGCTCTCCTGGGACTGGCCACTCTCCCTCAGCACAGATTGGAGGTGAGACCTTGAAGAAAAATTATTACTTTTATGTTTGCTTTATGGCTCATTTTTCACATTACACGCAGAAAATCTATTCAAGGGTCACAGAATTCCTGCTTCTCTTCGGCGGCCAGAACTAATTCTTGCAGCCCCTGGTATCGATAAAGCATTCAGCGGAGCAAAGTATGCAGGCTATGTACTGCAGCTCTCAAGTCTTTATTTTCCACCAGCCAGTCTATTGGGACTTGTTCAGCCCGTATCTGCAGGGGTTTTGGAAATGTCAACTACACACTTGCACAACCACACACACACATGCACACAGAGAGGGAGCACAGTCGGCGTCGTGTCATTGTGCCCTTATCTGGGAGCAGTGTGGCCAATATGACTTCTGATAAGAGATAGCATTGCCAGAACGAGTCATAAAACCCCAGCTTTTATGGTGCGGTTATTGTCTTTCTGTCTACAATTATGGTGATTACTCATTTCCTCTTACCTCCCCCCATGGCCCTCATGGTGCACTTAATAGACTGCATTTTACTAATGGAAAATTAAGTAGCCGCCGTGGCAGTGGGGTTTATAAATATGTAAAATATACTTTTAATTATTTCAAGTGAATCTGGCAGCTAATCAATAAAGAGGGACGTGACAAACATACGTTTGACACAGGCCATTGTAAAGCTACTGGTAAAAGATAAGCATGGCCTGTCAGCGCAGTCCGGCCCTAATGAATATTTTGAGCCTGTCATGTAAGGAGACAAATGGATTAATTGCGCCCCGCTAATATAATAGCTTCTTCATGAAGAGTGCACGGGGGAGGCAGAGGAGAGGAGAGAGAGCTGCGAGGTTCTCAACCCTGATGTCAAATAAATATTTATTAGGGTTGAGGGTTAAGTAGATTTTTGCGATTACACGGATAGCCACTTAAGCACAGTTGTTTATCATTTATTTGAAAATTGATTCATGCCGATTTGTTTGATGTCATATTAATTTTATTTTTAGTAGTCTGAGGCAGTGAGGGCATATAGAGGATCTGCTGCCACTGCAAGAGAGACAGTGGCAATCTGACATTCAAGTGACGCCATTAATCCATCAGTTATTGTATTATATATATTTATTTTTTTGCAGGGAATCATTATTCAGGAGACTTAAGTCATTATTGTATTAAGTTTATAAGTAGGTTTTGATTAACTCATTGATCATTTTGTTTGATGAAAGTCTTAACAGAGCCCAACGTTAACTCTTTATATTATTATTATTTTGTCTGTTCAACAGTTTGAATCAAAAATATTTACAGTAATTTAGAATTTACAACATTGTAAAAAAGAGAATAGCAGATCATCCTCATTTGTGCATTTAGTTAACAAGTCAGTCTTAATCTATTTTTCCATCACTAACATATATAGTTTTTTCTTGTTTTTTAACAGGTTAAAACCTAAAGATTTACAGTCATTTGCAATTTACAACATTATATAACAGAGGAAAGCTTAAATTCCTCATATGTGCAGTTAGTTAACAAGATACCAATAATCAATTACTAACATTTGTATCGTTTTTTATTTTCTACCTTGACTTTGCAGAAAGAAAAAAATGCACCCCTGCAATTTAATCTGCAACAGAAAGAAGTATATATCTTTAATTTCCCACGACATATTTCAACCCGGTCATTTTTATTTCACGAGCCACTGAAATATTCACACAAACACACCGTTTTGACAAATTGCCCAGTTTTTCCTCCCTCGCCCCGTTTTCGTATCCATCTCTATCTCCGAGTCTGTTGTCGGCACTTTAAGGTGAAGGAGACCATAAAGACAAGTGAGCACAAATAAGTATAGGGGGCCTTTCCTGGAAGCCATCCCCTCGCAATGGGAAGCTATGACCTTGAGTCCTGTGTTCGCCCAACGCCCCTCTCATATGCACCCCCCTCCCATCCCATCTGCCCGCCTCCCTTCCCCTTGTCTCTGCCGTCGTCCCTCCAAACAGGAGAAGGGATGACGGAGGGAGGAGAGCACGATAGAGGGTTCGGGTCAGCAGCCGCCGTTCTCATCAATTAAATGTGCGACAGTGTTTTCCTCCAGCTGAACTTATATGTCAAGGAGATGGGCAGGACCTCATGTTTGTGCTTTTGACAAATCAGCAAATGTTTAATCTCAAGATGTGCCTGCACTCATAAATAATGCAGGGGCCGGGCCGGGTTGGGCCCAAACTATCGCCTGTGCAGCGAGTTGGAAAGAGAGGTGTCCGTCCCCCGGCCTCGATAGGAAAACTCAAGAAAACACTAAATCCTCCCAAATGACAGCCTTTTTTTCTCCAGATGTCTCCTTCTTATGATCACACCCATTCAACCCCTTATACTGTACCTAAGCATTATGGGTGTCTGTCTCTTCTTTCATCTCCCTCCTTTTAACTCTGTCAGCATATTTCTCATCTAACTCTTTGTCTTTTGCCTTGATTTTCTCACTCTTGTTTTAATTTGGTCACTCTGGTCTTTTATAGTAAAAGTTACTCTCCACTCTGACATTCTTTGAGGGGCAAAGGAGACTCAGAATGATCCCTAGGCAAAGGTCTGCTATCTCAACGACACAGGGGATTGAGCTTGAGCTTTGCCTCCATTTGCCCTAAATGTAAAGAGGGCAACAGAAAGCAGTGTAGTGGACTGTGAACCGCATCAAATCCCCTGCTCTGCACGACTCTCACTTCTTCCCACAGACTTTGATTGGCTTGTCCACCGACTGGGAAAGTTTCCTGATTGTTCACAGGGAAAATTAAGATTTTAAGCCTATTGAAGTCGATCTCTGCTCATTCAAAAGTCCATCTGAATGTGTCCTTTGAAAGCTCAAATTGTTGACTCGCCACATTAGACGTCCCTGAGCCCCCAGAATAGGGGTGTGCTGAGTGTACTGTACTGGGAGCACGTTGCACCTGTTGTTGTGTACTTGATAGTGTGTAGTGCTTGTCGCTTCCCATTGAGTGGAGCTTTGGGTAGTGTGCTGTGGAGTGTGTTAAAGAGTGGGGCACTGCACTCTCAGCCCAGTATATTAGTCGAGTTTTGAAAAGGTTAAGAGCATGGATCCTTGAAACTGGAGATATAATTTACCTACGAATTCCGCAAATGTCTGTCTGTATGTGGAACGCAGCATCTCGTGAACCAGTGTGGTTTGGACCCATCTCTGGGTCAAACTGCAGTCAGAGTAATTTGAATTATTTAGTTTATTTTCAGTCACCATTACAGACTGAGACAGACATTTACAGGAGTCGTGGGTGCTGATTTCATTTTATTAAAAACACTGACGATTAAATCTCCATTGTAGTTTAATCAGGTAGGATGACAAAGCTTTGTAACTTCTCTCTGCACCATAGACTGTTTATAAATACCTCTGCACACAAACAATGAAAAAGTGACAGTATATAATAGAACTGTTTGAGGAGGACTTACCAATGACAAGGAATAATTCTGAAGTAGCTCTGTAACATCAACACAGGACAAGAGAACAGGCAGGTTTTAAAAGAAGGCACTGCACTGGTGAGATAAATTGTAGCCCCTGAGGACATTGGACATTTTGCAATAAGGGTGGTACATGTTTCATATGGAATATCTTCACCTGGAACGTGGTTTGATAAATGTGCAGCAAATCCAGTGAAAAAATAGAAATTAATGTTTTAGAATAAAAGGGAGATTCAAAAGAGTCATGGAAAACCTGTTAACTCAAATTCTATTCCTTTTCAGGCTCTCGGAAGTTTCTACTTTATCCACGAGTCTTTGAAAAACGTCCACCAGTTTGATTTCAAAGGTGAGTGCCCCCCTCCGACACACTTCCTCACATACATCACCTCCCATGAAACCCTCACATCGTGCCCCCTCATCCCACCCCTGCATATCACACACAACCATTTGCAGGCTATTCCCGCTTCCATCAAAAGCAGCGAGCTAAGATTGGCTTTGAGGATAATGTAAAGGGAGCGGGACAGAATGGTAATGCTTATTAATATTAGGATTTAATTCATAAGATTTCGGGCCTACAGTAATGGTGTGTGGTGGGTTATTGGACAGTTACAGCAGTCTCATCAGCCTGCGGTGTCAGAGGGCCCCGGGGTGCAGTGGCCGTGCTAATTAAAGAAGGGATATAGATGTGGAGGCACCTCACTTCCTATTAGACCCAAGTCAGCATTAACACCAGTTACCCCAGTGAAGGACAGGGCGAAGGCAGGGGAGGGGTCGAGAAGGGACAGGACCACTCCCCTCGTACACACAGACTTTAAAGATTTGATTTAAAATTACGTTGACTACTGAACACGTTTTTTTTCTTTTGTAACAAGGCTTTGTCACAGTAGACCTGTGACAGTCAGAAAAGCTCAAGTGTAACCAGTAAATCAGCATTTACGCCACATGCTTTTCCCAGGAACTGTGAAAAATTATTTTGTGTGTTTCTACAGCAAGGACCAGGGTTTAAATTTATTTCTGGGGAAATCTTATTACTCTTTTAACTTAACCAACAAAGTCCCTGCACGGTGGGTAGCAATTCATGAAAGTACGTGAATCTTTGGGGTGGGGTTTACTGTGCTGAAGATGCCTGATTGGTCAAGTACTCCAGCATTTTATTTCCTTTTAAGTCTAGCATTTGTTGTGGTTTATTGCTCATCTCTTTTTCAGAGTTGTCTCAATAAACCCATTTGCGAAGCAGAATATCTCAATTTTAATCTTCTCCATGTTTACTGTTCGATTTATATACCATTGTCGTTGTCGCATTAGCACCACCTGGTGGACTGGAGACAAATAGCTTGTCGTAGCCGTCAGTTTTTCTACGTCAGCAGGCTAATTTGCAGATTCTCCAGTTTAAAAATGTGGTGGAAACACAGATAAACAACTGTCTGCTGGAACCTTTTGGTTCCTTGAAAAAGTTCTTGGAGTTAGAAGGTCCAGGAACTTTGTGTGAAAACATGGCTCATCTGTTACAATGCCTTCAAGTTTCCCAGTTTATACCAGGACCCTGAAACGGACAAAGCTAAATTGTCTTCAGACATATTTTATTATTCACTTTGTGGTTTTCCTTCTGTGAAATGTCAAAATAAAATAACAAAATAGGTTTCTGCAAAGACTAAAATCCTCGGGTGTGACAATAAAAGATACCTTACAGTACAGATACAATACTCAGGGCTCACAGTTAGACATTCATGATATTTGTTTTAAGTTGGAATGAAAACAAACTGACCTTACACAGGCATGAAATGAGCAAAACTATATTTTAGTAAAAACATTTTCTCTTAAGAATTATTTATTAAGATAAAATATAATAGTAGAATATCTTAAAAACATAGATAAAAGGAATAACAGGAATCACAATGACCAGATTAATCATTGTAACTATAATTGTATAATTGTTGCTTTGTCATGACATGCTTTTGTATCACAGCGTTGTTGCATCCATAAATGGCACTAAATTCTTCTTTATACCCATTAAATCAACACAGCAGGGTTTGTACATAGGTTTGATAGTGGACTTTATAGTCACTCTCAGGTCAAGAGAGTTTAAAAACCTGTGTTAGGCCACTTTACAATCTCTACAACACACATTTTATACTTAAGTGACTTGATTTAAAGAACGAAATACCCACCATACAAAATTCAGTCTTCCTGGACAGACAAACGTGCATTAGTAATTGAATAGAAGAAAAGAAGCATTATTCTACGTTGACCTTGTTATATTTTGTTCACATCATGGCAAACGAAATTAAATGTAAATAAAGTCTTATCTGAATGCATAATCTACGACAACTTTATGCTTCCTGCGTCTCTTCAAAAATCCAAGAGAGTTGCTGTTTGAGTCTTAATTGCTTCAGTATTTACTCAGGTTATATTAAGATATATTCTTCATTCACTTCATGTACTATACAGAAATAAACAGGCACATCTTTTTTTTAAATGACCTTTAACACTCTTCAACATTCTTTTAGCTGAATACAGATGATCCTCTTTCTGTCCAGCAGGTGGGGCAGTTGTCTGGGGAAGTCCAGGTGTCTCTTGTTCTCACCAAGCTCTAATGATATCAGGAGATTATCAATCACATGAGCGGTCTCCAAAAATTAACCTGTCATGTTTGTAACAGTAAACAGCGTTTCTCCCTTCCTCCCTCCTTCCCCTCCACCTCCCCCCTCTCTCTCCATCTCTCTGTCTGCTCCTCCCTTTAGCCAAGAAATTCCGGAAGGTGGTGGGAAAGGAAACCTGCTCAGAGACACTAGAAACGACACCAACGCTGGAGAAGGAAAAGTTCCCACAGGACTACTTTCCCGAGGTGGGTTCAGTGATAAACACACGTGATGGACTGATGGTGGTGTTGTCACCTAATGATGACTTCCTGTTGTAACGCTGACTGACAGGTATCACAGTGAATGGCGGACATGTGTCATGGCATATGGACACATGGCTCTTTTACATCATAGACACTATGCAGGTTTGATAAAGTCATCAATGGCAAAGTGAAGTACAGTCTTTTGACAATTCATGTAATTGAGTTTTCATATAGTTTTTCCTAAATAAGAGATTTTATAAAAAGAAATGAATGCCAAACTTCAGATAATAATTCAAACAAAAGAGATTTCCTCTTCCCCTACTTTATATCGATTTCTGTCAAAAGCCATTTCATTTCTTCTGTGTCTTTTTCTTCTTTTGTTTAACGGTCCAATTTTTGGTTTCCGCTTCAAGGAAATCGGGCAGACACATGGCTGATTTGAAAACAAATCAGTCAGAAAATTCAAATCGTGAAAACGGGAGAAAAGTCCTTGTTGTTTCTTGCCCGTGTCCCGTGGAGCAATTCTCTGCTCGCTCTGCCGTGTTCAGTCTCCTGGTGTCGGTGCGGTGTGCCATCGGGGTTGGGGGTGGGTGGGGAGGGAGCTGAGCGCAGAGCATAGCAGTGCTGATATAGTAATAAAGAGCACGACCGCCCGTGTGTCATCCCCGCACTCCCCACTCATCTGTCAACCATGCTCCGACGGCCGCCTCCGCAAATATATGCAAAACAGATGGATACGGCCCCTTCACACACTTCCCCCCAATTTCCGTCTCTTTCACACACTGCAGGACTCCCCCACCCCACCGCCCACCCCAGACATACACACAAACATATGCATCCACGCACACACACACACACACACTCACACACACACACCCCCAAACAGCTTCACATCTCTGCTTTCCCATTGCAGAGATGATCTAAAACCAATTACACTGATTGAGGCGCGAAGCCATTTAAAATGCTTACAGCAAAGCATTGTTCTGCATTTAACAGGACAAGCAGAGAAAACCACAACACAAACCTGGCACGGCGCACGGTGAGAAGGATGAGGGGAGTGATGTAGAGAGAAAGGAGGTGTGTGTCGCGGGGGCAGATGAGAAAAGTTTTGCCCAGTGATTTATGCCTCTTTCCCGGCTGGGATATGAATCTGGGATGATGCTCCAGAGAGCAGCACTCCAGATAATGTTAGCCCATTTAAAAAGAGCAGATTTGTGTAGTCTATCAGGGTCGGCAAGTATTTTTTCTCTCCCGCCTCCCTCCTCCTCTCCTCCATAGTGAGAAATTGGTTGTTATCATAGATCACAGATACTGCTCAAACCTCTTATGAAAGATGAATTAATTTCACTAATGCTTTAATGCAAAGCTCTCATGAGGGAGGCAGACTGGTGATAACCCCTGCCTCGTCCCCGCTTCCTCCGCTGGTGATTTATGCCCTCTTTTAGTAGATGAAACCGCCTAGATTTGCCATCCATCTGCAGCTTTGAGGAATCCTATTACACAGGGGATCTTGGACAGGATGGGACTGCCACAACAGGGTCCCGAACCAGTTTTGGGTCTTCATACCTGAAATTATTCAAAGTTGACAAAAAAAAAAGAGACTTAGCGGTCAGGTTTCATGTTTTAAGTGCTCATAACTCATTTCTGGTGCAAATAAAAACTTTGCGTGTTTGAAACTCGTCCAGGTTGTCAGACAGAATCTGGCGGGAGGAAGGTTAGAGTGACAGCAGACAGCTCAGGTGGCTGCTGGGAGACAGATGTGTATGTTTCCCTGCTCGTGTCTTACCTTTACAGTCACCCATTAATAAAGTGTCAGCGAGTGAGATGCTGATGACATCATAGTGGGAGGGCTGCTTGTTTGAAACACAAACAAAATGTCATTCAGTACATTTCAGCGCACTTGAGCTTGTGCACAGTGGTTTCGACACATGAAGTGTGTGTGTCCGTATTTACTCACATGATTCTTTATTGTGGAGCAGAGCTGCAGCTTACAGGGTTTTTTTTTTAACTATTGCTGAATCCATCAGTTATTTTCAAGGTTATAACTGATAAATTGTTTTGTCTGTAGAAATGTGAAAAAATTCCACCACAGTTTTCCAGAGCTCAAGGTGAAGTCTTCAAACCATTTGTCTTTGTCCACAACTTGAAGAGTTTAGATTTACAATGATGTAAAATATTTGAAAAACAGAAAACACTTAAAAAATAAATCTATCGTATCACCGAGATTCATGGTTTTTGAGTCCATTCATCAATTCATTTCTCAGTCAGCTCTGACTGTTCTTGACAAACAGAACTCAAAGCAGACAAGTCTTTTACAGTCTGAATAATTTAATAATGTTGAAAAGATCAATTCTTATTTAACATAAATCACTCTCATGATGGCTTTCTTATTTCGCCTTTTAAAAGTGGCTGAAACTCTGTGTCATGAAATAAAATATTAGCTCTAATCACTTACATTCACACTTATTGCTTGCGGCTCTTTCTGCTCCTAGTTAGATTCTGATTTAAGCGACAACCCGTCTGTATGCAAAACGTCAGTTCTTTCCATAATCCCACCCTTGAGTTATAGCTGGAAGGGAAGGGGAGAATAGCAGGGACATTAATTGAAATGCTGAATAAGAGGGAAGTGGACAAAATAGTGGGCGCATTTCTTCTGAAAGGTCGCCGTGATGGATTTGGCGGCTTGTCGTTTCCCGTTGTTCCGTCAATCTCTCCATCCCCCCCAGTGGACATTAATATATTTATTTGTTTGGCGCAGTAATACATGCCTCCAAAAACCATTGCATCATAAGGATTTGTCATTGCCTTATATAAATAAAGTATACGACCCAGACCTTAATGTGCCCTTGCTATTGATTGTTTTACACAGGCGTAGGAAAAAAAAAATAGGGAGGGAGAAAATAGGCGACAGGCTGTAGATCAACATCCATATGAGTTTCTATTTGTTGTTTGGCACCATGAGTGTGTCCATAAAAGCATTGACTTTTCATATGCCTTTTAGTGCCCTCTGTAGTGAGCTCTGATACGGGGCTGTGATTACTTTCCAGTTCTGCCCCTGATGAAAGTTAACTTCCTTTTCTATTTTTCTCCTTTGATTTAAGCCGGCGTCGTGTGATTCATAGGTGTGATGCGCACGTTAAGGAGATGAAGTCATTTAAACTGGCATAGCTTGTAAAACGCTCTCTGCATTTATCACCAGACAAGACACCTGTGACACAGATGCTGTTGTCGGTGACAGGTGTGATCCATGAGACTGCAAGCAGCTCATAAATGCAGGGATAATGTTGAAATGAAAGCCAAATGAAGGTTTTTTTCACTCATTTTCTGTACTGGTGCAGTGTCTCATTTTAAAACTGCCTCTTTGCTTGTCCTGTGTTAATGCTCCGGAGAACATCAGAATCATGCATTGTCATTAGTGAGTCCTCCTCAAACAGTTCTACAATATACTGTCACTCTTTTATTGTTTGTGTGTTTAACGTCTTAACATTCTATGGTGCTTAGTGACGTTTGAAAACTCAGTGTTCATCCTACCTGGTTTATCTGCAATGAGGATTTCATAGTCAATGTTTTTATAAAATAAAACTGAATTAGTTTTAATATTGTTCACGAAAGCCTTAATATTATTATTATATCATTATTAAAAATAATTGTGTCGGATATTTCTGTTAAGCAATCGACACAATCTTTAAAAAATATGAGCTCTGTAATTCAGCTTGATAAAAAGCATTGCAGCAACAAAATGAATGCTGTGCTTTTACTTTGTAGACAAATTGCTGAAGATGTTTCTATGAATGTTGTTGCCATGACGGAGATTAGTCCGATATGTCAGTCCAATAAAAATGATCAAATTATCCAAATTATCTGGCGAGACAGATATTATTGCTGACGGGACATTTTGGCTAGTGGGCCGCCAATTGCGGACCACAGCTGTAGTTTATCCAAGGACATAGAAGAAGACACGTTCAACTCAGTCCACAGACTGCCTGTTAGGGCCCCACCCCCACTGACTGGGATAGAGCACTGGTCACTTGTTTATTCTTAATACTATTGAACAACCAAACCAAATTTGACACTGCACCTCCCCAGAATAATACACCTGCTAAGTGTGAAGCTGATAAGATGAATGGTTTGAGAAATATGTGTTCTACACACAGACAGACATTTGTGGAATTAGAGGGAACAGGAAAGGAAAACCTCAGACTTGACTTTTGCCTCTTTAAATCCATCATTTTGCTTTTCAGCATACATTTTTTTAATATTTGAGAGGTGACGATACTTGTGGTACATCTCACACACACACACACACACACACACACACACACACACACACACACACACATACACGTGTACCATTATGTGCTGTCCAGTTATATAAACCCTGTGTGAGGCCCTGTCTTATTTGATGGGCCACCCTGGATGATGGAATAAAGATAAATGTGACTGTCTACCGGGGCTCAAATCAATCAGTGTTTGTGTGTATTACTTATTACTCACAGTGCATTTCTGTCATGGGGCTTTTGTGTAACCCCCCTCTCCTCACACCCGCCTCCCTTCCCCGTCCTGCACTTTTCTATCACCCCCCCCTTTCCCAAAACATCACCCAGCCATAATATTATTTATGGGGGTCAGACTTTGAGCTGAAATATAAGAGGTCAAAGAATCAAACGGGAACGACCGGGGGAAACGGTGAAGGGAGGGTGTTTTAGAGGAGGACTCTGGAGTTGGATTGTGTATGTGTGTGTGTGTGTCCCATCTGTGCCATGTATGACATTTTACACAAGCGTAATTTTCCATTGGTCACAATTGGTGAGTTTTATGTAGTGGTCTCCAGGTTCAAGATAATCTGATGGTTTCTAGTTTCCCCACTTTCTTTTTTTGTCTTTCATGTCTCTCATCTTCTCTCTGTCTCTCTCTCTCTTTCTCTCTGTGTGTGTGTGTGTGTGTGTGTGTGTGTGTGTGTGTGTGTGTGTGTGTGTGTGTGTGTGTGTGTGTGTGTGTGTGTGTGTGTGTGTGTGTGTGTGTGTGTGTGTGTGTGTGTCGCGGTCAGTGCGTACATGTATTGCCCAACACCCTTGGATGTGACCCAGTGTGTAGCCGCCGTTCATCACTGTCATGGGCGGAGACGCCATCGCTGACCTGTGGAAGGTCACCCAATGTCAACCCGAGCCTTGTGACCTTTTACCGTTGCCCTTTGACTTTCACCCTCATCCCTGTCCAGTGACTCTTTATAGCCCCCAAACCTGATATATGATATCATTACAAGCCACTATCCATTTCATCCAGTGACACCTTCTTTTCAAAATATCACCAACGTAGCATAACGAAGAGCAAAGTGGCTAAATTCGTACTATTTCTTAAGATGGACTTGTGTGTGTGTGTTTTGAGACGGGGGGTTAGGAAAGGGTGATGATGATGTTTTTGTAGGAGATGAAATGGGGCCGGACAGCATCTGTGTCATCAAATCTACTGCAAAATCAGCTGCAGCGACCAAATCATGATGTCATCATGTCAACCAGAAGAGAGGGACACTTCTCTTCTTTGTCACTTTGATTGATTGTGCGAGTTAATCATGTTCATCGGACTCCTATTACAAAATAAAAGCACTCAAATTGGGTAAAACTAGATAGCGGAGTGTTTTTGTTTTTTTACTTCTTAATATGAAGATGCTTGTTCCACTCGACTGCTCATACCAGGAACCCGTGTGTGTGTGTGTGTGTGTGTGTGTGTGTGTGTGTGTGTGTGTGTGTGTGTGTGTGTGTGTGTGTGTGTGTGTGTGTGTGTGTGTGTGTGTGTGTGTGTGTGTGTGTGTGTGTGTGTGTTTTTATAAGCATGCAATGAAGCAGGAGCGGGGGGGGGGGGTCAATCAGTCATACGTGGAGGAAATGGGGCAATCTGGGGCTGGGTGTCAAGGAAGTGATGGATTTTAATGCTGTGATTGTAGTTAATGGCTCTTTAAATTAAATCGAGATTAAACGTCTCTGCTGCAGTCAGAGCTTGTATGTGCATTGAGCAGGTCCTGAACCCCCCCCTCATCACTAACTCTTCATCTTCTCCCTCCTCATCCTCCACGCTGCAAGACTTTCTCTCACTCTTCAACTTATTCCAACAAACGCATAAAGGCTGTTCCATTTTAGAAAATGTAACGTGTACATATTGTGTATATAAACACAG
Organism: Verasper variegatus; assembly: GCA_026259375.1. Classification (NCBI taxonomy): domain Eukaryota; kingdom Metazoa; phylum Chordata; class Actinopteri; order Pleuronectiformes; family Pleuronectidae; genus Verasper; species Verasper variegatus. Next base: position 4,656,705 of record CM048050.1, read on the forward strand.
GAATGTGATCATGAATGTAGATGGTCCATCCTCATCGCCAGTGTTCATCTTTCCAATATGTTTAGTTAGTTTAAAAAAACGTTTTTCCAAGTGAAACATCTAATCTAAGATCTAATTCCATTTGCTCCATTTCAAAGTCATAATATTGGGACAGCGAGTTATAATTGGGCCCATACATCCTGCCGAGGCAGTATGGATTAATTCAAGTATGCTAATGTAATTCAATTTGATACAGTTAATCTTGTACTAATGCAGATTGAAGGATGTGAGCCGTAATCAAATACCTCTTAGCCCTTTAATTTGCATATGAGGTTTTTTTCTCTAAATAAAATTAGTCAATTTGTAATTATGTGACCTGGCCCGTAATTAGTTTATCCATCAGTGCAGTTAACTCCCCATCAGGAGTATCAGGGGGAGATGGACAGAAAAAGAGGAAGGCTGAGGGAAGGAGACGTATTTATCTATTCAGAATGAGAACACTCACAACATCAATTTGTCTTTCATTTAATAACCAGCTTCATGGTGAATCATGTGCTGCTTGAGGAAGATCTTTGGACTTGTGATTGGATAGTTAACTCAAGGCTGGTGGGATCTGATCAAGCAGCTGCGTATGACATGTCAACACTGAGCTGTATGCTTTTTATATATTCTATAACTTTCGCCTATACAAGCTACATCCTGTATTGAGCCTTTTCATGTTGTGTTGTATTTTATTTTATTTTGAGAAATAATATGTTTATTATATAACAGATATGTTACATGCATGCAATATATGCACAGTCATGTTTGTGGTGGTCACACATCATGGCGGCCCCCTGGCCGCCGCTCTGTATTCAATCTCTTATCTATTATTCATTACACATGTTGCAAAGCATCTGTCCAGGAGATGTGTGGATACGTGTCTGTCAGTTGGGTTTTAAGTGTGGGCTTCCTGCCCATTCAGATTGCCTAAATCAAGTGTATTCTACAAGTGTAATCCTGCAACTAATGATTGTTTTCATTATTGATTAATTTCCCAACTGAGCAGTAATTCTTTTGCACTATAAAATGTCAGAAAATTGTGAGAAGCTAATTGACTTATCTTGGAGTAAGACGTTTTCAAATGTATTTCACTTGTGCTTTTGTAGAAAGTGTCAAAAGTAAAACTATTCACAATGTAGGCCCATTTGTTAAGAGATATTAATATGATTTAGTATTTTATATATTTGGATCAATATTATTCATATTTTACACTGCATTTTGTGGTCATTGTCAATATAGAATCATTGCTCTCTTATTTCTATTTCTATATATTTTACCAGAGTAAACAATGTTCAATGTGCACAGCAATTAGCAAACTTAACTGTCAGCCACTATAAATGTAGCGGAATTAAAAAAAATACAATTATCCCCTCTGAAATGTTACATAGTAGAAGTATAAAAAAACACCAGATTGACCTGTTTAAATAAAGTACTTGTACAGCACTTGAGTAAATGTACTTACCTCCTTGGTATCCAAGTACTTATTTTCCCAACATTAATGTTAGTTTGTATCAATCCACCAGAAACCTTTCATAATTTGTTTGATGGAAATTGAACTAAATAGTTTTTAGTATTGTTAGAAAATGTAAAATGTGAAATTGTCCTCTCAGGTTGTGGACATTGTAACTACTCTTTCATAAATCATTTGACATTGTTGCTTTAATTTGCCTCATGATGACAACTGAAGCCTCGGTAATGTCAAACTCTACCATTGTCATGCTAAATTGAGTCTCTGTGTTCTGCAGTGCAAGTGGTCCAGAAAGGGATTCATCAGAACTCGATGGGCCCTGGCTGACTGGTGAGTTTTATTAATAAGTCCCTTCAATGACACTTCCATCCTTGTCTCTGTTCAACCTTGAATCATTACAACTGTATCATTGTGATTAGAGATGAAGATCTAACCATGTGAGTCATATCTGGCTTCAGCCGCAGTGGGCTGCGTGTGTGTGCGCGTGTGTGTGTGTGTGTGTGTGTGTGTGTGTGTGTGGGTGTGTGTGTGGGGGTGTGTGTGTGTGTGCATTGCATGTGCGTATGCTTGCATGTGGGGGGGGGTTTATCATAGGCAGAACAGACAGAGAAAGCGAGTTGCACAGCTGAATTCTCTCAGGACAGTGTGCCACAGAAGCAAGGAGGGATTTGATTACACATAATCGTGTTAGTCAAGCAGTTGCATATGACAGATGACAAAAAACATTACATGCCATTGAACCTGTACGGGGTGAATACAAACGCTGGCTACCAGTGTGCAGCACAGGGGATCGGATGGGGGGGAAGGTGGCTGGGGGGTGGAAGGCGGGTATAGTAATCTAATAGAGGGATGACATGAGAACTAAAGAGCTGAAACGGTAAGCATTTAATAGGGGCATGACGTTTGACAAGAGCAGCAGAGAAAGAGAGAGAGGCTGGTGAAGAATAGAGAGATCAGATCAGAGATGGGATGGACAGAGATAGCGAAGACCATGCATGTATTCATTTGTTCAGGATGTCAGTGAAGAATAAAACCCTCGAGATAAGACCAATTCCTCCGGGTCCCGCTGCTGAACACGATGCTAACAAAATACCCCAGATTGATAGGATCAGCAGGGCAGTGTTCATCACTGTACATTGAGCTATCTTGCTTTCCCCTGACAGGACAAACTAAAAGAAAGCAGATTAATGTTTGCAGTGGTCAATGCTGTGCAAAGGCCTGGGTTAAGAAGTGGTGTTTTCACATTTAGTTTCATCCTGGTTTTTCATTGGATAATATTTTAATGTATCAGGGCAGATAATTATAATTAAGTAATGTTGAGAAAGTAAATTTTCTTTTTGCCACTTAGAATTAATGTTAATGATTATTCGTTTATGATGTTCTGGGAGAAGCAGCTCTCTCACAATGTGCTCTTTGATCCCAGTGCCTTTGATCTGGTCAACATCCACCTTTTCCACGATGCTTCCAACTTGGTGGCCTGGGAGAAAAGCCCTTCTGTCTACTCTGGGACCAGGCAGAAGGCATTGGCCTACGTTTTAGACAGGTACTGTACACACCAAACACTACTCCTGTTGCTCTTATGTTTTCATCTACCTACTGTAGCTAGAGTGAGATCAAGGGAAGCCTCCTGCAAACATCATTGAGATCTGACCATGAAGATGCAGTTTTCAGTGTTTGTTGAACTCATTTAACATTTTGACTCTTAAATAAGACGCAAAATCAAGTTAAAGTTTATTTTATTTTTTTCAGATAACCTGCAGAATCTTGTTAATATTTGGAAGTTAATAAAGTTATTGCAGAGCAGACAGTATTGCCGTGTTTAATTCAAATCTGCAGCTGTAAAAGAAAAAAGAAAAGCTGATGACCTTTTGTTTTCCTCATCTTCATCTGGTAAAATTCATATAGACAAACAACACCAGGACTGATATTTTAAAATTAGTATAAAACATTTTTCAAATTAAGAGTGTGAATTGCATAATAATAAGAAGGTATCAGATACTAGTCACAGTATAAAACCTGCATTTATATTGTAATATAGGAGCGAGATTAAATAGCACAGGCACACCAGAGGTTAGGATGGGATTCCAGGCTAGACCAGTAGGATTACATCTGTCTGCAGAAGTAGGGGGGGGGGGGGTCTTACTAACTACACGGTCTGTGAACTCCCAAGTCTCTTTTATCTGTTCTTTTTCTGTCCCTCCCTCTAACTCCTTCTTACTTTACAACTTTTCCTTTTTTTTTGTGGGCGTAATCCTCATTTTTGTCCCACTGGCAAGCATGAAAGGATGCAAATATTCTTAGGTTGTTCAGCTACAAGTCTGTCTATTACACTTCGGTCCAGGGAACGATATCTCTAAAAAATAGAAGAAAAATGTACGTGAAATTTGGCCTGATTGTCCAGGACCCCTAACTTAATTTTTTTTAACTTATGTCTTGTCCCACTGTATATTAAAAGCTGTGGTTCATAAAAAGATAACAAACGTTACACTTGCTTGAAATGGAACTCACTAGAAGAGAAACTGTTTCCATTTCCAAAAGTCTTCAGGTCTGTTTTTAGCTTTAGACATTGGATATTAAAAATTAATTCAGATATCAATTAAAATTGATCCAGGTATTCATAGTCCAAAGATGATAAACCTTGAAATATGTTGTGAGCCACTGACTGTTAATTGTAGCAACAGCAACAGGCCAATATTCTCAATTTATTTTTATATATAAGGCAGTTTATCATCTGCACATTTGAGCTCCCAAGAGGATAAACCCTTAGAACACATTTGGTGTTGGTAGGAGTAGGTATTGTAATAGTAATGGTAAATATTTCTTCACTGTGCACTGAGTAAAGCACTGCCCTTATACAGGCTTTAACAAGCCAGGTTATCCATTCATAGGCCATGGTAATGTGATTTATGGGATATCCATTTGAAGCGGAGCAGAATGATAGAGTACATGGTGCAACCCCTGCTCCCTACCTGGCCATGCTAACACTGAATAAGAGCCGCGCAGCAGGTGACCTCCCATTCAAATAACATCAGAATGCATGAGTGGCTCCCCGCCGCTGCAGCTTTGAATAAATACATGCATATGGGTGGCATACATTATCTCCAGGCCATCTGATGTACATGAATTATGAGGCACTTCTCTACGGTGAGGTCATATTTTACCTGCGCTTCAGTCTTGATTTGATGAAAGAATGCTCTGCCTTTAATGGACAGGGAAGTGGGAGTGTTTTGAGAATATGGCAGCTTTTGCAATTTTTATTACGCTGTAACTTACCTGGATTTACTGGCATCATGAAGTTTGAAAAGGACCACTGTTGTTACTTACATTTAAGTGTTATCAATGTGTTTCCTCTTCTTTCATCATGCTTTCGCAAGTTGATTTATTTTCAAAGGTCCCCCCCTAATAGCGGAGTCTCCGAGTTCTTGTTGGGTGGCTAAGGAGATTGAATCGAAATTGTGATGCCTGACTGGCAGTTTCCATGCTCCCTCTCCCTCACTCCCCTGGTTTTGGAATGGTAAACTTGTTGTTACTTCTGGGCCATATCATTTAAAGGTTCCTTTTTGACAGGGGTGGGGATGAGAGGGGTAAGTGGTGTGAGGCAAGGTGGTGGTGGGGAGGTCGTTATATGCTCTGGCTACCCTGGTATTCCTTGCTAGGGGCACAGGGGTGGGATGGTGAGGGCATCGCGCCTCAGTCGCTCACTTTGGGGGAAACCGCCGGGTGCAGATCCGGAGCACCGAAGTGAGAAAAAGCTGGCGGTGCAGAGGGAAGGGAGGAGGAGCACAAAGGGTGCTTGGGCTCTGTAAAGGGCAGTGAATAATGGGTCGGTCCTTTCACAGAGGCTGCTAACCTTTTGGCAGCCACCAGCAAACTCCATTCTCCTCTGCCGATCTGGGAGGACAATGTGCCCGGGCCGGGCTTTGAATGAAGCGCTACCACCAACAGTGTTCCCATTCAGCGGCTGGTTGGGAACCATCTTTTTGGCCATTGTCCTAACTCTGACTCCTACCCCCAGAAAACAGAGCAGGAAAAGGGACAGGGGGAATATCTAAAGCCAAACTCCCCCCCTTCCTTCTTCTCTCTCCTCTCTCCCTCGCTGAGCTCTAATCTCTCATTGCGAAATGGGAGATGAGGGGAGGGGTGCTGTTGAACACACTGCCAGCTGAGATCCTTGAGGCAGCCGGCACAGGAGCTGATCACACAGCAGCGGCGGGGACAGAGCTCTGCTGCCGGGCATCAAACTTCAGCCACCATCTTATCTGGGGCCCAGGCCTAATAATGCAGCTTGCAGCCCATTGAGAACACATCTGATAAGCCTTTTCCTCTGTGGCCCTTTTAACTGCTAAACGGTGTTTATCTCCAAAGTGCTTCAAGGCCTCTGGGGAACAATGCTGCGAAGGAACAGCGTTTAGCCAGCCAGACCTCACTATTGAGTCACATCAAAAAAGCACTGCTCTAAAGCCTGTTGCTGATGTGTGGCCCACTTCCTTGAGAGCAAACCAGGGCTCTGCTTGAAATGCATCCCCTGCTTGTTTTCCTGTCCTTTGAAAGTACACGTATCTGCTCAGGGCTGCATCAAGCATTATTTACCTTGTTGACTCAGCTACGCCTTGATAGTATGGAAATCATTGTTTTAGATGTAATAGATTTTGTGTGGACAATGAAAAGAAAAAAACTACTTTTTTTTTTCATGCTTTTAAAAATAGCTTGACGTCTAGTTCAATTTAAGGAATAAAGTATTTGGCACAAATTGTTGGAATGGACAAGATGCTAGAAATATGTATGTAGTTATTAATTATGGTATTTAGCTTATTACAGCTGATCAATTGAAGTGATGCTGAAAACACCTGGCCTCTCTAGAGTGTGGAAAACATGGCTGCTAAATGAGCCCATGAAATGATAGCATGAGATAAAATCAACAGGTTTTTTTTCCTCTTCCTCAACAAAAATCCCTTTTGTGCATTGGCGTTTGTTTCTTTTTTTAAACTCCCATTCAGGGTGGCTGGTCCGGTTCAGGGGAGAACAGTTTTACATTACAACTGTGAAATCCTGGCATAAAGGCGTCCTTTGTGACGCGCCATTATTTTCACACAAATATAGTCCATTGTCACAGTGCTGAAGTTAATTTGATCAACATTGGGGACATTTAACTGTTTTGTTCGCTGAAAAGACTTGTTTCATGCTCATTTTCGGGGCATTGAAAAGCAATGATTGGCAGAAAAATAATGTTGCCGTTAACAATTCAAAGCAATTAGTTTCCCATGGGGAGGCAGTGGGCCGCACTGGCCACCACACAGCGATGCTTTGTCATTTTATGGACGGTCATCAGTCAACTGTCAGAGCGTCTCAAAGACCCCTCCAATCTAAATGTTTCCCTTTAGGCTTTTCCCAGAACAACAGGCTGAAAGAGGAGAGAAAGGCCGGCGAGTTTCCAGCCAATAGATATGTTGAGCTGCAAGAGGGAGGACTGGATAATCACACGCAGATCCTCCATAAAGCCTGAATGAATTTATTAAAGAGACTGTGTTTGTGTGCGTACGTGGAAAGGTACACTCTATGCCAAATAATTACATTTTGTAATACAGTGTCCATGTCATACATACGTAAATTTTTCCCTGATTTGTTTATATCTGGTATCTAAAGAAACCAAAAGTAGGGACGTAGGTCAGGTACATTATAATTTTTGTGTGTGCTTGAGTGTGTGTGCGTGTGTACGTGTACAGGTGACTCTCTGTGTGTGTGTGTGTGTGTGTGTGTGTGTGTGTGTGTGTGTGTGTGTGTGTGTGTGTGTGTGTGTGTGTGTGTGTGTGTGTGTGTGTGTGTGTGTGTGTGTGTGTGTGTGTGTGTGTTGTCACTGTGATTTTGAGCTGCCTTCTCACCCTGGGAGGCCTTCAGGAGCAGAGGTTAATCTTCCCCCGTGTCTCCCTGCTCAAAGCAGACCTGTTTTTCATCACAAGCACAAGCACACACACACACACACAGCAAGGATAAGGACAGACATCACCATCTGAAAAGATCTTATATTCCCACACTTGGAATTTATTGTTGTTGTGGCAATGCCAGAATTGAAACTTTACAGTTAAAAAGAAACGTCATATCCACAGTATAAAGGCAACTTCAATGATACAGTATCAATGAAAACAACTTAAGTAATTAAGTGGAGTGTTTCCCATGATTCCCAAGACGACAGATTTTCTTAGTTCTAAATAGCTCCTGCATTTGATCAGTTAGGGCCCTCAGAGCAAAACAAGATAATGCTGAGTCCATGTTCCCACCTAGTATCAAAAGTACAGAAACAACTGAACTGTCAGTTCTGTTCATGTTTATGCATTTCCCTTTTCAGGAAAAAAAAGCACCATATTATTATTGTATAATTATTCTAAATGTTAAAAAAATAAATATGTTATAACTAGATATGGACACTGAATTTGCTTGAATTATGCAATATTGCAAAATCTAGTTGATTTTATGCTGTAGTGATGCAAAGTCTGTAACAGATTTGTAAGTGATCAAATGACCAAAGCCAATTGAACGTCATGGAACCTGGTGCTTTTGGAAACACTGGAGGTCTGGGACCGATCTGTTTTCCAATCCAGATCGTTTTAGACAAAAGTTTATTCACCAACGATTCAGCAAAAATATATTCTCTCCACTCCACACATTATCCCATAAGCCATCTTCACTTTTCCTAAAAGACATCATTCCCATCTTGTCTATATGTCCACAGTGCTGTTAGTTTGCGCCGTCTTATTCGTTAACCTCTGTGTGACCGCTGCAGCATCCTTGCACCCCCTCAGCACCGCATCTTTCTGTGTGTGGTTGCTCTTGTCGGGATGGGCGTTACAGAGGAGCTAACAGGGGGACGAGGGGAAGCCTGTCCTGCAGAGTCAAAGGTCCTGTCAGGGCCTATTCAAAAAGACGTCACCCAGCACATTCTTCACAATGTTAACATTCTCCCAGATTCTCAACATTTACTTACAATGGATGGCTGCGTTCAGCCCAGCTATTGTGTGCAAAGTCGAATCTGACTGGCCAACTTATGGTAAGTCATCTTGTCAATATAATCATGACATGGCCCCCAATTGCACCCTCATAATCCCATATAGACTGTCTATTACGGCTCAGTTTAGCTGTCAGTCACAGCGAATAATCTGCAGAGGAGTCAGTGAGGGATTGAGGCTGGTGTGAAGGAGAAGGGTTTAAAAGCAGGCAGGAATTATTGAGCTATACATGAGTGTTATGTGTTAAACTTAGATGCTGTCAGTTTCTTTGGTGAAAGAATATTTTCAGAGTTTTTTCACTTCTATGACTGTGTGTGTGTGTGTGTGTGTGTGTGTGTGTGTGTGTGTGTGTGTGTGTGTGTGTGTGTGTGTGTGTGTGTGTGTGTGTGTGTGTGTGTGTGTGTGTGTGTGTGTGTGTGTGTGTGTGTGTGGGAGAGACGTAGGATCGCAATGAGAGAGAATGTGCCGTGGTTGCTTTGTGCTGGTGGTTTAAGGAGCCTGGGAGCAAAGCCGGGGACCGTGTTATAAATTAGTGTCTGACCCCTGTCTTTGTGTGGCCCCTAGGAAGGCCTAACGAAGGCCCCAGCCCAAACCTCAGTGAGAACGGCCCTTGTGAGGAGCCTCTTTCAGGGGTGTCACTACGCGATGAATTGTCCAGGAGAAAGCACGTTTATAGACTGTGTAAAGGAGTGCGTCTTTGTGGGAGAATGTCACTGACACTGTAACAGTTTGCTTGAATGAACTGTGATGACGAGGCTAATGGGGGCCCCCTCCGAGGGTGAGGGTCAGTCGAGCGGGGGGGCCCCCCAAGCTTGGGACCCCCCACCCTCAGGCCCCTTTTCAATCCCAGTAGCTGTAAGTAATGTTGCAATTCTTCGCTTCCCCCCACAAAGGCCAAGGAAAAAGTCAACTTTCACACCAGCGGGTCACCATGAGTGCTTTAGGAAATGATCGTGTAAACACATTGTTACCTTTTGACCTGTGGCTGATACCTTGGAGCGGCAGACAAAACAGCCAGGCTGTGGGTATTAGACATGGCTGTTAGTGGGATAAAGCTACAGGACGTAGAGGAGAAAGACCTCCAGGCTCTTGAGAAACACCCATACACTCACTTACTCCCTGTCGCACATTTCAACTACTCTTTTCTTTGCACTTCCACACTCTTCTCTTTATCTTTTCTCGTGTCCTTGTTTGATTGGCACAGATTGCAAGAAAGTAAAACTAAGTTTGCACCTTGCTCAATTTACTTTTGGTTTTTATTCTACACTCATAATGGCAGACGTGGTAAATTCTCTATTAGCTCAGGGGATACACAAGTTCCCACGCCTATAACAACTGCACTGACGTGTATGTGCAGCCATTTTTACTGCTCTGCATTCAGGCCAACAGGATAAACTGGCCACTAACCCTGTTTAAATAGAGCCAAGTCTCTTAGCACCAGAATGTGAAGTCATTAATGACATCAGTCACAGTTTGAGAGTATTAAGGAACCCGCACACAAACAGTCTTTATTAGGCTGTGATCAGTGCGAGACTTTAATTTAGTGTAATAATTTTAACCATTGTGGTATGCAGTGAGTCAGTCTTTGGCTGAATCATCAGTGGCTCTTCATGTTGTTGTGGGACATTGTAAACAACTTGAAAAAGGGCTGTAATTCAACCACATTTGTTAAGAAAGACGACATGTTGTCCTTACTTTTGAACCCGTTCAGACCTGATACTAACATCCATCCTGAGTCATCCGATCACAGATGTCAGTGCTAAGTTCAGGTCTGAACGGACACAAATGTGTCCTCAATGTGTCCTGAGATTCGATGACTCAGAACACATTCAGAGATGGTCTGATGGAGACGCATGTGTCCACAGTTTCTTAGCTTTGTGCGAGTGAATACATCCTGGACCACATATAAAAGAGCGTCTATCCAGCTGGCATCCTCTCACCTGCTACTGGACCCAGGATTTCTGATACAATTACTCTGAAGAAGAAGTACACTCAAGCTGCTTTTCAGACCTGCACTAAACTCATTGCATGTGTCAGCAGCTTTGGACATTCTCTGGAGTTTCTCCTGCCACTTCCCCAATAAAACTCTGGAGAATGTCCAAGTGAGCCCATTTAAGAACACAAAGAATGAAAAAACAAAAAGAATACTAATATCTGGATGAAAGAGTAGAGTCATACACGTAGAAGACACCGACAAAGATTTCAACTTGGAAAGAACAAGATTTTGTGATAAGGGCTGATGCTGGTGTCAACATGCTGTAACCAAAACATGTGATATCTGCGGTAGTATTCATTTGTTACATCTCGCCTCCGGCATGCTGCACCACACCTAATCTGGATGCTCCAGAGATTTTTGTTGTCGTTAACACATCTGAGCGGAGGGTCCCCCGCTGCGTTGTTCACATGTCAACTCCGGAGAGAATGTGTGGACCCTTTCTGGAGTTCATATCTGAAAATGGCTTCAGAAAAATTATGGAGCTTATTATTGAACAACTGTGCTGAAGTAAACTATTTAAGCTGCGATAAAGGTTAAGTAGAAATCAACAAGTTATATCTAATGCATTCATGTAGCCTGAGGGTCTTTGTGGGTCCACATAGGGTAAATGTAACTAGCTGCACATAATCTTTAACACATCTTTAATCACCCATAGACGCACCTACAGGTTTTGGAGTGGATCAAGGCCCCAACATTTCTCTTGCACCTCATCACTTCTGTTCTGCCCCACATTGTGGTTCTGTTTTCTTCTTCAGATCCTGTCACTTCAGACATTTTCTCTGCCAAAAATGTTTGACATGACTGCCCTCAATCTACAGTAAAGCTTTAACAAAAAGTCAATAAATTTAAATAGTTAATCTATAAATAATAAGTAATTTAAGTCATGTTTCAAATGGCAAAGATTGACTGTCTGTTACTTTGGAAATTCAATTCTAGATCATGCTGCCCCCATCTCCATGGTGACCCCTGTTGAAAAATCCACGGAATAGAAAGACGATCCAGTTTCTCTTTAATATAATACAATGTCAAAATGACATACTCTCCATTTAATATAATAGCTGCGTTCCTTTACTCCAGTCACCTTCGCCTCCGTGCCGTTCCTTCTCCCTGCCTCCTAGAGAGGAAATGGCCATGCTTTACGGCGGCCGGCCAGAGCCGAGACCCACCACTAAGAAGGAGCTTCTTCTCTCTTTACAGCCCCATAAATATATTGTTATCTGGGCCTGGGAAGTCCACAGTGAGATTTATCTGCACGATTAGTGGAGATAGCGAGCCAAGCATCCTGAATCATTAATTAAGAGGCTGTGCTACGTCCACCTTAATTTCCTATCTCTGCTCTGTAGAAGGGCCACTTTTAAGAAAGTGATGAGGCAAAGGAGTTAATTATATGTCGCTTAGGTGTGTTTTTTTAAGCACTCGGATGCTGGCGCTGTGGCGAGGTTCCGGAGATTTGGAAGTAGTTCATGACAGAGAGGATCAATACTCTGTGGATCCTTTGACACTGTCGGGCTTAAAAAGCAATGCATTCACTGTATTAAAAACATTTGCAAGACAACAGACAATAAAATGTGCTGGATTTAAAGACCCTTAAGAGGCATCAAAAGAGCAGGAGTCACTTTAGTTACAGGCCTGCTGAGGGAGAGCCTGTGGCAGCAGGGGTAGATTGAGTCTTTCAAGCTCTTAACGTCTGTTTCTGATCGGAGGAGTAAACCCAGAAGCCCACGAACGAATCCAGAGAGTCAGAGGATTTTGTGCTGCTTAGCTCTTTTTTTGAAAAGCAGATCTGAAGGATCATATCAAAAGAAATGATCAACATGTAGAATTTGAACTTAATGTTGAACCTCTATAACATACACTGATATGAATGAACTTAACGCGGTTGAGGGATGACATGGGCGATGTGATCGGCCGTCCCAGTGCTGTTTGAATTATTAATTTCGTTTTTTCATGAACAGCTGCATATAGGAAGCTTCATTTAATATTCATTCTGAGGGTGACGGGATTATTAGGATTATATAGTTTCGATTTTCTGGTTCATATCTCACTCATTTATTTTCAGGATTGCATTCTGTTCAAATATATCATGTTCATCTATAAACCTGGAAATCATCATCATAGGCCTTGTGTATTTCCTGTAAATTAGTATTTCATGTCACATGTTTCTTAGATTGTCTCTATCTGCTCCATTATTGCATCTACACTCTGTGTACTGTTATAAATCATGAATGATGTAAAACTATTGTACCAAAAGATTGTGTTGGACCAAAGACAGCTGTCAGACAGCTCTGCAAAGGTGAAGAGGCTCTGATCAAAGTGATTAGGCCACTAGGTGGTGCTGTGGTCCTCATGAATTTAATACCCTGAGGTCAGGGGGATCATGGCAGCTTGAAAAAAAAAGTATTTGACAGCTCATGGTGATGTTTGCCAAGATTATCTTCTCTGTTATTTATCATCAATGCTAATGATTTGGGATCATTAGGGTCATGGTGTGTTTTGTGCCAGAACCCAACACAGCAATGATTGTTTAAAACATTGTCACTGATGAGTGGTTGTGGTGTTTTGCAGGATCACAGACCAGCGGTTTGAAAAGTTGCCACATTTTGTCTTTGGGGACTTCAACTTCAGGCTGGACTCGAAGCAGGTTATTGAGGTGAGTGCTTTTGTTTTATTTCTGATGAATTTCAGATGCACGGCTTATTATAGAGATTATGTGGGCAATATGCTGAAAATGTGTGTACAACTGTATGATAATATATTATATACATGTGCATTTGACTGCCCTCAAAGTAATATAAAGTGTGCGTGTGTTTGTGTGTTTGTGTGTATTCCAGAGAAACTGCAATATAGTAAAAGTGGTTTTAGTAGCCCCCTGTCTCTTTAGAGTTATGACTCATTAAATGCTTCACTGTGGCTGGTCCAGCTGTGTTTGCCAACTGAGCCTCCAAGTGCATTGTTATGTTATGGTGCCATTCACGGCTCTTTCTCTCTCCCTTCCTCTCCTGCTCCCTCCCTCCCTCCCCTCTTTCTTCCTCTTTCTCCTCCTCCTCCTTCTCCTGGTGCAAATGAGGCCAGTGAAAGCCAAGGTAGCGCAGTCATTCAGCATTCTCCGTGACGCGATGGCCTGTGTGTTGGGGGGGGGGGTTAGTGGCACAACAATTAATAAAGGGCCCACCACAGACAGTGGAGTCCTATGATAAGAGAGTGGGAGAGCCACTTGTTGGCCGATCCTCTCCCTCCTCTCCAGCACAATGGCCCTCGAACCAGTGGGCCTGTTCAAGGTGTGGGCATTGTTCATTTCAATCAGGGCCCCATTCATGGGAGAAGGGAAGAGGAGGGAAAGCTTTGTGAATGGCAGGGTTTTGCTCAAATGACTTAGGAAGGACTTCACTTGGTGTGGCGCTCAAGAACAAACTTTATAGCAGTTTAGTCATCCGGCCACTAGAGGTGTGGTGAATCAGCATCCCCTCGAGGATACCCAGCTGAAGTGGGATGGCCGTCACATGTTTTTACTCAGCAAATCCATCAGGGGCATTGATTGATTGCTTCAAAATTTGTGCAGTACATTTGATTATGGTTCCGTAATTGGGTCACATTAACCCGCTGATCATGTGAACAGTGTTGCTTTGGAGATAATAAATCCAAGTAGAGAAGCCACAGCAGCAGATGTGCAAACACTGAGGCTATTCAGAAGTGCAACTTAATGTCACCTGGCACATATTTTAGGTCACTGCAGTGGTTTTATTACAGTAATGTGCTGTTTCATATCTTATCCACATTGCTGTGATAAAACACTGTGTTGTGTGTAATAAATCATAATAATTGGTTTCATAGGAAAAATGTGTTTTCATTACCAATAAAGTTTATTACAATATGGAGGCATTATACATGAAAGGAAAACATCCAATCATACAAAGTCCGATGAGATGATTTGGATCTGTGGAGCGAAGTTGCTCTCGTCACCCTCTCTGTGTCTCAACCACTCTGAAATGCTGTTTGAGTGCAGCGTGGGTCACGACCCCTTTTCCAGGGATGTGTTAGGCCTGCATCGGTATGTATCCATCTCTGCCCCCTCTCACCTCCACACAGCTCTTTTCTTATGCACCTTGGCCCCCTATTTACATCCGGAGCGAATACACACACACACACACACACACACACACACACACACACACACACACACACACAAACCAATTTGTTAGGCCAAATGAAGCTGATTGATTCACCCTGTTTACAGGGGTGTGGCAGCAATGCAGGGGGTCCTTTAGGCTTTTTAGACTTCCCCTCCGGAAGTTAGAGGGCTGTGGACTGTGGCATAAACCACACACACACGCCTACACCTAGACATTTCCCCTCCACCTTAATGAGTTCTTCAAACATACTGACCATTTAATGGGGACAACAGAAAAGACTAATGATGTCATCTTGTGAGAAACGGGCCATTAAAGTGGCAGCACTGCTTCATATAAACCCGTCCTGTGCCCTGGCCAACCTGTCTGATTTAACAGTGACCCGCGTGTGCGGCAGAGAGAGCTGTGATATCACCAATAAACAAATGGGTTGCAACCTTGGTGCAGGATGTAACTCACAGCCGAGGGGCCGTTTTAAGCCCTTTAATGACAATTAATGTCAACAGGACAATTAGTGCACATCCACTGGAGTGCTTAACTGTAGATGGGTCTGGTGGTGGATCGATCGCCCATACTTATCAGAAGATTGATTCGGACAGAGAGAGGGTGGCTCTCGTTCTCGCTGTCTGAGTCTCATTTTTTCGCTCTCCTGACTGGTCTCGCTCCAAGTTCAATTGATAGGAAAGCGCCCGAAAAAAGCAGTGCAGATGAATAGATTTGTTTGCTGCGTTAAGTGGACAAAATAATCACAAAAAAAAGACTTGTCCTTTTGATTTGATGATAATCAGGGACAACCATGAAACTCTGAGAATCACTGGAACAGAAAGTAGTCCAGTCCATTTAACTACAGCTGCACACTACACCACTTCTCTTCTTCTCTGTCTCTGCTCCGTTGTGGGCGACTAGACTGTGGACAACCACTAGCCACTCCCCTGTCACCCATCCTCCCTTGTGGGTGGGTGGATGGGACAGGGGGTATTTTAGGATGTATCCATGTGTGTACAGAAAAGGAGGTGGGTTTGGAAGGGGGTGGATTTGTTATTGTCACAGGGGCAAATTCCAGGTGGCAAATTCCTGGCATGCTTGTGCGGCAGGATCAGTAACCAAAGGCCTGCGGCAGTCCCCTTTTTGCCCACCCTGGGCAACCCCATTAATTGTGTCCGACAGAGGGAATTGGTTTCAATTGACCCCCATTCAGCGGCCCTTTGACTGGCAGACAAAGGACACAGCCACGTGGAGACTAATGCTAGGGCTGAGCAGCCTGGAGGTGGTCCAGTCCCCACCAGCCTTGTCTTTCCTCTCCCATGGGTCTGATCATGCTTTGGCTTGATCATGCTTTGCATCGGTGCTGATAAAACAGGAAACCACAAAGGAAACGTTTTGCCTGGAGAATCAGATGCTTCACAGTCCACTTGCTGATGCACCGCTTGCCCGTTTCTTTTAATCCCTTATCGGGCAATCATGTCCAAGCAGCCATTGAAACCAGTAGTAATTAACTGACTGGAGCTGCAGTGCATGTTGTTCCAGACTGGAGACCTGTTACATTAGAATCAGACCTTGTACATGAGACCTGATTCTCGTGTTTTGATCGTTGGTATCTCAACGTCCATCTGTGTGCTGAGTGTGAAGGTATTATTCTAAATTAAACCCCATTTATTTACAGGTCCAGAACACGTGTTAACACATGTTACACACTAGGTTCTCGACATTACAGTACATGCAATCCTGTTATTTATATGGTCACTTTCTAAAGTGTAAACAAATGTAATGTAAAGATCAAAATTGTTACATGGCAGAAAATGTTAAATTGGGAGATAGAGGTCAGTGAGGGCTGTAATGGGATTGGGATAAATTCACAGATGTTGCAGTCATTTGCTGGGGTGAATTTTCTAGCTCAAATTTTACAGTTTTGATCATCCATCAAAAACATTTCTCAACTCTGTGACTCAATTAAGAAGAAGAAGTCATTGCTGACACTCCAGTATCTGGTTTGTAGCTGCTGCAATAAGAATCAGCATGAATAATTATAAGCATTCATTATCAATTCTATAACATCTTATTCTTTCATTTCCAACTTCCTCCAAATAACGCTGTTTTTTAACGTCATTTAATCAGCCTTGGTTGTAATTCATGCCCTTAATTAAGCACCAACATTGTGATGAAACACACAGATTTACACTTGACAACATGCTGCAGGTACAACTGATTAGAAACTCAGTGGGAGCATGAAGATTTGGGATGGTGGATCTTTTGGAGCTGCCAATATCTGTCATGTATGAGTTGTCCTGCAGCAACCCCAAAAATCTTATTATGGAGACCATGTTCACCCCTGTAGGCCGCGGCTGAGAGGTGGCACCTCCCTTTTTAGAATCTGCGACATGAAGCCAGGTCAAATCACCCCTGTTGACCCGTTCACACCAACAGCAAACACAGGTTTTCTTGGTTCCATGCTTTAGTCAGAGGGAGGTATAAGGTGTATAATGGTGTGTGAGAGAGTGTGTGTGTGTCCCTAGAGGTGGCCAGTGGCCGTGAATCAGCGGTATCGATGACAGTCTCAGGGCTCCGTGCCTAGACTTCCAGTATATTTAAAATCCCTCCTAATTAAACTTAATAGAATGTAAATTTAATATCTGCAGAGATTGTGTGCTGCTGGCCAGCCCGCTCCAATTTAAGGATTGATAGAGGCCAGCGGGAAGGTTAATTGCTGACTTGATCTACTGTCCCCATGACACGGCGTGGGGCTGCTTTAATTGGGCCTGATCTGCTGCTACATGGATAGATTTCATTAGGCTCGCTGGCCTCTCGCTGACTTGACAGGGGTTCGGAGTAGCACCCCCTTTCTGTGTCTGCAGGAAGTGCAGGGGGGGCCAGACCAGGCATCAATCTTCCTTCCTTTGTCCTGTGTCCTTTCTCTCGCTTAAGCAGCATGAAATTAAAGGTGGGGCCCCAGACTAGCCCCACTCCTAATGAATGCTGTAAAATGCTCGGTAATGACAGGACGACATGATAGATCATTCATTTTTCACTCTGTGGAGTCGCTCAGCGCACATGCCCATGACAGCAGAGATGGAAATATCAGTAAGCAGTGTTTAGGGTTACATATACAGGAAAAATCATATTGGTCTTTTTATATATATTGTAATTGCTGCATGTATGCATAGAATTGTATACATCAGGCTCTGGATGAATTGCTTCTCTATTTTTGTACATATGTATGAGCTGTTTGGAGATGCCAAACTTAAATTTTTGAAGAAATTTGATTTCTCTGAACCAGTCAGGAAAAGTGTAATCAACTGGATGGAGAGTATACCTCCGCCGAGGCCCCTTAAATACAATCAAGCTGCACCAAATTTCACTCACTCATACTCATCAATTCTCGTAATGTGCCAGATTTTTTTTTTCATCAAGATCCATGAATTATTCTCTGAGAAATTAAGGGAAATGTTGGAAACGCCCCATCTATTAATGTTGAAGAAAGTGATGTGAAATGGATCTGGCCCCTGATCCGGATCCGCCAAAAATGTATTGGGTGCTTCCTGGATCCATACCATTTAGTGGTAATCTGTTCATGTAGTTTTCTTGGATACTTGCTTACAAACAAACAGGATAGAAAACAAAACCTCCATGGCAGATTGTGTAAAAACATAGAATAAAATTGTACTAATTTTCTATCTTGGATCCCAATAATTTTCTTTTATTCGTTATTTTGTTATTAGTATTTTCACAAGTCCTCACAGTTTAAACTGTTGAAGGCAACTAAACATGTTGTGTGTGCATGTCATCTGCAGAAACCAACAACAGTTCATCAAATAGTTGATGGCCGTTGTTCCTGGCTGCTGAACCTAGTCTGGGTAAATAATTTGCACCAGTAAAGGCTAAACAGTTTTCCCTTTTTAGTCTGACTTTGACTAGCATGTGTGTATCTGGCCAGCTATAAATCAAAAGGTGGCCAGCGTAATTAAGTGTACACTACATTAGTCAGGCTAATTAATTTTGGGAGCCATCCATCCATTAACCAGCGGGCCAGCACTGATTGGGCCTCTGTTCTGTGGAACCCGTGACACTGGGGACCACGAGCCTCCTTGGCTGCCCTCAGCTTCTCATGCATTAACACCCAGAGTCACAGATGTATATGAACACACATATTACACACATAGACCCTCAATCAGATTTGGAGTAAAATGGGA
Organism: Verasper variegatus; assembly: GCA_026259375.1. Lineage (NCBI taxonomy): Eukaryota > Metazoa > Chordata > Actinopteri > Pleuronectiformes > Pleuronectidae > Verasper > Verasper variegatus. The sequence continues at coordinate 4,675,505 of CM048050.1, forward strand.
GTTTATTATGAGAAAATTGGGAGTTTTATGCCAAAGCTTTTCTATTCTCCTTCTTTACTTAAATCATTCTCAAATGTAGAGAAACAAGCTAGACTGAGGGGACGTATTAGGAAGGGTGTATTTGACTTTTTTGTTGCTACACCAAATTGTATTTACAAATCGTCTGCATGGTTTCTTGTAGCCCACTAAATCAATAAACTTTTCTGTGGAAGACAGCCCACCTGACATTGTCTTAATAGTCCTGATGCAGTTTCCCCCTCCCCTGTTTACTGCCCCACACAAAGACACGTAAAGTTATTTGCTTATTTACACCCACTGTTTGACCCAGGCCTGTTTACAGCTTCACAGGTGAAGCTTGTGATGGAGACGTTTCTTTACAATACAATAAAAGCATATTATCTGGATGGAAGAGTCCAATCTATCACAATGAGGGCCCATTATATCACAGATAACCCATCTGGATATAGAGGGAGACTATTCCCTCTAGACAACAGCGTCTGTTCTCTCTCTCTTCTCTCTGTTTGCTTTCGATGCTAATGAATACAGCTCTGAAGTCACAGAGGAAAGAAGAGTTCAGCTATGAGGGCGTAACTTGAGCAATGCAGCTTTGATGGGAGCGCTGTCCATATAATTAAAACGCTGGCAAATGAAGAACAAGCAATGGCTTCTGTTGGTGCTGCTCATTAACAACAGGCCGTTTGAGCCCGGCGCCAGCCATGCTATTGCCACTGTGTACTTGAAGGGGGGGGCACTGTGACTGGCAGCTGGGAACACCATGCCAACGGTGGGATGGCGTGACAAACCAAGCCAAGGATGAGCGCAGAGCCTGGCACTAACGGGACCTGCGGGGTTAGGGGGGGTCGGCCCCGGTCAGGGACGTTGCCTGAGTTACCCCTCGCTCCTTCACCTCTGCTGTCTCCTCCAGCTCTGCCAACGTTCAGATGTCTCCTTTAAATCCAGACTTGTTGCTGCTGCTCTGTCACTCCTTCTCCCAGAACAGCTTTATTGTTGTTTATCAGAGGAAACTGACTTTATCATGCTCATTTGTTTGTTGTTTGATGTGCATAATGGAGTGCTGCTGAAGCCAAGTCTATAATTTCTTAAATACTGCTGTTAAAAAACACACAAAATAAACTAAATGCTCCTTATTTCTCCCTCACTCTCCCAAGTGCATTACCCTCAGTCTTTCAGTTACTTATTCTCTTTTACTTTGTCCTGTCCTCTTTCATTACCTGTCTAACCATTTCCTCGTTATCCTAAAATATTATAAGAACATTTTTAATATTACAAGAAATACATCATAATATAACAAGAATAAATTAATAATATTACAACAAACTCGCATTATTACAAGAATAAAGTGGTAAGATCATGACGATAAAGTCATAATATTACAAAAATAAAGTCTTAATATTATAAACATGTCGCCTGTGTTAAAATGAGGAATGTGGAGCATCTTGTTAAGTTATGCTTTAGTATACGTTTCACAAATAATGAAATTCGTAATCTTTTGGCTCATCAGAACCACAAAAAGTATCAGGATTTTAAAATATGGTGTAAGAAACTGTGTCTATTCTGAAGAAAGAACCAAACAGACTTGGAGGAAATTTCCTCCCTAGTGAGAACATGTTCTCCTTGCTACTTACTTCCATATTTCTTTTTGTCAATATAGTATGGTTTTTTTTCTCATTAATATCTAGCTTGATTCTTGTAGTACGATATTCTTCTCAATCACGACTTAATTACTGTAATATAACGACTTTATTCTCGAAAAGTATCCTATTTAATTTGTTTTCAATATAGTCCTAGAACTCCTCCGTACAAATCAGAGCCACAATACAAGGATTATTTTCATCTCCAATTAATCTGCTGAATATTATAAATATATAATAAAGTCACTGAATTATCTTTTCATCTGTAAAATCTCACAAAGCCCTGAATGGGGTCTGACACCCAAAATTACTCAGTTATTATTATAGACAATGTAAGAAACCCACAAATATTAACTTAACAGAAGCTGGCACCATATGGATTATATATGCAGTATATAAGCCAAAAGCTGTCAGTGCATTAAAAACATACCAATTAAATCGTATAATGACAAACGTACCGGATCCTACTGTCTGTGCAATTCAAGAAGCCTCATGAAAGAAGGAAATTACATTTATTTTTATACAATGCAATTTAAACTATTTACATCTTACTTAAAATAATGGAGATTATTCTTTTGTCTTGTTTGATGCTGTTGTCAAGATTATGCAAACGACATAATTATTCCAAATCCAATCAGTGAACAATCGCATCAGTCTGTGAATTCAAGTCGACTCAATACTGAATCAATGTCGTTTTTATTTCATCCAGTACTTTTTCTTAACAATGTAATCTCTCTATAAATCACGAATAATCAAATTTGGCTTCCAGCTCAGTCTTTCTTTATCTCTTGCCTTATTGATGGTTCGTCGTCTCCTGTAGCTCAGAATGGACCCATGTCTTTGAAATCACAGGCAGGAAAAAGCAGCAGCTAACAGAGATGCTATTATTTAGTGCAGATCAAATGTGGCATAAACTGTGAGGGATAGGGATCTCTTTGTGCCTGGCACATAGTGGCCGACTTCTATGATGTCAGTCTATTTTTGACTAATGCAGTCCTCGGCACAATAATTGTTTTTCTCTCTCGAAAGCATCGAGTGGTTGCCAAGATAGCACATGTCGTCTCTGGGGGCTGTGCATAAACATGCGCACACACACCATCTCCAAAGCCATTTGCAGCATTATATTCATTATAGTTTCTTCTAATGCATATGCAAATAGCAGCCTCTCTATGAATGGCTGCACATGGCTGAGTTCACTACCCACTCAACAAGTCGCTCACAGTTCTTATTCAAATCAGATAATATCTTTAAGTCATGGCGTTTGTTCGCCGCGGCTCATTCCTTTATAAAATAGAAACGGATGAGTGATGATAGATGCTGCTGTTGTTACAGAAGCCAGAAGAAGTGCTCGTTTTATTTAAACTATTTGCACTACAGGTTTCCCCAGTGAGAATCTTTACTGTCAGCAGCAGAGTGATGTTCCTTCAGAATGGCTCATTGTAGCTATAAACCCAGCGTTGGCACCATGGGCTTTTAAACAACTCTGCAACCTGACATTAAAAGTCACTGGGCCCCATTCACACACAAATATCCCATCATATTTAAGAGGGCCCATTAAGGGCCACATTGAGAATTCATGGGCCTTTCTCCCGGCCCCCCTTGTGTGATTTATCTGTGACGGCCATATTGCCGGGCCCTTTCAGAAGGAGTGGTTCCACTTTTTGTCTTAGGAGGCCCAAAACAATGCATCTCAGGCCCATTTCTTCTGTAGGGCCTCCTCTTTCAGGGGGTAGAGAGAGCCGGGGCTGGCCTAACATCTGTTTGTGTCCGGAGCCAGGCGGGACCGGAGCACAGCGTGCCTCGGTGGCCCCCTTCTCCTCTCCCTGGGGGTCTTTGTTCCCGATTTCATGCTATCAGAGCGGCAGCATGTTTTCCTGCGCGGAGCTGTCAGGGGCATAAAAGGCCCTGAGTGGGGTCACATCAAGAGGGATGGGCATGAAAAATTGGTAAAATGTATCACAAAGCCCACCCACTAGATGGTTGCCTAGCGCCCTGTGCTGGGGTGTCAAGACCCCTCCTCTCCCCCCTGTACCTTCCTCTTCCCCCTTTCCTAGGCTGAATTACACCTCTCTCTCCCACCCTGGTGGACAAGCACATCATTTAGATGAAATGGTGCAAACAAATTAAAGGGTGGTGCTCCAAATGAATCAATGTTCTTTGTTTGTGAGGAGGGTTTTTGTGCTTAGCCAGGGGTCTTCTCCTCCAATGCACACTGGAAGGAAGGAAGGAAGGTCACCTGGCTGAAAAAGCCATCAACTGCCGTGGTAGCTCAACTGTTGCTACAGAAAAGTTAAAGCAAGGCAGTTTTATTTATAGAGGACCTTTCGTACACAGAGGTCGATTCAAGGTGCTGTACAGGGACATCAATTTAAAATCAGAAAGCAGTTTTCAGCTAAATAAGAGATGAGAAAGAGCAGCATAAAGAGGTAAAGAGATTAAAAGTGGTAAGAGTCAAATTCTGTATCAACATTTTTAAAATGACCCATTGAAGGAGAAAAATAATGCAAAGTAGATAGAGATATGTCAAATAATGAAATAAAATAGAATAAAATACAATAATGGTATGACTTTGTAAAATGGTTTAGTCCAAGTCACTTGAGAATAAAAAAGTTTTCAATATGGTTTTACAAACTGCAGTGGATAGAGCTTTCCTAAGACCATCAAAGAGAGAAGGTAAAATTATTTTCTGTAAGAAAGTAAATCACTCCTTCACGATGGAATATTTAGGCCCTATTAAATTTAAAGAAAATTAAGAAGAATATTTTATATGAAGAATAAAGTAGTATTCTCAAATTCTTTTTCTTCAATATGGCCCTTTTACTCTGTGCAATATGATCAGTGTTTATCAACTGAATCTTGGTCTAATTAGTTAAAAATGTCCTATTGCACAGTGCTAACCAAGCTCCAGTCCTCTTGCAAGAGTCCAGAATTAGACTTTCATTAATTGTTTGGTCCTGATCTTTATCGAATGCCAGAGTAATGAACTCAACGGGCTGCGTTCCTATTGGACCATCACTAATCACCAGTCACTGATCGGGCCTTCGATATTCCGTAATTGACTCAGCACGACAAATTACCTCACCTCTGTTTCCTTTAATTGATTCCCAGCCGGAGCTATGGTGGAATAGGTAAATTAAATGAGTGTGCGATAGTTTCAGGTGCTCAGTGTTTTCCCTGTACCAACAGCATTTAATGTGTGACAATCATTGCTTCCTGGTTGTATGTGAATTTGTTTCCTCATTAACAGTATAAATGTTCTTTTTAAGCCTGAAGCGTGGAAAAGGGACAGCATGAATGGCCGCAGCGCTGCCGGCTACTCCTTCACATCACAAAGCTCCCAATTCAAAACATAACAGCTGCAGCTAACAACATTCAAATGAATGCCACATTAAGATGGCTATTGAGCGTTTAAGCATGCATGGCCTTAGAGGTGGAGGGAAGCCGGTACGTTAAACAGGCTTGTAGACATCTGCCGCGGTTGGTTTCAAAGTGCTGACTAAAAGTGGCAGGGGAGGTTTCTCAGATTAAATCTCTCATTAGGTTTTCTTTGTACAGGTGGCAGTAATGTGTCAAGAGCCTGGCCTGAAACAATGTCCTCCTCCTAGTGGGACTAATATGCCTCAGGAGAATCCACCCTCCTTTTACTGCCACTACTTTACACACAGACTCTGTCACAATGAAGCATCTGGTGGCCTTTTCCTGTGTAGAAGGCTTTTCCACGGCCATTGTGTCTGCTAGTGTGCATGTGTTAGAGAAAGAGACAGAGCGGAGACTCAGTTCAATCCTGTGGCTCCAGTTGTCTTGTTTAAGTTACTGTGTGTTTCTATTATATGATGAATTTATACCTAAAATGTTTGGAGATCATTTTTGAGTACTTGCTCCCAGCTGAGACCATGAGTTTAGGTGGGTGGGCAAGTGTGTGTGCTTGTGTGAGTGTGCGTGCGTGCGTGCGCGTAGCCCCCCAGGAGTGGGAGGTCATCGGGGTCAAAGTGATGAATTTTTATAGGCCTGTTCCCTGTGTTTCAGCCCTGTCCCTTTCTCTGCGCGCTGCACTGCCTCTCAAAGACAACCATGCAGGGCAATTTGTCCTGCGGGGCCCTGCAGAATGGGCCAGCAGAGAAGTTAAATACCAGGGGGGAACACACACACACACACACACTCACACAAAACATACACATACATTCAGTTTCTCTCTCTCTCACACACACACACACACACACACCCCTCAGTCCTGTTGTCCTGAATGATTTGTGGCCTGTCCATTATCCATTCCAAGGGGACAAATGCTTTTGGCCAGTTTGTGAAGGTAAAGCCAGAATGGCAGCCCTCAAAGCACGCCATTGTTTTTAGAGAAGTTTCCCAGATGTTATAATGCACAAGATAAATAGGGCACATTATCACTACCTCGCACACCCTCTTACCTCTCCGTGCTCGGTTTTTGGCGAGGGCGTGGCAGGTTAGGAGACCTCCTACTACGCACACACTGCAGACAGCCCTGGGTGTCAGCTCTCACGCAGCTCAGTGAGTTCATGGGAAGGGTTGAGAGCTTGTGTGTGTGTGTTACTCACTATTAGGGGTGACGCAGGCCAGGTTTACTAGGGTCAAGCGTTGACCAGTGGGTCACCCACAGGCTAACTTTAGGGGTGATAATGTTTCCACTCTCACCTCCTCCATGTTGACTCCCCAGGGCGCACTGTGTGTGTGTCAGTGATGAATCCACCGTGTTTGGAGGCATTAAATTAGTCGGACTCGGGGAGAGAGGAGTGGATAACTCTGGCTTGTGTCCAGTCAGATCGGGTGGGGAGGGTCACAGCTGATTTACTGGCTTCCCTGTGTAATAGCTGGCAGGAACGTAGGAGGCCAAATTTGTTGTTGCCTACTTTGGATGCCCCCTTCTACCCTGCTCGGGCAGATGTCGCAATCATGCATGCGGGATGGGCGTGATGAACGGTGGCGAGCGGAAGAAAAGCGATCGGAGTGCTAAGCAATTCATGCTGAACCTGCCAGCCCTGCTGGCACACCTTAACTCAGCTGGCAGGCCCGCTTTGCGTGGCAACGAGAGAATAATGGCGCATTCTGACAATGCCACTGCCCCTGCTGACACAAAGGGGAGCCCCTGTCCCCTGCCTCTGGTAATGAAGAATGAATAGTTAGCTCATTGTCTACTCATCCTCGGGCTCTCTCTCTCTCTCTCTCTCTCTCTCTCTCTCTCTCTCTCTCTCTCTCTCTCTCTCTCTCTCTCTCTCTCTCTCTCTCTGCACACAGCCTCATTCTCACTCTACCTAATTGAGGTTTAATCACTGAGTTCTAAATGCACTCACTGGATTATTATATTGGGGGAATGACTGTTTATTGAATAGTGTGAATCATTGCATGGGAGTATGGTGAGGGCGGGAGGAATTCATTTATAAACTCCAGAATAGTTAGGTTGATTTGTGCATTGGCTGGTTTGCTGTCATGTCACAAATTTCTGCCACTAGGTTTGACTTAACAGACTTTGATTCTGTTTGTATTTAAAGAGTGAACTGAAGTCTACTGAACAGACGACGGTATCGGGTCCAGACCGGTATAGACTAATACATAAATCAAATGCACATATAGTCAATTGAGAACAGGTCTTTAGATTAGAAGATGTTTTCAAAATATTTTAATCTGAAAAGTAATAATCTTTGCCAGAAGCAGAGGCTGAATAAATCTTTTATTATATAGTTTTAACATAAAAGCCATGTTCATTATCAGTTATCAATCATTGGTTGTATTTAATAGCCTTAAATACAATGTGTGATATCATGTCAATACTACAATACAAACACAGCATAGCACCCCCCTCATAGTGCAGTTTGCAGTTGTGGTTGACAGTAGTACTTTTCCCCTTCGTTTGCTCAGCAGTGTGTTCCTGCCTGCACCTGCCCTCTCATCATCAGTTATGTCTGAGACTGGACCTCTCATTGGTCTTCTTAACTAGTCCATCTCGACCCTATAGTTGTGTGGGTTTGGGTAAACTGACAGGAATATATCACAGATTTGGGTCAAAAGGTGACAGGGCAGCATTCAAACTAAGCTATAAATAACTTGTATGTATGTAACTTGTATAACTGATGCCTTGTTCAAACGGAGCAGATTTATTTTCTGACATTGTTCATTTTGTAAAACGGGTCAAATTCTTTTTTTTCCCTCTAATGTATAAATATATATATAAATATTAGTGCAGAATCTTAACTATGACTGTAAATGTCAACATGGTACAGCATCATCAAGACCTACACAATTACAGAATAAAAGGTCACTGTCCTCACAAATCAAACCTTACAAAAGGAGGATTTATTGTCGTTTCAATTGAAAGCAGTTTGCTTAAGTTTGATGAAAGTTCTTGTTTTTGGTCTAAAGTGACTAAAATGCAGTTTTAGTCGATTTGTGACCTGTAAGCAGATATTTACAGAATCTAAGCTTTGGACTTAGGAAACTACAAAAAAATGCTTGAACAATGCAACCAGCACAGTGTTTCTCATGGGATTTGTTGATAAAAAGTTGAATATAAGAATAGCTTTTTATCTACTAAGCAAAGCCATAATATATTTATATATATTTAGTCAGTTAAGACTTTGCTGTAAAAGTTTAATGTAATGCCATTTTCTTTTCTAACTATTGTCTTGTGGAACACCCCTGTGTTTGATATGCATTGTCAGGAATACCCTGGTGTGTGTGTGTGTGTGTGTGTGTGTGGGTTTCACTCTGTTTAAGTTGGGAACAGTGGATCACCTCCATCTGTTGGCAGGACCATAGACAGAAGGCTTGAATCTGTGTGTGTGTGTCTTTGCTCTTTGAAGTGGGACAGATTGCTTTAACCTCTCTTCTAAGGAGAGCAGCTGGAATAGAGAGCTCCTTTAAACAGCCGCTTCCTCCTTCGACAGTCATGAGATTATCCTCCATTGATGCACAAAGCCAGCGCCTTCCTCGGCAACCTCTCATCCCAGCCCCCCGGCCCCTGGCCCTCTGCAAACACTCAGCGTTGACCTTTGACCCATAATGCAGAGATGTATTGCAAAGTCACTGTGCAGGATCAGTAAAGGAGCCCAGAGGAGTGAAGACATCCCTACTGTCTCCTGAACTCCGGGCTGCTTCTCCCAATAGCTGCTTGTTGATATTTTCCCATTGCCTGTTTTCTCTGCTCCCTCCTTCCCTCACACTAATTGGCATGTATCAAATAAGGAGCCAATTGCAGCCAAATGAATTATGGTAACATCGTTTAGGGCAGTTAGTGAGAGAGTGTTTACGTGTAACATGCTTTGGAGGCAGGGACTTTGAAGGGAGAGATCTGTTCATTGATTCTGCACAAGCACCTGGGCTCTGCTGGCAGGAGGGAGCCGACATCACTACACTGATACAGCCTTAAGTGACAGCATGGGGTTCTCATTTTCCCTGTATCACTGTTACTGGTGGCCTCTGACAAAGATGCTGGGATTAGTGAGCACTGAGGCCATGTTTGTGTTGGAAGCGGAGGATGTTTTTCCAGAAAGGACGACAGTAGGAGAGCCGTGATCAATTGAGTTCAATCAACCACCACCAACTGCACTGACACACACTGATTGGTCAATCAGTAAACCTATGAAAGGATCAATCAATCACATGTCAGCATCTTGCAGTATGCTAAGGCTCTTCTCCAATACTGCCCACAGTAGCAGTGATGTGCAGAGCTTCTTCTTTGCTCCAGCTCTAAAATCTGCACACGGATTCATTAGTATCCTTGAAGCTAAAACACTTTAATTCAGCCTCGAATCCCGAGTGTAATTATTCTGGGAAATGACTTTTTCCTTCAAAAAACGGCAGCATTAGCTAATTGTCTTTTTCTTTCTAAGTGAATCTTCCCTGCAGTACCTCTCTTGGCACAAGTTATAGACTCACATAAATGGGAAACCCTGCTCTGTTATGTTACTGAAGCTGCTCTCAGACCTGCACTGAACTCCGAATAATCTCCTCACATTCTCAGGAGGGGCTGTATGTGAGAACGCAAATGTCCGAATGAGAGGCTAAAGCAGGAGATCATCCGCAGTATTCATCGCAAGCGAGTGGGCATGTTGATGATATTTCTAACAGAGGCAAAAATTAAGCAAAAACACTATCTCAGGATAAAAATGTGGGGCCAAACACAGAAGACACCATGACAAGAGAGTTTTTGGTGAAAAGGGCTGAAGCCAGATTTGATGTATTGTAGAGAACAACATATGATCGCTGCAGCGGAATGAATATGTTTCATCCTGCCTCTGCCTGCTGCATCACCTCTCACCTGAACGCTCCAGAGATTTCTGTGTAGTTGTAAAGGCTTCCAAGTGGAGAATCTGCTTTTGTCGTGTGTGAAAATTACACTCTGAGAAAATCCTGACCCAATTGTGCAGACATTCTCTGGAGTTCATGTCTGAAAATGGCTTAGACGTGGTGAGCAGAGCTTCTCTGTTGCTCTTGCAATAGGCCAATTCTTAAAATCTGCAGATGGAATCATTAGTTTCCCTGAAGCTGAAACTGTTTAATTCAGCCACGAATCACGAGTGTTATCATTCTGAGCAATGACTTTTTCCCTTAAGAAAAAACAGCATTAGGTAATTGTCTTTTTTTCTATGTGAACCTTTCCTGCAGTGCCTCTCTTGGCACAAGGTATAGATTCACACAAATGCAAAACCCGTGGTCCAGTTATCTCACTGAAGATGATGTCAGCCCTCTCTTCTTCTCTCTTCTTCGTCTCAGTAGAAGCCAACACATATCTCTCTGTTAACATCTACATGTATTTGCATGTACTTCTTTATGTAGGTGTACTGCTGCCAAATGAAGACATATTCATATCCAAGCTTTGTTTACTGGATCATAAATGTTTAATGAATGGAAGGGATATTTTTCTGCTTTAATATTAATACGTATTGTGCCGGTAAGCAGTTTGAGCTCCTGGCTTCAGTAGTCGCGGTGCAGTGGCCAGGAATTTCTGCTTGACTAACTTTTGGATTTGCAGAGTGGACGACAGAAGGAGGGTAGCCTGGAATAATTCTAAGATGATTATAGAGTCCAAAAACATTAAAGATCCATTTGAGAAACATATTTTTTTTAAATGTTATTCTCACAACCCTTGCTTGACCTTATGGAAACATAGTTTTTGCTCCTTAAATCGGAAGCGAAACAAATAAAATGGCCACATGACCACAATTGGTGCTAATCAGAGACGGCAGAAAAATGACTGTCTGTGGTTGTCTTTGCAAGCTGCGGCTACAATGACTTTTTGACAGGGAAAGTGTCTCTTGCCCTTCTCACTAGCTCCTTCTTTGGCCTATTCATTGCACAAAGCTGCTTAAGCGCACTTAAGCGCATTAGCATTTGGCTGCCAGGGGACCATATTGACCCTGCATTTGGATGGCCTAAATGAGTGAAAGATGGAGCGATTTGTTAGGGCTTTAGAAAGTTGCTTTTGGGGAAGGGTGGGGGGGGGGGCAAGCACGGAGGAATGGGATTGAGGCAGAGGGGGGGACTGCACAGAGTTGTTCCACTTTCTCTCAGGGCACGGTGTTTGTTCTAATCTGGTGTGAAGTTTCTCCGTGTCCGAAGCGGGACTGATTTGTGACATTTCAGTATAAAGGGCCTTTTTCTGCTAGCTATATTGGCTTGACCTGATTATCTGATCTGTGCTTTGAATTTCAATCAGGTCGACCAGTCTCCGCCGTGTGGTATGGGAACCACTGGCTGAGGGATTACCTCATTCAACTGTCTTCAAACACAGATGGTCGAATGTTTAACTAATTGTTAAAAGAGTCCACAAAGGGGAATTTAACCATGCACACAGTCCATGGGGTCAGTGCTTAGACCCAGATAAAGTGAGGGGACAGTGGAGGTGTACTTTGTGAGATGGTTCTTTAAAAATCTTTCAAACGCAGCACAGTGTGGTGGAGGGTGCTGCTCACAAAGGGGCATAATGTGCGGATGAGATGGAGCAGGGGGGGTATAGGCCATACTTAAGCTACCTATAAACATCTGGGCAACATCATAAAATCATAAATATAAATTCATAAATTATATGTATTTAAGTATCATTCTTGTCCTTTATTCTAACGTGTCAACTCGCTCTCTTCTCCTCTCACCTCCAGAGTCTTTGCTCCACTGCCACCCTGCAGACAGTCAGAGCCGCCGACCCCAATGAAGTGGACAAGCTAATATTCAGAGAAAGTGATAATGACCGAAAGGTAAGCTGTACTGCATTAATGCTGCCCGACACAACACTCAGTTTACAAATTGAACAGATTCTCTTAAACAAAATGTAACTGTTAGTGTTTTCCTACCAGATTTGTGTTTTTTAATTGCTGACTAATTTGTAAGACTCGCTAAAAATGTATCTGCCCACTATGATTCCAATTCAAACAAACTGATTCACTGTAAAAACCCACCATTCTATCTTATGGATTTAAATAAACTTAACTTAAATAAAATATCTACATTGTCTATATTGTCATAAACCCTTAACCTGAGGTATTTCGGGTTGTGTTAACATGTGGTATAAAGTACTGGGATACCTCAGTGTAGAATGAACAGCGCTGTCTGCCACTGCAGCGCACCGCTGTTCATTAGTGCTCCCATCAGTGCTCTAATTACAAAGTGAAGTCCACATTCGTATTGGTATTAATCAAAGCTCCGTTTCTCTCTCGTCTTTGATTAGGTGGTTCTTCAGCTTGAGAAGAAGCTTTTTAATTATGTCAACCAGGACGTTTTCCGGGAAAACAATGGGACCTCAGTAAGTCACCCCTGTGCTTCCTAACCCTGCATATATTCATCTACTCTTTAATCCCTACTCTCACTGTAACACATTTTATATCTTATACAGGCTTTATAGCCTTTTTTCCACTGTATAGTAACAACAGATTTTAAATTGAATCTCTGACAGGCACAGAACATAAGATAATGAGCTATAAAATTTGATTTGAGGCGTTGTATATTTTGACAGCAGGTACAGAAAGGGTAAAGGTAAAATAAACACAAGTCATTTGTAGCTACTGAACCTTCATCAAGCAGAAGTTGATGTTCTCACTTCAATTTGGCCTAACACAAGGTTTCTTTGTCCCTGCTGAGGGGCCAAATGTCTTTGGATTAACTTTTAAATGAGACTTGAGTGTGGATGAGGTGAGTCTTAAGTGTCTGCAGAAGAAAAACACCCGGCACACTCCTCCACTTTTATATGGCTGTATATTACATTAAGTAGTTCAGAGTTGGACCTTGTTAAAATCCCAAGGAACCTTGAACACACACTCGCTCACCTACACATCAACAGAATGGTCCATGAAGCCACAAGTCCTGACAGAGTGGAGTTTATTACACTGTTGCACACATTATACAAAACATAGTAGAAGTTCTTGGAAATAAATCTGTATTATCCTTTTTGTATTATGAAATTTGGATTCCAATTTATTTGTTGACTCAAGCAAATTAATGATAGAAGTTTTTTAGTACTTTTAGTAGTTCCAAGGTTACTCAATTATGGGGAAGTGTAACTCTGGGACTCCGATATTCCTTCATATCTCTCGTACATGACATGGATCTTAAATTTTATTCATTATGGTCTTAAAAGATTTAAAATGAAAATTCTGAAACATTCGGAAAGCCATTATTTGGGGCATTTGTTCCATACTACATGTTCCAAATTTCCTTATTCATAGTAATATTGATTTCTTCCATCTAACCCAGTCATGGTTGTTTAGGTCAGGATCAAGTGGATTAATGTGCCACATCTCATCTCAATTACTGTCTTATGTGTGTGATATGCATTGCATTTCAGTGTAGATTACCGTATGTGCTGTAGGTAATTATATATAAAATGTACATTTAGTATATATACATGTTTGTGTTTGCATGCCTATTCTTATGATACATTATTTTGTAACTTTTGTTTACCACCAAAACTATATCAGGACAATATAATTGGTTTCAAATAAGTTTTCAGACACAGAAAAGTCTTAAATTAGAATTAGAAAATAAAATTATAAAATAAAGCCTTACTTAACTATGTGTTCTCTTTGGTAAAAAGTGGGACTCACCAATGGGAGGATTGTCATTTTTTTTGAGAAATAATCAACACATTACCTATTTATTTTATCACTTCTATCTCCCCTGTCAAAGCATATTAACAGGCCACCACCAAAATAGCAGCGAAGGACATGATTCAACTGATTAAGCAAAGATGGAGCCTGAAGACAGAGATGCTGGCACTTATTGACCCTGCACATTGTACTGTTAGACATCACTGAATGTGATCAGCAGAAATACGTGGAATGTGTAACAGTAGCTGTAGGAGGCTGAGGTACCCCCTCGTTTCCTTCTCCCTCCTCCTCCTCCTCCTGCTCCTCCCCCCCACCCCCCCCCCCACCCCCCACTGAGGCAGACAAGATGGATGACATAATGGGGGCATCAGAGATAATCTGATGGTCATGGTCTAGTTAAACACACCATGTTATGATCCTTATAAAACAAACTACCTTTCCAAAAGGATAAATGTTCCTCCTCACACTCCTCCACTGGGGAAGGGGGGAAAAAATCCATTGCATCCTTCATCAACTGTGAGACTTGTACCGGCTTGACAGAAATTTAATTCGAGGCAGCTCTTGAAAATAATTATTGTATTTTGAGAGGAGTAATCATTGGCCAGGACATGATTGAATGTGTCCATGCCTATTGACTTTTGCTATGATTAATAGGTTTGTTTAGTCGATATTCCCATCGAAATTGTATAATTAATTATCCCCAGCGCTGTCACGGCGGGACGATGGAGAGCCCTGATGAGTATTTGGGAAGATTAAATTTTCTGGGCTTTCGTGGCGTCAAGGGGCACCGCGGGGCCTTGCTCCGGCGGAGAGACGGGAGTAGCGTGATTGTGTATGGGTGTGTGCACGCATGCGCGCCGTGCATGCTTGTGCCGTGTGCGCCCTCGGGTTCCGCACACTTTCTTCCTCTCCGGGAGCACACACCCACAGGGCCGTCCCCATTGATTTTGTTTCAGTATCTCTTTATTGTAATTTTATCAGCGTGGTGTCGGCAGATGGGGGAGGGTGTGTTTGTGTACTGGCTGTAGTAAGTGATGAACCTTTCTGTCTGGCCTGCCTCTCCTTGTCATGCCGGCGGCGTCGTCCTCCGCATTACTCACAAGCCCAGAGACCAGTTTAAACATGAGAGGGACATAAAAAAGAACAAATGCTGCTTCAAATCCAAAGTTCTTTCATATTTTACCCGTCAAAGCACATAAGTGGCAATGCAGAAGCCGAGCTTAATGAAATCTGACCTTAAAGGATTTAAAGCAGGCTTATATAAAGTGATTCTGCATTGGGGATATGTCTTTTCCTTTAGCTTGTCCTCTATTCTAGTTCAGGAGAGTATCGACTGCTTATTTAGCCTCATCAGAATAGCACACACGCACAGTAAGCTGCCATTGCCCAGGTTTGTTTAGTCAATAATCCCATTGATATTCCAATCTTCTAGCAATGTCTCTGTGCTGAAAAAGTCAAAAGTGTGTGGAGAGCCATGATCAGTATATCAGAACTCAGTCCTCATCTAATCTCATTGCTCTCTACTACATGCTTTAACAGACATGAAAATAAGAGCACAGTGTTGTTTGGTTTGGTTTGGCCGCTCCCAGTACCAATCAGCCGCCCCCCCGTCAGTGACAGTTTATCGCTTTTCCACACAAAATAATGAAGATGCCATAAAAAGAAGGAAAAATATGGCCCCTACAATGAAAGCCAAGTGTGAGGTGTAAAAATCAAATTAAATGACCTTTCACACCAACATTTATTGATGGGTTTTAATGGTGGCAGGTGTTGTCACAGGAGATATTTGACAACGCGTAAATCAAAGCACAATTACAGGTGGTGGACGGTCCGCCAGCACGCTGAGGGGAGGGACAGTGGGGGGCCAAAGACCTCATGTACCCTCTTTTTTTTCGCTCCTTCAACTTCCTGCCTGTGAACCATCACGACCACTTTGATTTAAGAGCGCACTGATCATCCAAGCAGTCAGAAATTTGAGCCTATGACAGGGTAGTTTTTACCCAGACACTTCTTCATCTTTGTCCCTCTGTGATATTGCCAGAGCAGCAGCATCTCGCGCCACTTCCTCCCTGACGCCCAAGGTCATTTCTGCCTCGTCCTGGCTGTATAAAGTCATGAGGCTTCCAACCAATATAAGCTTCTTTTTTTTATTTTTACTACTGACCTACCAGAGCGGCGGAGCGTTATGCTTAATTGACCTGGGATGAAATGTAGCGTGAAATTTGTGGCCGCAGGCTTTTCCATCCACCTGAATGAATTACTCAACAGTCACTTAAGCCCCACACTCCGTAGATACACACAGCCATATGTTGCTCATCCCCTGCTGTTTAAACTGTGTCACACACTCATAATCCCTGGTGATTTACCTCAAACAAACAGAATCACACCTGTGATCATAGATACACATGTGTAAATAAACAAAAGTCTCAATTATTGATTTTAGGACTGGGTACGAGCATTCATCGCTAAATAAACTCTGACACACACTTTTAACAACAATACCTTTGTCCCAGGCGGCAGCTCAATATATTGTACACACACACACTACACACATTCACTGATAAATCAGCTGGGTAAAATATCATCATATTGATAATTTTTCTTTAAAACATTAAAAACTGTCTTTAAAATGAATCAAAGTTATTGTTCATTGTTGATTCATTGCTACTGAACTGAACAGCAATTGTTCAATCATAGCTTAGCAACCATTTAGGAAATAAATCGTGGGTGCAATATTCTCTCCGAACCAGAGTGAAAACTAACAAGCTGAGAAACTGACATGGATTTAGTTTTTTGTGTCCAAACCCGACCTGAGCTCCCGGTGTTTTTGGTGATTACAGGCACATGAACCTGACCCTAAGCCTGAATATCATTTAAAGAAAATTGCCCCTGACCCTATTCGACCTGTTGGGCTCCGTATCCTCACTCTATATACAAAGCATAATTCAGTATAGCTACGGATTACATTATAAAATGTTTATTACTAGCACACCACCTGGGTAGTTTTTCCTGTATATATCTTTAAGTGTAAAGATGCATATTTGCAGGTATCTGGCTTTTACTTAGCTCTGTGCAGGGGGATTTACAGTAAATTATATCTACCTAAAAATAGGTACAGAGCACATATGCGCTACAACCAATCGTGTTACAGTCTTTCCTGCACAGTAATCTGTGGCGTTTACAGCAAACAGGAGACTTCTGTTTGCAGACTTTTGTCTTTAAAGCTGTGCCTCCTCACAGGCAACGGACTGTTAAGTGCCCTGTTAAATCTGCACCAGGCCCGAGAAGACACGGCGCCTGAAGGACAAACTCAGGGAATAAATGACTCTCGCTGACGTTCCATTACCTGGGAGCTGCCCAGCTTAGACAACTGCAAATATGAAGTGGACAAGTGATAACTGTCGGACAACAATTACAGAGATGACAGAACGTGAAGCATCTCCAGAAATAGGATGCGATCAATGTAATGTTAGATGATAGTTTTATACCGTGGCATCGTGGGAGGAATTTCTTCATCAGTGCTGGTAGAAGTATTTAGACACAAGTTTCAGTCAGTTTAAAATATTGAAAAGTAAGAGGTGGTGTTTTTAACCAACACGTGGGGCTTTTGTTAGCTTAACCATCTAGCTGCGTACAGGTAATGAATCAAATAATAACTAGTAAAAAACCCAGTGTGGGCTAGAAATGAGAAGCTGATTGTTTTTTTTCAAACTGCATATGTATTGTGCATGAAGGGAAAGCGCTTACTTGACACTTACTTTCATATATCACATTAAACAATATATATTGTGTAACTATTGATATAAAATATGGTTAATATATAAAATATATATTCTGTTTATTGACAATGTTTTTCAGATTTCTGTAAACGCTCAAATATCAAAATTGATAAAGGCATCACAGACCACACACACACACACACACACACACACACACACACACACACACACACACACACACTAGAGGGTGGATGGTAAAACGGGGTGTACAGTGGAGCGTGGGGTTGCATCCCCTGCTCTGCCATCCCTCATCCACAGTGTGTGAGTCTCTCCTGTGACCCCGGCAGTGTGAGTTTGATGAATGCCACACATCTGCCCTCCTGAACCTCTGAGACTCTGACTGGGAGGCCCCTCTGCCTGCAAGTAATGGCCACTGTTCTACACCACTGACACACAATCACACACACAATCACACACACACACACACACACACACACACACACACACACACACACACACACACACACACACACACACACACACACACACACACAATCACATAGCGCCATCGTGAATGCACTTACTGGACTCTGGCTTATTTGCAGGCATACTCAACGGTCACATGGAGACAAACAATGTGTGGATGGTCACACATGCACAACATAAATACGTCAGTGTAGATGGAAGACTGTAGTTACCTTCTGCTGATGTAATAATACTCGTCTGACACCCACCTCCCTCCTCCCATGTCTCCACTTTGCGAGAACGTCTTTCCGAACATTCCCGATGTGCACCACGTTGATATTTCATCATGTATCCGTCAACACATCGCTGCATGTATTACACCAATGTAATGTCATTAACGTCAAGCTGCCTTACTTCAGGATGAGGTCTTCATCGGGCCATAATTGTAGCCCGGTGTTTGAAACATGCACAATAGCCCAATTTACCACTAACCGAACATGCCTCGCCTCCATCCTGATGTCTTCCTGTCTGAAAGGAAAGGGTGGGCCTACTGCGAGGTCTGCCAGGGTTGCTGGGAAACGTCACTGTCAGTCTCTCAGTGAGGCAGTCATGCAGGTGCCCGAGCTACCTGTTCATCTCCCAGATAATTAATGTGTACAAGCAGCCGCTAATTGCACTTCTCACTAATGATTTATGGGTTTTGTGAAAGGGGGGAAACTGGGGAAAGTGTGTGTGTACACTCTAGTGAGAGAGTACAGCTGGGTGAGGAGACATGATTGATGAAGAGTGTGTGGATGCACGGTTAGTGCGGAGAGAGAGACACCCCCCCCCCCCCCCCCAGAAGGAACACACACAACTGGTCAGCTGCTGTCAGTTTTGGGCAGTGTTAGATGTAACTCCATCAGCCCCAAAATCCTTGTCAATTCTGCTTTTTTCTGTGTATTCTTATCTACAACTTACTGAGGCCGAGGCCTGGAGATAGAAGAGTATTGACGTAGTGTCAGACATCAAATTAAAGTGTCTGAGTCAAAACAGACTTGAAATTGTCAGTGAATTGTCTTGACATGTCTCTGTATGTTGGGAAAACCCTATTTATTTTTCTAAAGACAATTTCAAAACAGGAATGCACATGTATAATTTATCATAAAAATGACTCAGAAGGACATGGAACTGCTCCGAAGTCTACAGTGGAAAACGGTTTATTTGTAGCACAGACTGTATATAAAGATGGACAAAGCATTTGTGCTTCCTCCCATTGTACAAGCATTAATCTAAAATATTGTGTATAGTAGCATTGCCATCTTGCACAATTGGAGCGAGAGTCTGCACAGTGGTGATCGTGGTGTGGAGCCATGGTATCAAGGTCCTGCAGATAAATGCGGCTGACCAATCACAATTCAGTCTCACTAGTCAATCATGATGTGTCACTACATTTTTATAGCATCAAATAACTAATTAAAACCAAACTTATCAGAAGAATGAGTACCGGAACAATCAGTGGGATAAGAACTACCACTAACACTACTTACACTAAAATGACAGAAACCGTCTTTGAGAAAAAATGATCTAAAGTGTACTTTGACTTTTTAGTTGGCACATGCCCCATCCTCTGACATGGAGTAGGTGGGGGTTTATGGCCTAAACTGCAGTTAGCCACCAGGGGGCAATCAAGGTGATTTGTCTTCACTTGTGAAGAGCTGTCATGTTGTCCATGTTTATATGATCCCAATGAACTTTCAGAGTGGAATCCTTTCGCTGTCACTATGAATGTAAAGCAGAGCAGTGCTGAATATGTAACAATGTAAAAACAAGAAACAACATTTTAACTTTTCTCTCTTTATTCCTTTTCTTTTTTCCCCATAGCTTTTAGTGTTTGACAAGGAGCTGTTGGTGTTCAAGGATCGGCTGCATGAGCTGGAGCTCTCATTCCCACCCAGGTACGACAACTTTGTGTTCACACTTCTAACATCTACAACCCAACACTAGTCTCAGGTCCTGTTTGTACCCGGCATAGCATGTGTCCGGGGTGATATGAATAGTGTCTCAAATTTGATCCTACTCTCTGACCTTCCCGGCAATGATATCATGTCCTGCATCTTTTTAGCCACTTGAGCAGCATGGCTCTGTGTGGCACTGCCGGTGTATCTGTCTGTCTTTCTTTCCACCACTTTGGTCCTGAGTGAAAAATCTCAACAACATGAAATGTTGACATTCAAGGTCCCCAGAGGACGAATTCCTTGTAAACCTATGACACCGACTGTTCCTCTTGCATGGGGTTGGCTGTCTTTGGTTTCCAGTGAAATGTCTCTTCAACTGTTGGATGGATTCCTCAGTAGTTAAAGGTGGAGACATTCAGGATCTTTATCATCTTTGGCGACATGTGAATTTTTAGATGTTCCATGTTTGATCTTACTGGTCATATATTTCATCCTATGTCATTGCATTTTAAATGTCTTAAAAAAGAATTACATTTAATAACATTTACACGAATGAATAAACATAGTATATATCTTTCAATTTCATAATGAGATTGAAAGATATGAGTGATTATGCCCAAAAGGTTGAGTTGCATCTACCAAACTTAAGGAAAGGACTTGATGGGCCTGTAACACAGATGTTTTTAATTCAAAATATACATCTACACCACTTACACACCAGTAAAAGAATAACTTCTTCTGGTTTGTTACTGGTAGTTTCAAAATGTGTCTTTTTTTGTGGATTTTATGTAGCAGCATTAATGACATAATAACAACCTTTCTTTCCTGTGGAGACCATTTATTTTTAAAATGACTCTCGTGAGCCAATAAGAACAACTTTGTTACTACACATGTTGTTTCAAGAAATAATTAATAAGGGATTTTAATAGTTTATTCAGCCAAAGATAATTTTCTAACAAAAGCACACTCAGTCCTTCACTTTATATAGGAAATGACAGAATGAAACGACAGAATGAAACGACATGACTAGAGCAAACCTGAAGCCTCAGGAAAGAGCCACATGTTGGTAAATGCAATGATCATGTTCACCAGACCTTGGCCATAAGGAGTTATTATTAATATGTAAAATCAGAAGGAGTCGGTCACCCCCTTCTTTGTCCAAAATGGTTTCATGAAAGCTGTTTAGATCTGTGCTTGATGGGTATCAGTTGTTAAGTACGATTGGATATGGTCCCAAACTGCTCCCATGTGTATCTGCGTATGTGTGTGTGTGTGTGTGTGTGTGTGTGTGTTGTGTTTGTCGCTGTGCGTTGGCTTTGAGCGGCATTGGTATTCCGTCTCAGTGGGACTTGGGGGAAATTGGAGCGGGTGGTCTCCTCTCCTCTTCCTCAAACAAATGCATTTGCAATTAGCCCTTTCAGAGGAGAGGGAGGGCAAACATGCGGCCAGCGTGGAAATATGTTTCGGGAGCAGCGCGTTAATGGTGCTTGACCTTTGCCGTCGGTTGTGACTCAATCAGTGCAGATAATGAAACGCTGTAATCAAACAATAATTACTTGATAAACTGCTCTAGTGGCAGGCGCAGGGCGGTGGGGGATTTTAGAGTGTGTGTGTGTCTGTGTGTGAGAGAGGGCATGAAATACACAGAGCTATCAAAATGTGTGTGTGTGAGAGAGAGTGAGTGTGTGTCAAGGTTCTTCCAGTCCCTGTTTTTTAAATGACTCTGTGTCTTAATCAGGGACCCCATTTACATCACTTTGCATAAGTGACAGGTGGATTTATTGTCCTTTTACACTGGCTGACTTTTGCACCTATCCATATAATACTGAATCATCTCTCCACAGGGAGGAATGAATGTGCTGCTGAGGAAGAATGCAAATGATTCTCTCATACTCATACTGATGATGAATCAAATAGATGAAACCCAGGAACAGCGTATGAAATTTGATTTGATCTACTCTGTGTGTGTGGAACAAGCCACATTGTCGGCCTTGTAATGGGTAGCAGTGGCCTAGTTAAACTTAAACAACCCCCTCCTCCCACTTCTCACACACACACACACACACACACACACACACACACACACACACACACACACACACACACACACACACACACGTATACTGATACCCCTCCCCCTGTCAGGTCTGCCTTGTGCTCCTTGAGCAATCAAGCCTCAAGGATTGTTCTCCATCACATTGCCTGCACCGGACCAGCCCCTCACCATCTGTGAGGTTATTACTCTTTTTAATGCAGGCCATCGGAACACACCCTCACTGACACACACACACACACACACACACACACTCACTCATGCACGCACACAGCTCACTTTTGTTAAAATCTATAAATCAATAGTAGTCACAAACATTTAATCTGCAAGTTAATTCTGTCTGTTGTCCGGCACCGGGTAAGAAGTTGTCACAAAATGAGACATGCTGTCAGGTGGATAATAAATTGGCCGATGGACGAACATATGTAGCTGCAGCCGCGGTGCAGAAAATTGTATCTCCAGCTTTATATCTTTTAGCAGCTGAAGCATCAGTGGTCAGCAGCTCGTCTCATGCAACGCACATCCAGGTTCGGCAGACATACATCTCTGTCCCTATAAATGCATGCACATGAATTCTTCCCCTCAAAGCTGCGAAATGCATATTGTTTTACTTTCAAGAAGTCGTCGGTCAAAGTTGGCCGTGACAAGTCTAGGTACTTGGGCACTGGGGTGAGGAATTTGCCCGGGCCTCGTCACAGCTGGACCTGGAGCCAGGCGGCTGCCGCGCACTGATCAGCCGCGGTACGACTCATGCGCGCCCTTACAGTCATACACAGGAGCCCGTGTATGGTTTTCGTAACCAGTGTTCTGAGAGAGAATGGATGAGTCTATTAATCAGAAACCAATCATTTATTTAGACGTAGTTTCTCCATCAGGCGTAATGTATGAGCCTCCAACCAGCCATTATATCATTATCTCTGCATAGGCTACAGCGCGGCCATTTGACTGAAAATTATGGTAAGTTTTACTCTACATTATGGTTCTTTTTATTTCATACTTGAAATGGCATAATAAAGGTAATATCCCCTAAAACATACTAAGGCAAAAGTAACTTATTCATGTATTTTGATTGATTTAGAGGAAAGCTTTTAGTACTCTCCTGATCTGATTTCTTTGCCCTATTTTTGCACGAGATCGATGCAAAAATTGAATCGGGACCCTGGCTTCAGAAGGAAAAGCAGTGGACGATCAGGGAGCAGTGGAAGAATGTATTCTGCCTGTAACATGGTTACTGGGAATGGGCTTTGAGGGAGATTTTGAGTGACATCAGAGCAGCGGGACAACTCCATCAATGGACAAATCATGAGTGATTTCATGGCAGCGACATGGTGTGGAAGTTGTGCAGAGAGAAAAGAGCTGGGTAGTAGAAGACGGAGGAGGAGGAGGAGAGCAAGATGGCTGTTGTCCCATAACTGTGTCTGTAAAGAAGGAGGAGAGGAGCCAAGATCTGGATACGAGCGAGATACAGCTAGTTTCACTGCAATTACATTACGGCATTACAGGTTGTTATGTATGCATGTTCACAGATGTCTATATATGGATCTTTGTAAGGGCAACAAAACGTGGAAATTAGGATTTCTTGGCCAACAGGAAAATGTGTGAACCCCCATCCTTTATCGGCTACAATTATTTACTTAGGCTACAACCATACTACTACGTCTTAATTTGGATATGGCATTTTCAAACTAAAATGGTTTCTTTCTGTTTGAATCCCTGTACATCATCGTCCGAGTACTAGCTTGTCTTTTACACATATAAGCAGTTGTATCATTAACCGCACAACAGCTGTTAGCAAAATCAACAGAGTCAGCAACGATTGTAATTGATTATCATCATGCAAGATGCAACAAAACTTATGTGCCTCTTGCAGTTACATGAATACACTGACATTTGTCATTGGACCTGGAAAGACTTGGATTTTAAAAATGTTCGGCTGCCAACCAAAAATGTATATTTTGGGAATTGGCTAGCAGAGTAACAAGATTCATATCTCTGGCACTTTTTCCATTTAGTCCATGGCTTAGCCAAACCTCTCCTTAAGCACATATGGAAAGATGGGAAGGTGTTAGACCTAACAGGATGGCTCCAGTCCCATGTGTTTGTCAAGTCTAGACTTCGGAAAGAAGCAGGGGACCAGAGTGTGGCCCGGAGGTCAGGAGGTGAGGCCAGTGAGGAGACAGAAACATAAACAGTTGTGTCTTCTCTGTTTGGGAAGCACCATGAGAACAGCGTCTTCATGTTGGCTAACATTTCTGAAACCTGCAGGTCGGTGAGGACGAGCTGGGAAACTCTACAACATTCACAGGTTGGTGAAAGCGGAAGGTCAGAATGACTTTGCACCTCAGATGAGAGAGGTTTTTGGTGGCACTAATGGCTGCCTGCCAGCTCCTCAATAACTGCTAATAAGTGCATATGAGTGAATTATCAGGGCAGTGGAGAATTCCTCAAGACTCCTTTTGAGCTCATAGGAAGTGCTCCCACAGATGGCTCTCCTGTACACAGTCACTGTCATTGTTCTGTGAACAACACTCTTCCCACAACACTCCTGGCCTCTGAAGGCCTGTATGAATGATGTCACCCTTATTACCCTATTTCACTGTTCAAACATTATTCCTATAGCCCTATCCTATATGAAGGAGGCTTCTTGTTCTCTGCACTGTGAACAGCCTTGCTATACTGGAGCGGAGGCACCATATACGGCCACACAGAGATACATTTAATGACAACGTTTGGTCATAGCACTGCGTCCGAGCTACTGTAAGTGTGTGGCTCGTGTTGGCTCGGCGCCACAGCGGGATCCAGCGTTACAGGCTGATCTACTGAACAGGAACATTGTTTTACAACCATCAGCGCATCCATCATTCTAACTACTAGAGAGCCTGTGAAAATGATGAGGGTCCATTGTGGCGATAATAGCTGAAGATTGTTCGCTGTCATGTGTCATTGCCTCTTGTCTGGGATGATGCCACTGAGTGGGAGGCTTTGTTTGAAACACTCTTACATGGAGAGAATCAAATGGATGCCATCTGTGTCTTCTCGTCTTCATTTAGAGCAGCTAAAGGCAGAACATGTCATAGCTGAAGCCCAGCAGGCTGTGAGCCATGAGCTATTGATGGCATTTCACTCTGTTTGTACTGCACTATGCCAATGTTGTGCCTGCAGCCTCCCAGCTCTACAAACTGAAGCAAACATCCAGCTTTATTGATAGCATTTGGCCGATCTTTTTGAATCTGTGCGTGCGTTTGAGTGTGCGTGTGTTTTGTCAAGCCTCCCTTGACAACAGCAAACAAACACAGCCTTAGAGGCAGGGAGTCGTTCGAAACCCGCAGTTTCCAACTTTTTAGCCAATGCCAGCCCGGCACTGGCCGCTCCAACCTCCCACGATGAACCCTTGACCCCATCTCTCAGATACTATGACTCTTATCTGTAGCTTCTAGCCCTGCCTGTATTTAACACGTTGTTATTGCCATCATTAAAAAATGAGCAAGCGAATAGCCTCATTTGTCATGATGTTGAACAAGGTATTAGCTTTTGATCAAGAGATAGGAGCAGAACACCTGGGCTGGAGCTGTCAATTCAATTAAATGTTACTTATGTACAGTAGTACCAATCATAACATGTATTATATTAAGGCTTAATACAGAGTAAGGTCAAGAAGTTACATTAATAGATGGAGATAAACACAATATTTTACGCTGTTGTCGATGTGCTGTAAACAAACACGTGATCTCTTCCGCAGAATTTATACATTATGTCCTGCGCCCTCCACCGCCCCTCACCTCATATTTCTGTGTTGTTGTTAATGCGTCTGCCTGAAGAATTTCCTGCTGCCTTGTTCATATGTGAAAGGCAATTCTCTGGACATCCTCCGGAGTTCATGTCTGAAAATGGCTTAAGATACAACAAAGTAGACAATATACTTCCTGTCTACACCGGCACGCATATGCCCAGTGTACGTGAATGGTATACGTTTTGGGTGTATTGGTATGAACAGAGATTATTACTGATGCAGAGTTAAAAGACTTGTGTGGACAGTTTCGTTTTAAAACAGTATTTTTTTCCCCCAACATATTAGTATGGACATAGCCTCAGGGTGCAAAGTCATCTAGACGTCTGCTGGGTTGAGAGGAGAGAAATGAGGAGAGGGGCGAAAAGAAGAGATCAGGAATGGGAACAGGAAGCCCTGTCAGACAGGTTGTAATAATATCCATTCCAGGACTGAGTGTCCAGTCTCAATGAAGATTGTTGTCTGGCCTACATTTTATAGGCAGCATTTTATCTTTTTTATCTTTTTTATTGGCAATTGTATTGGTGTGTGTGTAAATACAGTAGCTTGTAAATTGCAGTAACGTATGTCCCAACCGCCTCACCCTCGACTGGGTGAGGCTGGGTGACACAGGTGTAGCCTGTGCTCACCTCGCTGTTTTTTTTTTTTTTTTTTTTTTTTTTTTTTTACTGTTGGAAGACAAACAAGCTGACATCGACCGGAACACATGTGAGTAATGTGTCAGCAGCCAAGTCAAACATTAAACCCCAAACCAAGCATGAATGAATGAGCTCTCGATGGCTGCTGGAGGGGCTCAATGTGCGACTGTACACACACATGTCTCATCTGAGATGTGGTCAGCAACACAAAAGAACCAACGGCAAAACAGTATTCATAGAATCAGCCTCACACAAGAGGGGATGGCTGTAAAAGACTATAAACACCAGTGAGAGACAAAGACACAAGTTTTTCAGTCATCAATCAATCAGCAGTGTCGATGTCATTATTCAACACTGATGTCGGTCAGAAACTTTTCTCTTGTCAGTTTTACTCTGGAACATGACAGCTTGTTATGCACTGTCAAGAAAGTGTGAGACTAATATTTATACTAGGTGTCCTGGATGTAGAGTCCATTTAAAGGCACCACTCTGCAGATCTTTTTAGCTCTCTCACTTTTGAACCTTCACCGACTCTGCATAAAGACAAAGATGCTTTGTACTAGTTTTATTCTGTTTGGGCATTGGATACATGCTAATGTAGCAGGTTAGCAGGCTGTGCAATTTGTATATAAAAAATCATATGTAACCATTCATACAAATGATCCAATATGTCAAGTCAAGCTAGGACTTTTAGCACCGCATAACATGCCTATGCAACTTAAACCTATAACAAAGAGACAGTAAAATGGTTTTACAAATATTTCATTGATATTGTTTGTTTTCTATTTCACCTCATTCCTTTGCTTTGTTTAGAGTTTTTTGTCCAGTTCTGAGCAGCTCCTTCATTTTCTCTTTGCATTGCATTGTGGGCGAATAGTATAAAAAACAACACTGAAAAACAAGTCTTATTTCTGCATGCTGACTGATTTTCATCAGCTCTTGATTTTTCCACTTTAACGATGTGAACCATAAAACCAGATTTGAGTTGTCATAACTGTGTTCATATGGAATATAGCTTTACTTGATGCAACCAGATTTCAAAAGACTGTACTTGATCACAAAATATTGTGGCCTTAAATTAAATGACCTTCAAAATAAGACAAAACAGTCACTAAAACAGATTTTCACAAACGCCTTCCGTAGTGCCGATTTTCCCTGGTTTCTATGTTTTTGTGTGTACTGGAGTACTGTGAGTATTTAGGAAACAATGACATCACAGTTTACTTTGCGCATGCCCACTGCTGCCTCGTGTAATAAGCATTAGCCAGAAAAACAACAACTATGGTAGCTATTAATGGTTTGTACTTGTTTCTTACAAGTTTGCAGCTACATTTAACATGACTGCACCGCATTAGTGACATTCATTTCCCTCACCCGATAGTTCTTGAACCACAGTGTTCTTTTCTCGTATTTAATGGATCGTTGATGTAGACTTTATCATCACCTACTGGCCGGCTTGTTTGAGCCTTTGTAATCATTTTTGTGTTCACGTCTAGATGGAGATATTCTGTAAAATGAAGGTCGCGTGGACAGAATTTTTTATTTTTTAAATGTAGTGTTAAGTTTTCTTTATAAAAAAATATCCACAGTAGTGTAGACAAGACCTCTCTCTCAACAAAACTATCCACATGTCATAGAATATATGAATTTCATGATGTTGTGAACCACCAGTTAAAGTCTAAAATTTAAGAACAATTTGGCTCTGGTGCACAAATTAAGTTTAGGAAGTGAGAGGTACAAGTTATTCCTAATTGCTTACAAGAACAGAACACATTAACCCCTTAACATCCCTGTCAGGATGACGTGGCAATATGTCCATTTTACCTGTGATTGTGGGACTCTCAATTATTATTAAATACACACATAAATATATCTATATATATCTTGGCTGCCTCTGGCTCCATCCTCTGTGCTGGTGCTGACAATAAGGTCCTCATGATGAGGTGGGCCCCAGTCACCTGGCTCTCTCCCTGGATCTGACCCTTCCACCACTCAAAGACCCTGAAAAGTGTCCTAGAAGAGAAAAAAGGTGTTTTCCATACTCCTAACTCAGTTCAACACAACAACAGGACTAATGTCTTTACTTTTTACAAGTCTAAATACAAGAGGGCTTTCACATCAGAACTTGGAGACAAAAACTAAAAAACTTACCTGAGTGTATGCGCGTGTTCATGTCATCTGCACACCATATATGTTTATGTGTGGAAACCTTGAAGTGCAGCTCCCCCTCCTATAGAGGTACACAATTGTTGAAGTTATCTGCTTGTCCCATTAATTAGTGTAATTAGTCTTGCTGCTGGCAAAAAGTGTCTGATATGAGCTGACGGCCTCCAGCCCACACGCCCAATCGCACCGTTTACCTTCCCCGATAAGTTTGTGAGCTCGCTAATCAGACACATTAATCATTTTGGCCCCAGCGCCCCGTTGGACTGTTTGCTGTTGCATTAAGACTTGTTATCTCTATTGGAGCCAATGGAGGGTGCGGTAAAACAGAAAGGGGAACAACCTACCTGCACACACAGGGACACAGAATGGCCCTTTAATGGCCATTGTGGAGTATTTTTAATCAGCGTTTACAATGGCTCGCTGTCATCAAAAATGAAGGAACGATAGCAAAGTTTTGTTGCTGAAGTGCTTCGGGAAGTTTGCTATCAGGCGGGAGTTCATTGTTTGAAGGAGGTGAGGGGGGAAACTTGATTTTCTGTCAATCTCTTTAACACCAAAATGACCCCAGCTTGTTAGTCAATAAAGCTATAACAGAGTCCCTGATAGGAGGAGGATTGTTCGCAGGCTGTTTGAGGCCGGCCACCATCCCACAGGAAGTGGGAGTATTCAGGCCACCCTGAAGTCGAGCAGCTCCACGAGCCCTTTGAAGACTTTGCTCTCTTTCACCCTCACTCTGCCTCTTTCTGTCTGATCCATCTTTATCCCCTCTCCTCTGCCTCCCTGTCTATCCCTGCGTCACTCATCCTATTCTTCGTGCTCTTCTCCATTCTCTTTTATCCCAGGATCACTTTGATTAGCATACTAAAACCCCCATGCATTTCCCCCATGGTTTAAGGGCTATTAATGCTAATTGGAGGCAGGGAACTTCTCTAAGTAGCTCTCAGCAGGTCTATTTGTACACCTGGTGGGGGGGATCTCTCTCTCTCTCTGTGTGTGTGTGTGTGTGTGTGTGTGTGTGTGTGTGTGTGTGTGTGTGTGTGTGTGTGTGTGTGTGTGTGTGTGTGTGTGTGTGTGTGTGTGTGTGTGTGTGTGTGTGTGTTCGGGTTCGCGTAGGCGCCCCAGCCTTAACCCTGTTCTCTTAGGCAGCCAAAAACAAACTGACAGATACTGTATGTACATTATTTACAGTAATGGTCAACTTGTCAGCACATATCTATAGATTATATTATATATTGTAATAACTGTTATCTATGTATTGTTGTCAATTTCGTCGCTATGCAAATAATCCTCTTGAGGGCAAAAAGGTCATCTGTTGCATTACATTTCAACACTAATCCCCAATAAAATCAGTTGTATTCATTTGATTAAGATTGATATTTAGTAATTTTATTATTTGTTTATTTGACTGGGAAACTGCTTATTGATCAGCTGAAAAAGAGAACCAGCCAGAAATAGCTTAAATATCCACAAATGTACACATCTACCAATAAGTAACACCACAGCATATACATGTATGGTGGTTAGCCAATATATAAGATAGGTCACTAAACAACAAGGAGTAAAGACAACTATTCTAATATTCATGTTTGATTATTAAAGAGCTATAGAGAGCTGCATGGGTAGTAATAGTTTTTTTTATTGCAGATATAGATGATTTAAACAGAGTGCTGGTGTTTTGGTTCATGTATAAATGTAATATGTTTTCAAACAGTGGCGAATGACACAAAGTCATCAATAGTATCTGAAAACCTTTTTTCATTGATAAATGTAGCTTTACTTTGAGTCTAACTTGAAGAATCTCACTTACTTTTAATGTCTTGTTCTCATGACTTTATTCACGTTAAAGAAGGGCTTGGAGATATGGTTAAAATCATACCAAGATGATATTGTTCACGTCGGTTGATATAGATAATTATCGTGATATATGTCACATTATTATTTAATAATAATAATAAACAGCAAAACATTTAATAAATCTGATGTAGATCAATTGTGTGTTATATGTCTTTACTGTGCACAATGGATAAGCAATATATCAATATATATTAGTCTTCTATTGCTATTGATGAAAATGACATTATTGATATTGTTTTCTTGCCCAGCCCTATAATAAATTGACTGGTGATGTTAGGGCTTCCATCACAGTCGAGAGGCTTTGTACCATGCACAAAAGAGACTCCGACGAAGATGTCAAAAGAGCTTTTGGTGATACGGTGGTGTTAATGTGCTGTAAACACAAACATGTGATTTCTGCAGCAGCATTAATATGTTACGTCCTCCCTCTGCATGCTGCACCACCCATCACCTGAGATTTTTGTGTTGTTGTGAATGCGTCTGAGCAGAGATTCTCCTGCTGCACTGTTATTGTGTCAAAGGCAAACTATGGAGAGAGTCTTGACCCAATTGTGTGGACATTCTCAGGAGTTCATGTCTGAAAACGGCGATACTAGCACTTGGAAGTAGTAATACCTTAGTTGGGACAGCAGCATCAAGCTCACAGTAATATCAATGCACACATAAAATTACATATAAAGCATCCACTGCTAAATGCTTATCAAACACATTCTGCCTCAGCACAAAGTCCAGTTCAGCCATCAGAGCTCAGTAAGTGTGAAGAATTGAAGTGTGTGTGGCGTGTGTGTTTATTTTATCATTAGGATATCACCATCCTCACAGAGGAGGCACTTTGTGCTATGCTACGGTTAGCACGCGTGGCACTGAAGGAGCAAATTGGATTGGTATTACAGTATGTAAGCCCTCTCTTACATCCTGATGAGCGGCGACAAACAAATTGGATTGGTGGCGTGTAAATCTGAAGCACTTTGATGAGTCGAAGGGGCAAATTGAATTCTCAACAATGTAAATCTGTATCAGCTCAATGGCTCCCCTCTCGACTCCAGCCCTGCCGCTGCTTAAATCATTCGATTGTTCACTGCTGTTCCAAGACACAATCTCTCTCTCTCTCTCTCTCTCTCTCTCTCTCTCTCTCTCTCTCTCTCTCTCTCTCTCTCTCTCTCTCCTGGCCATTTGCCGCGGCACCTAATCTGTTTTTGATGGCCGTGTAGGGATGTAGCGATACATATGGGCAACTGGATCTCCCTGTGGCCCACTCCTCCTAAAGCTCTCTCATTCCTCCTTCTTCTTTTTTTTTATTGTCTTTCTCTCTCACCCACAAACACACACACACACACACACACACACTCACAACCTGTACAGTTGGCAGAGAAAGAGCGTTTGATTGAGCTATCCATGTGTGTTGATTCAAGAGATTACTCAGATGATTGGTCATACTAATGGACCTCCTGTTTTCTCTGGAAAACATTTTGATCTGTCTCTGAGATAAGGCAGATGACGTGACGTCTCATATTTATGACTCCTTTGCAGCCCTGTTGATTCACATGCATCATATTTATTGCTCTCCTCGTGGGCTTCCTTTATTGTCTCCTTTGTGCGGCACCGTACTGGAATATAAAGTCCCTTATTACCTGGATAGCATTTAAACGCTCATAAATTTCCGTAGATATGACTGTATTTCTGATTGTGTCTCCTCAGTTATCCGTACAGTGAAGACAGCAGTCAGGGGAAGCAGTACATGAACACCAGATGCCCCGCCTGGTGTGACCGAATCCTCATGTCTCCCTCTGCCAGAGAACTGGTCTTAAAGGTGAGTTCTCAACCTGACGCTGTTTTCATTCAGAAGTAACCGCCCCTCTCCTCTCTCCGCTTCAATACAGGGCTCTTTATTAATGCCTCGCTCTTTATGTCTACAACTCCATCGTCCTTGATCCACATCACCCTCCCCTCCGCTGTCACTTCACAGATGGGAGGATGAGGTGTCTGTGAATATTAATTTGCAGCGCTAATCCACGGGTCCACCCAGACAGTACATATATCCCAGACTTATAGAGTTACACTGGGCCCCATCTTCTTCATAAAACCCCAGATCTGTCTCCTTCCTCAGAGAGTCAAACCCTGTAGGACCCCGCTCAGCACTGTAAACTCCAGCCAATCTGCCACCTCCATACCCTCATCTCCCTCCTCCTCCTGTACAGCCTGTCTGTTTACTTTTGACTCTCTTAGTTTTCTGGATGTGAGATTTGTAAATGCAGGTAAACCCACTAAAGTCAGTTGACGAGCGTGCTTTTGTTTTTTTCCTGTTGTGTGTTGGGCGTCAGGAACACTTCGGAAATCAGTTTCGGTTCGTAAACAGCACAAAACAGCGTCAAGGCCTCTGACTATGTTACAGCTGTGACTCTTTTGTATCTTTACTCCAGTCCCTTCAGACTGAACGCCTACTGAACGATGGTCGAGCGCTGATTGAACAGAGACAGATAGAATTTGTATCTAAGTCGCAGATGTTACCGCTGGCGACAAGCCGTCATTGCCTCCTTGACAGGCATCATGGAATCTTGTGAGAAAAAGGAGCGAAAATGTGGACGTCCGGCCGGTTGTGCTCATGTTTCCATCACTGGCAATCGGAGCTGTAGCCGATAAATACCCCTGACTACTGCAGAGTCATTTGACCCAGAATAAATACAGATTGATCCTTTTCCCACTGAAGACAAAAGCCATTTTAGTCCAGTGTGTAAAGAGCTGTAGAGATCTGTCATGCAGCTTTGCAAAGGTTTCCCTGATTTGTTCAAACGGCCTCACCATTTGAAATTTTGAAGAAAGACAGTTGCTGAGAAAATCAAAAATCTGTTCATTAGTGGTTCAGATCCCTAAGTTGTGGATTGTTTGTCACTAAACTCAACTTTGACTCTAGAGGCCTGAGTGTTTCCAGAGCTGGAACACACAGGCTTTCATCTGTGTGTGAAAGAAATGCAGCAGTGTATTGTACAGTAGCACGTCACAGCAGGGGGCTGCTCAGGAAGTTTGGCTTTCTTTGTCGGCCACAAATGAGAAATTCCTTCCTGATCTTTCTTCTTTGACTGAGCATCACAAGGACTCTGCAGCCACACGAGAACAATAACACTGATCACTGTATTACAGTTCAGGCTCGTTCATACCTCTTCGAAGAAGTTACACCTTAGACATTATGTAGTCACGTAACATCGTTTTCAGACATGTCCTGCGATAGGACATGCGTCCTGAGATATTTGTTCTCTTCTTGTTTAAAAAAAAAATACCTTTTACATCTGTCTTCTGTTAGAAGTGTCATCAACCCCCCCAACTCGGTTGCAGTGATCCCCTGCTGTGTTCCTACATTGACTTTTGCTGACTTTCTGTGGACTTTATACGAGGGGGCCAGGCGGAGAAAGTCTGCAGAAAGTCTGGAGACTCTCACTGGGATATTTGCATTCTCGCATACACCTCCTTCTAAGAAGAATCTCCGAACTTCTGTGCATGTCTGAAAGCAGTTTAAGACGTGCACCTCACCAAAAATGTCACTACACAATACAGACCACAACAACTACTCAGTAGCATTGCATTTCGGAGCATTAGGACTGAAGTAAAAAATGAATGCTAACTCTGCCTTCGTCGGTTCAATGGTCGTACACCTAATCTTCCCGATGTTGTCTCTCTGTCCTACGTTGTATCGTGATTTCAGTAAAGGCACCTCTTGTAGAGAATGCTGGACACAGGACATGACGCAGGAAAAACTCTGGAAAGTCCTGAGCTACTGACTTGGACATTTGCGTCTTCACATACAACCCTTACGGAAGTTTTCAGGAGAATACCCGGAGCTCAGTACTTGTCTAATGGCAGCTGTAGAAATGCAGCACAGACTAGTGCGCTAGAAACCCTGCCACCTAGTGTTTTGGCAGTGTAATTGCAGTTGCGATTCTCACAACAGCGTAGCCTCTGCACCGACACAGAGGTGTAAAGTGGGCTTCAACTGTGAAAAACAGACTGTAGAGCATTTTAAATAATTTCACCCAGTTTGTTTCACCCATTTATTGTGTCAGCATTATAAAAAACAGTGTTTCTCATACACACACACACACACACACACACACACACACAGCTGGGTTGTTGTTTGCTTTTCTTCCCCTCAAGCACCGGCTAATTGCTTGTAATGCAGGGACAGAGTGGAACAGTTAGTGTGTTCGCAGATTGGCTGATGATTCACTGAGCACACACTCTCCGGCTCTGAGCATTACAGATTGTTGAGACATGGGCCCGTAAACAGCCCAGCGTGTGGCGTCATCTATCATGGCACGGTCGGTTAACTCGCCATCATGTTATTTTCTGCTTGCCGAGCCCTAACACGCCAAAGGTTGCCCGCCGGCCGTGCGGCGCGGCACCAGCTCCGGGAGCGCCAGTAATGAATGTTTAGCCGAGCGAGCGCTCCCTCTCTGCCGGTGGGCCCCGGGTAATTTGTTTATCTGTCTAAAGATTATGCAGCCCGAAAATCCACAATTTTATGCTGCCTTTGTAAATTATCAAGTGTGTGTTTGATGAATGTATCTCCGGCTGCGGGAGGCAGCGGCTCGGGGCCGGCTGCCAGACAAATAGAGAGGTGGCAGTGCGTGGCCCGCTCGAAAAGGTAGTGAGGTGGAGGCGCACGTGTGCTGACCCTGCTCCGCTGCAGGATTGGTCTGAAGTTAATTTGGATTCTGCTTTATGGTTCATTCTCAAGCTCTCTGTCTCTTTCGTCTGAAGCGCCAGTGCAGATCACAGACACAACTGCTAGCACCCACCCACCAGCCTGTATGCATGTGTGCGTACGTGGGGGTTGGGGCGGCTGTTTAAAAAGTCTTTAGTTCAACCAGACAAGTGTGATTTATTCTCCAGTCTGCAGATCCATGTGCGAGTGGGTAACAGCTTCTTTGTGTGCAGAAAGTGATATTGAAACAGGATTCTCTCAGATAGGCACTTAGATTACGGTGGGAGTGTATTTGGTCGAGAGGCAAATGTCCACTTTGTAAATCACTGCTGCTTCTCATTTCTCTTCGCTGCACCACAGCGACTGCAAGTTTCAAAGTGAAAACTGTGCAGAGTTTCTAAAGGTGCGTTCACTTCAGTGGAGACGAGCTGTATCTGTAAGAAGTATAATACATTCATTTGACTAAAGTCATTTATATTTGTGATATTTTCTGAGATATTTACAGATGATAAAGATAGCATCATAAAACTTGCTAATTTAGACGAAGATGTTTCTGATTCTTTTTGTCTACTTATTTCTAGTCATGGTTCTTTACTAATATCTGAGTGTGTGAGTAAATGATGAAACGAACACCAACAGTCACAGGTTGGTGTTCTTTTTAAAAGTGTGAGTATCAACCAGAAATACATACTTGAACTAGTGACCCAATCTTACTGGGGCCTCAGTAAATTGTTGTAACAGCTCCACTACAGTATCCACCACAAATACATATCTGAACCTTATATTTAATTAAGTACCTCTGCTTTTATTTTGAAAGGTACAACATAATCCTGCTAATTGTGTTTAATGAAGCTGCTGCATTGATTGCTCATTCGTGAACGTGTCATAAACCACAGTACAAGCCTGTAATGTCTGTGCCGTGTAAACACAAACACGGTGCTGCTGACTGTGCATCACCGCGCGACAGCGTGTGCGAGTACGACTGTTGTTCATCACGTTTGCTTCACAAAATAATGTGTTGGTTTTGTGTCTCTGCAGCCTGAAAATGAAGAGAAGTCTATTGTCTATGACAACATTGGGCCCAATGTCTGCATGGGGGACCACAAGGTAACAGGGGCCCTGCCCACATCTTCACTTTGTGTCATCGTGTTGTGCTGTTGTGAAAAAGGTGTTGACTGTGAAGTGTGATTCTGAACAGAAAAGAGAGAGACTTTTCTCAACACACGGAATCAACTACCTTTATATTATTCTATTCTATATCTATTCTGGTACAACTGGATGTTAACATATTGCAACTAGAATGGCATACCTCCGCCAAGGCCAGTCTCCTTATCAAACCACATTTAAATTCACTAGATCCAGATTTTTATTCAGATCTGCATGTGATTGCTCACACTCATAAATATCAAATTCTCTGAACATGCCTGATTTGTTTTTCATCAAGATCCATGAATTGTTCTTTCAAAATGTTTAAAAGCGTCCTATCTCACAACTTTAAAGAAAGTGAAATCTTGGAAACTTCCCCTGATCTGGATCGGCACCCAAATGTAATGGGTTCTTCCCGGATCCATACCACATCTTTTGATTTCGATTTTTTACATCAAGACCCATGAATTATTCCCTTGGAAATCAGTGAAAATCAGTGAAAAACATCCTCTCTCTCTGTTTAAAGTGATAAAAAGGCCTACTACGATTTTATTTAATCCTGCTAACAGAAAAACAACAGTACTGGAAACACAGCCTCCTTGGCGGAGGGAACTATATGAGTATCATATTGTTTTCAAATGTTTTAAGAGTTGGTTTACTGCATCATTATCAATGCTTTTCAACAAATATCTTATAATTTCAGTTCATGTGTTCAGTTGCTCTTCTAACATTGTGTAAAGGTTTAGTTTCAAATGGACAGAAAGACAATTTTTAGCATGAACGATCCTTCTGATTGATATTGAAAATTTAAAAAATGAAGCAGTAGAGTTACAAATACACTTCTTATCTTGTAAGTACATAACACTCGTCAGCAGTCCACTCTTAGTTAAAGCTGTTCATATTTTCAGGAAGAATCTTTTCAAAAGTAGGAGAGAGGTCATTTCAGCCGAGCGCAGTATTTTCTTCTTTTCGTGAAGCTAACTGTATAGAAAGTGTTTAACACTGTCGCTTCAGTCTCTGCCGTGTCAGACGGAAGGTCTTGTGCTGAAAAGAGGCGCCTTAAGTCAGGTCTTTCATCATCGCTTAGTGAGACATATGCAGTAGTGTGTGTGTGCGAGGTGACCCGAGCACGCCGGCAGATACTGCGGCAGCCGTCACCTCCGAGCCACATACTACTGCTAAAATCACGGCTGGCTATGTTAAAAAATGTCCAATGTAGTTAACACACGGGCGAAAAGACGCACGGCCCTGGTATGTGAGTTTAACCTGTGTGTCATAGGTGCTCAGAGAGGGAGAGAGGGAGCACTTGTCCCAGAGAGCATTAATAACTTCAGTTTGTTGTCTCTAACTTTGTTTCCGTCTCTGTCCCACTGCCAGCCCGTCTTCCTGTCCTTCCGAATTACAGCGGGGGCAGGTAAACCTAATGCAAATAAGCACAAGTGTTGTGTGGTGCAGTGATGTCGTGGTAAATATTAATTTTTTTCATTATTATAATTCTTCTTCCCATTGTTGCTATTGTTTGATTTGATTTGCTTGAGTTCTTCATTACTTTGCACACATTTCCTGAAAGGCAGATTGCTGACTGTTTGAAAGTTTTATTCCAGAATAAAACATCATCAGTGGAAAAATGTGACATGATTGCTTAAAATGCTCCAGTCATTTTAAGAAGTTTACTTACAAACTAGAGCCTCTGCATCTCGTATGTTAACGTAGAAAGAGTCGGCACCAGGTCATTTTTCTTTGAAATGAAAACTTGGAATTTGGCAAAATAAACTTTTCCGTTTTCTTTTTTTCTCCTCCACAGGGAAGTGTTGCCAAAGGGGGGAGAACATATTTCGTGAAGCGCCTCTGTGAGAACACCAGAAAAACAAACCGGACACACACACACATGCACAGACACACACACACACACACACACACACACACACACACACACACACACACACACACACACAGAAACATACACGCTCAAAGAAACACGCACACACACACACGTATGCACACACACTTTGCACAAGCGTACACTGAAGAACACAGACAAACTTTTTTTCAGCAGTGCTGACCAGTTGCAGTTGTCCTGACACCTCATTCATACGAAAACACCCGGCCCCTTCTCTCTCCATAAAACACTCGCTGAGATGTGGACGAGCACCCGAGGGCCCGGCTCCAGACAAGACACACATCGCTGACCTCACCGTTGCCATGCAACCCCCATTCCCCAGAGAAGAAAGAAGCAGGACGGACGACTCTTTTCCACACCACAGCCTCCTTTGCCAAAACTCTAATTGAAATCAGTCCTACTACACATGTTTAGACACCGTACTTGCCATTTTTAGGTATGCCTCTATGTATAGAAGCTACTCTCCATACAGTATGTAAGGTGTTTTAAAAAAAGAAAAGTGCAATGCAAAAAAGTTGTATATCTATATTGTTAGGATTATTTGTACATTAGACAGTATAACATAGAGTTGTTGATGGTTTTAGTGCTGTTCTCTTTTTCTGACCAAACTTCCTGGTCCGTTTGTTGGAATAGATGGATCTTATCAGTTTATTTCAACAGTTTATATACATATATATATTTTTTGTTTTGTTTTTTTGAGTTGTTGTCGTTGTTGTTGTGTGCACAACACACTGCCATGCCTGACACATCCATTGAGTCTCATTTTATATACTGTACTTTTTAAAGAGATAATTTATAATTCTTACCAAAATGTTTATGCTGAAGTGCGTGCAGAGGGCGAGCAGCGACAGTGACCTTCGACGAGTGTGCACACGAGGAGAGGAACAGGAAGAGCTCCTCAGCGACTCGTTGCCTATCCAAGAATGTTTTAAGCAGTGCCATAGACCATGCAAGTATATAAGATATTGTTTCATACATAGCACTCTCACATTACTATTCTTACTCTAACTTATTTCTATAATATTATGATTCTGAATGTGATATTTTAGATAGGCTTGGGTATCCTTAAAATGTAAACTTTTTTGTCTATTTTTGTTACTGCATTATGGTGCCAAGTATCCTACACAGAGATGAAGTGTGTAAGAGTTATAAAAAAAAGACTTCAGTCAGCTGGTAAAGGTATTGATTATGAAATGTAAACAAAATATAGAGAGAAACTCTAAAAGGTGGAGAACGAGCAGGAAGACTTGCTTTGTATTTGTTTTGTATGTAGCCTTCAGCAGCCTTCACTGCAGATCATTTGAGCATTACAGGGAGCGATCAGAGACGCTTCTTTTATCGATTTCATTTACTACACTACAGATTTCCGACCGTGTGAAGCCGTCAGATTGATCCTCCTTGATTTTTGTTTTTTATTTCTATCTAAATCACCGCAAGTAGAAATGATTTTGTGCCTGCCGCAGAATTTATGTTGTCTCGTGTGATTTGGTTCATAGGCAAAAAGTTATATATAAGAAAACCAGAACCCTGCTTGTTTTTGTTCCTGCTGGTCATTGTGAGTTTACTGTAGGAGTATAAGCTGCAGTTTTTCTTCACTCCATCTTATAAAAAGGCAGATAGAGATTTTATTCTAGCCCCTTCGGCCTGGCCTCTACTGTAGGTGATGCAGTTCTCAAGCAATAAAAACCATTAGAGCTCAATTGCTGTTTGTCCTCATTTTACCTCTTTACTACACAATTACTATATGAGAAGGTTTTCATCCAGACCTTCAACAGTTGGTCTTACACACCATCATCCGTGTACTAATACAACACAGTCATAGGCCCATAGAGAGGAGAGCTACACGCTTCCTCTGTTTCCTGCAGGGGAGAAGTGAATGTGACACCAAGGGACTGAAAAATGTACTAAAACAGAATTTTTTTTCCTATGGGCATATATTTTCATATATTCATATTGTCTTTCTATTTTTGTGAGCTCCATATTGGCTAATATTCCCATTCAGTGATTTGTATTTTAATTGTTATCTGTAAAGAAATCTCCCACTGCTAATTTACAAGTCTTTACCCAGGCAGAAGTGAATGGAGTAAAATTGACTGATAGAAGCAAGACGTCAGAAATGATTCACATCAGTCCATAATAAACTAAAGTTTAAATTTTAACATTTTACATGTATGTATTGTGTATTTTTAACGTGTGTAATACTAAACCTTCCTGATCATGAGTCTACGCTCAGTCAATCCAACAATTAATTTAGACTAATTTGGGATTATTTAATTTTAAAGAGGATTTTGTAAAAGATAGTAATAGTGCAACATTTTAAAAAGCAAAAAACTGAACTCAATATAAATACTACACACTGATAACATTTAAAGTACCAAAGTATCTACAGGAGGAAACTATTCAGTATCAGTTTCTCTTCACATTATTTTCCTACTTCGCTGATCTGACAGTCAGTTCTCACTTCATGTTCAGATTATTAGAGATTCTTAAGGATGATCTGATTCCTGATTGGCTGAATCCAGAGGAGACGGTGCAGAAACTACAGTGGAGTCACAGAGGTGCAGCGGCGTGTTACAGACAGAGGGGGCGCACCTCTGTGAAAACATCTCCACATTAATAAATCTCCACCTGAAACATCACAGGCCCGAAACACAGACACTTATTTTATACACTAAATTTAAATGACTTCAAATAAAATTCAATAACTTTAATGTGAACCATCCGTTTTCATTTAATAAGCAAAGACTCACGGGACGGACTTGCTTTTTAGTGGATTTCAGTCAAACGCTGGCCCAGAAATAATTAAAATAACAATATTAA
Organism: Verasper variegatus; assembly: GCA_026259375.1. NCBI lineage: Eukaryota > Metazoa > Chordata > Actinopteri > Pleuronectiformes > Pleuronectidae > Verasper > Verasper variegatus. The sequence goes on from CM048050.1 coordinate 4,716,400, forward strand.
CAATATAAACAAAATAAACAGGCCTAATATAAATAATAATAATTGATTAATATATTAGATTGACAATAATGATGGGTTTATGCTTTAAATCAAATACTTCCTATTTGACAGCTATAGTAATTATAATTTCTAGAAGTTGTATTCCCTGATTTTATACTCAATAAATAAGTAAATAAATAGCCTCAAAGCTGAAGTTAAAACCAAGACTAAAATGTTCACAGAATTTTTTTTATTCATTATCCGATTTTTTTAGCCTATTATTGCTGATAATGAAAATAATGATGATGACAATAATAATTATTGTTATCAGTTCCGTCATGAATCATTCAGAATAAAATACAAATCATTCTTAAATCAGCATTAATCCTCTAAAAACACCCTTGTTGCCAATAACGAAATTCAATTATTGATAGTCATGAATTTGTCTTTAATTTATATTAAGCCCATACATTCAAACAAACCCGTAATGAAAATAAAAAAACAAAAATGCTTGTTAAATAATTTATTCATAATACAAAGTGTTTTTTCTTCCTATAACCTTCCCGGAAGCAATAATACTCTTTTAATTCCAACATAAACCTCGGTGCAGTTTTTCTGTTCCGCTGTGAGTTGAGGTAAAAACATAAACTCTTTCAAAAAGAAAATCCAAAAAGAAACGAAAGGGTTGTGTGATGTGGTTAAAACAAGCGGGGTTTCTTCCTTTACAGTGATTATTTACAGCGTTTTATACATTTGTGTGCCGGTGCTGAACAGAGGATTGGAGGGGAAATAAAGATGGAGAAAAAGGGCACGACTTTAACTTTGCAGGAATCAAAACCAAGCAGCGGGAATAACCGGGAGGGAATAAGCGCGTCAGGGCTGCGGAGGGAAGAAAGAGGCTGCCACGTTTCCACAGGCGGAAACAACATAACTTATTATTCAGTAAAAAATATATATACACAATCTCACGTACATTTTTCATCCTCAGGCTACAGCACAAAAACCATTCACTCGTCTCAAACCTGCGCCCCCTCCAAACATTCTCCCCTGCTCGCCTTCTCGGACAGTGGATACCCTGGTTAAACTGAGCTTTAGAAGCATCACAGGCCCCGTTCACACCTGACACAACGTAACATGCGTCTGAGATCCGGATCAGTGTTGGCTGCGGATAAATCCCCTCTGGTAAAAGGTTAAACAGACACCTGTCATGAGACTGGGTCGAAGAAAAATGATGCTTTTGTTTAAAGAGGTTTAAAATCACACAAAAAGCTGAATTATTGAGGAAACGGGACAATAATGTCATTTTGTTTTCAGATGAAAATATCGCATCAGTGCTGACAGGACTATTCCCATTCAGGGCAAATGTGACCCGCACCCTTCAAGGTGACAAGAGGCCGCACGTTGTGTGTGCAGGTGAAAATAAAATAATGAAACAAGTGTCATTAGCTATGAGAAAAGTTAATCAGCTGTATTCGTTGCTACCAAAGCGACTGAGTCCAACACTGATCCGGAATGTTGTATTTTACATTTACACCTGTTGTTGAAACTCCTCTCGTATGCAGTTAAACTGCCAGATACAGTCCGACATGTGTGTCCTTTTTCACCGTCAGTCTGCAGCTCTGCCTGGAGTCACATCTCCGTGCATACCGTGCGTGTGTGTCTGAGTGTGGGCGTGTGTGTGTGGGTGTTTAAGTGGGTTCGGATGCAGCCAAACGCGTCTTCCATGCGTCATGGCGCACACTTGGATTTCTCAAATTGCGCATCCCCCTCAGACGCATGTTCGCAGCAGTCAGGTGGAAAGGGGGTCCGAAAGAGTGCGTCGAGTCCCTGTTGGACTCTTTTGCCCCCCCCCCCCCCACTTTTGCCCCCCCCCCCCCCAGCTGTGGGCATCACAAAGTGTCCGAGCTGTTGCTGCACGGGCTGATCAGCGCCAGGTTGGTGGCCTTGTGCTTTTTCAACAGTCTCGTGATTTTCTCGTCGTCCGAGTTGGGGTCCAGCGGTTTGTTGTACTCGTCGTCCTCCTCGTTGTCCGAGCTCTCCTTCATCTTCTCCGTCTCCGAGTCGTGCTTCTTCTTGGCCGTGGCCATCTCCGCCGCGTGCCTCTTCCGCCATTTGGTTCTCCTGTTCTGGAACCAGACCTGTGGAGGGGGAGAGGAGGCAGAGCCCGGTGAGACGCGCACAGGACGATCAACAGGTCCGGATAGAAACAGGCGATCAAATGGCACAAAAACACAACCGCAGACACGGTGCACGATTTCTAACACAACACACAACAGGGGCCAATAATCCAGTGCGTGTGCGAAATGAATAGCAACAGCAACAAAGTAAGTAAATAATAGCAACAACAACAACAATAATAATAATGTGATGTGCAATCATTCTGTAGTAATAAAATAGATAACGCCCTTGGCCTGCGCTGGTAGTAATGGCGAACGAGGTGAAACTGGTGGTAATAATATTGTCCACATGTTTTCCATGTAACTCTTAGTTAGCAGGTGCTGGTCGGTGTTTACCTTGACTTGGCTCTCGGTCATCCCTAAAGAATAAGCCAGGCGGGCTCTCTCCGGACCCGCCAGGTACTTGGTCTGCTCGAAGGTTTTCTCCAGGGCGAAAATCTGCTGCCCTGAAAAAGTGGGTCTGGAGTGCTTCTTCTTTCCGTCCTTGTCCATCATGAGGCTGGCCTGAGCTGCAGAGACACGAGCACACACACGGTTAGAAGGCTGGTACAGTTAAAGTTACACACGTGCTGATTTAACTGCGCTGCTGTGAAGCGTCAAAATAAAAGGTCAACGCGTTGAGCTTCACATTCAGCCTCAGGTATTCCTGAAAGTGTCTGCGCAACATGTGGAGTTTACTAACTTATTATTTACATGATTTATAATTCAATGTGTTTATTATTTAAGAGGTTCCAACGTCCTGTCATGTGTCACATTATTATTATCGTCATCATCATGTTAGTAACTCTTCTGTCTGACGCTCAAAAACACCATATTGTGAAAATAAAAGAGTTTAATTCGTTTGGGGGGAAAAAGCTATAAATATTCAAAATTATCTTTTAGATTTCCTAGTAATCACAGTGGAAAATAAACTATAACTGGAGTTATTTAGCTTTGTGTAATGACAGAGTTCTTACACCTGAATAATGTCTAAAATCACAGGGGAAAATCTGCCATTTCACAGAGGAGCTTTTTGTAGTTTTTCTGAATTTCTACGAATCATATACTAACTTTTAGAAATGTGCAAACAGAGAGAGAGAGAGCCGGGACTTACAGGGACAGTGGACCCGCGGGTCCCTCCAGGGATTGCCCTGCATCACCCCGGGCCAGAAGATGGGCGCCCTCCCCGGCAGCTCGGCCAGGGGCTTCGGGTACCGCGACACCGCCGGGCTGAAGTACATCCCTGCCGCCGCCGCGGCGGCTGCGGTGGTGGCCAGGCCGTTTATCCTCGGGAAGCCGGACAGCAGCTGCCCGGCTGTGGTGATGGGTCTCCCCAAGATGTCGCTTATTCCGTGCGGAGTTCCTAAGGTGAGGTGGGAGTTGAGGTTGGACAGCGAAGGCGCCTTGAAGCCCCCCGGGCCGTGCTGCAGCGCGTACGGGAACAGGGACGTCTTCATCTCGGTCATGTTGTGCAACGCCGCCAGCGGGGTGCTGCCCAGGACGAAAGCACTCTGCCGGTTAGCCTCCATCTGCCCGATCGCTAACATTTGTGGACATGAAACACCAGACTCGCTCGGAGAAAAAGAACGGTGAACAAAAATAAGTTCAGGGGAGAAAGAGAAGGCTCGGGGCGGGCTGGTGGTGTTCAGGAGTCGGGCCGCTTCTCCCTGTCCCGACGCTTCCTGGAGGAGGAAGAGGAGGAAATGTTGGAAAGTTGAGCAGCTGCGAACTTCTCGTCTCTGAGGAAGATCTCGGTCCAACTCCCAAAATATGGCTCCTGTGCGGTGGGTCAGCGGGGAGAGAAGAGCATGTGTCCTGCTCAGCCTGCGGGGAGTCGGTGAGCCTGAGGCGGGGTGTCAGTGAGCCTGAGGCGGGGTGTCAGTGAGCCTGAGGCGGGGTGTCAGTGGTGTGTCAGTGGGTTTGATGGAACCATCAGCTCGTCTCCTCGCTTCTCTCCGCTCTGCTCTCACTGAGGCGCCGCCAGCTGATAACAGCGCCGCCACCTGCACCAGCCTTATTCCCATTGGACGAGGCTGAGTGAGACAGCGACGTGATTGGAGGAGACGGGGACTCCGCTGTTTCACACGTGTGTCTTCGCTGGAAAAACGGTGCCTTAACTTACTGTCGGAAATATGAGCTTTTTTAGTTTATGCTGCAACACGAAGGAGCCGTTTCATTGCGTCAGTGACTGACTGAATTGATTAATGACAGATGATCAATCATAGTCTGTCTGAAAGTTACGTTACAAGCAGAGTCAACACCAGAAAAATAACAAAGACTGTGTTATAAAACTTTGGCTTTGTAGTGCATATATATATATGCACTACAAAGCCAAAGTTTTTTTACTTTTTGTTTTTTTAAATGACTTAATATTTTAAACTGACTTACAATAATTTAATAAACTTTACAGACAAATCCCTCCAAATTTGTTTCACTAAATATAATATACAACAACTGTGTCCGCATGCTACTAGCAGCTAAAATCAATTTTAATTTTTATCCAAACCTCATTAAAGCCTCTGGCAGGCAGGGTGTCTGAGGAGACCCTGAATGCACCACGCAGCCACACTATTAAGATCTTGTTAATGACGCGTCTCCCACTGTGGAAATCATTGTTTCCTACATGTGACAAAGAATATACATTTACATTATAAGCTGCTGGCAGACGATGAGAGTATATTAAAGTGGGACGAGACAGAGAGGAACAGTGAATATTATATAAATGACAGAAAACACAGAAAAATAAGTATGTTTAGTCCAACTTGATTTGTAGTATTTTTTTCAATTTGCTTTCATTGGATTTATTCGATATAAAATAATGTGGTCATGACTTCTCAACCAGTTACGATGTTTTTATTTAAATTTCCCTTTGCACAAACTGTTTTGTCACTGAGTCCTAGATGATGAGGGATAAACAGAGTTATTCTAACTTCGTAAAAATAAATAACTTCACCTTGTTGAATATCCCCAGTGTTTCGTGTTTTTTTTTTTTTTTTTATCACGTGAGAAAAAAAAACTGTAAAAAAATAAATAAAAGTGCAGCGGGTCATTTAAGAGAAGCTACAAAGTCTTTAAAGGACGGAGCTGGATTTTATATGAGGGAGATAATCCCTGGGGTTTTTTTTGGGGGGGGGGGGGGGGGGGGGGGCAAAGTGTGTATGTGTGTGTGTGTGTGTGCAGTCATCACTCTGAGTGCAGTAATATTTTATGGAGATGTGAGCAGGTTGTAAGAGTGAAATATGGCCACGTTAGCATTTGAAAGGCTTCAGCAAATGCACCTTGCTGAACCATTTGCTCACCGGGGAAAGATTGTGGATTTTAAAAAGGTTTTCAACGCGAGGTGATTCACAATTTTGACTGTATTTCTCCGGCATGAAGGGATGCACACATACACACGGTTTCTAATTCTGTTAATGTCCCTCTGTGTCTAATTTATACCCGTATATTTCCCCCTGATGATATACATGGATTTTATTATCTTGTTTTAAGGTCTTTCTGAAAATGATCACTATAGGAGAAGCTGTTGGGTGGAATGATAAAAAATAAAAAGCGCTTTATATAGATTTCCCTGCAGCTCAGTCTGCTGGTGCATGTGATGATAGTGAAGTTAAACACATGCAGTTAGAGGCTGACCCAGTGTGGGATCAATTACACAAAGATTGGCACCTTCATCTGCAGCCAGTGAGCAGAGCTGCCAAACAGCCCGTCACCACAAAACCATCAGCGCAATTCAACACGATGAAGGATCTGGATTTTTATCTCGTAAATCTACAACTAATTTAAAGTTTAAACTCTCAAAAGCAGATTTGTTATAAAAGAAATAGACGCGGGGCTTATTAAAGAAAGAGAAAGTGAAAATATTGATTCATAATTGTTTCAAAATATATGAAAGCAATAAAATAACAATGAAACCAATTAAATAAAATATCCACTTTTAAAAATGAAGATATTGACAGACCTATAGCCAACATAATTATCGATTATTGCATGTTAATGTAATAATAATAATGTGATAATAACAATAACAATAACGAAGACACGAAGGTAATATTAATAAAATAATAACAATTATAATAATAATAATACGATTAATACGTATAATACGAATAATACGAATTATAATAAGAATAAGAATAAGAATTTAAATAATATTAGGATTTTAGTCATATCATTTCCTCATATATATTTGTAGTAGACTAGAACAGACCTGTTGCTCTGAGTGCTCATAGCACAGTGTTCTTGATGCAGTAAACTCTATTGTGGATTGTTGGCCTGCTGATGGCGCGTATCTGCCGCAGGCCTTTGTCCCGCCATTGACTGGAAATAGGTTAATAAACAGCGTAAAGATAATCTTATCTGAGTGTGAGCTCCACACAAATGTGAATTGACAGCGCAGGGACAGAGGAGATAAGCAGATGTTTGGACAAAAAGAGGGTTGTTGTTGGTTTGGAGCCGGTGGACGTGCTCAGTCACAGGGGACATCCAGCTGCTCCAACAGCACCCACTGTCTGTCTGCCATTTAAAGCGACTCACACTGAACTATATACGTCACAGATAGACACTTACATACAATCTAATTTACGCCAAATTTCACCAACATTAAACAAGTACATGGCTCTCTGATAAAGGCCTAAACCCTTCTATTTGTTTGAATAGAAAATATAAATTCACAAGCAGGTCATGAGACAAGTTAAAATATTTCATTACTACTGTTCTTAATAAAGTTTCTGTCTGTGAGCACCTAATGAAAAGTCTGATGGACAAATAAAGACTGGGACCCTGTCAAACTGGAGACTGCATGTAAATGGTGCTGCACAGGAAATCAAAGTAACACTGTTTAGTTTGTCTAGGAGCGCCCTCTAGCGGCTGGAAGTGAACCCTACTTCATTTATAACGTTTCCCCCTGATGAGCAGAAAATAAATAAAGTTGAAAGTGACTGACACATCAGCAGTCAACACCACTGTTCAGAGAAATAAAATAAATACTTTAAATAGATGGTAACATGGGGAATCATTTCAGAGAGGAAGCTCAGGTAAATACTATTGAAGATACTCTGTGCAGTTGTGAATGAACATTTTTGTCATTATTAAAATTGTTACTGGTCACTCGTCAACAAAGAAATTAGTTTCCGAGAAATCATGTCAAGGAGATTTTCTTTTTCCACTCTAGTGTTATTGGATATAATTTGTTATTTATGAGCACAAGGTTAAACTTCCGTGTCATGCAAAGTTGTACCATTCTGTGTCTGTGAAACTCACATATTTACCATAGCCCCCCCCTCGTAAATAATTTGGTATTGAGCTAAAATGTTCGCATTTTGTCACATTCCACAAAATGACAGAACACCTTTTGCTTCTCAAATGTTGATAGACTTTGTCAGTGAGTCAGTAAACTGTTCTCCTGTCCGTCTACCTGACTTACCAAAACAGGACATTACAACTTGGCCTTGAAGCTACTCAGTAAAACTTTTACAATTTATATGATTTATATAATTCTGTCACCAATACACATAGAGTCATAGTAATCCACCAAGAACTGTCATGAATACTAGTAATTTGTGTGTGTTTAACACTGGAGGCACTATAGAGAACACACCAATATTTAAAATATAACATATTATTATTTGTTTTTTGATTCACATCGTATTTTCTTACTTGTGTAAAGCTATCTCAGTGAATATCTCAGACAATCTCAGTGTATGTGTGAAAAACATATTTAATCCTCTAACTATGGTGCCCTGACTTCCTAACAAAATCATTAAGTAGACACTGTTCCTGTCGCCATGGCTCCCTCTAGTGGCCACGAACAGAAAACAAAGATCTGGACACAGGTTGCAGATGATATTTTTATCAACAGGTAACAACACCAACAAACCTTGGAACAAAATAAACCCAGTTGAGTTTTCATGAAATAACATGGATTTATATATTAAAAAATATCTTTCATTGATTTCTGTTTTCTGAATGAATAATGCGAGTAAAACACGTACGATTCCAATTTACTGACAGTCATCTTAAACTAAATAGAATTTATTCAGAGGTCCTGTTTAATCACACTGACATGGCTTGAGGAACCACTGAGTTATTTACACCTTTTCCACCAGTTTGTGTGATGTCATTACACAATACATTTTAGCTTCCCTTGATATTTTTTTGTAGTGTGAGTTGGTTCTTATCTATAAAAGAAACAGTTGTGTTTCAGCTCAGTTTTAATGACAGTGATGAAACTCACACTTCAGAGGAGTATGAAGGCAGTACAGCCACTAGATGGCAGCCTGCATCAAGGAGAGAGACAACTACCCTGTAACATGGTTGTGTGTGTGTGTGTGTGTGTGTGTGTGTGTGTGTGTGTGTGTGTGTGTGTGTCTCTGTGTGTGTCTCTGTGTGTGTCTCTGTGTGTGCGCAGACCATGAATGTGTGTCAGTCTGCAGGTCTCTGCCCTCATGTGCCCCAGTTTGAACCATCCACACACTGTAGAGGCTGATGTTATTGTTACAGTACTTTAAAACGCTGAGATGTGATCCTATGATTACACATCCAAATGAAGCTTTGTTAATTAGCATTTTATGTAGATCATCTAGTCACCATGTCAGCTCAGGGTTTATGATCATTCAAGGCCTTTTCCTTTTCATCCTTTGGTTCCAGTTTTATTTTCCTTCATCTGCTCCAGTTCTCTTTCATAAGTCAGGTGAGATCTGATCAGTGAGTATAATGTGTAACATTTTTCATTGTTCATTTAAAATCAACTCAAGCCTGGTCAAGAAAAAAAGAAGTAATGCAGACGGTGAGGCTCTTTGAATGACCTGTCATCTCAGGACACATTCCTCTCAACACAAACACATTCCGTCTTTGTTTCTATGTTATGTGGCCATTTAGACTTCTTCGGAGGCAGCATTACTGCTCAGATCAGGGAGCAATAACTTGGGGGACATGAGGGAAATGAAAGCGCTGGGTGATGCAGCTGGGCTTTCATTGACTGTAGCTTAGAAAAACATCGCTTTTGGCCAAAACTCTCAGGCAGCCTTATTTCCTCAGCCCGGGCAGGGCTGGACGGCAGACAACCATATCTTCATGGATACTTAAGGATTTTGGAATATCATCCCTTTAAATATCCCATGGATACCTCAGTGAACGCTGGTTTAACGAAGACTACATGGTCAGCTTATTGCTTTGTGGTTGCAACATGGGAGCCAATGACACGGCCTAAATTCTACAGTTTGTGGTACAGAATAATTCAGATGTTAAATTTTTACCTTATTTGTCCCTGGAGGGCAAATCTAAGTGACACTGTGGGACTGACAAACACACTTTAATCTTTGTTCTTTCTATGTGAAGCCTCATGCTCAGGAAAATGCATTGATGAAGGTGAGCTTGGTGTCATATTGTGGATGATATGGCAGCTGCTGATGGGAAAAAGCCTCAGAATCGCGATGTCTGGATTGGCTGCAGACTGCGTTTCACGTAACTAACGGCAACATTGTGGCCGACCTTACATATCTGTGTTTGATTCAGTTCCTCTGTGAGATGAGGAGAAAACCAATCACCTTGACAGAGTGAGATAACACACACACACACACACACACACACACACACACACACACACACACACACACACACGCACACACATGCACTCACACTGCCTGCGGCCTCGTGCATCCCAGCTGCTCTGGGTCATTAGTGCACAGATCTAATCATGTGGAGATTCATAGATACAACATGTTATCGTAAAAGGGTTCAATCAACTATCCGTTTTATACACTGCATGTCTATAAATGCAGTTTGACGACACGATGAGTTCAATGTCAAGGAATCAGCGTCCTGCAGTAAACAAAGATGATCTGTGCAGTTTTGAGATGCACACTTCAGTCCAACCACTCAGAATAACAAGCTGAGGTTTTCTTTGGCTTCAAGCGCTGAGGTTTAACTCCACCAATAATTCTCTCTCCTGAGGAGCGTCGTCTCCAAATAGTGTTTGAAGGCAGAGCTGCAGAGGTTCTCAACTCATATTACTACTCAGTGCACGTGTTGGGCACAAGTGTGTAACATTTTCCAGATTGAAGACTCAACTGAGGGTCTAACAGAGTGTGAGTGAAGTCAATTTTAAAAGAGCATTTCTGCATCAGTGAGAGAATGGAAGCTCAATCAGAAGAGGCTTCAGTTGAAAACTGAACAAAATGTGTTGCCATGCACAGTAACAGGAAAGAAAAGAATAAATAAAGAGGTGTGATATAAATGAGAGTCTGTTTGACACTTAGATCCTTAGTGATGTCATCAAGGTTGATTGGGGGTGAGGCCACGTGCATTAACAGAAACCCCCCAGGGCCTCAACACTGCTGGTTGAATGGATCTATGAATGTTGAGGATCGGAGTGAGATGATAGGACGCTGCACATGGAGATTTGAGGTGATTGGGGAGGAGGAGGGCTGCAGCGAATCAATGACAGCTGACAGGGGGAGAGAGAGAACCGATTTCAATTTTATTGGGACTGACTTGACTTATTCCTCAGAGTCCTTGTGCTTTATCGTAACAGATCCAGGATCGAGGATTATGGCTTGGAAATAAAATTAGATAGATAGATAGATAGATAGATAGATAGATAGATAGATAGATAGATAGATAGATAGATAGATTGGTTGATTGATTGGTTGATTGATAGATTGTTTAAGTTTGGAGGCAACAACATGAGCTGATTGAGAAGATGATGACTCTAAGTTTCATTTCTGATTATTGATCATAGGCCAACTTATTTGTGTGGTTGTTGATCAGTAAATTCCAGGTGAGTCTCCATTGTTAAGATTCCGGTCATGTAAGCACCATGTTTTCTTTGGGCATCTTCCAGGAATGTGCAGCTGACTCAGGCGCTTTTCACACAAAGGAGAACAAACCTCAGTGGGAAAGAAAATCATGGCAGGGACTTAAGGGGATAGTTCACCAAAAAAATGAAAATTCACTCATTATCTACTCCACATTATGCTGAATGAGATTAAAACACTTTTGGAGTTTCGAGTCGAATTTGAAAGTCGGGGCTTATTGACACTTGGATGACCCCACAGGATTTTACATTTGAAGAAGTGGTCACCAGTTACTTCAATTGTATTGGATTTGGCTACAACGATGTTTACCCCTGAAACTCCAAAAGTCTTTTGTGGACGCAAACACTTCACCCACCCCTCCAATGGCATAGTGGTTAGTAGATAATGAGTGATTTAAATTTTTGGGTGAACTATCTTTGGGTGAGAGGTACAACCCATGTTCCCTGATGAGACAGAGACTGACTTAAGTGCATGTTGCGTATTATAACTCTTATTTTTATTATTTGGTGACCTCAGGCAGCAGTAATAATTATGATGGGAGTAAATTAAGAAGAAAGCTGGTGTAGCATATATAGGACGACGTTACACACTATGAGAGTGACTGGGTCGAGAAAATACGGGTATGAAACAGGACAGTGTTGATTTCCCATTAGAAACCAATAGGCAACAATCAGATTCATGCTGTACTGATAACTCTGACACAGCAATTTAAAACCTTTCAAGCTGTCATGATCTCCGTCAGTCGTTGTCGAATCACCATTACAAGGTTATAAATAGACACGAAACACACCAAGGTGCTTGATCTACGTTTAATAAAAAAAAAATTCAGTTTTGCGTCCATTGCGTGTTTGAAACATCATGAATCCTGTGTGAATATTATGGGACTGGAGATTGTCTGGAGCCGCTGACATTTGTGTTCTCCCAGTCGCTCCAGATCATTTCAGGAGATTATCCAGAGTTCAGTGCATGTCTGAAAGCAGCTTCTGTTAGATCCAATCATTGCTCAATTAAAACTACCAGGAGCTTTTTTTGGGATGTGCCATTTGAAACCACTAGTCATCATTGTTTGTTTTGTCCGTGACTGTTCCACAGCTTTATCTGTGTGCTTCTTATTGTAAACACTTATGTTAATCCTCTCTGAGCTTTCCCTGAACATAACACAGCAGTTTTTGTGCTTGAACCTATTCAAGTTGAAAAACTTGCTTCTCAAGACTGTGAGAACATTCACAAACTGTGCTTACACATAGAAGTTTGTGTCCGTACTTTCTTTTATTCAAATTATTCAAGAATGTAGTAAGTTTTCACTGATAAAGCATGATGGTTCATTCACACCAATCGCAACACAAATTTGCATGATGATTTTAAATGCACAGTCAATGCAAAGACGTTAATAGAATGAATTTTGCATCTATCGCATTGTGGCGCTATTAGACATTTGTGACATTCTGGCAAGTCCTCATTTTTTATGCTACTTCAATGGGCTGTTAAACATTTCTTTTAGGGTTGAGCTTAGCTTTAGGTTTAGGTTAGGGTTGGTTTAAGGCACTCAGTTATGATGGTCAAGGTTAGGGCGATGGGGTTGGGAATTCACTCTGTCAATGATGCTGCTTTCAGACATGCACTGACCTCCGGATAATCTCCTAAAACTAGGGGTTGTACTGTATGTGTGAATGCAAATGTCCAAGTGAGAGCCTCCTGACATTCTACAAAATAGGAGGCACCAACGAAGATGTCAACTTGGAAAGACAGCGAGATTGAGAGCTTTGGGTGATAAAGGCTAACGCCTGTGTCGACGTGCTGTAAACATAAAAACTAAACTAAATTTCTGCCGTAGAAGTTCTACATTATGTCCTGCGTCCGGCATAATGTGCCATCCCTCGCCTGAAAGCTCCAGAGAATGTTCTGTTGGCATGAAAGGGTCTGACTAGAGAATCCCCTGCTGTGTTCTGAATGTTGAAGGAACATTTCAGAGAAAGTCAGGACTCCATTGTGCAGGTATTTTGAGGAGTACATGTCTGAAAATGGCTCGAGTGTCCACACAAAGGGTAAGGGGTTATAAGTGTGTGTGTGTGTAGTATGAATAATATGAACATGAGGTTCAGTTAATATTTATGTCAATGTATAGTTTGAATCAACAAACTACAATGATCATTAAGTATGAATGTGGAATATAAATATATTTTTTCTTAACTGGGCGTTCCTTGGTTGCCAAAGTCCCGGTGGGATTATCAGTTATATTTCAGAGACACACAGCGATGATTTAGAAGGAGCACTCAGATGATCACTGCACACGTTCCTTCCAGGTATCTGCATTCACGACGCTTTGATTCAGCTCTTATTTAGGGGGAGTCGAGCATCGAAATAAAATCTCTGTCAATCATCAAACATTAACCTTTTGCTGAAATGTTAACGTCTTGAAAAAAGCAACATTGGTTTGGAGTATTCTGAAAGTTCATTTGTCAGTGATGTCCAACAAATGATGGCTGTGTCCTTTTGGTGAGTCACACTATTTCAACAAACCTCGCTGGAGGAAAAACAGTTCCTCACCATAATGATTTTATTGATCTGAAAGAAAATGACTTGTCGATATAAAAGACCATATTGACATCCAAGGAACTGTGCACTTAGTGCACAGGTGAGATGGTTTTGTGAGGGTGACAATGTTTCTTGATTATGAAGGTGATGATCAGAGGGGTGGTTTGAGGTAAGGAGGTGGAGCTGGACCATTGTCTTGTGCGTCTGGAGCTCTATAACCACAGTCAGCAGGGAGATTAATGTAATGCCTCCTCTTAGGCAGATATCAAGGGTACAGACTGGGCCGTTCAGGAGAGCAGGACGCTCACAGGGTCAGGCTGATCGATCACTCTGACACCCAAACGTCAGCATGGCTAAGGTCCTGCTGCCTCTGACGCAGGCCAAAGGCCCCGGCAGCTGCCACTGTTTGAATTTTTCTTTCTTCCCTTAAAAACAAAACACCCCGACAGAGTTCTCCTTGGCAGCAGGCCGGCCCGCATAGGCTGTTGCAGATATTGATGACAGAGTGAATAAGAAGTGAGAGAATTAAAGGCAGATGAAAGATAAGGAGTTTATCCAGATGAAGACAAATGAGTGGCCGGCAGCGTGCTCTATCCACCAGGCTCTTGTTTCTGGGTCAGAACTTCAAATTACCCCGATAACGGGGATATTTCATGAGCAATGCCCATTGCTGTTTCCAAAGTCATCCTTAAAGAGCGGGTTTGCCGAACACAATTTTCAATCAATGTTTTTAAGTGGTTTGTAAAGCCTTACTTTTTCTTTTAAAGAAGCAATTAGCGTCATGGTTATTGATCGATCAGTAGCCTCGGCGTGCAGAGGGGAAGGTAAATGCCCATACGGGGCGTTAGGAAGACAGTGAGTCCCATTCTTCGTCTGTCTGAGCACTTCTGTGGGCAGCTTGACAGCTCATTTGCTCCCTAATAGAGATGAAATGGTGGGGCCAGTGTGAGGGAGGGGTAGATGCAGCTTTCTCCAGGTGAGAGGGGAGAGCATGGAGGAGGGACATGGCTGTGGTTTACCACTGTAACTAATTACACTCATCCCCACATGTCGCAGCAGCTCACACTGCTGTCTGAAACTGCTGCGTAAACGTATTTGATGGCAAGAATGAAAAATGTCCAAAATCTTCCATTTCAAGTCCTGTCCAGTATCTGTGTGTTGAAAGGTGTGTGTGAATATGTATCAAGCAGCTGTGGATAAAACATATACATTAGTATTATTCAAGAGCCCCATTACTGCTTAATGTGATGAGCTTCCACACACTACCATCATGGCTGATAATAGAAGCTGGCCAGAAGGAGATGTGTGCAGACTCGGATAAAGGCTGATAGATGAGAGCGGCCTGTCACAAGGGGCTTTTTTTCCTCTGCCTCTCATTACCATTTAGCTCAGCCTGATACCTCATTGTACAATCTGACTGTAAAGGGACAGAAAAGCAGGAGATCAGCTGGATTGTGGATAAATGGCGAGCGTAATTAGACCACAGCCGCGCCTGTCATGTCAGACATGTAAACATCCAGTCGCACAGTGGGGGGAACAAATGAAGGTACTGTTCACGGACACTGACACTGAAACCACTCAGACCAATTAATATCCTCAGAGGCTCTGATGTGATTTTGTGAGTGAATCAGGATTAGATTGTAACCTGGCTCTTATTCAGCCGAGGAAAAAGATGTTATTTCCATTGAGTTTTGCAGTGAAAGGTTTGCATTGTTACGATGTGCCTGTATGAAGACGACACCCACACCTGGGCTGCAATTTAGAGTAAATCAGTTTAGTCCAAACCTAAGGTGCTCCAAACCACCGTGCTGACCAATGAAGAAAAATCTATTCTTGACAAGGTTAGGATTGTTTCCAGTGTGAACATTTTTTTTTTGTTAGCTTGTTCGGACTTTTGTTTTTTGTAGGAAGTCGAGACATTGAACAAGAGAAGCAGAAGTGGCTCACAGGATTGCTTGTAGCCTTCATACCATTATGATATGACAGTGGCCACTAAATTAATAGGTTCAGAATTTTTTTTTCATTTAAATGGCAAGAGAACGTTTTTCTATCCACTTTATTAAGTTAGAAAATACAATACCTGAATCGACAACACGTCACCGTCAGACGCACGCCCATCCACAAACAAATCAATGTCAAATATATGCACAGCCCACGTAGGTGATGTTGACAGGATGTATGTGTCATAGTTAACTATGTCCCCTCTAGAACCCTGAGATCCTCTGCAGCAAGTCTATTAGAGGTTCCCAACAACTGCTGAAAGTAAATCCGAGATGCAGCTTTTGTAAACTAGGCTCCAAAGTTGTGGAACAGACTGCAGCCTGATATCAGAGAAGCTAGTTTAGTAAACGTCTTTAAAAGAAAACTTAAAAACATGTCTCTTTGCTTCAGCCTTTAACTAGATCTTAAACTCCTGCACTTTTAGAATTTGTATCAGTTTCTTTCTTTTCTATTTGAATGCATTTATCTATAAAATTGTATTGTTTTTTTTTTATATCCTTTTCTTTTAAATGTCATTTAAACATGTTCTTATGTTAGATACAGATTTCTGCTGCTGCCTCAACACAGTGGAGTTGAGTATAATTTGTATGTGGCGCTTGCAGCATTTAAAATAGACATTTAGAACATTTTAACAGCAACATCTCTTTCCAGAAACCTTGTCCACGTCATTCAGGAGGATAATCCACTGACCTCTCTGTGATCTGCCTCCTCGTCTCTCCAGTGTTCTTGCGGTTTTGGTAAGGATTGACTGGAAGGACCACAGGGGGCTGTGTGACAGCCACAACTGATCCAAAATATTGCCTTTGCTCCCTGCTGCAGCATCGGCTTCATACCCTGCAAGGTCGATTTCTTAATGAATACTGAGACTTTAGAAGTAAATGAGTTTTGCCCTTGTCAGAGGTCCTATGGGAAAAGAGTTACTCCCAACCTCATGAAATACTATGATTTTATTTAGTTTATATAACGAATCATCAATCAGACCCACATTCCTCTATATGAGACTATATATAAATGATTGTAGTGCCATTTTGCACCTTGATTCCAAAGATAAATTGGTGCATTTTCCTCAATTAAACTTTTTGTGTAGTTTTACGTTGGTATGAAGATCAAAGATTTCCCATCAATTTTAAGAGCAACAAGCTCGAAAACAACACGTACAAACCACCAAAGTACCCTGCTGCATTATTTGAGATTTAATGTAATATTTAGAAAGCACTACTTTATTTTTTTTTTAAGTTGAGTTCATCTGTGCCTGTCTGTCCCATACACCTGTTCCCTCTTCACATCAGTCACCTCATCTGCACCTCGTTTGTCAATCAGCCTCCCTCCATATAAACCTGCCCACTGCGTTTGGCTCTTCTTGCTTCGGCTGCTTGTTTCTGCTCATGCTTTGGTTGGAGTGTTCTCCTTGTGTTTTTTTTTTTACATGTGTTTTCCCCTGTTGCCCCTGCCTGCCTGCCAACCTTCTCATCTCGCCTGCTTGTTATCCAGCTTTTTCATTATTCAAGCATCTTCACTAAATCTGCCTGTCTTGGGGTCTGCATTGGGGTCCGGCCTGCCTGTGTTGATACCAACAATCCTGACAAAACACAGTGCTTCATTAAAATTACAAAAAAAAAAATAAGACAGTGGGCAAAAATATCAGAGACTCTTTGCTTCAAATTATCAGTGCAATAAAGTGGACTTTAAAATAAGCCTGCGAGTCAGGTAGCGCAGCCACAAGGCAATCCTATACAGTGAGGCACACGGAGCACAAGACATGACTCACTGCTTGGACAATATCTTCAGCTCATCCACAGATCAAAATTACAAATCCTCAAATAAGAGCAATGAGTAATGCTCCATGTGTTGCGGTAACCGTTGTCACAAACTTACACAACCTCAGCGTTCTTGCATTGTTAAAGTTTCAGAGTCAAGTAAATCTGTACATTGTGTCTTAGTGTCACTTAGTGAATCAGTTTATTCTCTGAGTTAATGACTGAATGTATACAATAGGAAATGAACTGTTGGTAACGCTGAGGAGAAAACTGTCTGTACCGGTAGATAGTGCAAGGACAAGAGGACCTGCAGTTCAGGAGCAGTGACGAGATGTATGATAATGATAAAGTCGAGTCAACACATTACCTGACAAACACACTCAGCCTGTATGTTCTGACAGGATGACAGTGACTCTGCAGCTCAGGAGGACATTCCCAAATTGAAAAGAACAACCAAAACAAAAGAAATGATTTCACAAACCCATTTTTGCACGCGGACACTGCAGTCTGCCATACTGCACATATGAGACCACTAATTCCAAACTTTTTAATTGTATCTGAAAAAAACTTTGCCCTATTTCAGAATATATATGACACATAAAACTAACCTGCTTGTGTCGCTGTTAAAATTCTACTTCATGAAAACCCTCTAAGTTCATAATTAAATTTTTTACCTTTTGCCCAACATCACTGTCACTTGCTTTGTTTCCAGCCCACAGCTGTTTTTAGATATTATGCTCTGATGCAAACTACCAGCAGACAGACAAAGTCAGCAGAGGATGAATATTTGGAAAGTCCAAATTAATGCTAGTGCTGCCATATATGTCTCTTATGCATCTTTTCTAACTGAGCGGGGGGAGCCATCCCTTTTATACCAAAATGACAAAAAATCACCCATGACTTGTCAATTCTGCCATCCCCTTATCTCCTATGAGAGAGTGCTGTGTGTGCAGATAGAGAATTTGCCTGTGTATAGTGTTCTTATAGTTAATGTTGCTGACTAAATTGTGGCATCTTCAGTTTGTTTTTGAAAGTTGAAACCGGATGGCATTAAAAAGATCATGAGGACAGTGTGTTAGGATCTTTTGAGTTTTCCAGGGCGTGGCTATGCAGTCACCCTCCTCCTACCTGAGTTTTGCCTCCTCATCATCAACCGCACCCGGTGCTCAGGCGACCGATCCAGTCTCTCTGTTGAAAACTCAACTGGAACTCTGGCTCTTTTGTTCATCTGTGGACTTTTGCCTGTCCACTCTACCTTCAGTTTTTTTTCAAAGTTAAATTTAACAGAGATTGACCATCAGCAGCACCGGCAGGAATCCTACCTGCAGTCAGTGTAACCTCTTTAAGGGCCATCTCCGCTGGTAAAAAGTAACAAACCACCATATGATAAAACTTCTTTGTATGTTAGTGTATATTTCTATTTTGATCATACATCCTTGAAAACGGTGAAATACTGTGCCATTGACTTCAGACCAAGGTTTTTGTTGGTTAAAATCATTTTCTACTGCCTCTCAGACGGGCATTGGTGCTTTTGCTATTTCAACAACGTGAGCAACTGTGTAAGTCTGAAACTATCAAAGACACTTTCGTCACACATGACACCACTTTGCACCAGGTGTAAGACGGGACCCAGTGACCACATTTATCCCCTAAATCATGTATTGACTGACATAGGATTAATTAGCCCTTTCAGGCCTTTGACCACAGCTTCAGAATGAGAGTTTTCATTAGCACCAGGTTTTATTTCATGGGAGGAAAAAGCAGAGAAAAAGCTGCTGTTTGTCTCCATAAACACAGACGGATTAACCAAGGTTGTTACCTGCTCTGTTTTTCCAGGTGACATTTGTACGTAGCCACAGTGAAGGAGAGGAGGCGACTCTTCAGTAGAAATCCCCTCTATTAATACCAGCTGTTTTCTCTGTCCCAATTTCCCCTGAGGCTTTTCTGTGCTATTGTAGCTATCAGGGTAGGCGCAGTGAATGCAGAATTATACTGCCCCGTTATCTATGCTTTACTATAAACAATGTCAGGATTTGGATTGAATTTCCTGCTTCAGGTAACCCTCGGTTACCGTGGATGTGTTTCTGCAGCTCCACCCTGAGCGTTCTCTCTGGGGGCTGCTGCTCTCGGGCCATTTAGTAAATCACTACAGGAGAGTTGTCACCGTGAGAGGAGAGTCACTCCAACTCCTCTGCCCTCATGAATTCACATGAGGCCGGTGTGGTGGACTCTGCCATCCATCCATGCACATCCATCCATTCGTTATACCACTTATTCTTTAAGGGTTGTGAGGAGAGGCAAATCAAGTGGGCTTCATCACATGTTCTCTTTGAAACTCCTTTAAAAGAAAGAACAATATGTAAAATGTTGTTAAAATAATCAGCCTAAATGTTGTGACAATGTCTATAATTATTTTTCCAACAATATCCCTTTGGTTACTCACAAACCTTTTGGTAAAGCATACATTTATATTATTATTAGTAAATGGTCTGTATCAATACAGCACTTTTCTACTTTGCTTTTTGTGTAAATTCTCGCACAGCTGACTGCTTCCTCTTCTTCTGTGCTTTTACAGCAAGTTGATAGATGCTTAATGTAGAGATGTGGTATTTTTAACAAAATGTCCAACAGGTTAATAGGTTTATTCTGCTTGGCTCGTCTAAAGCTTCCAAGAAGGGCTTGTGCGTCTAAGGAAGAATTAAGCCATAGTTCAGTAAAGCACATCACCGGGATGAGAGCAGCTCCTGACATATTTTTCCAGAGGATATCCACTTGATTGGCTCATTAGCCTTCAAGCTGTTCTCTTCCACTCCTAACTTGGACACTCGCCCGCCCTACCAATCTGTCACACTGCTTACTGCTGCTGATCTATATCTATCTGTATCTTTATGTTCATTTAATCACTTTGCAATTGAAAGAATGCAGACCACTTTTTTTGTTGTCCAAAAACTACCTTGTGTGAATGACCTCTTTTCTGTAGCAGGGGGAGTGCTCAGTGTGGAATGATCTGATGTTCCTCTGCATATTTTTCTGTATGTACTGATGCATAGAGAAAGTAGGTCCCATAAATCACATTTAGTGAACCAACATAAACCCTTTATTGGTCCACTCAACCGTTAAGAGCACATTCTGTTTCATATTGTGTTGGAAACATTTTCCCTGTGCATATTCTAAAAAGTGTATTATAGCCCCACAGGTCTATTAGACCTATTACAGCCATAATTGATGATGTGCATATTTAGGACACTTATTTGGTGGTTTATTTTAGGTTTAATGAGTTTAAAGAAACCTCTGCCCTAGGCTTATTTGAAGTTTACATTCCTGAACTGACCTCCGCCCTTGAGTCAAACTGAATATGGGCACCAACCAAAAACACAGTAGTTACTCACTGTTGACACATAGTAGCCATCTTGGATTTCAAAGTCTTGGTTGGTGAGGTTCCTCTGTCCTTCCTAGTCGAAATTCAAACATGGTGGGTGTTCCAGTTGCAACTTCCGACTCGGGAGCGGTAAATCCGAAACTCCAAGATCTAATGGAACTCGCCATTAGTTCCTGTCGATGTTAACAAGGCTGTCTGTCACTGCGACTTGGATTGAACCAGAAAACAATGCTGCCTTGGCTGAACAAATATTTGCTCTCAACTGGTAACTGTGCCACAACCTGCCCAACTGTCAAACCCCCACCTCTCTGACCACTGTATCGCTGGATTCACTCTATGCCCTCAGGAACAGCCCTCTGCTGCACCACCTCAGGTCTTGTTCTGCCTCAACCTGTCTCCCACCTCTCTGGTCACTTCCACTCTACTGCCTCTTAACACATTTTCCTTACTTAAGGTCAAAGAGTCTCTGCTCTAACTGATCTCAGAGATGCACACGACATTGGCCTAAATCAGCAACCCTGCTGATTTCAGGGGTCATAAATCTCTCCCATTTTCCTTTAACCAGCATCCGGTGTCAAAATGGCTTTTCACAATGATCAGAAAAACATTTCTTTATCATCCACTGCCAGACTCTGACCTATCACTTTCAATTTTTCGCCTCTTCCTTTCTTTGAGAAGGTGGCAGCCATCAATGACAAATTCTCTGAACCACTCAGACACAACCAGTCTCTACTGGTCAGACTTTCCATCGTGAGCCTGGTCACTGAGGGCAGGACACCTGAAAGCCAAACGTGGCCGTACTACTACTACTGCTGACAACTAACTACTACAACAACTAATAGTACTACTGCATATCACTGAGTGCAAGGTTTTTAAACTCTGAGCATCTGGCCTTCATTGAGAGCTTTTGGCCATAATGCTTCCATTATGTAAGGCTATCGAAAAGGTGTTTTGTTTTTTCTATTCTTCTCTTCTCTGAGACCATCTTCTCTCCTAATACCCTAACATACTTAACTCACATTAGCTGTGCACATTCTGAATGATTCTTCACCTGATCTCTTAGCTTTTTCTTATTGAACAGATTTAGTTCTTAATTCAAGATCAGTCTTTGCCCTGAGGCTTTTGTGTTGTTTTTTCACGTCCACCAAATCCCTACAATCCAGATTGAAGTGTATCCGCGATATTTTTGTGATTAAAAACACATTAACAATGGCTTGTAAAAAGTAATATAGGAATAATATCCACTGGCTAAACTAGTAAGCTATTGGAGGTGTTTCACCAAAACACACAATCAGGAATGATGTTGGACAAGTTTGTATTATTTTTAAATGGCAATTTTGAAATTTCTAACTAGATTTATTCATCTTTAAAAAGGGGCATGTTTATGTTGTACAAACAAAAGAGAAGCTCATCTGACTTGAAACATCATTGTGACACAAGGGTGAGTTTACTCATAAGTAGTAGTACTCTACACCTTTTTCTCTCATATATCCAATTGCTTTTCTTTGAAAAACAAGATACTGGAATACTCCATTAATTGATATATCTAGATTGTTTGGTAGTGGATCATGTTTTTTTAAAGGAGAGTAGCTGTTATTTGCAAGAGCTCATCAGACAAGTAGCTGTCTGACGTTTGACTTCAGAAACTCTGTGCAACTGACAGTCTGGCCTTATCTCATCTGGACGACCTGCACAAAGTGGGTCATGTTGTGTAGTACAGATGAAGGAAGTGAAGAACATCATGTCTGCCCGGTCCCCATGTGGTCGCAGCGAGACGAGGGGGGGAGGGGGGCTGTGTTTTTGAGGTGACAGTTGGTTTTTCCTCCGTGTAGACAGACCCACATCTCGCTGGCCTTCTCGAGCCTTCAGGCGAAACAGCTGAGACTGGCCTCGTTTTTGGTGCTCCGTCTTCTCCTGCCTCTCCCTTCCTGTTGACGTGATTTGTGTTTGATCTCGAATTTACAACAAACCTCATCAAGAGGCGCGGAGAAATTTGTGACCTTGGATTTGCATCGCTCCAACTGCAGTCCCATTTGTGTTTTTTGAAGAGAATTTAGAAGCCGCTAACCCTCAAATTTTTTTTTTTTTTTTTTTCCTTCACTGGACGCTGAACAACTAAAAGTTTGGATTCTGTTATTTTTGAAAAGACAATAGTAAAAAAATTCACCTTACCAGTACAAAAAATGTAAAGAGTCAGTGTCTTATTTAGGATTTTTCTAAATCGAGGGGCAATAAAGGGGCCACAATTGCACAGAGGGGCCAATGATATCCAACATCCATGCAGAATTCCTGATTCAGAGAGATGCACATTTAAGTCATTCCTTATTTACCTTAAGCAAAGTCAAACATCATTGAATACATTTTTTAAATTGGTCCTTGTTCAAGCACATTGTGTACTTCAAAAAAATTCTTCACAAATTGTATTAATAGTAGTTTATTGAAACAAATAAACTACTGACAGGACAAGGGTACTTCAGGGGCCATTTAGACTTCAGCAGGGGTCAGTGCCCCCCTGGATCCCCCTCCGTTAATGTGTGATTTGCATTTCATTAAATACTCATTAGTGTTTTGGTCCATTTCCCACATTCCATACCATATATTTTTTGGCAAAAGTAATTCAACTGTACTATTTACTTCACTATTACCTGCACAGAGGTTTTTCTCCAATAAAACATGTTATATACATTAAATAACTTGTATTATCCAGATGAAAAAAAAAAGAGGAAATCTCTTTTGCAGAAGTTGGAGATTTTTTTCCAGCACATTTGCGACAGCTTCAGAATCTACAAATGTCAGTCTATTTACAACCTACACCATATGTTTACACAGGAAGAAGACATTAAAAAAAACGTTCTTGAACATATAGGCATGAACAAGCACACACACACACACACACACACACACACACACACACACACACAGAGGCAGGCACACAGTAATGAGTGGGGGGTTTGGCAGATAAATCTGGTTGACTTTCTCAGAAATGTCTGAGACATGCATCAGGGGCATCCAGTCTGGATTTCCAGCGGTGCTGAAGCTCCCAACAGACAGCCAGCTGCTCCATCACCCTCCACCCTTTAGGCCATGCTCATTTAGCAACACTGATTTACTCCAAACAGCCACTACAGCCTCACAACACCCCTTTATCACTGTTTTCACTTTTTTTACTGCCCGGCTCTGACCTGACCTCAAAGTTAAGTCATTGTAGAGAAAAGAGAGCTCAGGTTTTAATTAGAGATACACACAAGAGATGTGAAGGTGGGAGAAAGAGAGATTTGACATGCAGCAAAGGTCTCTGCATGGCTGGGAGTCAAACCTTGGACATTATTTTGTATGTGCACCAGTGTAAGCTTAACTTAATTTAAAACTCATTGACTCACCTTAAGATCCGTCATTACAATCTCCTGTTGTGCAGCCAAACTTGGTGAATCCAGTGGGGAATCTCTTGCTGTGTCCTCACATCGACTTCTGCGGACTCTCTGCAGAGTTGACAATAGGGGGCAAGGTGGAGAAAGTCCACCGAAAGTCCATAGGATCTCACTGGGACATTTGTGTTCATGCATGCAGCTCTTCCGGCCCTCTTGGCAGTGTCACCCTCTCCCTCAACCTGTCCTGCTGCAACCTCATCATCGCTCTTCCTTTGTTTGGTGTGTTGCACCAGCCAACAATTGTATCATGATTGATTACTCTACCACTCTACCACACACCGCAGCACATTAGGTTTTATGTTTATTAAATCAATTACTTTTGAAGAGTGTGTGTGGCCTCAGTTTTTGACCAACCTTCGGCCAGGTGGTAATAAGATGAAGAGGCTATCGAACGTCTGTGTTGATAGGCAGACTGCCATCGCCAGTGAAAACTCATTGAATGATTTCACCAAAACGCAATTTCAGATGTGTTGAAATATGTATGTTGTCCCAACACTGGAATTAGATTTTTTCGGAAATCTCAAGGATTACAACTTTGAAGGTTTTACACCAATCTGACTTTTCCTTTTACCTTTGCCAAACCCAGATATCAGGCAAAGGCCGACCACAGCAGGATTTATTTGATTTGTATCATGCACATAACTCTGGCTCTAACATTCAACACATGTCTGTTCTATACATAAGCAGGATAACAATAACATTTTTTCCGTCCATAATAGGAAGTGATCCGACATTTACAGACATGCCCCTGGAGAGTAGTTTGGAAAGGTCGAACCACTGCAACACCAGCGGAGGCCCGCCTACGTCAGTGTCACATTACACCAAATGAACGGCACAATGCTTTGCTCTCTGATTCAGCATAGTGGTAAAAGGTTACAACAAATGAACAGTTTAACACCAAAGTCATTTATCTGCACAATCACAAAGGTTGCTGGAGCTTCATGGGAC
Source organism: Verasper variegatus (assembly GCA_026259375.1). Classification (NCBI taxonomy): domain Eukaryota; kingdom Metazoa; phylum Chordata; class Actinopteri; order Pleuronectiformes; family Pleuronectidae; genus Verasper; species Verasper variegatus. The sequence goes on from CM048050.1 coordinate 4,741,396, forward strand.
AGTTGCAAAATATTAGCATGTGCATCGGAAATCTGGCATTGTGTACAATTACAAAGGAGCAATTAGCATTTATATAGGTTCCAAGCGTGGCGGGGGGAATGACAAAGATAACTACAGGAGGGATAAAGGCTGAGGTCTGGTTTCAGCTGACATGTGTGACTTAATAAGAGCATTCAGTGATGCCCCACTTTGCTATTATGCCTCTTTTAGAATGAAAATTAGATGGAGGAAATAATTTGAACTTTCGCATCTTATTCATGAAAGAAATTCAGTTGCTGAGGTTGTGATTTACACTCAGGGGTCTGCAGGAGTGGCACAAACAGTTGTCTTCCAGCGGCCCAGAGCCTCGCCTCCATTTTCTTCCAGCTGGACCAATAAACTAATGGGGGGATAAATGCCATTCCATTTCCCTTACCTGCGTTTTCCTGGAAGGGCGCAGACAATTATCAGTCATCTCCTGATGGGGGGGGGTTGTCTGGGCCTCTCATGTAGCAGATAAGAGAGTAGGCAAATAAACTGGGAGAGAGAAACGTGTAATGCCATTCAGCCAACTGGCATATTAAGAAAGGGCCCAGGATGAATGTCATCAAAACAAGTCAACAAAATCTTATTCTGTCACCTCCACCCTTCCCAGACCAGACGCACACACAGTTTGTGCCACGACTGTTTGATCTCTAAAAGGTCCACAGAGTGGGAGGAATGAGCCCGGCTGAAGGTGCAGAAACGATACTGACTCTCTGTCATAGGTCATCTCAGCTTCACATACAGAACTGCAGACTCATTCAAAGGCAGAGGAATCAAAGTGCATTTGATGAGACGACTTTCCTTCTGATCTGCATTTGCTGAGTCGAGTCGAAGTTCCCTCCAAGTCTAAACTTTCTGCATTTAAGACAAATATTGAGGCACACTGTGACAAATTGTAGAAATCCATTAGTCTTACAGGGTTTTCAAGTCAGGGGTAATTGGTCCGTCTGCACGCTGTGTGTCAGAGTGAAAGTTCTGTGTCCAATGAGCTCACCTGGAGCTTAAATGAGGGTGATGTGTCATTCCCCTTATCTTGCTTTTGTCCCTGTATCACATCAAATGAAATACTGATAAATGTTGTCGTCTTTGTTATTAACCGTGTTAATTTGATAAAAACATCCATGGACCAAAACCTGTTCTTTCTTTGAGCGTTTTTACTTTGGTAAAACTCTTAACCATTCAAAATAGAAGAGCAGAGAGCAGACTCATCTCTTCAAGCTTTCTAAAATATATATTTGTGTGATATTTAATAGAAGTTTCATCTTGAATCTTTGAATCTCATTTCGATTCTTCAATCCAGTTTATTTCTGATTGCTGAACCTTTCCCTGTATATCCCAGTGTATAAAATGTCTCATTCATCTAAACATCAACTTTGCTGGAGACCATTTCCTTCTCGACGGCTTTTTCTTTTCCAACACATGCTGAAGATGAGCACATGCAGGAAGCACCGAGCACAACCACAACCGAGACCTGATGTAGAAATCAATACCTGTAGGTGACCAGTAATTATACGGATTGTTTCTCTGACTGACTCTGCCTCTCATTGTGGATCTGTTATATGTTTGTTTCTGTTGCATTAATCATCTCTCAAGGTGACCACATGTTAAGCTAAGTTAGATGCATGAGCGGTCACACCCATGCACGGGGATGTGGATCCCATCACGTGCATCGTTCCTCCTGAAAATGTTGTTCATGCCCCTAATGACATGTGTGTGTAAAAGAAATCCGGTAACTCAGGGGGGATTGCTTCGGGGATTTGTTGGTAATGAGTGAGCCCTCATGTTATGCTGGGTATTCCTCCGGTGAGCCCTGCCGATGGTCTGCTGCTTTCAGTTCCCAGAGCAAACCATCCACTGGAGCCTAAGGAGTAATTAATGCAGGACATTTCACTGAGTCATTACTCAAAACACTGCATCCTCTGAAAAAGTGCAGAGCTGTGAGGAGAATGGGCAAAGGTCACTGTGCCGAATCCGTGAGGGCAGGCTGTCGATGTAACTGTCGATCTGCCCATTGGTGATTTCACAGGGAGTGAATGTGTGTGACCTGTGTTCGACAGCCTTGTGCCACAGAGAGACAAACATCGAATCGGTATCACCGGATTAACCTGCGGTCCGGAGGGAGAGAATATCAATATTTGCTCTCAATTAACAATAATCAAATCAGTACATGTAGCATCTCAACACTCTAGCATGTTGCTAAATGGTCTATAAACAAATGGGACCATGATCAGCTGATTGGTGCCCCCAGATACTTTTACTGTTTCAATCTGCCCCGTGACTTTTTGTGACACAGAGGAAGTTGTTATTTGTAAACTCAGTGGTATCTTCAGACAGACCAGATGTAAATAGGTTAAAGGACAGATTTTTGCACTGTTCATCACAAAAAGTCAACACATTTTATTCATCACACGAGTGTGTGTGCAGCGCATAACGGTGTTGATCACACAGGGAGCATGTCTGTTACGTGTCTGCTGCAGAGCTGCTACTGTACTTGAGTTTTCTGGTATGATCACTGTATTTGCTTTAATAACAGTAGCCTATGTACATAACTAAATTCCAGGACGGTATGAAGCCAGGCATCTTCATGTCTTGCGATAATAATGATAAAAACCATGATGAAACAAGTTAATGAATTCAGTCAACAGAAACGCTAGATTGCTTTTACTTTGAAATGGGTACAGGAAGTGTTCATATGTTTGTTACATATCCGACAGATACAGACATTGAAACTGTGGTGAGAGATCATTTCCACTGCCCTTTTAGCTGTGAACATTCCCTAGATGTGTTTCACGCAGTAAGTATGAGCATTCTAACCTGATAACATGAGCCCCGAAATGAAAAGCAAGATATTCCGCAACACACCAGCACCGCTCACGAATCCTGTTTGGCCTGGGTGTTAGTTCGATGTGCTTTATGATTTGTTGTGCGTTGAGTTGAGCGATGAGGATGATTTTGTCTCACTTCTTGGAAAAAGAAAACATTGGGTCCATCCATTCCTGGGGAGCCGTCAGGAACGGGGAGAATTTCATCTTCTAATCAAAGAGCTGCAAAATTATCCCCATTGCCTCCAAGTCTATTTCTGCATCATTGTATTCTTGAAATTGTTTTTCATACAGGGCTTTGTGCAGTGAGACGAGATGTGTTGGCTTCTAAGACTCCATGCCAAGTGCTTAAAAACTTGGCACGTAAAAAAACGTAAAAACGCAGCAAATCAGACCTGATCAGAAAACTTTAATGCTTGAAAGTTTCCAAGTTGGTTTGTAAACATGATTGACACAGTGTGAGGTCCTATTTACTTTAAATGTGCAACAATTTCCGACAAAAAAAAATAGACTCAGGAGGATGCTCCCTTTTCTTCCATAAAAATAAGACATTCTTCCAGGCACGTGCACAGATAGACCCCTAGTGGTGCTCAAGCACCTGCCCTTTTGCCCTGGATGAGAAAATTGCCCCTTCTGCTGGAGCCCAATTTTTTTCTTCATTCATCAATATTTAAGAATAAAAATGACTCTCTCTGTCTCAATTCCCCCCAAATGTGTTTGGATATCTGACGGAGCATTTATTTGGGTTCTTGTGAGAATTTCGCCCCGACATGCTCCGCGGCGCTCACAAGCCCCCGCCCCTCCCTCCCTCCTCCTCCACTTGGTGCTCATGCAGCGCTGAGCGCCAGGCCAAACGGCTGCAGCCTACTTCTTCTGTGACCCGCAGCATCAGACAAACAGGTAATGACGGTGTTTGTGCAATCCCCCGACGTTGTTTGGTGATAAATTAACCACAACATTAGCGCTGCTGAAAACATTACGTCGCAACTGGTCCGACGTTTCCTAAAAAAAAAAGCCTTGTCCAGCTGTTTACTGACGTTTGTCATGTTTAATGAAGAGAGAGAGGGAGAGAGATGCAGGCAGGCAGATCATTTAAAGGCAGTTTTACTGTTCTACAAATTAGACAAGTTCACTAGTTTTGTTTCATTTAAAATCGTAATTATTGAAATGAAAGGTTAATTTATTATTATTATTTTAAATTTCATAAATAATTTTGGCAATGGGTGCCGTTTTTTGGGGGGTTTGAGCACCTGCCCCCCAAAATGTCCCCCAAAGTGCACGTGCCTGCATTATTCATTCACACAGCCTCTTCTGAAGGTGTCATTTAAACAGGACTAAATATTTGTTGCAGGGTACCATAATGCACAACGTTGTGGCACCCATATTTTAACTGAAAATAACAGTAATGAGGGAACATGTCACCAAATGCTTTGTGGTTAGATAATGTGTGTTTAATGGTTTTTTTTGGACAACAAACTTCTCTAACGGTACATGTTTTTAGGATGAGTTCAATTTTGTTTGATAGTGTTGGAAGTCAAATGGTCAAAGGAGCCACACCGATGTAAGTTGTGAATACTGAAGCACCTCACTGATGTGTTGCTCCTTTTTGCACATATTCCTAGTTTGTCATGTTTCTCCTTGACTTTGCATTCATATGATAATTTCCTTTTTGTGAACACTCATTATTTCTGCTCTCCTTTATATAAAGGCATGATCTGTAGATGCTGTACATGTCACTTGGCAACAACATGTCATTGCAAAGCCACATTTTGACACAAGGCTTTACAACTAAGAACCCCTAATCACAGTCAACAGGTCCATCACTGCAAAATGTTTAATTGAGTGTCAATAGATTGAGGCAGATTTCCTCCATTGGAATCTTTGTTGATAGATCCATTGCAACTATAGAGCATTCAGACGTTCACTGAAGTGCCTGAAAAAATGAATATACGAGTCAGTTGCTTCTTTGGGAAATTTCCCTGCCAGCCTCTAAGTAAAATATTCCAGTGGGTATGTGGATGTCATTTGTAACACGCAATGGATGCAAAACTGGAAGACAAAAAATATCTCAGGATCAAAAAGAGTAGAAGTTGCTGATCAAGATTTCAAAAAGTGACAAAAATTGGGTAATTTCCGGAGTTCATGTCTGAAAACAGCTAATGGGAAAATAAGTAATGTTTTTTTATTTTTACAAACAGTTTTATGACAAAGGCCATGTATAACACGACCAGAGCTGTGGGAATTAGAGTTAAATAAATTTTACTGTTGCATAACTCTTTACTCTTCTGATCTGTGTCACACACAATGCACTATTTCCTATATTATTGTGCACAATTCAGGGGGGATTGGCTGACAATCAATCATAAATACCCTTGTGGGAATGAGCTTCCAATAACATACCAATATGTGAGCACCAGACCAAACCAGTGAAATTAACAGTTTTTGTTCAGATACAGTGATGTGTATTTGATGTTAAAATGCTCAATGTAAAACCTCCAACCTACAACAGTTGAGACACACACACACCTTGCTCTGGTGCCACATGTTCAAAGTGTGTATTAAATCTCAAATGTCTGATGCGGATAGTATTGGAATTCTTTTTTGGAGTGAGGCTGAAATGTTTGTTTGTGTGGTAGCCTTTGAAATCACGGCACACAAAATCCTTGTTTATTTTTTTGTTTACTTCTAATAACCAAACAGGTCTGTGAGATAACATAGATCAGCATCTATGCCTTTAGAATACACAATTCTTAAAATGTGTGTTTGTGCATCGATTTAACATTTCAGTTCAAATCCCTGGATAAGACTGTATACAGCAGTAGATTTAGAAAGCTTAAGAAAAACAATTTGCTGCCAAGTCCCTCAACTGTTTTCTGTATTTTCACACCATCATCGAGTGGAAGACTGGTGTGTAGCGCACATGTCCAAACTCCCCTAAATAAGTCACAGGAGGTTATCGCAACTGAGCTCACACACACCAGCACAAAAGCTTCAGAGCTGGAGGGTGTTTCTCCCCACTGCAGGTGATCGGGAGTATGGGAGGTGAAATAAACAGAACCCGTGAGGTCAGTTTTTCTCCTGTCCCCCAGGAAAGCAGAGCATTATCCCACCTTTACGCTCCAGACTCTGAAGGTTGAGAGAAACCACAGAAACCAGGGAGCACGGAAGGAGACAAATTTGGTCAACAAGAGTGGGCTCATGAAATATGTCAAGAAGTATATTATATTATATTGTATTATATTAGTGCAGTGCCTGTTTTAAACCTACCTATTTTTAATGGGCTGTTCTCTTGTCCTGTGTTAAAGCTCTGGATCTACTTCAGAATTATTCCTTGTCATTAGTGAGTCCTCCTCAAACAATTCTACAATATACGTTCACTTTTTATTGTTTGTGTGCTGGACGTGGTGTGCAGAGCTTTTTATAAACAGTCTATAGTGCAGAGTGAAGTTAGAAAACTTTGTTTTCATCCTACCTGGTTTATCAGCAATGAAAATTGTATAATTAACGTTTTTCATCAAATGAATGTGCTTTTTTACTGTTCACGTGTGGTTTATATATAAGTTTGAATAATTTATCTGGTGTTATTTATTTCATTCATTGTATGTTGACTATTTCAAAGGTCTGTTTAGCAATTGACACTATCTTCAGACCCAAATTGAGAACGTTTCAAAAGAAAAGCTTTGTTATTTGGCTTAGCATGAAGCAAGGCAGACACAAACAAATGTTGTGCTTTTACTCTGAAAACAACTTGCAAGAAGAAGACAACAAGAGGAAGTGATTTTATGAATGTTTTTGTCATGATGGAGATCTGCCCCAGTGACTCCTGTGAATGTCTGTGTCAGTCTTATATAGTAAAAAATTTAAATAATAAAAATATCATAATGACAGGGTAGCGTTTTTTACCTGCAGTTTGACCCAGTTTTCAACTACTGCTGCCTCAGAGGGTTGGTCGCTTGTGTATTACATTTTTATTAATATCGACCGTATCATATGTCGAAGTCACACCAAAATCAGCACTGCACTCTCTCAGCCAATCGAGTATATACAAGTGAAGTTAATATGGTGAACGGTTCCACATACAGGCAGACAGACGTTTGTGGAATTGGCAGATTATTATATAATATGATATTATATACTTTTGAGATAAGGCTGCCTCAAGTGACTGTGAAGTTCTGCACCTGTTTCAACGTTTTACAATGATAATGGGTGTCTGTGGATCAGGAGATGGAGAGGGTCATGCAGAGGGCCGGGGGTTTGATCAAAACATTTACACAACAGGCTCTTTATCTCAGATCAAACGTATGACTGGAGTTATGTTATTCTTCTACAGTGATGAGAAATAAATATGAATTGTATAACACTGAGTTTAACTTTACCAATTAAACTTTAACAATCATCTGATTCGATTGTTTTTCACTGGGTTTCTCCCATTGGCAGCACTTCCACACTCTAATAGAATGGAAAGAATAATCACTAACGTCTCCATTTCAGGTTTGTCCCTCGGTTGCCAATGCCTCTCAAGATTTTCCCCCATGGGCTTGTGTTTCCATCCAATCGTCAGCTTCTGCGAAACTGCTGGACCGTCCAATTCCACAGGTCACTGCCCTGATGTGAGCCTGCTGATCACATAATTGAGGGCTGGGATTGTGTTGTCTGTCAACATAAGGTTGAAAAACTGCACATGTCACAATAATACAATTTTGTAACCTACACTAGTGATTTCTTTAGTGTTGTCAGTGCTTAAGTCTCTAACATTTGAATCGCTGAATTACAGCATGTAGCTGTTCATGTAAAACAGTTATGTCAATTATACGGATCAGTACTGCAGAGTAAATGATGCCACAGTGAAGAAAATCCCAAAGACAAAGTCGGAGCAAAAACTGCTCTTTTGACTCTTTTTCAAGTACAAGATTATACTCTGCGCATGATACTTTAAAACACCTGCCAAAGGCAAAAGCAGTCATACAGAGGTCCGGACAGACAGCACAGGCAATAAATCTGCATTTATATGATGGTCACTGGTGTGACAGGCTGGTTTCCACAAGAGGGAACTAGATCAAAGACTGGGCAGAGATGATGAGGGCAGCAGGATGGTAATTCATCTCTTAGTAGAGGTTCTGCGCGGACTTGACCTTCAAGTTCTTGCTCGAAGTGAACTTGAAAGGAGAACCTGAAATATAAATGACATGTTTGTGGGATATGAAATACATTCACAGCAAAATTTTAACTGCTTTATAAAGGTCTGGCCCTTTGGAATCATCAGGCTGTGGCTTTAAATGCAAAATAGGATTATTGAAACACATCTGGATGAAACTGAATGTCAGTTGCAGCTTGATCATGCGTCACAACTATCACTGCAACATTCAGCTTGTTGCTGTTTTGTTCGACCTTTGAGCTACTAATAATGTCTCAGGGTAAGGACCGCCTATAAGCCGCTGCTGTTACTGTTGCTTTTCCTCTCTGTTTTGGACACCTGGCTAAAAAGTGACAGTGGGACATTTTGGAAAACGGGATCAATTTAGAGTCTTTGTGTTGTAAAGTGTGTCTCTTTTTTATAGTTCATTGGACTGTTGGTGAGCAGGTGGATATGGTGGCATGTTGTTGTTTAGTAGGGCGTCAGTCTAAAATCAAAGCTCAGCCTGTTGTGTGAGACCTGTTCCATGTCTATCAGCTCAGGGGTCCCTGGTCAGAAAACTGCTGAAGACCCCTTATCTACATCCTTAGATAAAAAACAGCATAGGTCGGCAACTATAGGTCAAACTGTGGGTCAAAATCACAGACAGATTATTTGGATTATTTTATTTCACTATATCGGACTGTCACAAAAAGTCACCACAACAGTGGGTGCTGATCTCAGTCATGGCAGCTACATTCATAGAATCACTTCCTCTCTAGCAAGTTGTCTTCAAAGTAAAAGAACACTTTTAATTGTGTTTCTACAATACTTCACATTAGGCTGAATTACCATCTTTTTAAAGATTCTAATCTATTCTGAAATGGAGTGAACTTGGGCCTGAAAATTACATCAATTGTTTAGCAGCTGTCGAAAATAGCTGACATGCAATGCATGAAAACAAACACCAGTAGAGTAAATCATTCGAAATTTTACATAAACTATACACGTAAACAGTAATAAAGCAAATTCATTTGCATTTTTGAAAAACATTGTCTATAACATTTTCATTGCAGATAAACCAGGTAGGATTTACACAAAGTTTTCTAACTTCATTCTGCACCTTTGGCTGTTTATAAAAAAAACTCTGCACACAAACAATACAAAGTGACAGTATATTGTAGAACTGTTTGAGGAGGACTCACTAATGACAAGGAATAATTCTGAAGTAGCTGCAGAGCATCAACACAGGACAAACAAAAAGCCAGCTTTAGAACGGGCACTCCAATGGTGTACTTAATGTTGATGAATCCACCAATCAGCCAATTTTCCATACATTTACGCATGATTTATGATTGCGCATTAAAAAGACAAATCCACCAGGTGTCCGTGTATGACGCCAAAAGACAGGGACTCACTTGACTTCACGGTGATTATTGGTTCGTGATAAAAATCGGAGTGGGGTCCGTTCCAGCTTTAACCTGGCGGGTGTAGCCGGAGTGCGCGCGCGTCAAGCCCGGACACTTGGATGCAGTGGTTTCAGGCAGTGATGCGCACGCGAATCAGGACGCGTGGCGGCGATGCCGGAGCAGCAGAGTATATAAGAGCTTCCAAGATGCCACTGATCGGTCATTCATGCACTTTGCTGCCAGCGCTCTCCTGCACGCCCCGGAGGGGCATGTAGACCACACTCCGGCTTTCCAACAGCTCGGCTCCGGATTTCTGTCGGATCTCTCTCTGTCTCCATCGTGCGCTTCGGCCGAGGCGGATTTCTCCACAGCAGAAGTTTGTGAAAGAAGAGTCCCGGTGCGCACAGGATGCTCCGCGGCGCACAGAGCAGCGAGCGCGGATCCCTGCGAGTGACTCCACGTGAAGTTGTTGGTATGAGGCAGAGAGCGCAGACGGGCTTTTCTCTCGGTTAGGGTCACCAAGCAAGTAGCCGGACAGTCCGGGGACGATGGATACTCTGAGCCTGTCAGTGAACGCTGTGTCCTACACCGTGGCCGCTGAACTCCCCGCCACCGACGACCCCTTCAATGCACCCATCAAGAACATCGCGCCGTGGAACTTCACCATCCTGGCGGTGCTCATGTTCGTGGTCACCTCGCTGTCCCTGAGCGAGAACTTCCTCGTCATGTTCGTCACTTTCAAGTTCAAGCAGCTCAGACAGCCCCTGAACTACATCATAGTGAACCTGGCCATCGCTGACTTTCTGGTCTCCCTCACCGGTGGAGTAATAAGTTTCCTGACGAACTCCAGGGGTTATTTCTTCCTTGGGAAGTGGGCTTGCATCCTGGAGGGGTTTGCTGTGACTTTCTTCGGTAGGTTTTTTACAACTTTCTCCTGTCTTTTCTTCAGTGCATTGCTGATATAGTGCAAAGATGTAAGATTAATGACATCCCCACATGGCACATCAGCAGGCTTCCACCACAGCTGAATTAAACATCTGTTCATAAATTAAAATGTCTAAGAGGGAGGTGACATACAAATTACAAATCTGTCCAACTACAGCTGTTGTCAAAATGGAAAAAACTGATCAGTTTCTTACAGGGTTCTTTGAAAGATTTATGCAACACACTGTAAACGAACCTTTAAGAACATTAAATAAAATCCCCAATTTGAGCAGCAAAAACGCTTTTTCCAGGGTTAAACTTCCTGTTTAATCCATTGAATAGACTTTGTAAATCCTTTCGAGCTGCACACTTTTAAGATGATTCCCAACAATGCAGCTCTGTAATTGTAATCCGCATTAGCACATGGGAAAGTGAAACCAGGGCATGAGGGCTGAGGTGATGGACTTTAGTGTGTGTACAAAGTAAATTGTATTCTAAGTTGTGAGGATAACAGTGGAAATAGTCTCTGACTCATTGTTAACTTCTGTGAGTCTACGCTGCAGAGTTCCCTGCATCCAATTTTTCATGCCTGCCCGATGTTTGCTGTTGTGCTGCCATTGTCTGTATAAAAGCAGGAGCTCAGGATCAGTCACAAAGCCCGTTGTGATTCCGTAAGGCAGAAAATCAAATCCACATTCGTGGCGGATGTTAGATGCAGTACAGCACATGAAGCTTCCTCACACACTGTGGTGCATGACTGGCCATTAAGTATGTTACCAGCACAGTGACCGCCAATAGCATTTAACTAAGTCAGTGGATTGCTTTCACAGCCTTCACCAAAGCTTCTTTTCAGACAGAATAAAGACGTCCTCAAAGTGGGATCCAGCAACTTCCAGTACATGAAGAGAGAAACTTGTTTATGTCAGGGCAAACAGGCTCATTATTGGATTTGGTAACAAGGTTTGGCCGATCCTATTTTGGCATCTTAGACAAATCGACAACAGCAGAATGACACTGGAAGTCACAGGATGTTTTTATTACATCGAATTGGCGGATAGACCATCATTTATGTGAGATGCTTGGGAGAATATGATTAGTTTCTTATGATTCTATGAAAATATGGTCAAACTACTTTCACTTGTAATAGTTAGTCACTTTCAATAACTTGAAGCATTTGAATGAGACAGCTTGGATTTTCTTTTCCAGACACACATTACAGTTTATATTCACTGAAGCAATGTATCACATGTTATCGACTTAACATACAGATGCCAGAGGAGGACAGCTGAAACCCCACGACACAGAAGTAATCTAAGCACATTGACTTAAGTATGTGAATTGTCATGGTGGATCCTGCACTCACTGAATTACCACCCCAACGGGCACCATTATGAATGATTCAAGAAGTAGATGAAAACAAATATGTCAGGGCAAAGAGCGGCTGCAGCACACAGCAACACAGAGCATATCTTGTCATTAGGATGGGAAGCGGTTGCGGCTTGAGAAGAAACCTACTGATAGATTGGGGTGAGGAAAGCCTTGTTGATCTACAATCAATAGGCCACCTTTTACTGATTAATGCAGTGAAACTTAATGGGGTAGAGTCTTTTTTTTCTACAAAGCTCAGATTTGGTCAAAAACATTAACAGCAATATTGGTGTAAATTTTATTTGCGATTCATGAACATCCCATAGTGGGTCTGGGGGGGGGGGCAGACACTAACAGGTCTCTGGTGTGGAAAGATCAGTAATAAACGGGTCTGTCAAAGTGGCTTTTTACCATAATTAAACTCAGCTTATTACAAGGCAGCATGTAATGTGTCCACCTCGGAACAAAAACATTTTCTTTTCACACATTGAGAAATATGGTTGATTTTAAGAGGGAAGTGTTAAAGCAGGCAACCCCAGCTGGACAGGTTCCAAAACATGAACTACAACCACAGAGTGGAGAATCCTTAAGAGATGTAAAAACAGACCTTATGTGCTCAAACATTCTGGCTTATGACAGGAAAGAATAGTCTATAGGCGTGTTACTGTGTGATGACAAATAAAAAGACAGCATTGATTTTCATAATTAATAAAAAACTAATTCCGGGTCTTGAAGGTGTTTCTCCTACTGCTGTCTTCTCACTGAGTCTCCACACACTGACCTCCTGCTGTTTGCCTCAGGGATCGTAGCCCTGTGGTCTCTGGCTGTTCTGTCCTTCGAACGGTTTTTCGTGATCTGCCGCCCCCTGGGGAACATCCGGCTGCAAGCAAAGCACGCCATCCTGGGTCTGCTGTTCGTCTGGACCTTCTCCTTCATCTGGACCTTCCCTCCTGTGCTGGGCTGGAACAGATACACCGTGAGCAAGATTGGAACAACCTGTGAGCCTGACTGGTAAGAAACCAACATCTTTTCCTATATCTCTGTAACTCACTAGGATCAATGACTGTATAAAAATGTACAGAGCAAAATTGATCTTAAAGGGTCAGTCCACAGAACACACACACATTTTCTATCTCCCTGTTTTTTTTTTTGTTCTTACCACTTGAGAAATCGTCTCAATTAAAAACTGGTGACAGGGAAGTTTGCGAGTTATTGATTTCAGCCGGGCTATTGCTTCTGGAAAGACACATCACTGTGGAATCTTTCAGGCATCATTTTTATTGCCTTGATCAGCACAAACAAAATTCTGTTCACCTTTATAGTATTGAGGTGGCCGCACACAGTATTTTTAATTCTCAAAATCCTGGCAGAAAACTGTCCCAATGGCTCAATACCACAAGGAGTAAGTGAGAAAATGAGTCTTCAGGATTTATGGGCCTCATCATCCAAATGGCAGAAGCTACAGTTCATTTTTTTCATTTTAAATTGTGTCCTGACGGAGAGGAAAATATGGTTTTGACAAGTAGTTTAAAAAATCTATTCTGAAACAAAATTTTGCTTTCCTATCTTCCTGAGCCCAGTCCCAGAACACACTCACAGCACCTCTTATAAAGAGACATTCAGAGAGGGAGGGCTGAGAGGAATGGTAAAAACTATGAATACATTTCTTTTATGGTCTATTGTAAAATATTTGGCTTGACTGATCTAAAAGCTACAGAATCTGCCTTTTTATTAACAGAAGAGGATGATTTAATCATAGCACTGAGATCAACATCACTTCATCAAATTCTCAGTTGCTTCTTGTTGTGGACAGCGGTGTGATAGCTGTAGCCATGTCGCTAACACTACCCAGGGGCAAGGCCAGAGGGGCCCTAGCACAGCTGCAATCTGATTGGCCCCTGAAGTGTCCCTGTGCAGTCAATCGTCTTTTAAAAAATATATATTTATAAACTAGTCACTTACTAACAGTAAATATGACAATCTCTAAATATATTTTTCCTGAAGCACACAATGTGCTTGAACAAGGAACAAATACTCCAGACTTTACAATTAAGAGATCACCTTATGGAGATACACCATGTGTGATCTCATAGATTACCCGATCCACCTCTGGCTGCACATAGCATGAGCTCTGTCAGAACATTTGGTTAACAGCAGGAGCTCAAACAGCACAGGTGTGTGAGGAGCGTAGCCACACGCACAAACTGATGCATTTTAAATGCCTCATCTGTGTGCATCATTTTGGCAGAGGCTACATGCGAATATGCAACACTGGACAACTCCTGAATCCTAAAAAAACACAACTGGAAGGATTTTGCATGGTGAAGTTGGTGATAGTGGATTATCAGTAGGTGGCTGCATCCTTGCTGAGGGGTTGGGATACGGTTGACTCTCTTTCAATTCCCTTCACGCTCAGCTGTAAGACATTTATTACAAAAACACAGATGGAAATTGTCATCTCAAAACCCTGGAGCTGCTCAGAAAATCTAGCACACATTATATATATAAGAAATCAATAATGACAAAAGTGAGAACAACTGGCAGCATCTCTGAAGCCAAGTGGAGACTGTGGTTTAACATGGTGGAGCTCAGTCTGGAGGCAGTACAGTGTGAACTATTACAGATGATTTTGTTCAATATCAAAAATGTGGTGTCCGTAACATTTTAATAATAAAATTGATCCTAATTCAGTTTCGTCAACAACAATAAAATGTTGTATTTTGACATCATTCATTTATAATATTTAGCTCTTCTAAGAACAGGCTGTCACCATCTTTTCCATGATTCCATTGTATTAAGTTATCAGATAAAGACACTTTTTATGTGTTTGTACCAATTAAAGTACAGTAGACTTATTGAAGATAAGATCACAAACTTGCTTTTTACAAACAGAGCCACCAAGTCTGTGTCGGTGTAGATCAGAGCTGTAGTTATTTCCTTGTTATTTCCTTGTTCAGTGAACAAGGAAATTACCTGAAATAATTCAAATTGAAGATTGAGCTGTAATAATCCTGCACTCATTCCTACCAATTGCCTATCAACCCAAAAAAAGCTACGCTGTTACCTGAAAGTTCAACCTTAATGTAATAATGTGGTTTGGATGTTTAAAAAAAACATCATATGATTCCCTTTAACTCCACCAGCCCTCCACTATTTCTAAGAATTTAAAGTATTTTAACAATTAGTCCTGAGATTTCATATCAGAAAGTGATTCTCTAACACAAGCAGTTTTCAGACATAATTCTTTCAGACAAATTTGTAATTGTAATTTGTTTCCAGCACTGGCAGCACCGGCGTCATCGCTTACTGCCATAAGCTCATAGTGTCTGAATGTGGACTGCATGCATTTCTCTGTGAAGTGACTTTGATACTTCAGTGTTTACACTTCCAAGTTATGGTTGTGGTGGTTTCAGTGTATTCATCTACTGTGATAACAGTAGAATTAGCTCACCTGCGTCATTCTGTGGTTTGATCCAGCTGCTTTGTTGCAGCTACTTGGGTAATAATCACTTGGTTTGCAGGCTAATTTAAATTTGTGAATTAACTTGAACCAACATCGCTGACAGAGATTCATCTGTTAGTTAGCAGGATTACGCAAAAACTACTGGACAGATTTCCATGAAACTTGGTGGAAGGATTTGATATGGGACAGGGAGGAACCCATTAAATGTTGGTGTGAATCCGGTTCAGGGGGTGGATCCAGGACTTCTTCTTTCACTGTCTTTAACATTTCAACATTTTTATTATTTTCTCAAAGAATAGTTCATGGATTCAGGCATATGATATCAGGCATGTTTAAGGGACTGATATTTATGAGTTTGTGGAATTTTGTGCAGCTCTAAGTAAAAATCCAGATCTAGTGAATTTAAATGTGGTTTCATAAGGAGACTGTTGAACCTGCTGAGGCTCATTCCAGTTTTTGAATGGATACAATTGCATACATGACAAAGTGAAAATATATGTTCTTAGTTCTTAATTATAAAAATGTCTATTAAAAGGTAAGAACTATTTGGATCCTGTGCTGAGATGAGTCAGGACCTTGATGAGAGTCTACATGTGACAAACTGAAACGATTGAACATATGGATGCTCACTTCTGTGAGTGTGTGTATATAAGGTGCCTCTACCCACTTTGCACGTCAGGACAAAAAACAAACTGCGAGGTCCAATCAAAGGCGATGACAGGGAGACCCGTGAGAAGAGGAATGAGTGGAGGATGAATACAAGATCAATACAGAGAAAAAAACAAAACCTGCTGTGCTGATCTTTGTGGCGATCACATGTGAGTTGTTAGGGTTACATGAGTGGTAGTATGAATGGGTGTTAAGCTGCCTGGGGCGGGATCTCAAGACTGAAATGTAAGTGGCTGATGGGTGGTGTTGTGGACCACCTCTTATTGTTGAAATAGAGGAGGTGAAACGTGTTCAAGATCCCCCAGCAAGTCCAGTTTAGCTTCATATCGCATTTAGAAACACCATGAGCTGGGTGACTGAGAAACTCTGCACACTCACTTCTCTTGGTTGGTCCCTATTAAAACCTTTAACTTGCTCTGCTTCACTTTATAGACTAAAATATGACAGATACTGTTCAGATGTTGTGCTATAAATTATTATAGGTTTTGGGCTACACAATTGCATGATTTCATAGGTAATAGTCACTCTAAAAGTATACATTTTCTTTAAATCGTTCATTTCTCATGAGAGTGAACAACGCTCAAGTTCAGCAGTTGTGAACTGATCCTTTCGGTTCATGACACAACACTGGCGGTGGCTGTTGTGAGATTAAATGCAGCTAAATAGTATTAAAGTTATTGGACATACGTTTGTTCACCTAGAATAAATACTCCATAAAAATAAAACTACTGTGTTGGATTTAAACATTTTAAAATTTGCATGCTCCTGGTGAGGGTATTAAAAAAGAACCTGAACCCCCAGTGTTGACTTTGAGATGTGAAGCAGCTCTGAACTCTGCAGTGCAAATGAGCAGATTCCCTCAGTCATGCGGGAAGTTGTTGAACAGGGGCACAGCAGCCGGTGGTGGGAAGACTTTTTCTGGGAATTGTTTTGACAGATTTGTCGGGACAGGTTCATGTTATGCACTTCATCAAACATGACAGTCTGGCTGGAGACAGCGCTGTCGGAGATTATTTAAATGCTGTACACAGACAGTAGTGGATCATTAATAAGTCCCTGAATCTCAAAGCACTTTAGCCTCCTTATCAAAATCATTCATTCTGGTTCAAAAAAAAAACGTGAGGCTTCAAAACTGGACTTCATAAACTACTGTTCTGGATTGTCCCTTGGTCCTGTCTTAAATTAAATGAAGGGAGGAAGTCTTAATGATTCAAGGGGCCCAGATATGCACTCGAGCCCCAGAACATGTCAGGGATTACAGATATTTAGCGTTTCTCTTTTGTAACTAACAACAAATCCTTCACAGAACAACAGTACAATCCTGCCTGCTCACCTGGATGTTTTTTTTTGTTGTTGTTTAGTATTTTTGAACGAACTGAGCAAATAATTATTCATCATGAATTACTATTTAACATACAGTATGTGACACATGACAAAATGAGGTGTGAGCTGCAGCATAATAAATGTGTGCTCAGCCACACTTCCCTGGTTCAACAAGGAGTAAGGTGCATGTGTGCATGACACACGCACACACACACACACACACACACACACACACACACACACACACACACACACACACACACACACACACACACTTTACAAAATTAATCTGGGGGCTTGTTTTATTTGATGGTTGTAGGTATTCTCATAACATAATAACATAATTAGACTAAATTACAGGCCTCAGGCCCCTAATTGTGCCATAGACATTTGTCTCAGCTGTGAAAGGTCCCCTTTGTTAGATTAAGCTCAAATGAGGTGCAAAGCTCTCATCCTTCTCTCTAGCTAGATAAAAGCCTCTGAATTAAAAAAAATAACATTTCATAGCCAGGGACATTATGGAACTGATAACCACTTTGTTCTTGCAGAAACAATTTGGTATTGATCTTATGCGACTTGATGGAAACGTCCTCATCACAATCAAGAGATGACAAGTCAGAAGGCTACATTTCTGTTTAGTAAACATTATTATTAAAATGTTTATGTTGTGGTCACACACACACACACACACGCATTGACTGTGTGTGTGTCCCTGCTTTTGTGTCTGACCAGGTATTCAACCAACATGACGGCTCACAGCTACATCATCACTTTCTTCACCACCTGTTTCATTTTCCCTCTCGGAGTGATATTCTTCTGCTACGGGAAACTCCTCCGCAAGCTCAGGAAGGTCAGTTCTTACTCAAACACATTTCTGCAGTTTATTTCATAAGACTATATGCTTTTAGATTAATTACATTTCTCTCAATGGTTTTAAAGGCACATTTTCTGTATTTTCAGTCATGTGGATTTGAAATACTGAATAGCTGCAGCTGACAAATGTAATAAAGAAAAAGTGCATGCTCTTCCCGTGAGTTTACTGGTTTTCATTTTGTCATCTTAATAACTCAATCACCTAATATTTGCCAGTGGAGACCACATGTTCATTGATGGTCTAAAAAAACTCCAAGACTGCACATTGGAGTCATTTAATGTGACATAAGGTCTGTTTCATGATTGTTACGAGGCTGGAAGTCCAAATGAGGAAAAATGAAAACTACCTTTTTAATTGGAACCCAAATGCAAAATCTGGTGAACTGCTGTAAATGGACCCACAAGCTGCGTTCAGACATGCACTGAACTCCCGATAATCTCCGGACATTCTCTGGATTCATGTTGATATCGTTACCTCCACAAAGGAAGTTATGGTTTCACCCATGTCGGTGCAAGCAGGATTTTGCAAAATGTGCTGAACTGACTTGCACCAAACTTGGTGGCGTGAAGACGGAGAGGAAACCATTACACTTTAGTGCAGAGAGCTGATTTGTGAAGCATGTCTGTTTCTCAGGTGTATATGGTCTTGAGATTTTATCCTTTATTTTCCATTATAAGAGTGAGACGTCTAGGATTGTTTGTCCTCTACTGAGTGCCTGTCTAGTTAATTAAGTGGACTGAGTGGTTCACTAGGAGTTTTATCACCAACAATTAAACAGTGCTGGCCAGTTTAGAGAGTGGCTCTGTAGAGTTTTCCTCTTTGTAAATTCACTGACTGCATAAAAACAGAAAATCATTAGTGTGGCTAAAATGGAGCTTTTAGTTTGATGTGCTCAGGGATGTTGGATGTGTTTTCTTGGAGGGTGCTGGCTGCTTTACTGGTTGGACACTTATCTCTGTCCCTTCCTGGACAACACTGTCCATTACAGAGTGGTGACTAGACTGAGCTCTAAATTGACCCAAGGCTTTATATCAAATTAAATGAGGTCGCTTTGGATAAAAGCGTCAGCTAAATGATATGTAATGCATATCAAAATGATTAAATATCATAATATGATTTAAGAAAACTAGAATGTAAGATTTTAGTGTTTACAAAGCAAGACATATCAAAGAGGCATAACCTTGGTCTCACATGCTTTAATCAATCCTTTCTGAGTTTTTGATTTTAATTCAAAACTGCTAAATCAAAAGTCACAGGGAGGACATTTTACTTGCTACATTTAAATGGTAGGCATGGGTTGAGCTGTGCCTTTAAGAGTGTTGCTTGTATGTCTTCTTTTCTGGTGCAGTGGTCAGAAAAAAGTCACAGAAGAGCAGAGGAGGACTCACACAAAGAATGTAGTCTGGATTTCACATGTTGCAGAGCTGTAGACAGTGAATAATGTGCAGAGGTGCAATTAGTGCAAAGGTTTCCTCCAAATTAAATTTAAGCAGAAAAAAACAGCAATAATAGCAGCAAATAACTCTATACAGAACATTAAAGAAGGCATATTTACAAAGACTGCATTGATATGAAGTCACTCAAATGTTGTGGGGGTAATATAAATCAAATTCTACTCCAATGTGAGTGTAGATATACTTTTTACCTCAAAACACTCCACCCTAGTGGCTGCAAGGAAGAATTGGACATGAGCTGTTTTTGTCACTCTTTGTTATTGTCTGTCTGCACCAGTTAGTCTAATTTCCATCACTGTATGTATGTATCGAAGAATTTGTTTGAGTTCTCTGTGAGCTGCTGTGACCTGTGGTAATCTCATTCTGCACTGAGGAACATTGGCAGTCTTGCACATTTCCTTACTATCTGTATAGCTCTGTCATATGTGAAATTCACACTGCAGTCTGGATCTTGTTTTGTTCTGTGTGTGAGTCGTCCTCTGCTTCGTTTCTACTGGGCCACATTTTGCCTTAAAGCCATTCATTCCTTCATTACAACCAGTCTATCTACCGTGCATTCGGCCTGCATTGTCTGAAATGAGCCGTCGTGGTTTATAACTCAAATCCAGTGGTGCGCAGACACTTTGCCGCTGGTGGCCGTGTTGTTGAGCAGCCTGCATTACGCTTACACCAGTTTGCAGTCTGGCAGAAACACTTCCATTAAAGTTGTATGAAAAGCAGATTTAGACTGTGAAGAAGCAATGAAAACAATAGGCTGTAAACATCTTTATCAGCTGAAGTGATTATACTCTATTTGAGATGTTTTTTGTTTGTTTTTTAACTTTGAACATTACCTGAGTAGTTTGTTATGAGAGTAATTGTGGGCTGTACTAGAATATAGATTTGGAGACACTTATAATACCCTGACACAAAGGTATTTATGTTGTACAGAAATATAAAATTAAAAAAAATAGAAATAAGATAGACGTAAGCACCTATTCTTCATTTAAAAGAAAAAAAAAGCATTAAAAGGAAACTGTCAAGTCAGCTGTTGCATCCTCTGCACACGTACTTCCAATGTCTGAGTTTGTGGTCAAGCTGTTACAAAGACTCAAAACTGAACTGGGGAATCAGTTGTTGCGGTTGTTGTGAACGTCACTTGCATTGATGAGTCCCATGCGCCGCTGCTACAGAATCCTGGTTGTCTGTTTATTCAAATCGTATTATTTAGTGCGTCCAAATCATACCAAATTAGATTGCACTTCCTTGGGCTTTTATTTATACACATGGCAAGTGTGAAGCTGATAAGATGAATAGTTCTTGACCTGAATTCCAAATATAGTTTTTATGCAATTAATAGATTGAGAGATGGATATTTAATGTTGTGTCAGTCTTGAAAAGCCTATATTTGTTGAATCCTAAGAGCTGAAGTGTTGAGTAAGTTAGAAAGTGCTGTAGGGTAAGTCATGTTTTTGTGTTTCCTCCAGGTGTCTCATGGTCGTCTGGCCAGCGCCAAGAAGCCGGAGCGACAGGTGACCCGTATGGTGGTGGTCATGATCGTTGCATTCATGGTGGGCTGGACGCCGTACGCGGCCTTCGCCATCCTGGTCACAGCTCATCCGACCATCCAACTCGATCCCAGGCTGGCCTCTATCCCCGCCTTCTTTTCCAAGACAGCTGCTGTCTACAACCCAATCATCTACGTCTTCATGAACAAACAGGTAACATTTATTTCAGTCCGCACTAAGACCTTGTGTGCTCAGTGCTGTATAGGTCTAGTTTCAGCAGAGTATGGCAGGTGGCGGAATTCCTTCCTCTGCCACGGTTGAGACACATCACAGCATGTGTGCAACGGACGAAAGCTGCTGCAGAATACTGAAACGATTTCCTTTTTCTGTTATGTCTGTCAGCTAAATAATCTAAATAATGCATAGTGTGTGAATAAGGTAAAACTGTCCATGTATGCCTTCATTGTTAAAAAATACTTTAGCTACCTATGGTATGTGAAAGGGCGCATGCTGACATGTTTTTAGTGCCATCCACCTTGTTTAATTTTGCATTACACTGTCTCGCTCTTTGTCGCAGTGTTAGTGAGACTTGCGCTCTGGGCAATCATTGTTGACTGTGGAAATATAAAAAGGTCTGTCCATATGTTTCTAGATTCCATTTGAGTCACTTTTGATCACAGAGCAATTGTTTTGGTAACTTCCCTGTAAAACAATCATTCCTTATTTAGAATAAATGTAATTATTTTCTCTGCTGTGAGCTGAAACCTGCCTCCCAATGGTGATTACAGACTCATTAACTGTGATTACCAAAATCTAAAATAAAGAAAAAGGGGTGAATTTATTTTCGCAATAATTTCATACACTTGAAGTCAAACAACTGAAACCAAACATCTTGTCAAATGGGGGTCCGTGGTCTAGTTTATGTAGTAAAGACTAACATCTGGCTTAGTGGGTTTACAAGCAATTAAAAAAGCTATTTATAATTGTTGATTTTGGTGTAACAAGAGGTTTATGTATTAAGATGAACAGAGCGATACTCGTGCAAACAGTCACTTGCTGCTCCACAGCCAAACACTCCTTGTGTGCAGAAATAGAGCTCACAGTGTCCTCAAGCTAAACTGTGATACCCTGCAGGTCTGCCTGCTCCTAGAAGACTGGAGCCACTGACTTAGTGCTGTTGTTGTGTCTCTGGTAAACATGCTGTGTCCAATTTACAGATGTCACATCAGTTTTACTTTACCTTTCGCTGCAGTTTGGCGCCACCGTTGTCCAAAGTTCACACGAAACCCTCCTGAAGTCTCCTCCAAGTTGTTAGTGACCTTTCATGTTCACATGTATTCGCACATTGCTTCACTGTCGGTGGCAAGTTTTCACCGTGCATGCCTGGTTTTATTTGTTTCAATAGGATTCTATACGTTCCAGTGAGAATAGAGAACATTCTAACTGTCAAAGCCAGTTATGATTAACATGACTGTATGTGAGACTTGCCCACTGTACAGTTTTAGAGCAACCTATTTTTAGAGTCCAGCTACAGTACATGCACTGTATATGTGCTTGGCAAACTGCCCAAATAAAAACCCTCTTGCCAGGGAGCAGCACAGAGTCTGCATGTCCATCTGACTGCCCCACTTCTGAGTTGCACTCACTTTTAAATGGGTCATCCACTAACACAGCCACTTGATGTAAATAAGGACAGGTTCTGGGTTATACGGAGCCCCTGCTGCTTCAACCAATATGCTGGTGCTCATGGAGGTCACCTGACCTCTAGTGCATGATCGCAATACTCCTTTCTCTCTCTCTGACTCTCTTCATATGTGGCATTAACACTTGAGTTGTCCACTTGTGATCAGATCACTTGAGACGGATGTTGACGTCAGGTCTGAACAGGGCTTGTGAGTTGTGACTTGTGAATTGGCAGTTGTCAACATTAGAAGGTCATACAGTGTATGACAAATGCAGATTTAAGGTTATGACTCTACCAAACAATAGTGAAGGTTTTGTCAAATTACAGTGATCCTTTATTTCTCTTTATTCTTTAATGGTGGCAACTACTGCACTGCATCCTTTTCAAGTTTCACATTAATGTCACCACCTTTCATGTTTACGACCGTGTTCTCTGTGCAGGAGTTCTTTTTTAAAAACCTCTGTTATTCAAAGGTTTAGGAAGTAGGAGATGTAAGAGGTTTAACAGCACATTTATGGTCCCAGAGTGATCTAAGTCATAGAGTACCCCTCTGCTTGTTTTCATGAGGGTAATAGAGGAGTTAATGCAACACTTTGAAAATGATTACTGGCTTGAGGGGAGCAGTTAGGAGGCTTGCATGTTGAATTGGACAGGTCACTAAGGGTCAGGAATCAGGATTTCCCCCCGGGGCTTCACAGAGTGGGAACTTCAGCACTGAAAAAGGTCAATTAGTGTTTTTTAGATTAAAAGTAATGTGGAAACAAATGATTGTGGGGCTATTAGTGAGGACCACTTGACAATGGCTGTGTTCTTCTGAGAACAGCTTTAGACAGGGAATCATTGTCACTGTCTATTGTGTGTGCGTGTCTGAGAGGACAGCGCAGACACAATAACATGTTGTGTAATATTGTCACTTGTGGTTCTAACCCTAACCTAAAATGTTGCAATCACAAATGATTTCAATCTTGTTTCAATCTCACTGTTCATAATCCACATTTTTTTCTGCCCAGTTCCGGAAGTGCCTAATCCAGCTCTTCACTGGCATGGGGACCATACCCAACAGCAACCTGAACCAGACCTCTGAGCGACCAGGAATTACCGCAGAGAGTCAAACAGGAGAAATGTCAGCAATCGCAGCCCGTATCCCTTTGAGCGGCAATGCATCACCCAGGTCTGACGATTCCCCGACCGACTGCGGCTCGTTTGCCCAGCTGCCCATCCCAGAGAACAAAGTGTGTCCAATGTAACACACCCAATAGGTGTCTGTCTTCTGACCCTGAGAGCCCATAGTAACCATCTGTAATCCAGATACAGTGTGTTTCTGAAACTGTGACAGTTACAGAACTTGGGGAGATGGACAGTGCAAAGCAGAGTCAGCTCTTGAAAGGTTTTCAAAGTGGATGGATCAGGCACATTTGTTTATATGTCACTCGAAAAAAAGTAATTAAGGACGGAGACTAAACACAAAAGAAGGGTTTTGTGCTCTAGCATGTTTCAGTTGTTTGTTCAATGTTTGACTAAAAAAGGCACAACAGCTAGGACAAGAAGGAGACGTACCAACAGAAACGCTCTGAGCTTTATCCACAAGTTATCTATGTAAATATTTGCTTGCTGGACACGCTTCTGTCATAATATCAGAGAATAACTTGAATGTTCTCGTGACCATCATTACAAACCTGTCCGTGTGTAACATCAGAGGACACTTGATTCGACTTGATAGCGTCAGCCTTCATATCCTCGTGAAAAAAAAGAGAGACTGCTAAAAATGCAAACCTTGACATCAGTTAGTATAGGGCTAGCCAGTGTTTTTTTTTTTTTTTCAAACACCACAATGCATCCAGCCTTTCATCTCGTCCTCGCCTTCTCCTTTGAAGCCCTGTGATGGCACTAGCAGAGAAAGCATTGTTTTTCTATGCTGTTTCAGTACTTTGGCAGCGCATCCTCATTCATCTCTGCTCGTCAAGAGGATGCAGCAGCCTTTCTGAATTTGGATACTTTTACTTTACTTTAGTCCTTCGTGGACTAGTTTGTGTCAAAGCTTTCATCTTTTAGTGAAGATGGTCAATGGGACTTCGAGATGCCAGTCTCCTGTTGTCTCTTTTGCAGATGTAGTAGGACAACATATTTATGAAGTGCCAGCAGGGGATAAACAAACACACAGACATGCACACAACTAAGTAGCACAGCACAAACACATGAACACACACACAGATACAATAAGCTCTCTAAAGGCACTGTGAAGATGATAAAGCACCAATAAATATCTTAGCACAAGAGTAGCAAACAAAGAAGCAATGAGTATTCCCACCATTAACACAGGTCAACAGCAATATAACAGCTAACTACGGTCACACAGTTGAACACTTCACCGTTAGCTACAGTAGATGTAGCAGTGACTTGTAAAATGTCTTCTTCTTGACTTTGTGGTGCATGTTTGTTCACTATTACTGGATATTTGTCAAACCACTGTTGTATTCTCTATGCTGCACAGCGATTCACTGTGTTGAAAAAGTAGCACTATTATGTCTGTCTGCCATGAACTAAGTGTGTGTTCTAATCATGTCCGGCCACTCTGTCTGGTAGAGGTGACATTCAGCATCTTTGAGCATCAATGCATCTGTGTCAAACTAAATGTGATGCCTACTGCCTTTGAAGTCAGCTTCTATCTCACAGATGTTTTTCCCAGAATTAATTTCAGAATTTTAATTTCATTAACGCCCTCTTTGGTTTTACAGCTGCACACTCACTGTATGGTTCAAGCTCACTTGACTTTTCAACCCCATGTCATCAGCAGGTAATAAGCTACCTGCTCAGCTGTAATGGTGAATAGGCTGTGCCTCAATTTGCATTCTCCCATAACAAGTATAGCAACATGCAGTGCATATTCCCCGATGGTGTATTCATAAAGGCAAGGTCACACATATGCAAATGTTTCAGTGGCTAACCTTCACATTTGTTTCCTGTGGTGAAGCAAATCGTAGCATGACTTCATATGGTGTTCAACGTTGGTGAACATTGACCCACAATATTCACTTTGCAATTGTGTATGTGTGAGCAGGCTCTACGCGTCAAACAGTAGAAATGAGAAACACTGGAAATTTACCATCCTCAATGGTCACCATCTTGGTCTCCCATCTTAGGGAGCACCAAGGTGGTTTTAAATTTGTGAAAATGACGGCCATTAAAGGATACATCAGCGCAGATGGCGGTGTATATTCCATTATCACTTAAAATGGTACAAGAAAGTAAAACAATTATTTTTAAGTCAAGTGAGCAAAGCAGTGGGTAGATATTTTGACAGAAGAAAATCACTGTCAAACGTTGCGATCACCGTTTCCAGGAGGTACACAGTGTAAGAGATTGAATGAACTTTTGCAACTAGCTAGTGAAAAAAGTTTCTACTATGTTCTCAAAACTTGGTAAGAACAAAATGAAAACATGGATTTTTAGATTAACATGAATAAGATGGCCAAAAAAATGACTATGAACAAAAGCTATTATTTTCTGGTTCTCTGTATGTGAGAGTAAGATGACAACTGCTTGCTTACACATTAGCCATAATAATCTAATATGGTGGCACCTCCCTACAAAAATGTATGAATTCCATTTGTATTTATTTATTTTACTATGCCAACCCTATATGTTGTAGCATATAAGATAATTTCTCAATTCCAGTACGGCCATATTTTGTGTTTTAATATCAGTATTACACTCAACCTCCTTCAAATTTGCAAATGGACAATCAAACGGTTATTACCTGATTGTTTGGTATAAATACAACACAATTTTTGTGTTTGACATGCGACCAATCAATAGATGTGAACAAGCCAAACATAAACCTGACAATGAAGTGTGGCTTCAAATGGTTTATACTCTGACCTCTGCTGTAAGGTCAATTAAGTGTCATGTCATAAATGTCGATTTTACATGGAGTTATTGACTGAAAAGGTTAATGTGTGGACATGAGCCCAGGCAAGGAATCCTGTGGTTGCTGATCTCCCAGTGAGCCAACGGCTTCATCCAAAAATGAGCAGCAGCACAGAGGCAGAAAACACCCAAAATGTTTGAATCCACTGTGCTACATTGTGACTTTTAAGTTCTTATGTTAAGAAACGTTTTAAGTTTGTGTTTAAATGTCCTTAAACTATATCTTCCTTATCAGAAAGTTGTACTTAACTGTTCCCCAGCCTCCCCACCACCTTCACACACACATACACTCGTCTTGTTGTAGATACAGTAGGTGCATTGGGGGCTTTTGGAAGCAATGACTTCACCTTGAAGATCAGACAGGATATAAATCAAACAAAGCTGCCAGTGTGTTACATTTCGGTGCAAGGAAAACAGATGCTGATAAAGGGCCTGAACACTTCCTACATGTATAGATGGGTTAAAGCTCCTATTTCTCACCTCCTCACCCTGAATATCAAGCAACTCTGCCCATCTGTTGTATTGTACTTACAAAGGCATGTCAAGACTTGTTATGTTGTACGTTTTTGTGTCATGAGTACTTCTGTCTTGAGTTTGATTTACGTGGTTTAAAGGTCATAGATGCACGCTGGTTATAAACATGTCTGTATTAAAGTATATTTTTGGAAAAGCAATTATACTCTGTGTTGTTTTATTTGTAGGTTTTGCAAAAATAACAATGACAATAGGAAATATGAGTAATTGGAAGTGCATATCTACTGATTTAAAAAAATAAAAATAAAAAAGTAAATTTATCCACAATCCATTTGTGGATGGAGTTTCAACCATTGGCTAAGAACAATGAATAAAAACTTGACCTCACATAAATGACTCACCAACAGGAATTGTGTGTAGATGTTTTTAATTTGAGGAAAATTGTTCTTTATTATGTTGTCATCTGGTTCCCTCAACACAAACAGTTTTTTCAATATGCAATACATGGAGGCAATTGGGTTTAGGGCAATTAAAAGAGGACCAAAAAACAGATGCAGACATGCGCTGACAAACACCCACAAAAACAATGACAGTTGTTTGATTCTTAAATATTGTGATGTTAGGCTATAAACAAACTACGCTACTGTCACATGACTTCAACTTCCGACCACTGATGCTTCCAATTTCTAACTTGATTTGTTGAGATTACCTCTTCTGCGAAAACCTTGCCTCTGAGAAAGCTGGTAATCGTTTGGAACGAAGCAAGAATAAACACACCAAGGCTGTAAAAGCGAGTACTACCAGGAGATCAGCTTTCATGTTCAGCCTGATGGTTACCGACAAAAACATAGTCTCATTGTTGACAACTACCATTGTAGTTAAAAATAGAATATCAGAAAAACCATTGACTCTAGCACAAGTGAGTGCAAAATGCAAAAAGACTAATTCATACAGCACTTTATAAAATACCATGGTTAATAATTATTTTTTTCTAAAAATGTTTCTGACCATTTTCCTTTTTACTGAACTGCAACTTCAGAAAATGCTGACGTCACCTGCTGTTCTGACTATACTTTCTTTATTGTGTATAATGAGGCGAAAATTATTCTGAGAGGGGGAGTTTGAAAGTGCTCATGAAAGGAAGGTTTGAAGTGACAGTGACTTATCTTCCGTATTCTTCACTTTGACCAGCAGCATGATAAATGGATTTAGACAGAGTATGACGGACAGAGGATCTTATACAGTATTACATTCCCCGCCTACACACATTTTCCACATTTCAGGAACTGAAACAGGCAAATAAACCAGGTCATCATAGCCTTAGTTAACATGATAAAGTCAGCATCAAAGTTACCACTTAAATATCCAATATGTTGTAGCTGAACACTGCTGTCATTTGAGTGTCTGTAACTTTAATATTTCTCAATGTTGTGCAAGTTACTTGAAAGATAATTAAGTTATTGTTACATACTACACGTTAAAAACGTACTGCACTTTACTCATATCTGAACAGCAGCAGATGATAAAATCATTTACTCATTCCTGCTAAATCAAATGCGATTTCAAATTCTCAATAAACACACATCACATATTCTGTATTTAACACACACAGGGATATAAACTGAGACCTGTTGACTGCAGGGGCATGGCAACAGAGACAAGGCAAAGCAGGCATTTGCCGGGGCCCATCGAGAAAGCCTGATTACGTTAGCTCACGTCAACGACACTTTAATTTGAAACTTCTTAAATTCTTTGTTCAGCTGTGTACAGACTGCGATGACATCATGGTCAGAAACAACCTAATAAGACCCCTCCAGCCCAGTTGGTTTGGTTCAACGTGGGGCCCCCAGGTCCCTTCAAACACTCCTGGCTGACTGTATAACAAGCAGTCCACCTGAAAGTTATACCTGAAAGTTATATACCTCTTTAACACCAAAATTATCAGATATATGCAGTTTTTTTAAACATTGGTAAGCCTGCAAAATAAAGTCAAGTCCTTTCTCATTGCCAGTAGAGGAGTTTGCCTTTCTGTTTCCCCCCCCCCGTGACTCATGTATGTTCCAGAAACCGACAAGCTCTCTCACCTCACTGTCTTGCCAGTGATGCATATTGAGCCATACAAAGAAAAGAAAGTGCTGTTGCACGTTGTTCCCTCGATGTAAAAAAAATTCTAAGAACAGAAATATTCATGGCTATTTACACATCTAAGTTCAATGCATGTTACCCCATGTACATTACACTTTGTAGCGTGCATCACAGGAGGGAAGCATGAATTATGGATGACTAGAAAAAGAAAATGGGAACTATGTGAGCATTATCCTTCCATCTGCCATATAACTATAGTCCAGCCTCTGCCAAAGATACAACAGAAAACTAAATGACAAAGGTTCAAGTTTCTCTGCTGCTATTCTGTTTTAAGATCACTCTTCCCCCAAATGGGTGTCTTCAAGGTCCCGTCCCGGCTCCCACATTGAAGCAATCAATATTTGCAACCTACTCTAGATGATGGATGTTTGATCACATGTATGTTGGGTTCCACAGCGAGTGCCACACATCATGAACTGTATTAACTGACCCTGAAGCTGCAGGAACATCTCTGCACAATATTGCATGGTCTATTATGGAGACATTATTAGGAAAATCTCCATCTATTGTTCGACTCAGGGGAACACACTGACCAAAATATTGTAGATTAAAGGGTATTCTAGCCGATACAGATATGCAGGCAGGCGTGTCAACACTCTACTTCATCGACTCCCCCTCATGAGCTGTCCCTTGAGGGAGCTCTAAACTTTTCAGACACACACACAGATCTGCAGATAGCAACAATCGACATGCGACCTTGTCAACTGTTCATCCACATGTAAAGGGAAACATTGGAAGAGCAATCAATATACTGTGGACACAGTATATTGTAAACAGAAGAAAGTTCTAACTGGTTTTAAGAATATGGAAGCCCATTTCCACCATGAAAACAGATACAAAGTTAGACAGAATACCAATCTAAACTCTTTTTTGACCTATTATATCATATTTGACCACAAATCTCAAATCAAAAGGCAATGGTAACTGAAATCAAACTTACAAATACTAAATTATAATTTTCAGAAGTTTTGATTTACTCAGTCTCAATATTGACTGAGAAAGAAATGCTGGTCTGCCGCAGTGTTACGAGGAATCGTGCGTCCCAATCAATCACTGCAGACACCTACGAGGCTTGTTGCTGTCCAAACAATGAAGAGGTAAAAAAGAAAAACTGTGCAGCCATGGATCACTGACAGGGGCAGTAGTTGAGATTCGCTGCCACGCTTAAAGGTCTTTGTTGATTAGCATCTCTGCTGCTCTCAAGTGGTCTTTCCTCTCCCATCTACCCACTGGGCTATTGCAATCCCCCTTTTAAAGCAATAGTTACACCAGTGACTCCATATCCATTATGCAGAAGAAATAGTAAATATTTACACAGACTGTCAAACCACATATGGCATGAACGACGGCTGAGATGAAAGTGTGTTGGTGACTGGCCATGAGATTGTATTGTCTCTCTGCTGACATGCTCCAACACACCAAATCATAACAATGTGTTGTGTTTACAGCTGTCGAGGTAATGGTGTGTATCGGTTACTTCTCAAAATTATCAGTGAGTATAACGGTGATAAAAGGATGATTTGATTTTTTTATTTAATCTATAAATTCAGCTTCACTGACAAACATTATACCAACTCTAACCTTGACACATAGACTGTATATAAAGATGCATGACTGCTCCCCAATCGTGAAGCTAAAGTGCCTCAATCGCCCCCTGATGGCTGAGTGTAGTATAGGTACAAAAACCCATCTCCTCCATGTTAATAGGAGTAGATGGGACTCTGACCAAACAAAAAAAACAATGTGCACATTATGTAATTTTTTTGCAAAAATGATTTCTGTCAATTTAGGTAGTTCCTATCAAACTGATACATGTCCAAGTGCTTATTTCTCCAGTAAGTGATGTTAATGGGGAAAAATGGGGATAAACAATTGTGAGACTGACTCACAATTGGTGCAGCACGTGTATCGACGGGACCTCGTTACTGCAGCTCCATCCCCGATGACTGATGCACAGCAGTGGTGGGCGGATCGATCCAAATATCGAGAATATCGATACCAACGTTGGTATTGATATTGATCAATAACAGTGTAATTAGAGCAGCGCGGAGCCAGCACACTTTGCTCCTCCTCCCCCGGCCAGCAGCATGGAGACGGAGCAGAAGAATGTCATAGGCGAAGTGTATTAAAACCGAAAAATGTGAACATGATACTGTTCCTGAACAAAAACCTCTGACCAAAACCTCTGTTCTGCACAGGGGGCCAGGGCCCACAGAGGGGCTTCTGGGAATATTTCTTTGAACTCAAGGCTTTGGGGGTTGTTTAGTTATTTACACTTTATTTATTGTATTTTCAATATTTTTTTATTTTTTATTATTTTTTTCAAAGCCAAAACAGAAGTGCACTGAAGGAGAGAAATTTTGTTAAATTTTTGTATTTCCTTAACATTCTACTCTAAAAAAAAGAATTTGTTTTAAATGTTCTATAATATTTGTTGTGGAGTGCACTTTGTTTATTTAAGAAAAAATCTCGAAATGACAATGTATGGGGAAAAAAATGTGTTGTTACTGTAGTTTCTGAACAAAACCTTTTATGATAATAAAGTATTTTCTATTTACGAATAATCTTTGCCCAAATTCTGTCCTGGATTTTAACTAAATAATAATCCAAAGGAAAAATCACAAAAACAATTACAGGTCATGAAAATTCATTCAGATTTAGCAATTTGATGATGCATCCACCTTAATTATTAAAAACTGTCGTTATCGATATCGGCGATACTGGCCCTGTATTTACTTGGTATCGGATCGATACCAAATCTTGCAGTATCGCACACCACTGATGCACAGACTGTGGCTCCAAATGCACAAGATGACAGAGTATCCAGGCTATTTTGGCTTCATTTCTGGATAGTGGGAGGAAATGGAGACGCATCATCCATCTTCAGATACAGTCTGTGCCTTGACATTTTAGATCACAATATTTACATTAGTTGCTAATAGAATATTCCATTCTCATTCCTGTTAACATGTTACATATCAATGTTGCAAATGCTGTGAAACCTCCAATAGGACTTTATAATGTGATTAAGACATATCTACATAATTCCATCAATGCAAAATACTCCAAATGTCTGGCATGATAACCTTCATCTGAATAAGATTATACGCAGAGAAGGCTATAATAAAATTAAGTGTTTTATTCAGATTATTGTCTTAATTGGGTTAATACCAGAATATTGGTGTCCATGCAGAGTCATTGATATATTATCAACATATACAGTTGCTGTGGCAAATATATTATATGTAATACGTCAGGCTCTTAAACTGCTAAATGGCAGGTGTTCCCCAGATTGTCACTGTCAGTGTATGTTAGGCAGGTAGAATACAATGGATTTGAAAACTACTGCAAATGAAAATAGAAAAGGTATGTATCAAAACAGTGAACCAAAACAATGAGCTGAAAGATGTCTCTGAAAGTTTTGTTTGTCTGTTAGTTAGCAGAAACTACTAGACAGATTACCACAAAACCTGGTGTAAGGATGTAGTGTGGGTCAGGAAAAGAACCGCACATTTTTTTCATTCATCATTCGTTTGTGCAATTTGGTGCAGACCCAAATGGAAATCTGGATCTCGTGAATTTAAAACTGCTTTCATAAGGGGACTGTTGGGCCTTGGTGGAGATATGCCCTCTCTGTTTGCCCTTCAAGCTCTCTATGGATTCCTCACTGTGAGCAACTCCCTTACATTGATGTACTCATTTGACTGAAAGATGAAATAAAAAACATTATCTATCTCAAGTTGATACACATTAATGTGTGTTATGACCTGGAACGTTTTTTCAATGAGAATCAGTGGAGACACGGAGTGCAAAAAGCAAATGACCCTATAAAATGTCATGCATGTCATGGAAGTGAACAATCAGTATCATCAGTTGTAACTTATGTGTCTTGTTTCATGATGATGCTCAAACATAATTTCCACCTTCTCCTCCACTCACTTACTAATTCTTCTATAGGGAACTTTTTAACCTGCGCATAAATCACTGTGTTCATACTCTTGTCAAGCCAGAACTCTGACAGCTCTGTCAGCTCTGTCAAGCTGTGGTTAGAATGAATGAATGAATGAAGTTAGAGTGAGAGCTGCAGACAGCTATTCCAACTCATTTGTCTTCAGCGCTGAACAGGCTCAATCACACAGGCTGAGAGAAACAACAATCCTCTGAGCTGTGGCAGGTAAAGAGCTACAGCTGTTGAGACACGTCAGGCTGGAGAGTGGCTGACTGAACGACTAACCAACTAACGGTTATTGCCATCCCTGAGGCCTATAGAAAATCTACACCAAATCAATCTGCAGATCAAATTATAATCTAGTCTTTTCCAAACAGAATCCTTCAAGATCAAACCTCTCGGGTGCTGCCCAATCAACCCTGTCGTCAATGTTTTACCATTGGGAATAAATCCAGATGCCTCAGAAAGTTCCACACCTAACTTTTATATAATTTCGTCCACACATGTCACCATTCCATTTTTCATCGCTTCCTGGCTTGAGTGCACCCTTGGGGCGGTCAAGACTCAAAATCAAGCACCTCATCATTTATCAGTGGTGCCTACTGCCTACTTCACTGAAGCCACTACCTAGCTGGTGATTGATCATCCACCACTGCAGCTCGACCTCTAGATCTAATTGGATGGGATGGAGCATGTTCTATCCATGGCTGCATTTATTCTCAAAGCCACAGAACAGGGATGTGCATCAATAAAGTCCATCAATAAAAGTCTTAGAGCAGAGGAGACAGCTTCAGTGGCAGCCTAAGAAGAACGAAAATAAATTACACAGCACCGTCATCAATGGATTGATAGCTGCATTTGAAGGCTCTGGGTGTAATCTTACTTTTAATAGGAGACCAATGATCCAACCGAGCAATTGAACTCTTGATTTCCTGAGCTGCATGTCTTGGCTTTCTTACAAACCTGCAGTTCACAGGTTATTCAGGATCCGTTTACTCCTTGTTGCTTCAGACGCAGCATCTAAATAAAATTAGGATAAATGACATTGCCTCTTTAAGTGCTGTTAAAGCACTCTGCTCTTCTCCTCTCCTCTCACGGTGGCCCTTAAATGGCAAAGGAGAACCCGAATTCTCAAAACTGTATTTTACGGTGTTCATTAGCTAACTCGAGTCTAATGGCAGTTTGGCTGGATATATGAGGCTATGTTGGTGTGTTCCTCCTGGATGTGTGTGTCCCCACACAAGATCATTCACTGTCAGAGAAATGAAGCTGTATCTCGCAGATGACAGAGAGCTGCTCGGGTGTCAAGCGGGGCATCATTCACAGAGCAGCTGAACTGAGGAACCTAGAAGGGAGAAAGAAAAAGACTGAAGTGTTCATTCATGAGCACAGATGCCAAGCGAGTTTAATGATGTAAGAACGGTTATTACATGATAAGCTTTTACTGTAAGTACTGTGCATGAAGATGTCAAAGGTTTGTGTTGGGGACAGAGAGGAGGCAAGAGAGTGATGTCAAAATGATATGTTCTAGGCTGGGTTTGAATTGCGTGACAGGAGGCTGAAATGTATAGAAAACCGAATAGGGCTGCTTCAAAGTATCCGCGCTTTGTCCTTTACCATGGTAACAGAAATCCAAATAAGTATTTTAGGTTTTCGTTATTATTGCCATTATTATTATTATTATTATTATCATCATTATTACTGTTATACAGTCTATGCATTACCAAAAATGTTATAAATAGCCTGTAAGATAAGAAAAAGTCAACATCATCCATCACCACATATGCTGTAATTTGTTATTAATGGTTTATTTATTTTAATAAGCAAACTAGTCATTAGACATTACTGCTTTCTATAGCAGAAATGATTGCCTGTATGTATGAAAACAGCTGATTAAATGCACAGTGTGTGAGCTGAGATTACATTAAAATAAGCAATAATTAATTTGGTGTGTGAATACTCAATGGGATAGTACCAAGGCTACCAGGCTAGAAGAAAGTTGCTGAAATGGAAGCAGCCTTATTGCTCAGGTCAAACATTTCACTGTGTCAGTCTTTGCTTTGATTGTCATCTACAGTCGCAGTTACAGACACACCCCTCATCAAATGTCAACGTTCTTTTCACACATCTGGGTAGGTGCTGAGTAACGACCTGGCATTTTTCCTCAGGAGAATAAAATGCACACCTACTGAGTCTAACAAGAACAAAAACTGACACAATCTTTAGACCCAAGTTCACGTTGCACTTTTCCAACTTATCGAACAGGAAATGATTGTGCCTGTCGTTGCCATGACGAAGATCTGCTCCTGTCGCGGGTTGGTCCATCTGTGTCAGTGTCAGTCCCATATGGTGAAATAAAAATAATCAAATAGTCAAAATGATTTGGCGATTTTGACCCAGTTACCGACCACTGCTGTAGTTTCTCAGAGGAAGACATGTTCAACCCACCCCCACCCATCCACTGACTGTGATTAGTCACGTTTATTCAATTTGTTTTAATATTGTAATGTACCAGCGTGTCCAAATCACACTAAACTCAGTCCTGCACTTTCTCAGGCAATTAACATACACATGCCAGTTGTGAAGCTGATTAGATGAACAGTTTGCATGAAATGTGTTTTAACATTTGTGGAATCTGTAGATTACTGTATATCTGGGGGCACTTTTCACTACATACGTTCAAAGAGCAGAATTAGTAAAAAACAAAAGGGCTCAGCTTTAAATTATTTTGCCTGCTAGTGTAGTACAAAAATGGAAATGTTAGTAATGTGACTTTGGACTAGTGTGATCAGTAAAACCCCCAGACTCTGAAAAATCCCAATTCATAGTGTAACGGGAATGGATTAAACATTTTTAAAGAATGGTGCACGTAATTAAAATGTTGGTTTTATTAACTGATACTGTATCAACATGCCAACACAGGACAATAAACATAACATCCGTCAAATTGGCTGGCACAGCTCCATGTCAGCCTTCTCAAAGCTGCTGCGGTGAATGAAAAATCTTCAGAGCTGGAATAGGAGTTAAAACCCCATTTAAAATCACTGTAAGCAATATCCAAATGAATAACTTACATAACTCATGGTGACACACAAACCAAATACTTATCACCTTATTTGACCATTAGGCCTTCATCTCCTCAGGGATACAGGGAGATTTAACTGTTTTGCTTACTTTTGCATTGTAACAAAATGCTGACTATTATCATGTTACAAAGATATCATATTAAATAAAAGCTTCAGCGATTTACTGAATATGAATGTGGGCAGATCATTTTCATTACACCGCTGCATTATCTATTGCATTTCTGTCCGTCCTGGGAGACGGATCCCTCAGAGACTCTCTTTTTTTTTTTTTTTTCTTACTCTTGTTGAGGGTTAAGGGCAGAGGATGTCACATCTTGTTAAACCCAATGGAACTAATTGGATTAGTGAATATGGGCTATACAAATAACATTTGATGATTGTTTTCCTTATGTTGAGTTGGATCATTCAGAAAGGTGGCACAGTGGTGCGATGGTTAGCACTGTCGCCTCAGATGAAGAAGGTTCTCCATGTGGTTGCGTAGGTTTTATCGGGTTACTCCAGCATCCACTCACAGGTCAAAGACATGAAGATTGGGGTTAGGTTGATCAGAGACTTAATTGTCTGGAGGTGTGAATGCAGAACTATTTTGTTTGTGAAACACAGCCTGGATACACACTGGAGCCTTTTTACAATGTAAATGTAATTGTTAGTTGTAGCTTTAATAAATCATTTTGATTATAGATTGTTTGTTGGGTTTTGCCTGAACCTGAGATTTCCTTGTGTTTGGATATATGTTTTCTCCCTGAGTTCTGTTTCCTGTTTATTTGTGTCGTTTCTGCTCCTTGTGTGTTTCCACATTTTACTCCCTGTCTTTGTCCAGTTTCCCGACCTTGTGTTTGTCTGCACGTGTATTTCACCTGTGTCCAATTACCCCTGCCTCCCCTGTGCTTACCTTCGTCATTGTACATGGTCGTCTTTCCACCCGTTGTCATTTCTCCTCCATCATCCCTTACTTCTTAGTGTCTTCTTGTGTTCCCTTGCTTTTGCTGTTTTGCTCTTTTGTGTTTGTTGACTTTTGGGATTTTGCTTTGTAAAGAACTCTGCCCCATTAAAAGGACACTTTTTGTTTAAACTTTTCTGCCTCTGCATATTGGGTCCTCCTGATTTAACTAAACCTGACAGCATGAGCCTTTAACATTCCTACTCGCCAACAGCGAGTTTGTGTTGCTTGGGACCAGGACGAAGAAAAACAGTTTTTCTGACTCGTCTTCTGATTCATGAAATGATCTGAAATCCTGGACACACAGATTTTCCTGAGACCACTGCCAAGGATTTCCCTCTTGACACCTGCAGCGGTTTCCAGCTCCACTTATTAATTTGTTTCAAAATGGTTCCAACAAATCTTTGTATCATTTGTAAACAAGAGAACAACTTAAAATAGACATTGTTACACAAAAGATGCTGTGAAATTTAGATTTACAAAAACAGATGGTCGCCTAATGTCGTGATTTTTACATTTATCATCAGCAAACAGTTACAATAAATATGAAAACTAACTGATGACAAGGTTATTATTATTATTATTGTGTTATTGTCATAACTAATATATAAATAAGACCAAATGTAAAAAAGTAAAGAAACATTGTTTGTCTTCTGTTGCTGTGTTGTGTTGTTGTGAATAGTAGCACACTAAATGAATCACACTGATGTGTTTGACTCCAACACTGTGTTAATTGATCAGGGCCATGCATCCTGTATCTATATTCAGAAAGACAGAGGTAGTTGTTACTGTACTAGTTATATTTATTCACAAAATTTAACATATTTACAACATTCACATCTTTATAATATTTATAATATTGTGCAAAGGCGGAACAGGTGAGGGGTTTGTTATGAGGAGTAGGAAAAGGGTGAGGGGGGTGGGGGCAAGGAGGGAAGGAGTGGGTGTGGTAAGAATGGGTGAAGAGAAAAAGCTGAGAGGTTTCAGGACAAATGTCTAATCATCCCTCTCTTCTTTGAGCACTGATTGTCTGCTGATTACAGCTTGTTTCCTTATTGTTTCGGTTTTCATCAGCTCTACCTTATATCTCAACTCTTCCTCGAGCTTCCTCTGTTCACTTTTCATTCGGTGAAAGTGCTCATTTTGAGACGTGTTTTCTTTGTTCACTGCCTCCACGTTTCTGCAGCTCAGTCTCTCAGTTGGAGTCTTCTCCTGCTGCAGCTTCATCTCCAGTGTCTCTGCCCGACTCTTCTTCATCAGCTTCTCTTTGGCAGTGAGCTCTGCCAGGCAGCCGAAGTAGGCATTGGAATGAATTTTCCCTTTCTTTATTTCACATATGATGAGCTGGTTCTTGTTTATGAGTTCATCCATCAGCCTCCTCTCTCCGACCTCCAGCGTGAAAAAGGAATTGCAACTAAAAGACATGCATGGGAGTCACTGTCCATAAATGAGTTGTACAAAGCAGCACCATGAATGTATTTGTTATCTGACAGAATCAATAGGTTCCAGAGTAACTGTAGATCAGTTAAAAAGACTAATTAAAAAACAGCATTTATCTCCAATATTCAGCAAGGAAACTTACAATATTTAGAATCCTGAACAGAGTTTTGTTACAGCAGCAGCTCTTCTGCATCAGGAAACCAGGGATCATGGGTATTTCCTGACTGACTACTTCACAATTAAAGTCAAATCATGATTTACCACTTAGATGCTTTAAATGTGGAGTCGCAGCAGTAGGAAATGTTTTATTTGCATTCACATTAACTTAATAAAAAATTGTTTTGCAGAAACATCAGCACAGACACATAGTGCAAATATAAAGATATTGCAATACTTTAATCAGTGGACCACAGGTTCAGTCAGCATTGGTTTACATCATGCTGTGATATAGGTAGTGACTTACCAGACATTCACTTCAATGAAAATGAGAACCACTCTAAAGAACGGTTCTAATTGCTGGTGTATAAATATTCCACAACAGTCTTTTTTTCCCACAAGATGAAAAAGGACATTAGGGCTTTCTATTTCCCCTGCACTTTTACACCCATCATTAATTGATAAGATGTCATCATTTTGTCAAGGCTCCAGCATTAATATTTTATCCGGGGGGGGGGGGGGGGCAAAGGCAGAAAACTGGAGAATTCTGACGAAATGGGCCTGAATGAAAAGGCACCATGTTGTTGGTAG
Organism: Verasper variegatus; assembly: GCA_026259375.1. Lineage (NCBI taxonomy): Eukaryota > Metazoa > Chordata > Actinopteri > Pleuronectiformes > Pleuronectidae > Verasper > Verasper variegatus. Next base: position 4,780,718 of record CM048050.1, read on the forward strand.
CTTTGGGTGATTCAGACTGGGACTAAAAATAAATGTGAATGTCAGTGATAGATTTTGACTGGAATAGGTAATGAATTCAAATACTTGCTAAATTGGGCTCTAAAATAATTAGTCTTGAGAGATTATATGAATATTCTCTTTCACCTGCTTGGAAAGGGGCACAATATTCTACTTTGGTAATCCCATTGTTCTTTACTTGTGAATTTAATAATTCAACAGAATACAATTCTATCACTTCATACATTTGTTGTTGATGTAATTATATATAAGTCGATTTTAGTTTGAGCTGCAGGGAAATCTCTTTGACTTCATCACTCTGTCTGTAGGGCACACATCATGTCCCTGCCTCACAATTATTATCAGCCCCTGAATACACTTGGTTATCTGCTCAGGCTTTCTGTCAGCCAGCAATCTTGTTTATGTCAGGCAGGCAAGTTGAAATACCATTTAACAGCTCCTTGCTGTCATTTCAGCGTGCTTCAGCTAGTGCAGCCTTGCACACAATGTGTGTACGGCATCCCAGCGCCCTCACTGTCTGTGGCTGCTCGATTTAATAGATACTTTCTCATTTGTGCTTCAACACCTGTCATGAGCAGCAGCTAAACTCTTTAAAGTCTCTACTGAATTATCTTTACTTTCATTGTTCGATGTTATAAATACATAATGCTAACAGATGGGTAAATTAACATTGTTACATCTATTTATCAGCCTTTTAGCATCTTGGATCACTGATGTTAAGATGCTTTCCCAGTCACAGTCATGCATACACATTGAAGTGCTGCCATGGGAGACATGCGTTAAACTATTTAAATGATGGCTGTGGAAATGCTGCACACGTAACTGTTACATGTTTTCACTGACAAGAATTGAGGCGACTGCCAGGAAAAAAAAAGAAGGTGAAAAGTTAATATTTCCTGTTGACACCAGCCAAGAACACACACTTAAAAAATTTAGGAGCCAGGACAGACCACATTTCAACTCTGCCTTTACCTCTGTTTTGGTCTCCACCATCTCTTAGAAAAATGTTTATCACTGTGCCAATGGCTTAGATGCTCCACTTTATTTACCAGCTTGTCAGAGACTTTGTCTGCTGTTTGATGAAGGACAGGTAGTGGACAGCCATTTATCAGGGTTGGCCTTTTGCATCATGGGATATTGATACATTGCAAATGGAGATTTAGTCTCACTGAGTCAGTAGCCCAGTCAGCAGCTATATTGGCAGACTTTTTGCTTCAGACAAGTTTGTTAGTTTTGGGGTATTCAATTCCAAGGTAGGGTTGGTAAGCCTGGAAAAGCTAGCAAGAGTAGGATACACTTTTTTTTAATTAAACTGATTGTTAAAGCTACGTCCCAATACCCCATGTATGTGCACCGCCTGACGACTGTAAGACCGACTTTTCAAGGACTAGCTATATAACTTCCTGCTATCGTCTCTGCTTTGGTGTCTCTCCAGCTTGTGAAGACAGTGTCAGCCAGATATCATGACCAATTGGTTGTGGTTATTACACAACCAGACCCTGGCTTTCTTTTTGTCAGATAAAAAGTTATTCAGAACCAACTACATGCAAAAGTCAATGTCAGCTCGGTACACAGTGTACAAGATTGTTTTTCGGACTTGAATAAAGACTGTTGGGGAACAGCCAGCTGACTAATACTTAGCTTATGTTGTATGCAAAGGGGGCAACAATTTTTATAGACCATGTACAACTCATTATAAACACTTTCTAATCCCAGGACTACAGTTAAAGGAAAGTCTTTACAGAACTAAATAATCAATCAGGAACCCAGCGAGTCCTACAGATCATTAGCAATTGCACAGTTGCTTGACTCCCTCCCTGACACTCCTTGCTGGGGAGGGATGTGGAGCATCATCTCTGACACACAGCCATTAGTGAGTCACGCCGTTTAGAGAGCTAGAATGAAACCAAGACAGATGGCAAGTTTGGGGAAGACGGCCCGAGACGAGCTTGAAATGGTCAGTCAGTGAGCCACAATGCTGCCACCACACAGTGTGTTCATTTCTCATCACCAAAGAGAGGTGTGTAATGAAGGGGACCCTGACAGTGTACCATGCAATCTCCACATGGCAGGCTCAAGGCCAGACTAATCTATCCCATATTTAATCGGTAATGTATTTGGACTTGCTGGCATGATGGAATTCTGTAGCTAATGTCATTGATGGATTATGGGATCTTTTGAAAGTTAATCTTATTATAGAGAGAACATTGGGTGAGGAATGGAGGAAATGTTAAGCAAAGGTTAAAGTATTTCTGAAGGGATTGTCATCCCAGGCTGGTTTGTTTGACTCTCATGTTGCCAGGTTTGATTTTTGTACATTGATTTTACAAAATAAAACTCCTGCTCAACTCATTATCAGATGACATTTTATAATTTGCCTGATTCAATATTTAACATGTCTTTTGGCTAAAACAATCAATTTTAATGGTTGGAGCGCTTTAAAAGGGGGAATGTCAGGGTATTGGCTTATGTGTGTGCATGTGCGCACACTTGAGTACCTATCCAACAGGGGACCACTAAGCCAACAGAGGACATTTTAATTGTCCCCCGTTGGCTGATCATGCTTTAAATCATGCTTAAAATTGTGTCTAAGACCCAATGTGAGTTTTGCCACATGATATTTAAAAGGAAACTTTTATCATTATTTACGAGCCAACATTGGACTCAGCACCATCTTAGGTTTTTGAAACCAGAAGTAATCATATTTGTAGGAGGACTCTGAATGGCCACCTACACCATCGACCAGGTGTCAATCACACGGTATCCACAACTGTGTCATCTGTTTTACTCTATATGGAACCGTACCTTACAAACGAACATGGGTTGGATATTTACAGGTTTGAGGTAGAGGATAAGGACGGAAGGGAGGGAAGTGGAGTGGGAGCGTTGGCATGTGGGTGGGGGGGTCCTCTCCTTTTCCTTTCCTCCCATCTCTCTCTCTTTCCTCTCCTGTTTCTTTTTCGCTTTCCTCTCCTTCTTCAGTCTATTTTTTGTCTCCTTTTTCACTTTCTCTTCCTGCTGTTTAATCCTTGCTTTGTCTTTGTCTGACATCAGAGCCAGTTCTTGCAGCTTAATAATTTTCAGGACCAGGAGCTTCATGTCCTCCTCCATCTTGCGTCTGTGTCACAGAGTTTTTTCAAGCTCTTTATCTTCTTAAAGCTGCTCCTCTTCTTTGTGCTTAGTTTTCGCACAGTTGTTCAGAGCACTGACTTTCCCATTCATTCTCCTCTGGAGAATCTCTGTCTTGATGGATCCCAGTTTGGCCATCAGGTCCAAGTTTATTTAGGTTTATTAGGGACACTGCTGATCACTTCATCCTTTAAAATTATGTCCTCTTTGACTCTTTGAGTCTCAACCTGCTGGATGTGGAGATTAGCTTTAAAACGAATTATATCCCTTTACTATAACCTTGATTAGCTATTTTAAAGTGATTCTCTATTCAAAGTATACACAATGAATGATTTTGTGAACTAAAATTAAGCTATAAAAACATTTAAGAAAGAAGAGACTTACAAAATATAAGATAAATTTACCCAACATTTATTTATCAAAAAGCAACATCAATTGAAATACTTTTTTAACAAATTAGGTGTCCATTACAGTTGGAAATTTTAGTGTGCAAACAGAACATGGCAGTCATAATGTTTTCATTAACCCTGGTGTTGTTCCTGGGTCTGATTGACCCAGAGTGTGTGTGTGTGTGTGTGTGTGTGTGTGTCTCCTGGGGGGTCATTTAGACCCACACCTGATTCCAATTGTAATCTGGGGGGGCACATTAGACCCGGCGCAACCATCCTCTGAACCCGAAGATGACGCGAAAGAGCCAGAACGAGAAGCAGACGGACAAGCAGATAGAAAAGCAGACCGAGAAGAAGACAGAGAGGATGGAGACGGCGACACCACCGGACTCGTGGAAAGAGAGACCTTCCCGTCAAGAAACGGGAAAATAACATGGTCCTCAAGGGCGCCAGCCTGTGGGACGCCGTAACCAAATATACTTGAGGCGTTTAAGGCCCCCCGGAAAATAACCACTCACTCTCACATGTCCATAAACTGACATTAACAATGGATTTCCTTCAGTCTGAGACAGCAAGTAGTTTATCTCGATATAGTGCATATTGAATCACACATCGCTCAAACGTTTTTTCACCTGTTACTCACCGAATGAGAGGGGTGATGTTGCTGCATAGCGGCTGTCAAAGTTTTGATGTCCGGCTGAATGGAAGTCAACTTCAGTCGGAGATCAGGCCCAACATAAAGTCTGTTCCTGTACTTTGTCTTTAAAGCAGCAAGTGCTGAAAATCCAGTCTCATACAGGTAAGTTGTGGCAAAAGGCCTTCAATGCCTTCGTAGACAGATCAGTATATTCCGAGTACACATACATCCAGAAATATGTCAGGTGCATTTGTGAAAAGATCAGCTTCAAAGCAGTATCACAAGATAAATTGTCTATCCTGCTCCCTTGAACTGAGGTCTGCAATAACATCCTCGTTATGGTAGGCAAATGGGTTCTGGATCCAGCTATTCTGCTCGCTGAGTGCAGGGAAATATATCCAGAGCTGCGTCTTCAGGGTCCGCAGGTGCTCCTTGTTGACACCTGCCACGGAGATCGGGATCTGCCTCTCCTCACACAGGTTGTCAAAGGACTCGTAGTTTTTCTGGACCACTCTTCTGTCCCATAGCTCGAGCTTCCTTATTGTGGCCTCTATCATTCCGTGGACATGAAACATGGTAATGGCTTTTCCTTGGAGGGATAGATTGAGGCCATTTAAGTAGCTGAAAATGTCGGCCAAGTATGCCAACTTACACAGCCAATCGAAGTCACAAAATCGATCTGACAGAAGAAACGTCCGGACCTCGTCACGCAGTTCAAAAAGTCGAGTGAGCACTTTACCCCGCGACAGCCACCACACTTCAGTGTGCAGGAGAAGCTGCCTGTGGTCGCTTCCCATCTCCACGCATAATATGGCAAACAGGCATGACTGCAGGGGGTGACTTTTGATGAAATTTACTGTTTTCACTGCTTCATCCAAGACGGTCTTTAAATCCTCAGACATCGTTTTTGTGGCCAGTGCCTCTCTGTGGATACAGCAGTGGACCGCAGTAACAAGCAGAGCCACACTGACCCTTTTCACAGCTCCTGTTAGTTTTCCCCCCATTGCCCGCGCTCCGTCAGGGCTGAGCCCCATGAATGTATTCAGAGGGTAAAGGTTTGCAAAACTGAAAATCTTCATGGATTTCTCCATCATATTCATATCTAACAAAAGCAAGCAAGTTTGACAATGCTTGCAATGTCGGTCGAGCTGGAGAGCATAAAAGTTGCTTGCTTGTATTCTGCTCACAAGCTGCTTCAACTCTGAGCCAGCACTCGTAAATCCCAGTGACAGGTACTCACTTAAATACTTTCTGCGAGTCCTCTTTTTTGACTTGAATGATTCAGTTTGATTTTCTGATTCCCCTTCTCCATTTACAGCTTGCCTCTATCGTCCTGACAACCACTGCTCCATCTTGCTCGACCCAGCACATCTCAAAGTTTTCCTTCACTTATGATTTCCCACTAATGATGCATGATGCGTTCAGGTGTTAATGTGACGGTCAGCAAAAACAATCAAACCTGTTATAAAGTTCAGATAAAATAAGAATGGAATTTAATTAAATTTGAATTTAAATCTCATGGCTTTGTTTCCCTACCTGTGATGATTTTAGTTTTTAAAATCAATCATAAATATTTTGTGGTAATTTAATGCTTACTTACAAATCAGAAGTTTTTTTATTTATGCAATGTTTGATGACCCACCAGGGGGCCGCAGCCCACACTTTGGGAATGACTGCTCTATGGCAATGTTTACTGTCGAAATCTAGAGCTTTAACCTTTTAACAAAGTACTTTAACCACTTGCTTGTATTGTTACCTCACCATGACAACCATGCCATGTAACAGGTCTTAAAGTCACACTTGTAGCACACAAACTGACAATGCATAAAATTACAAAACCCAACAGCGTTTTTTTCTTTTCATTTATATTAACAGTGATTGATAAAGTCTGATTTTGAGACCCGTTTCACCGTGCAACTACACAACCCAAACCTATACCAAAGTTTACAATTTTCTTTTGAAAAAAGCAGATCTAAAAACTCAATGCAGTGGTTAAGTGGTTAAACTTTGGTAGAGGTTTGGGTTGTGCAGTTGCATGGTGAAATGCCTATAATGACATGCCCAAAATTGAGACACCAGGGTTTAATTTGTCATAGTGCTTTAATAAAAGTTAACAAACTTGTGGTTCATCTTCAGCAGAAGTTGATTCTCAAAATTGCGAGAATCCAGCCAAGCTCTTCGAGGGCTGAAGACAAGTCCTGCAAAGCTAAACAGTCGTTCACAAGCTGCAGAGGCAGGCAGGGGTGTGTTCAGCTTAACAGACAACTTGCAGACAGCAGGGAACGTATTCAGTACATCCATCTGATCTGCTGTAAGGGCCAGGTATCCATCTAGTTGCTTGGAGCTGTCTTGAGTAACATGAGAGCTCTTCAGGGAAGAGAAGAAGTCTCCCTCATCAGATGAGCTGGATCTGGTGGCTTCTCCTGACAAGGAAGGATCCTTCATCTGCTCCTTGATGTAGTCCATTCCTGAAATACAGGGAGGTTGAAAGTAGCATTAGTACAGCTAAAATACCATTAACCTAATTTAATTTACATTCTACCACCATCATCCCCGTTCCCAAAAAGCAGAGGATCACAGACCTTAATGACTACAGACCAGTCGCCCTGACCTCTGTAGTAATGAAGACCTTTGAGCGCCTCGTGCTGACCCACCTCAAGGCCATAACAAACCACCTCCTCAACCCACTGCAGTTTTCCTACAGAGCCAACAGGTCTGTAGATGATGCAGTCAACATGGGACTCCACTTCATCCTCCAGCACCTCGACTCCCCCGGCACCTACGCCTAGGATCCTGTTTGTGGACTTCAGCTCCGCATTCAACACTATCGCCCCAGCTCTTCTCCGAGACAAGCTGACACAGCTGAGCGTGCCTGAGCCCACCTGCAGGTGGATCACTGACTTCCTGACAGACAGGAAGCAGCGCGTGAGGCTGGGCAAGCTTGTCTCTGAGCCCCGGACCATCAGCACTGGAGCCCCAAAAGGTTGTGTGCTCTCCCCTCTACTCTTCTCCCTCTACACCAACAACTGCACCTCCAGCCACCCCTCTGTCAAACCCCAATTGGATTAATCTCCAATGGGGACGAGGCCGCCTATAGAGAGGAAGTTGACAGCCTGGCCTCCTGGTGTAGCCAGAACTTCCTGGAGCTGAATGCTTTGAAAACTGTAGAGATGGTAGCAGACTTCATGGAGGAGCCCAGCCCAAACCGCCCCCCTCACCATGTGCGACTCCCCAGTTAAAACAGTTTCAGATTCCTGGGGACTATAATTGCACAGGACCTGAGGTGGGCGGAGAACATCACCTCCACCATCAAGAAGGCCCAGCAGAGGATGTTCTTCCTGTGGCAACTGAAGAAATTGAACATGCCGCAGAAAGTGATGGTCGAGTTCTACACGGCCATCATTGAGTCCATCCTCACCTCATCAATCACCGTCTGGTTCGCTGCCTCCACTGCCAAGGACAAGGGCAGACTGCAGCGGATCATTCGGTCAGCTGAGAAGGTCATCGGCTGCGACCTGCCAGCTCTCCTAGACCTGTTCCACTCCAGGACCAGTAAGAGAGCAGGCAAGATCATTGCTGATCCTTCCCATACAGGTCACCACCTCTTTCAGAGACTTCCATCCGGAAAAAGGTTCCGGGCTATCAAGACTAAAACCTTGCGCCACCTGAACAGTTTTTTCCCCATGGCAGTGGGGCTCACAAACAAGCCCCCTGCATCACACTGACTCTGCACATAATTTATATATTTATATATTACCTGGCACTATCCTGAAACCAGGATAGTGCCCATAACTATTGTTCTTACCCATAACTTATTGTTCTTACTGTCTTACTGTATCTATTGTTGTTCTTATGCACCAGCCACACCAAGGCAATTTCCTGTTTGTGTAAACATACTTGGCAATAAAAAGAATTCTGATTCTGATTCTTATTATTTTCCTTTAAAAGGGTCAACATTTATTATCTTCATTTGTCTTACCCATTCTGATTGTAGCATCATCTTTTGTCCATGCAGTTCTAAATTTAGGGAGGAGAATAGCAGCGGCAACCTATTCAGGGTCTGTTGACATGTGGCCAAAGCGGTTGTTTATTCCCACTTGTAAGGCTTCAACCAATGGCTTGCAGTAGATGGAACTCAACAGGGTAATAGTCGGAAGCAGCCATCCAATCTGGACATTTGTTTCTGCCTGAAGTCTGATTCATTACATTTCATTTAGCTGTCACTTTGGAACAAAGTAAAACATAATTTTCAATACCATGCTCTCATATAATAATCTCATTCATTACAGGTGATTAACAAAAACAGCAAAATACACCTAAATGAAAATAGATTGACTTGGTTCAGTTCCTACTGACAGTGATTTTTCTCCCTTTGGCACTACATGCAAACAGGCCAGGTGATTAATCTCACCTCTATTAGTAAGATTGAATAAATGGGGACAAAGGAGGACGCTACACTGTGTAACCCCTCAGTTTGTTATTTCTACTTCTCATTCACAACTTCTCCTCTACTGAAACTGACCTAGTTCTCCTTGCCAGGACCCCATAAATATCTGATTAATAATGTAAATGTAAACAGGTAACGTCGCAACTCGCTCACAAAATGGAATGATATTGCCAAGGTTTTATGTTAAATTGAGGGTGCGGGGGGCTCCAGGGTCAGCGTAGTTTGCTTTTACTGTCCATCCATTACGTTGCATTGTACCCTGTACACTTCTGCAGTATTTTTGACTACATTTAGTTGTGCAGCTGAATGACGAACCTTGACTTAATCATGCCTGGGGCTGTCTGAATATAATTATTTTTGTTACTTGCTTTGTCTCTATGCTGTTAAAGGTTTGAGCGATTTCACATTGTTTTTTTGTGCAAAATGAGTCTCCCTGCATGCTTGGTAATTTTGGAACTCTCATAACTATAAATAATAAACAAATCTAATTAAAAAATGGATAATAAAATACAGATATATTACCGCAAACACAGGTGCATTATTTCTGTGACAGCAGCCAAGGCAAGGGAGCACAAACCAATCAGAATGTGCAAACATTTTAAAATACTTTAGACACATTAGAGTAGGAGTATCTTAATGGTATAAAAGAACGCGGCATTCTCCTTCTGTAAGTGTGCTCTCTCAAGTTCTATAAACATAATTAAATTATGGGGCTAGTTGTAGCCTGAAGGAATGTTAGATAATTGGGCTAATGACTTAATGACTGGAGAGTCGATCGTTTAAACTGGACTGTCTGACTGGGTGGAGGGGACGTGGGTGAAAAATGTGTTTCCGTTTCTTTCGTATTTGAGCCATGAGGTTTACTTTAGCTCAGTTGGGAGAAAGTAGGTTACAGAGACAAAGTCAGGACTTTCTACGCAGGCTGCAGGCAAACATGGCCGGTTGTTTGCTCATGATGTGTTTCTGTTGGAGCTGATGTAATTTCTTTTTAAGAGGGAGGTTGATTGTTCCATTGACACTTGGCCTAAACTTTAACAGTGTCGTCTTTTAGGTTTTGTGATCATCCTCTGCACTGAACTGTTGAGTTATTTTTCTCAAATTGTAAATAAAATCTCAATGATTCTCAATGATTGAATTATTCTGTATATCCGTGTGGGCTCAGAGTGAACCTCCACCTGTACCAGGGGATTAGTCCGTGCAGCTGAGTGCTGTTAGCTGATTGATCCTCTGGTACAAAAGGCAGTAGCACATGAGAGTAACGAGCTGAGCTGCCATGTCAACAGAAGCTGCTGGAACATTTAAGTTAAGAGTTTTGTGAATTTATGTTGGAGAAAATAAAGATGCTGAATGTAATTGTTTTGTCTCTGGTTGCTGTGGGGAGACCCCGGTGGAATCGACCTATGACACAATCCATTTCCCTCATTTCGTTTTGCCTGGTTTAATCTTTCAAATGTTGCTTCCCATATGCCCTGGACTTCACAGGAACACAGGAAGAAGTAGTTACAGACCAGCTTTGTCGTTGATGCAGGAAAGCAGATCTTTAGATAAAAAGAAAATTCTCTGAACAAGTTATTATTACTTCATACATATGTAATTAAGAATGCAAGAGCAGAGTTTCTCATCTTTCTGCCCATCAACACAATCCTACATTTTCCTACAGCTGTTTACCCTGCGATTGATGCCAAAGTTGAAAGTAATGTACATTTTGGAAATGTTTTTGCATTATTTATACCGATAGAGTGGCTTCAATTACAGCCCCTATCACCTTCAATGCTACAATACTCCAGTCCCAGAAACAGGATCATGTGTTTTTTCATTTTATATTTCTTTTGTTGTTTATCGCTGTTCTTATATCTGCTTAATTGCATTGCTAGGTGTGATTTGGCCTTTTTAGGATTAGTTAACTTTGCACTTATATTTTATTTTGTGAAGTTTCTCATAATTCTAGTTTTGAAAGGTGCTATAGAAATAATAATATTAATTATTATTACAAGACAGTGTCTCCCAGCACTTCTGATACCAACAAAGGTTTTAACAAAGTAGTGGAAAATAAGAATCTGTAAAAGCATGTTTTTTCTCCTTTTTTAACAGTATATTATTATTATTATTGACTGGTGCTGCTTTCATTAATAACATAATTACCCCTATAAGTATCACTATTAATATTGGCATTATGACAACCAGTCGCAAACAACCATAACAACACCTCGGTTTTCATTTCACTTGACAGGAGGTTTCAGTGTCAACTATTTATCTTGGTTTTCACCTGTTAAATACTGGTGTGCCTCAGAGGTTGGTTTTGGGACCAGTTTTATTTTCTTTATACTGTTGTACATGGTTCTCCTTAGATATAAAATATTGAAGTGGTAATTCTGCTGACTGCTATGCTGATGTTACACAGTTATACCTGCCTGCTGGACACACAGACCATGGACTGCCCAAAATTATTTTTAATTATTAATTATCTTCAACTCAAACAAAGCAGAGATCTTTGTCATTGGACATGACATATCTGACATCTGAAAGTTCCTTAGCTGAACATATCAAGCCCATTGCGAGGACTCTTAGTGTCTGTATTGATTTGTAACTTAAGTTGTGAGTATCTCACCACAAAGCATGTTATCATTTTAGGAATATGAAATGGGCCTAGACGGAAGTGAAGAGCTGGCAAAGGCCTGCTGCCTCTTGACTTACGTTCTAGTCTTACCTTACTTGAAAACTTTACTCTTGAAAGGAGTAAAGTCGCACTGACTTAACTTGTCATGAAGTGTTTTGAGAAAATATAACTAGTGAAAACAAAAGCAGCTTCCTTTAAAGTTTGCATGTAGGTGCAATAGAAGCTCAGATGATGTGGCCTTATCGATGGTAAATATATCTGAGCACTTAGAGAACTTTATCTCATGTACATCTTTTATTTTTAGATTTGATCTCATTGCCCGGAACTAGGGGGCTCCTGTGTTTCTATTTGTTCTTTTGTAATGATTCCTCCCCATTTCTGAACTTTTGAGAGTCTGTTTATTGTTACAAACCTACCGAATTTCTGGATTTTGGAACTTCTGTTCTTGTGTCTCGCTTGATTTACTTCCTTTCTTTGTCCTATTTCCCGCCCTTGTGATTGTCTGCACATTCTAATTTGTTTCACTTTACTTTATATCCTTGTGTATTTAGTATCTGTCTTTCCCTTTGTCTTTGTCAGGTTGCCTTTTCATGTTTTGTTCCATCAAGCTCCTTTGTCTCCTGTTCTCTTTTTAGTTTCAGTTTATTATCATGCCACATCTATTGCACTTCTTTCAATCCTGGGAAAGGGATCCCTCATACGTGTAAAAGCGTTTTCTTTTGGTAGTTTTTCCTCACACTTGTTGAGGGCTAACGGCAGAGGATGTCATACATTCTTTAGCCCTATGAAGCAAATTGTGATTTGTTGACATGGGCTAATCAATATATATATTGATTGATTGACTGACTTATTTTGCCTGCCAGCTTACTAAGTGTAAGCCAGTTTATTTTTTATTAAATTTATTTTCCTGTACTTGCTGTTTTGTTTGTTTGTCTGCATTTGGGTCCAGCTAGTAATGTTTCAACCTTATAGACCAGTGGCGCCACCTGTTGATCGCAATCTATCAGTTGATCTCGACAGTCTTCACCGTCGATCCCCGAACTCTCTGGACTCACAGGCTGCAGTTGCGTTGTGTGTCCGCTACTGCAATTCCTTCAATACACGTCGGTTTATGTACTTAACCAAACACCAGGACTCTACGGTATGAAGACGCGCATCTTCCAGTCTGTCTATCAATCAAAGCCCCGTTAAAATCTTAGAACAAATTAATGGATTCAGAAAGTGAAATGCTGGAGTGCTTTTACTTTGAAACGGGTTCGGGAAACTTTTGTGACATGGACAGATAAACATTGTGTTCCACAGCAGATTAAACTGAAAATGATTTTTCACCTGAGGTTTAATGTTTATCTGTTGAATTTATGTCACAAACATAAATGGTTGCAACACTTTCAGTAGATGTTTCAAAATAAAAGCACTCCAGCTTTTCTGTTGAGTAACGATATTTATTTGAGTACACAGGACTACTTTTATACAAGGAAATAGTCATATTTATGGCCATATTCAAGTCAAAGCCTATATGTAAAAACATTGTGCTGCAGTAGCAGCTCCTCTGCAGAACATATTGTGCATTGAACAGATGATATAAATATGAATTGATATTAATGTGAATATTGTGCATTGAATAGATAAAGTTGCACAACTGCCTTTCTTTGTGTGTATATATATATATATGCTTGTACATTCAGCCTTTCACAGAAATTCCCCAAATAATATATATGACCTTCCTAAGTGTTTATTTTTGGAAGATATCATAGTGGTAGACCTCAGCTTACGATTGGTATTAAAAAGTGATCGTTGGCTCTAAAAGGTTGGTGACCACTGGTATAGACCTGTTGGGACCAGGTTTTCCACCTCCTTTTTTGTGCTCTGTGTTTTCCCTTCCCTCACTGTTTCTCCTTTCCTGTGTGGCTCTACCTGGAGCTGGGAGGGTCCTCCTGTTGAATACCTGCTCAGCTGAGCTTCATCACCTCATCAACTCCATCTCCCCTGTCATCGCCAGATCGTCCGTTCACCAGTGTGGCAACTTATCTCGGCTTTGTGATTTCAACTCTCTTGTTTTTTTATGCTTATTTACCCCGTGCTCCCTTTTGCCACAGAACCAGCTGCGCACCATTTGTTTGTTCAGCTAACTTTACTTTTTCTGAATGAAATGTTTTCTTTATGGCTGCAGCGTGGATGAAGAGCCAAATTTAATTCATCTTGAAAGAATTTTCTTATTTGGTTCTCAGAATCTTTTAGAATAGTTTTTTTTTTTTTTAACTGATGAGTTTTAAGGCTCTTTGTGTCCTCTCGCCCTGTATCTCTGATCTTTTATTACCCAACACACTTAACGTCAAGAGTCTTTTCTGTATTAAGAAACCCAGTTGAAACTAAAGGGGACAGATTTTGCAGTCAGCACCCAAAGGCTCTGGTATGATCTACCTGAGGAAATCAGGTTGACTGACTGTATTTTATTTTTAAATCCCTTTTTCTAAGACATACTTTTATTGAGTCTGATTTTACTTTGAATTGTCTTCTACCTCCTTTTTAGAAGTATTTTTAAAACTCCTTATTGTATCAGTTTCAAACACGCAAGTTGTTTCGTGTTCTCTTTTTAATGATGATGATTTCATGACTTGTCTGTTCTGCTCCCTTATGAAGCACTCTTACTTTGATTTTGAAAAGTGCACTATTAATAGATTACTATTATTGTATGTTTCTTCAGAGAGGTGCTGTGACACAAGGGAATCAGGGTTATCTGTTGACCTTCAAAAAACGCATGCGTCATCCTTGACTCAATGAGCTGATGCACATAATTGGCAGAAGCACACTTACTGTCAATGGGTACTAAGATCAATGGAACTCATACAGATGTATATAATACATTCATACTTTATATTCTGTAAAACCAAAAAAGACATTTAAAGACCTTAAATTTTCACAAGATGGACGAGTCATATGAGACTGTTGGGCTACACTACAGTTTTCATTTCTATTAAATCTCAACTCCATCTCCTGAGAATTAACTTACAGCCATTTTACTGTCATACATTTTATAAGAAATGCAACAGCCCCCATTATTTTTTATTATTATTGGTATAGAATCCCAAATGATTCCTTCATTTGTGCAAAACAACTTGGATGACTTTACAGTTAAAATATGGTCATTAATTACAATTCCTTCAAATGTATTTGTTGCATTTAAACATACTTTAAGGAGACAGGGATACAAAATAATAGTGAGAACAGGGACACACTCACACAGGAGAACTCCTGCTGCAGGTGAGTTGTTATCTTGTCAATCATGCTGCCTTTACTCCAGCAGCTTGACAACGCTGATTCAACAGAGTAAATCAACAGAAGTGAGGAGACGTTCCACTGACAGTGTCAGTTCTACCACTGGGCCTGTAGAATGAAACTTGTTTTAAATACACCTTCCTTTTTGGGATTTTAAACTTACCACACTTTTACATGCATTATAATATGCAAGATACTATTTTTGTCATGATTCTGAACAATTCATAGCCTGTTTATGGTAAAGTCTTTTTCCTGTTCTGGATTTTTTTTTTTCTGATGGACATTTAGCTTGTTTTACCTGTGTTTATATTTCTTGAATGACATCCTCTGTTTGGGTATTTGTTTGCATTTTGAGTTCTTTGTTTGTTTCTCGTTTTATTTTGAAACATCTTTCCTTGTGTCTCTTACTTTACTTCCTGTCTTTGTCTGTTTCCTGCCCCTGTGATTGTCTGCACCTAATGTGTTTCACCTGTGTTCCCCTGCCTCCTGGTGTATTTAGTCTCCTTGTTTCTCTTCGTCAGGTCGTCTGTTCAGTTTGGTCCAGTCTTGTTTGTTCCTGCCATGTTTCACAGTTCCACTTATGTTTTGCTTTTACAGTTTTCAGTGCTGGATTATTTGAGATTGAGTGTTTGGACTTCCTGAGTTGTTTGGCCTCGTTTAGAGACGTATCCTAACCCTAACCCTGTTATCAAATTCTCCACCAACTAGTGTTTCCGTGTCCGTTTTGGGTTCTGCTTGTGCTAATTTTAAGCTTTGATCATTACTAACATTGGAAACTAAACAGACATGACAAACATTTGTTTTTTTAACGGACCTCCACAACTTGATGACACTTGACTGTTTGAACTGAGAGGAAATCTTCCCCATCCCCCACTGCTGTTTTTACTCTTTACTATATGACAGCCATGCCCCCACAGAGAGAAGCCAGCCTGTATTAAAATGCATGGCCAACTATGGCTCTCTCCTGAGTCTCTGTGCAGGGAGGAGCAAGCAGAGGGAGCTGCACCTGGAGTGTGAAGCCCCAGAGGGCTGCCACAAGCACAGCTCCCTGCCTGAGGTCCACACCTCCATCCACACAGTGTCAACCACAATCCATCAGAGTGTTTCTCCTCTGCCGTGACTGACGCACTGCTGGCTGGTTAATCAGTGAGACTGACCCAGCCTGTCAGTCAGCGCTGCCTGGGGGGCCTCATCACCGTCCTGATGCAATGAGATGCTCGCCGACTCTGGATGAGACACCTCAAACTCAGGGTGGGCGACCATCTGCTGGTTGTTATTATAGCATGTTGACTTTAAAATATGCCACAATTCTATTGTATTATATATATTCACTGACACTTGTGTGGTATGTTTGTAGGAATACAAAACAGTTTTAAAGCCACAAAAGTTAGATTCTTAGTAAAAACATACATGTATGTTTTCATTGCCAGTGGTCTATCTACCATGTGATCAATTTCAATTAACTTTTCTACTTATTTCCTGCATAGTCAATTGCTTCATGAAACTCTCATTTGATACTGTGGACTATAGTATTACATAACAGTGAGTATGTACAGTCGATTGGTTCTTACAATTCTACTCATTTAACATCATTTTACTGTGAAATCCTAATATGCTATCTGTGCAAATTCCTGCAATCCAATTTGCTGCTATAGTACAACACATTTCCCCACATACTGTAGGTCTATGTACACAGAATAAAGAACTGGATGGTTGATCACAAATAAATGTGACTATGTTTACAGCAGCCTGTTCCATCCCTGAGACATTTTTCTGAATAAACTTTATACTAAACTTTATTTATGTAGCTCTTTTCTTAACAATATAAAAACCAGACAAGGCAGCTGATCGAAAGGACATTGGCCAATTAAGAGATAAAGCAGTACAAATTAATAAACAGAAGGGTGGGGGCTCTATAGCAAAACTTGATCTTCCTTTGTCACAATTTGAATAATATATCTTATACATGCCTCTGATGTGAAGTAGGAGTCCAGACTGAGGACTCATTCCTGAGCAGGCTGCGCAGGCCTGACACTCATCATGACTTCATCACAGTTGAGCCGCTCTGCATGGTGCAGCTTAATGACTTGTATAGCAATCAGTCAATTTTTTTTATGAATCAGTGCTAATTACAGATTTCTTTTGTTATAGGAGATGCTATTAACTGAACTCTGATGTGTGAACCCTGCAACTCAGCATCTGAAGAGCATTACGTATTATGTGACTGTTCAAGATAAAGAAATGAATCAAGTCCCATTGCCATATTGACTCTGTAGGACAAATGAAATGGAAGGTGTAATACTTGTGTTATACAAATGTCTGTTGTGTTCATTTCCAGCAGGAACTGTTCCTGTTTTGTTCATGTGCCATATTCCCTGTATATCACTGCAAAGATAATTTACTGTCCTAAATCCACTGATTCTATATGATCCCACTATGTGTGAGCAGAGGGCAGGAAGGATGTCAGTCGAATCTTATATACAGCAGGAGCACTCCTCACACCGTCTCTGATGCACCTTCCTGGCTCCTCTGCAGCATACAAAGCAACGACTGAAAGGTGAACGTGACGTGTCCGAGCCTCATCTGGAACGAGCTGGCACAGATCGCACCCTGAAATGTCTGAGTGAATGTTTGATGGCCGAGTAAAGCAAATCAAACGTGAAGTTTTGAAGAAGAAAGAAGTAGACTAGAATGTTTTTTACCCTCATCTGTGTGTCCTATGGCTTCACCTCATACACTTCTCCTCTGCTGCTGAATGATGTGCACACACACACACAAATACAGTTTCACCTGCAATGACTGCACTTCATAGCCGAGCAATATACACTAGACTCACCACTAATTAGCTTGTGGTTAACTGCAGAAAATTGCCTGCACTCTCATGGTCTCAATATCTTCTCAGAGATTTTGGGCTGAGCAGACATAGAAATTATCCCTCAGTGCAACTTACTACTGTTGTGCAATATTAGGTAGACTTGACGTTGGCTAAATATTAATAATCATAAAATATGAAATAAAAAACATAAAACTATTAATTTAATTTAACTAAAATTATAGTTATCAATTAAGAATAATTACATTATTAATGAAGAACAATACAATGATCAATTAAGAATAATAAAATTTGTAATTATAATTCATAAAAGATGGGGCACCACCCTGGTATCAGGGACCAACAATCAATCTTTAAAGATCAGTCTCATAATTGGAAAAAGTTCAATTAGAAAATCTCAATATTTACTATTAATGATTATATAATGAACAGTGAAGGTTTAAGTTCGAGCACTGACTATCATAATCCAGCTGTATTCACATATATACAATCGAATTTATTAAAGATAACATCAATGTTAATCAATGACTAATATCCTAACAAGAATCCACTATATCAAAGATAAAGCACAAGCACTGATCAGGATTTATAACAGGGTATAAAGTCACGTGTGCCGTAGGGTCAAATTCAAGATGGCGGTATAACCTCGAGGTTTGAACAACGGGAAGTGGAGAACAAAGGGATACTTTGGTCTACCTTGTGGTTCAAAGTGTTGAATGGTGTCGAGATGCGACCACACTATCTAAGTCCCAGAACGTATATAAAACGTGAGTTGTGTGGATGCAGGTCGAAACGTGTGCGATAGATAGTGAGAGATTACATGCCTGTGCGCCAAATTGGCGAGCTAGGAAAATAAACTCTTGCCTTGTCTAAAATCCATCCAGGACCTTTATACTATATTCATAGAGCACTTTTCAACACAAAATACAAAGTGCTGCACAACAAGAAAACAAATGGTTGAAATACAGAAGGAAGTACATCAGTAATTATGGCAATAATAAAAATGGAGTTAAAGACCAATTAGCCTGGCACTCCAAGTAAAGATTAGGAATATGCCTCCAGAAAAAAAGTACATTTTTAGCTGAGACTTAGAAGAAGACACAGTCTCAGACAACCTTATTTCCTCAGGCAATTCATTTCAGAGCCTTGGGGCCCTGATGGCAAACTTTCAATCCCCCCTAGTTTTCAGCTTAGATTCAGGGAATGACAGCAGAACCTTGCTTAAAAGATCAGCGATATAGCCTAGGGCTGTTTTCATCAATCAAAAACGAAAGTCAGGGTTTGAAGATATCGTCGTAGTTCAGTTCGTAAAGCGATGTCAGATATCGACCGGCTGCGTTATTCCCATGACCCAGCGTCCAAGAAACCAAAGTCTTTCGGTTCCGGGAGGAATTGATGGAGTGGCACCACCAGGAGAGGAGCCTGCGGCTTCATTTGACTCAACACGGGAAACCTCAGCCAGCACGGACACGGAAAGGATTGACAGAATCTTTCTCAATTCTGTGGATGTTGGTGCCTGGCTGTTCTTAGATAGCGGTGTTCTAAGTTAATTCCGATAATGAACGTGACTGCTTAAGAGAAGTATAAGAAATATGAAAATGGAAGACATTTACAACTTTATTTTTAGAGGGGTGATACAGAGTCCTGTCTAGTACATTGCTCTTAATTCTGCTTGAAGTCTGGTGGCTATGAAGCCATAGCTTGTAAATCATGTAATTATCATACTTATCAAACTGTTCAGTGACCCATCTTGCCCTGTACGGAAGCAATAATTAAACTGCTCCACTCATTTATTCTGGTTCTTCCTGTAATCTGTCACCTGTTTTAAGGTTGTTTTTAGAGCATTTGAATAAACATTTTTTTCTTTCTGGTGAGGACAGTATATTTCTTTGTCCATTACACTATGTAATGAAACAGAAGCATGACAAAATGAATTTAAACAAAAAGCAAAGTAATAATTATCACCTATCTCTGGTGGCATAGAGGACATTTGGAGTGAAACAACTTCTATATAATTTATGAGTGCACTTTTAAAGAGATGCCGTCTGTACTGTGGATTATTGCTCTTTTCTGACTAAAATATTCTAAAATTCTAAAATATTATTATTATTATTGTTACCTTTAATAGCTGAACTCACTCAACTATTCTCTCAGTCCCCAGCAGGAGAATAAACTGCCCCCATCTGAGGATTGCGGTATGAATACACATTGAGCTTTTCAGCATTTTAACATACAACAGAACAATACCTTCAGAATGAGTTGCTCTTGGTTACTGACTGAGTACCCATCCACTGGCAAAGCTGATGTTGGACAACATGACATTGATATGGCGTAGGCATTTTTTTAACTTTGAGGTCAAAGCAGGCTTTGGTGAGTCCCTTTAGGCTCAAATCCATTGCGTTTGCGCCATGTGAAAGCCAAAGCTGCATCATTCATAAAGTATGCTATCTGGGAGGGGATACTTTGAGCCTTGGGCAGTGCTTTGACACTGTATGGGATCTGGCTCTGCCAACTCCTGGACTTCGTTCAAGGTGGACTCTAGTGCATGTAGGGTATGTGTGTCCTCTGTGACTCTGGGGTCGCTCAGAACGTTATTGTGCAGAAAGTAGTCGACTGGCTCCTCAAAGCAGACGAGCACTCTGCCCTAAACTAATTGTTTTTGTCAATATGGTGTTCTATACATTCTGCGTCTGTTTTAGCTGTTGAATTTGCAATAAGATCGCAAAACTGCTATGCGAACTTAATTGTGTATTTAGGCTGAATATGCTCCAATACAATGCAGGTATGAGGCTTCGCTCAGTTGCACCTCAAATGTGTTTTTGTCATGATTCTGCTCCCTTGTTGAACTTTTGTGTGACTTTCTATGTTTGAACCATTGTAAAAAAGACTGTTCCTGGTAAATTCCTGTAGTGTGAAATAATGAAACATTTTCCTCCCCACCCTTCTCCTATAAACTAACTAGAATCGAATGGCCATCATGTGATCTTGGATATAAAGTAGTAGAGCCACTTCAGCCACATGAGAACAGAAAGTTATTGTGCACAGCATCTCAACACATTCAATTATAAAATCAATAAAAATGTGTGTGTGGGTGAGCTACAACCCCTGCTGTTCTGATCTGATTATACAGTGTAACTGTATTTCTTAGCGTGGTTAATATGATTATATGAGTGGAGACCGAATGTGAGGAGCCCAAATCTTGCCATGCAGTGAAACTGTGAGGGGACTCGCTGGTAATAAAATGATGCTTGATGACTGGATGTGTTTCTCCTCCCTGCTCAAAGTGAAGAGGCAATCACTCTGCTTTACTGCTCTGTTTTTGATTTGGTAAGGGCTTCTAGCGCAACCTTGTAACATGATGAAAACAGGAGCCAGTTAGAGTGTTCAACATAAAACATTGAGCCCAGGATCCATGATGTCCTTTGTGAGCTGGCCTCTAATTGTAGTAGTGATGTGTCGGGTTGACCATGCCAAGATCAATCAAGCACCTTTTTTACATTATAGTTAATCTGGTGTAGGACAGCCGGATCGTAGCCTTAATGGATGGAGATTATCTTCTGGAAAGTCTGTAATGTGCATTTTTCTGCACAGCCAGAACTTTTATTTTCTATATGCATTAACAAACCCCCCAAACTGAGCCAAGGAAAGGTGGCTGTCAGATGCAGTGTTCCCATAAATCAGAGCTCGGTGTGGACACCCGTGGTCTGCAGACAGACCGCTTAGGCCTTGAATAAAGTAGCACAGGATTCCTGTACTTCAGCTAGGTCCGTCAACCTTGCATGACAGAATGGCTGTGCATCACAGTCATGCAGCCCAACATTGCTTACCCCAGTTAGCACAAACTTGGTGGACTGGCTGAAAATGGGTGATGGTGGGGATTAGTTGTACGGGCAGACCTACTAACATCAGCTGTTCTGGCTGGCATGCGGTATAGAGCAGACATTAGTATTCCACATCATGAGAATCCTGCACCTTATCAGATACTGTCTTTACTCTCTATATCTGCCCTTGCACTCACTGCCAGACATGCAGCATCCCTCCATTATGCAGCTCACGGTTACAAAAACAGGAGGTGCATCTCATTTGTCTTTGTCACGTTGCTTCCTGCTCTAAGATGGTGGGGCAAGAAGCTGGTCATGCCAGGTGAATTGGAATGCCTTTTTTTTTTTTTTTTTACAGAAAGAATAGAAGGGAATTGATATTGGAGTATAGGGAGGCAGCTAGACTGGCTCTTCCCAAAGGAAAGCAAAATATACCTGATGAATACCTAGGCTTTATATTCATGTTTGTTCTGGTTCTGTAAGATCCTGGTTTCTCAGCCCTATACCATGTACAGCATGACTGTCCGATGCTACTCGCACATTTAGACCAATTCTGGCACACACTCAGGAAATCTTTCTGGCTGTCGGCCAACAATGGAGGATAGCAGCCAGAGTCGGCCCAGATGAGTTTAAAGGTCAAACCTGAGCCAAGGACACAAGGCCCGTAGATTTTATTTTGGTTTTATCTGGCCAGGACCTCTACCACAAATGAACTGGTTAATAGATTGAATATATTGTGAATAGATTTTAAACTTTCTTTGTGAATTTAATCAATTCACAAAGAAAATTTAAGGACAAAAAAAATGTGAAAGATGTCAGGGAGATACTGTTTGTATTTGGGGCAGTGTCTTTTACATATAACGTGGCCTTGCGTTTATCTGACTGGCCAATAATCAAAGGGGGAATATGACAGAGGTTGTCGACAATAGGCTGCTTATCAAACTGGAGAGTCTTCTCAAGAGACTCTAGGTCAGAGTAATATACTTTTTATAGAGAACAATGAGCAGAACGTTTCCTGACTTTTACCAGAAGCCACGACAAACACTGACGTACATTAAACCCCTTTGTGTTCACTGAACATTAGTCATCAGACTTTTCTTTTGGAGCCAGGAAGATATGATCAATTCATTGATTTGTCAATCAACTGCAGATTGATTTAGGATAGAGTTCATAAAAAATGTAATCTTTTGCAGTCAAAATACCAAACATTTTCTGGTTTCTCTCTTGCCTCTTGGAAGAATAGGATTTACTTTTCGGTATTTTGCGATAATGTGAAATAAGTTCCTCCCGGTTTCTTGACTGGTAGACAGACAGATCGGAAGGTCGTCTTTGACAAGTTGTGGACAAAATCTGTATTAATCATGATTCTTATCCTCTTCTGTTCTGAATTGAGTCACTTATGTCAAATATATTTTTGTACATTGTTAAGAATGTCATGTTGATGGAGCAAACGACTAGGACAGCACAATGCAGGTGCCCAACAACAGCCTCACTTTTTTTTCGAAGAAACAAAACATTTAATCTGTGATTATAGTTGATTAATTACACTAAATCAAACTTTTCTTATTCAGATTGATGGACTGTCGAATGCTGCTGTATTTTCACATTTGCATACTCTCACATACACCATAAATAATCAAACAAGAATTAGTTTTGAATTGTTATGCTATAAGAATGAACCAAATCAAGATAAATTTCCCATGATTCCAACCCATGTTTCATATAATGTACAAAATGTGTACAGTCATGGAAATGAAAACAGGGTCAAGTGTCAGGTACAGGTTGGACTACAGGAACACTATACTGCTGATGCCAACAAGAGGATATGAGTCCCGTCTAAATGAAAGAGTTTCCCTTGTCCTACAACTCATTTGAATGTCATTTTCCTTTTCCCTCCTGCTAGGACCCACACATATAGAACTTGCACTCCAAAAACTAAATATTAATATTTAGCCTAATCTTAAAAAGAAATTCCTTTGCCACAGAAATTCCAATCTAACTTTACCCTAGCTCAGTCAACTAGATCTACGAAAAGGAAAACTTCCATTCCCTCTTCGATTCAGTTTTAAGTAAATCGTCAATTTACTTCCTCTATATTAACCCAATGAGGCTCCTGCTACCATATCAATATTTACAGGACTCCGCCAGCATCCCAGTTGTGATGATGCTTACTGAGGTAGTATTAACTCTAGTGTGTAGTAAGTCCTTCTGCACAGCGAAGAGCTCTTTGGGACCCACTGATTTACACACAGTGCAGATAAAGGTCAAATGACAGAATGTAGACGAACATCCCCTGGCTGTAGTTCTTCTTTTTGGTCAAAACAAACAACGATAAAGAAAACATGAGATGTAGGACACAACAAAATCTCTAGTAATGTGTTTGTAGTGGTTTGTAGTAGTAGCAGTGTGCTCCATGTGCCACTGTTTTGAAATGTTCATCAGTAATTCAGCTACCACAACAGAGAATAAAACCCATGTTTATGAAAAAGATTACGAAAATGAAGTCATAATAAGAGACTATAGGAAAACAAATGTTTTTAAGAAATAGGCAGCAAGGAGAAACCCGCGTTTGGCGAAGATTCACTCCCTCAGATCCAAAGTCTTGAACCAATCTGATTGTAAAACTATGAAACCCCTTTGAATATCACACAGATATAAGCAATGATATACAGTCATCCACTGCCAAACATTTATTCCTTCACAAGACGCAATTTACCTCAAGTCTGTGGGATTCTTTCTTCAAAATGGACACAGTTTCTTGCACAATCTTTTTAAAGTTTTGTTATACCTGTCAGACCTTGTCAGTCCTCATTTTAACGCAGGCAACAGACAGATCTTCTGAGGTTTACTTTCTACAATAGCTCATAAGATTAAATTATTACTTTTTCCAAATAATATTATGACTAATATCAAAATTCTCGAATACAGTTTTCTCTTCACTTCAGTATGTCAGTTAATTAAAATGAAGCTAAATTAAGTTACAATCATGAAACCTTTAGTTGTGGTTCTGATTAATTAGTTTGGCTTAAATCAACTTTGATGATGGAAAAGGAAGTAAAAACAAAGTCAAAGTCTTTTAAAATGTGAATTTATCTAAACTGCATGTATCTATACAGTATTCACCACTGACAATATCTCCATACAGTTTGTGTGGGATTTGGGAGCCAAGCGGCAAGAGAGAGAGAGGGGCGAAAACCCAAGTTGTCCCCGGCTGAATAGACAAACAAGCTGCTGAGACTGACAGTTAGCAGAAGTTATTTATCAGAATAAGGGCAGAAGACGGGTCGGTCTCCGGCAGCAGAGTGTCTCAGCTGCTGAAGAACAAGCCGTCCAGACATGAGCTATGCAGACATGAGCAGAGTTGCTTGAGTCTGAATGCTGCTGCGGACAGGGTGTCGGGGACTGGGACAATACAAATTTGTCATCTGACAAGCCAGCGATATGAGACTAGAGCCCTCTAGAAGCTCATATATAATTGAGAGACAGCACAATAACAGGGCATTTAAAAAAAAAAAAGAAACTAATGGGAATCCAGGAGGTATTATGTTTTTTTTACCCTCTGCTAAACCGGATCCTGCCTTCAGTGCAGTTTGAGGAGAGAACTGGAGAGAATCACAATAAGTAGGGCGCCACTTCAATGCTCAGGTTACGCAGTTCTTAGAGTAATGAGATTTTTTTCTGAAGGGGTTTATTTCTTAATTACCAAGTAGCTAAATTCATGTTTTGTGCAATACAGCAAAGGATTATGCTCGCACTGCATCAATGTATTTCATCACAGCACGTATGCCTGTGCCAACCAGTGCAGTTTGTCCTTCATTCACAATAATATGAGGTCACCATGATCTTTACTTTTGAACATTGACATCTAGTTTTGGATTGTTTTGACTACCCAAATCTGTTCAGTTAATCTGTGAGTCTAAGTGAACATTTGTGCCAACATTGAAAGAATTCTCCCAAGGTGTGCAGGCCTCGTCTGCAGACTCTCTCCTTACATTATCATGGCTCTACTTAGCTCGCCTTCTGGCTGCCACAACTGTGTTTACTTCTGGCAGAAGATCGCTGAGTTGGAGCAGAGAATCTCCTCTCTACAAAATCCAAGAAGCTCTTTGGCTGCTCCCTATCGGCCTCACACTTCTTCCTTCCTGCCTGTTAGTTCTTCTCCTATCACTGCTCCTCCAGGTACCAACTCGACGCCACTCGCTACTGCCACGGCTTCGGCTTCTGTTCCCGTCGCCTTCCAAGAGCCCCCTTGGCTCCTGCTCGGGGTTAAAGCACCAGTCAGCTCTACGTAAGGGGAGGCAGTCGCTCCTTGATATTTGAATAATACAGGCCATGTGTAGGGTGTATCTCTGTAAGCTTCCCTCTCTGAGAGCATTGAGAGCTCAGGCTTTATATTAAGGAGTCAGGCATATTACACATTGTATCATACGTCTGCCGTGTATAGTGCAAACAATATTAAAAACAAAGTATAAAATCACTACTTTCATAAAATCATGTAGTACACAATGGAAGTAATGTATCATTTTTAATGAAACTTGTAACCCACTCATACTTCAGTAGTTGTTTTGCATACAGTATTGTTTGCAAAGCTGGCTTACAAATCTGCCTGAAATCATTGAGCTGGGAAATATAAGTGTATCTGGAGTGTGTCAGTTGAAAACTAAGTGAGGGAGTCCATAAAGAACACAGTTGAAGGCTGATGGCTTGAGAGTCAGTTTTTGGTGAACATCATCTTCCTTTGAGTCGGTGAGGAGAACTGTATCTGCAGAGGAAAACCAGAGGAAGCTGTAATTACTGTTCTACACCTGAGAGATATGACTTGATGTTTCCCTGTTTACAAAGAAACCCAAGTCTCCTTCACAGAGAAGGAGAGAGGTGTGGGTGTCTGTGATGTACTACTCCTACAAAAGCACATGGCCTTGCAAGACATGCATTCACACTGAATAGAAATAAATAGTTGGATATACAGTTCAGTACCATGTGATCCTTTGTCCTTGCAATGCGGAATGTCTGAACTGTTCCTTCTCCTCAAGGTGTGGATGGTCTGACCTGAGATCTGTCTCACCCTCAGTAGATCTGCAACACATGGTTACACAGGCATCAAGTAAAGGTTTAAAGACATTTAAGAGCAATGTATTAGATACAATGATAAATTAGAGACTGCATTATATCTGAAACCTACTATCAAGAACAGTGGCCATATTGTGCGTGTTCTGTTGAAGACTGCTGTACCACTGATTAAGGACAACACAGCCGACACCACACAAACTCAACAGCAGAGCCGTCTCGAGGGGTTTTTCCAGGGCAAAATCTCCTCCACTGGAAAAGAGAGAAACGGAAAGATTATTAGAGAGAGGAAGATGTGGAACCAAAACTCTGCCAAACACAAACATCAGCTGTCACTCCAGTAAAGAGAATGCACAAAGACATTAGGAGTGTAAAAGAGAAGACTGTGTTCAAATTCAGTAGGAGCTTCATTTAATTAAGCTGCTTTGTTACCTCTTGTGCGTGTCGAGGATTGAGTGGCAGTGAATGCTGCTGTTGTTCAGAAGCTGCTCAAAGAGCAGAGCGATTCGGCACTCTGAGGAGAAACATGATTATCTGGCATCAGAATATAATAAAGCTTTTAATGAAAGGAAGCTACTCATCAAAAGCCATACAAAAATAAAACAAACTCCAAAACCAATTTGTTTGTTGATTGGTCTATATGTTTGTTAGAAAGATTGAAAACTACAGGACAGATTACAATGAAACTTAGTGACAGGATGTGGTGTGGGTCAGGGGAGAATTAGATTTGGTGAAGATCCACTTCAGGGGCCGGATCTAAGAGTTTATCACTTTCTTTAACATTGTGAGATTTGGTGTTTTCATGGATTTCATTGATTTCCCAAAGGATAATTCATGGATCTTGATGAAAAAAAATCTGATGTGTGTGTTGGGCCTTGGCGGAGGTGTGGGCTCTAATGAGTGACATCTATGAAAAGGCCACACACTGACTGAGGACTTTAATACAGAACCAAACACGCTGCCAAATTAACCTGGACTGATGGATAAAAACTCCATTCGACTAATCCATAACTCTTCTTTCCTAACACACGGTGGATCAGCTCTTCAGGCTGGTGTGTGCCATCACGAGGTTGTGATTGATGTATGGGAGGGTGAGAGGTTTTATAGTTGAGACTTTTCAGCTTCTTCTGCTTTTATTTATTTGTAAGATTTCCAGAAGACAGAGTGCTACTCTGGCCACAAAACAGGACATAATATGGAACTCCATTTATTCACTAAAACATGACATATGTGCCTTCAGTAGAACAGACAAAGCTTTCAGTGTACTTCAAACAAAAAGAGCAGAATAATGAGGTAATTCTTGCCACAAGGCCAAAGAAGCTTTTAGCAGGACTGTCAAGGACAGAAATACTGTTACTTCAACACAATTCATTAATGTACGAGCACACAGACAGGCTTTTACTGTACAAGCACATGGACTAGACCATTGACTGTGGATAAGCTGTGTGACACCTGTATCTGACACTAGGTGTATGTACGTCAGGACATCCACTGTCCACTATCTTCTCTACAGCAGTAAGGCTGTCCAGTGCCATGCAGCTGTTCTAGCCGTCTTCCTATTCACTGACAATTATGTGTGTGTGTGTCTGAAGCTAGACACAGCTCAGGGCTCAGCCAGAACAGCAGTACACTCTGATTAGGCTTGGGTACAGGGCCGGTACCTACCAGACCAAGATCACTCACTGATCATATATATCACCCTACATTGTGATGCCAGCGGGGAGACCAGAGGAGAGAGGGCAGCAGGAACAGCCCAACCTGTCGTACTAATGTAAATACGAGCAGAGCAGTGCATCACAGCACAAATTGCGCCAAACAAGATGAGCTCACTAAATAATCCTTGACATGGAAGTCTCTACATAGTGAAGTGTAGGGTTAGTGAATGAGTGTGTGATGTTGGACACATCCTAAAGCTAAGTGCAGCAATTATCTGAAAACAATTTTGTGTGAAGGGAGGATGACGACAAACTTAATTACGCACAGATGCATTGTGTTTGACTGTTTGCGTGACATCCCAAGCACATCAGCTGGCAGTGTGGATGTCCCTGGCCCCAGCAGTGGGGGGACAATTGATGACAGGTGTGGAGCTGGAGAATTTTTCTGTATTAAGCACTGACACTGTTGGTTTAAATTTTGATTTTGTTAAGTGGATATGTGAAGAGTTTTGCACTTATTTAGATTTGTATATTTAAATTAAGTATACTTTAAACTGTTATCAGCTAATGTATTAAATTTCAATTTGCCATAGCAATAAAAAAAAGCCATTCTTATCAGTGATCGATGTTTCGTACTTTTTTTCTTCAAAAGAAAGTTCTGGCACCATTTAGGTACCGTAATTGTATCAATTTAGCACCGGTATCGGAGAAAAGCCAAATGAAACCCAACACCATCCTCTGATATGAGGCTGCCGTATGTGCAGGTATCGTCAAATCAGTGTTTCGTTCCTTAAGTGTTGTCCTCCAAGAGTCCTGCTCAAAAACAAATACTCCTTCTATAAATACTCACAATACCTAAACAAGACAAAGATATGAGTGCAGATGGTGCAACGTGCACTGAATGACACCTTTTTTTTTCTCAGAAAACACTAATCTGCCATCGTCTAATCATGTCTTGGTGGCCAATTAAGTAGGAACAGTGCAGACCCTGCTGTCAGTCACACTATAGTTAGCAGCAATAACGGCAGGCTACTGGGTGCCACATATGTCTGGCCTGGGGCGATGTGTAAGGCCAGTCTGACACTCACATTGGAGAGTCCGCCCATCCCTTTGTCTGATGGTGAAGGAGAAGAAAGGAGCACTGAACATGAAGCCATAGTTGTTTTGTGAAATCCCTTTTTTGAAGGCGTAAGAGCTCAAAGGTGATTTGAGGTGGGTTATTAATTATTTAAAGAGTAGAATGGAAAAGGCCTTGTCGAAAAATTGAGAAGAGGGGAGTTGGGTTGAGAGACTTCTTTTCCCCTGACTGTAAATAAATGACAACGTTCGTTTTATGACTCCCAAGTAAAAACTATTTTATCAAAGAGGCTACATCAGTGAAATATATACTCATTTATCAACTGAGACAACACTGACTCTGGGTTGAAATGATTCAGCAAATATCTGTCTTGAGCATTATGATAAGCATGTGTAAGCAACGCTTGTGTAAAGATACTATATGAGAAAAAAAAATGAATACTGTTGCAATGCAGTCAGATTTCAACTGCTTCTTCTGCTGAACTATAAATACACAATCATTAATCCTCATTAGATATTCTCAGATAACATGATTTTTACAGGTGAAGTCGTGGAAAGATTTTAGCAAGTAAAAGCATCTGAAAGTAAAACCTCATTGATTTCACACAGCAAATCAGGGCTATTTCTAAATATACCACTCAACAAATGAAAGATTGATGTGTTTGAGGAGATTAAGTCTACTGCCCCATTTTGTGCTCCCCCAATTCATTATTGCACTAGTTTTTGCCAATTACTGATTTTCTTCCTGTGTAACTGTTTCAAATGTTTTATAAAACACAAGATATTGTACGATTTCATTCACGTGTACACAGACAATATTTTCAACTTTTTCACCCTTAGTGTTTCAAAGTGGTACTGCCATTGGGTGTTTTTTCAGTGTTTTGGTAGAGGAAGAGTAACACTGAGGCTTACTGATCTAGTAGAAATAATGCCAATTGAATGCCACTTTTGAACCCTATTCAATATCTCCATATATACGTTTGTTTCTATTACTCTTCCCCTTTGTTGACTTCTCCTACAAAAAAAGCACTTTTCGATTGCAGGGTAACGTTTCCACAGTTGGATCAGTCGCAGCACCACCCGTCATTTCCTCCGTCTACTCTGGGCCAAGCTGCAGACAGCTACTGGGGAAAATAAAAGCTCTATCCTCTTCCAGTTTGTTTGTGAAATGCCTTCGTTACATGGTGAAGGCAAAGTTTATAGGGACCAATGTAAGTGTTGATGGTGACATTATTCTAAAGACATTACATCAAACAAATCAACATTTTTTTTTTTTTCCTTCCTTTGATTATACGGACCAGTTTTCTGTCAGTCTTATCATATTGAATTCATATTGACTATTTTTGTTTTTAGAGGGTCCCCATGCAGTGAAAGAGGTCATGTGTCCTGAGCTATTCACATTTAAAAATAAAAAATGTAATATGCTTTTTTTTTTTTTTACTGACAACCCCAGTTAATTGATGATATTAACAGCAAGTGAAGTCACGGAAATATTGAGTTTTTTATGCAGAGGTGAAATTAACTTTGTCTATGTTGCTGGTGTCATGTCTGAATAAACTGAAACATAGCAAGTATCAGACCTGAGCAACATGTTTCTGTCCATATAAATAATAACATGGATAAGTCCAGCATGCTGTGAATCCTTAATTTCACATTGTATTCATTCACAAAAAAAAAGCTTCCCAGGTCCAATTATAAACCATGCAGACAAAATGCGGTGCACGTTTGTACAGTACCAGATAGATTGAGGGCTGCTAGTTTGCCAGGTGGAATGTTTGCCATGAAGCGCTCCTTTCCCAGGTAAATGAAGGCGCTGCTTTTGCACAGCAGCTGCTCCATCTCGGACAGACTTGACAGATATGAGAGAGATGGCAGAGCAAAAGACATTAGGTGAACTGAAGAGTAACAAGGTGGACATGCTGCATTGACTTTGCTTGAATTAAAGGTTCTGTACTTAAAGGTTCTAACCTGGGCGTTTCTTTGCT
The DNA here is from genome assembly GCA_026259375.1 of Verasper variegatus. NCBI lineage: Eukaryota > Metazoa > Chordata > Actinopteri > Pleuronectiformes > Pleuronectidae > Verasper > Verasper variegatus. The sequence goes on from CM048050.1 coordinate 4,811,669, forward strand.
GCCCATGAAGCCCTCCAATGGATGGGTGAGATGCTTGCTGTGTGTTTCCAATATCTCCTTCATCCTTGTGCTCAGACTGGTCCCATCTGTTCCGCATACAGACAACAACATAGAACAAAACTTCCACTTGCGACAGGTGAAAAAAGTAATTTGGAGGTTTTTTGTAAAATAGTTCACTGTAAATGGAAATGAAGGATGCTTTAAAAGGCTATATGCTGAGAGGATCACATACTGAGCCATTTGGCTGCTATACAACATAAAGAGAGCCTTCATCTCTGCAAGAGGGTGCACTGCAAGATTTTCTCTGGTAACACTTTGGTCCAGTGCACACCAGCCATATAGACACTGACATAAAAGCAGCTTGAACTATACTGCAATACAATGGATCATAAGCCACAACCCAATATATCTTCCAAAGCACTATATTTCCATCCATTAAAGTAGGTAAAGTAAGATGTGAACATTTACTTACCAAAGATTCCCACATTGTCAGGGTCGACAATATCTGTAGAGGTGTGTTAAGAATAACCATCTTTAAAAAAGAGCCACCCTGTTCTACAGTCTACAGCTACAAGTTCCTGTCTGTCTGTGTGTGGAACACGTATCTCGTGAACCGTTCATCTTATCTACTTCACACTTGTTCTGTGTATTGTTAATTCCTCAAGAAAAAGGAGTGCTGAGATCTGTGCGATTTTGCCGCCAGACAATGATCATCATTTTATTTTATTTCACCATATTGTGCTGAGACACAAACATTTATCTCCAGCATGTCAACAAGATTCATAGAACTGCTCTGTCTTTCGCACATTGACTAGAAAGCTTAAGCACACTCTTCATTTTGTTGCAGCAATGCTTTATAGAGCTGAATTAAAAGCAGTTATGAACTTGGGTTTGAAGATTGTGTTGATTGCTTAACAGACCTCTGAAATAGTCGACATGCAATGTATGAAAGAAAAACAGCAGTTCACTAAATCATTCTTCTTATATATAAACCTCACATGTAAACTACAATAAAGTAAATTCCTTTAATTTAATGACAGACACACAACGTCCAGCGACAAACAATAAAAAGTCACTAATGACAAGGAATAATTCTGAAGTAGCTCTGGAGCATTAACACAGGACAGGAAAACAGCCCATTCCAAAAAGGCAGGTTTAGAACAGAAGAAGACACTTATAAATACTTGCTCAAAAAAGATACATTTCAAGTTGCATGTGTCGACAGGGGAGACCTGGGTTAATGATGTTAATACAAAGCAGTAGTTAGCTAAGAACATACATAAACACATATACACATACAACTAATATTGATTCTCGGACATGTACATCTTCAAATACCAGTTAGCAGAGGGAATATAAGTATGGATTTTTCAACTGAGGAGACAGCAAGAGCGATGGAAGCAAAGAGGGGAGGGAAGATGGAGAAAAACAGAAGTGATGCATGACAGAGGATCACTGCTCGGAAGCTAGAAATAGCATCTTTATGAAAACACATCATGTTATTGATTGAAAACCCATACTTAAAAGAGAGGCGAGAGGAATTCAAATAATTGCCTATGCTGATAGCAGGTAAAAGTAATATTGCTGTGTGTATCTGGGAGGCCCAGATTAATTTACCACTTTGATGCTTTGGCTTTGATCTCCCTTCCCCTTAGTTGGTATGCCACCTTTGGTCTCCTTTTTGTTGACAGCTGCCATAAACAGGAAGCAGAATTAATATGTACACATGTGCCCCCTTGTGGGGGTGTGAAGTAATGAAAAGGAAAAGAGCAGTTAGGAGATCGCTGGAGCAGTAAGGAAGAAGAGGCAGATCCAGTGGGTATAGCCCAGTGGATGGTAATGCACACCTTGACGTTGGTTGCCACCCGCCAAAAAGAGGAACAGAAGAAGAGGAAGAATAGGTACCAGTGTACGGTGGATATTATGCAGTATTTGGACTGGGAGAAGGGACATAATGTATCACATCTATTTTGATCATTCGATATCTAGCAGATATTTAAAGTTCCCTGTGGATGAATCAAAACAAATGCTGATCACCAGCAGATCCCCAACATCCCCATAATGACAATTTTAATTCATGAAAAAAAGATGTCAAAAATCAATGACTGGATACCAACATTTGCTGTAAAATTTCAATGCCAAAAGAAGATGAATCAATGATTTTTTTCCCCCTCTAGCACCAATGACCCAAGAACCTTGTCACCAGTGCAAACCTCTAATGCCAAACTCAAGGCAAACCTATTTCGCATAACAAATGACTCACTATGCCGATAGAGGGGTGGATGAAGTGCTTGAGTCCACAAAACACAAACAGCGTTGCAGTCGATTACAATACAATTGAAATCAATGTTGACCGCAGCATGTATTTTGCGGACTCCTTGTCTGGTTTCTCCCCTTTGTGATTATCTGTCCCACCCTATACAGTCTATGGTCCCACCTGGATAAGTCAGACCAGTGTGTTATTATCCTGCATTCCCTTGTGTATTTAGTCTGTGTGCCCCCCTCAGTCTCAGTCAGTTCGTCTTTTCAGTCTTTTGCGAGTGTTCCAGCATTTCTCCTCCTGTTAGTTCATTTCATTGACCCTGCCAGTCATACTGTTTGATTTGAGCTGTTGGGCTAGGGCTAGAAAAGTAATTCTATTTTCCTACATTGTCCATATTTTGATATATAATTAACCCTACCCCTTGGTGCAAATGACTGGTGCCCTGACATGTGAACATATTATATCATAAAATGAGTTATTGGTTACACATTTTTCGTATTTACTGTCCGGCTTCACTTTTTGAGGACAAAATGGCATTGCTTATCAAATGGCTACAGTTTGTTCCGACTTGAGTATAGAGCTCCATAGATATTTCTAGTAGCCAATATTTAGGAGTTAAAAAAAAGCTGATACTGATATGTCAGCCGACATGTTGAATTAAGAATAAAAGATCATTTTAATCATGATATCAACATAGATAAACATCTTTCCTGCATTGTTTATTATGTAAAACTAAAGTTTTCATACCAGTGCATATTGGAAAACATAAACACAGATACCAATCTGTGGAAGGCTCATATCGGCCAATTTTATCAGCCAAATAGTTTTCAGTTGGGCTCTAGTTGAGTTTCTATATGTGACAGTTTTTTCGATGCCACCATTTGCTGAAATTGTCCATATTCAAATTACAAGGTTTTCAATCTAGGTGCTGACGCTGCATGTAAAACTATTTGGAACTGTACTTAAAACAAAGGGTTCAACAGGACAGCAACAGGAACAGACGGTCATGCAAAGGCAAACATTTCCAACCTGCAGGCAGTCTTTTTATAGTTTGTGCTAATTTGTCCTGTGCATACTACATGCAAAGCTCTGCACAGAATAACAAATAGCCCTTTCAGAAGGGCTTTCGGGCACTATATCTTCTTGACACAATGCTAAACTGTAGATCTCAAAATTATGGTAATGATATTCCAGAAACTATCACTTTTATTCTTGTTGCTTTGTCACCCACACATGTGATCCAGGTATTGAAAGATGTAAAATACATGCTTGTGTACTTTGTTATCTGTGGCACACACACACACACACACACACAAAGTTTAAATGTAACCTTTGAACATTCACTCAACTTATGCAAATGATTCAACCTTTAAAAAGGTAAAGATATCTGCAGCATCAGCTCCGATGCTATTTTTGCCCCCATTTCTCTTCTCTTCAAAAATATTCATGAGCATAATTCTCCTAAGAACTAAAGCATCATCACTTCCTTGGGATTCTACACTTATTTCGGACCTCCAAAAATAAAACCCTGAGAAAATTAGTTCCTCTGCAGCTCAGGTGAAACTTCCAAAAATTAGGTTTTCTCATAAACCAGATCTACACACAATTATATGCTTATTTGTTATGACAGATATTCTTTTGAATTGAGAAAGTACCAGTGTTTCTATGATCTTCAACAGTGTTGCACAATGGGTTGTCTGTAGCCTTGTAATGCTGCTAGGCTAATGAGCAATGAGTCTTTGAGAGTTAATCAGTTACAAAAGTGTTTGGTTAGTCCAGTTGAACCTGCAGTAGTTTCTTCAGGCTTATGGTCTGAGATAGTGAAGTTATTTTCAACAGGGATAAAGGACATAAACATCAAACATGGTTGGTTATGTTTCCTAAGGAGGATATAATATTCAATGTTGTTCAAGATTAAAGTCTGCACTTAACAGATCACTTTTTTCTGCCACTGTCCAAAAATGACACCAGAACCTAACCCAGGCCAATGGGGTATATCTGCAACATCTCAATAGTGTGCTAGATTTAACACTTTTCTATTGTCCACAGCTTTTCTGTTTTAACCTTGATAGCTGGAACAAATACAGTCATTTAGAATGAAAGCTTCAGTCAACAGTTACCATTGGCCTCCACCTACATATGTTACCCCTGGACAATCAAACCCACGATCTCTACAATCTAATCCAACTTCTACATACCACCAAGACGGGAAATGACCCTTCTCTCCTGAACAAATTCCATTTCGGATGGCTGCCTGCAGTCTAGATCCGTCAGGATTGTGTAAGTCATTATTTACTTAAATATGATAAGGAATTATGTGAAGCAAACATCCAGTCAGCCCCGAAACCCCACTCAAATTATTCATAGTTGATGGATAAGACAGTAATACTGTATTGTCCTTTTCCCTCTTCATCAAACTGTATCTCTTTCTATGTGGTTGGCCACAATAAAAACAAATCTGAAATGCAGTGTGTGGCAATATTTGTTTAAATGCATAGTAAAGGCCTACCTCTGAAGAAACTGGTGAGAGCTGTATTTAATCCTACTTAAAGGCATAGTTCATCCAAAAAGGAAAATTCACTTATTATCTACTCAGCACTATGCCGATGGGGGTGGGTGAAATGTTTGAGTCCATAAAACACTTCTATTACCCCTGTGAGTCTCAGGGGTAAACTTTGTTAGAGCAGACTCCAATACAATTGAAGTCAATGGTGAGTTTTTCTTCAGACGTAATAAAACATAAGAAAAAACATAACATGCCTCCATCCTGGTCCTGTGGTGTCATCCAAGTGTCCGGAAGCCCCAACGTTTAAATTCGACTCAAAACGGCATCATTTACACCAAGATTTTAGGCTAAATGTCCGCTGATATTTTCCGACGAGGTTCATTCAGGGACTATCGGAAATGCTAACGTCCGCTAGCTTAGCCACTTCTGTTGGACTTTTAAGCTTAAAACACAGTGGAAGTGACCTTGTTTCAAGTTGAATATGAATGTCAGGGCTTGTGGACACTTGGATGACACCACACCAGCAGTATGGAGTTATGTTGTGTTTTTTCTGTTGTTTTTCTACGTCTGAAGATAGGTCACTAATCAGCTACACTGTTTAGCCCTGAAACTCCGGCAGTGTTTTGTGAACTATATTCATTTCTGGGTGAACTATCCCTTTAATGCAGCTTTGACTGTAATACAGTGACTGGAAAAAATATCAATAAGATATGTAACTATTTCTTCTTAAATTATAAAAGAAATTAGAGGAAACAAGTATGTCTTGATTAAACCCTCTTTAGGTAATTCAAAACATATCAGCATTGTATTTCAACAAGGAGCCTGTTTGATTATAGCTGTAATAACATGCTGAGCCAGAATTCTCCTAATGGCTTTAGAGCTGCCTGAAATAATGACTGCCCATCAGTCGTTTGTACTTCCATGTGCTGCTTAAAGTACTGCATCACTCACGCCTTCTGCTTACACTAATAACTACAATTACATTACATTAATATGGTGTTTCTCAATGTTAGTATGCAAGTACATGTGTCTGTGCACCTTGTGTGTTCACTACACACTGTCACACTAGATGCATAGTCACATCTATCGCTTGCTTGCCATTGTGTTAAAATAATGGTACAGTACAGTAATATAGTACAAATTATCCTTAGTTTTACCATAAAAATGTCAAGTATTTTCAGTAGTTGGCTCTTAGTTTCCTAAACAGAGACATGTCGTTCTGTATCTACTTCAATAGACTGTGAAAATTAACAGTATAATGGAATGAATTCAAAACTAGAATGGCACTCAGAGGCGTGCATACTTCTGCCAGGGCCCAGCAGTCATCTTGTGATATCACATTTAAATTCACTAGATCCAGATGTTTATTTGGATCTGCACCAAGTTACACACACTCATGAATATCACCCACCTTAACATGATCTGAGAGATCAATACAAATTTTGAAACACACCCTCACTCTCACAGTGTTAAAGAAAGTAACAAAAACATTCTGGATCCATCCCGTGATCTGGATCTACACCATAATTAAACGTGTTCTATCCTGACCCATACCACATCTTTTCCTGGTAATCCATCAGGTAGTTTTGCGTAATCCTGCTAACTAACATTCAGACAGACAAACAAAAATGAAAACATAATCTCCTTGGTGGAGGCAAATATCAAATCAGCAGACTAAGAACACTACACTTATTGCTGTATATTCATGGGGGTGGTTAGGAGACTGCTGGTAACTGTTGTAAACATTTAATGTTTAATGTAAACATAATGTAAAGAGTATATGTGTGTGTGTTTGGCACCTTTGTCTGGTTCTCTGTTCAGACGACTGTGGAGAAGCTGGAGGGAAAAGTCTCGTGACACAGAGCTCCAGCTTTCCTTCCGCAGGATGGACAAGGCTTCCAGTGGCAACTCCAGCAACTTTTTGTCTGCCAGCAACACCACACACTCCCCTGATTTTGTTGGTAGTTTATCTGCATGCACACACATACACAGAAAAGCAAATAGATTTTCACATATTGTGTATTTTATGACAGTGTAACTATTATTTAGCTTAGAGTGTTTAAGATCTGTGCTACGACAACAACAACCTTTAACTATTGGTCCACTTATGAAGTCCAATTATTTGGACTGTGATTAAACCATTTACAGGAAGAATTATTACCATTATGCCGATTAAAAGAAATGAGCTATAGTGTTCGAACAAGCGACCATCTGTGTAAGTGATCATTTATAACATTAAAGCACATGGACAGCATCAACATTCGCTTTAGAGGGGATGAGCTGTGGCCTGCTTGAATAGAAACCTGCTGATGGGCAGCCAGATAGGAGTCACAGCAGATGTTGGAATAGTGGTTCATGTAATTCACTGTAAAGATAAAGACAAAGCCCGCAGGGCGACACTGACACATGCACGTCCACACCCACCATACTCTACCCTTACCTGAGTTTCCCTTATCTTCTTTATCTTTGGATTTGGTCGTTTCAAGACATGGCACTGATGCATCCTGGAGCCTGAGGCGGATAAGGACAGGTGGGGATCAGTAGGACTATAATGCCTGATGTCAAACAAGCACACAAGATAGAGGCAGATTGTGTAAGATGTGACAATGTGCAAGAGATATAGACATCCAGCACTCGCTGTGTAAGCTTGCTGCATGCTGTTGTTTTGAATATAGAGAGCAGGACACACCGGACAGGCCAACATTAAGAAAACCAGTCTCACTGGTACAAGCACTTAAATAGATGTTTCTCACAGTTGACATTTGTACCTGCCGCAGCTGTAAAGACAAGTTTAACTGGTGTCATCAATAATGTCTCTGCCCTATTTAGGTCTACCAGTAAATGAGATAGAGTTATAGTTAGTATTAAGTATTTACCAATATGTATCATCAAGTATAATTAATCTGCAGTTGTTCACATTGTATAGTGTTAAATGTCACTTTAGCAGAGTATTTCCTAATTCCATTGTCTTTTGTGATTTATTGTTGATGGGAGTGATCTTATTGTTATATAGTCAATGTTGTCTATATGGAGACAGCTCACATTCAAAGTAAACGTTTCAGTTTCACTTTTACCAAGGCCATTTCTGTAAAGCCACCCAACAATATACCAAACTAAATCACCATATTACAGTGTTTTGAAAAAGAGTCAGGTATATAAATTAGTTATTATATTCATAATTTGTGCTACCTGTAAAATTGACAACCCAAAACCTTTACTTTGAGGGTGAGCCGTCCCTATTTCCCTCTCTCGATTTCCTGGTTCAATTTTCATTACATAAGTTGAATAAATGAGTTGTCTCTGTGTTGAACGGAATTGCATCGTACGACTGCAATCATTTCGTACAACAGAAAAGGAAATTGATGAATTATACTTCATCAGGAGATTAAGACTTGTGATCTGTACGTAATCTTTCAACCATAAATCCCACAATCATGAAAAAGCTGCAGACTTTTATACATAAAAGTACAAGTTTCACCACTAAGAAAATGAAATGAACCTCATTGAGTCTTTGCAGTGGACAAAAGGGGAATGTGATGATGACAAATACAGAACTTCACCTTAAACAAGAATCAAACTGTGCAAGCAGTGGTTTCAAATAATCCTCCATTTCTTGTACAATTTTGCAGAAGTGAGGCGCCAACTTTTCATCATCATCAGTTTTCTATAAAGGGGGACATAACAGAGAGAAATAATAATGATTGCAGTGGAAAGAGCTTATCTATGAAGCTTACAGTAGATAATGTGCAAAAAAATAAGAAATTGCATAGATCTCAACAAGACTTACCCGAGGAAGGAGGTGATGCTTCTCAGAGGCCTCCACTCTGCCCTCAGCAACGTGCCAACCGGCTTCCTTCAGTCGGGCATGTGTCTTCTCCTGACCTAAATCTCGAACCTGTTCCCTCAGTGCCAGCAGAGCCTGTGGGCTGACTGAAACCTTTGCCACTCTAGAGCACGCCAGGTTACCTGTAACAACAGGACCAACAAACAATTAGACATGTATACATACAGACACATACGAGTCCTGTAATTGATGCCTGCGAGTGCCTCCGCTGGTCCTCTCCAGCATTCAACCCCTTTTTTAGTTTTTTTCTATTTTATGAATTTGTCTAGGCAGTTATGAGTCTAGATATAGACTCATAACTGCTTATGTCAGATTATTCCCAGGAAAGGTCATGTGAGCAGGTGATACAATATGCTAAAACCCTGTGATGACTTGTGACAGCTGGTGTTCCGTGCCATTTCACTGCTTTTTTTCCCCCTCTCTTCACATCTTCATGAAATCTGAATATTGTATCTGCCTCGCAGACAAATGTTACATGGGAATACTTAATTCATTTGGCTCCATTTATATGCTAACAACAATGCAGCATTGTGTGTGTGTGATGAAGACCATATTTCCTGGAGTAATGGGACAAATTAGATGCAGTAAAGAAAATACATAAAAGCAGTAAATGTCATGTTTGAAATGGCACACATATCTTATATGAGTAGGAGGCCTGACTGCACTTTGTATGGGAACAAAAAATTAAGAAGCTGTTAACAAACCTGGTAGCTGTGTCGTCTTTCCTTTTGGATTTTCTGGAGCTTTGGTCATCTCATAGAAAGCCCCATAAAGTTCAGACCTCAAATTGAAACACAGCAATATAAAGTATTTAAAACTTTACGTGTATACTGTATGTTATACTTCTCAAGTTACTCAATAACTTAGATTCTATCTGCATCCGCAAACACAAATACTGCCATTTCAATTATTGGCCCTCTAGTGGCAGGTGTACCACACAGCACTCATCTTACTCCAGTTATGAAGGGAAGTAGACCTATGACTTATGTGCTCTTCGATCATTTACTCATGTACCATGACACTGTCAGAGACAGACAGGGGCAGAACGAATGGGAAGTAGTGAGAACAAACATAAATTTAAATGAGAAATTACCCATCTTCAGAGAGCTGAAGCAGCAGGATTTTCAGGTTGGATGGGAGCTCTGCGAGGATCTGTAGGTGTTTGGGAGTAATGGTCAGCTGGCTGAAGGCCTGCGAACCAGAAGGTCATTTCAAGATCATTCACAAGTTTAAGGAAAGCATAAAAATGGTCCTTGATGTTTGATTTCAGAATGTAAACAAGCCTGTTGCACAAGGAAGGTGCTGCCAGAGATAAGGCACATAGAGGAACAGAGGGATTTGAATTTGAAATGTTTTCTGAAAAGAGTGAGCAATTATATTGCATTAAAAAAACCGTCAGTCAAAATATCTCGAAAGCATCACACATAAAATTATGACGTTTTAGTCAAGATCATGTTATCACATAAAATGTCAATCATCTTTTCATCTTAATCCTGAGGACCTAAATGCATCTGTTAATAACTAGAGTTAGAACGATCATTATAATCCTCATCATAAAATATATCAGTTACACTATCAAAATAATTGACTTACAAAAATATTTGATATTTTTTGTGATAACAGAATGTGACACACCTTCCTTTTAAAGGGCAGCTAAATAACATTAACTCCTTCAGCGAATCTTCAGTAAAACTAAGTTAAACTCAACAGCATCAATGGCTCTTAAAATACACAGTATCAACAGTATATCTCATCACATAGTCCCACACACTGGCACGTGCATGAGGACATTTCAAGCACAAGTACAGGATGTTTTTGGTTCCACTGCTCTGTGTGATTTTGGAATCACACAGTACACTCAGAGCAAAGGCCATAACAGCATCAATATCATGTTCCCCATCAAGGGAATTTACCAAGGTGGGTATGACAGCATCCATAAATCATGAGTAGGGAGGTTTGTGACCCGGTACCTTGGAGAGGCTGTTAAGGGAGTCCTCTGCTCCCTTCAGCATGCTTCTGGGCCTCTCCTCCTGAGAGCCAAGCCGTTTCCTGCGGAGGTTGAGCAGAGCTGAGAGCTGGGACACACTGGTGTCAGTGCAGGCAGAATTCAGGACTTCGGCCATCATAGCAACGGAGGAGCAGCTCTGAGAACAAGAGAAGAGAAGACGGATGAAGGGAGATAAAGGAGATAGCAGAAGAATGTAATAGCAGGAATTACAATCGGTGCACGATATCTTAAAGAATGCCAATAAGTAAGCTGAGATGATTTGTGGGTATTGATTGACTGTGAAGTGCACAGAGCCACCTGTGCTATGCATGCAGGATGCACTATATGCGGAACTTTCTGGGCATAACAGTGATAAGACTGACAGTGAAACATGTCATTTTTATACACTGCACACTCCAGGCAGTACCTGGAAGTACAGGTGCTTAACTCAAAGATACACAAACTGTATGATCTGGTCTAGAATACCTGGAACAGGGCAAGATGTTGGCCCGTCGCTGCAGGTTCCGTCTGGCCCTGACACTCCAACATGTTGATAGAGGCGTCAGCCAGGATGGAAGATGGCAGCTTATGTTGAAGACACAGGTCGATGGCTTCAGTGAGTGCTTTAGTGGCCTCTGCCAACAGCTGCTGGGCTTGTTGCCTTCTCTGCTGCTCAATTACAAGACAAACACATGCAGACAGATTAGACATGTACATTGTAAAAGTGTATGCAAGTAAGTCCACACGTGGTTGGGGTTTAACACAAAGATGGGGCTTTATCCGAGTACGACTGACGTCAGGAGATATCTTTTTAATGTGTATAACTTAAGCCTCATATTAGCATCATTTAATCTTTACACAGCATTTTTTGCACATAATGAGGACTGTCAGTTCTGATTGTTTGATCTGGAATTATCTGAGGAGAGGAACACCTTTACAGCCTGTAGAGCCAAGAGGAAAGACTATAGTGAGCAGTTATTCTGGAAGTATATGTATGGGAATGTGAGTATTGATTTACAATGGGAAAAATTCAAATTCAGGAAATAATACATTTCTATAATCTTGACATTAGTGTTTTTGTATTAAATCGGAATCAGAACAATGGAGTATTCTTAACAGTTATTGTTTTTCTTTAACAGACTTAACTATGAGGCATTAGCTTAAATTAAGTTTCTGCCATAGTTTCAAAATATTTTCAACTGGATTGTTGCTGTTATTCATAGCTCTTACCTACTTGTGTTGTTTAACCCCAAACAGGAATTCATGCCAAACTTTTGGATCTCTCTACGTTAACTTTGACAATGAGAACAATGAGAACACCCAGGGATCTACCACTGGGGGATTTGAGAAGTGAGATGAACCTCAAGATAAAGAGTTCAGATTAGACATGACTCAGGAGTGATGGGGTCACTTGTCAGGAGGTATGCACCTGCAGCTCAGCACTTTTGGCAGAGATCTTCCTTTGCTTCGTTCTGTCTTTCTCTGAATTATCCTCCTCGACAGAAATGGTTTTCGGGTCAGACCAGGCCTCCTTCTGCACAAAGTTATTTCAAGATCACAGAACAATGTTAATGATTAGTATAAAATCCCCTCATGATCACAAACCATGAAGACTTAGGCTCTTAAATTATGTAAGCAGACATCCATTTCTCTAATCACGTTAAGCCTCTGACACTGTGTAATCTTTGGTGTACATGTGCATGTTTGTGTCCGTAGTCCCCAAAAGGCCTGTGTGATATATTCGCTGACTTTAGTGATTTCCTCACATGTGGTGCAGTGGTTAGCACTGTCACTGTAAGTGTGTTGTAGCCCTCCTTCCCACATTGGGATGTATTGACATCATCAACTACTGTTTCGTTGAAATAAGGACTGACTGGTAAACCCTCTCTGTTAATAAACATATTTCTTTAAAGAATAAACTTCCTACACAGTCACACTGTGGGAACTGGCCTAAACGTTTCAATATTAGTGAAAGACATGCAGACTGGGGTTAGGTTAACAGGAGACTCTAACTTGTTGATAGGTGTGGTTGTTTGACTCTGTATGTTGGCCCTGGGATACGCTGTAAAGGGTGTACCCTGTCTCTTGCTCCTTGGCAGCTGGGATTGGCTCCAGCTCCCCCTGTAACCCTTTAAAGACTAAGCGGTATAGATTACGGATGGAGTGTCTGGTTTCAATAGCTTACTTGTGGAGCCCACTATCCCGCAAACATACTGTATTTCAATCAGACAATTTGCCGCAGGGATTACATTAACATGATACATTAATATAAAATATATTGTAGGGCAGCAGAGGCATTGACAAGCAATCTAGGAAATCTTTGCAGCTTAAATAGAACAGCAATTTGGGAGGGTGTGTACGATAGAGGATTAGGCAGAGTGAGGTATATGATTAGAGCAGCGCAGCTCGAGTCAACTAGCTCGCAAGCATCACTCCGTATACACAAACATTATTTTTAAATTTATACAAAGACATGTGTTGCCTACATGCTTGTGTTGGTCCCAGAGAGAACACAGATAAAGGGGGTCCTCCTGCGCAGCCATCAGTCTCTGGTACTTTCCCATCAGACTCAGGTAGCGAGCTCTGGTCTCTGCGTTGTCCGATGAGTTACAACTGACTGCAGCCAGCTGGCCCAGAGCCACCTGCCCCAGAGTACTGCCCACAATCACCCATTGCTGCGAAACACACAGAGAACTAAGGTGAAATGAGGAGTGGATCACAAGCACTGTACCTCATGTGGAGACACAAACTTCTCTAATTTTGTTTGGAATAAACTGACTGATGTTAAGGAATTGGCTGAACAGAAACTCATTTTGGAAGCAAATACAACCCTGGGTTTAATCCCGTTTTGGCAAGAATATTTCTTTCACCAGAAAGCTGTTATGAAAGCTGATCAGACGTAGCATTGTAAAATGGGAATGAGGAATAGTGAGACACAAAGTAAGTACTCTAGTTTTAAGTGCTAGTCCCTGTGATGCGAGGCAGATGAAGACAGAGAAAGATGAAGAAAGGGAGAAAGCAAGAAAGAATGAAAGACAGAAAATGCAAGTGAGAGACAAAGAATGAGAATAAACAACAGAATCTGACATATATCAACATTATATAATTCATGGGACTGCATTTGTCATGTTCACAGCTCTGCAAGCCCACCTGACCCTAAACCATTAATATTAAATGAGCAATTTCAAATTTAGAGTTCTGGCTGATGCAGATGCAAACATCTCATTTCGTTTTCCAAACATGTGTTGACTGGCAAAAAGCACAACAAGAGAGGAGGATATTGTTAAATATATAATATATATATATATATATATATACACACACACACATATATACACCCAGTGACTGGAGTTTGTGTGGACTAACTGCTGTATATTGTTATTTGGGATATCAAATCTTTATATCTGTATCAAAATTGCATTAGGAGAAATACATGCATTATTAAATGATGTTCAGAAAACTCTATTACGCTCTGTTATTCAGCGCAACAGCTGAGGATTACTGGCCCATGCACTTTGGCAACCTTTCAAACATTTTAGTCGCACTTGCTCTATCTGCCTCTCCAAAATCCAGTATATAATTATAAAATATAAAGATATTCTGAATGAAAACAAAACGCTGTCTGGCCAAGTTAAACTCCAAACAGCGGTACAAGTATAGGACTGCTCTTTGATGAAATACATTAACGCTGGTTTTAAAATCGTATTCATTACCAAATCAATTAAACAAAATTTACATTCATTGGTTGAACATGGTTCATAAAGTCACCTAGTGGGCGCCCCCCCCCCACACACACTGTTTGAACCTCTGGCTAAGACAGCCACCTGTGCCAGTGGTTGGAACAGCTCAGGACAACTGTGGTCTTCGCTGTCAGGAAACTCTTTCTTCTTAATAAGTAAGTTTTATCAAGATAATTAGAATGTCGTACGTGTGTGTGTAAATGTTTTTTTAAGGTCTGTGTGTGTGTGTGTGTGTGTGTGTGTTGTGTGTGTGTGTGTGTGTGTGTGTGTTACAGTCAATGGTTGAAGTTTATGAGCCATGTTCATTTTAATGAAGAAATACATCATCAAATACATTGTTTTAACTGTAGTTGATTGTTAACAATGAAGTGAGTAGAATAAATTGTAGTATTGTTGCTTTTGATGTTTATGGGATTTGCTGATAATACAAAGGCCAGTCTTATTTTAAGCAAGATGCTGTTCATATTTAATATGCCAGGTGAGTTTTTACTTGAATAGATTAAGGATTTCTCATTTGGCCCAGGTTGCGTGCCTTACCTGCTGTACAGAGCCCGGCTCAGGTGTGAAGCGTGTGAACTCCTCCAGTGCTATCTCAGCAGACGTCTTCCTCTCACGAGACAGAGCTTGGCATTTGTCCTCAGCACATCGCTCCTCCAGCATAGCCAGACAATATTCGGCCAGGACCAGCCGCAGGCGCAGCAGCCTCTGCATAGCTACCAGCCAAATTCCAGGAGTCTGGGACAGAGAGGACCAGCATGAGAACAAAAATACATAATAGTATGAACACACGCAGGTATTAGATCATTAAGTATATTGTAACAAAGATGTATGTTAGAATTATACATGCCACTACATATGAGCTATGGAACAAATTAATGTAAGTTTTTAAATGAAAACTGCATGTTAGGGTGCAGGAGTGGGTTGGGATGATGAATTCACAAACAAATAGTGATTTAAGTAAAACGTCTGATCAAATAATGTGAATTATTGCAAATTATAAATGTTGTGAGCCACTAATTTAGACTACACAGATTTGAATGTGGAACAAAAGTTAGCCTGGCTCATAAAGATGAATTAATGAGCATGACTTCAGTGATTAGAGCTGTTATCTCTCGTTCACAGGTTGCAGGTTGGATGTCAGGATTTACTAAGGCACCAGCACCATCTGCTGAGAGCACACTGCTACGATCCGGCCCTCGGCCCGCAGAGCCACAACACCCACAGACGATTAAATCAGAAACTCCAATTGAGTTTTGATTAAAGAAAAAATAAACAAGGATCTACAGCAGGTGTAAGAGTTGTTCCATCAATCTTTCCCTCATGATTCCATCAACATGTAATTTAAAGCTTGCAGTCATTCCATCTCTGACACGGAGGCCCTCAGATAACCTCATCTGTATCAGCGCTTGTATAGTGCCTGGATAAAATATGATTCTGACACCCATCTGCTCTTGACAAGTTACAGTAATGGAGGTTTTATCTGTTTGTGTGAGGACATTGTCAAACTGCAGATACAAACAGTGACACACACCCATACAGACAGATATGTAGCCACATTATCACAAAGCCAAAACCCTCAGAATATGACATGACACATGAATGTGACACAAAAAAGGACTTAATTACCTCAAAAAGCAGCTTATTTGTGATTGAGTCAATTAAGAATCATGGACATGTTGGAAATCAAATATGGAAATAAACAAAACCAAAGCTTCTCTCTCTCTTATATTTTGCTGTTTACAAACCCTTCTCCCCTCTCATTACTAAAAAAACAGAGGAGAGAAAATCTTAAGCTATCTTTAACTGGCTAAAGATTTTAGCCAAAATGTAACAGCTAGGTTGCAACAGCCAATTCAATGTTTTTCCACAATTAAACCAAGTTAAGTGGCTGCAAAGAGTTGAATAGTGTAGATCACAGAAGTCTCAGATCATGTCCTTCCTATGGTTTTTGAGGAAGCATCATCACAATGAAAGATGGATTTGTTAAAGGGACCACATTCGTGCACGTTCTTTACCTCCTCCTGTGGGGGGAGCAGGCTCTGAGCGTTCAGCACCACATGTTCCTGCACGGTGACAGCTAGCTCCATTTGGGAGAGGCCATCGAGCAGGAAGCGCTGTTTCTCCTCTTTATCAGTTGTATGGTCGGATACAAGTCTGTTGAGGGATGACGTGGGATGAAGGTTGACGAAGACAGAGAATACAAAGTGCGATTGTGTGAGAGAGACAGGAAATCAGTCAAACACAGCTAACTTGTTTGGTGGATTTATGTGTGGATTTTCAAGAATTTATCTGTCAAAGCCCATCAAAAGGGATCTGAGTACACTTAAAACTGTTCTTACAAATGGTATACTGTTTGATATGCAGGAAATTCCAAGGCCCTACTGGCGAAAAACAGCACTACTAGTGAGCATTTAATTGACTGCCGCAGTTGCCCTATAAGATTACACTGTAGCTACTGTCCCCATGTTGCTGCAAAGAAATTTATAAGTACCGTTCATTTCCACACAAACATTAATAAACATAAGGCCCAGGTTGAAAAATACTCAAATAAAATAAAGTAATTCTGCTGACTTTACCTGACACCAGTGTGCGTACGCTTCATGTGCCTCTGCTGCCTGTTTTTTATAGTTGAGTTTAGTGAAACTACTGGCACACTCTCTGAGTGTATCACAGGCAGTCATGAGCATCAGGACGACCTCGCTGCAGAGCGTCTCTCCAGGTTCACCACCACCAAAAGCACGAATACATTCCATGGCACCTCTGGAGCACAACACATTGCATTAGATCAAGATTATAATGTAGATTATTTGAGTTTGGTTGGCAATTATAGACAGTTACATGCTGTACGATGTGAAGAGGAGGTTAACCAATGTGCAAAGTGGGGTTTATTCAAATCATGGATAATAGATCATTATAGAAATGCTTTAATAAAGCCTCAGCATCTCTGGTTTTTGGCATGTTCTTTACAAAATGATGGTGTCTTTAAGCGTCAGTTGAGTCACTTTGTTTTGACATTTGTTTGTGTGGATAAATCTAAAGCTGTTGTCAAATATATGCTGTAAATTGTGTAGAAAGATTTTCCGCCAAAACTGTATAGCTTACATGTTCTTAAACATCTTAATAAAACACAACACAGCATTAAACAAGAAAAGACAGGCAGATTTGGAGTTACCTCATCTCTATTGAAGTGATTAAGAAGGTGAGCTTTGACACTCTGTTAACCTGCTGCTCCGAGATCTGCTTCAGAGCTCCACAGCTTTGATCTGTAATCTTTGTAATCTGATCAACCTGTGGATGAAATAGAGGCACAATAAAATGGGGATTCATTTAAAAAACAAGGTAACTGCAATGTAGAGGTTTAGGGTTAGAAGGTGTTTTTTTTGTTTTATACCTTGGTTTGTGCATCCTGGTGTCTCTGCCCTGCTACAGCTCTAACCTTGTTGAGGGCTAGTTGGTACCAGAACTCTTCATCCCCACCGAGGGCTTGGTCGTCAGTCCAGCAGGATCAGAGCTTTGGCATGGTTCTGCTCTTCACAAGCCAAAGAGGCCAGACTGAGCAAGCTTCTTGCCATTGCTTTCTGATCCCCAGACTTCTAAACAGAGAATTTGAAAAGCGTCATAATAGAGAGAGAGTATCTGTATCAACAGCATATTATAGGGTTACAGTTTATTAACTAACATGGCATCATTGCAGATGTAATATTGTTTGTTAATATGAAATTAGAGTTTTGTTTTTTTGCACTGTGTTCTTCTTCTCTTTCAACTCACACTTGCCATAAAGTGAGCCTCTGCCAGGAGCTGCCTGGCTGGTTGACAGAGCCCCATGCTGAGAAGAACCTCAGCTTTGTCCAGCCAAATGTCCTGAGCACACATGTTCATTCTCTGTCGCCCAGGACTGACACGTTCATCCATCTTAGCTTTCTGAAAAATTCAATTGTTGATGCATTGGATAGACACAAGATATACACACACAACATCCAGCACAAAGCTGTTAACACAAATGCAAACCAACAAACACAGAAACACAATGTGATAAAAAGAGTACAACAGAACAAATATCTCTCTTATGTTCTCTGCTAAAGGCTTGTAGTGTTATAGTGTTAAAGTTTATGAGATGAGAGCTGTCCACTACGATATGAAATTCACACCATTAAGGGATAACACTCATTCAAGGTTTATGAGAGGAGCAATTAGACTGTCATTAAAGAAATATATTAATCTGCCATCACTCATTATTTTAAGTAGAACTTAAGAGCGTGCAGTAAATTTCCTTAGACAATATAAACTTCAGTTAGTCACTTGTGGGCACTTGCCAATCATCTTAAGAAGTAATAAAACTAGAGTTAATTAAACGTTGTAAATCCGTGCAAAATAAAAACCTACATTTATTTTACGAGCATACACTGACCTGATTGTGAACTTTGAAATATACTTCCCTCTCTTTTGAGAAAGCAATCGTTTTGTGGCACCTGAAAATAAAGAATATGATATGACATGATTATTAAAGAAATATGTAAGGACATGAAATCTTTATAACTGAGTTGACTTACTCCATCTGCTCTTTTTCCTGGACTCTGCACAAATCCGGGAACTTCTCCTGATATGGTGAATGTGTCTCCAAGCCCAGCTGAAAACACGTCCTCAGAATTCTGATTAAGGGAATAAACAACACCAGGAAATGAACAACGTCAATATGCAACAGGATTTCTAGACTCAACTAATCTTGCCACAAGTCGATGGTTGTCAGTCCCTCATGTTTCTGTGGTTCCCTGGGTGTTATCAGCTGACTTTAGTCAAATCATTGTCTCATAATGTTATATTATAATATTATATTACTAAACTTATATTACTAAATTGAAGTGACTCCGTGCCTCGGGCCTCAGACAGAGATGAGGAATGGACTATAGAAGTCTGGTAAGTTCACTTCTTTCTCACCCCATTTTCTCACCTCATACCTGAAGTCTTCAGCCCCTATTGACACTGACTCAAATGACATCACTTAAGGCAGCTAAACGGTATTTGTACAAATCCCTCACCAACACCTGTAAACTGTTGTTTAACATCCAAGGAGTTCCTGATAAATGCCATTTGTTCACCTGAGTCGGTAAAGATAGCAGAGGCTCCTGTTATCCAGAAGGTCATGAGCTATGACCTCAGCTAGATGCAGTATGGGCAGCGTCATGTGATCCAGCGAGAGCGAGAGAAGCTCTTTTTCCAGCAGGTTGAGATAAAACAAGCTTTGAGTCTGCAGACAAACAAATACAAGAAAAATATATTGTTACCATTTCATGTTTTCAGTAAACGGCCTATGATTGCGAATCAAATCCAATCCCTGTACTTCCATTTAATTTTGGAGGAATAGAGACCAATAGTAATTCATCACATATTCATTTCAGAATATTGGGGTTTCACGCTTTTCCAGCATTTTAATGTGATCAACAAACATCAATAACTGCATCTGCTTTTGACCAGGAAATGAAACTTTCTTGAAGTGACATTTATACCGAAGCCATTTCTTGTTATGTTGAAGATAGACTGAAAATCAGAGTCAGTACCATTGAAAGTAAACAGTTATGACATAGAGATGTGTGAGGGAGAGGAGGTGCTCGCCTGCTTTGTGATGCAGTGTGCATTGATACAGTCCGGGTTACTGTCGGTTCTGAATATCTGCCTGGTGTGGTCCGGACAGCTGTAGCGAGCCCAGTCCTTTGGCGAGGAAGGAATTGCCTGAACCGGGGAGCCAGGTTTAGCTCTTTCCTCTGCAGGGGTTGTCTGGTTAGAGAGTGACACATATAATTTATATTATATTGTTATTTGTACTATTGTATAGTCAGCCTTTAAAATAGAGCACATTCAATTTTGTTTAGTAAATACTTATCAAGAATTTGTAATGCCTCAAATATATTTGATTCAATATTACCCACAATTTCACATTTACAATGTTCCATCATGTAGTATCAAGCACCATGTGGTAATCTTAACTGGTTGGATGAAGTTAGGCTGCATAACAGTTATTGTTATGGTCTGTCTCAATTTCAGGACCTTCCTGATTTCCTAGCCCCTCCCACCTCATCGAAAAATTGGCCTTACCTGTTTGGAGCCTATATAACCTGTATGGTTTCAAAATGGCTGTCTCTCTCTCCCCAGCTTTGCTTTGTTTCATTTGGTCTATGTATGAGTTAGGGCCTTTGTTCATCTTGTAGGTAATCTACAGCAGCATCTTTATTTTTCCTCACATCTAACACTCCCACTACACAACCTTTAACAGGCTCATTATGTCTGTGTTGAGTTAACTTTATAAGATAGATAGATAGATACTTTATTGATCCGAAGGGGAAATTTAGGATCTATAAAAATAAGAATAAATTTAAGTTTATTAAAATGGTTACTTTGTGACCTGCCTTTTTTTGCTACTGCTCCTGAACAAGCCGAGCAAGTACTCTTCATGTCATTTATAAAAAATTGAGTACGATTTTTTATTTTTTTTCATAAAGACAAAGAGGCTAACCAATGGCTTACAACTAGAGTCAAATATCTGCATTATTCGTCAAAAGCATACATAAAGTTTGTATGCCAAACGCTCTGTGTGTAAACTGTAAATCATCAATCAATCATCCGAGCTGTATGACCTACTTCATTTACATCTTTCACTTTTACAACTTTCTTGCTCTTGTCTTTGACCTTTTTGGATCCATTAGGCTGCTGTGGCGGACTCTTGGCTCTGGAACTGGAAACCCCAGCCATGGAAACCTGCAGTAAAATAAAGCAATACACATACATGCACATTCAATACTCAACTCAAATATGGCTTGCATTTGGAGACGGTAGTATTTGACTGATAGGAGACTATACCCTCCATATTTGTAGCACAAAGGTGTAGGCTCTGAGCAGGTTAAGCTGGTGCTCAGGGGACGTCCTGTCCGTCATGACAGCGAGCAGAGTGTGTGCTCGCACCAAACAGTCCAGCCATCGCATATCCTTCAGATTGGACAGATTTTGCGTGAACAAGCCCTCGACTGCAAACAGAGGCTCACATTCCACTTCACTCAAACCCTTCGTTTCGGACGTGTTGTCTAGAGGAAGGATGTCCATGTACATATATTATTCACTGCAACGAATAATTTTAGGAGACAACAAGACAAATACAGACAATAATCTGTAAGTGTAATTGAACAGCATTGTTAAAAATACTTACCAATAACAAACAGAGCCATTAAAACACAAACAGTATCTCTGTAACAAATCTTTACTTTTTGTTTGACGTGGATGTCAAATTAGTCTCTTAGAGGATTTCAATGGACTCATAGCAGAAGACTGAAAACAGATTGCTCTGCTATTTGTCAGGTCAACCTCTGGACATTATTTGCTTGTTTTATTGTTTACTCAGGGAACAGTTTGAAATAAAAAAGAAACAACAATCACTGAATTGCATTTCAAGCTGTGGCATGGCCCTTTTCTGTGGCAGCTGGATCATACGTTATTCCCTTTTGACTAACACAGTGTAAAAAAAAATCAAGGATTCCATGAATTAAAGTGCACACGTGCAACTGCACAAAAGCTGAACCCATATGGCTGAAGGACCCGTGCGATTCCTGTGTTTCATGCTCGCATGTATGCCTTGAGGTGGATCTGCTACACTTAGAGTGCACCGTCTTATAATTAACAAACCTAACCAGTCATTCATGATACAATGAACAAGATGAACCCTACCTGCTTCTTCTGCCTGTTCAGGTTTCAGCTGTAGCATGATATCTATGGCCGACTGAACCTGGTGATGGCCGTCGGCTTTGGGAAAGTTGTGACAGTGCAGCCACTCTCCAAACTCAAGTAAAAGGTTGACCTTCTGCCACTGAGTCTCTGAGCTCTGCATCAGAAACACACAAATCTATCAGAGTAGCCTCTTTTGATATTTTGACTTTGTTTGTACATGTGTTAACTACTCATGAGTGAGTCGAGACAATTTTCTACTCTGTAGTATTTAACCAACCAACTCTTATAACTTTTCCAGGAGCTCTGGGTCCTCTTAATCATGTCACAGATGCCACCAAACCTAAACCTTTACTTCTAATGTTCAAACTAAAGCTCAAACTAAACTTAGCCCCAGTTGTGAGGTGTTACAAGGATTCATATTTTCACTCTTATGCAACCATTTTGTTGTAATGACACTATGGCTCCACAAGGTGGCGCCTGAGCCTCAGGTTCATTCTTGTGTGTCCTTAAAGCGAAAAGGGCCACAGAGAAATTCAAATGATGGATTTAATTACCACAATTCTACTCATATGAAAGATTCCAACATGATCTACCTGCAATCATCTGCTGATGGAGCAGCTTTTGGTAGTGATGTAAAAATGGTGGCAGAATAGATGTATTACCTGGAGAGATGTGATGGCTTTCTGGTAGCCGGTCAGCTGCTGGGTTATATTGACAGCACACAGTGCCACCTGATGCCACATAGATGAATGGCACTGCTCTCCTTCATCTTGAAGCTTCTCCATGTCCGTCAGAACGCTTTCTCCAAGTCGTGCTTTCACCAGTACGCGACTTTTCAGCAGAGGTCTGGTAGTACACAAGAGGACAATATGATTTCCTTTTGTATTTCAGTCTTTCTACCTTACACAGATCTTGTCATAGCTTTTCCTCTTGCTCACATGCTGTGTTTTGTGGGAGGCATGTCTCTTTCAGCTTTGTCCAGCAGCTGCAGACCACTTTTCCAGTCACTTTTATCAGCATGGATTTGGAGCAACAGACTGTAAATGGCTGATCTCAGGCTTAGGTCCTCATCATCTACTCGTAGAGACACATATACAGATACATAAAAATACATGTTTAAAAGATTGATTTGTAATCCAATGGAAGCAATTATATCATGTGTGTATGTATGTATCAATGTAAATCTTCCAATGATCAAAACAAAATATCCAAAGGTAAATATCTTTGGGCTTAAAGTTCTCAATATAAAAAAGGGCTCAATACTTTTTTTGCTGTCAATAATTTACAGTAGAGATAAAGAGCAAACCAAACAGGAAGCCATTTCTGAGGGGTAAAGTTTCTTTCCATTCTTTCACAGCTCACCTGTTCCTTCATGTTTAGAACTCCCAGGAGTCCGTGTTGTCAAGGTGAGCGGGCCTTTCCCTGCGACCTGTTTCTGAAATAGAAAACGGGGAAGGGTTTAAACTTGAGTGGCTGGCAGAGTGATAGAAAAGGGTTGGTGGTGATGGTGGTGGTGGAAAAATGGTCGTACTCCAAGCTCACTGATCTATAAGACAAATTGCTTTCTGACCTTGGCCTGTATTTGACCTTACCCCCTGTAACTCCCCATCCACATCCATAGCCTGCAACATTACTGCCTTCAACTATCTGGCTGAAGCAGTTTTTTCTGGTCTTCACACTTTCCCACATAGAAATAAAGACACCGCTGCATGTGATAAATTAGGCTTCTCCCCTTGCTTACTGTGGATCACAGCACTGCTGGAGAAACATGTCAAGTTAGAAGCATCGTTCTAAAATCTCTCATAAGCTGCCTTTAATTATGGATTAAAAACTTGTTTTTCAGCTGAACAAGTGTTTATCCCCCTGGCTGTCCAAAGGCAGCGATGCAATGTTTTTTCACTCTCTAGAGCACCTACAGTCTCCCTACTGTAGTACCCTCAAGAAGAATTTTAATTGATTTCATCATCAGCAAAAGATAACAGAGCACGTTTGATAACCCTGCCATATATTTTACTATATGTGATCGCAAGCAAACCACGAAATATAAATAATTAGAATAGGGAAAAAAGGTCTTGCAGTTGATCAATTCTTGTTTTGCTCACTTACTTTTTCATTTTGTTGCTAGTATACTTTAGGCTGAATCTGTGTCCTGTCAGCAGTTGGCCTGGCTAAAAATGAAAAAAAAATTTTTAATTCTTGATTTGTATACTCTCCTACACTTGAGCCAGGTGTCTAGATGACAAATGCAGTGAAGGAAAAATACCTGCAGTGAATTAAAACTCCCAAAACCTGTAATCTCAGTTTTAAATTACTAAAATATTAATATATATTTAAATATTATAGTGGCAAATATTATACCATTTCAATTTTCTGTATCAGGAGAGTAATTGTTGTCAGCTATCTTGGCTGACTACAACAGGATGTCGTTGTTTTTATCCCCTTATACACGGAACTATGTCTACTACCATGGGAGTCATTTTTCTGATGAAGACCTGGGAGAGAACAAACGATCTTTAAAGGATTTTTTTCTTGTCTTAATCTTAATAGCAGTTAATAGACTGCTCAAAGATGACACCAACACAGGATTTATATGGATGAATGTGCCAGTAAAAATCTGGATAATAAGGTATAATACTTTTGCATATTTGGTAGCAGGTATGGACCACAGCATTAAGGATTTCCTCCAAGGGATTACTGGAGGTGTCGTCTTCCCTCAGGAGTCTGTGTTAGGGGGACACAAGAGTTCCAGTAATGTCTGGCGGCTGTGACACACAATGTTGGATTCTCAGCCTTTTCGGCAAAGCTGTGGACAAGAGAAACAGCAGAAACAGATGTAAAAAATGCAATATGAGCAGATTATGAGGATGTTTTTAAGGAAAACAAAAATGAACTAGTGACTGCACCTGACGCTGGAAAGAAGCACCTTCATGGCGTCTCTGTAGGCGTGGAGATCTCCATTGGACACATCGACTAAACTCAAACCCCTAAAACAGGCTGCACTGCTCAGCATCTCATTCACTGCAGTCAGATCATACCTATGGGTGAAATAATATTTAAAAGCTGTCATTCACCTGTCCAGTTAACTCATTAATCAACCAAAATGTTAAACTGACATAGAGAAACATGAGACTTTGCTACTTCACTCAAACTTTGCAGCTAGAAAAAGTGACATGTATGAAAAATGACTGTTTTTTATCAACTGCAGTACTCTTGAATATGCACAAGATGTCACCTGCTCCTCAGAGAGCTTTAGAAGAAAACGCGTCAACTGCTTTTCACACATCCACTTCAAATGCAGTCCCCCTCTCACAAATTAGACAAAAAAGACTGATCTGCCAAGGTACTTCTAATATTGTCAGGTTGTTTTAAATGATATGTACTCATTCAAACACACTTACAGAGCACAGGGCATAGTGTTGATGGTCTTTGCTGCAGCTTCCTCCAGCTGCAGAGCGCTCTTGCTGCAGCACAACACCAAGCTGTGGTCCTTGGCATCGTGACAGAAGGCAGCCAGCTGGCTCCACACCTGCAACTCAACCACAGCATCCGTCCAGCTGCATTCTGACGCCATGCTCACCAGCTAGAGGTAAGGAGACAGGAGAAAGGGGAGGGGAGGAAAAATTGAGGTGGCGAGGGAAAAAGGAAGGAGGATGGGAGGGAGCGCAAAGACATAAGGAGATTGAGTGTGGGAAAAGAGAGGAGGAAATGTTGAGAGGGAAAAGATATGATGAGAGAGAGGGTGGTAAAAGATGTGAAAAGAAGGATGGTGGGGGAAAGAGGGGATGAGGTGGGGAGGGATGGAAAAGAAGGGAGGGAAAAGGGAGATAAATCAGGGGGAAATAAAGTAATGCATTCAGGGATGGCAGAACACAGGAAGTATGAATGAAGAGGGAAAAGGCAAAAGGTGATGAAACAAATGCGAAAAGATGAAGAAAGGATTGGCGAGGGAGAAGACAGAAGGGGAAGTAAATAGAGGAAAGAAGAGACACAGGGGTAGAGTAAGAAAAAAAGTGAGGGCGAGCAAGGGGAAAAGAAACCATAGGCAGGGAGGAAGGGAGCAGAGGACAGAGTAGGAGGCAGAAGAACATAAAAAGGAAAGGATAATACATGGAGAGCAAAGTATAGGCAGTAATGGAAAAAAGAAAAAGTTAAAAGCAGTGGAAGGAGCGAATGAAAATGAGGAGAAAGAGAGGAGGGGGGAAAAAGCCAAAGGGAGATGGATGGATGAGACAGAGTGAAAAATATAGGTGTGGAAAAATGCCAAAGGGCCTTGAATGTCAGAGAGAGTAATTCTCAGCAAGAAGAAAAAAAAATCACGTCACATATATCAAGAGAATGTCTGACAACCCTTATCCGATTAAAACATGGCGATCAAGGGAGCTATGATTATATTTGAAGGAATTGACACATAATGAGATGCAGATGGATTTGGAAAAGCTCATGGGTCATCTCAGCATCTGCGGCTACCATCTGGTCCACAGCTACAGTAGGAAAACAGGAGCAGGAGGAGTACATACTGTTTGGAGACAGGGAGCGGAGAACTCCATATGTCCCGGGTTCCTATTGCGCTGGAGCATCTCCACTCCGACCAGGACGCGCGTCATCGCTGACACTCCTTCATTCACACACTGCAAATGGGGGAGAGAACAATGCATACTGAGTATTTCTGCGAGTACAAACACAGTCCCTTAAGTTTAATTATATAAAAGTCATATACATGTATAACTATTTGCTTATAAATTATACATAAACCTCCAGAATGATTGTCAAATCATGTGTCCCAAATATTGCAGGGCTAGCCTCGTTGATAATGTATGACTTCCCATTGTGTAGAAAATGAGTTGATGATTTATTGATTGCAGCGGAGATAGACCCCATTCATATATACATTTCTTAATCTGCATGGCAAAAAAAAAAAAACTCATTAGGTTGCGACTTAAAGCTCAACAGGCTAAAGGGAATAATGTAGGGCAGGAAACGTATGGCTGACAAATGATCATGGGATTATAGCGACTAATCAAACGGTATGTTAAACTGTATAGCAGTACAATCAGGAGACATGACATCCCCATGATGAGCACAGACCCAATGCACACAATGCCATAATGTGGATATGGCGTAAGTAACACCTACAGCATCAAAAAGATTAATTAAAATGTCAGGCAGCATATGCCTACAATATCTTAAGCACATTATACAAGAACTGTGAGTAGACCACAATACAGGATCCATGATGACATGATTATGTTGTGACACTGAGCCGCACAGTTGTCGCAGCAAGGATTTAACCTCCTCTACATGTCCGCCTCTATGAGTAGAAAAAGAAAGTTAATGCATATAAATGAATGGAAGTAGCTTTGTAGTACTTTGTAATATTGTAAGTATTTTTGATGACTTGTTGTTATTTGAAACCGATTTTGTTTAACTTGTTCATCATTGTTTCACAGCAAATATAGAGATGCAGTGAGTACAGAGATCACACATGTTAAAGGGACAGTTCACCCAAAAATAAGAATTCGCTCATCACCTACTCACCACATGAGCTTGTGCAGAGTGTGAACGTGAACGTGAACGCGGCTCCAGGCAGAAGGATAACAGAGGATATTTAGGCTAAAAACATGGTGTAAATGACACCATTTCATGTCCAATGTGAATGTTGGGACACTTGGATGACACAATGGGAGGCATGTTGTGTTTTTTTTTCCTGTTTTTTTTACATTTGAAGGAGTGGTCACCAGTTACTTGAATTGTATTGGATTTGGCTGCAACACTGTTTACCCTGAAACTCAAAAAGTGTTTTATAGACTCAAACACTTCACCCACCCCTCCATCGGCATATTGGTGAGTAGATGATGAGGGAATTTTCATTTTTGGGTGAAGTATCCATTTAAACCTAAAATGTTCTTCTCTCCTTCCCTGTGGCAGAGATTAGGTTTGAAATACATTTCAAAAGTGAACGTTCAGTGGTGTTGACACATTAACTGTGTGGAAACATGTGTATGAAGGGAAACACCACACTGGTCTCCTGGTGCTGAGAGGGTAGAGAAAGCAGCTGTGTTATAAGAGTGTGGATGTAAGTTGGGAGAATTCAGGGAGGAGCAACATTTGTTCATCTATGTCACTGTCATAATTGACAATGTGAGGTTTCATCCTTGTGTATTGCTACTCAGTGGAGCTTGCAAAAGTCAATCACAGTGATGCCTCGCTTCAACACCTCGCTCACTGACACCATGGACTTCATCTGGGACGACATCACTGCTGTTATACCAAAGACGGATATGTCAGTGAATTCTCAGGGAGAATATTGAACATAGGATAAAGACCAATATACAGTGGATTTATGTTTTGTGTTGAAAACATGTTTAATTTTGCGAGGAGAGTTTTGGCAACGCAACAAATTTGTAAAATGCTTTTGCTGTTTCAAAAACTGGAAAATAGTTTTAATTTCAATTCATTAACCAGTTCTCCAAAAGGGCCTTTTGTTTTTAGGAAGTGCATCAAAGCAATGAAAAACTACTTCAAGTAAAAATTGTCCAAAGACTACTTGGTGACCAGTAAACTAGTACTAGGCAGTACTATGATATGTATATACCTTGATAAAATAATAATTAAAACACACACTACACTAATGCCATGTACTTTTCAAAATTCTAATCGCCAGGGTAGGGTCTTCAGTGCAATATCTTGTGAACAGTGTTTTCAAATGCTGATTAGGACCCTGAATAGTTTAATTAAGTAGGTGACGGATGCAGAGATCAGTACCTCATCTTTGACATCAATCTTTGTACCAATCTGCTGTTGCAGCAACCACTTGACCTGCACCCATGTGGCCACCACCTGTTTCCTTGCTGCGATGGGAACCGCCTCTCCTGGGACGTTGCAGGTGGATATATGAAGGGCGTAGTCACACAGCTAGAAGGAAGTTTAGAAAAACAGCAATCAGATAGAAGTACTTGGCAGTATTACATGACTAACATTTCAGGTTATGTCATAATTATTATCCATAATATTAAATCATATTTTTTAAAGTTTCTATCGATCAAAGTTTCTATCAGTTACTAAACATTATGATTCAAATCTGTAAGACTGACTGCACATCCTACTTTTTCTCACCGTCAGTCGCAGACACCACAGACTTACACACAAAAGATTCACATTAACACTTCAAGTCAGACACTGCACGTGACCCTGCTGTATTGTAGACTAGTTATACAAAATTTATCAGCAAGGCTAATTTTTGATTTTCCCTTCAAAAAGGAAACAGATACGATGATATTTAGTTAATAATTCACTGATAAAGTGCCTTTCATCTGAAGTTAGAGCAGATATTAATGGTGCAGCCTTTGAATGGAAGAGGAAGACAGGAAACAGGCTTTTAATTGGCAACTGCAGCAAAGAGATGAGAGATATCAGACTCAATCAGATATAAATGAGTAATGTCAATGTTATAAAATAAATAACAGTATGTACCCTTTGACCCTTCAACTTTTCACCTTGGATGCTTCAATGTGTGTCATGATATCATATCATTCCATTTGTTCTATGAAACAGTAAAACTGATAAATCCTGTTTCCTGATTCCACAAATTATGATAGTATTGAGAAACTTGCTGTGGTTTGATAAGTTTCCAACTTTTAAAGAGTTGACAAGGTGCTTGCATGTTAACAGTTTGTCTGTATGAAGGATGAATATGTGAGGATCTGAACATGTGATGTGAAGATTCTGTGAACTTCACATAGCAAAAGAGATTTTACACACACACACACACACACACACACACACACACACACACACACACACACACACACACACACACACACACACACTCCTTTCAACTCTTCTCAGAGTCCTATCTCATCATAAGCTTTGTGGTTGGGATTTCAGACACTGTCCTCACAATGGGAAGATCAAACAGTGAAAGAAAGGAGCAATCAGTCTGGCAGTGAGGGTCAGTCACGCCTGCGTCAACAAAATATAACCAGACAAGAGATTTACAAGCAAACATGTTCTGATTACTTGGTAAAGCACATGTATGCCCCATTAAAGCTGGTGACTGAGTTGCCATGATTGCATGTTATATGATCCTTGGAGCTTTCTAAACCCCGGAGGGAGGTTTATAACTTTGACCTCATCAGTGCTTCTTCGAGACAGATTATTTCTTATCCTCTTGAGAAGTTTCTTAAAAGGATCAGTGATTGCACAATCGTCCCTCAAGTCTTATCACATTAAGAACTGTAGTCCCCAGTTTAGAGGCGTATTAATTTGTTCTGCAAATTAGTGCTAGTGGGTTTATGTAAATTTGCTGTGATATTGGAAGTTTGAATTCAATTTTGGTTCTGATTTTATTAAAATCAACATGTCCCGGTCGTACTGAGGTCGTACCGCGCCTCTCGCCTAATATCATCTGGGATTGTCTCCAACTCCCTGCAACCCTTAAAAGGATAAGCGGGCTAGATAATGGATGGATGGATAGATTCATTTAATTTAAATGTATGTTGTCAGAGAATTGTATGCAAATATATGCTGATATTAGCATGTTAATGACACAGGCTCACAGGCAGTAGTTCACCGATGCAATTGCCAAAGACTGATGCCACAATAATTGAAAGTCACAACTCTTTATAAATAGTTTTATGGGACTGATACGTATGTATTAAATGAATATGGACATTAGAGCTGCTTTCAGACTTGCACTGAAGTCCAGATATTTTTCCTGAAATTTTCCAGAGGGAACGCAAATGTTTGAATCAGTTGCTCTGGACACTTTCCAGGAATTTTCCTGCCAGCCCCCTAGTGAGCCCTATGTGAGAATACAGCAGGACAAAGGTGAGTGGGCATCTTGATGACGTTTCAAGCAATGGACACAAAACTGTAAGAATACAAATATCTTGAAGAAATGAAAAAAGCGACAACATACACGTAGAAAAAGAAGACTTGGAACCCAACTGGGAAAGACAATGGGTTTTGAGAGTTTTGAGCGCAATGAGCCAATGCATGCTCATCCCCGCCAAACCCCCTCCACTCCTGCTGTGTTTTTCATATGTGAAAGCCAAACCTTGCCTATCTGAAAACAGCCAATGTGCTGAGGTTGTTTTCTGAGTTTATATTTGTTTAACGGTTTCAACAGATTTTGTCTGTATGTATTTTTTAAATCTCATTTTGCTGCCTGTCTTGGCCAAGAGATTTTGTATCTTGTGAATGTGTGTGAACCAGACAATCTCCTGCCACGTTCTTCATGTGTGAATTTCAGAAAATGTCTAGATGTAATTTTCCAGTTTGAAAACAGCTTTATTGACCATAATTTGAGCCCAGAAACATCTTATAATTATCCAAATGAGCAAAGTACTTTAAGTCTTTAACTTGCACAGAAAAATCGTCAACTGCGATCATATCGCATCAGATCAAATTTTCCAGACATTTTCTTGAAAACATGTCTGAAAACCACTTCAGGTGCCCATCATGCTCTCACATACGCCCAGTGACATACGTACCTCCAATGCCTTGCGGACATTCTCCAGGGCAGCATGATCTGAAAGAACCCCATGAACAGCAGCTGCCTTCTCCACCCGCTTCTCGACTTTGTTCTTGCCCTTGTCAACAAGAGCAGGTTGTGGCAAGGTCGGCTCAACATTGTCTGGTCTACACGGAGGCTGGATCAACCTCCGGGCCACAGCATTACACAGTAGCACAACCAGGGCACGATTCCTGAGATGCACAACACAAAGAAAACAGAAAACTGACACTTTCTGGAAAAACAACACAAGGTTTCGCTTGAAGGCCAAACATCCTGTTTTGTATCTGTTGATTCTTTCTGAAAGTATGAACCCTTCCGACGAATGTGGATATCTCTATGTTTCCTTTGCCACATTGTTACATGACAATGAACAATGAATCTTAAAACTCATACAACTATTGCAATGCTCAAGGACAGTTTGGTCTGTTTTCATTCATCCACGGTGCTCAAATTGCCTCATATTCTGTGAATTAGCCACTGCAGAAGAGAGAATACATTCATGAGCCTTTTTCAGAAATCAACTCTGACCATAAAATGATTTCCTAAAGACTAGTGCACATATTGCTGCTATTGCTGAAAGGGTAATAATTTTCACCTGAACTGAATGGCGTAATATACACAGTACTTCACTGTGGGTTGAGAAAATGACTGCTGGGCGGATGAAACGCTTTCAAATCCCACTGAGTAATTTAAAATATGTTTAGTCATCAGTCTGAAAACAGCAATGTTTCATGTTTATACAAATGGTGACATTTTGTGAATGAGTTTTTTAAATGTATTTATCAAAATACATGATGAGTATTTCATTCGTTGTCAGAGGAGCAGCCACACACCCATATTACTCAGCCTTACAGAATGACAGTCATTTAGAGACCCAGCCTACCCAGGGCACTCCATTTTTTGGAGCATCTCCACCAGATTCTGTAAGGAGGGAAGCAGGTGCTGGTACTCTCCAGATGCCAGCAATTGGCTGTTGTAGTTCCACATGTAAATGGCTGCATTAGCAACCACCCACGATTCCCCAATCGCCGATCCGAGCTCTGCTGCCCGTAAGAAGTTAAAGGTGGCGTAGGTGGACAGAGCCTTGATCCAGTCTCTGGGTGAGAGAGGGAGAGAAGTACAATAGAGAGTGAGGGGGGGGGGAGCTGTGTTTGTTTGTTTGAAGAGATGAAGATGAGGGAGTATAGTGGCCACCTGGTGTTGTCTGTAGTGAACTTAAGTTAGGTTTATTGTTTATTGTATACTACATTTGATTTTTTAGATGAATAATTGCATTTGCTAAAGTGGCAACTTCTCTGACAGATTCCTCTGCATGAGGGAAATGGAAAACTTGAAGCTCCCACAATGCAATGTGCTGGAAGTGCAGTCAATTTCAGGTAAAGCACACTGTGTGCTCCACTGCTGAATGGGATATGTCAGTTCTGACTGCAATCCAGGGAAATGAGTCACACATGTAAAGCATTGTTTAAATGCATGAAGTCATTTTTTTGGTGCAGAAAATAAATGTCCACATTTGAATCCTATAATAAATGTGTGCAGAACCACCACGACTCGTGATATGGAGAACAAACAGTACAATACATGTAGTGTCTGGAGTTCCATCAACAACATCTTGGTCTTTATCTCTAAAGATAATCACATCATTGATGATGTTTGAAGCCTTGTTTTGTACCACATAATTGGATGGTTTCAGATCTGCTCTGTATAGTTGTGATTTTAAGGGATGAAGACACAAAGGTCAACAAAGAGATTGTGTCATTACCATCACTGCCTATGATCATTTGTATCAAGTTATGCACATGTACACATTTTAAAGGCATAATTGAACATGAGATTTATTTCCTTGGACATTTATTTTGTAGATGAACAAATTTCTCTTGGTTTTGCATTAGATCATTTACCTAATTTAATTCATGGTAATTACATATATACAGTATACATATAATGTGGCACAGCTTAAGTGCATGTGATATGAGTGATGTTAAACAATGGGAGAGTGCTGTGATGTAAGATGTGAGGTGCCTCTTAGGTTGGAGAGTGTCCTGAATTGTGGATTCAGACATTTAAAATGACACAGACAAACTCTGTCTCCATGCTCTGGCTTAACCCACAGTTCGAAGGTAAGTTATAGTTAAGGACTAGGAGACAAACCCTGTCTTAGACTATTTACTGCCTCATTAGCACAAAATATAGTCCTTTTATAAAATTATATTTAACAGCCACAAACACTCACAGCTGACAATGTAAGTAGAGGCATTAGCCAACAATTAGATTATGATTCTGTCTGAAATGTTTATATCTAATGATAACACAGGAAAACAAAACTAAACAATACAAAATGTTTAAAAGTGGAGGAAATATGTTCACTGAAAGTTAGTCCAGATTTCTGCATTCTTTCATCATTTTAAACGAAACAAAAAATGAATATATCAAACTGTTAAATATGGTCGAGCACAGAGTGAAGGCATTTGATTTCCACTTCTCAAATAAAATAAATACAAAAAAATGCATTAAATCCGCGATATACAAAGAATGCAGCAACATACACCACATCAACAAAATATTTACAAAAACAGACATATCATTATAGTTTTATGATGTTAAAACATGGATGTGTTTGTCTGTGTGCATATTTTGTTTTCACCTGTAAATAACCCAGTCTGGATCCTCTTCAGACACATAAACCCCTTTTTCCTGTGGGGGAACAGCTGGGCTGTTGAGCTGCATGCCCTCAGTTAACAGCTTTTGGACGGTGGCCTGGTAACACACAATCATTCATAATTAATAGTGCCTTTCTGTTTTGACAACTTTATAAGGAGAAGAGAAGACCTCCCACTATGAGAACGACAGCTTCTGCGGAGCTGCAGCTCTGCTGTAGCAGATCAAAGCAATAAGAAACAACTGGTGAGCATTTTATAACTTTGGCAGACAACTCAGGCACGACAAGAGGAACCTTTCTTCTTTTCAGACTGGGACATATGCATATCTCACAGGCTTGTTAAAACCCTTCCAACGAATATCTACTGTAAGCAGTGTTTGTTTCTAATCTCATATTTCAAAAGAAACACTCAAGATAAAAAAATCCAAATTAATATTCCTATGATCACACATGGTTCAGACAGATTGCTGTTATCATGAGCATCTCACTAGAAAAAACACCTCCAAGCAAGAAATAAACAGCTGGTAAAGCAGAACATGTGCATGTTCACCATAAAACATGTTGGGTGGAAAACAGCTTAATCTGGAAATGTATGGACAACCAGCTCCACCTCCTGAACCGCCTTAGACTACACTTACAACAGTTAAATTATTTAGATGCACTGATTCCAGTGAAACATATAGAACAATTGTTTTTCAAAAAGGCTTCAAATTATGAAGAACATCAATGAGTGCACAGTGGTAGGTGCATGATCTCTTATTATTAATGAAGGTGTCACACTATGTCTGTATGTATTTATACATGCATATACAGAGTGTATACTTGGGGTTTATCCTGATAAATACATTTGAACTGAATATATCAAAGTCTGTTGTATGGTCTGCTAATCCTGCACTGGATTAAATTGCTTTCACAAGAAACAGTGCAACAGTATTATTTAATTTTATTGATAACATTGTTGGTCTGTTGTGTGTCAGAGTTCTACTCTATTCAGTTATTATCAATGCAAATGGCACATCCTAGCAGCTTCACATTAAGAGTCCCATTGGCCAAACACAGAGGAGTAATAGTCAGGCACGGCCACATTTAGCTACAGGCTGCTGTGCCCTGCAGATACATGCACATCAGTTACTCTTCTCTAGTAAACACACACCTCAGCACTGATAAAGCGGATTTCAGCTAAAAGCCGCAGGTGGTCCCTCACAGAGTTTTGGCTTTCACTGCAACTGTGGAGAGGTTCTGCACAGCTCTCCTCCTCCGAGCTTCTGCATTCTGCAGAGAAGTGATAAAAGTGTGTGATGGTGAAAGAAATTCTCCACCCCCTAAATTTATCACTAGTACAACCAATACTAATTTCCGACCACCTATGTATCTTTTCATTTAATATGCTAACAAACGAATTGTACCTCATGTAAATCAGATGTTATATAACAACGAACTATGGTATTTTTAAAAATAATTATTAGTATTGATAATAATAATCCTACCAAAAATCAAAAAGCAGTTAAACGAACTAGATCACAGTGCTGTTATATATTTAAAAACTGTAATTTCTCTTAAAATCATTCTAATATAAAACTCTCCTTCACTCGTAGGAATATTTCTGTTACATTACCATCAGCCTTGGAAATCTTCCATCTCCCATCATCATAAAGCAAACAGAATCGACAAGCAGCTCGGCAGACATCCCAAACTTCCTGTTTCCTGGCTGTCTTAGCCAGGGTTGCCCACAGCTTCATCCTTGAACAGCCAAGAAAAAAAAAGCACAACAGAGAAGAAATTAGAGATGATTGCTTTTTAAAAAACGAGGTCGCAGCAAGGGCACAGCAACATGCTGCATATGATCTGATAGTTTGTTTGTGGCACCATGAATAATAAGGTTTTACTTTGGCGAATAGTAGAGATGTGATGACTCTGTTCTCTCCCGACCAATGAGCCTGCCATTTCTGATGTGCACACTTTTTAACTGTAATGATACATGCAGGCAGGGGGAACTAAATTACGGAACCCTGAGTACGATGTAAGAGAAGGTTGCAGACTCCAATGGTCACAAAACAACATTAACTGCAGAGAGGAGCGATAGATCAAACATTCATTAATACCTAATGTTCAGTGTACGAGTAATGAATTCAACAAGGCATAAAAGGCTGGTTATACAGGCAATTTTCCAACTGGGTTTCTGGGAAGCCTGACAGCTAAGAATGATTACAAAGAAGACAAAACAAAGGGCTTTAACTTGTAACCATACACATACATAGATAGCAACAATTAATACACACACCTCTCTGTATTGTCAGTGTCACCAGCTTG
This sequence comes from Verasper variegatus, assembly GCA_026259375.1. Taxonomy (NCBI): domain Eukaryota; kingdom Metazoa; phylum Chordata; class Actinopteri; order Pleuronectiformes; family Pleuronectidae; genus Verasper; species Verasper variegatus. The sequence continues at coordinate 4,848,202 of CM048050.1, forward strand.
TCTGGCCAGGTGTCCATCCACCTTCTGTGAACATGTAGAGTGATGCTGAGCCTTAGCAGAGAGCTGAGCCACTGATCCTGATGCAAGACGGCTGACAGGAACTAGAGAATAGATGAAGTGGTCACATTTCATTAATACTGCTGGAGAAACTTTTCAATTCAGGTTCATGGCCTCTCATGCATAACAAAAAATCTAGTCGTTCTGTTGCACAACTTCTCATTCCAAAATGATTGTTTATAATTTATAAAGCATGGATGTAAGAAATGCACACTCTCATGCATAGTGAGAACAAATCTTGGGGAAGTTACGTAATCCGCCCTTATGATGACATTTCATGAAGGCATAAGGAAATACAACTGAAGAGATGCAATGGAACATTCCCACCTCTTTCAAACAAGAGTAATGACTACAGTGCAGGTTGAATAGGCATTTAAGACTGAATAAAAAACATAAACATATTTCATATTATTTTTCAGAGCCATCTACAGCAACAGGGATATATATGTGTTTTCTTATTACAGTCAAGTGACTTAATCTGGAGTGGTTTAAACAACAGGCACCAGTGCCTTAGTGCTAACCCCCGAGACACACACATACAGTACATTCACACTCATGCATGATTGAAACAAAACAAAATTGGGGCAGTATTACATGCTTCAATTAATTCATTACTTTAGTCTCACGGCTTACTTTGAAGCTAAGACCACAACGATTAAGTGTCAACAGCTAGGGGATCCTTCAGGTGTATTGAGAAAAACAAGAGGTGTCATCGTGGGACCAAAGCTTTTAACCCCCACCTGCAGTAGAAACCCTTTGACTAGCTGTCAGAGGCCAGTTCTACCCTGGGTCATTAGGACTGCTGAATGTTAATTTGATGCTGTGGACCGAGGAGCCGGGAATGATTCTGAGATCATACATTTTTCCTAAGCTCGGGAACCTCATGCTCCATGATCCACTGCACACAGTCGATTGGAGCTTTGCTGTGAGCCACACAGGAACACACGCTAAACCTTGCAACAAAGTTTAATGCCAACACGGAGAGACTTTATGTCCAGACTTTGAGGCCAAGGAACAAATTTGCATATGGGACGGTGTACACCAAATTAGCTCTGTAACATTCATTCAGTTTTCACTCATAATCTGCATGTAATCTGCCTTCCTGAGACAGCAGCTCATTACTCAGTCAGTGCAGACGGCTGCCTTCAAGGTACATAATGTGAATGAAGGTCACCTGTACGCCAAAGAACACCTACGATAAAATTTGATTATTCATTCATTTATAATATATCCTGATCTGATTTTACTATTTCTGTGCCTTTGGGGTCAGTTATTCACTTTTTTTCATTGCCCCCTTAAGTACTCATGCATACTCATGAAGGAGAAAAATGCACTTTATTACAGGCTGAATTTATCTCAGATCAGGTATCGGGGGTATATTCTTCCAGAACAGTAAACTGTCACCTGACAGATGTTTAACGAAATGTTTGATTGTAGATAAAAGAGACAAAGAGCTCAGTAAGTACAGATGTGTGTCTCAAACGGTCCCTCGAAGAGAAGCGCATGCAAATAAGACATGAGTTAACGGAATGTCATTGTGTCTTTGTGAAAAATTGAAAGTATAGAGGAGAAGCTCTACTTTTTGAGATGTTGTCTCCGTCCAGCACAATCTGGAAATCATCAGGGCCCAAAAGGAGACCAACAGCAACCAGAATGGGATGAACGTTTGTCTTATCTTGGGGTCGCATCTCCCTGGCCTGAGAAAGAAAGCGAAAGGACAGGATGTCAAAATCAATTTGTCACCCAGTTAACTTACAGTCCTCAGCCATACCCACTACTACAGCCCCAAGCACAGGAGAACACAAGCTGAATTCATTTTATGAGGCATATTAATTACTATTATTTATGTCTCATTAAAGCTATAGTTGCTTTCAACATCCACAAATCATGCAACAGTAGATTCCTCTTCTCCTTTGATTGTACCTGTGATTTCAAATGCAGCTTGTTAAAACTTGATAATATCAAACTGTTTGAAGCAGAACTGTTAACCTGCTGCAGAAGCTTAGCAGCTTTATCCTCGGTCGGGGAGGGTGTTTGGTAGAGTGTCCTTCTGAGCTGCAAGAGGTGCAAAGCCCACGACAGGCGCTGACTTTGGGTCCCGTTATCCAGCAGTATGGCTTTCTGAAGGTGAGTCAAAGAGGCCTCAAGGTATCCCTCCTCCTCTTCTATCGCAGCAAGCTCGGAGTGGACTTGGCAGCGCATCTCCAGCAACGAACTGCAGAAGTAACACAAAGACTCACTTCAGCAGAGACTAATATATCATGAAAGTAGGAAGAGATTCTAATTTCATCTACTTATGTTGTTTTGAAAAATAACAAAATGAAAACTCTCTTTAATTATTACAAACGTTTTTTGCCGCATGTCATCAGAAGAGCATTTATCATGATCCATGTTTTTTCTAATAGTTTTTCTGATTGGTACATTATCTGTATTGCTGATAAATAACAGGATTGTTGGTATTTAAGATGGCAACTCTGATTCATTATCAGAAGTCTAAGGAAGAGCCTTGTGTTCTAAACATCATTGGCAAATAAATCATTTAACAGGAGCTTTATGACTGCGGATCTTCTCTTTCTCAAACTCTCATCACATTAACCCATAATTTGAGCAGAGATTTTTTTTGTAAAGTGAGAATAATTTGAAGAAGGAAACCTCTGCGTGTCTTCCAGTACTCGAGCCACTCTGAGCAGGGGTGTCTTGATGTGTTTCCTGAGATTGTGCTGCAGGAGGGGCAGGCAGAATCTCCACAGGGTCGCGCACACCACCTGCACAGCCTGAGGGTCGCCCTCTCTCACTGCACTCTGCAGCCATTGATCCAGCCTGCCTATCTCCTTCAGCCAGGCCTGCGGAATAAGAACTACAGATAAGAACCTGCACCACTGATAACACAACACTGTACTAGGAATGTACTGGGCAAGTAAACTGGAATTGGACTGGATAGTTTGTAAATGTGACTGTTTTCATACCAAAATCTTAGATATACCTGATCAAACTTCCCTACCAAAATACTCAAAGACATAAACAAAAACAAGAATCTATTAAGGTGATATTACAACAAATTAAATTCAGAAACTTATTGATGAAATGCATCTTGATGGGTCAACAGTTTCTATGAGCAGGGACGCCTATCCAAGTGAATGGGTATTTTTGCATTCCAGAAATATTGTTGGACAATTAATCAAGCCTCTGCCATTGGGTTCACTGCCTGTATTATGACGTGGGGCGGAAACACATGGCTGATAATTCATGTATGATCAAGCACCTCCACGTTGCCTTTGGAATAGTCATTCATCTTCGCCTCTTTCTTCAGGCGGTTGATTTCACTGTTGACACATTCCATTATTATGCGTTGGCCAGTGCTCTAAAAGAGACAAACACATGTGATTTCAGACTTCAGCATCAGGGCAGTGCATGGAAAAGAAAATCACACTAAAAATGGATAATTCTGAATCTATGAGAAAACATCTTTCACATGCAAATTTGCCAATTATATTATCATTTGTGTTAGGGTTAAGGTAATTTCCCAAAGAGAAAATGGGGCAAAATTAAAAAAAAAGCTACAGACAGCCTTTTTGTGAAATAAATTCTATCTTTGCAGAGGAAAATCAAAAAAAGGCAGCAACCGCTTAAGGTCTAAAGCATGAGCTCAGCTAATTAATCCAATCTATTGCCAGGCGCTTACTTAAGAAGGATGTCAAAGTCCATGCATACATTTGCAAGTGTTTATAGTGTGTGCAGTTATAGCAGTGAGCAACGCTACTGCCTGAGGTTTTAAGAGAATATCGGACACTCACAGCCTCTCTCGCCAACTTCAGCTCTTTCAAACAGTCGGCAGCTACTTTCTGATGCTTCACTTGCAAGGCCAGCAGAGCCAACTCCAGGAGGAAGGCAACTCTGCAAATCCCAGATAAAACATAATTTATACAATTTCACAACACTTCAGTTCAGTACTCTGAGTTGGGTACTGCCCTTGTGATATCCATATGTGGGTTTATGGTTTTGGGAGGTTTAGGAACAGAACAGGGAGCAACAAGGGTAAGCTTGTTGGGTAGGTAATTTGATCAGGACACTTTGGGTCACAGACCTGTCAGCTGGTTGGATGGGGATTGCACTCTGGAGAGCACTGAGGTTCTCGGGCGCAAAGGATGCGCAATCCACCAGGAGATGGAAAATCTCCTCAAGCTTGACAGAATCCTTTATCAGCTCGTCCTTAGTTATTTCTTTCAATCTGCTACAAACAACAGCAAAACCTGTCTGTTTACATCAATAAACACACATATGACAGCATGCATGATTTTGTATTTTCATATACCCACTAATAAGCTGAAACCTAACATTGCATAAATCTCAGGCAAAAATAACCTATGTGATGCTGATGATGGCCGAGTCCTTTGAGTCACGCTGTCAACATTTATAGCTGAGCTGATAAGCCATAAAGAGCTCTGACATGCTGTGTACATGCCTGGAGACATACGGGGGCCGGGTTTGTATTCTGTATTATAAGTAGCAATGGTGCAATTCTATTCATGTACACAGGTAGCTAATAAAACCTGTCCACCATGGGATGCCACAGGGTCCGAGAACCAGTAGATGACTGGACTATTGACCCAGGCTTAATGTTTCAAAGCTCCCCAGTTAGCTGAAGGTATTAAAGCTTTACAATCAGAAAACGCATCAATTTCACTCTGTTAAGTCCTAAAGCTAAAGAAAACACTATATATATATATATATATATATATATATATATATATATATATATATATATATACTTTGCAGTACAGAATGATAAAAACAAAAAATGATCCTGTACTTGATTTGACCATTAAAAAAGTCATTAGAGATTCAGGTTATGAGTCAAATGCAGCACATGCTTTTAAACACAGTCTTGCCTCCTCAATTGTAAGAAAAAATATTAAATAAGATCAAGAGCTCCTTTTCTTGAACAGCTACAGTAAAACTTGTTTATCTTAGCTATGGATAGAACCACCTTTCATCATGACAACATACAAATAATGATTTCTTGAGTATCATCCTGCAGAGCAAAAATGTATTAACTGTACTTACTTTTTAAATTCTTGTAATTTGTAAATGACTGCTAAGTTGATATCCTTCCTGATCATCTCACTGATGACATCACCCTCTGTCAGTTTGTGTTGAACCTTTAGAAACGAATAGCAGAAGTAGATGACTCTTAATTTATCACCCTAAAATGTCACAAAGAAGAATACAAAACAGTTTTCTCGTTACTCACTGGCACATACATTTTGTTGACAATAAATGCTGTTTACCATTATCATAAAGAGTCTTGGATAAAGATGTGGGGCTTGAGACTTGATCAATTCTTCTGTAGTTTTGGCCAGATCAGCAGCCTCCTCCATTTCCCCTGAGTCGACCAGACATATGATCAGGTGCCTGAATAGAAACAGAGAGAAAAAGAAAAAAGAAACCTCCCACAAGTCAGTCAAAACTGAAGAAGCCTCTTGAATGAGTGGTGAAACACAAACAAATCCAAAGACTTGTGACAGTTGATTGTGAAAGAGCACAAAAATATCCACTGCATGCGGAAATATTTTGTTTGATTACAGATGATTATTTGTGAGAAATCCAGCTCCCTCTTTTATAACTGTATGTACACCTCACTACATCCAACACAATCCAATTCAAGTGTTTTTGTAGACACTGAATGGTTGGCTGTATAACTGACATGATATTGTACATGACTGGTACATTATATTCTCTAAACAATGAAGATAATAATTACTTTATTTGTACAGCACTTTTCTATACAAGTAACAAAGCGCTTTACAACAAACAATATGAAATTCACGAACAATTAGAGTAAAACAATTATACTGGAATGTAGAGCTGTGTTTCGTCAGCGCAGTGAAAGTGAAGATTATGTTTGCGGATGATGTTGCCAAGTGGGAGCACAAAGATTGAAAATAGAATGGGACCTAGGATTGAACCCTGCGCAACACCATACAGCACATTTGAGGGGGATGAGATTGAGCTGGTCATAGTCACTGAGACACTTTGGTTGGAAAGGTATGACCTGAACCAGTGAAAGGGATTCCTGTCAACCTCTCCAGTTTGTCAATGAGTATGTGGATGGCCTACATTTTCGAAAGCAGTGCTGAGATCCAAAAGAACAGGGATGGAGGATTTACCAGCATCTTTAGTCAACAGAAGGTCATTGCATTTTTTTGGATTGTGGAGGGACTGAAAACCAGATTGGAATGTTTCAAATAAGTTATTGTTGGTTAGGTTGGCCACTACAATCAATGGGGAAAACAAATTAGACTAACAGTTGGCTTTTTTCAGGGCAGAAAATGATTAAACAGTTTACATTGGAAAATATTCTCTTCCCTTTAAATGAGGAAAAAGGAAGCCCATTAACTGTAGAGCCATGAAAGCTGTGGTTATAAATTAACTGCTACTTAATCCAGCATGAGGCTGGACAGAATCAGGACTGGACCTATTCATGAGAGTGAAATAAGAGAGCATTGGGGGGTCACTTACATCATGAGTTCAGCCCTCCAGCTGTGGTTTTCGTCTGCCACCTCCTCCAGACCTTGGACCACCTGCCTGAGTGAGGGAACCAGGTGGAGGCACCGCCCTGGCTGCAGGAGAGGGTACACTGTCTGGAAATACTGCACTGAGGCATTGAACACCATGAAGTGGAATCTGCAAGACACAAACCACATGAAGAAGGAATAAACACACAGAAAACTGAATTATTTAGATGATGCACATGCAAGCCATTTCCAGTGTCAGAGCTGTATGGAGACGTCTTGTGAATTGCAAATGTGTGTGGATTAACCATCATCCAATGAGTCACAGGAGAGCCCCCCATATAAGCCCTTCTATGTAAAATAAGTAATATTTATGAATTCAAGGCACTGTTTAAGAGACAATTGTGTGAGCAGACTTTGAGTGCTGCTAATTTATTCACTAGAGAATGTGTTGTGCGCTAGTCTGGGATGTATTAGATATGTATTCCCTCTGGTGTTCATTTGGATTGCTCATTCATCCCTTTTATTGACAACTTATGAGTTCATTAGCAAAGAGATTCTGAGCTGTTTGCTCATAAAGGCTAAGCCAGTATCTCTCTCACAATTTCTATTATTACATCAATATTAATCTCCACTTTTAACCTGCTCATAAATACTTCCTGTTAGCTGTAGAAATGTATCTACGCTAAATCATCACCACTTGTGAATAAAAGCTCAGAGCAAAGCATGAAGAATTGTGTCTTATTTCAACATGCCCCAGAATGTTTATGTGCAGCTACTGTACTTTGTTCTGGTGCAATTAGCAAACAAAATATCAGAGATGCTGCACAGGGCATACATTGGTCAACCTTTGTGACACTGTTAAAACAAAGCATACTTACATACAAGCATGCTTCTGAGAGGCTACATACCTTGGTTCATTCTTTGAAATTTCAATGGCTTTAAGAAAAGATACCAGAGCCTCCTCAAAGTCTTCCTAAAATAGAAAGAAATGCAGAGGGGGAGGGAGCAGTGTCACATCATACACACATAAATATCAGAAAGACTTTGCACCAAGTGCAACAACTGAGAAAATACAAAGGCAAACATGCTGAAACCACTAGAGCTTGTTTACAAAGCTAGGATGTCTGCATCATTTCTAGTTCATATAAGTACAATGTATCTCAACAATTGTGTATATGTGTACACCTCATTGTCACGGACACACAAAGACACTCAACCCCCTTGAGGTGATGTGTCGAATTTACTGTGCTCACCACGCTCCCAGTGGCCGACGGAGACTTCAGCTGGCCCTGGCAGAGGTAAGCTCGACACAAAGACTGATTAGCTGGCGGATTCTCTTCAAAGTACATCCTTAAACACGCTGCGCTTAACTCCAAAAAACCCAGCTGAAAACACAGAGAAAGGGACACACAGACACCAAACCATATTAATATTTCAACCTTGTATCGTGTAAGCAGCATCTCTATGTTTGATCCATCATTAAAACTATTTAAGGATGGAAGATGCATGTTTATATTATGCATAAAAAACTGAATTAAATGCAGGCTGCTGTCCCGTATGTCATTGCTGTGTTATATAATGTCTCCTTCTCGCAGTCATATAAATTCACACTCGTTTTCATTCAAGGAATTGCAGTGCTGCCATGGGAAGTAATCTAATTTTGTCCTGATCATAAAACAAGTCAAACATAAAAGTTCTGAACTTTGGATCTGCGTGTAAGGATGGTGGAGATGACTGGTGGAAGCGTCTTTAAGCAACAGGAATATTCATGCTCCTCAAGAGCACTGAAGAATGAGATGTTGCTTCTGCTAAGGATGAGAGCCAATTCGGTATTCACTTAAGCCTGAGACTTCAAGGCAATCTGTATTTTCACTAAGAAACTTGCCTTATGATACAAAGAAGAGAGAAAAAAATCACATTAGGGAGAATCCCTGTGTTCCATTATTAGGGCCTGAGCACTGACAGTGCGAAGGACCTATTGCTTTTCTTTTGATTATTCAGGCAAATGAATCGCATTTATGAGGCAGTGAACAGATCTATTAGTCTGTATGCAGTGATAGTGATAGTGCCACCTACTGGTAACAGGAAGTAAGCCTTGTTTTACAGCTTCAATTCGATTTAGATAAAATTGTCATCATCTACGCCATCAAGTGCAGACCACTTGATGGCGTGGACCGTAACGCGTGAGTAGTGGCCTTTGTTCAGCGTTGCGAGAGGAACCCAGGAAGTGGAGCGTTTATCCTTCCCATGGTGCACAAAATGATTTATTCTTTGTCCATAAATACCTAGCTGTGTATCTCTTTCTAGTGAACACTAATGACTTAGTTTTTTTACACTGAGAACTTAGCCCCATGAATATAACCATTTTCTACCACATGAATTGCCTCTTGTATTTTCTCCCATAATATGATGAATGAATATTCCACAAGGCTTCATCACCAGCAAAGAGGGGCCACCCAATATCACCCTGAACTTGCGAGAACACATCATTAATCATAACGGAAAACAATATTGGACTAATTGTTATAATGACATATACCTTCCTGATAAAGCTGTCTCAATTCTTACCTGAATAAACGTATCAAATATAAAAACTATGATCCAATTATATGTCCATATACTGTCTTCTTCCTCTTCTTCGTTCCCTGTTTACCTTTGACATATCAAAGACTGTCAAGGTGTCTTTGATATTACAGCCATTTAAGTCTATATAAACACAAATTAAGTGAATTAATGGGGTTAAAGTATTAATTAATTAATGGATTGATGAATAAAAGGCAATGCCTTTGAAACCAATGTCAAGGTGTGTCTTCTACACACCTTAACATTGGTTTCCACCCACCAATAAACCATACAGACAGATGCTGCTTGGTGTCCATTCAAATAACCCTGTCAATATTAGATTCAATTAAGTTAGATAATAAATGTGACAACCACAGTTTTGGTATAAACTGCAAGGTATTGTGATTAAAACATATTTCAAAAATACATATCACATCAGGTTGTAATAACTAAATTAATGGTGTATCGCCTTCCATCCTATGTACAAAAAAATATACACATTCACAGATAACTACTTCCGCTGAGGAGGTTATGTTTTAAACACGTTTCTTTGTCTGTTAGTTAGCAGGATTACACAAAAACATCTCATGTGCATGACCTCGTCAAACATCTTTTTTTAATAAGGAAATCGATGCCATCTAGAAATGCACTCATAAAAACATACATTACATACATTACTTCAGAGTGGTTGAAGGTTGAAAAATTATTAAATAAAGAAACCAGAATTCAAAATTTAATAAAAATGTAAAAATCGACCATGAATGAACTGCATAAAACACAGCGCGTGCCTTTGGAGTTATAGGTGTAAAAACACTTTAGTTAGAAATTCTAAGAAAAAGCGCTACATCACCCAGAGGTTACACATCTGTCCTACTGTAAACTACGGAAAGTAGGTAGTAGAATCAAAATTTACCCCAGAGGAGGGTATTGACAACTTCTTAAATGTAGCATATATATAAAATAATTATAACTGCTGTGACTGATGATGAAAGAAGTAATAATATAATACATTAAATTATAAAGTCCTAAAATCATATCGCACAACTCAATATGCAATATAAAGCAGTGTGATAAACCTGTGTAACTGAAAACTAGTGTGTACAACAAGGTTACGGGTTAGATTACCAAAGTGCTTTTTTACTTAATTAATTATTATGGGGTTTTAAATGACACTGAATACGCCGTATTTGAAAATGTAAAAAGAGTCCCAACCTGAACAGATCTATTAGTCTGTATGTAGTGATAGCGCCACTTTCTGGCAACAGGAAGTAAGCCTCATTTTACAATTTAATTTGATTTACATGACATTTTTACCGTGTGGTATATACTTGATGGTGTGGACCATAATGGGTGTGATTAGTGGGAGTGGTCCAGTGCTGCGTGACGGACGCAGGATGTGAGGCGTTTATCCTTCCTATGGTGCACAAAACGCACGCAACATGGAGCCGCTTCGACTGTTCCCTGTCCGCCCTCCCCCACAGCTGCATCAGCTCCCGAGTTCGCAAGTGCTCTTCCCAAACAGCGCTGCTTCGCAGCCTTATTCAAATATGTTTCCCTTGCCCTAGGACAGGGAGAGGTTAAGACTTAGCATAGTAAAGTTACTGTATGAAAACAGTGATATATTGTCATAAAGCTCTCCCCATAGAAGGGTTCTGCAGAGGTTTCATTTCCATGATTTTCTACAACAGTACCTGTATTGTCAATAGAAACTTGTAAATAAAGTAGTTTTATTTTGACAAACCAGATAAATTGTCTCTACATGCCAGTAATGTCAATCATAATTGAGCACCATCAAAGGAAGAGGATGCCTGCACGTCATCTCAGCAGCAGGCATTTACTGAGACAAGCATGTTTCCACAATTTTCACAGTCAGATGCAAATCATCTTTTATTCTTGCGGGCTGCTTGAAGCATCATGTCTTGTGTGACTTCTCAGCAGGTGTGAAATCCTCACAACATGAAAACACTCCTCACAGCACTTGGAGGGAAAGGTTGTAGGCACATTCATAGCATATTAGTTACACAGAGAGTTTTAGCTTTCGAGTTTATATCGTATTGTATTGTAATGTGTTTTTTTTTAATTTTGCTTTTTAATTATCTTTTACTTTTATCTTACTGCAGATATGTTGAATAGTTAGAATATTTATATGACGGTGCATTACATTACTAGAACACTGTGACTTTAATTTTCCTCTTTAAAAAAAATATATAAGATCACTATATTTTTCAAGGAAACCACTGTCTCTTAAAATACATCTTCAACAGTATCCTCAGCCACAGACATTACTGTGCTGGTTCAGAACTTTAAAATCCTGGATACGGCCCTGCTGAATCTGAGGAACATCACAGTGAGACACCGCTGCCTGAAAGTCTCACCTCTAAAGAAACTTCTGCAGAAACCACGTACAACTCCGGGGCGATGCGTGGAGTCCGTCCACTGGTTCCAGATGCTGTCACGTCCCTGATAAGATGGTAGGCTGACTGCAGAGCTCCAGAGTCTGTAAACATGAAACACAGATGCTACATCTGTATCTACTGAATCACTAGACAATGAACCTTGCTGCTCCTTTTGCCTTGGTGAGATACTGTTGAAACTCTGCATCTGTTGTTTTCCACCTTTTCCATCCTTATTTCTCTAAGAAAGTCCTACTTGTAACATTTTCCCAACCTAACAAACAATATTCATAGTTTAACAAATGCAATCACAGTAAATTATTATTTTCATAAACAATATGATCTCTGTACAATAAGAATGTATCGTATTGTCCATTTACATGGAAGATCTCTCATTTAATACCTTGGGTTTCAGCAGGATTGATGTTGATGATGGGCCTCTGTTTTGTATCTGTTTTTAATAAAGTGAAAAGATAACACACAAGACAATGAGAGGTAAATGATGGTGTTACAGAAATAATAACAAAATATACTTTTGAAAACGATTACTATTTCTCTTTGTCCCTTTCTTCCTCTTCCTCCCCTGATTTATGTTCCTCTCCCTTGAATGTTTTTATTTTAATGTTTTTCTCTTAAAAAAGTGCCGAGACACTTGTTACTCATGAATTACTGGCGTTCTGATGCCATTTTAGCTTATGGATTTTTATGACATAATTGATTAATGAAGGGTAAAAATACAATCGTAACCATAAGTCTGTTATGTGTTAAGTCCGCCTCTGCGCGTGTATCTGTGTCTGTCCGCTAACGTTAGCAAGCAGGTTAGCGATGTTAGCGCTACCTCCATTAAAACAGTACATGTGTGTGAAACAACAAGTCGACACAACGTCAAACGAGCAGAACAACTACACGGTAATTTGCTAGATTGTGTGTTGGTGTATTAGTTTGTTGAATGAAGTAATAAGCTTAGAAGGTACCAACAGAAATGTTCTACTTAACTATTCCACCGTCCGCGTTTACAGTTAGGAAACGTTACTAGGCAACCGGAGACCGGGCTTGAACTACGGTAGCTGCGAGGGACAAAAAGGTTTATACTGGCAACTTATTGATTTATAATAATTTAAAAATCGAGTGTTTTATAGCGTGTGGAATGACAGAGCTTTTATTTTTTAAAGTTGTGAACTTGGATCTGAAGATTGTGTTGATTGTTTAATAGACCTCTGAAATAGCTGACATGGAAGGTATTATAAAATAGCAACAGTAAAGTAAAGCATTCATACTTATATACAAACAACACACATGACGAGTAATAAAGCAAATTCTGTCTCATATAATGAAAGAAAATGGTGCAAGAAACTGGTGGTTGATCAAAGCTCACTTCCACAGTGTCAGAAAGAAAGCTGCAAACAGCATTGCCACAGGCCAGCTTCTCTCTCTCTCTCTCTCTCTCTCTCTCTCTCTCTCTCTCTCTCTCTCTCTCTCTCTCTCTCTCTCTCTCTCACACCCATACAAATACAAAATGCACCTCTCCATGCTTGTGGTCCCGGCACTTCTTAACTTCAAAGTGCATCATTAGGAGTCGGGTCAGTCAGTGTGCAAATATAATTTACTTGGCCAAACCAAAATGCATCTGCTGATGTGACAGGGGACAAAGTTGTCAGGCAAAGCAAACTGCAGAGGCTCTCTCCGCATAATGGAGTCGGTGGTTCCTAGTTTGAGGTTTAATTGACAGGATACCTGCCAGTATTTCAAAGCAGCATAGATAGCTCTTCAGTGGCCCTCGAGCACATTTGTTAAGCAGTTCATTGTGGGATCTTTCTAAAAATACACATAAAAAGAATATTCACCCTTTGGAAGGCTTTAAAATGTGAAATATATTTATTTCCTGCAAGAGATTTTTTCTCTCTCCGTCATTTGACCTACTTAATGGTTTGAGTTGGTGCTTTTATTTGTTGTTTAGAATTTCTGTCATATCATGCAGTACTTTGGACTATGGATGTGAATAAAAGATAAGACAATTAATATAGAGAAAAATCTCCACTGGGCCTGGTGTGATTTGGTCCAGGGGTACTCATACAAATGAATGTATGAGGTGAGTGTAAAATATTCTCTTTGTGTCATACCTACAGTGACTTACCTAAACTAAAGCCATGAATAAGTTGTTTGTTTTCTGTCAGTGATATAATCAATTCGTAGCAAATGAGGCTGTGGCTGGCCTCACAGATCCAGTAGCCAGGCAATCTGGCTGACACAGATGGTGCTGTATGATGATGAATAGGCTCTTAAGATGCTAAATGTGTTTGTTCAGCCAGTGCATTACAACAATGCACCTGTCCTGCTCTATAGCTTACAAGAATCTTTACTGATGTGTTATAATACTCTACATGATTATAATTGATACATTGCTGTAATCTCAGTTAAATTGAATTAACGTCTGCAGACATAAAACTAAAGCTTCATTAAGTGATGTCAAAGTGAAACCTCATTCACAGAAGTAATGTTGAGATAAATTAGCTAATAGCAGTTAGCGTAATATCCCAGGAAATACAACCACTGTGTACAGAATATATCATTTAATTCACTGTCACTGGAGTTGCAAAAATGGCTCATATTGACAAAGAAAGATTTAACTATAGGATTACATGAATAACAAGTCTAGACTTTTTCCTAGTTTATTTTAAGTGACCAATGAGTTTAAGTACACTGAAATGAATAGATGTTAAGATCCAGTTTGGACTCAGTAGACTCTGTTTACACACCATCACAAATACTATTTTGCTGAAATGCTGCATGTTTAAGTCATGGTGATGTGTGTGTGCGAGTTATCTTGGCCCGTGTGCACAGACACAGGCCACTCTAATGAGGATACAACCACATGACACAGTCTTGTCGCGAGCACAGATGCACATCAAGGTGGAGAACAAAGATAAATGCTGCACCACCAGTAGTGAAATTGCATTTAACAAAAGCCCTGAAGTCACACTCATGCCGGGAGGATCATTGTTAACATGATTTCTAATGATCATGATGAGTCAGAACTGATTTATTAGCTTTTATTTTCTTGATTCAAGGGCTTTAAAGTTACAATGAGGCTAATCCTCAAACAACACAAATTATATTTACAGCAGCTAGTTGGTACCATACTTGCTGCCTAACTAGAGTTTAGAGAAAAGCTAAAGCATTGAAGTTATGATAGACTTGATTTCACTTTCATTAATCAAAATAGAGTGGTGGGTTTTTGATAACAAGCATTTATCTATCAAAAAGTCCATAAAAGTATTTGTTTACAACAAGCTTGGCACATTTCACCTCTCATCCATAATGCATCAAAGTCAATGTGTTGAGCAGACGTCTTTGCTTCATCTCCCCGCCTGACGGAATAACTTTCTTGGACATAATCCCCACAATACCAGCATATCCTTAAGATGTTAAATCGGCAGGATCAAATCAATTATTCATCAATTTTCAAATTGATATCAATAATTCAACATTTTGCACATGTGAATTCCACAGACTCAAGAATGGCAGCAGCCAAACAGTGATCGCATCAGCTCGAATTCTTCTCTCCACATACATTTAATTCCCATTATACTTAACTATATTGATACAAATATAAGTACTAAATATTTTGCTTAAGAGCCAAAACACTTAATTTATGATTAAAAAGACACTTTCTTTATCTGTATATTTACAGGAAAATGTACAATAAACAGAACTGAGAAATAGCCTTTCATTAAGATTCAGAATATTTTGAACTGAGAAGTCAAACTTCTAGTGCCGTGGTTTAAATTGGTCAGAATAAACACCAATTAAGCTATTATGGCTTTGCTGCTAACCACATGCAATATGATATTTTAAATAGAAATACAAAATCTATAAAATTGTACTATGCATATAGCGGTATATGCACCTCTGTGACATCTTCAATAATAATAATTGCTTTATTTATAGAGCACTTTTCAACACAAAGTATAAAATGCAACACAAAAGAAAACAAATCGTGGAAATACAGAGAAAAATACAAATGTACAAAAATAATAAACATTAATAATGATAAAGGAGATGAAAGACCAATAATAGCCTGGCTCCCAAGTAAATTCGGGAATATGCCTTCTGAGAAAAGAGTCTCAGACAGCCTATATTTCCTCAGGCAATTCATTCCAGAGCCTTGGGACCCTGATGGCAAATGCTCTGTTTTTCGTTTCAGCCTAGATTCAGGGAGTGACAGAAGACTCTTGCCCAAAAGTCTGTGGCCGGGACACAGCTCCACCTGGACCGGATCTGCTGCCTGATGGGACCTGGTGAAGTTCGACTCAAAGCACTGCTTCCAAACTCTTCACCGGACACCTGAGCCCAGAGGCGAGCAGCACTGTAACCAAGGGAGGGAGCAGGAGGAGGAGAGAGCATGGCCTCTGCACTGACTGTTTAACCAGGCAGTCAGAACCAGCAGCAGCACAGGAGCCTCCATCATCTTCAGCTGCAGGTTAATACTAGTAAACATATTCAGCAAGAACACAACAATGGCCTGCAACGAATCCACACGACACGTTTAAGACACGAGTCAATTAGTGAAGGACTTTTAAACAGATGTTGGCGTTAGTGATTTAAATGAAAGCATCCAAAACTCATTGTGTATTTGCTGAGAAAGCTCATGTGGAGCTGGGTATAATTACTTTCTGAAGACCTCAAGCCCCCTCTTTAAAAACAGACACACACCAACAACAGTCATTGATTGGTTAATAAGCTCCAGGCAAAATGTTAAGCCCACCATAAGGGTCCATTTCAAATCCCTTTTCACGCAATTAACAATTTATTAATGTGAAATCAACTGACTGTCCAAACAAAAATGTGTCGGACTAGAATGTTCTCATCCTGACTGGTTTCATTCACACTTCAGTATATATTAATATTCATTTCCTTTAAGGAATGAGGTTTTCTATTAGATAGGGGTAATTAGTGCCGTGAATCATGCTGTAGAGCATTTGCATGCATTTGTTACACCTCATAGCAGTTCTGGCGCAGAACAACCCCCTTCCTGCATGATGCTGAGTCATTTTGAGCAATAAATCATTTCCAGGTTCTTCGCTTGGACATTTGATTCCCTCAAGATTTGTGTAATCCGATTTTGTAACTGTGAGTGGGTTAATGTCACATCTGCTCCAAATGTTTACCCAGCGGTTCATCTGCACTGCACTCATCGAGTGTCCTACTTTGTGCACAATACTCATGCACACGTTGAGGACGACTTGGTTTCCTGATCTGCTGGTTTAAAACAGTTTCACATTTGAAAAATAATCTGGCGTGTCAGAGCTGGACCGTCAGATGCACAGTTTCTTATCTACACAAGCATGTGTTCGAACGCCTAATTAGGGTATTGACTCACGGCTCACACTCTCATCGGAGATGACGGGTGTCACTGATTTGTTTAAACATTACCGATGTGGGGATTGGATTTGATGGCACCCCGGATGCATGCTTAGCAATAACTGACACGATGCCCAATCCTTCACAGCATGTATTTGCTGATTTGGTTGCACTCCACAGAAATTAGTCATTTATATCAAGTCGAACCAAAGCACCGGAGTAAACACTCAAGCTGTATTGCTGCATATATTTTACATCTACGCTGTAAATCATGTGTTCATGGAGATTTATAAACTGAATGCATGTTCTCTATAGGTGCTCTGAGCATTACAAAACAAGGCCATGGACATGAATACATGCTTCTATCTCAGTTTTAAATTATGTATTTGATTACTGTGTTTTACATTTCATAAACTCTGCACAAGAAACTAAAGTGTTGTACTGAGCTGGTCACTTATCTTATGCTTTATGGTGTAATTATCTTGCACTCATGCAAACATAGAAAACTCTGGCAAGGTCTTTGCTCACACACTTATATCATCACTGGACAGTTTTAGTGTTTAATTTTACCGCAGTTGCTCAACAGAGTGATTAAAAAGCCCTAAAGTATCTGACAGAGATTGAGGAGCCATTGAGAAGTGATTGATAAGTTGTGCAGTCCACTGCAGGGAAGAAGAGGTATGCTGTTTATTCACCACATGTAGTTTCCGCCAGAGCAAAGATCTGACTCTGGAGTGCAGTTTTCGTCGGTTTGACATTCAGTCTAGATTGGTCCAGAGTGATGAATCTACATTGGATAGCTATTGGAGGGATTGCCATCAAAGTCAAGTCAAGTTTATTTATATTGCACATTTGAAAGCAACCGCAACGGACAAGTGCTGCACAAGAAAAGAAGACACAATACAAAATACAAGAAAGAAATTGTATTAAATAAAATGATGTGAAAATGATTTCAGGAGAAAACTCTTACCCCTTAGCCTCAACCGAGGAACAGCCAGGAGCAACTGATTAAGGGAATCTGAGAGATCAGGTGTTAATTGGGTAGAGTAGCTCAGATAGTGTGCCAGACCATTTTGTGCTTTAAAAACAAATAAATAAACTTTAAACTCAATCCCATACCTACCTGGAAGCCACTGCAGTGATGCAAGTATAGATGAGATGCTGTCTCTCTTCCTGGTATCACTTATCAGCCAGCTGCAGCAGGGATGAATGGCTCATACCCAAATAAAGGGCATTACACTCATCCAACCACAATCACATTATAATGTCATTTGACATTTGATATATGGCATTTAAAAAAATCCTAATTGCACTTAAAGAGAGGAAGGGTTTAAGTTTGGTAATATACTGTAAAAGTGCTATGAGTGGATGGATAGAGCCAGTGGAATCCATGGCAACACAATAAACCATTTCAACTTTAAACTGTTGCCCCTCTACTGGTGACAACCTAAGAATAGCAGAGCTGCCGTCCTATTTTTCATAAATCCAACACTTATCATCTAACAACTTTTCTGATTTGCAGTGATCGTCGGAGCAGCGAGCCCAGAGACTCTGATTCTTGTTTCCATCTTGATACCTGGAAGGATAAGCCGGGCTGATTGATTTTGTTAAGAGGTTCCATCACCACCTTCTCAAAGCCATCCTCTCAGCGCGGAGACAGTGTCAGTTGTGATTAGCCACACTTTGGTTCCCTGCTGATGGGCATCAATAAACTACTTAAAAGACATGCTGGTTGCACTTTTGCCTCCCATATCGCAGTGCAATGCCGCAGCACAGCCTGACCCGAATATAAACCGCATCTTATATTCACTGGCATAACTACACCTTGGGTAACATCACCCATGGGATTATAATTCATGCTCATTGATGTTCTGGATAAATATTCCGTTGCGTGTGCATTTATTGCTCATAGAAAATAGCCTCTCCTCATCCCAACTGACTATTCCGCAAGACTGGTGCCTTTCTACAGACCATTGCCTTCCTGATGGTAACATACATGGTCCAGTGACTGGGTTTGGTTATTGAAATCGTTGAATTTCATGCTGCTGATGGAGTAACAAGGTATAAAGACCATTATCTGTTAAACTCAACTGTCATTAGTCAAAAGTAGAAGTCTGTTTGGATTCGGTTGCGAGAAACAGAGCATTGCTGATACAAGGGTAATACACAGGGATGTACTTTAACTCAAATCTGAGATCAAGTGAAACCGCCCTGACAGTTCATCACAGATGCACAACCAAGATAATGAAAATAATGTCTAAACCAGGTGCTTTAGACATTAATTTCATAACCTTATAACTTTATATTGACTGCTCGGTGATTGACTGTAACATGCTCACAGTTGAAGTGTTTATTTGCATCTTCTTTCATGTAAGCATGACAGCTGACCTGGTTTTGTTTGTCCCCTTCTAGATGACATAAACCGTCACAGCAGCATGACTGACTAGCTTTACTCTGTCTTTACTGCAGATGGATTCATCAAATTTGGTTTGATGGTATTTCTGTTATCTTATGTTAACTGAGATGGTCTTTGTTTTAGTTGTATCCCAATATTGAGACTTATTATTAAATTCTCTCTTTTTCCTGTTTTTATTTTGAAATACTGACCTGCCTTGAGTGTAGTGATGTAACAAAAGTACATTTACTTCATTACTGTATATTTTTGCTTAGTTTTAAGTATGACCCGCCCTACACATATCAGCAAATATATGAAGTAAATACACTATTAAAACTTTAAGTATATGTAAAAGCAATTATTTACTCGTTTTACTGAAGTAGAAAAGTTAATCTGGTACTTACTTACTTACTATTACCTTTATACATTTTTGTCAATTTTTTAGTACTTTGACTTAAGTTACTGGTATTGTTTGCCAGTTTTGGACCAATTATTTGTGTATCACTGTCTGACTATTCAGTGCAGACTTTAGCAATGTCATCAGAATCTGCTACAATTTTCACTTGGCTGATGTGTTTATAAAACTGTGGAAATATGAACCACGTAGACAGTAGTGCCACATAATGCTGCAGGTGTGACTTTTAGGATTTTACAATTGTTTCTGTATTATTGGATGCACCATATTCAACATGGCCTGGACAAGCAGATGTTTTCATATCACCTTTAAATATTCATCCATATTATGCCGACTTCCCGATGGAGATGTCAAACACATTCCTTTTGTATTGTAGAATTAATTATTAGCAATGACATATTTCGAACATATTTCTGCTCTCTATGTGTCATGGATATGACATTTTCAAATTCCATGCATTTCTGACTTGACATTAGGAACTGTGACAAAATCTGACACTTTTCTTTTAAAGAGATAATCATATAAATAATACAAATAATCTATTTTCCTGAATATTTCAGGAGGAACTTGTCAGTCACACAATGGTACACCTGGCTAATGAGAACACATATTTCAATCATGCTGCGATATATATATATATAAAGTCCTGAATGAGTCTGTGAATGTGTGTGTGTGTTGCTTCACGGGTGGCTGCTGTGCTTCTCCAGCCAGGTGCACATCCTGCCGGGGTGCTGAGGAGGAGCAGCCTGCGTCTGGAAGAGCTGGATCAAAAGCATAAGGACCCTCAGTGATATTCAATATTTCTGCCACATCACCAAGCTCAGGTGCCATGGTAACCAGCCACAGCACCCACCACCCCCTCCCCTGCCTTTTTAACATTTTATCCAATTTTCTTCTATTTCCCTTCTGCAATTCTTTAAAAACGGATTTTGCTCCTTAGAAAAACACATCAGCAAGTGACAGTAGGCAACTGACCATCAAGCGGCTTCAAGCTGGTAATTTTACTCTACATAGATTTGCGAGAGAGCTGTTGTCGTTGAAGTTCACATCACGGTCACGTTTTGAAAGCCATTTCTGAAGGAGCAGCTCCCTCCCCTCCTTCCGCCCCCTCACCCTTCACTCTCTGTCACTTTTCTCCTCTTTGATGATAAGAAAAGCAACATTTGATGGAAAAAAATAAGGCATCCCGCTGGCCCTCTCTACATGGATCATTCAAAATGAGGCCCCTCAAAATTTGATAAAAGGAATGTTAGCCCTAATAAACTTAATCCTCCCCTGTGTTATTGGTTTTTCAAAAGTTTTGTTTATTATTATATGTAAAATGAATACAGTCTCCCTCTAAACTGCATTAAATCATGATGTAATGGAACTGAAAGCTGGAGTGTAAGTGTAGAGCAAAGCCACACATTGAATATATTTTAAATATTGTTCCTAATTCAAGAATATTGTGTACTTCAAAAAAGTTCTAAATTAAATGATTAATCCCATTATGCCTGTCAAATCATTTTTGGACAGAATGCGTGTAGTTTACAATAAAAAAAAACCCACTTAACTTTTGATTGCATTAAGACAAAAACTGGTTTTAATCTCTGTTGTTGGCTAAAATTACTACATTACAACTTCCAGCAAATCACTGCATTGGACAACCAAATTGGCCTATATGCATGCTTACCCTACTGGAATGTGGATGGAACATTTGTCCTGTTTTCTTGCTGTGAGTTGTAAAAACCTGACTGTGTGTATTTCAGATGCTTGTCCAGTGTTTTGGTGTCTGATGAAGGCGTTAATCTGTTCCTGTCACTCAAACTAAAATACCTGAGACACCTAAGGAAAATGTCAGCATCTGAACACTATAAACATGTGAATATGCAGAATCTGTAGACAAGGGACAAGATTTGTGATTGGAAGACTTCTGGTTTTCTTTTCTAGTTTGACGCATTACGTTTGACCAGGCTTTGCTCGCCCGGTGGTAAACAGTCTGTGTGGACAGCAAAAGAGGTGGAACGCAGTGACCGACATGCATCGGCTTTCAGCTTTTTAACGACTTGCATTCAGATACACATATCTGTAGCTATTCGAGATAAGGTGAAATGTCATCTGAACCTAAAACATCCACGAAAAGTGTGGAGAAATGTTTGAACCGTGTAGACGGTAAACTGTGTACAGTGATTGGAAGACAGAGTCATGGTCCACATATCTGCTGTTTACACCGGTAGCTTCAAAATATTTGCTGTTGCCCTTCGAGCCAAATTCGTCAACAGATGATAGCCGATGGGCTCCGAGATCGGTCTGCATCCTGACTGGCTCATGATCCGTGTAATTTTTATTTGGAAATCAAGTGCGGCTCAGTTGCCTGAACACCCTCCCAACCCCATTGGAGCAGGTTGGAGCTGCTAACACACTGCTATAGCAGCATCTAAGATTGGATTGTGTCGATGAATGATGCCATTGCCCATTGCTGATGGTTGACAGTCTATTATTACCAGCCAAAACAAGGATGAGGTGACAGCGACGCTCAGCACAAGGTTATAATGAGAAACTGCCAGTGAATGTTTTCCACTCTGCATTGCTAATGGTAATGATTATACGTTTTAAATAAACCTGCCCACCATGCCAGCCCATCAAATTGCCAAATCCGTACACATCACTGAACTCTAATCTAAGACTGGTTTGTTCCCAGTGGGAAATTACAACAGTAGATGTGCTACTTGTTTTTGTTATTTATCCAAAGCTATGAACTATGAAATGATTCTGGCGCTGATGATTAAGGTTGGTTTGGTTACTGCTGAGTTTGGTGTGTTAGTAAGCTGAAGATGGCAACTTTTACAGCAGTTGCTTTAGAGCAGATAAACACACCTGATCAGTGCAGCCCCCTCAATGCACACAACTTCAACATGTGGAGAAATCCAAAGCTTAACACAAGGTCTGACTGTGTTACCTTGTGTTTACAGTAAATACTAAGGCCGATAAGGATGACAGCAAGGGATCTAAAAGAACAGCAGAGTTGGAGGAGATGGAGGGAGGCGTGATACCTCTCTGTCATCACATGCCCTTTAGGATGGTCCCTGCTATTATTCCGGTTCACATGGCTTTTCTTTCACCAGGCTGAATAGTGCAGATTAGGGCATTTCTTTCTCACTTCACAATCCAACTTGAGAGAAACACTTTATGTAAGGGTACAGATGGGCTTTTACGCTCCTGAAAACCTCTCCCTTGTGAGCCAAGACTTCAAGTTCAACCTATCCCCATCTCCCCCCCCCCCCCCCCCACTCTCTCATACCGTCGCTCTCTCACGTCCACAGGACTCCATAACTCTTTGCTCAATTTACTCTTTTGAGAAGCCTGCAGGCTGCGAGTGTTCTGAGCCATGCATGCTCCTATAAAAAGACTACTCCCTCTTATCCTCCCGCCTCCTCCGACACACTGACCTTGCTACCCAAGTGCCGACTGCCATTTCATCCAGTGACCCGCACCAATTTTTATGTCTGAAGGTCAGGCTGTCAACTCTGCTCCTTCTTCATTCAGTGTTTCCTCGGATCGGACTTACTCTGGCCAAGCTGCCGCAATACTGTCATGTTGCCAGGGAAGTCCAGTCGTGACCTGGGCGTCCAGCAGTTTCTTCTCAGTCTTTAGTGCAAACACACACAGGCTTGACAGCAATATAAAATCTCACACAGATTAAAAAGACATACAAAAGACAGACTCAACTGTTGGCTGGCTTATTTCTGCATCTCGTACTCTGTTAAAGATGACGTTGTGACAGAATATTACAAAAGCGACCCTGAAAAAAATAGAGCAACATCGCCAGTTTAGACTGATTCAGCTTTTTCTTTTAAGGAAATTGTTCAGATCCTCCTCCGAATGTGAAACTTGCACCGAAGCTGAAACCCCCAGGATCCTGAGGGTTTAGATCCCAGCTTGATGTGTGTGATGTTGTGTGAGGATACTGCAGACACCTCCTGTGAACAGACAGCTTGACTACTGTTTACAGCAGATGCAAAGACATCAACACTGAAAACACTGCTGGCTATAGCCTATTAAACTTACATTGTGTACTTCTTTTTTAATGTCGTTCTAGGTGCCATCACAGATGTTCTCCAATTCAACTACTGACAGGGGCTGGATGCTAAGAAGACTAAGATAACAGGAATGCATCTCGGGTTCAGTTTTTGAACGGGTACAGTATTTTGTCCTTGTCCTTGGTTTTGTGATGTAGATTAATTTTATTACCATTACTCACCACTTTATATGTAGCAGTAACATGATGTTCCTGTCATCTAGTGTTTACATCATGAATGTAAAAGCCTTGAAGTTCTCCAAGCTGTAGAGCACAGATGGCTGAGTTATTGTGGCAGCTACTGATATCCACACATGTGCAGTTTAACATCGCAAACGCATCGCAGAGCTCAGATTGGTAATCCTGTAAAAGCTAGCAAGATCAGCCTATACTTTGAAAAAAATGCAACAAATAACATCCTGATCCCCAAATCTCTTGTCAAGGCTACAAGACAACTTTTGGGTGACTTGCTCGCTAACGTCTGCCGATCGTCTGCTTAAGTGATGTAAGTCTCTCTGGCTGAAGACTAGGGGCCATGCATAGTGAGAGCACGGGCAGGGTGTACGCAGGCAGGCAAGTCAGTTAGTGATGTTTATAACCCTAACCCTTCACCAGCTTTATTGTTATTTTTTCAGACAACTTTATTAATTGGAGGCTATCAGGATATGAAGATGATTTCAAAAAATAAGATAAAACCTGTTTCAGAAACAACCCAACCTTTAACAAAATCTTAATCTCGAAGAGGATTAAACATATCTTCAAGCATAAGACAACTAAAAGCTCAATTCTATGTTTCTACACACGGAGGCAGGATCTGGAGAGATAAGATATCCACATGGTTATAGTGAGACCTTGATAAGGTGCAAGCACTAATATTTCACTGTAATGAGTTTTCTTCATGACATTTTCTTCTTTCCCAGATTTCACTTCATCAGCTGACAAATGGTGCTCACTTCAGCCAATTGTTCTTTGCCACACAGCCTATGCGAGCCAGTCATGTTCTTGCATTAAGACTTTAAAATCTGTTCCTCTCTCCACTGCTGCCAACTTCTCATTTCAGTGTCATATCACTGGAGTCATCTCCACCACTTGATCTAATCTAATTCGATATCTAATCACAACCAATGTCTAGACGCCATTGATATATCCATCCATCATCTATACTGCTTATCTTTTGTGGGTCGCGGGGGTGCTGGAGCCATTCCCATTCGGCATGAGGAGGGGAACATCCTGGACAAGTCACTAGCGACAAACAAACATTCACAATCACACCTATGGGCAATTCAATGCCCTGTCCCAGTTCCTCTCTCTTGGCCCTACACCTAGATATGAAGTACACTTCACTGGGAGTGTCCCCCTCCAAACGGAGCCACAAGGGGTCTGGCTAGAAAATCTTCCCATAGTAATTGGGACACCACTCGTTATGTCATCAGCTGCCATTAGCTGCCAATATCAACTGCCATTATTATATTAACAACCGTTATCAACCAACAAAAACTTCTGCCCCAAACTCAAAACGTGATAACATGAGCTGCAGGACTGTAGTGGAAAGAAAACGCATGTTGCTCGAGCACCCCTGAAGTTACTCTCAGCTCCCTAGAAATATAATAATGACGCCGGATATATATATATAAAAAAAGAGTATATTATATATAGCATTTCAGATGTTTGAGGTTCATGTCAATCCATATTTGGGTTTTAAAAATATATTAATGAATTGCTCTTGTTGTGATGCTTTAATTTCATGTTAAGAGTCGAAATCGCCATCTTCCCTTCACCTGTCTCTCCACTGTGTGTGTGTGTGTGTGTGTGTGTGTGTGTGTATGTGTGTGTGTGTGACCCGCCTCTGCTCTTGGTGATGAGAGAACAAGAAAGTTATCGGGTTGTTATTAGCCATATTGATCTGAATATGCATACAATTACATTTTAACTTAATTTCCAATGATGCTAATTCTTATATTAACATGGCCATTTTCCAAATGAATGCACTCTGTGTATGTTGTTATTATTACACATATATCAATGTAAAAGCAGGATTTTACTTTTGTCTCTTAATATATTTTGTACGCAAATATCTTAGTTTGTAAAGTAACTATAACTATAGAATATGATAGTGGAGTATAAAGTACAATATAGCCTCAGATCTAATGGAGTAGATGTATAAAGTAACATGCAATTGTAACACTCAAGCAATGCAGTCCCTCAAATTTGTATACAGTAATTGAGTAAATGTACTTAGTTAAATTCCATCATTGTTTACCCCATACCAGTACAAATAAACAACAATATTACTAACATAATGCTAATATATTGGACTATATGGTTCAATTTCAGTTGTTTGTCTATATAGTATGGGTGACTGAAGTTCTTCCACCTTTTCAATAATGGCACAAGAGAGCTGCCCAAAAATTATAGTTTATAATGGTAGTTTTATGAGCATTTTAGCCGCATTGGTCGCCATGTTGATTTGCTTTGGTCGTTTGTAAAGCATTTGTAAATTTCCGTCCACCCTTTTGTATTTAGGGGGGTTCTGATTACACTACTGTTGAAGTGGTGTTTTGAAGGGCTAGATAGCCACTACCCCAACATCACTGAAGAGACCTTTCAAGGCCACGCGCAAAACAAAGACATAGAGCCGAGTGGTAGGGCTAAGGGGCGAATTGGGACAGAGCCTTAGAGTCTCTAATTAACCTAAGCTGCATGTCCTTGGACTGTGGGAGGAACTCCACACACAAACCCAGAATCTTCAATTTGTCTTGTCATGTGTTTTTCTATCTTTTGCAAAGCACATTTTACATTTTTTGTATGGAATGTGCTATATAAAGTTTATTATGAGGCCTATATTTCTAAGTTAGTATCAAGGGGATATTCATCTACAGTTATATGGTCACCCCCATAAAATTATGTTACATAATGTAGCTCTTGAAATGCAATAGGTTCCCGTGGTGACAAGATTTTGATGGGGATGTCTTAATAAGCAGCATAGCCACAGTTCCACACATCTGTTTACACAGTATGTTCCCAACAGGGACATGTTTGCCAAGACATGGCTAAATAGGCAGCTTCTGTATCTCCCAACTAATCAAGTATTGGTTGAAATGCAGAAGCCTGATGAAGGTAACATTCATTCCATTTAAGTACCATTGATTCTAGCTTTCAAACAGCAGCCTTGCTACATTCACAGCCGGTGTTTGAACGTGCATTTATTTGTTATTCTGTTGTGACTTGTTTCTGAAAAAGAGACAATGTCAAATGTGAAATGAAGCATCCTTAAACCAGGCTTGACTAACACGAGCACCCCCAGCCTCCCATCTTCATGACAGCTACCATAACGCACTGGCAATCTCAGTGTTGGTCCCAAAGTGCTCCGCTTCTTTGAGTCATTCATGATGCAGCGGGACAACGATGTGTGACACAGACCTCAAGACACCAGTGTTGCATCAGCTCTCATGCCATAGTGAGCCACAAGGAGCAAAGGGACAGACCAGCATCAACTCCCAGCACCAAGAACATTTCCAAAATTTGATTTTGAAAATGCACAAAATGTGACATTCCTGGATTTTTGAATATTGTACAAGTTTGTTGGTGATTACAAAATGCTGAACCCATGGATAGGGTTGCTGTATATTGTTATGACACGTTCACATTTGGAGCACGCTGGCGAGTGCAGCGAGAATCGGCAGCGAATATTCCCACCAGGCCTGTGTTTTTGTAAACATATCAGCACAAAATATTCGCCACGCACCCTGAGCAAATTAGAATTTCTCTCGCTTATCCCCTCCACTCTCTCCACCCACCCTCTCCACAGATGCATCCTGAAATGATCAGTGGATCTCGGCTCCTGCTGGTGCCCTGTTACACTCGCATCTATTTACACACACACGATCACACTCTTTCTTTGCTGTATCACAAGTTTCCCACAGAAACACACACACATTACCTCTCAGGAATGGGAGAGAGCTAGGTGATATTAATGTATTCTGGTACTGGACTGGTGGAAGGCAAGACTTTCTCCTGCCTTTCTTCTCATGGATATGCAGTGTAGGTGTACTTTTTACAGATGGTATTTAGCCATAAAAATGGTTTTTGGTGCAGTGTTTGTATAAATATAGAGCTGCAATATAACATTTTCTCTAAAGGAGGCCATATACAGTATAGCATCATCATATTTATCCAGTCAGATAAGATAAACCTAATCAGATTAGGGCTTATGATTTGTCTTCACACGGCTGTCATTCATTCTACTGCAGTCTGACAACAACGTCAGCAAAGCACAACTTCAAAAGTAACCATCTGTTTTTTTTTTGTTGATTTGATTTGATTTGGTCAAAGTTTCTGTTTAATCTCATTTTCAGCAGTCCCAGTTGAGTTTCATATCAGCGCTGCAACACTCGGCTCTCTGATTTCTGTCAATCATCCAAAACACACAGGAGGGAATCGAAAAAAAAAACAATTCCCCCAAAACATATTGCATTTTCAAACCCTGTCTCTGTTCTAATTGAAACGTCTCTCTTTCGTGGGATTGCATGCAATTTCAAGGTAGGCTTGACAATGTAAATGCTCACAGACCAGGGAAGCACAGACATGCTGCAGTTGAGGCCAGAAATATTTGGGCAGTCAAAGCTTTTTTTATTTGGTTCTTCAGGCTCCGTTCTTCAGTTTGAATTAAAATAACAGAAAGTTTAATTATATTTAAGTCAAACTAATAGTCAGACTTTAATTTGATTAGCTTCATACCAATGAAGATATGTGTGTGTGTGATATAGTCTTCAAACACACAGTGGGTTTTAAAGTAATTTAAAAGTAATTAAAGAGATACACATTAAAGTCAAAGCCATTTATTGCCTATCCTGTGGAAAAAACACTTTGAGCCCATGTCTGTCCGAAGTTCTTATCCCACAGACACTTTGTATCTTGAGCTATGACTCATTCAGGGACTGCATCCTTCTGGTCTACAGAGACTGTCCTTCATCGGCGTCACCAGCTTGTCCCGCCCCTATTGATGTTTCCTAGCAACAGAGCTAAAGTTGAACATGACAAGAAGGTTTTATTGCCCCTTGGTTTTGTGTACCATCACCTGTTTAGTTTAGTTGAAGAATGATAGTCGAACTTTGGACGTCTTGTCACTTTCGCGGGGCCATTCGGCCACTGTGCCAGTTCCATTGGCAACCATACCTGCCCGAGCCATAACAGAACCACCGACATGTGTGACAAATGGGGTGGTGGCTTTGGGTCATGAGTCCCCCCCCCCAAGTATTTTCTTTTCATCATTCTGACAGAATGGATTTTTGCTTCATCAGTCTACAGAACCTTTTCCAGGTTTCTACTGGTTTGCTTTTGTGACAACTGCAGCCTGGTCTTTCTGTGTTTAATCAGGGATTTGCATCTTGTGGCAAATTCTCTAAGGTTCAGGTGGTGAAATTGTATAGATTAGGACAGATGTGCACTTATATTTTAGAGAACATTCATCATGGAATCTATTCCACATCTGTGTGGGTGTTTTGCATGTCTCTGTGTTAATTTTGTGTCTTTTTGCAGTCAACGTGACGGATAGAATCATTTTCATTATCAGAAAGTCATATTCAAAAATTTGTCAAAAATTAGTTTGATGGATATCAAGCAGTAGAACAACATTTTGTGGGCTTGTAGTCTGTATTATTCACATTCTAACATCTGAGTATTTTCATGCATTATATGTTACTATTATAAGGGTTCTGAGTCAATTCCAGCTAATTAGTATTTTGTGTTTTATGTGTGAAAAGTCATCCTAAGACTAACAGCATTTTGAGTTGTTACCAGAGTGTTCCAGCTGAGGGAGCATAGCGTTGGTGAGCTATGTAGGGGACATTACACGTGACAATACACATGAGCAGAGGAAGATCGTGTCTGTGCATTTTTCATACATCTACTCCCCTCAGGTAAAAGTCCGCCATGATATGTTTCAATGTGAACCTGTGTGTGAGCTTGTTGTTGGGGGACGAGTGAGGTGAAGTGTTGTGAAGTAATTAAGTGTTAAACTCGACGACAGGTGAACTAGTCAGATTAGCCCTTTAGCAAAAATGTATTTGTTTTCTTGCCAAGAGATAAATGTGAAGATCAATACCACTCATATTTGTGTGATAAATATGAAGCTAATGGCAGCAGGTGGCTAAATTAGCTTAGTTTAGTACAAATAATGGAAACACAGGGAAATGGCTAGCCTGGCTCTCTCGCAAGGAAATTCATCTAACAAAATGAAAAGGTGGGTTTTAAAAGGCTTTATGTGATAATGTGAAGTTTATATGTGGTCAGTCTTTCCCTATAGTAGCATGTCCTGGAACCTTACAAATTTTCCCTTTCTCTAATATGCTGTTGCGATGCACGGATACTGTTAAAAGTTAAAATTAGGAAAATCATTGCGAGTAAACATGATTGTGGGTTTTGCAGAATTCTCGAGAGGTTTGAGATGATTGTTGCGTTGTAGGAAAAGGTTGTTATGGTGTTTTTACCTCTACAGCACCAATTAGTCTTGCAGCACTGTCAATCGAGATCTATCAAACAGCCTACCAGTCTCTTGCCAATTCTCATTAAGCATTTTAGAGTAAGTGCTGTTTACTCTGCTCTTATAGATTGTGTGACCTCTGCCATTGCCTGGATCCCCTTGTGATTACTAGGCATACGCTGAACAGTGTTGGTTTGGCTCTGCAGTGTTTGTGGGGCCTCAGACAGAGCGAGTGGGCGGCTGTATTTGCACTGACAGAACTCAGTGTGTGGGTGACGGGAGGGGGGGGGATAGGGTGATTATTTCCGAGTGTCCCCTGGCACCTTGCCTTCCTCCACTCCTCTCCTCGGGCTGCGTTGTGTATTCCTCCTGGTGACAGAGACCACAGTCCTGCTTGCCAAATGGCCATGACTGCTTGTATAATGCTGTAGGCGATGTGTGCTCATGGTTATGCTCTTGTGTTGCACAGACAAACAAACACACACACACACTGGACTGATATCCTTGTACTCAGCCCATGGTATCATGAAGACTGGGATTCAGCTGAAATATTGCTTTGCCTATTAATTAAAATCTGGATCTGTTATGTAAAAATTGTCACTTTCACAGGTTTTGATTATCAGTTTTGGCTTTAGTCCTAAAAGTACTGGCGTCGGTCTTACAACTTGTACTCTTCAAACCCACCCGACTGTCTCAGAAGACTGAAATAAAGTTAGAGGAGGGCCAACACAGTGTGAAGTAAAATATCAGCCGGAACAGAGACTTCATGCCTTGTTAACTCAGAGACTTTAGCAGCCACATGCTTTGTTGTGGTGGAGGTGTAAGCTGTTTTTTTTGTTTTTTTTCCAGAGATGAAAACTTGTTTGTTGTTGTTGTTAAGCAGCTTTTTCCCCCTGTTTCAGATACAATTTTGAAACTCCACTCAGACCTCTGTATTATTTCATTATCTTTTATTTATGGCATTTTTCGTCGAGAGAGGGAGAGAGAGAGAGAGAGGCTACTTTTAAATCCTTGACTGCTTTGATAAGGATCAACCTTGATATACAGTATCTGGTATCTGCTTTATCAGGTGAGCCACCAGTGTATCGCCAGACCTCATCATTTGCTGCAAAGTTGTTCCGTCGTGTGTGCAATACACACAAACACACACACACACACACACACAGGACATTACACTAACTTACCTTGATTTTCTGGAGACTTACTCTAACCTTAACCATAGTTACTACTTGCCTAACCCTAACCCTTATGTTACCCTTAAAGGGATAGTTCACCCAAAAAGGCAGGTCGTAAGTGGTCGTAATTTATTTCAATTGTATTGGATTTGGCTGCAACGCTGGTTACCCCTGAAACTCCAAAATTGTTTTGTGGACTCAAACACTTCACCCACCCCTCGATCGGCATAGTTTAGGTGAGTAGATATCGAGTGAATTAAATTTTTTGGGTGAACTATCCCTTTAACCTAAACCTAACCTCAATGTCTTCACCTTAGAATTTAATGATTTACGTTATGTGGACTTGCGTTTTGTCCCCATAAGGAAGACAGTTTATATACGTAATGTGACTGTGTAAACAGATTTACATCTCCACAACATGAGCAATACCTGGACCATAAACATGCACACAATTTCCATATGGCTGTTTCATGAAGCGATTGTAAACAACACTCTGACACTAATAAGAAAATCCACCAGCATTGTGATTAATGGTGGCTGTCAGATAAGATTTGAATGTATAATGCTGGTGCACATGCAGTCTAATCTCATGAAAAGGATCTCTGTGAGATTCTATTGGGATATCCACCTTTTGGACCAAGTCCCAGTCAAGTCTCAGGTTTAGAGGACCAGTCATATCTTTGAGGAAAGTGACGTTAATGAGGCAGTGTAATGCATGAAGGATCAGACTTGAATTCTGACTAGAATCCAAGTCTCGGGTCAACAGCTCTGCTTCTTGGTAAAGGTTCATGATCAATGCTGCTGTATCATAACCCTGTATTACACATAATGAACACATATCAGAGCGTGCATAGGAAAAATGTTTGAATTCATTTGACATATAGTTATACCATAAGAATTAAACCCTGTCTAAAGAAATTTCATATTATAAGTCTCATGTTGGATTATAAAATATTCCTATTATGGGCACTTTATGGGGCAAATATAAGCTATGATACAACAACATACAGACATGTGGTTTATGATCATCATGATGATGATGATGATGATGATGGAGACCATGGAGACCCAGAATTATTCCCTCAGCATCTGGAAGCGAACAAAACAGAGATACTGAGAGAGTTCTGCTTGTTGTGTTGACAAAAAACAATTACTGATAAAAGAAGATTGAAAAAAACAATAGTGGAACTTTAAATGGTGAACCTCTCGCCATCTACACAAAATATTCTACTTCATTTACAGTTATTTGTTCGTTCATCTTGTCACACATCTACAATCATCAATAGATGAAGGTGTTTGAGGTCCAAAAGACATTTTGATACATTTGTGCCTTATTTCAACCATTTTTTTTACATCCAGCTATAAACCCCTAATAAGCTTCATTGTAAACTAACAATGCAACTGGGTGTTTTAAAATTAAAGCATTCTGAAAGCCACTATTTACTGATAAACATATAGAAATAAATTGATTAAAACATACATTTGCTGTTCAGCCTATTCTCCAATATCTGACATAAAAGACAACATTTTATAATCCCCACCGATGAGGGTTATGTTTTCATCGCTCCTTTTCTGTCTCCTAGCAGGATTACGAATAAACTACTGAAGCCATTTCCTTGAAACTTGATAGAAGGGTGGCGTATGGGCCAAAGAGAAACTTGTTAACTTTGAGATTAGGTGGGCAGATCCAAGACTTTCCGTTCACTTTTTTTTTAACATTGTGAGATAGAAAATTGTTCGAAGTTTTTGTAAAATTCTCAAGAAACAATGCTGAGATCTTTTTGAAAAATCAGGGATATATGGAGTGCTATGCTATGAACAGGTTAAATTTGGTGCAAATCTGGATGAATCTGATCTCAATTCATGTATGTCTAATATGGTGATTAATAACTAATCAGCCTTGGCGATGTGGACTGCACTGTACTGTTCTGCACTTTTAACAATGGGTCTTTATGAAAATAAATGCTCTTTTTAATTAATTTAGAGACTCCAGAAACCGAAACCGCTTTCCTTTTAAATTAACTTTGGTTCTTGGTGTTACACAGTGAACCAGACAATGTTTCCACCAGTTTTGAGCAGGACCATTGTAATCAATGATGTTGAACAACAGTCAAGCAAAATGGTTAATTGACTGATAACAATCGGGGGCTGGTACTGTTATTACAAACACTATATTTGTCGGTACACCAGTGCAATGTCTTTCCAACAATTTCTCCCATGTTTACTTCATCACCTTCTTCGTCTTCTCTGTCCAATTGGCAGAATACTACACACCTGCTGATATTGGGTTGCTATTTTCATGTGCTCTAAACTCATGTGCTCTAAACTCATGTGCTCTAAACTCCCTACTCCAAACGGTTTTAATTTAGGTACACGAACTGGAGCGGAACCATATTCATGTTCGTAGAAAAGGGTTAAGAGAGTCAAGCTGGTTAGTTGTTGTCAAGGACTCCATTAATCATACCATTCATCATAAGTGTTTGGTAGCAGATTGTTTTGAGGGTTGACAGTTTTTTCTGCTCCCATGAATGTTCATGATCCGAGAAGTAATCTGTCATTGTCTTTGTCTGACATGCTCATGTTGCTAATGGTTCTTGTGCCAGTAATTCAAAGTAGATACAAGATTTCAGCAGACTATAAATTGTTCCGAACTCAGCTCTTAATTCCTTTAACTAAAAGTCTTCCTTTACGTTAGTTCTCTGTCCACATATTTCCATTCGTATCAACAACTTTCTGTTTATCTAAGTAATTCATGTTCAAGTGATCCTGACAAGCCAAGACATGTATTAATCATCAGTCAGAAAAGATTGTTGAATACCACACCGTCTCTTTACGAATGCTCAAACTTTGCTCTGTTATTTTCAGATTTCGCGTGCTTCTTGACCCACTTAAAAAAAGGATGCAAGTGGGAGACATAATATAATTGGGTGCACAAAAGTAGGTCACTCATTGAGCTTTGAAGAGTCACTACATGGTGTTTTGGAGCTGTGGGAACAAGCTTCTCATCATCAAGATCTTTCTAGATTTCCTCCCGCACTCGTTTTGAACGCTGAATCCTGGTGTCAAATAAATCTCCCAATCACAAAAATCTCTCTGGAAATGGACTCCCAGGAAAAACGGAGGCATGTTACTTGAAAAGTGTGAGGAAATAGCTAACCCGCGCCCATTAGCGTCGATAATTTGCCTGCATTTCTGGCTGGGAGAAGAAAAAGAAAGATTATGCAATGCTGCAGTAGTCTAAACTGGATCTGTCCTCCCCTCCCACAGGAAGGATTTGTCTAATAACAGCTGCAGCTAAATGAGACTCAGAGAACATTTGACTTTGTACGATTTGTTGTCTTCCCTTGATATTCCCTTTTTCTGTCTAATGACTAATCCTTTGCGATCACTCCCATAATCTCTGCAGTTATAGTACACAGTATTGTCCATTGCTTGTGTCAAACCTGTCAACCAAACCTAATTTTGCCAAATCCTGTAGTAAAGACTGACCCCTCTTTCTTATTCTCTCTATATATAGAACAGGAGAAAACAAATCAGCTGCTGCGTCCTGTGGCAGACTTTTTTTTATTAATTTTTTTACTGAGAGATTATACAGTGTGCCTCTCTGGCACTTGACAAGACTTTGTAGTCCCCCACACATTTCGGGATATATTGCACACCTGCTAATCTGACATGGTGTACTCCCCAGTCATCTGATGACTGGCAAAAATCCTGATTTTAGAAAGATAGCATCCCAACGTGAGGGAAACAGACGGTGAAAGAGAGAAACAATACATATGAGGAGAGAGGAGGGAAGAAAATGGAATGAATCCCCCAGACAGATGGCGCATGCATGATAGATGAGCAGTGCGAGGCAATGAATTTTGTACTGGGTGCAGGCTTAGACAGACTTAAATTTGCCTATTGCATTGAAGTGATAAGCCGTATGTTTAACTCCACTTCCAAGCCCTCATAAACTTTGTGTACAGTATGTTTTACATGATAAACTTCACCACGTACAAGAGTCTATTTTGAAGTGCCAAGAAGGTCTGACAGCAGGTGCATTCACTTGCTGGTTACTTCTGACTTTGGGTTAGGTGCTTGAACTCCACTTGAAGCCCTGTGGTTATAACAATGGCCTTTTCTTTGGCCATCGTGCTATGACTGCTATGACAAGTTAAAGCCATAGCATGACTCTAGCTGTGTCTGGCCGATGCAGTCTCCCGTGAAAGCCAAACCAAAACAGGATGGTTCAGTCTTCGGAGGATTTGTGTGATTTGCGTCACCAGCTTGTCCTTTCACATAATAATAATAATAATAATAATAATAATAATAATAATATTAATAATAACTTATTATTTAGTGTGTCAAGAGACCAAGGATTATTTAGATGTGTCACTAGGGACAAAAAGAAAAAAAAATCACACAAAACAGGACAGAAATAAACGGAGCACTAATGGTAGGGTGGAGCGCTGCAGTTGGACTCGACGAGAAACTTTTAATCCCAATTATTTTTTAGTTGAGTTGAAACCTGATACTTAAATTTAAAAGTGTGGGCATCAGATGTTTAGGTCTTGTTGCTTGCCGCTGTGGTTATTGGAAAACAGTTCATCACCGAAGTGCAATTAATCCTGGGATAGGTCGGCCTGAGAAGGATCCACCTGATGGAGCCTTGGTTGCACAGGGACAAAAAGATGCATTTGTTGAAGGAGTCTTGAAATGGTCTAGTCGTGCCTGTGTGACGCAATTGGTCTTACAAAGCATTCTCCAAAGGGGACAGGCCCCTGAACATAGCTGTGGCTATCCCTATATTGCTGTAGAGAGCAAGGTAATAGTGTAATATAATATAATTGTGTGCCAGGACAACAAATTCTTCTACACAACGTCATCATTTATTATGTTCAACAGACACTAGTGCAGAACAGTGTAAGTTCACTATAACACAACATCTGCATATTATTATAACACTGTCACAGCCTTAATAATCTTAACAGCTACATAATTATGGACCAACATAACCATAATTACAGCAGCACCAAGTAATCACAGCCTTAACCAGGACCCGTCAGTAACAGCAGCACCAGCAGCCAGTTTTAACACGGTGTGAGCTACTGCTACTTATATTAACATTAGCTACAATGATACATACAGAGCAAAGGGTATATTCTTGACGATGAGCATCTTGTGAGGACCAGGAGGTGAAACCAAACATTATGTCTTGTTTATGCCTGAAGTACTGCACTGGTTACACTGAATACAGTACAGTAAGCAGTAACATGGTTTCCCTTGGTGCTAGTTTGCACTGCTCTCTCAGATATGTGTGGAGGACAGGGTGTTATTAAAATGTATTTGATGTGCAACACATAGCATTAGGTCACAGGAAGGCCACGCACTGCTTCACCCCCCCCCCCTTACAATTCATATGCTTACAGATCTTTTTGCCTATTGCATGCTTATATGCTCATGCTATATGGAAGTTGTGCAATTAGTGCAATAGTTTGTGAATCTTGTGCAGTAGTGTAATACTGAGGTTCTCTTCATGAAAAATTAGTTTCTGTATTTGTGTGATATAGATTTGTACAATTTACTTGTATTTGTTATTTCATTAGCATTGTTATAATTCATGATAATTGTATTCTTCTATTTTATTCATATTTATATACTGAAATAGAATAGAATCATTTTTACTTCACTTTTGGTATTTATGATTGTATATCATTTTGTTAATAATGGTTGTTGTGGTTGACTGTAACCTTCCTCTTCTCTCCTCATATTAAATTGTGAAGCAAAGAGCAATGAGATATTTCCATCACATTTTCCACATGGTTTTCCATTGCTCGAGGCTTTATTGGTGTACTTTTGATTATATCATCACTGTTCTGCAGTGTTTACTCAGCTGGAGAACTAACCCTCACCTTCTTAAAAACAGGGTCTCTGCTACTGTTCACATAACATCAGTGGATGGTGATTTCTGCAATTGGTTTTAAAATTGCATTAAGTTTGAATCAATTTTGAGCATGTAATTCATATTAGTCTTTGTGAGCATGACTGGAAACTCTGCTGATAAAGAAAACACTGGGATATGTTATTGTGGGTGGTTTCAGTTTCCTTTAGAAGTCAATTGAGGGTATGGAGGCAGCAGATATTAAGTAGTCGCTGTATAATAACTGTGGGCACAGAGCATTTGAGCAACTTCAATAAGTTACATTTTCCATGTAGCCTGCTTCGGGGTAAAGAATGTTTACTGCATATTTATATGATTATGCTCTACAACTAATATGGAGTCAGGCATGAGCTGCATTGTCAAGAGAGTTTACAGTCGTTTAATCAGGATCACATTCTTATTCCCTCTCTAGTATATCATAGGAAAATTTTACGTGGTACATTAAGGCAAACAACATCAAATTTGTCTCATTAAGTTTAGAATATAAATTGAGTTGTTTCTTCCTCTGTCTTGTGGCAGCCTCTCAGATATTAGTAATCACAAAATGATACAGACAAGAAAATCTTTCTTTCTATCTCTCCCCTTCTTTTTTCTTTCTTTCTTTCTGTGCTTTTATAGGAGACAATACCTGCTATATAAATTAATTTTATTCATTTATCTTCCTGTGGCCCTTTGTCTTTGTTAGGTTCAGTTGAGAAGGTCATCAGTGTGTATTATTTTTTATTTATTTTCATAATTATATTATGTGTACACAGCTCAGCTTCCATCTACGCATATACTCACACTGAACTGTACCCAGTTCCAAATTTAACCAAGCTCTATATTTTCACCGGCCATGAATCAATATAATGTCTTGATAATTGGTTGCCGGTGTTGTGCAGGATTCTCCCGACATCTCTCGACATCCTCTTACAGTGTGAGGAGTCGGTAGAAAGTGCATTGTTGCTGGTTGTACATGTTCTGTAATTACCTCCGAAGGCACAAAAATTGTCTATGCTCAACAAAGACTCTCATTCCAACAATGTGTGGGTTATTAATCTTACTTCACCGACATAAAGACAATTGCTTTTCTGTAAATGAATCCATGTGAGTTGCTCATATACCTTCTTGGCATTGACATTAAGAGACACACATACACAGAGAGCATGCTAGTGCGCTTCAATGAGACTTTAATTGCTCACGTTTGCTTTGAACATATTTTTATCTCTTCACAAACTATTTCAGGTAACTTTGAAAATTTTTAGCCTCTTTGAAAACTGGCTTCAAATGTATGGTGCAAGAAGACTGAGACTTCTCCTGGTGCCCTTTGGAGAAGAAATTCAAGCTGTGAGTCATGAGGTGATCAGCTATTTATTTGCAGCGTGTTAGTAAAATCTCAATGAGTCACTATTCACATGCAGCATGCGAGTGTCCATGTGTTATTCATAGATGCAAGTGCACAAACATCATGTTTGAGATGCATTGCTGGAGTGCATTTGCTAAATTTGGCATACGTGTATGCATTGTACATGTTAATGCCTCACACATGGGTTTATTAGCTTATGTGTAACTACCTAAGTGTACTGTATATATGCATATGTGTGTGTGTGTCTAGGCTTTCCTGCTGTGTCATGCTGTGTTGACAGCATACTGACACAGACAGTGTGATGGATTGTCCCTCATTGTGACACTTCATGCAAAGCCCTGTCCTAATTACAGCCGTAAAAAAATGTGCAGCAGAAAGTCCCCCAACGCAGTCGAGTCAGATTGTGAGCAGGCATCTAAATAATTCTGGTGTAGCTGCAACAATTTTCCGTCATCATCCATCACCCGTCAGTCACTGCCTTACAACGTCCCTCATGTCCACATTCTTAAATTCCTTTTTGCGTCAATTGTAAAGCTTTCTTGCTACATGAGTGTAGCTGTAAGCAATTTTTTACAAGAGTCCTCGATGAAGTATTCATAGCAAGAGTGTCAACAGATAATTAATGAATTAATCTATAACGTAACACAACTGTAATATCAATTAAATCAAAGAACATATGTTTGAATATTTGTTATAATTATATTAATTAACTAGAAGGGCGCTTTGAAAATGCATATAAGGCTAATGGAGTTCGATCTCTGAGAATGTCTTTCCTGACCCAACCACATCCGTCCACCAAGTTTCATGGTAATGGTAGGTTATTTTAATACATTTTTGATGGTTATTTAGCTGGACTTCATACTTACAATTGTGACCATTTTACCCACAGCGGTCGCCATGATGATTCGCTTTGTCCGTTCCTAAAGCGTTCGGGAATTTCTGTCTAACCCTTCGTTTTTAGAGGGCTCCTGAATACACTACTGTTGTTTGGTGACAATGTACAAAACTTCACTGGCAATCCACCAAAAATGTTGAGATATTTGTGTGTGGACCAAAGTGCTGGACTGACGGACTGACAAGTCAACATTGACATTCATAGACTCAAGTTGCTGGCATCGTCACATTAATATGGAAGAAGGATTTATTCAAAAATATGCAGTAAACTTACACGCATTTGTTTGCCTCTACATGGCCTCAGGCAGAATAAATCAGTTCTTGTTCGGCAAAAAAAACACATCACAATACAATCCACCCAAAACACAAGGTCACAGTTTTGAGGCTTGTGTATTTGTATTTTGTTTTATATTTTTTTATACCAGACATCATTATTGTGGACACACACAATCACACACAGGTTTGCAGAGCTATCCTTGTTAGGACTTCGATTCATTCTTGACAGCCTAACCAAAACCTTACCACTAACCTTAACCATGACCAATTCATGCCTAACCCTAACCTTAACCTAACCACAACTCAGATCTTACCACTAGCATTAACCAGGACTGGGCTTTGGTCCCCATGAAGTCAGCTGGTCCTGTGAAGGTCAGTATTTATGCTGTAAAAGGTCCTTCAGAGACAACAAAAACAAGTATGCACACACCTACACACTTACACACACACCTACCCATTTACACACACAGACACACACACACACACACATTGTCAAAGGTCACTTTTAAGGGATTTTACATAGACTTACATTCATTTCCCAGAGGCCTACACCAAACATAATCACTACTTTCCTCACTCTAACCTTAACCTAACCCTGAACTTAACCACTGACCATTCAGCTTTTGCCCAATCAGGGACTCAGTCAGATTTTTCTTTGGAGTTTGTAAAGGTAGCAGATGTCAGAAGACATAGACACACCAACATACAAGTGCGAACACTGTGTTGTTGCCCCCAAAAACTGTGCAGCAGCTCCTTGTCAGTGTGACCTTCTCCGACCTTTCCATGTTCCCCTCACACAATAATGTGTAATGCATTAGCAGTGTTGTGTGGCTGACCCTTCAGCTACAACTGCTCCCTAAACATGTCTCACGGTACCTGAGACTTTATGTGCTGCAATATCAAGGAGAACTGAGGCAGCAGAAACCTGAGGCAGCAGAAACCAACTATGTGCTGGATACATGTCAGAATGTTATGTGTTTCCTTGGAGGTTGATGCACCAAACCTTTATGTGCCACCTATTAATGATGACACTCTCTCAACCAGTCGATTCAATTCAACTCTAACTCTCTGAACACTAAGAATAGTTACTCACACTTAGGTCCCAATCAAGCCTCTTGAGGATTTTTTTCTAGTTTTAAATATACATCATCTTTACAGATACAGTACAATGTGACATTGGTTGGTATATTTTTATTGTTGTTAGCAACTTATACGTTTTACGAGAGCCTAACCTACTGTCTAGCCCGGAGTAAGAGGTTGATTCAGACCTTTCTCTAAATAATGTATGCAGGTCTTGTCTTTTTGAAACTTGTTTTGACTTCCTAAAATATTAAGAGGGAGAGTATGTAAGGGGGAGAAATAACATTGGAGAACAGAGATGGATGGGCAAGAGGTAAGACCTTTACCTACTAAAGGCTAGAGCACAATTAATGATAAGCGAGACGATTTTCAACCATCATAGGGTTCCTGGTTAGAGGCCAGTTGGACACGATTATCTGCACAAATAATCCTGAAATGAGAGGGGTTTACAAAATTATCTTAATGCTTCCAATAGTGTCGGCGGGTCCCCGATCTCGAATCATAAATATCTAACAGGTTTGATATTGTAGACGTTTGTGAGAGTTTCTGTGAGATCTCAAGTCTCTGCAATCGCCACTATGAAAGTGGTTCCTACAAACAGGCACATGTATGGTCTTATGTTTTGGCCGGGTCATCTAGTGTGTGCATTTTGATTTTTGGACTCCCACTTTTTTAAAATCATCCATCTCTTGAACTGTTCGGCTGATCAACTTCTCTTGGGATGTGTATTCCTCGTGGTCATGGAAAGAGGTGTTGAACAGTTCCCTTCGGTCACACGAATACTACCAAAATGTGCACAAATCTAAATGCTCACCCAAACAATAGTGGAGATGCAGCGTAGTGAAACTGTCCTGTGGAACGGATGCCGGCACGTCCGTCCAAACATAGAAGCTCCAGTCTGTGTAAGGTCAGAGCTCTGGGGTGTGTTGTTTTAAAGCATCTTCATATCCTACTTATCAGTATCCCTGCAGACATGGACACACCGAATATGCAGAATGTTGCCATGGAAACAAAACATGCCCTACATGGACTGGCAGTAATTGTCCATTTGCCTCAGTACATTGGTTTATTTGTCAAGCAAAACAAGCAGTGCCCTCGCTAAAACAGGGCGCAGTGTTTCAGTTTCCTGTGAGCAGGGTGTGAGCTAATTGAGGATAATTATAGAATGTGTAGAAAGGTATGTCAATGTTGAAAATCCCCAAACAAAAACTTAGTCTTTCCTATTGTCATTAAACCAATCCAGCTAAATGCGTAAAGATAATATATAAATATATA
Organism: Verasper variegatus; assembly: GCA_026259375.1. NCBI lineage: Eukaryota > Metazoa > Chordata > Actinopteri > Pleuronectiformes > Pleuronectidae > Verasper > Verasper variegatus. The sequence goes on from CM048050.1 coordinate 4,890,406, forward strand.
ATGATATATATTGTATAGACAAAGCAAGAGCCGTTAAGGAAATTACCCAGGCTTTAGAATACAAACCATACTGTTTATTTTGTCAAGTAAGGTTGATTTTAATTGAAACATGTATATATCCCCCTATATCAACAGGGATGTTGCCATATGTTACATACAAAACGTTATGTTATTACCTAGAGGAGAGTAAAACTTTGGTGTTGTTATACCTCTTAATGTGTGTGATATAAGACAAATGCGTTTTGAACAGTCTTCGTGATTCCCAGTGTTCCCAGTCGATACTGTGATTGGTTTTGGTCTGGTGTTCATACAAGGCTGATTTTGTCTACATCCAATTCTCTTTTATTTAATATTTAACATAAATTGAGTTGATATGTAGTTAAATGATCTTTTTTTGCACTTTTCCTGTCTTATCAACCACTCCACACTCCATTCACCCATTCACACACACATAAAAACAGCAGGACTAGATACTGTGAATTCTATTTCACACAATGCTGGCACAGCCGTCAGGGGCAATTTGAGGTTCAGCGCTTTGCCATGGGAAATGGAGGAGTCTGGAATCACGGCCAGGATCAACCTTCCTGTCAGTGAATGACCCGCTATACCTCCTGAGCCACAGCCAAGACCCACTCCTAGATCCTATCCAAACCTGCTGGCTTTGAACAGGTGTCACAAAACCTTTAACGTTATGCAGTCCACCCAGGTTCTTCATTAGTTAGATTTTCAGTTTTGTCTTTTAACTTCCATTTATTGTGCAGCTACCAAAAATACAATTTAAAAAGTAATACCCCTTATTGATGGACATAGCTTATACTATACTGTACTTCTCTCAAAGTCGGGAACACACTTCTGAATTCTGAGGAAGTCACAAGAGGCAATGTTATTTGACATAACAAGGTACAAGTAGAAAGCTGTAGAAAAAAAATAAACTAACCAACATTGAAAGTAACTCCCAGGAACATGCTTTGTTTTTCAGGAAGAAGGAAGAAAAAATTCATGATATATAGGCTTGAGATATACAAATGCATCTTTTTTATATAAACTAGGATTTTCTTGACGCAGTTCATAACGAGGACAAGAGATCCCCTACCAAGAAAAGACAATAGAAGTTTGCATTAATGAGAGGAGATGGACTATGAATTCACCAACTATAGCTATTATTAGCTAATTAAATAGTGTAATTTAGCATTTATGTTTTCCTTCCTCTTAATACAAGCAGCAAAGCTACTATCTAAGCATTAAGTTAATCAGATGCATCAGTGCAGAAATGATCAAGTTCTATCAATAGCAACACAGACGTTAAGCAAATCTTGTTAAATCTGATTTAAATTAACTTTTTACTTCAATGTCAACATTACCAAGGTCATTTAAAACTGAAGAGAATTGCCAGACTGTCTGAGGGAAGCAATTTGTCATCATGTCAATTTGTATTTCTGCCTCTTAAATGTCCCAGTGGTGCACATGTAAGTGGTTTACTCTGGCCTGAGTCTGCCTGTGAGGCTGTCGCCGCACTCTTTCTTCTTCTGAAGTGATGCAATATTAGATTAGATATTTAAAGTCTAAAACCTGTGTGATTTAGATAGAGTTATGGGCAGGTTTTTGTGAACTTTCAAGGTTTGTTTTTCTCCACATGTTGAAGTACTCTGCAGTACAAGTGATACATGGGCAGTGTCAGGGCCATATTATGTTGTTACTCTCCCTGCTCTTTATTACCTCCGTTAAGGGGGTTATGTTGTCACCCCTGTCTGTTTGTTGGTTGGTTGGTTTGTCTGTTAGTAAACAGGATTACATTCAATTATTGGATGAATTACCACCAAACTTGGCAGAAGGATACAGTATGGGAACAAACCCATAAAATGTTGGTGCAGATCAACATTACCTTCACCCATTAAACAGGTAACCTCAGGCATCATTGCAACAATTGCCCTCCCCTCAGAAATTTGCCAGGAGCCTCCACTGGACTGTAAATTACTGTATATAAAGATGGACGACATGAAAGTTCCCTTAAAGTGAAGCCAAGGCATCTCAATCACCCTCTGGTGGCTGGCTGCAGTATAGGTCATAAACACCACCTCCTCCATATTAGTGGATGGGACATGAACCAAACTAAAAAGTCAAAGGTTTTTTTTTTTTTGCCATCTGCAATGCACTTCTTTGCACATCTCTTCCCAGAAAAAACATGTTGCACTATGAAGCCAACCAAATGCAGCAGAGTTGATGCGGATAAAGTAGTTATTATAGCATAAGTTCTGTAAGCTGAGCATGAGCTGAAAATCATGCTCAGCCATTTTCAATGCATTCTTAAGCAATGTCAACACCAGAGCCCAGAGAGGAGCATAATCCTCAGATGGAATCGCATCAAACAGAATTGCATTTGCTTCGACATGTCCACAGAGATGAAATCTCTAACCTTGAGGAACAACCGAGCTGCTATCACTCAGCCAACTGAGGACACACTAGTTGAGAGCCCTGAATCATTTGTACCTGTGCATCTTGTGGTGAACTAAAGAGAAAGAGTTCTCGTCTTTTATAGCTTTTTATTTACTTCAGTGTCTGCAAAGTAAAAAATATTGTTTATGTTTTTCAAACAAACAGTGATGTGTTGTTAGGATTTTATATTTGTGACACTTTAGGGTTGAAGATAAAATCTAGTCTGTCAAACACAAGCTGACTTGGTGATGTAATATGAAGACTATTTTGACAAAAATTACATACATAAATAAATAAAATGAAAATAATAATGATAATAAGCTTGATTTGTATACCACTGATAAAGTCACAAAGTGCTTCATAAGAGGATAAAAAAACAAACATTAAAAAAGGAAATATGGATAAAACTTTACACACGGAAGAACATTTTAAGAAGGGATTTAAAAGCAGTAACAGATGTAGCATGTCTAATCTCAGTTGGAGAGTCATTTAGAGTTCAGGGGCTCGTACTGTAAAAGCGCACTGGTCCTTAGTAACCACTGGGGAAAAAGAAAAGAAAGTCCTCCATGTAGATGGATCTATTTATAGTAAATATTTATATTTGTCGCTGCCCAGTCTGAATATGCCTGGAATCTCTTTCTGTCCAATAAGAATTTCCAATCTTTCCTGGTTATGTGTAGCCTTTAATGTGATTAAAAAAAAAAGATAAAGATAGAGAGCAGCTGCATGAGAGAGGGATCAAATCAGGTATTTACATAGAGAAGTGAAAGAAAAAGGAAACAATTATCCTTGGTGAGCTTCTACCCGCTCCACCAATTTAAATTGGTTGTCTTTGAGTAACTTTTACAAAATTCCTTTTACTTATCTCCCTGTTTAAACTTCCTTTCCTTCAAGTAATGAGCAAGTAAAACACGAGGCCCTACTCATAATGATCCAAGATCCCTTCCAGCTATTCAAAATAAATTGCATGCATAGGGATATTATTATTTATCCAAATATTGACACAGTTGTTAGCTCAGTAATGACTTACTCAGCTAATGACAAGCCAATGCAACATGCATGTTTTGATTTATTTATTAACCCAGCACAGCTTTTTTGTGACACATGATTCCGTCTTGTAGGCAAGGTTACTCAACACAAAAACAATTTAATATTAATACGCCTAGAAAATGAAAGGATGGAAACCTCAGGTGGAATGATGAGGAAGTCTCTCTCCCTTTGACATCTATTCTTGTGAAGTTAAAGCAAGGACGCCACTAACAGTTTACCCCAGATACCACAGTCCCCTCTGGCAACAGCATCTGTCTAATGAGCGAGCACAGTGGCTCCTGTGAAGCCAGACATAACGCAGCTTTGATATCATGAGGTTTCCAAGTCTTCAAGAAGCTGCTATGTAATGAGGACGAAAAATACATCACAGAGGCTGTGTCTAAAAATCGAACTCCTCCAATCTGTACACAGATGCATTTCCTTTATTGCACTTAAAAATCGGTGTATTTGCACAGAGAACATCCTAACTACATTTTAGTCACTTTGTCTAGTGGCATTGATATACATGAAGCAGTGGGTTATAATGAATTGGACACAGCTAAAGTTCAATGAGGGAGGATTTTTACTCACTGGCAGTTTGAAGCTCCCACCTGAATGTGATTCGTGTTACACTGCTGCACATGCAAGAACACCATAGAGACAATAGTCACCACGAGTCCCTCTGAAGCATGTCCTGTGGTAGACAGTGGAAGCCTGAACAGGCGTCACGGGATGGTGAGTAACATAGTAGATACAATGTTGTTGCCCTCAATTCAAAGGGCCAGTTTTGATCTTGAAAGCCACGATAGTAGGGCCAACTCTTAATCAAACTAGAGTCCAACTCGTAAACAATGTATTTACAACTGATGATCAGCTAGCATTTGCTCCTCCATGTCACTGAATTTGTGTGACAGCTACTTACCGTATGTTGCGCTGGTGCTCTCTAACTTAATATGTGACCTTCTGCAATCACGTTAACTTATGGAGAGGACGTTCTTTTTCAGTTATATCCCCAACAGGTAGTAGCTGTGTCCTGTGTGGTGTCTTTTTCTCTCTGTGCAAAGCGCATTCAGAAGAACAGCACATTTTCTTTCCTCAGGGTAGATGTCCCCGGCAGCAGCAGCAATATCTAGCAGATAGTGTTTGAACAATTTTAACCAATAAGGGATAGAGTTGGTTTACCTGGGCAAGGCGTGAGTGATGCAGGTGAAGGCACAGAGTGTTCTACTCGTGCAGAGGAATAAAATAAATGGCTGGGGAGACTTACACCTGGCTTCACTTTAGAGTACCCTTAGTCCGTTACTCTTTCCAACAACACAACAAAACAACCCACTCAACATTTAATATTAGACTCTTTCCTCTTTATTAAATCTTATTGTTTTATATGGTGCCATAGTGCAAGATATATAATACCAGTTGCAATAATTATTATAACATAATTGATGAATTATTGTTAATGTGAATAATTTAATTATATTTCCTAATGAGTTTTAATAGTGTCAAATGTTTCACAAATTGTTGATTAATCTTTATGTTTTATTCAATTTATCTCTGTGATTATTTATTTTACTCATTTAATCTCATGGCCTCCATACAGCTCCAGTTTGTGCTATTCTCATTAGAACAGATAATGTCCATGGCTCTAAATTATTCTAAACTTATGATAAAAAATACACTATTTTATGTACATTATTGTCAGTAATGATTTAATGGTACAAACACTGTTGCAATACAGATCTAGATCCAAATCAAGGCTTTAGAGTCCATGGTTGATAATACGTGGCTACCTCTGCAAAGGCCACGCTCTTGAGAGTGCAATAAATTGTGGATGAGTGAGGCTTGGCACTGAGATCCATCACACAGATGAAGGGAGGAAGGTCACCTTAAAGCTGATCGAAACCTCTTTTTTTAATGGCTACAACAGTTTTCATGCCAAGATCATGAAAATGCTGCAGACAGAAAGAGCATGCTACTATCCCAGAAAGCCCCATGGGCACTGTGGTAAAATCTTAAATCATTGGACAAGATTGAGACAACTGAACCAGTCTGACTACCAAAGAACAAATTGACTGCCAAGCTTAGATTTAAAAAAAATGTAATATCTTCATAGTAACCCATTGAATATGAGTCATATGTCAAACAACTGACCCTTTGTGCCATTAAGAGATCCCTGGACAAATGAATGAACGCTTTGATTTCGGGATTCATCTGTAATCTGGTCTCCTGGTGATCCAGGGCTAAGTGATGGAACATGGAGAACACATTGCACGCATATCATACATAAAACATTGACATGGCCATGGAACCCTGGGTGAAATGTCCCAGTGAAAGCAACAGCGGCAAAAGTAGCAGCAGCAGATGAATGAGGGTACATGTCGATGTGGTAAAATATTCCCACAAGATTTAAATGTGACAGGGAGAGATATGAGGGGGGATATCCATCACAAATGGGCTTGTCATTGGAGGAAGAGGTTGAGAGCTGGATGGCCTTCGAGTTCTTATTTATCCCCCCCACTCTCACATGCATAAAGAACTACAAGGGGAGGAGCCACTGTTGCAACTTCAAGGATATTCAGATGACAAGGTCAGCAAGACATGACAAGTGATACTAATCTTTGCACAGCGGGAAAAGTGGCTAAACAGGACAACCGGCTGTGAAGCAGGAACAAGAAAGTGACATTTGAACATAACTGGAGGTCATTGTACATACCGTTTTATTCTCACATACTATGTGTGTGTATAATATATATATAATAAATTCTTGTCTGCATGTTCAGCAAATTAGATTTTATTCATGTTGTATTGTATGTTATGTATGTAATGTTGCTCTACGTTGGCTCGTAACGTCTTAAAGTTTTTAGAGTCTGTGTGTGTGTGTGAGTGTGTGTTAGATTATGAAATGATGCACACAAAATACCAAAAAAAGACTAAAGCAAAATATCCCAAGATTTATTGCAGGAATTAGTTTTTCTGTGCTTTTACCATCGTTACTGAATTTGTGACAAATGAGATTTATCATGTGACCTTTTATAGGTCCCAGACCCCCAGGTTGGGAGCATAGACTGTAAAGAGCCACTTTCTTATATTTTCATTGTACAGTTTTTTCCCTTTACCAATGTATGCATTCTTTTCATCTTTTGCATTTGTTATCATTCAAAATGGAGAGAGGAGACACTGATTCTGTTTACATGGACACCAATATGACAACTATTACCTTATTCAGAATAAAAATATATTAATATTGATCATGGTGTTTACATAAGCTCCCTTCATATTCCTGTTTACATGTTACAGAGCTAGATGCTGCGATATTGTAGGTGTTTTATTTCTGATATTGCAAAAGCTACAACTCCTTTTAATTTTTCCATCTTGTTTACACCCGGGGCATGAGTAATCAAGCCCATGGTAACATAGACGTTATTTGATGAAGACATGTACATGGTTACATACAGTATATGTCTTCATCAGTACTCCACATCTCAATTTGATAATTGCTTATTCTGAGTATGAGCTTCGGGTAAAGTTAAGTCCAAAAAAGATGTTTACATGGCAGCGTCTTATTTAGACTATTGTGTTAATATCTGAATATCGGTGTCCATGTAAACACAGTCATTGACAGAGAGCATGGCATGTCACATAAGTGCAAGGCTGAATTTAAACTAAAGACATCACATTCACACACTATGAGTTGGCACATTACACCCAGGTTTACCTTTATATTTTTGAGCAATACCTGCCAAATTCTGGATTTTAACAGAGCTTTGAAAATCTCATGATACTTGTACATTTCATTGATATAGAGATTCCTTTGATTTGCTCCAGTGGAATGGCTCTGCCTCTTTAACATGCACAGTATGGAGAGTATGAAGCTAAATTCTCCACACTGAGGTCAGAGGTCAGGGTCCGCTACAGAGCAGCCTCCCCTGAGGTGGACGCTAATACATCCATGTGTGGAAGAGATTCATTGTGCTGCTTAGGCATGGTTCAGCTGAATGGCTGTTGGCCAACAGAAGGCCTTTAACTGTCCCTCTCCCGCTTGAATGGATCATCTCTCTGTTTCTAGCTGTCTCCTGCCCTACCATGCAGTGAGGGGGGGGGGGGCAACAGTTATGGCACACATGTTTGTGGAGATCGGATCAGCTGCTGCCTGACCTTCACTCTCCTCCAGGCGTTTTGGATGCAAGTGTTCGCAGTACGCCCAGGCAGAGGCAAAGAGGTGAGGCCCCAGGAAGGTTGTCGACCTGCATCCATCAGACACCAACACTTTGTCTACCTGTCGACCTGTCTCCACCAGAAGCTGAATAGAAAGTGTGAACCCTGCAAGTGCTGCTGCCAAGCATTACACATGCACTGACAGTATTATTGTCACTTTATTTTATCATTTGATAACATTATTCCACCATGATAGGTTGGATGTGAAAGATGAGCTTTGAAACAAATGAATCCCTCTTGAGGTAATTGTCTCGTGAGAAGGAGATGATAAAAGACAAAAAAACAACACCTTCATTCTTTTAGCTGTGGCGTGAAATACCGTCCATCCGCGCACAGTGTACTGGCAGTGTGACACACAGCAGACACCGCCACGACTGATATTCTGGGCATTCATCTTTGGAGACTCCAAAGCAGCTGTGCGTCATTGCGCAGCGACGCATGCCGCCCACAGTGGTTAATGGAAATCCGCTGACTGAGCACAACCAGTTGTTTGTCCGGTCATGTGTGCACGCGGACCAGCGGGTGCTGTCTTTTTAAGATAAACCTGGATGGAAGTGTCGATTACAGCCGCAGCAATCTGACGGAGAACTCCTAACGGCACCGGGCTCTGTTTTTCCCAGGATGCGCCGACGTGTGTGACAGGCTCTCTGCAATCGGCGGGTCCAGGTAAAAGTTCGCCTTTTAACTTTATCACTGTGGGGGATTTTTTTTTTTTTTGCTTTTTAAAAAACGTGGTGGGGCATGTTGGTGTTTGCTGCTTCTGGAATGAGGACGCAGGTTCTGTTTCCGTGCGCTCACCATGCAGCGCGCCTGAATGGAGCGTGTTATCTAACGCAAGCAGGATGCTGCAACTTTGAAGTGTGGAGTCATATTTGATTTTGTATTCAAGCCCGACAATCGGTGAAAGTGTTTATACAGTAATCGACCATTTCACATCTCATAAGTGCATGGATAGTGTGTGCGTGTGTGCGTGCGTGCGCATCTCCTAAATTCTGCTGCTTCGAATTAACTGTCTGTTGAAGCTGCTGGAGCACCAGTGCGCGGATGATGTCCTTTGTTGGTGTGCACGGGGTTAAGGAGGTTAACAAGTTTTTGCTTAACCGCGCGCACTGCTTGAATCGTGGATAGATTTTCCCCTCAGGGCCATTTTCTTTAGACATTTCGCTCAGCTTTTAAAAAGTAGGCGCGTTGATGCTTCCAAGCTGAGGTCCAGCTAATAAAGCAAACTGCAACCTTTAATTGAGCACAGAGGCGTTTTTTACTGTGACGGTTCTCAATGTGACAAGAAGGTGAAGGTCAGGAATTAATTTAACAGTGACCCTCAGGCTAATGTGCAGCTCATAGGAAGGGTCTGTTAGTGGGATACGTGAATGGAGAATTTATTAATTTGAACCAGTACACTTTGTGGACATTTACAAGCCATTCTAAACCTTGTGTGTTACATGGGCTACTTCATATGGCCAATCATGACCCAGAAGATCTGCAGGAGAGCAAGGGGCTGCTCTTCTATAGCTTAAAGTTCTCAAAAAGGATAGAACATATTGCACGTAGCCCCTCATGTTCTGCATGTCCTGGGAATAGTTTGCCTGTTTATTATGTAACTACTCCCGTTGAGAGAAATTACACGTTTGTGCCCTAAGATCCAGAATATTGTCATTAACTCTCATTTCCCTCCCTTCTTGATATAAATCTGTAAAGAGCCAGCATCGTTATACCAGTTTGTCAAAATCCTCAATCACCTGCACAACAAAATATTCTATCTATATTATACAGTGCCCATATAGTTTAGTATACGTACTATAGTGAGGAAATATGTTCTCTTAAAGATCGTACCAGATCATAGGTGCTCTATTCAGACGAATGATGCAACTACTCCTGTTGAATTGAAATTAATCATTTCATCTAAGATTTTATGGGCATAGCAGTGATTAATCCCAGCTAAAGAGGTAGTAATGTCCATTTGCTCTGAAAAATAGAGAGAAGCACGTTGGAAGCATGAATGAGGACTTAATTTTGCTTTAGCGAGTTCTCATATATTTCCAAATCCCTTATTTGTCTTCTTTCCCTTATTATGTCACTGTAGGTTATCTTTCTATTTTGAATTATTTATTATTGTATAGCAAATGCCACTTACGAAATGCAATGCAGGCAGTGTTTGGAAAGTATGTGACAATAACGTGGCACATTTTAGGTCAAGACCTCCTCTCTATTAGATATGGCACTGCTGTTCTGTTTGTGGATAACATGTGGTGTCACTCGTATCCATCGTGTGGCTCAGTCCTGAACCATATGTGTTTGTTAACAACCTTTATCTCTACAAGATAGAAAATATCACAGGACACCCTGGCAGTGCCAAAGAACCCAAGGGGTTGGTGCATCCCCATTTGAGAACCACTGGCCTATATGATTGACACTCAATATCTTGCCCAATGACCCAATGACAGTCTGGTGCCACGGGATAAAACTATACCCACCTTCTGCTAAGTGGGCAACCCCGCTCTCCCTCCTGAGTCACAGCTGCCCCCGTCAAGTCAACAGACAAAAGCTCCCAGCAATGCTATGATTCCGCTGTGATTTAAAACGGTAATTAAAATCACGCTAATGCTCGCCGAAGCCTTATGGTGTGTTTTCCCGAGTCCGCCTCCAATTTCTCAAACTATATTTACCACAGTGATGATGCCTGTAATCAGTGGAATAAGCACAGATTGTAAGGCATGCTTAATTTGTGCAGATTTCTTTTTTTGTTCACTTGTCGTTGGGTATAAACTGCCAGCTGCCTTTCAGATGCAGCTCCCACAGTGCAGGCCAGTCTTCTCACAAGAAGGCACAGGAAAGGGGGATGGGATTTACATAAGTAGAGTTGAGTAGAGATAATTGAAAGCCTGTATGCTATCATCAAAACACCAGAGCTGTGAGTGTTGTTTTGTTTCTCTCTCCAACGGACAACATGGAAAGCTACAGTCTTGAAGAGTAGATTGAAATATGGGAGTGGGTGTGTTATTGGACGTGTGGCGGTATTGTCTTGGTTTTCAGTTGTCTCTCCCCATATTGATCCCCCCCCCCCTGCTTTTTGTGCTCTGGCAAGGTAAATTGAAGCATTGCCCTGTGTCAATGCAACAAGAGTAGGTAATTAATCTTAGTGGTTTGTGTTAGATTTTTTCGAGCGCACCTTTTATACCAGGTGCAGACCTTACGACCCCGAGCAATGATACTTTTAGTTTATCTTTATCTTTAGTTTATCTATCTTTAGTTAAAAGCAACAATATTTCAGGTTTGTGCGCAGAGCAGGTGCGTCCTGGCAACAGCCGCTCCATTTCTGGCTCTTGTCTAATGGGACCTTGCCTTGACTCAGTGGCACAGTGTCATGTGTCATCAGTAATATAATCTGATGGCTCAGGCCCTCCTGGTATTGTCTCCTATCGAGCTGTCACAGTGTCCAGATGTGTCTTCAGATCAACTGGTCTCCCTCAGGCTTTACGTTTCAAGGATTAGATGTGATAGGAATGTGGACAAAGCCTAGAGGTCTGGTGCTGATGGACCATGGAAGCTTTCAAGAAGTCACATACGTTATGTCTCACGGGATTTCTAGGACAGGAGTCCAATACATACAAATTTCTCAAATGGAATCCACACTCGTCCACTCTTCCACTGACTTCAACGTGCAAGATAAAAAAGCCAGATACAGACCAAGTGGTATATAATGCATATATAATAGCCTAAAGTAAAAATCGAAGGCACTACAGCTACTATTCTACATTCCGCCCCAACATCCAGAAAATCATTGCGATAAACTTGAATCCTTCTCCTATTCTGGATGGAAATTACGAAAGACGTAGCTGAGGTCACTTTTAAAAGGAAGAAATACTTAAAGCTATACTCACAATCCAGTCACATTTTATGACTTCTCCATCTCTTCTGACTTCTCATTAAGTGTGCATTTGAGCACCAAAATTTCTAGCTCGTCCCAATTATAATGCAGAGTGATGGACACTAGAGACCTTTCTGGGATGATGAGAAATAGAAGTCACTCACAGGCTCAATTGAAGCTTCTAAACCCGCAGATGAAATAAGGGGGTGGGGGAGGACTTTGCTTAGATGAAATCTGTGGAGTCCTTAATGTTTCTGTGAGACATCGCCACAGTGTGCTTGAAAGAGAGTCTGTCGGGTGGTGAGCTGAGGAGTACACAGAGTTAAATCACTGTTCTATAATAAAAAATGTTTTTTGACTTTGGCAAAAACCTTAACCACCCTGCAATGACAGCATCACTAAGAGACTTTGATAACAAAGAAGAATCTGTTCTAGCACGGTGAAATGACCCATCACTCTTACATTCGCAATTCTCTTTTCCCCTCTCTATTTCAGTTCTAGTGTATTTATTTGCGGACTCTAAAGAAAAGTAAAACTAACGGGACCTGGACTGCAGCCTGAGCAATAATGCTTTACTTACCATTTAATAAAGTCTTGATGATAGCTTGTCATGTGACTGCTTAGTCCTGATGACTGACAGTTTGAAAGTACCCAGGTCACTTAGATTATGAAGATGTGACAGCAGACCAGGGCTGTATCTTGTCCATTTCTTGTCAAATACTTTTTCATTGTCTCTGTATATTTCCCTTTATTTCACTATACCAGATGGGTGGGCTACATGTGTAAAATTATAATCATCATAAAGTCCTGTCTCAAAAACTGATGAAAAAAACGAATCAATCTGGACGAGCTAAAGCTGTTTGATGATCCAGGCTCTTGACGGGAGCTGATGGTTTATGGTCTGATGCAGTTAAAATCACTGGTAGACCAGACAGGATGATGATATGCTCTCTTAAGCGGAACACCTGCCGAAGCAGAGGCAGAGCTGGTCCCTCAGTCAAACACATGCAGACACAGCAGAAGCTGACAATACATCTATCATTACAGTTGTCATTACTGCTCCCTTCATCTCTGTCAGGCTTTATCTTTTGTTTCAATACATTAAACTTTAATACGCATTTCCATTTATGCTATACACTGTCTTTTCTCATGCATGTTGTTCATATTATTTTGTTGACATGCTCTGTTAGAAACATTATCTATGGTACTCTGCCTATAAGACTAATGGTGTTACTGTTAGCTTCTGTACATTGAGACAGCATGTACTACAGCTGAGACCTGCCTTAATGAGAAGCAGCCATAATTAATGTTGTTAATTATACCTGAGCTTTTCCAGCTCTGACCTGTCAATGTCTGCAGTGAAAAAAGGTTAATTACAGTTATGGAGCACCTCTACTACTACACGTAACTAAACTTAGTGTTTATTATGTTGGCACAGTAAAGAAGAACTTGTGAGCAAGGAAGGCATTTTGGGCACAGCTTTGGTTTGTGTGTTCACCTAATTTGTAAGCCTGAAAAACATTATCTTTGCATTGTTAGCTCCCTGAATCACTGGCTAAGATGCAAATGTAGCCTGTCCAATAAATGCTGCTTTATTTTAAGAAATGGAATGCTAACATATCCTGAGTATATTATAGTTTGTACCAGATTATAGACTGTATTTAAGGATGTATAATCCTTATCTCCACTTCCTCCCACTTTCCAGAAATGAAGCCAAAATATCCTGGAAAACGAACGCTGCCCTGTTGTGCTTTTGGATTAAGAGCTTGCGCAGTAGTGATCAGGGGATGGAACCGTGGTCATGATGTCCAGCCTATACACAATTTTACCAATCGTAAATCAATCTTGGCTGTCAATCATGATGTTTCCCCCTGTCATTAAATGACTAATTAAAACCAAACTCACTGTACAAATGTGCCCTTGAACATACGCCATTGTGATAAGAAATAGAGGAAGATCTCAAACGATAAAAAACATATTAGAGAAAAATTTGCTATACAAGTTCTCTGACGTTTTGGTTTAGTTCATGTCCCATCCACTAACATGGAGGAGGCAATATTTATGACCCATACTGCTGCCAGCCACAAGGTGGCAATCGAGAAACTTTGGCTTCACTTTTAATGGACAGTCATGTCGTCCAAGATTTATTTACATGATGTTGACATACAAATGCATCAGGAAACTTCACAGGACAACTTCAATCTTATTCTATGAAGAACTATGTGGTGGTGGGGTAAATATGACATAAAAAGTTTTACTATCCAATAAGTCATGACTATGAAGGAAAGAAAGGGGAGTGACCAGAAGAAGGACTGAATTTGGGTACTAGCTTGGTGGTCACAAAGGTTGACATTCTATTGATGTGACTCATCCATGATGCCTGTAATAAGTACTTTGAAGAGCAATATTTGAGAGAAAATCCAGAGAATTAGATGAAGTGACTCACTTCTGCCTGATATATCTTTTTTATATTTGCCGCTGCCCTTTTCAAGTCGGCTTAAAATCAAATTGTCGGTAGTTAGAGTCACTCTTGAGGGACTTTGGAGGACGAAAAACCCTTCCTCTCATGTTGGAGTGTTCTTCATCAGGATGGTCACTGAGCTCGGGCGCATGCCAGAAGAGACTTAAGAGATGTGGGCTGAAGAGTGAATTTGTATAACCTAGTTGCTTAACCTGGGGCAAAATTATGATTTCATATCCTAAAATAACATGTGCGGTAAACAAATATTTGGTACTTTGAAAACCTTGGTTAAAATAGTCAACACTCAGTCCCCTGTGTTTTTGTGTGTGTGCAGTAAGACCACAAAGTATTGTCTGAGAGCTGTGTGTAATTTATTTACTGATGATCAAAAACTTATCCACAGACAGTGACAGATGAAGCCAATAAATACGACAGTGGAAAAAACAAATAATAAAGTATGTAGTGTTCTCATTTACTGTCTGATCCTCTCACTCAATACGTTTTTTTTGTTAATTCCTCTATTTCTTCTTCTCAGTGAGTTGTTTGATTTGAAGCCAGGTTTATGGTGTTTGGGCAGAACATGAATCAGCACATCAGTCCAATACTAACTCTATCATTTTGCTTCATATAATTGAGCTTAACTCACTCTAAAGTGGAGGTCTCTGGTGTACACGTGTGGAGCTCATTTATTCAGTCTTCTCTAACTGACAGGTCAGTGAGGAGAGATTCAGCTGAAATGTGATAACGGATGTCCTATCTTGGCAATAACGCTGTGAATATCTTAGCGGCAGCGCTGGATATAAAATTCATTTGAAATTCAAAATCATGCTGATGTCCCTGTTACGAGGCAAAGTGAATTGTCTCGCCTATTAAAAGCTTGTCCTGGTCTTAATGCTAGCTCCTTCACCTATCACCTTGTAATATTTGATTCAGTCCCTGTGGTGCATGCAGTTTACTGGTATCGTATGCCTCACTTACCTATTTGTAGACAGACTAACTGACTGAACTAGGGAGGTTATGGATTACTAATGCTTCTCAGCCAAACTTCCCGACGTCTTCTACCAGGGGACTTGTGAACCACAACGCGGTCTGTTGGGCGTCCCCTTCGGCCAAGCCGGGCTCCGAGCTCAGCCAGCTCCGATGCTGCCGTATGGTTTTAGTTCGTAAGTGATGGGGAAGCGCACCGTGCATTGTGAATAAATGTTGTGAAAAGAGTCCGTGCTGTGGGACAGTGACTGTCTCCAGACTCACTCATTACTTATTTGCTGGAAAACCACATACTTACTCATTAAGCTGTTTCCTCACATGAGCTAACATGTTTTTTTAAATAGTAGCAAGGAATAGGAAGAATAGTCTTGTATAAATTAATTGTAGATTTTTTTGTGTCAGTCAACTACAATGTTTGAGAGCTGTACCACATAGGCACAATAGTTTCCTTTCTGAGAGTTAGATGAAAAACACTTTAAAATCATATTTTTAATAACCCTAGTTGCGATCAAATCCCAATTTCACCAGTGATTTATCGTCATTAAAACACATACAAGACAAGGAGGAACATTTCAATGGAAATAAAATGGACCCTGATGTGAGAGCACATGTATTTATGTATTTTCTTTTACATTAACTGAGGTACTCATGACTCATAGTGCATTACAGCTGAATGAGCAGGACATCAGCAGTCAATTTAAACTTTACACATTGCTGCAGTTGTGTCAGCATCACTCATGTCATCCATTGCCAGTCTGTGACAACATTGGCAGCACTAACACCGACAGTGAGTGGGGACCTTCTGCCTCTTTCCAATGCTTTCCCTGAATATAATAGTTGGTCAGTATGTCGACAATTCCTCATAGTAATGTACAATGTTCTCTGCTTAATACAAGCCACAACAAATATGTCACCAGTTCACAGTTGTAGCATTGAAAACATGTAAACAGAAGAACAGTTTTTTTAACAGAGTTCTGAAATAGCCAACATGCAATGTATGAAAAAGTTCAGTAAGTGGTTCAAAGTTAGGAATAAACTTGTTTTTATGTTATACATTGACATTGACATTTTCACTGCAGAGAAACCAGGTAGGACAAACACAAAGTTTTCTAACTTCACTCTGAACTGTAGACTGTTTATAGAAAGCTCTGCAAACAATGTCCAGCACACAAACAGTAATAAGTCACAGTATATTGTAGAACTGTTTGAGGAGGACTCACTAATAACAAGGAATAATTCTGAAGTAGGTCTGGAGCATTAACACAGGACAAGAGAACAGAACATTCCAAACAGGCAGGTTTAGAACAAGCATCTGTAAAATTTTAATTTTATATATATATACTGTATATATTGGCATAAGCAGCAGTCTAGTTAGACTACCATACGTAAAGTAAAGGCCTGGTGGTTTTATATATTTCCTTGGCTCAGCTTACCATCCGCAGCGGTGGGGTCTCTGTGGTTAAGTCATTCTGGTCTCTGAAGGTTTTCTGTCTGCTTTCATCTGAAGAGAGGCAGAGACAGAGAGCAGCAAGATAAAGAAACACGAGGTCTCTCTGCAGCTGCAACCTGCTTTATTACTTTTCACTCGAGTCTGGAGATCTGTGCCAGACTAACAGTTAGGGTTAAGTCACTAACAAGATGTCATTATGCTACTAAAAGATTGTCTCAGTCAGTGTCAGTACTTGAACTGGCTACTGGAAATACATCTAGATTGTCCTTGATAACCAAGTAGCACAGATAAACCATTGTTACCTGAGTGATAGATACCTCAGTGCAAAGAATTGTGGGACTGCAGATTTTAAAGATAAAAAATAGGAAAGTGGTCACAGACCATCTGTGATGCCTGCCAGCAGAAAAAGGACGATTCTGCACTTTCTGCATAAGCACAATGTGTCCCCCTTTTTCCAATTGCTTAAAGAGTTTTGCTTTCAAGGGGAATAAAAAACTTGTTTTCTGAATCTACTCCTCAGCTGGATCCACCTAAATTGCTTATTCTTATTGTCCTCTGTTCTCTTATTCCAGATAAACTCCTCTTAGTGTCTCCAATCCTTCAGCAGCCATGGCAGTCTCTGCATCAGGATGGACCGTGTTCACCATTTTCCTCATTAGCAGGTAAGAGCGCTTACAGGAGGAGAAATACAACCGCTGGGGTTTGTAGTCACACAGCTCTCTTAACCGGCAGGAAGCATAATCAAGCTATGTCAGGTTATAATTTGTAACAACACTACTTTGTATGCAGTGAGCCGAGGAGGAGATAGAAAGGTTCTCAGTGGTAGCATTTTCTTGTGAGCCATCAATACTTAGTAACAACTCCCCGTGCATCAGACACGAAGCGCTGAAATTCCATTGCCATGTTCATGGCCCTGCTGAGCAGAAGCAATGAGGCAGGATCCAGCGCCACATGCATCACTAATTGCGTACAATTGGTGTTAAAATCCCTGCAGAGGTCACACGGAGAGGATGATGGAATGTTTTGGTGCACGTTGGTCTGTTGCAGTAATGAGAAGCCTCTCCTCTTCTTGCAGTTAACTTTCAAAGCACAGAATGCACTTTACACATATTAGATAAGGCAAACACTGAGTCCTGCTATAAGATATTCTCTGTATAGTGCAACGTGCCTTTGCACAATCAGCTGTGGGATTAATGTGCTGTAGCAGGTTGCCTGCTGCACTCGTGTATTGCCAAATGCATCTGCTTTCAGTGTTGACGCCATATGCCAGAGTTTGGCCATTCAAGTATGAAATGAGTTCATTTCATGAATCTGGGAGCTTTCAAAGACCCCTGCAGATTACCTTTGCATTGATCATTGTTGTGATTGAGTCGTCTAATGACATTGCACCAGTGAGCTCTGGATATCAAATCACTGATTTATGTCAGACAAGCCTGGAGAAGCAACAATCAACAATCAAATTGTGCAGGAAAACTCATTTATGAATCAGAAATGTGGTTTTATTGTGGTAGAATGATTTTAAAATGTCAGTTTAACAGCCATCAGTTCCTGCTCTGTTTTTATGGAGCACTGAATAACATTCGGCTGCCTATACACATGTTGTCCTCCCTATAGCTCAACAGGAAACAGACCACTACATTTTTTTAGTGAATTGCTTGATTTGTATTGCTAGCTTCTGAAAATTAAATACACACGAAGAACTTAAAAGTAGACGTCCAAAATAAGTTCAGTCTAATGAGCTTGGGGAGGCTACCGATGACCATGTGTCAATATAACCACATTTTACTGTCTTCATATGACAATTCAATTAGAGTTGCGATCTGCACTGATGAATGTCTAATATTTGCATGAAAACACATTTTTTATGTGCTGCACAACAATGATCTACAAGAAAAGTATAATTTATCGCTGCTCATTAATAGTTGGTGCATCAGTCTGAGGCCAGTGATGTTTTTTCCTAATTTGGGTCTGTTTGGGTCAGTTTGGATTGGGCCTAATTTTCCTCTGGTTACCTGTCCAGGTAGATGAGCACCCTCAGACCCATTATGTGTGTCCATCTCCTTGGTCCAGACTGAAACAACTCAAAAGCTAGTATTGCCCTGAAATTTGGTAGAGATGTTCTTTAGAGGATGAATGGAATGACTTTGATCACTTTCTTTTCCTCACATAATCTATCTATAAATGGAAGATTCCCTCGCTGTGCCTCAAATCAGATACTTCAATCAATACATTGGGTCTATCATTTTACTTAACCAACAGTTGTGAGTTTAACATGTGGGTATTTAAAGATGCACTGCATGTTGCCTGTTTGTTAGTCAGAGTGTGAGAGTATATGATTTCTGTGTGTCACAACTGTCTTCTGTAATTAATTTTCTCTACAACCACTCATCCAATAATATTCAAACTTCAAATGAGTACTGCTAAGCACCCAATGACCTGTCTACAGTGGTTGAGTGATTTACAAGAACACAGACGGATGGAGTTTCCTTCATTTTATCGCAAAAAAACTTCTGACATCATCAATCTCATTGAGTTTTTGGAGACGCTAAATGTAACACACCATTTATTTAGAATTGCTCTTGCTGTGCACATTTCTGTAAACATCAGTAAAAACACAGAATGTTGCTTTGTGTTTTTTTTTGTATTTCTTTTTTTTAAAGTACAACCCATTATCCCATTTTTGTGTAACAATGCGTTGTACCGACCGGCACATTTTGAACATACAAAAAGCTAATTGCATATAATGTGGGTAAGACACATGGGCAGGTTAAATTCTTCAATTCATGCAGACAATACATAAACTAAACTAATTATTCAGCAATGCACATCCAGTGATTGGAAATGTTACCAAACTGCACAGTTTGCAATTGGCATATGACCTCCATGACATTGTGTATGAAGAACCGGGCGGTTACCACACTCTGATGCTCACCAGCAAACCATCTTTGTAAGAGGTGCTCAGCCCAGAAGCTTTGATGGCTTTACTGTGATCAGGAAAGACTGCTTGGCCTTAACCTGCTGAATACAAACGTCTACAAAATAATTCTCCAACATAAATGGCAACCTTGTGGACCCAGCTTTATGAACACAACCTATGACCTCTGCAGTGCTGAAATTGTTAAGACCCTCACCTCTGAGCAAACAAGTAACCGTGTTAGAGCTCATAAAGGGTCGTGAAAGTCACACATTCATCTCGCTGAAGGAGCTCACAGGGACATTAATGTCTCTTTGAATTATAGAAAGATTAATGTTCTTCTTCATGTTGAGGACACAGTGTACCACCAATGTAGAACTCCATGAAGACATGTTGGTAAAGGCTTGATTGTAAAACCAGGCTGAGATTTATCATGTTCCTGTGGTTGATAGCATTCAAGGATTTTCCTGCACTAGTCAAAATAACAAAGCAAGAGACTGAAGGGGAGAGGCTGAGGATTGCAGCTGAGCTTGTTATTAAAGAAAAAGCAGTTGCTTGAAAAAATGTGCTATGTGACGCAGTCAGCCAATTCACCAATTGTTGACTCAACATGGCAACGGTGCAGATCTCTCATGTGCTTTAAAGTCCCTTAAGTTTTGATAAAGTATTGATTCTTCAGTTCTAATTTTAACACATACGGGTGTCCTTTCAGAAAAAACAAAAAAACAAGAGACAAGGCAATTATGATGGTAAAAATCCAAGCATCAGGAAATAAAGACACAGGAAACTAGCAACATGAAAAATATCTTATTGCCGAAAATACATTCCTATGATATCTAAATTACTGTCTGCCAAACCTTTAGTTACTGTGAACTTGCTATGTTTGTTAAGCATTACATTCTTGAATACATCATGCTCAGTCAGTCCTACCCCATTAAATCCTTCTCATATATCTCCAGCTGACTTGTATTAAAACAAGAAAAGGGTCTTAAATTAGCATTTTCATGGCCAAATAAACGATATCTATCTGCTTATTCCACAAACGTATCTCGTGAAATCGTTCAACTTATTGGATTCACACTTGGTTTGTATATTGTAAAATGCAAGAGGAAGTGCAGTACCTAGTTTGGTTTTATTTGAACAAGCGATACTATCACTATTAATAAGAAATGATTAAACAGGCAACCAGTGCTCTGGAGAAATCATTGGGGTGGGGCAGTGGGCCTTCAGTCTGTGGAACGAGCTGAATGTGTCTTCTTCTAAGTCCTTATATAAACTACAACAGTCTGCAACTGGGATCATATCTGGCTCGCCAGATTATTTCTGATTTGTTTTATTTCACCGTATCATACTCACAAAGAAATTGACAGGTGTCACATGCTGATCATGGCAACAACATTTATAGAACCACTTCCATATCCCTGGCTAAGACAATATTCAGGACTGGTCTCTGGAATACTACACATCGGATATGCTAGTAATAAACAGGACTTTATTTTTTATAAAACATATGGTTATATTTTCCCACAAACAAATCCAGAGTAGACATAATGGGTCAGCTGTGGCTCAGGGGTTGAGCGGGTCCTCCTCGAACCAGAAGGACAGCGGTTCATTAATGGCGGTTCGAATGCCGAAGTGTACTTGGCCAAGCTACTGAACCCAAAATTGCGGCTGACGGCTGTGCCAAAGTGCCGCCCTTATATGCACTGTAGGAATGTGCTCATTAAAATCTGAAAATCTCTGTATAAATACTGACCATTTACATTGTCTTGGAGGGGAAACTTCTCCTAACTCGTGTAAATAAGTTGAAGCTAGTTTGCATGCTAACTACAATTTAACATTAGGGTTAGCAAAGACACTTTTTAATCCATTCCTTATTTTGGTTTGTCTGTTTGTTTGTGTAAAGGCTAAACACATCACGTTCAATTTTTAAATACCAAGTGTCCCTCATACTAGCACATAACACAAACAGCCACAGCATGACTATTTGGGGAAAGGGTTCAGTTATAATTACTGGGCTATTATTCATAAGTAACTGTTTAGAAACCCACATTTTTAAACACAGGCTGCAGCATCAAAGCAGTCAGACTTGATTTCTCATTTAATCTCTCAATAGGTGCTTAGTGATATAAAGTAACACATCATAATACTGTATATAGGCACCAGTGGTTTCATAGCAGTGGTTACAGAAAGCACGAAAACAATTTTACAGAAGCCTATTACAGACAGATTAAAGGCTTATGTTATGCTTTTACTTACTTACAGGACTTACTCCTATTTACAAATCCATTTCATGTCAGCTTTCTTTATTGATTGTCACAGGAGAGATTAGTGTACCCCTATGCTCAGATATTTAAGTGATTGGATTGTTTTAAACCTGACACTGCAAAGGGGAACTGTATAGAGGTAAGTGAAATGGTTTAAGATAAAATTGTTCTGTGTACATTGTTTTTGCTCGGTTAAATTGTTCAAAATAGTTTCTAAGATAATTAATTATATGCAATTTCATTCATGCAGTTATACATCACAATCAGACACAGTCTATAGATGTAGTTTGATGGTTTGTTCAAATGTGAGCTTCCTTGAGAGAATGATGTTAGACTTCAACAAGTTCTTAGACACGATTTGGAAGAATGATCCTCAATTTGACTGCTTCTGACAACTTAATGCTTGAAGCTGCTGAAGCTGTCACTTGTCGAGTGTCACCAAAATATAACACCACTGACGTTTCAGAGCTGATGCCTCAGCCCATTTAAAGCTTGACAAAAAGCTCATAAGGTCAGATTTTAGCTTTTATACAAAGTGGCTTATAATTGCGACCAGAGATGTTGCGCTTACTGCGATGGTAACCATAGAAACACATGACAACCTGTGTTACTAAATCCATAAATTCGTTAGGGATATAAAGTTTCCAAATTCTTTGGACTCAGGGTTGGGGGAAAAATAGGTGTACTGTTACTGAGAGCTGCAGCAACATCCTATTTAAAACACTGCATTTTTACATGGTCATAGTTCATTGTTCTGCATTTAGCACCACTAAAGTGATAGTACATTTATTGGTACATCTCAAATCAACTAACAAGGAAGGTCAAGGAAGATGTATTTAAAATAGCAACAATAGCACTAACTTCAGCTAAGGCTAATTGGGAACATATACCATGTACACAGAAAGTTTCTATGGACTGCTTGCATTCAACACAAGCAAAATACCCATTCTCTGATATAGTTGAAAGGAGCTAACTCAAAATGTTGAACAACCAACTTGAAAGTTAAAGGTGAATATGGCAACTGAAATGTACAGAGATGCATAGTGCAAATATTTCACAGGGTTCCTAGATCTATTAGTTTGAAATGAATTATTATTAGTTTGGATGGATTAATGAATGGTTGTTCCCTCACATTGTGTTGCTTGCGCTGCACAGGGTAAAGGTATAGTCAACTTCATGCGGCAGAGGAGGCAACAGCCAATCAAATTATGGATAAACATCACATTACACGAAAGAGATGCAGTTGGTGTTCATCTGGTTGTGGTTTTTATTGTACTCCCGAGCATGAAACCATGATTGTTGTCAATATGATGACCGTGGCAATACAAGGCATTGTGCACACCCACCGTGAAGGGGTAATGCAGAACATCCATGTAAGACCAGCATGAAAAATTCCCAAACTGAATTTGTTCTTCCTTGGGCCATATCCCACCCTTCAGCCAGGGGCCGATAAAATCAGTGTAGTCGCTTTTTCATAATCCTGCTAACAGACAAAAAGCAATGAAAGCACTCACAGTAAGACATGAAAGACCTCTGTCACACCTGTATTTAACAAGGGTTACGGTTGATGCTGCTGTGCAAGGCGGAAAGTTGCAATATTTGCTCCAATTTTGTTCTGCATGTCAAGTTCACATTAATTGTTCTAATATCAATTAAAGATTTGTCATCTTTAAACAAGTCTCCCATTTATATAGTGTCTCTAATATTGTTTGTCGTTTTGAGTCTCAGCATTAACTGTTACTAAACCAAAGTTCAATATCATACCATACCCCAGGGCTGTTCAACTTAAATAGCAAGTTAGGACTTGCTCACTTGCTATTACTCACTTGCTCACTTGCTCAGAGAACACTATTATTGTTATTATGATTACCTAGTTAATGTAATCAAAATTATATTTTCATCAATTAACAAGTTATAAATTAAAATAACTTGTTGATTGTTTCTCCATTTTTGGCAAACTTATCAGGATTGCCATTATATTTCAACCCTCTCTGTGTTGAAGGTGAACTCTGGCTCCAGAAATGTTGCTTACTTAACTGATCTTTAAAAGATCTATTTAAATAAAATAACACCCCATCAAAATTTACATCAACCTTTACTAGCAGGTTAAAATAACTACAATTTTCCAGTATTGTATTCTTTCATAGCCAATCAATTCCAGACAGAAGATGGCCCATAATAAACAATAGGGTAGCCATGTTTACAAGGGTTACAATGGTTGATATAGACCTTCAAAGGATTACAATGTACCTATTTTACTGTCTGCATAGATACATTGTAATCCTTTGATGTGTCTATCTAATTGAATAGATACATTGTAATCCTTTTAACTTCTGTGTCAATGCACAGAAGTTAAAAGGATTACAGGGTTTGCCTTTGGCATTGATGAAAAAGAGTCAAGTCACAGAACATTTAACAGAAATGTCTAAGAGTCAAAGAGCAATAAGCTTTAAAGTTAAGACAGAGGTTAATTCTGGACCAGCCTTTCAGCTTTTTCCTTTCAAACCTACAACACACTTTGTGCTGTTTACTTCATTGTAACGTGATAATTTGAGGAAACATGCCTGCTACGCTACCTGCAGAGGACAGCCACTTGGCTCCAGGAAGCCTTCTTACCTCCGGGTCCTCCAACTACCTGGTGCAGTCTTTTGTCGGACAGGGCTCTTTTGGAAAAGTTGCAAAGTGCCAGAGACTGGACGATAAGAAGACTGTGGCCATCAAAATGATCAAACAGCAGGGCTTGTATGCAACAATGGCAGAACGCGAGGTAAGAAACAAATCTGTTTGTCCTTATCCCAGTTTGAAATATACCATCTACCATCCATATCTACACATATGTACTGCCTTGTTTAAGTTAACATGCGTCAAGCTGATATACAATCTTTTTGTGACCTGCCATGGATCTCCAGGTGGCTATTCTGAAGAAACTGAGATCACTGGACCAGGACAAATGCAACCTTGTTCAGTGGTACCAGGATTTCAGTGACAGAGGACACATTTGCCTGGAGTTTGAGCTCCTGGACAAAAGTCTCTTTGCTTTCATGAAGGAACGATATTTCAGACCTCTCGCTTTGAAAGAGATTCGACCAATTGTCCAGCAGGTATATCCACCTGTTTTACTCTCTGCACTAACAAATGGTATGAAAATATATAGAGGTGGAAAATGATTGACTGAACTTTTCAGATTGCCAATGCACTCAACCACTTGAAAGCTGCAGGGATTGTGCATGCAGACCTCAAGTTAGACAATGTCATGTTGGTTGATCATCATCGGGAGCCGTTCAGGGTCAAAGTGATCGACTTTGGACTAGCCTGTGAAGTGTCACCTGGCAAGCAGGTTTCATACATTCAGACCCGTCCATACCGGTGAGTACCTGGAACCATGAGAGATCTTAGTGGTGTATTATTAGCTGGAAAATCATGTATCCTGTCTTCACACAAATGTCTTTGTTTATGTGATCATGGTTGTTACTCCTCTGTCAGAGCTCCAGAGATCATGCTGGGGTATTCCTTCACAGAGGCCATCGACATGTGGTCTCTGGGCTGCATGTCTGCAGCAATGTACCTCGGTGCACTACTCTACCCTGGTTTGGGTGAATATGAAATGGTACACATACAACTTGAAGTGCACTGTTTCTCTATTCTATTCTCTTAAATTCTAGGGCATAATATGTGCATAATATAGAAATAAATCAGTAGTAGGTCACCTGGAATTTTTAAGTTGTGTTGTATTTTCAGATCAAATTCATTATGGATACTCAGGGTCAGCTACCCGACACCATACTGAACCATGGACGTAGAACTCACAGATTTTTCAAGAGAGAAGTCACCTCTACCACCTCCGTCTGGAAACTCAAGGTGCCGACCTGAAACAGCTTATTATATTCAAATATATGTTTTCTCTATCTCATGTCTTCCTTGCTGTATACATATTTGGTTCCCTCTCTGTGCAAGTCTGATGTACCCAGAATATCACTGCTAACAACAACACTTTCCGAACAGACACCAGAGGAGTACCTTAAAGAGACGGGGAAGCAGCCAATGGAGAACAGGAATTTTAAGTTCACCTCCCTTGATGACCTCTTGCATGTATGTCTTCTTTTAGATCATTCAACATGAGCTTATTTCTTTAAAATAAAAATAAAACCCTTCAAATGTTCCAGAGAGGTTCACTACTGTAGCTAACTAAAGACATGTTTGTGTTTTAGATCCGACGTTGCAACTCTGCTGATAAAATTGCAGAGACGAATGACATGCTGATGTTCGTGGACATACTGAAGAGGATGCTTCTGCTTGATCCCGACAGAAGGCTCACACCCCTTCAGGTGCTGGAACATAACTTCATCAGCATGCGCCACATTGCCAGCAAGGGCCATCACAGCAACCAGTAAGTCAACATTGTGATCTGGTTAAATATTTTAAAATATATATTTTATTTCCTTATATATATTCCACTTGTACCTTTTGTTACTAGGGATAAAGTTCATGCACAGGTCATTACAATGTCTCTTACACATTTTAATTATCTCACACACGATAAACTTAGCTAATGAAAGGATTCATTTTCTTGCAGTGTTAAGTCTTGCTTTCAAATGATGGAAATCTGTCAGAAGCAAATCCAGACTTCTGACAGTCGCACAGCTGTGTGTGTATCAGTGAAGCAGCCCCTGTGCACAGCTATCGACCCAGTCCAGCACCACCAAACCAGCCTACATCCCTACACCACCACCCAGACCAGAGGACCTGATGGGTCAAGAAAGAGGAAGAATGATCATGAAGATGTGCCGCCTTACAAAAGATACTCTCTTCCCCGGTCAAATCGTAACCAGGAAAACTATGACCACAGCAGGAGCAGGGAATACGAGAGGAAAAGAGGCAGAAATGACTTTGCAGGCAGATCCACCTGCAGCAGCAGACATGATTCGCAGTACACACGCCATCATCAGTCAGATCAGACGACCAGGCCTGCTGATCACCACCATTACCTCCACACCACAGGTCCTACATGCAGCTCCCTGACTGAGAGTCACACTCGGTCAGGACTGAAAAGAAAAGGAGGTGATCATGAAGATGTGCCACCTCACAAGATAAACTCTCTTCACTGGTCAGATAGTAACAGAAGGTTCCAGGAAAACTATGACTGCAGCAGGAGCAGGGAATACGAGAGGAAAAGAGGCAGAAATGACTTTGCAGGCAGATCCACCTGCAGCAGCAGACATGATTCGCAGTACACGCGCCATCATCAGTCAGATCAGACGACCAGGCCTGCTGATCACCACCATTACCTCCACACCACAGGTCCTACATCCAGCTCCCAGACTGAGAGTCACACTCGGTCAGGACGGAAAAGAAAAGGAGGTGATCATGAAGATGTGCCACCTCACAAGATAAACTCTCTTCACTGGTCATATAGTAACAGAAGGTTCCAGGAAAACTATGACTGCAGCAGGAGCAGGGAATATGAGAGGAAGAGGGGCAGAGATGACTTTGCAGGCAGATCCACCTGCAGCAGCAGACATGATTCTTGGCAAGCTCGCCATCATCAGTCAGATCAGAGGACCAGGCCTGCTGATCACCACCAGCACAGCACAGGTCCTACAGGTAGCTCCCTGACTGAGAGTCAGGCTCGGTCAGGACTGAAAAGAGAAAGAGGTGATCATGAAGATGTGCGGCCTAGCAAAAGGAAATATTTTCCCTGCTCAGATAACACCAATCGGGGGTTCCAAAGCCATCATCAGTCAGATCAGAGGACCAGGCCTGCTGATCACCACCAGCACAGCACAGGTCCTACAGGTAGCTCCCTGACTGAGAGTCAGGCTCGGTCAGGACTGAAAAGAGAAAGAGGTGATCATGAAGATGTGCGGCCTAGCAAAAGGAAATATTTTCCCTGCTCAGATAACACCAGTCGGGGGTTCCAAAGCTATCATCAGTCAGATCAGAGGACCAGGCCTGCTGATCACCACCAGCACAGCACAGGTCCTACAGGTAGCACCCTGACTAAGAGTCAGGCTAAGCCAAGATACAAGAGAAAGGCAGGCAGTGATGTGCGGCCTACAATGCAGCCTTTCGTTGTCAGATAGTGACACCTGCTATTTGACCTTGCAATGTAAAAATGTAATTGAAAAATTCTTAGCCTAATATGCAAATATTTTAGTTGCGCTTGCATATGTTTGTACAGTTTAATTAAACAACACATTTTTTGTGAACTTCTTGATATATATTTAAAATACGCCAAAGAAATCCTACATCAAATGTTTAGAAAGACAGTCAGAAATAAAGATGACACTGCTAATAAATCATACTTGAGTTAATTCAATAGAGTTGAGTAATGGATTAATTGTCTTGTCCTTTTCCCAAAGAAAGGAAAACCAAACTGCACATTTAACACACATTTATGCATCAGAATTCATCAATACATAATGGTCCAATACAAATAATTATTATACAACAATCCTAGTGTAATTTCAACCATAACTTTTGGCAGAATGAGTTTCCCTCTCAAATTACAACTTTAAGACACCATCTTCAGTCTGAGTGTCAAAACTGTCTCCAAAGCAGTAACCAAGGAAACCAGACAAATTCTACATGGAGACTGAGATGGGCATTTCAAGACATGGACATTTTGGGCAGAATCTCCTTTGTTCTCACATGAGCTCTTTTGGACATTATCCAGAGTTTTTCCCAGGGGGCTGGCAGGAGAGACTCCGGAGAATGTCCGCAGCAACTGACTCGGACATTTGCATTCAGATAATGTCAGGAGAATATCTGGAGTTCAGTACATGTCTTAAAGCAGTGTAAGTTTAATTGTAGGTTCCATCTGTTAGGTTTCTCTGCCATTTCATTTTGTGCCATTGTCACTTGCAATGCATAGACTTGATAATTCTACTTTTCGACTTTCTAAACACGTGACTGTTGACTGATGCTTACCGTCCCCTTTCATTCTGTGAGAGCATCATCTCATATCCGATAACTGGGGAACAACATAAAAACTCACCATCACTGATTTCATGTGTGAATTTATTTTGTTTACTGTTTTGACTGAAGAAACTTTCGTAAGGGACTAAGAACTAGAATTTAGTTCTTCTTTGTGACAGGGATAAACATTCTATTAAAAAGTCATCTTTGACAAATGATTGATGTAAAATTTCATTTCCCTCCCTGCTAGGTGACAGATGTTCTCATCTAGAAGCACATAGTCTTTTGGCACATGCTTTGAAGTCTAATGTCTCTCCCATAATGATAACGACAAAGCAGAAGAGAACTAAAGGGATAGATCTTGTAAAATCTGATGAAACGTATGGACAGACAGGTGAATTTATAATTGTGAGTTGGACCATGGCAGTTGAGAGCAGTTTTACCGACGAGGGTTTCTCACAGAAGTGAGGCTGTGTAGTTCAAAATGTGTCCTTTGGAGTCACTGTAACTTATCATCCTCTTGACAAAGCTGGATTTGACAGCAGTTGTTGGTGGCAGAATATGAGAAAGCAGTTCTGCTCGGCATGAGAGCAGTGTTGCAGACCAGGGCATCTGACAGCAAGCAGAGTGAGGGAACTTGTCTTCGGTCTTGAGATTTAGTATTTATTTACACTCTCAGTCTCTCTCCCTTTCATTCACCCTCTCGCTACACACACTGAACTGTCCTTTAAAGCAGCTGCACCACTTGGAAGACAACACACTCACAGCTCCTAAACGTACTGCAGCTCTTACACAGAGATGATAAATAAGTCTCTTGTTTGTTTAACCCCTTATAGCTGAGGAAGAAAAGACAGGTTTCAGTAAATTTCGAATGTGCAAGTACTGTTTGCTATCTGCATATGTCTTTAATAATGTACACAAGATTCCTCATCTCACAACAGGAGAAGCTGACTCGATGGTAGCTTGATAAGCACACTTGTCTGTAGCTAGTCAGACATGCCTCGGGTTTGATCGTAAATATGCTCACAGTGAAGTCTACTTGACAAGCCCCAGACTTTGGCGACAGGACAAAATGACAAATAGGATGAGTAACATCTTCTTGTAGTTGTAGTTGAGCTTTCTTCCAGAGACAATAGCCTGCTGCCACCAGACGTTGGCAGTAAATTACAGGATGAATACAAATAGGCAACATCTGCACATCTCTGGGGCAGATGCTGTTTTGAGTGTTAGATCATCTGAAACAAGAAAGTAGTACAGCTGTAAATTATGCAGTCAGAAAAGGGAATGGTTTGAAATTCAATGAGATGCCAAAAAACTGTGCATATCAGTTCCTGGCCAATATTGAAGATGTTGTGATTGGAATGACTGTGTTTCCCTTATACGTAATGTTTTTGCCTGTATTGTTGCTTTGTTACTTTCTTTATAAACCTACCTCCTGAGTCCTCCAGAAGGTCAGCAGTTCGATCCCCGTCTCACCCATTTCACGTGCTGAACTATCCTTGGGCAAGACACTGAAAATTGTTCTTTAGTGCTTGAGTGTACTCAAGCGCTAAAGTGCAGACCACCTACCATATCTTTTCAAGATAATAAATACAGTTCACAGTAGTTGAATATAAAAACGAAGTTATGAGGTGACGTATGACTGAGGAGAGCGTACAAATCCTTGAAAGTTCAAAAGTTACATGTCCTTTTGATGGTAAGAAAACCTACATCTGTTACATATAAAGTGGAAAGGTCAGCACTCAATCTCTCTGACAGTTTAAATCTGTTGTTAAATCAAACAACTCGGGTACCACTTACCACCTGCAAGCTACCGCTCCTGTGCTCCAGTGCTGTGGATGTGATTTTATTGGTGACTTTCGATGAGTGGCTCAGTATGATAACATTCAAAGATGTAAGCCTCTACTGTATGTAGTGTCTGTTCACGGGCTTCTCCAAAGCTCCAAGGTCCATTTCCCATTACAAGACTACAAAGCTGAAGCCATGGATAAGACTCTTATTACCACGATAACGCTTTGTAGTGTCATTTTAATTAATACTAAGCAGAGATCTTATTTTGGCCTTCGTTTGAGCCTCTAAAATCTCAGAGCTTATGTGAGAGAAGATTTAATAAAGGAGCACATGCTTGCCTTAAGATCTTACACTTTTACTTTGTCTCTCCCTCACCAATGAAACCGCTCTCTCAAGGTTAAGAAGCCACTTGCAAACGGATTGTGATGCATCTCATTGACTCACACAGCACAGCTTCACAGACCTAATCTCCTGATCGTACCAGGATAAGTCTCAAGACGATCACTGTAATTGAATCATTATCTGAGGGTGCGGAAAGTTCAAGCTGAGAGTTTTTCAAAACTACAAGTTGGTAACTTCCATTACAGTTACTTTTCTCTCAACACTAAAGATGACAAAAACATTAATCAATAAGTCAAACTTAAATCAAGAAGCCTAAACATATTAACCATTGATACAGTGTCATACACATTCTGTGAACACAACAGGTGAAGAAAGATAAAGGAAAACAGTTTAACAAGCATCCACAGTAAAATTTGCAGGAATTGACTGACTGTTACCAGCTAACGGAAGCTCCTACAAAGTGGACAAAAGCGATCATGTTTCCACCGTCTGCTGTTGCAAAAACCTCGGTCTGGCCTGCATGTGCATTTATTTTAGAAGTAGTGAATAAAAAGACAGCTGTTTGCAGCATGCATAGCGATAAGGTAATAATCTTGCAATTCACAAATAAAATGAACATAAGACACACCTGTTTAAGAGGAAGAAGAAAGCCAATTCAGGATCAGTTTTGAATCCTGATTACGTATTTCTCTGAAATCTGTTGATTGACCAAGGTTGACTGACGATTTAGCTCATAACTAGTTAAAAACTCCTTGAAGTATGTTTAATATTACCCCAGAGCTGCTTTCAGACATGCACCAAACTCTGGATAATCTTCCAAGTAAAAACTCTGGATCATGTCCGAGTGAGCTCATGTGAGAGAACACAGCAGGATATTCTCTATAGCACTCAGCGGGGACCAGTGGTCGTGTTGATGGTGTTTCTAACGTGTGACAGATTTGAACTGAAAGAAACAAATACTACTAATAATACTCATAATATACTTTTAATACTAAAAGAATATTAAGGAGAAGACACAGACGAACCTGTCAACTTAGAAAGACGATAAAACTCAGGAGCTTTTAGTGATAAAGGCCAATGCCGGTGTTGATATACTGTAAAACATAACATGGGATTTGCTCAGCAGATGTTACACATTACGTCCTGCATGCTGCGAACCACCCCCACCCCACCTAGACGTCCTGGAGATTTGTTTGTTGTTTTGAGCGCATCTTACCAGAGAATCTCCTGCTGTTTCCTTTTCACATGTAAAAAGCTAACTCCAAAGAAGGAGTGTTGAGTTGTGGTGCACTATTGCTGCAGCTACCGTTGCATTCGGAGGAAAGAATAAATGATGGCGTTATCTTTAGCCGTTCTTGGCGTATTTATTAACAGGCTGCTGACACATCAGTCTCACGGTCAGAGCCACTTTTAACTGACGAAGCGTCACCCTGTGACGTAACCATATATACATATTACATTACAGCATTCCATTCCATTTACATCTGAGTACATAATGAATATATCTCAACACCCCCACTTGTACTCAGGTTGCTATACTTCAAGCAAAAGAAACACAGAAAAAAAAAACGAATGAATGTGAACCTCTGTCATACACATATCAATCTCCAAAAAGAGCATTTGCAAACTTCTTCAGTTTCAACTTATTTACAGGTTTGGTCATTACATCAGCAACCATGTCATCGGTAGAACAATACATCAAAATCACCCTTCCCTCAATCACAGTTGACCTGATAAAGTGGTACTTTATGTCAAAGTGTTTACACCTCTGTCTGTTTACAGGGTTTTTGGCAAGAGCTATTGTCCCCTGATTGTCCTCATGTACAATAGTTTGTGTGTATTTATAGTTATCTATACCCCCTAGTAACTGCTCCAGGTATAGACACTCCTGTATGGTTGAAGCCAGTGCCATGTATTCTGCCTCGCAGGTGGATAGCGCAACTGTGGGTTGTTTTCTAGTCTTCCACGAGACTAGAGAGCTGTTCTGACTAAGACTGACACAGTATCCTGTGGTACTGCGTCTGTCACTGGTATCAGCCGCCCAGTCAGCATCACTGTAGGCTTGTATACCTAGCTCCTCACTGTCGTTTCTCTTAAAGCTTAACCCTTTCTCTGCAGTGCCTTTGAGATACCTTAAAACATGCTTCACAGAGACCCACTGCTCCTCTGTAGGCTCAGCAAAGTACTGTGATAATCTGCTCACCACAAAACTTAAATCTGGTCTGGTACAAGTAGTCAGGTATATAAGACTACCAACAGCCTCCCTGTACATCCTGACATCTTCCATCTTTACTGCATCTTCAGTATACTCTAGCTTCTGCTCACAGGGTGTTTCTCTGGTCCTACAGTCTTGCATATTAAAACGCTGTAGTATCTTGTTAGTGTACCTTTCTTGTGACATCTTTACACATCCATCTGATTGACTGAAATCAATACCCAGAAAATGTTTGAGTTTGCCTAAATCTTTCATCTTAAACTTTTCTGCGAGCATCTCTTTCACCTTTTTCAGTCTCTCTTCATTGCTTGCTGCAATGATCAAGTCATCGACCCATGTGATTATGATCACCTTCCCTTCATTTGACTCTTTGGCATAGACACAGTGGTCGGCTGGGTTTTGTGTGAATCCATCCTCAGTTAGGCAATTGTGCAAAACCATATTCCAATTTCGGCCGGACTGTTTAAGACCGTAAAGGGATTTCTCTAGCTTATAAACTATACCCTCTTTTTCTTCATAACCCTCTGGTGGATTGATGTAGATCTCATAATCTATGGGCGCGTGCAAGTACGCAGTTTTCACGTCCATTTGGTGGAGGAGTAAATTCTCCTGTGCAGCTTTTTGTAGCACCACCCTTATACTCGTCATGTCTGCCGTGGGTGAAAACGTCTCCTCATAGTCTACTCCCATTCTTTGGCTGTAACCCTTGGCCACAAACCTTGCTTTGTATTTGTCTCTCCCATCTACATCAGTCTTGATGGCGTAAACCCATCTACCCCCCACTGTTTCCTTGCCTATTGGCAGTGTTGTCGGGGTAAAGGTCTTGTTCTCGTCTAAGGACTGGATTTCCTCATCCATGGCTTTTGCCCATTCTTTTGAGTTATCGGACCCCATTGCCTCCCCAAATGTCTGTGGAATGCCACACACCGCTCTACAGCAGTAATCTACTGTGATATGAGCCGCATCACTAACACAGTTTTCAGTTATGAAGTCATTTAAGTGACTCGGCTTCCTTCTTTCTCTAGTTGGATACCTTCTACTCTCTGGTTCACCACTTGTCACACTTGACTCTGGAGCATTTTCTGTACTCCTACTGACCTCCTGCGTGGTTCCACTAGTCCTGGGTCTCACAGTGTCATCATAGCTATCACTTGGATCTGGCTCACCTGTCTGTGTTCGTTTTTCCACAGCTGACTTGCTCACAAACTTTACTAGTCTGTGTTTTTGTACTTTGTTTGTATCTGGATGATACACCAAATATGCTGGGCTGTTCTTGTCGTGACCTACAAAATGCCCCTGATCACATCTGGAATCAAGCTTCCCTTTGCTCTGTTTGTACGTGTAACATACAGACCCAAACTTTTGCATTTTGGATACATTGGGTTTTTTTTCTGTTAGCAGCTCATAAGGAGTCTGCCCTGTACGTCTGTTAAAACATCTGTTCCGTACCATTGCTGCTGTTTGTACAGCGTAGGGCCATAGCTGCTTTGGTAGTGCACTTTCAACTATCATGCACCTACCCATCTCAAAAAGAGTACGCCAACCCCTCTCTGCTGTTCCGTTCTGGTGTGGGGAATAAGGAGCTGACGTTTCATGTCTGATCTTATTCTTCCTCAACAGTGCTTGGAAATCACTGCATGTAAACTCTGTTCCGTTGTCGGATCTGATGCACCTCACCTTCCCATAAGGGGATATATCTGCTAGGAACTTTTCTGTAGCCTGTACTGCGTCACTTTTCTTCTTTAGAAAATAAACAAACACTGCACTTGAGTAATCATCAGTAAATGATTGCACATATTTGTAACCATCTCTCGACTCAGTGGCTACGGGACCTGCAAGATCTGTGTGTACCATCTGTAAGGGAGCCTTTGCTCTGGTATCAGGCTCCCTATTTCTGGTTTGAGCAAACTTTCCCTGAATACACACCTCACACTCTTGTTCAGGCCTAACCGTTTTGCCTTTGATCTGCATACCTACAACAACATTTTGCAACTTAAGAACATCGTCATAGTTACAGTGGCCTAATATTTCATGCCATGTCTGTATGTCGTGACAGGCATTACACTTATCATTAGATTCAGATTCAGTATGCAAATAATACAGCTTTCCATACACATGAATGTTAAATCTGGTCCCACCTCTGGTTATAAGGACATCATTATCTTCTTTGAAGACAACCGTAGCTCCACTCGTAGTAGCTGCCTTCACCGAGAAGATGCTCTGGGGATATGACGGCACGAACAAAGCGTCTCTCAGTGTCGCCTTTCGTCGCTGTCCCGTGCTGTCGATGAGGGAAACCTCAGCATTCCCCCTCCGCCGAGCTATCCCGCTGCACCGGGTGCCGTCTGCCAGCTCGACAATGTGCGTTTCTGGCCTGAACGCGCTGTCGAAACTCTTGAAAACTGTTATGTCAGTGATGACATGAGAGGTAGCTCCAGTATCCACCATCAGACCCCTCTCCTGGATGCTGCACGTCGGCTGCCGCTGGGTTCTGGTTCCTCCGTCTCTCACGGTGAACGCGTAGTCCTCGTCGGCATCTTCTGAGACTTTACTCACACCATCTTGTTTGTCCTTACGCCTGCACGTGGCATCTTTGTGGGTGTCACTTCTGCAAAAACTACACCATGTCTTCTGTCGACACGCTCTTGCTCTGTGGCCTTTGATGCCACACTTGAAACATAACATTTCTGTGTCTTCTTTGTTCCAGCCACGGGCGACCGTATTGGCGGGACGCCTTCCACTTTTCCCTTGAGTCTTCATCACGCTGTCTCTCGACTCAGCTGCGTTTATCTTCTCTGTTTCTTCAAAACTTCGTAGTTTAGTCTTGAATTCTGCAAACGTGATGTTATCGTCTGTGTGGGCCACATGTATTGCAAATGGCCTAAAACTCTCAGGCAGTCCTTTTAAGACCATGGCCACTAGCAGTCCGTCTCCTAACGTTTCACCTGCGTTACTCAGCGCTGTGATGGCGGTTTCTGCTCTGATGATATAGTCCATTATGCTTTCATGGTTTGCCTTCTGAAGTGATGTTAACGTGGTGTACAAGTTGATTATACGGGGCTTTCCCCTCCCTGCATAATACTCTCTCAATATTTTCAGAGCTTTTCTTCCTTCATTAGGCGCATCCCTCATAACTAGCGAGAGGCTTTTATCATCCAACAGTAAAATTAGCTCCGCATATGCGTCAGCATTTTTACCTGCATCTGCTGCTATGTCTCGTTCTGACGTCGGTTCTCTCAGAACAGTGTCCTTTAGTCCATTCAAATGTAGATATCCCAACATTTTGGTTTCCCAAATCTCATACTTGGTCTCATCTCCGTCGAATGTCGGTCGAGACAACCTGCTCGTCCCTCGGTGTTCCATCATGCAAGCTTGCTCTTCTCCTTAGCTAGCTGCCCGTTAGCACGCAGTTCGTTGCGACTTTCTAACTGTTAAACTTTTCTTCCGAACGACTCCTGGGCCCATAACCTGTTGATTTGTGGTGCACTATTGCTGCAGCTACCGTTGCATTCGGAGGAAAGAATAAATGATGGCGTTATCTTTAGCCGTTCTTGGCGTATTTATTAACAGGCTGCTGACACATCAGTCTCACGGTCAGAGCCACTTTTAACTGACGAAGCGTCACCCTGTGACGTAACCATATATACATATTACATTACAGCATTCCATTCCATTTACATCTGAGTACATAATGAATATATCTCAACAAGGAGAATGCAGTAGTTCATGTCTGATGAAGTCCAGTCTTCACAGTGAAAACACAGGACTCACAATCTCTCCAACTCTGAACAACAGACAAAACAAAACACTAGCGAAATCTCGATCAGGTTGATAAGAACTGATTTTAGATACAGAGGCTGTAGCGTCTCCACAAGGAAAAGAAGTATCAGGAGAAAGCAAAGTTCACGTACCTATAACAAGTTTATTCACTATTTATAATTTCCGAATTTTTCAGCTTTCTACCACAAATGATACTTGTTGTCTAACATTGCAACCCAGTCTCATCAGAAAATGTACACCACCTACGTTGGTCCACTTGGAAAAACGTAGGCATCTCACAATTTGGCCTCTCAAATTGTGAGATGCCTACGTTTTGTCTGCCCATTGTTTTGCATTGGCCTGTGCCCACGTCACGTGACTCTCAAGATCCCGTCTGCGAAAAGGAAAACATGGCGGACATTGCTTGTTTTTTCAGATAAAAATGGCATTTTGCAACTTAGTTTGGGCATTAAAATACATTCTGACACCACTTCTTGCGAAAAATGGGCTCTTTGCTTCCACAATCTTCAGCTAGTTCATGCTTACGATCTATATTTTATTAGTTATCACGAAGATTTTTTCAGATCTCGCCAGAAAATTGTAGGACTACTACGTTTTTGTCGTTCCTATGGTGGTTGCTATGGACTCTTCAGTCCCGGAAATTACGTAGTTGCGTGTTGTTCGAAGCATCGTCCAATGCGTTGTGTCGTTCAGGGAGCATGAATGTTATTCCTGTTAATTGATATTAACAATTGATGATAGATTACACGTCTAATTCCATGGATCTAACCAATCTCCACTTAAAAAAGCACATTCATACCGGATCCGGCTTGGTATGGCGGATTTTACATAATTTACGGGACTGCAGAGTCCATAGCAACCACCATAGGAACGACAAAAAAAAAGTAGTAGTCCTACAATTTTCTGGCAAGATCTGAAAAAATCTTCGTGATAACTAATAAAATATAGATCGTAAGCAACTGGCTGAAGATTGTGGAAGCAAAGAGCCCATTTCTCGCTAGAAGTGTTGTCAGAATGTATTTTAATGCCCAAACTAAGTTGCAAAATGCCATTTTTATCTGAAAAAACAAGGAATGTCCGCCATGTTTTCCTTTTCGCAGACGGGATCTTGAGAGTCATGTGACGTGGGCACAGGCCAATGCAAAACAATGGGCAGACAAAACGTAGGCATCTCACAATTTGAGAGGCCAAATTGTGAGATGCCTACGTTTTTCCAAGTGGACCAACGTAGGTGGTGTACATTTTCTGATGAGACTGGGTTGAACATTGTCAAAACGTCCCAGTTATCCCACTTGTATTCCGCTGAAGTACCAGTATGGAGCTTTGTGACCTTTTTACCTGAGGACATTACACATTTGAGTCTTTCCAGTCTGCATCTTTCTATTCCAGTCAAGCACTTTAGTTCCATAAAGTAAGCTTGAGTTGGACTCCTTGGATAATACAGGTTCGTACAGTAGAAAAAAAATCTATGTGTGTTGATAAAAGTTTTTGAAGAATGCACTAACCCTTTAGCAGGAAAACCAAATGGACAGATGTGATACTAATGATCCGGACTTTTCCAGCTCATTTACCAAAGTAAAATGTTGCAGGGCTCCGGTGTGCTCTCAGTGTTTGGAGTGAATGACTCCTGCAACATATTGTCACTGAACATGTTTCAGCACCCAGGAAAATGTCTTACCTTCAAAATTCCTTCCTCACAAAATGAATGCTGCACTGTCTCCTGAGTGTGTGTGTGTGTGTGTGTGTGTGTGTGTGTGTGTGTGTGTGTGTGTGTGTGCGCGCGCGCTTTGTGGAGACAAAAGGCAGCATGTTAGTGATAATATTTTTGTTCTTATTTCGTTCTCTATGTTTCCATCAAAACTCAAAACATAATCAAACACAGATATGCATTTCACCATCCTGCCCAAGAAATTAATCAGCACAATGGACATTTTTGGGGTTGTTGTTGTAAAACCAGACTTATAAGTAAGTTCCCTCCCACAGAAGGATTTCCGTCTGTTCTAAAACTGCGAGGACCAATCACAACCATTCTTTTAAAATGGGGCAGGTTTGACATGATGACTGACAAGGGGGTGCCACTGAATCATTTTTGCTTACATCCAAGATGGCTGCTGCTGTTGAATCCACAATTGCGAATAAATTAACGCTTGGGTTGATAATCCTGGAAAAGCAAGAAAGCGTAACCTACACTTTTCAGTGACTCTACACCACCATTGATAACGCCTCCTGGAAAATGACAGTATAAAGTATGGGACTCTTATTTTACCTGCCCCGCAGACATCCCATGTCTCCATACATTCCTTAATGTTGCAGCTCCCAAAAATCTCAAAGAACTCTCAGTGGTGCCTGGAATAACTGGGGGATCTGATTTAATGTGCTGTCGTATAGATGTGACAAAATATCTGCAGACTTGTTCTTCAATCTCATGTTCTCCCTCTGCAGTGAAATTCAGTTTTTTAAAGCCTGTAATTTAAAAGCTTCGGGGAGGAGGTGTTGGTAACCTGTACTGTGAGGATTATTAAAGCTCTGCGTGTGGTTGATTTTTAAATTCCGGCTCTACAATAGTAATTTCAACTGTGTTTCACACTCATGAGTTTGGAAATGTACCCTCATTATTCTAAAGCTTCAGTCAGCAGTGCAGCGCACCTGTACTGTGCATCCTAATTTTGGCACAGCAGCTCTTATTAGCTCTTATTACAGTCAGTTTGTTTTTTGTTCACTCATAACCAAACATATTCTGAGACTTGTATAAATCAACATTGACTTGTTCTGGAGAACCTCAATATTCCAGGTCACACACTGTTGTCAGCACAGGGACATTGTTGTTTACAGCACGCTGACTCTGAAGTCTGTAAGAATTTTCATGACTCTTCCTTCACTGATGTGAGGAATATATTAACATGCTTGTTAAAACGCAGTTAATTATCCTGCAGATGACATTTTTGTGTGACATTTTGTAATTTTTTTCTCTCTTCTCAGGAATAGCATTATTCTGTAACGGACAAGAAAAATGCTTAAATATGTATTTATTAGCCATAAAGGCATAAAATGCATCTTTGATGACTTCCCATAATGATAATCTAGCATGTAATGGAGTCTTGGTAAGATGCAGTCCATGTTTTTGTCACCTCGGTTTAATCTTTCATTTAGATTCCTGACGTCATGAAGTTTCAGATTCACTTTAGTCGGAGTTGAAAGAATGACATTTTGTTTTCATGGCTCTGAGATGACGAACTGAAAATCTTCAATGACAAACCTCAGATTGAAATCGATTTTAATCAGTTCTAACATTTCATATTGATTCAGTTGGCTTTTAAATCTCAAATCAATGCATCAAGATGTATCTGTGTTTCTTTTTACCATCCATTCTGAGATAATATTATGCAGCCACTCCGTGCTCTGCATGTTATAAACAAAGCAAAACTGCTTATTAAATTTCAAATTCGGGATGGGATGTAGGGAAGATGGTCGGGAAGATGGTCTGACAGGCACAGGGGAGCCTGGTTATGGAGGACTTTATAAATGAGCTGTAGAATGTTGTATGTATTCTCAGTTGGACTGGAAGCAGGTTGAGCTGGATGAGGAGTGATGTGATGTGGTCAAAGGAATTGGTGCAAGTGATGATGCTGGCAGCAAAGTTTATTTGGAGCACGGGTTAGAATGGTGAACAATGTAGACAGGATTCCACATATTGCTCGCATACATATTGAAATTGCACATACCTACCTGCACCCAAGTTTGGTAACTACTGTACAGTTGGTCCTGTTCCTGATGCGCCACCAGACGATCAACATTTACACGTATCCTGTTTTATATCACATGTGCAAAACAAAAGTCACTTAAACCCTGTTTCAAAGAGGCATTTCCATCAGTGTTGTACAGTCAATGCAAATTACATTATCTTGCAGCAGGGGACATCATTTTCTTCAGCACTGAGGAAAAGAGTCGGGGACTCCTCTCCTGCAAACCCACCAGTGCTGAGCCCACTCAGGAGGCTGTACACACATTTAGCCAATTACTCATGGCTGACTCTCAGACCAATATCTCGCCATAACTGCATGAAAGAAAGGTGAGCGTGAGTTTGGATCTATAAAACTTCTGACTGAAAGCCAGCCATCAGCGCTCCCCACTGCCTCTGGATTTGTCTCACAGCAGGTTCACAAAAGCTGTGTTTAATCACTCGGAAAAAACTCCCCCGAAGAATAACAACGTTGTGTTGAATCCCACCTGTCAACATCCTGCAATGTTTACTGTTCAGACAGGCACAAGTGTCTTCTTCTCTTCTTCTCTCTTTTGTAAAGATGCAGTTTGCCTGTGCAATGATTTACCCCTATATTAACACACACAGAAACTACACTTTCACACTTGTGGAGAGCAGTGGAAGCTGTGCATTGGCAGCGGAATGAAAACAGGCGCGTGCTGCAAGGCCCACATGAAAACCCAGTTAATTTACTGCATGATTCAGGATACGGCTTCATCTGTGATGGTGCCAGTGCTGTGCTGTGATTGATTGAACACTGTGCGGATATTAGAGGGCATGACAAGTTGATAGTGCAAAGTGAGCAAGGCTTCAGTTTAATTGGCTGGGGGTGATGGATAGAGCACTTCATTGACAAATATCACTTTGCCCCTTCAATAATCTGCAGAGGTTTCCAGGCCTGCATGTTTTATTAATTGTTATCTCTGTCAGATATTATTCGGAAATGCAATTTTAATAGAACATAAGTAGACCTTTCAGAAGTGGTAAGGATATAGTATGGTATTAAAATGTATGATATGCAAAACGTATCATAGAAATTATACATTTCTGATTAATTACAACTCACTTGCCAAGATGATATTACTTTACACTTTTTGTTCTCAGGGTTTGAGGCTACTGAAATCGTAAAACCATATAAACGTGAACACATAATACTTGCAGAAGTAGAGTCACACATTTTTCATGTCACAAGTCACATTTTTGTCTAAGATTCCAACTTCAGTGGGCTTATAAAAGACACTAAATGTTCTGCATTTGGCAGGAGGGGGTGCTTCTATTCTCTTCTGTAGAGGGGCTTAGGGAGCTGCCTGGGATAGCATGAAAGGGAGAAACAGCTGCTTTCATCCACAAAAGCCTGCAACAGGAACTCAGGAGGACTTTCTCCTTTTTTTTCTCGGCGCCTGGTTGCCTTCCTCTGCATCTCGAAGCCTGGAGTGGCTGAAGGGTCTGAGGAAGCCTCGGAAGTCCCTGATGAGGCAGAGATTCATTTTAGTGTATGAGAGCAGCAGCGACTTTCCCCAAATCCCATTTCACAGTGGCAAAAAATGAATATTCTCTGCAACGAGGAGAAAAGAAGACGTTTAATACAACTTGACAGGCAAAGCATCCAACGTTTCTCGCACACCTTGAGGAATGTGCAACAATGCAGAATGTTTGCACCTGCTCTCCCCGGCAGCCTGCCACGAGACAATAAATGGCTCCTCTAAGTGTTTGAGCCTACTGTACCTAGTAGGGTCCTCCTTCATGCAGTGAGTTACTGTAATTTCAGCCCTGTATGGAGAGAAAATGATTTCCATGGTTTTCCATTTGATCTTGGGCTGTGAATTAAAATGTAAATGTCATTAGTCCTCATTTCAATATGAAATAGCCTCTTGATTCTCTTACCTTGAAGGTCACCTGAGGATCTGCCGCATTCCCTATAACTAATCTTCTTACTGCCATGACCTCATTTAAATCAGGGTTGGATACTAATCCCTCACTTCTGCTATTAAAAATGTCAAGCTTGATTAAATGCATTATAATGAATTGATTAATTGTATAAGGAAGGAAACTACAATACTCTGTGACTCAGCAACTTAACTGATAGTTTCGGGGGATGTATACAAAAAAATTATTTGATCAGAATCCCACTATGCTCAGCTGATTTGTACATGCTCCTGAATCCGAAATATACAGTCAAATTGCTCCCTGTGCGTACACAGAACACATGTTGTACTCCTCTGGGAGGCCGGAGTGTCATTGCAATGACTTCAGGGATTTCTGCAGCAGAGATGAGACCCGCTGAGGGAGTTTGGAGAACAAGGGTTGACATGAATCAATGAAAGAAGAGCGAGAAGCGTGTTGGACTGGAGCATAGTGCTGAGTGGGAGGAAGACTGGGAGAAGGACTGGGAGAGGGGGATCCAGAGAGAGTGTTACTCAGCTCTCTGCAGGGGTTATGTTCAACTGAATTAATCTGTTGTGAAATGTGCGAGTGCTGCCTGGACTGATGACTTGTGTGCATTGGAGATTGGTAAGAAGAGTAAAGGGGTTGGAGGGTGTGTGTGTGGGGGGGTATCTGTGGGGACGCAATGTAATGAAACAGGATCTGAAAAGGCAAATTCCCCCACAGGGTTTGAGTCGTTCATTCCCCTTCACCTCCATATTAGTCTGTCTGAACCTGTTCCTTCCCCCACGTATCCAACATCAAGACATACTAGCATAGCCTATAGGCCAAAAATGTATATAGACATAGAGGCCACCCAGTTGTGGGGGAGGTTGCTCATTGCTGTGTAGCACTACAGCTGGCCAGATGTTCTATATGTGCTGTGTTATACTCAGTTATACAGTAATGAGAAGCTACCAGGGAACATCAGTAATTACTAAATGATGAAAGTTTCAAAATAGCTGAGTAACAATAAATCAAATTATGAGTTCCATGCAATCTTAAAGCTTTATATTGCACGGCTCAAATAATGTTTAATTCTTAGGTTGTTACATCCAACTTAATGTATTGTTGGGGAGTTTAATGTAAAACTGGATGTACTTGATATAACACTATATAGTTACAAACTGATGCAGTTTTTAAAGAAATAGGTTATAGCCATTTACCCACTCACACACACATTCAAACTGTGCATCTATGGGCAGCACTATATATATGAGGGGCAATTCAGGGTTCAGTGTCTTGCCCAAGGACACTTTGACTCGGATCGAACCGCAGAGCTCCGCCACAACCGCCCCTCTTTTTTGTTACCATATTAACATCTACATATGTAATTTAACGCATTTTTGCTTTCTTTTTGAAAGTGTGTTGAAAGTCTCATGTATGTTCATTAACTTTGGTGCTATGTGAGTTAGCCTAGCTTAGCATAAAGACTAGAAGTACAGGAAGCAGAAAGCTTGGCTGCACTGCAATGCACTGTTGAGGCTGTGAGAAAGAGATGGGAACAGAGATGTGACACGAGGAGCAAAACTAAAAAACAGTACGCGACTGAGACAGGAGATAAGAGGAGCGGAATAAACAAATCAAAGAGCTCATTACAGAGAACAGCCGAAGATTGTGATCATGGAAAATGGGGACAGACGGATCATTGCTTCCTGCTGGCACTGCCTTATCCACCACATTCACAGAGCTTACAGGCGATTATTTGTGACCGGCCAATTAGCACATTAGAAGGTGTTGTTTAGAAGCACAGTGTCGTGTGTCTGTGCTGATGATGTTGTTGCAACAAGTGCCATGACGGATCAGGCGCATTCTGAGCCATGCAACTGATGTCGACATCCA
This sequence comes from Verasper variegatus, assembly GCA_026259375.1. NCBI lineage: Eukaryota > Metazoa > Chordata > Actinopteri > Pleuronectiformes > Pleuronectidae > Verasper > Verasper variegatus. Next base: position 4,934,595 of record CM048050.1, read on the forward strand.
ACTGTTGAGCGAGTAGCTGAAGTGGTAATCTGCTGGATGCGTTTGTAGTGGGACTTTGTGAGTGTCCATTAGTTTGGTGTTTTGTACTGCACTTCCCATAAATCATTTGTCAGCAATAGAAAAGTTCCCTTACTCTCGCTTCACTTGGTACAACAGGTAAACTGTGGGGTATCACACCCCAATGTGGACTGACTGAAGACATGTCTTCAAGCAGATTACCTGTGACGGTGTATCTAAGGCCCCACCCCCACATATACAAGTCAACACAATCATCCTTCTGTGCTGACGCTCATCACATCACTATGAACACCTCACAGAGTCAGGTTAGCCAGGCGCTGCTAGTTAGCTCTATTCCTTTGGCTGCTGCCAGCTCCAAGTTAGCTAAACTGCCCCTGTTGGTGTTGCCTATCACCAGTGTCATCAGGGAAGCTGCCCTTTCGACCACAAGCTTGTGTTTCGCGATGAGCACCAAGCTTTTGATGAAGAAATTTGAGATTTATAAAGAACATTTATCAAGAAACCCAACAGTTCCCTCTCATTCATGCTAATTCATTCACACCAATTGCTCACTTGTGAATCACTGAGGTGTTTACTATAAACTTTTAATTCAGCAAATCAGAAACACCAGGTACCAGAAAGTTTGTGTTCTAACCCAAAAACTAACCCACTTTTTTTTAAACAAGGCTTGTCAGAGTCGGTCGAGTGAGCTGGAGCTTATATCAGCATGCAATGGGTCAGAAGCAGGGTACTTGTCCATCCATCATTTGGCTAACACTTTCACACCCACAGGGAGATCAAGTATAACCTGAATGTGTTAAGTTGGAGTGTGGAGGCTCAGCTGGAGGGTTTACAAGATGTGAGTTGACAGCACTATAGTGACATTTTATACTAAACCACCTGGTAATCGTTTCTGATCTTTTTACCTGAGAGTCAGATATTCTCTATTTTCAACACCAGAAAATATACAACTTTAGCTCCCCAGTAAATATACATTACATTTTTTTTAAATATAATTGTGTTAAAGCCAAACAGTAGCTTATGACTTAGTATGGCAGAGCTTCCCTTCAGCTCAGTCGTGGGCATTCAATGTGTCATGTTGTTATTGTTGATAGGCAGCGTGGTGGGCAGTAGTGTCAGGTCTGTCAGCGAGCAATCCTGGAAAATGTGCACTCCGTAGACCGTGCTCTCATCTGGAGAGAGAGATTCTAAAGTACATAAACATGAGTCTGTTTGTGTGTGTGTGCATTCAAATACGCATGTGTCTGTGTGAGTTTAGTATGAGCTTGTGTTTGTGGTTATCACTGCAGCAAACAGCCTAAATATCAGTTTGTCTTCATTATGATGCTGACATGCACATCAAAATACAAATATATCTATTTACATTAATACATTAGCCTGTGTGATTTCTTTGGATGTATGTTTTTTTTTTCAATGTCAGGGCTCGGTGCATAGCAACTATTCTGCAGGCTGGAGAACCAAGGTCTCATCCTCGTCTGCAGGGGAAGGTTTAGACAGCCAAAAGTTAGAGAGTCTGGGGATTTGGGGAGATGAATGGGGTGAGAGGAGCTCGAGGCTCTTAGCACATTATCTGGTCATTGTCAGACTGTAAAACATCTGTGAACATCAAAGACGAATAGGTCTGTCGCTTTCAGTAAGTGTCATGTTGTAGGAAATCAATTCCATGATGTATGACCCCTGCAGTTTGGTTTTAGGTCTGCCTTGAGTTGTAGGCTTTTTCATAATTTACAAACATAAACAGGTAAATTTTGATATTTACATGTCTTAATCACATTCCCTTCTCTAATATATTTGTTTTTTATATATCTTGTATATACTGTATTGCTGTTTTCTTACTATGGAGTGTTAGGGCAAATTAAAAGGGAAAGAAATCTGAGATTTTGAGAGTAAAGTCATAATATTACAAGAATAAAGTTGTAGTTTAAGGCTTTGTGTCATGTCAGGTGGGGAATATCAGAAGATCATCCTGTCACCTGCCTTAATATGAGGAATCTGAGCATATTGACAAGTTATACTTTAGGATTCACAAATAACGAAATACTTAATATTTTGTCGCATCAGTGGATCCATGAGTAGAACACTCGATGAGCATGGGATTTCCTTTCTGCTTATTTCCTCCAAATAACATGGCTATTCTCGAAAATATGGCCCCATATACTCCATCGGACTTTCCTGATCTAACAACAGACGTATATATTTTGATGCCTTGTAGAAACACACAGCCATATCCCTCATATTCACGCATTTTAAGGGTCTCGCAGGGTGACCTAGATTGATAATGCAGCACGCCAGAGGCAGAGTGCTGTCACTCCCATCACTAACATAGCTTTCCCATCCAAGGCCACTGCCTCCCATGTGAGGGAGACTTTATGTAGCATAGCAACAGAGTTACTCAGTGTATAAGCTGATTTGACACAGTCAGGTGAAACAAGTTTCATTGGGAAGATTTTTTTTCTCGGCTAGTCTGTGTCTGGTCCAGAGGTTCAGCTCTCATGTGGTGGATTCAACAGTATAAACCCCTGTTCTCTCATGAGGAGGAGATGGAAAGAAACATGATTATTACAAGGACACATGGGGACAGTCATTGGGAAGCGATTTAATGCAGAAAAAACTGCACACCTTAAAATCATCAACACACAAAATCGAGTTGTGGGTTTAGAAAGAATGTAGCAGCTCACATGCTACAAATAATGGTTCGGGGCAGCATGTCAACTCAAATTTAATGTAAGTGAAACATGATGTTGTTTATAATTTTCTCTGTAAGCTTTTGTCAAATCACACTTCCTTGTTATTTGAGCGACAGGGGCTTTAGGGAGGGAAATGTTGGTCAGTTGGTCGCCAACATGACACAATGTTAGTTTGTTAACACACTAAACTAAGATGGTGAACATCGGAAGCATATATACTTATATCACTAAATATCAGTAGGTAAACATTGTCACTGTGAGCTTGAGGCTGTGCTAATGTTAGCTTTTAGCTGAAAGTGTAAGTAGAGATGGACGACATGACGGTTCCAAGAGTGAAGCTGATGGTTCTTGATCGCCACCTGGTGGCTAGCTGCAGTAAAGGGCAGAAATCCTGGCTCCCCCATGTTAATGGATGGAACATCGACCAAACAAAAAATTCAAAGTATGCATTACATAAAGTTTTCTCGAAGATGGTTTCAGTCATTTTTCTGTAGTTTTTATCATATCGATGTTTGTTCAAAAATGCTCATTTTTCAAATTAGGTTTGTTTGATTTGTTATTTGATGCTATTAAAAATGGGGTGAAATGTCATGATTGACAGCTGAGACGGACTCATGATTGTTCGAGTGTGTGTACCGACAGGACCACAGCTCCATCCCCTGATTACTATTGCGCAGACTCTGGCTGCAAATGTGCAAGATGGCAGCTTTTGTATCTTTGATATTTTAGCTTCATTTGTGGATAGTGGGAGGAAGTGGATCCGTGTCACCCGTCTTCATATTCAGTTTATGATGACGACTCACAGAGCTGCTCTCCTGACTCTAGGCATTTTTTAGACTCTAGTTTCATGACATGAAGTGCATATGGTTGTGTCTCCCTACAGCAAACAAAGCTATAATGGGTTACATGTAGATTTTATCATCAATAAATTATCATGTTCATCATCATGTTTCTATATTTAACATTTAAGAACATACGGTGGCCCCTGAGAGCTCAACACTACTGCAAGATAAAAAAGCAAGTAGCATATGCTAATAGACAAAACACAAGCAAATTCAGAAAGCATCATCAATTTGACAGCAAATTAGCTTGTGATACACAAAACACAACCAAATGACACACTGCAAATACACAACACAACCACAGAATGTTCTGAAAATACACACACCACAACCACATAATGTGCTGATAATACACAATCAAATTCATACAACACGACTAAATACACACAACACAACCAAATAACACACTGCAAACACACAACAATATTATACACTGCAAATACACACAATCAAATACACACAACAGGACTAAATACACACAACAAAGCCAAATAATATTCTACAATTCCCATAACAAAACCAAATAAGACACTGCAAATACAACATGACCTAACAAACAAACGTACTGTAAATCGCACAGACAACAGAAGTCTTTCCAGGGCACACAGAAAAGTGTCTGTTGCAAGTTGCAAATAAGTTGCAGTGCATTGAGCTCTCTGGGCCACCGTATCATCACCATGAAGAAACCGTGTCCCACAGGTTCAGACACAACAAAACTCGCATAAGGAGAAACTGCTTTGTGACACACAACAGAAAGAGGATGCTGTTTTTCCTGCTCCAGTGCAGCATGTATCATTTTGACAGAGCTACAGGGTTTGTGGAAGACATTGGCATGAATACTGGCAAGAACTCCAAATTAATTTGCAATAACATACTGATGTTTGGAAACGGCTTCGCCCCGACAATAAACGATATAGATATTTGATGAGGGTGTGGGATAATAAAAGCAGCTCGTCTCGTTTTCTTGTTCTTCCTCTCTTTGTGATACATTTGACTACAGCAGCGTACAAGTGACAGAGGGGAGTCTGAAATCCTGCCAGTGTATGGAGATGAATGTTTTCTGCCTCTGCACATGGCTTGATCTGTCTTGCTTCAGCCCCTCTTACATCATAGCACGTGCCTCAGGGCTTTCTCTCTGCAGAGCAGGCGTTCTGTATTTAGAGCCTGATTTATACACAAACACACTTACCACTGGGGAAGGCAAAATGAGTATTCCTTTCCCCTGCTGCAATTGCCAGCAATATAATCATCTTCCCACACTTCAACGTGCCTTTAAGGATAGCATTCAAGAGGGGGAAAATGTCATGAAAGCAGGCGTAAGTTTCAATGGTGCACGTTAATGGCAAAACAGAGATGGATGGTATAAAATACTCCAATTCAAGGTAATCCGATAATTAAGAGAAAAATGCAAAGCATTCCGTTTTCTTCTTCTTCCCGCTCTTCGGGGAAGATCAATCCCTCCTGATTCTGTGAATTTGAAGGTGGTTGCGAGGAGGAATTCACCAGGTAAATGCACAGCCGGAGAAAAATTATTCTCATCCATGCTCTTCTCTCGCTCTTTCTCCCTCTGTGTTTGTTCTCAGGTTGTTAGAGAGCTCATTGATCAACGCAGAAGTGAAGGAAGGAGAGATTCTGCCTCCTACCATTCAAAAGCTGATGAAAGGATACAACAAGTACCTAAGGCCTTTCTTTGACAGTAAGGAATCTGCAGACACATCCAGAAATGGAAATGACAGAACACTCTGGGGAAATGTGGTTTTGACAGAGAAGAAGTTCATATTACAATTTTGTGCTTGCATGTCCCTGCTGAGTAATATAGGCTGACATACATACATTTGAATTTACTGCACATGTATTACAAGATGAGAAGAATTCAAATGTATCATTTTTAATATTGTAACAAGGAAATACTGTGTATGCAGAAGGGGAAAAAAGCATCCACATTGATTTAAGGCCATTAAATAAATATACATACTTTTCTCAAATACTAAAATCCATTTTAATTGTAATAATATCTTCAAATTATAATCCCATTATATTTAAATATATTTGTTGCAATGTAAATTCTATTTTTCACCAGCCGACTAATTCACCTGGGAATAAAGTCTATCTCAGAGGAGCAATGTTATATCATCCCCTGTAAATCCCTTGCTACTGTTATATTTTCAGGCTGCGGAAATCCATCATAATGTGATTATGGTTTGTTTGCTCTGTTATAACAGCCCGGACTTTAACAAGACAAAAGCTATTCAGCGTTATCACTAGTCCTTCTGCCAAGCAACACAGCACGTATACTGATACAAACGCACATATTCACGTACCCAGACACGTGTATTTACATCGCTATCTGTAAACACTTTTTTGATTACATCTCCAGCCCTTAAGTACTAAACTCATCTAAAAATTTGAGACACCATAATTTTTGTGAAATCTTTTGGCCTCACAAATATTTGAGGTAAAACAATTCTCAACATTTCGGTGCAAGACACAGAGTTACATTGCTTTTCAATGTCATCCTTCTGCCAGACAGCCTCCGGCACAGCCAGGAGGTCTTCTCAGTCTGACCAGACCTTGTGACACAGCATGGCCCCTCACTCCAAACTTAATAATTCTGTCTAAAGTTCAAGTAACCCTAGAGTAATAGTTATCAGATTGGGTAATGCACTTATTTGCTTTGTTGCCGAGAGTTAAATGAGAAGATATGACTTGTGAACGGCTGTGAGGTACAGCCAGCAGACAGTTATTTTAGCATTAAGTGTGGAAACTAGAGAGAAACAGAAACCTTAACCCTGTCCAGTAGACAGACTGTTTCTAGTCTTGCAAATGTTGGCTTCATATTTACGGTACTGTCATGAATACATGTAATTATTGAAAATATATCATTTAACTTCTCTTCTGTTCTTTAAAGACCGGAAAGTGAAGGGAAACATCTAGCCTAGTTCTGTCCAGACTGCTTCACAATGTCATCAAAATAAGTCCTTTGTTATTGTTTTGATTGAGGACCCGTAGTGGCCCAAGTTACTTATTGTACGTTTAAAGGAAAACACACAAACGCCTGCAAACATATACTCCACATGACTGCAGTAGGAAATCCGACGTGTACAGTATCCGCAATATGACAGCAGGCTCATTACTCTCTCTCGCACAGAAACGAAGATGGAATAAGTGCAAGAGAATGAGAACGGGGAGATGAAACACAGGAAAGCGCAGAAGTTACTCCTCTTTGATGGTGAATCAGGGAGAACTAATTCCCTCAAGGAGGTTCACACTTGACAGACTGCAGCTGTGTGGGGGTCTTTAGCATTTTAAATATCCTATCCTTCACTAACCTTTCATTATACAACACTAGCCCAGGCCTTCTCAATATCCTGTACTCTGTTATGTCACTTAAAACATATACAGTTTGCATTAACACATTTGGAAACTCTGGAAATGTGTGGATAGTGTTCTGTCTAAAGAGTAAATGTCACATACAGCAGTTAATCACTGGTTTCTTCTTTGTTTCTAGATGGTCCAGTAACAGTTGGCATGAGCTTGGATATCGCCAGCATTGATACGATCTCAGAGATCAACATGGTAAGACTTACCTTCAGCCTTACTCCCACCTTAGGTCTCATTGTGTCCACTTTCAAAACAAGGTCTAACAATGTGGATTTAAATAGAGCTGTTTGAAAATGAAAACTTTTAATGTTGTAGTTAGTGTTTGCTGTTAAATAACCATTTACAAAATCCATTCATTAGAATCATGTCTAATGTAATACATATTTACTCAGTAATCAAAAAATAATGACCCACTAATTTATACACTGCTGAAATTAAATTGCAACCATAAGTGTGAAAAATAAATCATAATATAAAATATTTAAATAATCTCATAGATAATATTAATTTCTCTCATACTGGCATCTTGTTGCCTTGAAGTGCATTATCTCATTCAACATGATCAATTATTACATGATTAGTAGGATTCTTGGCACTAAATAATGTCAAGTGGTACCGAGTCATTCCAGGTTAACATTCAGGTTCATTCAGTCCTGATGTTAACAATTTTATAAAAAATATTTTTCAAGGAAATTGTCTGACTTCTTTCAGTCTTGTTAATTACCATTTTGTTACCAACATCTTGTGGATAATTAATAATTGCAATTCCTTCACATGAAAACCTCTGACATCTCTTTCAGTTGTGGTTTTGTTTGTTTGCTGCACACAGATAATCAATTGTGATTTATCAGTGCAATGTGTGACATTTCCGTTGTAACTGTCGGCAAGTTTGACAACATCACCATAACAAATAAACATCACAGGCAACATGTTTACTCAAGTTCGCCTCAAATCAAACCATGTCATTGACCAAACAGTAACACTGACATGTATACGTAAATGTACACAATGACAATGTCACAAAAAGAGCTTGGTAAAGACTGTTGTGTTGGATTTGATTTTACAGGTGTTCCTAATAAAGTGCCCAATGAGTGTATTACTCTTCAAGAAGGCTGAGTCTTTATTCAGTAAGAGCGACACACATAGACGGCCGGTCTAAAAGCTGCAGCACTTTTAATTGAGCTACTTCAAAATAAAATCAGACAACAAAACCAGACAGAAACTTTGTATTATAGTTGTAAATTACCCTCAGAAAAACAATAATACATTTCAAAGATCTAACCTCAAAGCTATTAGAACAATTTGTGTGCCCTGTCCCAATTCCTCTGCCTTGACGCGAACATTAATCGTTAATCTCACTCAGACTGTTTACATGTTTGTTTTGATGGTGTGAATAGCAACTTTTCCTGAAACGCTTGTCACAGCGATTCAATGACATTGTTAATTGTTAAATGCAAACTCCGGAGAAAGTCTGGCTCCAATTGGGCGGATATTCTCTAGAGTTCATGTCTGAAAACGACTTGAGAAAATACTTGGCACACAGGCTACTGAGATTGGAACTCTTTACAGTTACATGGAAGCAGAGATTACAACCACACGTAATAGCACATTTTGTTCCTTAGAAACTGGACTATTGATGTTGATAGACACCAGTCAGTTCTTGTGTAATCTCACTCATAGGGTTAGGGTTAGGGTGTCTGGCTTTCCTCTGGGACTGACAGGGTTATTTCCTGTGCTGCTGAATATGTTTGGTTAGAAAATCCCACTCACAGCTTGATGCCAGACAATTGGAGAAAGTGATTAGGTGGCCACACGTGATGTTATATCAGGGCTTAACGGTGAATTACAAAAAATATGTTCAGCGTCCTTAAAACCAGAACAGAGTTGCTGACTTTACAAGGCTGGAGATTATTTTCGCTTTAAGCACAGAAGGGCTGAGGGACCTGACGCCATCAATACCTAACAGCACAAAAAGAACCCAAGAGCTGACTAATGAAATACATGTTTGAAAGAAGAAGCTTTGTTTGCAAAAACCTCACATGTCTGTCAGCATATTATTGACACACTTGTTAAAGCTGTATAGTAGCTCAACTGTGACCTTTGCGCCTGAATCCTGCAGGACTACACCGCCACCATCTTCCTCCGCCAGCGCTGGACAGACGAGCGCTTGATATTCGAAGGCAACAAGAGCCTCAGTCTGGACGGGCGGCTCGTGGAGCTCCTCTGGGTCCCCGACACCTTTATCGTGGACTCCAAAAAGTCCTTCCTCCATGACATCACCGTTGAGAACAGACTGATCCGCATCTTCCCCAATGGAACCGTTCTGTACGCTCTAAGGTAGGAAGGCCAGTGAGACTGTTTATTGGTTGTTGTTGTGTTTCTCTTCTTTTCTGCAGTTTGAGATAATGTGATTGCAAAACAGGGAGTTATGTCAATTCTATTACTTGACTATTGGATTGTATGAGTACAGCGGAATGTCATCTGTCAATACAAGGAGCTGTGGTCTAACAAAAGTCCCTGCAACTGCAGGATCCCTCCTACAGATATTGCTCTGTGTGGGGGGCTTGACATGTGACAAGCTCTTTCCAGATGAAACATGCATTCACCTTGTATTTTGATAGGCCAAGAAAGGTTAGTGAGAGAAGTTAGTGAGCTATAGATGATCCAGCAATTTGATAATCTCTCTAAAGCCTGTCATGATGGGATTTACATGTTTTTATGCCACATTCTTTAACCTCATCTCAAATATGGATTGTATAAGAGCTGTCCATGATGATTTCACTTCCCCCACTCGACCCTGTAACTCATTGGTGCTGAACTTCTTTTCATGCTGCACAGTCATAGTTATACATGGCCTCGGTTACACAATGAAAGGGGAAAAGTGTCACATGGGAGAGATTGTCACTGTTCTAATGGGAAACCTGTAACTATCAAGGGGGAAAATGTGCAGTACATAGGTGTCATGTTATAGAAAATTGAGTAGGGTATCCAGGCTCAGTTCAGCTTAGCCTCACAGTTAATCATGTGTCTGTACAATAATAATTGTCAGGAAGGCACTGTACTGCTCAGAGGGGGTCTCACATGTGAGCGAGCTTGTCGGTGAATTGTGATTTATGTTTTTATTGAGTGCCCAACATTATTGGTTAGACTGTGACTCCGGTTATTGATTTACGGGTTTTGAAGGAGTGTTTTGGTACATTTGTACTTATATCTTTCTGAGGACTATCTGTTGCATTATGCCAATAAGTGTCCTCACTAAGAAAAAAGTACAAGTGTGTGTTTGTGTGTGTGTGTGTGTGGTAAATATGAAGTAAATATGAAGCCCCCATACACTGAACTGTACTGTTTCTGGGCTCGACAGAGGAAATAAGGAGGATGGTTGCACTTTACAGTTAGAGAGCATGAATAGTGAGAGTAAAACAGTAAAAAGAAGACAGTCAGGACAGGGAAGGCCACCTCTGGGACTTGGGGCTGTGAAAAACGACAGAGTAAAGTGGGAAATGTGAGGTGTTGGAGGGAAGGGACAGCTGTGGTAAATGTTTCAGTGCTGTGCCACGGGAGAACATGGGAAAGCACTGAGGTGATTGGAGCCAGTGGTTGGGCAGTTAGAGGAGATTTCAAATGAATTACTTTATGTTACTTTTATGGTTGAAGAGGCCACAACTGAAATGTAATTTAAAAATGAAAATGAAACCAGTCATCCAAATTTCACAGACAAAGGCTTGTGTTAAATTGCTGTAGCAGTCAGGATAGATTGCCATGGTGAATATTTCTACGGGTCCTCCATGTTCAAGTCAAGTTGGTGCATAGAAATAAAGATATGTGCAGAATCAGTGTCTCTAAATGACATGAATATAATGACGAATATAATGAATATCCACATCATGGCTGCTGTGTCAACAACTAATAAGAAACTTTCTTGAAAATCCTCTCATACTACAAATTGTTTGTAACAAATAAACACATTGTGATGGAAATCTGGAAATACAAGAGGCTGGAAACACCAAAGTTATCTACGTGTATTTTAATCGGGGCTTTCTGCAGAAAGGATCAGCACAGAGAGTCACAAGGATCTCAGAGTGAAGATGGAGAACAGTCAAATGCAAGGATCTTATATAGGAGGACTAAGGCTATCTTTCAGAACCAGTTCAGACTGGTTCTGTAGGCACAGGTTAAGAGAGGAATCTAAACACAGACAACTGATTTACATATGTTTCCTTTGGAGATAAGCAGACATCCATTCAGTTCTTTGGATAGTAAATAAATGGCTAAAAGGTCTGGCAGTTTTCAGGTCAACACAGTTCAGACCATAAAACAGCTCAGGTCATAAAGTATTTGGACAGTTTGTATATGTATGTAGATACAGGTCATAAACGTCTTTAGACAGGTCTGCAAAAACCTACACTCAACTACAAAATAGTTTTCAAACACACTTAGTTAATCTTTCCAATACACAAGTTTATCAACTCGTCATCAGGCATTTCCAAAACATATCAAGTAAATTGCATATGCCTCTGCTGGTCTTTCCTTGCTTATTAAGGAGACTTCTGGTGCTCTCTTTAAATAGAAACAAGTTGCAAACTAAACTTACACAGTGTCCAAAGACGATTATGCATCACACTTAATATTCTTTCTAAGAGAATTACATTGAAATCATATTTAACATTTTGATCCACTTAAGACCAAAACATTATGCAGGAGGAGGCATAATGTGGCATCAATATAAAGTGAAGACTTTTTCCATTACAAGTGATCTCAATGTGACTTAGAAGCTTAATTCATGCATTATTTAAACCAAGCCATCGGATGCCTTAGAACAGCACCACGACAACCAGATAGCTGGAAATAATTCACAAATCTCTCATTGTTTGTTTGGATGAATGGTGAGTAAGTTGAAACCACTGTGAAAGAATCTTCTGCTAAAATAACATTCACTGTTGGTTTCCTCTTTCATGTTTATGTTCTCTTGTTTTAGGATTACGACCACTGTTGCATGCAACATGGATCTGACCAAGTATCCGATGGACAAGCAGACCTGCACGTTACAACTGGAGAGCTGTAAGGACACCTCACACTTAATAAAGAATATCAGAAGTCAGCAGCTTGAAGCTGTGGCAGAATTAGTGGGTGGGGCGTATTTTCAAATGAATCTGATCAAACCAAAGGATCAAACACATCACTTTCTCTCATCTTCTAAACTGTGTGTGTGTGTGTGTGCGTGTGCGTGTGCGTGCATGTGCGTGTGTGTGCTTGCACGTGATGGTGTGTGAGACTGCATGCTTATGTCACACAGCAGACAGAAATTGCAAGGAAGTAGCTGAGGAGTGAGCCATCTTGCTCCCTTCCGCATGTGCAATAGCGACAAAACATGGACCAATGGCAGCGTCTGTTGCAACAGCATCGCGTATTAGAAAGTCAAAAGTATGGGAGAACTTCACCCTTAACATAGCCCCCAAAAAAACTACCTGCAATATTTGTAAGGCGCATTTGAAGAGGAGGCACGTTTGACATCGTAACGTAGATGATGCAGACCCGCCTTGGTAAGATAGCCTGTTATCTAGCTTGCTATATAAACATATATACCTGTGCGCAGGACTCTAGAATCCATTCCAAAAATATGGTTTAAACTTTTTTTTAACAAGTTTAAAAGGGTAATGTTATCCTATTGCCTGACAAACGTCTTTTTAAATCACAATTATGCAGTCCGAAGAAGACTGTAGTTTCGTTTGTTGATGTTTTTATTGCTGATACTTTCCCTGTCCTTTTGTTAACAGAAAAAATGGATACTTGATTTTTAATTTATTTTCAGTATAAGCACTTTGCCTGTCCTTGGTTTTAAATGGACAAAAACTTGATTTTTCTTTGTTTTTGTGTCAATAGTACCGTAATATGCATTTTTGAATGAAGTATCGATCTTTATTGTCTTTATTTTCAGTCATCACATGCCGCCAACAACCTCAAGCTAAATTTAAAAGTTGTTGGCTAAATAAGAGCATTTGAGAATTTGTATCATTCATAATCCGATTAGTCGATTAATCGTTTCAATAATCGATAGATTAATCGACTATCAGAATAGTCGTTAGTTGCAGCCCTAGTGAACAGCTAGCATAGCTTACTCCAAATCTGAATCATCCACCTGCTACCACCTTAAAATCTAACAGCTTTACCACATTGTATCCTGCTTGTTTAATCTATACAATAACAAAATGAAAGATTTTCTTTGAAATTGCAACTTGAAATAACATTTTTCTTCTTGAATACATAAAACAAACTTGTTGTTGTGATCATCAGGTACAAATGAGGAAAAATGCAGGGGTTTTTTTTGCTTCACAAGGCTTCTGAATGCTCAGGCATGAGATTAGCACCAATCTCTTCTTACTCTCCAAAACATCAAGGCTATTTCCCGAAATGTTAAATTATTCTGTTTGTCCTTGTCTTATCCGAAGGTGCTCATTACAGCAGCCCCTTTCCCCAAAATAAATTACAATATTAACTAGGGCTACGTTGTAGCACTAACGGGCCCGAGCACAGGCATTTTGAAGCCTGTTGCGGTTAGTGGAGAGAGCGATCAATGACCAAGCGCATGTCTCCACATTGCATGCGTTTTGCGCACTGCAGTAAGGACAAACACTTCACTTCCTGCGTCCGTCACATGATATCAATCCTTGCCTGCTAATTGCTCATTGCGGTCCACGCTATCAATTGCACATCACACTGAACATTTTATGGAAATCGAATGATAGTTGTAAAACAAAGCTTACTTCCTGTTGCCAGTAGGTGCGCCATCACTATTATTACATACAGACTAATAGATCTGTTCAAGTAGGGGATCTGATGTAGCCGTGAGCAATTTTGTGTCAATTGGACAATGTAACCACAACTTATTTTTCATCGATCGTTCGATCGTTGGGGTAGTTTGTATCTCCATCTTGTTGTGATGATACTCATTGGCCTCCCACTCTGTTCGGTGCTCGGGCCCAATAAAATAATACATAATTTTACAGCATTTAAAAGTAGATGAGAGAGAAAGGAATACAAGAAACAAAAGTAATAGCAAAAAAATTATAATAATTGGGTAAAAGTATGTTTTGAGAGGTGATGTCAAAAACTGTTTTTCAAGTCCTCGGGATAACTAATCCTGAGGGTCAGGCCCTTAGGCACTATGTTGTAGCGTCAGCCTTTCCCACCAAACAAATCCTTTGAACTCCTCTTAATACATCCTAAGAATGTGAACATCTACCAGTAGCTTTAAAAATCCAATGAGATTTCTTGAAATACGTGTCAGTTTAACTAACTTGGACTTATCTTCAGTGGTTTCAAAGCGAAACGCGGCGACAGTATGTTTATAATTAAAGAAAATCATGAAGATTGAATTACATGACAAGATGGATTTTTTTGGCCGTAAAAGTGATGGAAGGAAAAGAAGGTCCCCTCGCCCCCAGCCTATCTCGCTCATCTGCCATCTTTGCTTTCCCGCTCGCGTTTTGCTCCATGTTAGTAAATGGCAGCCAATCAGGCTGAGCTCTGTCTGATCCCTGCCAGCAGCCTTCCAGGACCCTGGTGCCAAATAAAACATTTAACTGCAGCAGACAAAAAGACATCTGGAGGTTAAAGTTAGGTAACTGAGAAGATGATGGATCCCCGTCTCTGTTGCTTCAGTAATTCCAGGCAGAATATCTGCATCTCTCTCACTCTCCCTGTCTGTCTTTCTCGTTGTTTCACCGTATCTTTATCTGTCATCCTGCTGCTCTACCTCTCCTGTTTTCTCTGTTCCTCCTCTCATTCAATCTCTGACACCCTCTTGCTCCGTCTCTTCATGAAGATGTTTATTCCAGGATTTGCTTCTTTTAATGCTGTGCCAAAAGTGGATCCTCTACACAGGAGCGAGGTTGGCAGTGCAGGGCATAAATAAGATACAATTCAATACCATACAACATAATGGGATAGACCTAGTTACTCCCAAAGCAAATTCTCAGGCCAGCTTGCTCCAGGATTACAGCAACACAATACACAATAGATTACAGTAGAATAAAACAATAGAGTATTAAGTCTAAAAAAGATATAAGTGAAAATAAAATAAAGATTTAACGTGTAAGTGAAAATGAAAATATAAAGCGTAAATGCTATAAATGCAGAACCAGTGCCTAATAGAAATCACAATAGAAATTAATATGTTAGGTAAGACAGGGAAAATAATACTAAACTAAAGTGGCAGGAGGTAGTAATGATAATAGTAGTAAGTAATACTGCACATGATATTGAACATAATATGAACAAAAAACTGTAATATTGCACATGAGTAATACTATTGCACATGAATAAACAGTAATGCTGCACATAGTGTTAATGTTCTCACATAATGATCAGGATTGTGGTCAAAATATTTAGAAATCTAATAAAAATAAGAGATAATGATAAATATAATTATTTTATTTATTTTATTATTTTAATCAAACTTTGAATGGCCCTGTTTTAACTTTTCTCTTTGTGAGCGTACTTGTTTACAAGGGTCCACAGGGCACTGGAAGGATGATTATACCCCCATGGAGTTCTTTCCATGCTATTGCACTTCATGTCACTACTCGTTTGTATCTCTAATTTGTAAATATAATGTCAGGGCAAGGTCAGGAAAAATAATGAGTTCTTCTTAGTAAGAGCACCCCGGTGAACGATAGAAGAGAGTGAATTAACAGGACCTCTCAGCATCATACTCACCACTGCCCTTCATTAGAGGCACTCACTCCCAGCATCCTCCATGCCTCATCCTGGTCAATAATACATGACTCCATGTGGGTTCAAATACAGAGTGTGATGGCTAATTAATGTGTGTAGATTACAACAGATTAAAGAAGTGTGTGACCTAAACCAACAGAACTTCCTCTCACTTTTCTTAATCTCTTGCTCCCTCTGCAGATAAATTAGGAGAATACACAAAGAGGTTAAGCCTTGCTAATCACGTCTTTTTATCCTTAACATATTTTATAATTAAAATCACACCATCTCTTATTTATTAATACTATTATAGCTACATTGTTCCAATTAGTGTTAGTTTAGCATGCAGTCTTATGTCGTTTCAGTTGGTTTATATATGTACGCTCTCTGAGGCCTGGTGCAAAATGCATGATAAGGTCTGTTCTGGTGCGAGGGAAGAGTTAAGCTCTTTTTTCTTTTTTTACTCCCCGCGTTCAAGAATTGAATTAACACAACAAATGCATTTCCATTAGCAGCTCCTGTTGGATCTCTCTGTCAAACTGTGTTAATTGAATAATGGGGAAATGGGGAAATCCACTGTGACTGCAACTATAAACAAACATTCTACTCTGAACTTAGTTAACCAAATAGTTAACCAAATTCATGTCTTGTTTTAATGGCAGACATCCTGTATAATGATCACCACACTGTGGGCACATATACCCATTTGCTTCTCTGATGAAATACGATGTCTTCATCTAGCTCCTCAAAGCAGTTTTTTTATCCCATTCCCTTAGGTTCTTGCCAAATATCTCTCTTGTGCTGATGTTTAGCATTAGAGGGAATTTACCACCCACTACGGGCTGCAATCCCAAACAACCCAACCATGAGAGAATCACACTCGCACATAGCAAGTGGGCTTTGGCAATTAACATTCTCAGCTGCTCGCACCATTGCTACTTTGGGGTTTAATTAGAAAAAAAAAACCTCATGTAGTTATACTTATTTTTTGTAAATGTAATAAATTTAATAAAATATGGTAGTTTCTGGGTAATTTATAATGTGCTGGTAATATGCAATTTACACTAGTACAAGGGTACATTTGACTGTGTGTTGGTCATTTAAAGGAATTGATGATCACGCTGTTGTTGCCCAATGCAATCAACCACAAAGTGGTTTGGGATTGAAAAAAAGATAAGCTATGAATTTTATCTACTGTATAATATTGATATATTATCATCTAATAGTTTAATGATTTTAGTGTTCACAAATAGTTGCCTAATGTTACTGTTCATGTGGAGTTGTTTTTCTGGCCGTCTAAATAAAGCTATGGCCGGCCAGAAAAACAATCCTATTGGACATATGTGGCTTTTTAGCTGCATATATGTCCTTTAAACATGAATAATTTTTACTATGTCATTATCTTTTCAGAAGCTGATCAGTCAGACGGCAGTGACATTTTCTGACTTATAAACCTGGATCACAGTATTACAACATTATTCTCTTCATATCAATTTCAAATCAACTTTATTTGTCCCCAGAGGGCACTTCTATTAGCATTTGAGCCTCCCACCCTGTGTGTGCTGACTGCCGTGTAAAATTGTCTTTTTGCTCCACTATCTTCATCACCTATACTTTGAGTGTCTTCTGTTAGGTGCTGTGCAGGTTCATGCAGTGGGTTTGTCTTTTTTTTTTTAAACGACAGCGACAAAAAGGGTTAATGAGGATAGTGACTGTGAACTGAAACAATCAAGTTGTCTGCTGTAAAACCGAAACAGTCATTAACTGTCTTGGCTTTCAACTCACTGACAGATTAAAAAGCTGCATAGAGATGAAATGAACTGCCATGATCTTACAAAGAAAATAAGATTCTTCTTTTTATTTTTATTACAGGGGGTTATAATATTAATGATGTCATGTTCTACTGGACCAGAGGAAATGCGTCCGTCAGTGGTTTGGACACACTGCAGCTGGCTCAATACACAGTAGAGGATTACTACACATCTGTCTCAGAAGCCGTCTATGAAACCGGTAACAAAGACATTCTAAATCTCTGCATGATGTTAGTCCCACGCCTGTACTTAAGTTTAAACTCCGATGTGGTATTGTCAAAATATTGAGCGCCCTGTGGGTAGAACTTCTCATTCATGCCCTGTCTTTCTATTATCTTTTTCTCAAAGGCCAGTACCCCAAGTTGGTTTTCCACTTTGAGCTGAAGAGGAGCATTCTGTACTTCATCCTGGAGACCTACGTCCCCTCCAGCCTGCTGGTGGTCCTCTCATGGGTTTCCTTTTGGATCTCTCTGTCCTCCGTTCCAGCACGGGTTTGTATCGGTAAGGGGCAAAATTCATTTTTTCACTCAAATGTTAAAATGTACCTTTCTGACTAAATGTCATTGACCTTTGCATTGCACCGAAGCTTATCTACAGGATGTATTATGTGTCACTGCAGATGTGCTGCACTGCTTTTATGAGATAAACGTGCACTTTTTCAGCATTTGTTTACTATTACACAGATAGAAGAGGCGTTATCTCCTCTGATCATAAATATGAGTTTGAACTGATTATAGGGCTGAGGTTTAAAGAGAGCATCTGTGAAACTGGAGTTACCTCATCAGAACATCCAAACTACAGGAATCAACAATATGTTTTCAAAACACACAGTGACTGCACACTAAGGTCACCAACAGGAAACCAGTCCAGACTGGTTATGAACAGGATGTGCACCACAGCGCTGAGTATCTCTAGTTGCAAGGAAAAGCCAGGATGACACCATCTTACATTGTGCAGTCAACTGTGTGCTTGCCTTTAGGCATAAATGCATATAGCAGAATGTATTGCAAGTACATCTGTCTTCCTGACTCACAGCCATCGTTTTTTCCTATTTCCAGAGGTCTCACGCTGTTTGTCTGACTGTAGAACACATATGTCAAGAATCATTAATTTTATTGGCTTCACATTTGGTACGTGTATTGTTGATGGCCCGAAGAGGTGCAGAGGACAGTCAATATGTTCAATATTAATACAAATAATAACAGCACTGTGCAGTTAGTGGAGACAGGGTAATAGTCAGTGTGCGGACCAAGTTGAACCTTTCTTCTTCTATGTCTTCGGACAATTACAGCAGCGGTTGGCAGCTAAAACTGGCCCACCACATTATTGATCATTGATCATTTTAATATTTTTATTTAACCATATTGGCCTAACACACACATTTACAGGTGTCGTGGGGGCTGATCTCCTTCATGGCAACAACATTCAGAGAATCACTTCCTCTTTTGCAAGTTATCTTCAAAGTAAAAACACAACATTCGTTTTGTTGCTGCAATTGAATTGCAGAGCTTTTATTTGAAAAGTTGTGAACTTGGGTGTGAAGATTGTGTCAGTTGCATAACAGACCTCTGATATAGTAAAGATGCAATGTTTGAAAATATTACAGCTGTTAAGTAAATAAATCCAACTTTGATGAAAACCACACATGTGAACATTGACTATAAAATCATCATTGTAGATAAACAAGGTAGGATGAACGCAACATTTATAACTTCTCTCTGAACCACGGACTGTTAAATACAAATCTCGGGTTTAGAACAGAGACAGTGCACTAGTTCTTATAAAGAAGGATTCTGGGCAGTGGTCCACAGATTCAGTGGTTGAACAGATAACCTGTAGTTTACCAAAGTATCTGCATGTATTCCAGGAGTGACCACAGTGCTGACCATGACCACTCTGATGATGGGAGCCCGGACGTCACTGCCCAATGCCAACTGCTTTATCAAGGCCATCGATGTTTACTTGGGAATCTGCTTCAGCTTTATCTTTGGGGCGCTGATTGAGTACGCCGTTGCCCACTTCTGCACCCTCTCACACATGGACCCACACATGCTCATGGTGAGAGCCTCCTGACAGTACTGTCTTTGTTGGTCATGTTTGTGGTCATTGCTGTCATTGTGGTCACAGTCTTTGTCTTCATGATGGTGGTCACTGTCATTGTCATCACTACCATCATCATCATCATCATCATCATGTCATCATGAGCATTTTGGGGTAAGTTGAAAAGTACTGCAAGCTTTTAAAAGCATCATGTCTTTGTTTCCACTTAAAACTAATTCTACTTTTCCTAACTCTCCAACAGTACCGCCACCAAATGCATGACTTTGACGATGATATGAACGGCATCATCACCACCATCTCCACGCATGCCAGCAGAGCCAAGAGACGTAAGGAGCCTGCCGCGACTCCCTCCACAGCTCCTAACTCCACAGAACTCACTGTCAGACCCTCCAGCCCTTCGGGCAGTGAGCCAAAGCCTGATGTGTCGCCGCCGAAGCCCGTCAACTGGTGCCTCACTGCTCTGGCCACTGTTCGTAAAGTGCTCCGCTCCATAAACTGCTGTCATGTGGAGAACCCTCACCACATAGACAACTACTCAAGAGTCACCTTCCCCCTGTCTTTTGTCATGGTCAATCTGCTCTACTGGACATATTATCTGTACTTCTAGCATTTGCTTGAGTGCGGCATGTGTCCAGTAGAATGTCAGACAGAGAGTGTATGTAGACAAGAAGTGTTCTTTACTCTAGTTTCATTAAGATGAGTGTGTATTATTTATCCATTTGGATTCATGAGCAAAGTAACATTCTCATATGTGTTTGTTTTGGGGACAAAATAATGCTTCTGATTAAAGCTCAATTTTTATTATAACATATTCAAATAACTGTTTGGATAAAATTTCATATGCCTTGATTTATTAACAACAGTGGACCTATCTGGTATTGACTGGCAAGATTACATCAATTCTGATACACCTAGAGATGAAAAGAACATCGGTGACCTAAAAAAGCATGGCCAGTCTGCATCTCTCCTGCGATAGTACATTTATTGTGCAGGTTGCTACCATCTGGGACAGAGAGGATGGAGCTGTAATTCAAAGTCTGTCACCAAATTTGCTAGCATTCTCGAGTGAGAGCAAATGCCTGCCTCATTTTTTACTCTTTATTGTGTGATGGATGGGTCACTGATATGTAATAACTTAATTTTCCATTTCTGCTGCCAGGTACAGCATTCAAAGTGGAAAAGGGAAAATAATGGGTTGCAGAAGTGATGTAAAATATAGTGTTATTATAAATGTAAACGTCAAGAAACTACGGATCCCATATATCATTGCAAATAATTGCTGTCCAACGACTTCCAGTGCGCTTCTTCTTGAATTTAACCTTATGGTCATTTTGAGCCCATTGAACACTTTTCCTCATCTTCTAAAAAGAGAAATCATGGTTGCTCTGTGGTAAACATAATGTAACATGGAACCATCTGATCATAGCTGACATGATGTTCACGGTTGTAGTAAATACTTCCAGGGTAACAGCAAGCTCTACCAATCAGAGATGTCGCTGAATATTGTGATTGTGACAAGTGTTGTAGTCCTCCTTGACATCATGAACATAACTCCTAAAACACAGTTGATATTATACGAACAGGAGTTTACATAATTTTTTTGTCAAACTCAGAGCTAGTATTATGGCTGATAATCAAAATCTCTATTCAGAAAATGAACAGGATGTTTACTAACGGAACCACGCCTCTATTTCAGTGACGTAAAGACATTGGAGTTATCTCCAGTGCCAAACATTGAACAACTAGCTCTCGTTAGCTCGAGCACCAACAAGGCAAAAATTGATTCTTAAACTAGACTTTGAGGTTCCACGGCAGCTAGGCAGGTGCAATAGATGCACAAAAGATACACCTGGATGGATGGGTACCATATTATAGTGAAATACAGTGTATGATTTTTCTTCCTTTTGAGGTTCAAGTCGTATTTCTCACTGTGCTTTTATAACACGTAAAGCAGTAGCCAGACCTAGATGTGTTAGACATTGTAGAGTGATTTGAATATGAATGAAATGGCAAAAATATTTCAACAGTGTGTCATCATCTGTGCATCATCAAAATGGTAAAATGTCTGGATACGCTACAACTGAGGTGGCCTATCACTCTTTCCCTCAGTATTTGGATGTGAATGTCTGCGAGTGAGTGCGTTCGTGATCAAGTTGCACCATTGTTTGGCCAGCCGTGTTACGGGAGTTTCTCAATTGGCTGCTTTTAAGCACCTACATAATATATCTAGTCACTTTTTGGACCAACCTAAGCTAATTTTCATATGGGGCAGTGTCAAGTTTTTGACAGGGCTACATGTAACCTTTTGCAATTGCTACATAGCATTAGGATAACAACTGTTTATTTACCAATATGAAGTTGCAAGTTCAACTTCATTCCTTTACTTGCCAAGAGTTGTCTCCAACAGTGAAAAGCAATACCAATTTTACTTCTTGGTTTTGTTTCAGTTTCCGTCACTTGTAATAGTTGTTTCTACTGAAGTTAGCATGCTAATTAGCTAGCCCCATCTGGCCCGTCTTGTCTCTTTCTGAAAGTGAGTCAAAGTGCAGGCCAGAGGGTGCAGTCTTACGATATATTGTCCTGTAAACACAACATTAGGTGAAGCTCTTGGCAAGTGTCCATCACAAACTACCTACCACATTCAGTGGAGGACAAAGCATATATACATACATTTTTTAACGTTCAGGTGATTAAGTATGTTTGTTGCCAGTGACGTGAGCCTAAGAACCAAAGATTCCAGTTTAATTTCAGCAATTCTCTTGGTTTCCTTCAGTTCTTCAACAAGGACATTTTGATTGCATTACCAAATGGTAATATCATATTTCATAATTCTGAAATAGCATGCAGTCAACGAGCACATGAAGATGACAATACATTTTCAGATGGAAAACAGGGTTGAGTTGAACAACAGAGATGCATGTTTATTTATTGCTGTATTCAATATTGCTGTTACATAATCTCACTCATTTAAATGGAAACTGAACAGTCTGTTTAGGCATAAAGCAAATGTTCCATTTTCAAGAATTTTGATCATGATGTAAGCTGGTATCTATTTATGCTCCATTGCCTTTTAAATTGTTTCAATTCATATTTTAGCTGCATTGATTTTAATGTTTTAATCTGTTTTTAAATATGCCATCATTTACCAAACTTTTTGACTGTTCTCTTTGCCTGCAGATATTCGAAAAGTAGGATTTCCTTTCGTTTCTGTTCTTCCTGCATGATTATTGAGTGTAACTTTGGTTTCTTCTGCTTTATTTGATTTTCATTTGGTTCAACAAGATAGTGGAAAATCATAAAATGCTTAGCTGAGGCCATAGAAAAGGAAAAAAAACTTTGGTTGATAGTGATGCCACTTTGATTTGGGGTCTCATCTGGGTCCAAGAGTGCAGGATGTTGGAACGTCTGTTCTCATTTTCAGTTATTTGAACTTTATTCTTTGAAAGGATGAGTGTTCATGACAGTTTTTCATTTGCCACCAACTGTCTGCTCTGTGGATGTTGGTGAGCACTGACCAGCTGAAAAGGCAACTGTCAGGTTTTATACAATATTGTACCACCATTGTAGTTTTGATAGTTAATCTTCTCAGTAAATTGTACAAGACACGAATGCCGTTATGGAGCCAAAGAACCACAAGAGAGCAACCACCACAGCTTCCTCTCAGTCTGAATGCAAATAGAACGTTTTTGTGATGGAGATGATCCATTTACAAGGCTCAAAATACCCACTCCCCTTACGGCTCCACAGTCACAACTGCATTATCAGGGCTGGTTTGGTCTGAGTGGACAGCAGTTTGGATGGCCATTAATAACCCAAGGATGGTGCGAACATTACAGAAATAAAGCTATGAAGTGGAACATTATGGGCAACATTGCCTGGACATATTTGAAGCAACTTTACAGCAACTTTGGGCAAACAGATAATAGCGGAAAATGATGGACTGCCCTTTTCTTTTCCTGTTGTGAGACATGTAAAGTAATGCCTCAAGGTGATGTTGGCTACCGACCTCACATTTCCTTGGACTTCATCTTTATGTGAAATGTATTTATATACTGTAATACCATGTTAATATAGGCATCGGTTTGCTTAACCTGTTGTAAATAAATAGTAACACTATGCATGTTTATCTGAATATGAATGGTAGCAATAAAAGAAGTTTAACGTGTGTGTTGTCCACACTTTATACATTGAATTTACAGGTGACATCATAATTCAGCAAAGCAGTAGGAAAATGTGGTAAATGTCCAAATGTTGAATTGCAGGTGCAGCAGATAGACTAGCGAGCCTGCAGACATGCACGTGTGTGCGCGTATGTGCGTGTGGCAGATGTTAGGGCAGCAGTGTCATGGTGGGAGGATGGAGAATGTGAGTCTTAATTCCCTGCAGCACAATTAACTCTGAGTCAGAAGAATGTTGAGTCAGGAATTTATCTGAGATCTTCTTATAGCACGTGCGCACACACACACACTCAAGTATGTACACAATAATGTTTTATGGTTATGTAATATTCTGTAATTTCCGTCAAAGATGCATCCCCTTGATCTCAAGTGAAAAAATACAAAAAAACAATAATAATGTCATTTCAAATAAATCTATATATTGGGTTGGTTGGGAAAAAACAACAATTTTGCAACTGATTCCAGCTCTGAAGGACTAGCTATTTGTACTTTGTGTTTTTAGTCAGTCTGACTGATATTAAGTGTTGATACTGAATAAAGTTTACATATCCTGTTGATATACAGACTTTGTACATTGTATTCATTAGGCTATATGTTAATGAACAGCAATTGTGTATAATATCCACATTACTAACTCAGCTTGCATATTATAATATAATGATATAATAAATAAGATCCCAACAAGAGCTATTGGGACATAGATACACTTATCTCAGAAGTTACAGAGTATAATTCTCTTATTTTAAATCCTCATCATAAACTGAATCAATCGTTGTAAATTCACAAATGTTTAGGTTTGTTTTAATCATAAAATGGACTGTCCAGCAGTCAGTCTGGCTTTAATGGTTTGATTATAGTCTCTCACTATGTGTGATGCTGTAGTGACCTTACAGTTTTAGTTCACATTTTTTGTATTGATTAGAGCTTGATCCCTGAATCTACGGCTTCTTAACCACTTCCTTTACCACCGCACCACAAGAATTTAAACTAACTAACTCAGACCACAGGCTGAGCTACTTGGCAGTGACATTTTCGTTCTCACATCGTCCTAAAAATGCACAAAATGGAAATGTAAGGGCAATGTTCTAAAATAATGTGAACCATGCAGCCCTGTGAAAGCCTACATGTAATACATTGTCACACAAAATACAATCAATATCACTTTGTCTCTATCTGATCGTGCTACGGTCTTTACACTGTGAAAATATCTGCACTAATGTGCTGTGCTAGAGAAGTATTGGGGCATATCACAGCTTTCAACATGTTCTGGTTTCTGCTGAGGGAAACACATAAAACCTGCAATCGCATCATCCTTACACTTTCAAACGACACAAAAAACAATAACAGTTCTTAAAAATGAAGACAAACACAAGCAGCAGTGAAGTGTCACTGACAAGTGTCAAGTAAAGCAAAGCATGTGCAGAATGCTTCACTTTCCAAGTGATGTACGAATTATCATTTTTGTTGTAATGAAAAAGACAAGCATGTGTGTTTAGTGTGTGGGGACGAGGTCACGCTGATGGAAAAGTCAAGTCTCCAGTGTCATTACAGCTGGAAACATGCAGATACACTGGGTGAGTTGTGAGGACAAATGCTAATTTGTAAACAGCTAAGAAGTGAGCTAGTAGCTAACAAGTGAGCTAGTAGCTAATAAGTGGGTCAACACCTATATGAGTGAGTTAGTAGCTAATAAGTTTGCTAACACCTAATAAGTGAGCTAGTAGCTAAAACGTGAGCCAAAACCTTATTAGTGAATTAATAGTTAAGAAATAACCTAACAGCTAAGAAGTGAGCTAATGGCTAAGAAGTGAGCTAATAGCTGAGAAGTGAGCTAATAGCTAAGAAGTGAGCTAATGGCTAAGAAGTGAGCTAATAGCTGAGAAGTGAGCTAATAGCTAAGAAGTGAGCTAATGGCTAAGAAGTGAGCTAATAGCTGAGAAGTGAGCTAATAGCTAAGAAGTGAGCTAATGGCTAAGAATTGAGCTAATAGCTGAGAAGTGAGCTAATAGCTAAGAAGTGAGCTAATGGCTGAGAAGTGAGCTAATAGCTGAGAAGTGAGCTAATAGCTGAGAAGTGAGCTAATGGCTAAGAAGTGAGCTAATAGCTGAGAAGTGAGCTCATATAACAAGTCAGCAAAAACCTAAAAAGAACTGTTGCAGACAAAAACATCGAAGAACACAACAAGATATTTACATATTCTTTGGCCAATGATGAAACAGACATAACAAATGATTTGGTGAGAAATCACTGCAGAGTGATACCAGGGAGGAATAACTGACTGAAGCAGTGGAAGTACCCACAGTGAGGTTTTTTTGAACAAGCTGTTTTGGCTAAAACCAGCTGACATCATAATCATCGGACTCCTCTCCAAACCTCTTGCAAACGCATCTCATCAGAGAGGTTAGTGTGATATATGTGTTCAATAATTCAGTATAGGCCTTGAAGGAGGTTATAAAAATTAAAATGGCCCCTGATAGAAAAAATCTTCTCCAACCCTGCTCTCAGATACAATATTATTGTGAACATTACTGGTATATTACTGACTCGACTGAATGTTGTAATACATTGCAGCATTGTTTCTTTCCATTAGAATAAGGACAAAATAAATGTCCACTTGTTTCATTGGACAAGTGACCTGTATACTGAATGATCATTATTGTGTTTTAATACTATTCTGAGGACTGATTGTTCGATTTGTAGTTTTGCACAGGAAGAGTTAGGAAAGAAATCATACAATACTGTGATGGGACCTGTGACGCAGCTTGTCTGGATCTCTTAAAATGGCAGTTTTCTCAACTCTATGTGTAATGCCAATATCCTCTCAACACACATTCCTTTGCACACATGACTCGACATAAGTCCCAGTTTAATGACGGCTTGTCTTTAGTGTGACTACCTGCAGGCTGTGGCTGCAAAGATCAGCAGCCTGATGAGATGAGTCATATTGCGGAGCCTGTTGCTCGCCCCACAGGACGTCGAGTCTGAATCTGGTTCAAAGGAGGCGCAGAGGGGAAAGTTATCGCAGCATCAAAACAGATCTTGGAGTGTCAAATTCAAGAGAACTGGATGTCAGCATGAGTGAGGAAAGAAAAGTCTCACAGGACTGTGGATTGATGTGAGCAATCATTTTCCCTCACAGTCCATGGAATATCAATAGTGGTCTAATCAAATGGACAGTAGCAGGAGGTAGAGACCACGAGTAATTATAATCTCGCCCAGCAGATAAATGTCTTTAGGATTCAAGATTACTGTTGCAGAATTGATAAGACCTTTCCAAAGCATGACGGAACTGATTGCAGTGTGTGTGTGTGAGTAAGGGGGGGGGGGGGGGGGGGGGGGAGGATGTGGGTGATGGATTCTGAAACAAGTTCTATACAGCCATCCATAATTACACCTGTGCTTTTTGTCTTGAGGCCTTGTCATGCTGACCACTGCACATCAAACATATTCAAAGCTCCACACAGCTGCTTTTAGTGTTGCAGAGTAAACGCTGTGACATGTCAAGAGCCAGCTAATTCTGTAAACATGTCACACCGCAAATTGAAATC
Organism: Verasper variegatus; assembly: GCA_026259375.1. Taxonomy (NCBI): domain Eukaryota; kingdom Metazoa; phylum Chordata; class Actinopteri; order Pleuronectiformes; family Pleuronectidae; genus Verasper; species Verasper variegatus. Next base: position 4,961,833 of record CM048050.1, read on the forward strand.
AGTAAGCCATTTAACCTTGTGATACCGTGGCATGTTCCTCCTGACACAGAAACAACATGTGCTGTGCTCCGTGTCGCCACAAGATGGCAGTGTGGAATCACAATTCACTGTCAAGTCCACTGCAGTGGAAAATGAGCTGCACTGTGCAGCAGAGCGTGAAGAGATTCACTCACATGTTGATGCAATGGGAAGGATGAGGTGTGATCAACATGTGTTGACAATCCTATTGCAATATTTTGTTTCTATTTGAGCTGCTGTTTGATTGCAGTGTTCTTGTCCTGACAGAGCTTCAGCTCACAGTCACTGGAAGATACATGTGGGGGAAGAAATCATACTCATAAAGAATTAGGTCAGCTCGAGTGAAGGAAAAGTAAATCATAAAGCTGAAACTGTTACATAAGCTTTAATAAGAAACTAAATGAATCTGTGAGACCAATAAATTGAACAGTTGGTTGATTTTTATGTTATATCTTAATATATATATATATATAGTTTATTGAAATTTTGTGAGGCCTGATTATACTTATTATGATGATGGTGCTTGACAATTTTAATTACTGGTGGTTTTGTACTTGCCATATAAATTAATTTCTGACTTTTGACTTGCAAATGAAACCTGACATTTTTAGGACTGTGATTTGGTGGTTGACCTGTGGCCACTCCCTCTTTAAGGCGGCCTCTCATTGTCACAAAATGTTTACCTGATGAATGTCTCGTACCAAAACATTGCATAATAAATTTCTGATAGAAGGTTAGGCAGTTTCTTTCACAAGTTTTAATGTACTCGTCCCTCTCCTACGCACACGTTCCGTGAATTGGATGAAAAGACAACAACATTGTGCTATTGATGAGTTTATTAAGAAATATAGATTTTGCCCTCACTGTGCATGTACACTCACCAAGCACTATTAGGAATGCCTGTACACCCGCTTATTCATACAATTATCCAATCAGCCTATCACTAGCAGCAGTGTGGTGCATACAATCCTGCAGATACAGTTCAGCAGCTTCAGTTAACATCAAAACAGGGAAAAATATGATTTCTGTGTCTATGGTATCATTTTTGGTGTCAGACAGGCTGGTTCGAGTATTTGTGAAACTGTTGTTCTCCTGGGATTTTCAGTCACAACAGTCTCTGGAGTTTTTACTCAGAATGGAGCCAACGCACAAAAACAGTGAGCGGCTGCCCTGGAGATGGGAACGCCTTGTTGATGAGAGAGGTCAGGGGAGAAGAGACACTCTTTACAGCTGTGGTGAGCAGAAAAAAACATCCCAGAATGCACAACCATGTCCAACCTGGAGGTGGATGGTCTACAAGAGCAGAAGACCAATTCCTCTCAGCCAAAAACTATAATCTGAGGCTTCACACTGAGCAAAACTAGACAGTGTGAGAATAGAAATGTAACTTCGTCTTCATCTCAGTTTCTGTATTACATTTCATATTATTTCAGATGGTAGGGTCAGAGGTTGTTGTCAAAAGTATGATTTCATTGACCCAACCTCTTTTGTGTCAACAGTCCAGGCTGGTGGTGATGGTGTAATCATGTGAGGAATGCTCTCTTGTAGGTCCTTTAATACCAATTAGGTATAGTAGACAAATATTTGGAATGTTACAGTCTATCTTAGTACTGTTGCTGATGTTCATCTCTTCATGGTCACAAATTACCATCTTCTAATGAATATTTCTAGCATTAGTGTTTCCCATCAATTATCTAGAATGTGGTGACCTGTCATATTCTAATTTGTCCTGCCACAGTTTCATAATGAACCCAAACATTTTTGACACTTCCTATAATCATCAGATCTCTTACTTGTTGGTTTGCTCCTTTGCTGCATTCTTTAGCTTTGTGCAGCGCTATTTGGCGTGTGCTGTTTCACGCTATCATCCATAAAGTTGTTACTGTGCACGGAGGTAGTCGGACCTTATAGTTTCAGCTTAAGTTGTGCACATACCCGCAGGTGCCATGCAACACAGTTCTCTCTTGTCTGTCACTCTTCAGTCTGTGAACCTGTCACTTGTAATCTGTTGCATCTTCTGTGGGAAATGCTGCACCATGATAGTGCTACATAAAGCAACTGTTGGGGAAAACCTTGGGGATGTGTTAGCATGAATGTGCAGCTGACAAATGTGCAGAGATGATGTGATGCAGTCTTTTCAACATGGAGCAGAATCTCCTCTGGAATCAATAATATGAAGAACTGAGGCTGTTTGACAGCAAAGAGAGGAAGTGCGTGATATTAATATGATGTTCCTACAATGTGCTTAGAGAATGTAGCCCAAACTCCATCAAGTTTTTCACACAGACTGTGTGTATGAAACTAATTATGATGATAGATATACAACTTACAATTTACAACTTATAAGTTATATATATATAAATATATATAAAATATAAGTGATAACTTACTTAGGCTCATTCACTCCCATTACACCTACTACTTGACTCCTGTATACACATTAAGCCACTGTTTATAACCTAATTATGATGTCACATACAGTTAATGAGTTATTCAATATATTCAAATCTGTGGAGGCTCATTCATTCCAATTCTATTGAAAACTAAACACCTGTAAATTCCATTCATATTAAAAGTGCTCAGTGATGCACACTGATCAGCTCTGTGATGATGATGATGGGGACAATTATTCTTTTATTTGCTGTTGTCAGGTTTTCATATAATTATAAAATGCTTTAGAAAATCAGAAATCTAATGGCTCTCTGGTATTTTAACTTCCACTATTAAAATGTGCAATACAAATAAGTAGGATATAGGTCTATAAGGATTTAGAATGTATTTATATGTATATAATAGAACGAAAAATCTAAACTTTTGGCTCAAATATTACTCCTAACAAAAGCTGGACAGGAGTGAGCAACTGAAAATATCAAATGATACAACTAAGTACAATTATTCACTCACAGATTGAATCACAACGTTAAACTGTAGAGAACAGACTTGCTCAAACCAGGCACCTGCTATAGCTCTCCAGCTAAAAATAACATTACCCACTTCTTATGGCCCTCTCCGAGTTAATCAGATTTCCTTGTAATTTGCAAATTTGAACCACTGGGACCATTACCCTGCAAAGTGAGTTTCAATCAAACCTTTTAGCATGAGCCCCTCAACCAACTATGTTTAACACAGTGCCCACTTTTCCATGACTGCTTCTTGGCAGTGTTCCATGGCACTGTCCTGCACAAGCGACCTGAAGATCTTTCAGAGGTTCTCTGCAAAGTTTGCAGTTGTGCATTCAACAAATCTCTCCCCATCTGCAGCAGTTTCCCGACCAGTTTCAGGACCAAATGGAAATTGGTGTGAATCGGAAGGGGGGCTCCAGACCCAACTGTGAGAGTAAAGACACAAGAGCTAGTTGATTAGTCTGGTTTCCAGGCGAGAGTCTGACTTTGATCTCACATCTGGAGATACAATGTGTGTGAGCGAGTTGAAAGACAGTTCAATCAGAAGAGAAATTAGAATGAAAATGTATTGTGAATGAGTGGAATAGACTTTGTTGCATGGTCAGTAGAAAACCATGGAAGCAGTCCTGTGAGTCAGGTGCTGTGGATAGAAGGAGACTTCCCCCTGGAGCTTAGACACTGGTGGAGGTGATGAGGAATGGAGCACAAAAATGGGATGTGTCCTGAAGGCTTGTGGTGGAATAGATGAAAGGAGATGACTGGGTATCCAGAGTTGAGGAGGTGGTGGTTGGAGGTGGTACATGGTCTGACCTGAATGACAGGAGGATGAGAAAACATTTCAAACTTAGGACAGCTAGGTGATTGGCTCAAGGCAAGCTTATCTGGTTGTGATTGGAGGAAAAGGGAGAATGAGCTGGTGGAGCCTAGAGATAGCGGCAACTTAAGGCCCTTTCAAAGAACATGACACAGGCACCGACACGCTGTGCTCTGCAACCACTTCTTGTGATGAACACTCTCACGTCCAATAGAACCGAAGCATCTAGCCAGGCCCACAATGCACAATATAAAGCTGTGTGTTACAGTGCTCTGGCCACATCTTTCCATCCAAAGTGAAAATTAACTGAGCATTACCCGACAGGCCTTCAGATTTTTGTCCCTGAATCCATCTGGAGCCCGATGCAGTTAATTTAAGCTGCACTGAGTTTGTGTTACCCTGTCAGTGGCACGCAAGGTTATTGCTGGTTTTCTCTGATTACAGACACTTGCAGTGTAAAAAATCAGCCCAGCCAACATGACAGACTCAAACTTGAATATCATTTCAAAACTTTGTCAGAATCCTGGCCCATCACAAACCCATAGCGTTGGGTATCCACAATCCTCCACCCTGCTTGAGCAGAATTCACGGATATCAAACACTGACAGCATCATCACTTTCACTTCATGTCACGTCAACCAGGTTGTATTTAGGTAATTTGGAAAACTAGAGACCATCTTGTGACGGGATCACACCAGCTGTCAATACGTCGATGTTCCAACCCCGAGTACTCAGTAGTAATGCATTATTTAAAAGTGTCATAGCTGGAATGATCCCATCACAAGATGGTGTGTAGTTTTACCTAACCTCTTAGAGTGTATAGGAATACAGTCATGTCCAACATAAAAATAATATGGACCAGGGGCATAAAGAGGAGGGGCAATGGCCCCTTCCCTTATACCAACCCCCTTACTTCCAGGGTCATTGCTCCAGACACATCCATCCTCGACCTCGCCTTTTATTTAGATTTTAACTGCACATGTTTAACGTTTCATGACTGTATCTTGCAAGTTGTGATGCTATAACAGTGATCAAATCTATCCACACACTGATGGACAGACAGTCAGGAAGTCAAAACACCTGCCAAAATAGTGAAAACCACTGGTAACCATGACCTCACAAAAACACACACACACCCACCCACACACAGACACACACTGGGTTAAAACAATTCCAGCCCGGCTGCTGTTGCAGCTGGTAATTATTTGTTTAAAAGCAAATACACTACAAGAAAGAATATTTGGCTTTTTTCAACCTGACAAAAACATCAAATTAGTGCTACACATGTGCAAAGCCTTGAGCAGGAAAACGTGTGTGTGTGTGTGTGTGTGGGTGTTAAAGGAAGAAAGGATGTCTGTATACCCAGCTCTTGAGCTGCCATGCTCAACTCTCTCAACTAAACAGCTGGAGTTGTTAGGAATGTTACTGATTACACCTGTTCCTTTTCTGCAAGATGCCAGAGATTCTGCCAAGAAAATGATCTAATGAGCTAAAAAAGAATGTAATTTGGGGAAAAGAGCTGGTCCTACAGTGACCTCTGTACAATAGGAAGCCATGTTTGTTTTTTAAATATTATCTTCTTTTGATCGGGGCAAATACCATATATAATTAGCTAATGACTATTATCTAGAGGTTTTTTTTATCTACAGCTATTTCTACGCTGGGAATCACAATAGCTCATCATTTAGAATGTGCCATGGATTAGGATGGACGACATGAGAGCATCAGGACAGCACCCCTAAAGTGAAGCCTTAGCATCTTACGCCACCTGGTGGCTTGCTCCAGTATTGTTCATGTATCCTGTCTCCATCATGTTAGTGGATGGGAAATAGGCCAAACGAAAAAGTATGTTTACGTGTGACAGTACAAGGCAGTAAGTATATCCAAAATATATAAAATTATATTAGTAACACTTTTATCCCAACTAGCACATACTGTGGTTACAAGGTAAGACAGTTATTATCAACATAGGTTGAGTAACATTATCCAGGTAACTGTCAAGTGAAGAAGCAGTTTCACTGTCACTGCTGTGGTTATCATGCCGTCCTCTCTTATTCAGTTCTGCACAATCACCCACAACAGTCTTATCAGATGAGTTTCTTTAACACAGAATCTTATCAAATGTGCTCATTGTCATGTGGCACGGCAGAACAGGAACAAACCACACACACACACACACACACATACCTACCTCTATCTGCCTCCCACTTTTCCCATCTGCGAGATCACAGCTGAATGGCAGCATTTAGCCTCTATTGAGGGCCCCCATGCTGGAGCAATCCCTAATCTGCCCCTGAGATCTGTGTCCCTCCCCATGGCCATTGAGCACCATGTAATTGGGCTCAAATTGGCAGCAGCATCTGAGCTTGTTTATGTAACAAGCATTTTGTGTGATAATGCCACAGGGCTGTCTGTCTCTCAGTCTCTCTGTCCATCTCTTTTCTCTGCTGACTTGCATCCAGAGCGCCCGTCAGGCAGTGAGGCGGCATTGTGGCCACAGTTTTGATGGTGGCCAAATAAATCCTTTGATATTGTATAACACAAGCAGCACAAATTAAAAGCAAGTATGAGAGGACGTTGATCTTGTCAGGTAGCTCTAACCCTTGATACTGCAGCTAGTTGATTTCAGGCTTTGTGTCCTTAATAAATATATTTCTCTCAGCGTGTTCTGCTCCCCCTACTTCCTATTTAGCGGGATGTTTTGTATTTTGTATTTTTTCGTTGAATGACTACGACCTGGTGGTGGATTTCAAGCCAGTGTTAAGCTTGTTAAGCGTACCATTCCTCATGGTACGTCTCACTGACGCTCTTTCTGCCAGTATTCTTTTGTGTCTGACCTCAGAGATCTCGCTGAGAGCCCATGATGATTCATAGCTCAGTCTGGAGTCTCTGCATCACAGTGGGGAGTCGGGAATACAGAGCAGCGCGACCGTCATTCCAACACAAACGCACACACACAATCACAGTCATTTGCATATGCGTAAAAGTGGACAGACGAGGAATATCGATAACATGACCTTGCACATACGTACAACTACTCTAGACACACACAGAATTTTCCTATGTGCAAATATATGAGTGTGTTTGGAGAGTAAGAGACTGCAGCAGAAATGGTGTTTTCAAAGGTGAATGTGTTTTACAAGGTGTAAAGTCAGGAGCCATACCTCTCTATTAACAAAAAATAATATTCATGGACACACACACACACACGCCTACTGACATTGTCATTCATAATGGCTGATCTCTGCAGAACATTATCTTATTGTGTAATCCTGATCCTGTAATATGCGGCACTGTGACGTTCCTGTGATCTTATTCACTTTGGCTGGAATCGTCAAGAGCCCTCCACGTCCCTGATTAATTTCACTTGGTTCTGTGATTGAAATTCATGCTACTACCTCACATGCCGCTACATTAAGACACTTCCCTCTGTTGTATCACCGCCATCTCTCGTTGCGCAGTGTTTGAATTTCATCTCTCTGTGACTAAAGAGAGTGTTTTCCGTTCTCCCACCCCTGCACCTCCTGAGACTGCAGTGGGATCTCAAGAGAACAGAGCATCCTGTGATGTATATTTCTGCTACTTCCTTCAGCAAACCCTATCTTAAAACCCCTCTTTTTTTTTCAGACACTTTTTCTCCCCTCTCTGCTCCTTCGTGCGCTGCAGTGGCAGCTGTGTAGTCGTGACATGGACCCTGGAAAATGTGTAAATGGGGAGCTCCAGCGCCAGCAAGGCTCTTTTTATCATCTTAAACAAGTTTCCACCAATCCCCTGATCAATGACTTGGGCTTGAGCTTGGCGATACCATGCATCAGAAGTGAATGAAGGGGAGCAGAGAGAACTGTCTCCAATTTACCCAGGTGAGCTTCATCTGGAGTTTGAATGCATTTGGCCCCCAGAGAGTGACAGTATCGAGATGAGTCATGGTTATGTCCTGCAGCAACACAATACAGGCCATGAATAATTTCAGGTGTTCTGCTCCCAGATGCATTTACAAAACAGATCAGGTGTATTTGGACATACAGGACCCGGATAAAAAAAAGCAATAAGCTTCAGCCCTTGTGAATTTAAAGGTATTTCCACATAAAAAAATCTATAAACAACTAGATCAATGTTATATATTTTCTTAACTCGATTACATTTTTTCAGAAATGTTCAATAGACTCTTAAGATTCTAGCAGCACTACATTTAGATTTAGCAGCCATTAGCCAGTAAACAGACAAAGCTGTTCTCTCCTGAGTCCTCAACTATGGATGTTGTTTAAACCTGCGGATAGGGTGAAGACAAGACCAAGAGAAAAGGAAGCTAAGACAATAACGCAGCTTCCTCGATCCTTCATATTTCTTCAAATCCTGCATGATGACTAATCAGCATTTAACATATCATGACATTTCAAGCAGGTTTTAGCCAATTATTATTAAAAGCGGTCGCTTACAGTGGTTTCACATTCAACTATGTCCTCATTCACATTGGCAATATATAGTTCAGCCATGTACAAGGTTTTGACCTAGTCTTGGTTTACACTACTCTGATGGAATGAGTTTTAAAAAAATAAAATTAGGATAATCCCAGAGATTATCCGTTACAAGAATATAAGAACCATCATGTTTTAAAACCAGAATCTCCAGCTCTGAGTGAACAGATTAACTTTCTGACAAAGCTTGGCAAACTTGGTTAGCCTACAACCCAATGTCTGCCTACAGCTTTGTGTGGAAATAATTTCAGTTAGTTAACAATGAAGATGCAAACTGTGTGCTCTGCAAACGAATGATAAAATGTAATGAGGTTTAACAAGTGGCCAGTATGTGAGAACAGCATGACAATTGAAAGAGAAAACCCACCAAAGTGTGCAAGAACACAGCATTCAAACTTTATCCAAAACACGATCTGCACAAAATACTGGTAGAGAGTGACAGATTTAAGTGTGAAGACATGCAATGCAGATTACTAAAAAAAATTGTAATTAAATTACATTATGCTAATTCAAGAAAACATTTTCTATTCACATTTTCTGCCCTTGATCATGATCTGAGTTGTCGTGGTGGCATTAACCAAAGTAGCCCATACATTGTCATACCTAGCAGCATCCTTCAGCTACTCCTGGGGAATCTCAAGGCCAGATGGGATATTTACTTATTTGCATTCATGTAATATACATGGTATATACATATGTATATATCCTAAAGCATTATACACACACACACACAGACAGACCTGTGGCTCCTACAGTCATAGGCTTCTATTTTCCGCCCATAAGTGGCGTTACCATGAATCACAAGAAGTAAACTGAGGGATAAAAACAGTCCAAATGACCTGCCTTCAGTCTGATGATCTCTATGGTAACTTCTCAAATGTCAAACTCTTATAGTTTGATCATGTTTTACAAAGAGGATCCTTTTAAAGACTAGAGGAGGAGGGCAAACAACTCCAAAGATGCTCACAATGACTGACTGGTGTTTGATCATCCTATTTTTGTGTTTCTTATTTTTGAATGCCCTGTCAAATTTGGCATTTCTCCTGCTTTGATTTACATTTTATTCTAAAAGTTTTCTACATAAATAGAAACAGTCATAGTGTAAATACATGTGATGTAGATAAAGAGGTGAGGTGTTTTTGTGAAACTTAGAATTTACTGACTGCTAACCTCATCGTCTTCACGCAAATATGTTACTGAGCAGCAGTATCCATTTTTGTACATATTGAGCCTTTATGTAGCCTCTATACAGTGTATGGCTTCTTCAATGTGACACACAGAAAGGTGTGAAATGTAAAAAAATAACCTGAACATACACACAAATCAATTCCACACCTGGGGAACTTATGTTGCTCGAGACAGATGCTGTTAAAATAGCCTTGAATTAAAAAGTAGAGAATGGGGTAAGATTAGAGAATGGCATCAGCAGCAGTGGAAGAAAAAAAGAAAACCTGTGTTCTTGAACTGTCTCACATCACATTTCATCGACAGTCTGCTCCATGTGTTGAGCTGCAGAAAATGGAGAAAGTGTTTTTTTTATGGCATACCCCTGTGGAGTAATCAGAAGGAGTGGCTAAGCAGAAGTGACAGCGGCGGTTTGGGATCGGGGTTGGGAGCAGCACACAGTTCGCTGAGCGGGGCGGGCGGGGGTGGGGTGCCTGCGGGCAGAGGCCAGCTGGCGAAGAGACGGCCTGGAGGCCTGGGTGAAATCATAAAGTTAAATTCCTGCATCTATCAGAAACAACGCATCTGTGGCTGAGAATGATAAACCAACCACTCACTTGGAAATGGAGGTTGTGTGGTTTGTGACTCGTGTGCAGGGATGTGTCGATTAGCAGGTTCCTGAGGAGTTTCTTATAAAGTGAAGATTATGACAGCACCCTATTTCACTCTGGACTTTGCATGACCTCTGTTCTCATTAATGGGGGGGGGGGGCTGCAATCAAATGCTAATGCTCCTCTGGGGTTTGGGATAATGTTCAGACTGTAATCAGGGTACCCATGTAATGCAGCCATAAATGCTAATATTTGGCTTTCAGTGACACTTGTGATGGGTTTAAATCCTTTTGCAGTCAGTTTATAGTTGGAGAGAGAAAGCACAAGTTCAAGCAAATGAAATCGAGTAGAGATTAAAAAAAGCACTGGTGCAATGACTAGATGCTTCCTCCTCCATTACCCCACAACATCCATTAGTCTTTATTTTTGTTATCTATTGTTTTACTGAATCAGGTTAGTCCCACTGTGATTTCCTAAAGAAAGAAAATAAGCCGTCTTTGCACAATGTGATAGACAAGACATGACAGGGAAGCAGAAAGATACTCATTGGAACTACTGGAACTATTTCTCAAGAGTCATTCCAATGCGAGCCGTCACAGTCTTCAATACATTTACCCGACATAACCCTAACAAGTACTTTAAATGCAGTATGCCTGGTCTAGTTTTTCAATGCAGATGAGGCACAGTTTAGTGTAAAAATAACAGCTGCCATCTAGAATTCACTCTGAGAATGGTGTTGATGGGTGCAAGAAATCATTACCATAATAAGAGATCAGAGACACGGTCCAGAGATGCTGTTAGGGCTGAATGCATGGATTATGTTACAGCTGTAAACAAATGAGATCATCCAACCCGGAAAATTTGTTTTATGTCTTGCCATCAACTCTTCCACTGTCAGCCATGGCAAACATAGCCGTTTGTTCCTGTCGTACACATTTTATAAGAAATGTTTATCCATGTTCAGTTTGGGATTTTCTTTTGGGGGGGGTTCCTCAATTGTTGCAAACAAGAGTTGGTGAGTTGGCAAGTGGAACTGTGCTTAATAGAGAATTAATGTTCAGGTACTTTGCAGTGAATAGTCACAGCTCATAAACGTCATTAGAGTGCTACTGAGTGGGGAGTCAGCCTGTCAGCTCTTTCTATTAAGTGTAACAAGACTGGATATTTCTGAAGTGTTACATGACCCTATTAGAGTGCAGCCTGAACCTGACAAGTGTTCTATTTTTTGTGTCCAAACCCGACCTGAGCCAAATGTTTTCCCTAAATACTGACAAGTGTAGTGTAAAAATGCGACTGAACCCAAATCAGATTATCATTTCAAAATTGAACATATAAAAATAAAAAACATATAAAATTAAACAATATTTGAAATATATTGCAGTCATCTGATGAGAGACTCCTGTTATAGTTTATTAATTTTTTTAATTTCATCATCAGCAGAGCATCGTCTATATATGTCATGGTTTAGTATTTTTGAGTGTTTTGTTTGTGTTCTTTCTGCATCTTAATTAAGAGTGTTTTCTGTTTCATTTTTACCTTGTGTTCCTTGACTTCCTTGTGTTTATGTTTGTCAGAGTTGTTTCATGTTTTCACACTCCGTGTTCTGTTTCCTGTTTTAATTTGTAGTCTCTGTTCCTTGTGTGTTTTCTTTCTTCACTTCCTGTCTGTGATTGTCTGCACCAGTCCTCATGTGTTACACCTGTGTCCAATTGCCCCTGCCTTCCCTGTGTGTATATAAGCCTCTGTGCTTCCCTTTGTCCTTGTTGGATCGTTGTCTAAGTGTCGTTATGTCCTGTCTCCAGTGTTTTTTGTATCCTGTGTCTCCTGAGCTCCCGTCCTGATCTCCTGTGTAAGCCTCCTGTGGTTTTCTCCCATGTCCTTTTGTTTCTTCAGTTTTTACCTTTTTGAGATTCCTGCATTTGTTATTTTTTCTGTTTAAAAACCTTTTTCATTAAAAATACTATTTTTGTTAAAACTCTGCATCCTGGGTCCATCTCCCTCTCTGCCTTCACCGTAATCCCTGACAATATAGTCAGATACTTTCATTTGCTTCCTCCATTCTGCAGCCTGGTTTAACCAATAGACAAAGTGTTCTAAACTGCACCCTCATCAGCTGACAAAGTCATATTGATCAATTAGTGACTGAGGCTGGATCCAAAGTGGCAGGGGCGACTTCATCTCCATCAGCTGAACCAACATGTGGGTAATTCGGTGCAATGGTGACTGTGCATTTCTCAACTGAAACAGTGTCACACATGTCAGTCACTTCAGGTGTGGTTTTATCTTCTGTCAGAGGCAGCTTCGTTATCGTCAGCTGAACGAGATGCAGCATCATTTGCCTCTGCTCTTACAGAGTCAGTTACTGCAACATCTGCAGAGGCAATGTCATCAGCTAATCTGGCAGTGCTTTCCAAGGCCTCATCACCAATTAAAAGTGTCATCACTTAACTTAGTCATCAGCTGAAGCTTCATCTATTGAAGCAGTGGTGACATCACTGCACCATCTGAGGCCTCTTCCTTTTAAATAGCTTGGATTTAACCAACAATTTAGTATGGATGCACCATTGTCTACCAGGAAGTGGAAGTGATGAGGTCCTTCCTCTGATCTTCCTCTAACATCACAGGGGAGGTAGTTCTGGAAACCACTTCTCTGGAAGAAGCATATCAATGCATGAATGATTGAAAATATCACGAATTTAATCGGTCAACCATTCTATCCAATGACACCTATCACTGTCCACAAGCATATGGTCACTTATTGAGAGCTGGTCTCATCATTAGAGTTAAGCAAGGGTGACTGAGCTTCACTTGGTGAGATTCTCTTCTGAGGATTCAGATGCAGCATCATTATCAGGAGGCTGATATCTGCTAAACTCTCCTCTGGGTCTGAATAATTGGAAATAAGACAAAGATTTGTCCTATGAATGCACTTTCAGTTCAGAGGGTACAGGTATCCATTCTTTGTGAGTACAGTAAATCAAGGATCCCCTATAACTGGGTCACCCATGTAGCCAAAGCAAGATGTGTTGGCATTGTGGATTTGAGGCATGAAGCCATTTATAGCCTTGTACTCATTAGTCATATAAAACAACATGCACAACATATACCATATATTACACACAACTTCAGAATATTCACTGTCGAATCAGGAAGAAAATATCACTAATTTGATACAGAAAGGCCCAGAAGACCTCAGGCAGTGAGCAACAGATGGATTCAATTATCAAAAAACAAAGAATTTCTGCAAAGCTGGATCTTGTGTTCCTCACAATACCACAAAATTCAGAAATCAAAAATAATTCATGGAGAACGTATGTGATAGGTCAATAATCATGTATCACCACATTGATATATTTCAATTTCATAGTGAGCTAAATAATTTCCATCAGAAACACAAATCTGAAATAGTTGCAAGTTGAACCCAAGTCAATAATTTCCTTTAGGTGTGAATTTTCTCTGGAGTTCCTGTTTTATTTGTGTATATCACTTTCCTTCCTGTCATTTCAGTTCCTGTTTCACGGTCACTTGATTCATTCTCACCTGAACCTGATTAGTTATGTCCCTGTACTTCCCCCTTTGAAACCCCATATACTCTGCTTTGCCAGTTTGACTTTCTCTCATGTTTTCTCTAACAGACTTTTTGGATTCTTGCCTGCTCCTCACCTTTTTTGTTTGCCCAATTCTGCCTGATTTTTGTATATTATACTTTGGATTGTTTGCTGGACTCTGTTGATCTGTCCCCTGCTGTTGATTTGTTTGTTTAATTGGACTGCACTCTCTGGTTTTGGACATTTGCCCGCATCACCTCTGAGTAAGCCTATTCCTGGTCTTTTATTAAAGTATTATTTTGTTTGTCAGTGTCACACTGAGTTTGGCTAACCAACATGGTGTTATTCTTGATATCCTGAAGAAAGAGGGGGTCTCTCTCACTCTCTCAGCATGGAGATTCTTATCCCGCATTTCAAATGTGAGACAAGTGTGTCCTTTGTCTTCAAAGCCTTCAAAGAACTGAGCAGATCAAGACCATGGATCCTTCACAGCATGACCAGCTGCAGAGAAATCACAAGGTATTAGACTGGTGATACAGCTAAATGAAGCTCGGGGTAAGATCAGTCAGGAAGACTTTACCCCCATTCAATCAATCTCAAATATCTCACGCTCTCTATGCTAATTGATCATCTGATTGTGGGTGTTACTAAATGGCCAATCAGATTCTGCAGCAGTCTCTTCCAGCCAATCATGCAGCTGCTGTCAAACTTCAAATCCCTCCTCTCTTCAGCAGTCAGCCATCTCTCAGTGACGCAAAAAACCTGCCTCCATCCCAATCTCCTCCAGTGTTCAGCAGAATCATCACCGTATCTGGATCCTCAACCACCACCAGTGTCTAGACCCGGGGGGAGTTCCTGTACTACGTTCTGCTTCATCTAATCATCACATAGGGGTGTAAAACGCCAAAAGACTATGACTTTCTGTGAGCATTTATGTTAATAAATGTTGTTAAAACAGTGAAGAAGACGCATCCACGAAGTGCTGAAGGTGATGCTCGCCGATTATTCACCATAGCACACCCCAGGGTTCAATCTCTAGTATCCAGGCTTTTACACAGGTGCTCAGAAACATACAATGCACAATTGCTTAAATTGAACACATACACCGCATCGCACAAACATACTGTCTAACCAAACAAAGATGAGGGAAGATTAAAGGGGATCTCCTGATGTATGACACCATTCAACAGATCAGTCAGAAGCATGAGATGGATGAGTAACTCAAAGTATCAGTCTCAGAGCTGTCATTATCATAGAACCTTTTCTTTGCAATCTTATCACCTAGTAATAATGTTTGCATTTGCAACAGCTATAACGTTTTGCAATCAGATAATTTTTTTTAACAACATAATGTGGGTATGTTGGTAGGTTGTAAATATGTTCATACTGACTGACACTGAATTTATATTTGTTATACCAAATGTTTTGTCGGTAAAACTTCCACATTGTAGTTAGGACAACAAACGTTTTCTGCTTACGTCTAAGCACTGACAGTACCTGGTTACGGTTAGGAAAGGATTGTGGTCTGATTTAGAAAAACATCACAATTATTTATTGATCGTAGTATCGTAGTTATTTTACACAGGGGTGCAGGGATGGCATATTTTTGTAGCCCAACTTTGAAGTCAGCATCACCCTGGTTCCCTCAACAAAAAGCCAATTTGATTTTCTAATCAGCTTTGGATTGCTGCACATTTGCACATTTTAAGCAAGATAATGTTCACAAATGAACAACTTTGTGACTTTTGAAGCCTAAGCACAATCATGAAAAGTAATAAGCTATTGTGCGATAAAAGAACTAAAGTACCATTGCATGACTTCAACAAATACATTTCATTGCCTTCTCCAGAGGCTGTGTCTGCCACTTCCGTTGCTACGTGAGGCTAAACAGGGCCCACTTTGATGACCTGTTAGCGAGGATCAGTGCCAAGATTTCACGCCTGGACACAAACTACAGGCGTTCAGTCTCAGCTGTGTTGCGCTGCTCCATCTGTCTCCTGGAAGTGGCAGTTTCATAATTGGTGTGTCAAAATCAATACATTGTAAGCATATAGATAAAGGCACCAATCATTACTGGAATCTAACCACCAAGGACCCAAGCCACACGTCTTTGTTACTGATGAGGCCCTTACACTGTGGAAAAACCTCACAAGGCTATTCCCAGGGTGCGACCTGCCAAGAGAGTGTCGGATTTTAAACTATTGTCTGTCCCAAGCACGGCTGGTTGTGGAGGATGGCTTTGAATTCCTTCCTTCCCAATGGATGATTTGCCGTTGAGGTCCATCACACAGTTGTGGATAAGTGTTTGAAGGCTAACTGTGTTCTCCATAATTTCCTGCAGAGGACAACCAAGAGGATGAATACCCCTTCTAGTGAGGTTGAGTCACTTCCAGGTCTGGGAAGAGAACTCACCAAGAGAGGATATTGAGTTTAGAGTGACCTTCACACTCTACTTCTCTGTTCCGTGGTAAGACACCGTGAAGTGCACAACTAAACCTGAAACAGTTCTTTTAAGAGCCACCCACACATTACTGTCCATTCCAGCAATATTATTAAGCTACATACATCTGTATTTACATGCTGTCATTAATTTATATTTATCTTAGAGAGCATTGTTTCTGCTTTTTTATCATATATAATTTTTGTGATTTAATTTGGCATGTCAGTACAACACAATACAATAATCGCGAGTGGATCATAGTGGACATTAAGGCTAAAAAACACAGTCTACATGACACTGTTTCGAGTCGAATTTGAATGTCGGGGCTTATGGACACCTCCATGACACCACAGGAGCAGTAGGGAGGCATTTTCAGTTTTTTTGGGGATTATTTTTTACGTTTAAATAATCGTGTGCAGGTCTCGCTAGCGTGGGCGCTAGCTATCCAGCCAGCTTAAACAATCAAAGAAGTCCACGGTAGGTGTTTAGCAAACTTTATTGATATTTGTAAAAAGAAGATGCGTTAGCCGCAGAAGGGTGATACAACTTATGAGCTCCCGCTTATATACGACACAGGAAACTAACTTGCGTGACTTCCGGGGGAAGCACTCCCTGACTCCCGACAACGTCACACACCTGAACTGCCCCAAGGGGGGGCTGTTGCATAGCAAAACATAGTATGCATTTGTGGGACATAACACTCCCTGTCTGGGGTCTTTAAAGATCCCATATCATTTAACAAGAATCCGTTTTTGGAGACAGAAGCAGGACCACTTCTGTAACGGGACGAGAAAAAGTCTTTTTTGTTCCGTCCTTGAAGACCTCGACCTCGACTCTCCGAACTAGTCCATCCGTGCCTGGAAAAGTCTTTGTGATGATCGCCAGGGGCCATTCGTTTCGCCGAGCCTGATTGTCTTTCAAGAGAACAACGTCCCCGTCTTGAAGATTTGACCTTTCCGTCTGCCACTTGTGACGAAACTGCAGGGTCTTCAGGTATTCACGTCTCCACCTAATCCAGTCCATTTCCATGTCTCTTGGTAGGGGCGTGTCCCAGTCTTCTGCTTGCATGGTTAGGTCTCTGAGTATCAGCCTTCCACGCACTGTAACTGGTGCGAGGAATCCAAGGGGGTCGTAAAGACTGTTTACCATAGACAATACTCCTCTGCGAGTGAATGGCTTCTGATCATCTGCGATCTGAAACGTGAAAGCATCTGTGCGCATGTTCCAAGACAACCCAAGGCTACGTTGAGTGGGCAGCTCATCAGCAAAGAGGTCCAGGCCCTCTACATCTTTGGAACGATCCTCAGGTGGGAATGCATCGATGACCCTGGGGCGATTTGATGCGATCTTGTGCAACCTGAGGTTAGAAGCTGCAAGCATTTTCTGTGCTCGTCCGAGTACACTGATGGCCTTTTCCTCAGTATCGAATGACTTAAGAGCATCATCAACATAAAAGTCACGGTCAACAAGGCTTCTTGCGTCACTGCCATAGTCTGCCTCTGCTTCTTTGGCTGCTCTTCTTAGACCATAGATGGCCACAGCAGGAGAGGGGCTGTTGCCAAAGAGGTGGACACGCATCCTGTAATCCACTATGTCGCAGGTGAGGTCATTGTTTCTGTACCACAGGAATCGGAGAAAGTCTCTATGATCCTCTTTCACGACAAAGCAGTGGAACATGTGTTCTATGTCAGCAGTAATGGCCACCTGCTCCCTCCTGAATCTCATTAGTACACCTAGCAGGCTATTATTGAGGTCAGGGCCTGTGAGCAGGACCTCGTTGAGTGAGACTCCATCATATGTTGCACTGGAATCGAAAACCACGCGGATCTTATCTGGTTTCTTGGGATGATATACGCCGAACAGGGGTAGATACCAGCACTCTTGTCCTTGATTCAGAGGTGGAGCAACTTCTGTGTGTCCTTTGCTGAGCATGTTTTCCATGAACTCAATGAAATGTGTTTTCATCTGTGGCCGTTTTTCGAGTGTGCGGCGCAGTGACATGAGGCGGTTGTGTGCTTGTGTTTTATTATTAGGCAGTCTCTTTCTTGGTGACCTGAAGGGTAATGGTCCGACCCAGCTGTTCGTGCTGTCTTGATGAAACTCAGCTTCCATGATCTGGAGAAACATCATGTCCTCCACTGATGGCGCGAGTTTATGGTCATCAGCAGTTCGAGTGAAGATCGTTTGTCCTAAGCTGTCATCACGATGCGTCGTTGAGCAGTACGTGGGGGTCAGTGCAGCATGATGTGAATGTTCAGGTGCTTGACTGAAGATCTCTTTTACCCTGATTTGGCTACTGCATGGCTGCAGATGGCTGGCCCGACCATTATCCAAAATGGACGTCTTGTAGCTGCTCACCTCTGATGGTCTGTGGGCTCCTGCAAGGCACACGTCGCCGACGACAACCCATCCCAGGTCCAGCCTTTGAGCTTACGGAGCGTTTCCTGGACCACTTATCTGTTCGCGGACCTTGTGAACCCTGAGAATGTCTCTTCCCAGCAGGAGGAGAATGTCGGCGTCCGGATCGCGGGGTGGTATCACGTCGGCGATGTGCTTGAGGTGAGTATGGTGGCGAGCTGCGGTCGGGGTAGGTATCTCAGAGCGGTTATTAGGAATTTGGTTGCACTCTAGAAGTGTGGGTAGAGGAAAACTAAGCTTCTCATCTGCTGACTCCACGGTGAACCCACAGGCTCTCCTGCCCGTTGTCTCTTTTTGTCCAGCACATGTTTTCAATGTGTACGGGTAAGAGGACCCTGAGATTTCGAAAATGTCAAAGAACTTGGAGCGTGCCAAGGAGCGATTGCTTTGCTCATCCAGCATTGCATACATTTTCTTGGCCTCTCCTCTGTGTCCGGCTGGATACACGCTTACAAGGCATATCTTGGAGCATGCTCTGGAGCTTACTCCTTCACCACACACTTGTGTGCACCTTGATGTGACCTCCTGGATGTCCGCTTTGTCTTCCTCCCCGCCATGCTCTGAAGAGGGAGGAGACGTCTTGGATTTCCAGGCAGGTGGTCCTGGGTGGAGCGCTGTCACATGACCGGTGCTGCCACACTCCATACATTGGACTTCAGCTGAGCAGTTTCTGGCGAGATGATCTGTGGATGAGCAGCAGCGGAAGCATACATAGTTTTCCTTTAAAAGCTGTTTGCATTCCTCTAGACTCTTCTCTCTAAAGCTTCTGCATTTCTTTAAAGGATGTGGTTTTTTATGCAGGGGACAATATTTGTTTGGGTCTGTTGATTTCTTATCATTTCTGAACTCATCTTTCTGATGGTGAAACTTGTGTCTTGTGCACATATACAGGCATGTTCACAGGTCTGTCCCATTTATTCTTTCTCTCCATAGAGACTGGCGTGAAGCGATTAAAGCTGGGATCAGTGTGAGTTTTTGCTTCTGTGCGAACAAAGTCTACTAATACAGAGAACGGTGGGAAACTGACGCGATGATCACGTTTGAACTTCGAACCAAAAGACATCCACTTTTCCTGAATGTTGTGTGGGAGTTTTCCAATGATTGGATTTACCCCCCTGGAGGTGTCCAAGTACAGCAGGCCTGGGAGGGAGCCGTCTCTCTTTGCGGCTTCCAGCTCTAACAGCAGGTCTGCTAGTTCTCTGAGTCTCTGTGGTTCTCTTGTGGTAAACTTGGGAAAGCTTTCCAGCTTGTTGAAGAGGGCTTGTTCGATAGCTTCTGGTGAGCCGTAGATTTCCTCAAGTCTCTCCCATGCCATTAACAGTCCAGCATTTGGGCTTCTGACGTTGACTGCTTTGAGTCTTCTCACCTGTTCTGCTGACTCTTTACCCAGATACTTGGACAACAGGTCGAGTTCTTCACCAGCAGATAGGTCTAAACCGGCAATAGCAGTCAGAAAAGATGCTTTCCACGCCCAATAGTTCATTGGTTGGTCATCAAATGTGGTGAGGCCTGAGGTTACTAGGTTGCTGCGTGCAAGATATTTTGCCAGGTCCATAGTTGTTTGGGGCTGATTATAACTGAATCCGTAAGAGGTTCCCTGCTCAGGAAGTGGGGAATCATCATCGATGTTCTGTTGTGGTCGTGATCCACGATCCTGAGGAGCCTGTGATGTGTGATGAGGTGTGGTGTAGGCAGGAGCAGCAGGTTGTGTTTTGGAAAAACCTTTGTGTGGGGAATGCAGTGTTGGCTTAACATCATCATCTTCATTGTTTAATTGTAGTTTGCTTTGATGAGGGGCAACAATGTCATTTATTTTCATAGGTAATTCACCTGTGCTTGTGCCAGCTTGCCATTCAACATAATCAGCAGTGCGCTGGTATTTCATTGAATATTTATCTTTGGGTGAACCATCCCTTTAATTAAGCAAGTTTGACTTTCATAATTCATTCATCAGCGATATGCACTAAATCGTATAATTTTATTGTGCGTGGGTGTTTGTGTGAAAAAGAGAGGTGGAGACATGGGAGAGATAAATATAAAAGAACTAGATAAATTAACCAATTAATAATTAATAATACATTATTTACATTTCCACTGGCTCCCAATTGAGGACCACAGTGCATCACTAGAGCAAACCAGCTTCCTCCTCTGAAAGGGGGGGGTGGAGCAGGTTCAACACTTCTTCATTACATCTACTCTGTGTCCCTCCCCCTGGTCCTCTTTCATGTCCTCCTTGTCACGGTATAAAAAGGACATATTTTGTGAATCTATTCCATCAACAGTTTAGAGCATTAATAATCTTGAAAACATTGAAATCAGGCAACAAATAAAACGATGTGAATCCAACATGAAAGACAGTAATTTTAGTACTTTGCATTAAACTTTGTGAAAACATACCATTCAATCCAAATCGATCTAACTTTTACCTTGTACAAACGATGTGGGTGCTTTCTGAGTTGCAGCAGTTTTACGCCTTGTCTTCAATACCGAACTGATATTTCCCCTCCATTTAAATAAATGTCTTTGTACACTTTGCTTTACAAAATATTTTCTTCCAGACAAGAACATCCACATTTTCAAACAAACATGCCAAAGCCAACTGTTCAAATCTGTCAAAGATCTGTCAAATACCAGAGAATCATTGTGAACGTGCTTAGTGAGCTTATTCTCCTTCAGAGGTAGTAACGTTGAAACCAAAACAATCGGTGCTCGTAATTCTTTACTTAGATCTTTGCGGATAGTTATTTTACATCTCTTTTGTCATCAAATTTAAAATAAAGATAAAACAAATATCTCCCGGTGAAAAAGCAGTGTCAGAGAGTTTGTGGTGATAAGAGCTATCGACGGTATCCGTGTGTTTTCAAGAAAATCATGTGATCTCTGCAGCGGATTTAATATGTCACTTTCTGTCTCTATTTGCTGCAGCCGGCTGCTCCACCTCCGGCCTGAATAATGCAGAGATCTTTTGCTGTTGTGAACGTGTCTGTGCAGAGAACTTCCCGCTGTGTTGTGCATGTGTGAAAGGCAAACTCTGGGGAGACTATGTAGCCAATTCTCCAGATTTTACCCCTCAGGTCATGGTGTTTTTCCAAATTTACTTTTTAGTGACTTCAAATGCTATTTCGGTGTGAACACAGAGGAAAATGTTTATTTAGCAAAATACCTGCATTTGTGATTCCCTCTCTACTAATGGAACAAAAATAAATGTCACCTCTTTTACTCTCTACAATTACTGTAACTAACCGAGAGATTAAAGGGTTTTAAGATTTTTTTAGAGACTAACTAATACTAATACTAATAAAGCTCAAACATTTTCCATTGACAATGACAGCAAACAGAATAAAAACTTGCAAATCCCCATTTTTAAGAAGCAGAACCAGTCTCTTTTTTTCATTGGTGCAGTGCAAGAAAAATTGATTGATCATCAATATTGTTTTTGATTGATTTTCTACAAACAAATAAATCAATCTTTCTCGGGACTAAGTTCACTTTGCAGCTTGCAAACTTCATTTTTTTTTTTGGTAAGTGATACTTTCATCTTACTTAGTATTCAGTTTTGAATATTCAGGCAGAATTTAAATGTTACATTTCAGCGCTCCTTCAGAGGGCTGGTGTGAGACATGTCAGAGTGGGCTCTTAGATCACACTGATCAGAGCAGCGTAGGATCACATGAGAAAGTCGGAGACGCTCATAAATGGTCTCACTGGAGCTAGAACACAGCGTTTTAATGATGCATCGTGGGCAACGTGGGCTGTGTGGAGGCCAATAGAAGTGTGATTGGTCTTCTGCCTTTTTCTTTCCCTGACATATTTCCAGTGGTGGTGGTTTGTTTATTGCAAAGGTTAATAACTTCACCAACAGAGATCCTGTCATTTTTCTTGGGCTGTAGCGAACAAAAGCCAATTCCCTTTAAAAGAACATGTTGGCAAAAAATATATATATATCTTCGCCTTTTCAGCAAATGTAAAACACATTTGCATTTTGTGATAAAAAAACCTTCGCCTTGCCGTGATTGTCACTTTCTATGACTAAGTGAACAGCGACATGTAAAACTTCAGATATGAAACAAATGCACAGCACTGCCTGATAATGCACAACCCATTGATCATGTTGCAGCAGTGCTACAACAGCCAGTGGGTTAAAGATATATGTCTGCTTGTTGTGAAATGATTTGCCAAGTGGATATAATAGGAATCGTGGAAACAAATGGGAACTTAACTGTATGCTGTAAACTGAATTGATCTCTATAATTACATGTGGCACTCAAGCTTGTTACAACATTCACAACAAAAGCAGTGCAGCTTTTTGTGCCACAGCGATTTGTTGGAGCATGAGTTAGACTGTGTCTACCTACAGTATAATTCCTCTGTATGTAGAACACATATCTGGTAAATGGTTCATCTTATCGGCTTAACACTTGGCATGTGTATTCTTCATGGCCCAGGAAGGTCCACAGGTCAAAATTGCTGCCAGCTTATTTAAAAACCTTTTGACTGATTTCACAGATGTCGTGGGTGCTGATGTCCATCTTGGCAACAACTGACATAGAATCCCTAACTCTTTCGAAATAAGTCTATATAATAAAAGCACATTTGTTTTTTTGCTTTCTATTGATCTGAATTACAGAGCTTTTATTGTCTGAAGATTGTGTTAGTTACAGACCCATCATCCAATATATACAAAAATCTTAGCAGCTCAGTAAATCATTAAAACTTCGATAAAGGCCACACGCGTGAACAGTAACAAGTTTTCAGCGTCTGCACCGGTAGCAGATAGTGAAATGACTGATGGAAAAATACACGTCTGGCACCTTTATCCCCTTCAGCGGAGATAAAAGTGAAACCACAGTGACGATGGTTAAATAGAGGCTATGTACTCACAACCACACAGTCTCTTTTACTTCTCTTAATTAAAACTAGGTGTCATAATTTGTCATTATTTTCTTCATGCAAGTGAAGTGCCAATTATTTGAGATGTAATTGCATTGACATTAACTGACATAATTGCTCTGATGTTGCTTTAAGAGGAACAGAGGCTCAAGATTAGAAATGTGGCTGAATCATTTAAATCTCATCTTTACCACATGCAGCACTTGAAGAGCAGTGCCCTGCAGAGAGGTATACCATGTTTGTGTCTAAATCTGATCCTCCCTCTCGTGGGCTCTGACCCGCAAAAACAAATCAGTCATCTCCTCCGCGTTTGGCTGTGTCACCCTCGACTGTTGCCATCTCGACAGCGATCTAAGTGAGATTTGGCAGCCGCTGGGCCATGCCTGCCGCACCTCGCTGAATCATGATGTATGATGTTTACACGGTCATAAAATCCCTTCCAGAACCGAAATGCTCGCTGCTTCTCCTAATTAAGAGTATATATAAACATAGACTGAGCCTCACACAGATTAGCCACACACACACACACTCAGACAGATTCAGTACATGTATGACTTCACACTCAAATTGACACACAGGAGGAGAAGTTGTGTATCATGTTACAGTTACATCATGTATAGAAAATACACAAATGCTCATGATAAATTATATTAATCATATGGCTGAGGGTGAAGCTCAGACTCAGGTGTCTGGTATATAAACATCAACAGGAACATATTGAAATAAGAGAGGGTGCTCTTTATACAGCATGAAGCCATTGATCAATATAAATCCTTTAATATTCCCTCTCAGATGATTTTACCTCCCTTCTCTTCCGGTTGCAGTGCAGGAAGGCAGGCGTCTGGGGACAGTAAAAGCAGGGTCAGTGTGGTGTTTACGAGCTGGGATGAAAACGTGTTGAGCGAGCTGTGATTTCACTGTCAAAGCCTGCAGTGAAATGTGTGTGCTGCACAAACATCTGGACACATCAGACACGCACGCACACGCACTCCAGCTGAAGAGCGACCCACTGTAGATTAACTTGTCACTTAAGTTGAGGGCCTCAGTCCTCAGGGTTGTCTCATCCCTGGGCAGTTTGGCCCCGCGAGCTGCTCCTTGTTATTTAGTGAGCTCTTATCTGTCACTCTGGACCCGGCAAGTCAAACGTTGAGGTGCGCACACGGGTACTATCTCGAACACTTGGCAAAATAAATACTTGAAGCAGTCTCAAAGCAAATCTTAAATAATATGAAAAAAAGAAGGTAGGTAGGCACTGCATTTACACTTTCATGTTGTAAAGGTAGATTTTTTTCTCCATAATTGTCTTTATTTATTTAATCTGATTTGATGTGTGTGTAAAAAAAGGCAGTGGTCCATAACCCTTTTGTCTGGTGTTCCTGGGTGTTCCTCTTTATCAACAACAACGACCATGATTGTTAAATAAGATGTGATATGCCCCAAAATATTTAATTTAATTACTTTAATAGTAATTTTTGCGATTATTCCTAATAATATATGTGATAGTCACGTGGGTTCACGTTTCATATGCATTATGGAGAGATCAGTAAATGACAGCAGCACTCAGGTGGAACGTTTGGCACGGGAGCAGTTGCACCCGTACTGTCTCTTTGGGGGTAACTTCCGCCCACATGTCAGATGCAGTCTGGATGATGAACTGAATGCTCCGTGTCTTTATTGCTGCTGCATTCATGCTGTATTTTACAGACATACATTGTTGCTGAGGTACCAATCCTGGGGCCCGTAACAAAGACACTTTTAATTACTTGACAATCTATATAAATGATTTATTTTCATTCACTTGAACTGTGAACATTTTGCTGGAGTTTGCATTATTATCAACATACTGTAAATTAATAGAGAAAACAACTAATTCTGTAATTCCACATTTCCATTAAGCAGTGGAGAGCGAGTGCTGGAGGATTGGTAGATGTATAGCTGCAGACAAAGGGAGGAAAAAGTTACACTTATTACTTATTTATATAAAGTTACACTCACCAAGCTCTGGTGCTCGTCACAAGCACTACACCCCAAACAGATAAAGGATTTTAGATTGTAAATATTAGAAAATAAATCTAATATTTTGAGGGAAGTGCAAACTACCATCAAACACATGGTTAGGGTGGTGGGAACCACAGGAGGAACTCTGTCACCCAACACCCTCAGCCAGGAGTGTCACACTGAGACTGACCAGTGACCAGATGAAGTTATAATGATTCAGTTCAATATTTTCAGCCTGAGAAAAGTTTATCCAGTAAGCAATAGAGCAGATGCATTACAGATGAAAAATACATTAAATACATAGAAATAAATTGGCTTCTGACCCATTTACAGCCGAGGGAAACACACAAGCATTTGCATATACTCAGGAAAGACTAGTTGGTTGGCAGCAGTGTCCACAGAACTATAAAGTACTACAAGTATATTTATCAGTGTTTATTTAGATTAATCCCATCAGAAGACCGTTTCAGCATATACAGATATATCTAAGGAGCTGTGGTGGAGAATACAGCTGAGGGAGGGGGTGTTAGATTTACATCAGACACATATCAGGTTATAAATCTCTGTAGATCTCATTTATTCAAACACTGTGGATAAGTGATGACTCAGATGTGCAGCAGGACTTCGTTTTTCTCATCAGTTTGAATCAGCACTTTCTCTGACGCACAGCACCAACTTGTTGTGAGCCTACGAGTCACAGCACATACACAGAGAGTTCAGGGACTGCTGAACACTTTTCAGATGCCTAAACAGACCTGGTAGATGTTGGCAGATGATTCTTGTGACCTCTTGAGCAGAGCTGAAGAGGATAGTTAAAGTACACAGTTCACTGATAACTACTTTGTGAAACTCTGTATAGGTATATATGTATTTGATTGTATATATGTGTATGTATAAAGCTGGCTATACCGTATATTGGCTCTTTAGTTAATAATTGTCTTATCTGAGTAAGCAATGTATTGTGTTTGTCAGAGCTTTTTCTTACATTCTGACGAATTAGAAAAGGAAAAGAGATCCTCATTGCTCTCTAAAACTTCTGTGAGTAATTACTAAGTGAAGACATTGGGCCTCAACAAACAGATTTGTTGTTGAGTTGTGCGTATGAGTGATTTAGGATAAATTCACCAATGTTCACATATTTTGAGTTTTGTCAAAGGTATGACCAGAATTCAAGAGAAATTAGTCTGCTGTTATTCAAATCCAGTTTTCACTAATGGATTGTATATTTCATTAGTTTGACGCAATTAAAACTATTATATAGATCACAACGCATAATTATGTTGATAATAATCTGTGTAACTCTGCTTTTTGACCGATAATATAATTCTAAATTCATTAAAGTACCTGCTAAATGTCTCGATGTCCAGGAAAACTCCTTTGTGCTGCAAAAGAATGTGCACTTGGCATTTGTGTTGTGCAGGTGCCCATAGAGATGGCTGGCTTGACTTGCTTGTCCACATGAAGCTATTTTCAGATCATTTACCTAAATTCACTGTTTCTCTAGGTGACTGATGCTATAGTTCAACTCTTTGCCTCAGATGAATCAGGAGCGCTCATATAATCAGTGTCATATTCACGCTTGTATCTTGGTGGAGCGCACAGTTGGTGTTGTGGAGGCCTGGTGGATGAGTCTAGACACAGCTGCTGGCTGCTCTACACCACAGAGACAGCAACTCATATTATTTTAACATTCTGGATATTGTTTAACTATACAATGTGTTCAATTGTCTGATCCAGCACCAGCAGAAAATTGCATATATTTTTTCTTCCATATCGGTGATGCAGACTTTATCTTCACCTCCTCCTGTTGCTGGCATTGATTGCCTCGTCAAGTTTGTCTTTTTACTCTTTGAAGTGATATTCATAAATGAACACTTTGACACTCATGGTATTATTCACTCAAATATGCACAGGTAGCATTTGTCATGTTTACGCACGTCATTCACACACTTTCTCACAGAGAGAAGCGTTGGTGAATCTGATGTGACTGTCTGTACAAACTCAACGTACAAACAGATGTATGAGAAATACAGGATACGAATACGAACATCTTCTTGCATAAGGCCCTTTGTCAAGAAAAGAAACCAGGTATATCAAGGGTTCAGTTACAGAATTTCACAGGAGGCTAAAGTTGCTTTTTACATTCACATGATTTTCGCATTAGGTTGTTTTTGTGTTTTTGCAGGCTACTTAAGGATAAATGAAGTTTGGCTCTGTAATGATGTTTAACAGATGCGTTTAGTCATCCACTCAAAATACATTTTTCAGTGTTTACTAACCCATGACAGAAGCAACTGCCGGTTGTTTAGCTATTATTTATAATGACTCATATGTCTGGACTAAAGTCTGATTTTCTTCTTATAGCTTTCCTCCAACTCTGACTTCTACTTTTCTTGGTAAAGTGCAGGCAGCAAGAGACTTGAGTGTGATGTTAGTGGCCCACTTTCAGCACAATGACAGGATGTGATGTCACAGTGTCAGTCTTCAGACTTTGGGCAGGTCTGTGCCTGGAGCAGTGACCTGCTACCCACAAATGAAGACTGAAGGGTTAGTCTCATTTTAAACTAGATGGAGGGAAATGAAGAGCTCAGATGAATTATTTCAGTCCATCCTCGGAGAGTCTGGGCACTTGTCTGCTTGTAAAAACTAAAGACACTATTTTTGAACATCTTGTGATTTTCATGTGAATTTCATGAATGATTGGAGACCGACAGTGCTCATTTGGAGTCTTCAATGCTGAATTAGTTTTCCCATTGGGGGCTCTGAGAATAGCTTGACCTCATGTTGACCAGCAGGCACATTAGACATGTTAGAACTCTTTGAAGATAAATCCTGTTGGACTGTCTCCTCAGAGAATCTGGGAGAGACACTGTGGAATTTTTTTTTTTTTTAAAGTAAAATCTGAAAACTAATTCTAGCTCGGCATTGCTTATGGTCTGAGCTGAGGTCCTGCAGAACCAGCCTCAGAGTGACGCCAGGGAATTAGGGTCAACATTTTGCTTGGCGGGCTTCCAGTGTCATGAACTGGAGGGAGTGAAAGGGGGGGGAATGGAATGAGGAGGGGCAAAAAAGAAACAGGAAAAATGGCTAATATCTTTAATTTCTGCAGTTCATCACTGAGATGTATAAGGTCCGTCTGCTCAGCCAGAAAGAGGAGTATCCTCAGCCACGATCTTTCAGTCAGATTCTGATTTCATTCACAACATAGAGTTTCCCTAGGGTTATGGTTCCATGACGTCCATAAGAGCTAGCAAATATTTTCTCATCTATTTTTGTAGCAATGTGTCTTAAAGCATTTTTTTCTTTCATGTTTGTGTAAGTGTATACAAAAGAGAACAAGTCGCTGCACGTGTGTGTGTGTTTCACAGAGCCATTCCCTGTGCAGAGACTGTTGATACAGCTGGAGCCTCCTGAATACCTGACAGCCAACTGACATCCTCCGTCACTGGGCTCCGGTGCGCAATCATGACTCAATAAGCCCAGGAAATCAGGGGAGAGAGAGCGGGTGAAAAAACACATGGGCCGAGCAGGGAGTAGAGCAGCGGTGCAGAGGTTAGCTGGCCTCGGGGGTTTGAGAACTGTGCTGAGCTTCGAGTTACATCCATCTTGTTCCAAGACCTCCCTGGAGAGTACAGTATGTGTGAACATGAGAAACCCTTTGGGGTGAGATGACTTCAGAGTTAATCTGCTCTTCATGACAACTCACTGCTGCCACACACAGCCATAACACATAGATTCAGGGGAATTCAAGGCAATACTGGACCTTTTGCTGTTTTTTTAACCAAATAAAGTTGTCCCATAGAAATGTTATATATAAATAAACTGCATGTTAAAGTTTTATTAACAATAAAACAGAGCTAAAAATCAAGGCAGACCACAGCCACTGCACTTAACAGTTACTGCCCTTTGGTTTTATATTTCTGCCAAGGCTGTAGTAACTAGGCCAGACTGGGATAAAAGTGTAACTGCTCAGAGATCCCAACAGTCTCTGGTCTGCTCTACAACATCTCTCTATATAACGCAAAGATATGACGAGAAATTTGCACTGGTAGAATATCAACAGGTCCTACTCCCTCTATCTTGTGGCCCAGGTCTTAATGAGACTGGGGCAGCTCTGGGTCAGGAGGTAGAGTTTGTCATCTAGAGGGTCAGTGGTTTGATCCCCCGCTCCTCAATTCCACGTGCCAAAGTGTCCTTGGGGCAAGACAATGAACCCCAAATTGCCCCTGATGGCTGTGCTGACAGTGTGTGAGTGATGTATGATAGAAAAAGAGCACTGTACGAATGTGTGTGCTAATGGGTGACTTGTTCTGTAAAACACTTTGAGTGGTCATTAAGACTAGAAAAGAGACCATACAGACCATTTAAGAGAGATCCAGCTGGAAAATTGTTTTTTAAAAATGTTAATTGTTTCAGCTCAGTTGTTATAAAGTTGCTTTTTTCCCGATAGCTTTAAAATGTCCTCCTGTGTCAAGTAATTAACGCAGAGAAAACCTCAGGGAAGGTTGTATTAACCTATCATTGCAGAACTGTAAGGCGAGAACCAAATTATTATCATCTCTTTGATAACAGACTATAAAAATGACAGTGAAATATGCCTGTCTTTATTCCCTTAAGCCAACTTAACACAGTCACATTGCATATTGATGAACAGTCAGCCACATTTTGAGTTTTCTGTTTTGTGTCTAATAGAAACCCAGGAAATGTCATATTTGAGAGGAAACCAGTGAATTTGGGGCATTTCGTTTGGGTGCCTGAGGAAATTATGAATCAGCCAAGGGGGCTAACACTTTGTGAATAGGATGCCCTGGGAGGTTTATTCCACCATGTATTAACAGTGTCACAGTGATGTTCAGACTGGTTGTCAATAGAGTGCATACCTCCACCGAGACCCAACATTCGCCTCAAATAAAAATTAAGCCACATCAAATTACACACGCTCAGAAATATTAGACCCCTAAAGATGAAAAAAAGAATCCTGGATCGCAGCAAGTTCAAAAGTAATGCTGACCTGTAGATCAGTTAAGTGTTTACCTCGAATTTTCATCAAGGAACCTCAACAGAGTTAGGTGTATTTGATGTTTCAGTTCAGTAAGTGGGACTACACAGTCAGATCTGCAATCAACAGACTGAAAGGCTTTGTTAAAACAATGAACCCGATATCCTCAGCTTAACAGTTTTCTTTTCCTATAGCAGCACAATGTTTGATGCACGCCATTGTTCTGTAAAAAGTGAAGATCTTTGTCTAAGGAAGTTTGTCTAAGGACTGCAGTAACCATCTCTTGAAGCAGCTCTTGCATTCCCTCCTTCATTAATGCCGAATATGTTCATGCTCCCCGAGCACAGAACTGAATTAGTGTTCATTTTCCTGTGTGGAGTGAATTTTTTTTTTTTATATGAGCTTGTCTCTGAGAAATATGTTTATTTCAACACTATTAACATTAAGATTTCAGTCAGGGCAGAGAAAGGGTGCTGTTGTCAATAGTTCCAGCAAAAACAAGTTGTAAAAAATCTCTTCAGTTGCTCAGAGGCCCTTTCATCGCCCCATCCAAAAACTTGGGGGATTGAGATCTTTATTGCCTCCTGACATCTGAGTAATAAAGCTCATAAATTCTCTGTGTTGCACTTGTGTAGCTATTTTAATGATGATGTTTTACTGAAAACCTGCTATTTTCATATCAGTATTTTGTAGAGTAAAGGGTAATAATTGACAATCGAAAAAATAGAACTTGGCTGAAGTTCTTGTTGTATTTCAGTAAATGTCAGTGAAGAATGAAGCCCTGTATCCTAGAAATGAGTCAAAATCAACTGCAAGTTAAGCCCTTTTATGATAGAAAGCAATTTGTGTTTCGCTGGCTGCTAGATTCAGAGTAAAATAACCATCATTTTCTATTTTTCTTTGTTTACACATTTACCTGACTGTTAAAAAACTGACATGCCTGATTAACACAAAATGCCTATACCATGCATTTTCCTTCTGACTTCTCGGCATACGCGTAACCTAATACAGATATACATGTGAATGTTTATCGCAGGGTGCCAGAGTTCGCCATGCATGTGTGTTGTGCTTTTCACAGCGTAACGCCATCCTGTTGCCACCATTGAAAAAGAATGGGATGCAGAGCATAGTGATGTGCTGACGCTTTGTATCTGAAAGAGCATTTAGTGTGTGGAGACGGACGGCTGGAAATGAGACTTCAGTGAAGGTAGTTGAGAACGATTTTTGAAAATATTTTTGCAGGCAACAACATGCTTAACACTTATTGCCTTTTTCTAGTTTGGTAAATCTGGCCCAATTGTTACTTCAGCTAGTCGAAATGAATTATTCACAACTGAGCACGAGTCTGCTTTTACCTGATTCACTCACCAAAGTGCAGTGAACTGGGTTAGCCTGGAATACACCCAGCCAGTAACCAATCTGGAAGTGGATTTTTTTTTGTTCTGCTGGTTTTAGACGTAAGCACAGTACATCGCGGTGATGTGTTTCTGTGCAACCTTGCCAAGCGGTAACAAGTCCCAAAAAATGAAATGCACACGTGATAGCTGCTCTGTTTTTCAGCTGCCGAATCGGTGACTGATGCCCAAGTTATCAATGAACTTATTGGAAGTCGCGCTAAATGATATGTAATGCAATGTAATGTTTTCTGTGAACGAGCCACTCAATTTCCCAACAGAAACTCTCCGTTTTAATGAGCTCAGCTGTTCAAGGTCCTCTGCTGTTGTAGCTCATTTGGGAATGCTCCATGTATGACCCTCTGAGGCCATGTTTTTTTTCCCCTCTTGCCGATGCCAGCCACACCCCTCCTCCTTGTGCCCACGGCTCAATGCATCCTCCCTGTCTCTGCTGTGGCAGGGCAGTGGTGGAACATTCTGCGGGGAGGCCGAGCCGCACCAGCCAAATGAGCAGTTTTGGCCGATTAGAGAGTGTTTTGAGCTCAGCGTTTTGGTTTTGGATGGCCGACTGAGAGGTTCACAAAAGTGTGAAAGCATTGGAGCAGTGGGAGGCAGGCGGGGAAAAGGCCACCAGCACATCCTGTCCATGAAATGTCCATGAGAATGTGTCACCGAAAGGCCCAGAGTGGCTTCATTCTCTCGGAGAGCTGTCCCTTGCTGGGGCGAGGCTTAGCTAAGGGTTCCTGTGGTGAGCGACATATGCTTTCTTGATTTCCGCTTATACATCCTCTTTGATGCGGAGGGAAACAGAAAAGAGATGTCTCTGTATGGAGGCCACATCGCGGGCGAGTGGATTTGAGATGAATTAAGGATGGTTAAAAAAAGAAGCACTCACTGGATCCAAACTTATAGTGCAGCGGGGATGAACTCGGCCTTCGTACACCAAATTGTCCAGCTGTAAGCCTCTCACAGCAGCAGCCATGAAGAAGACGTCTCCGGAATAAGCTAAAGAGTGTCTTTTTAATAGAGAGGGAGGCGGAGAGATAAAGAGCGATCCACCGACAGGCGTGAAATATCTGCCGTGGGAGAGCTTCAGCGCTGACTCTCCGATGACCTATCTCACCACTGAAAACAAGCAGCTACTATACGGCCATGACAGAGCTGAGCTAAGGGAGCCCCTTCTCTGAGGTTTACAGCCAGCGGGGTCAGAGTTCACAGGCGAGCCTCCCCTTTGGGCTGCTTTTAGATTCATCTCCTCTTACAATACATCTCTGTTGGAATAAAATGTAAAACACATTCTTGTAAGATGTACCCATTTTAAACATGTTTTTTTTTTCATTTTTGTTTCCTGTCTTTTTGTTTCCACCATTAAGGCATGAAAATCCACTTCATGAAACCCCATCAATTTACATACATCATCTTCTAAAGAAGAATACAATGTAGTGTAGTTTCCTCTTTTTCCCCAATAGGGCCCAGTGTTGTCACTTAATTCATTCAACTCTCTCTCTCTCTCTCGCTACTTCTTTCTCCTTTTCTCTCACTGTCTATCTCTCACTCTCTCACACACGCAGACACTGTATATGTGTGTGTGTGTGTGTGTGTGTGTGTGTGTGTGTGTGTGTGTGTGTGTGTGTGTGTGTGTGTGTGTGTGTGTGTGTGTGTTTGTGTGTGTGTGTATTCATGTATGATTCTTGCCCTTTCCCAGCTCTCTGAAATAGATGGAATTATATACAACCTAAGAATAAATCAGATGACAAGCAAAGGGCAGCAGGAAAATGTTATTTTAAATATAGTGCTTTAAAATATGTCTGTAGAATTAGACCCGTTTGTTAAAAAGCTTTACAAAGTAGAAAGATCAGTGTAATATGTTTCAAAAAGTAATTCCTTGCTTTAAAAGAGAACTGAGATGATGTCAAAGCTTCCCACTGAATTGTGTGCTCCTTGCTGGCAAATTATTTTTAATACTTTGTTTTATGAAATACCTTATTTTAACGTGGGACACATGAAAATATTAGGTGTTGAAATAAGATTTTTTATCCCCTTTTTTTTTTTTTGCAGTGCCCTTCTTCTTCTTCTCCTCTGGCAGAAAATGTTCCCATGGTACTCCTCATTGGGTCCCCACTCACGCAGGCCGGATTATGGATGGAGACTTGAATACTTATGAGGCAGAGTTCAGTGCTGCAGCACAGATATAGAGCTGGGATATCACCCTGTCTCTCCACCAATACTCAGTGTCAAAACAACAAAATAAATGCCATAGTTAACCGAGAACCCAGGAGCTCAAATTTATTTGTGTCAAACCTATTGTTGAGGACCAGCAGACAGGAGCAGAGCAACCTCCATCAACGTTAATGATGACGAACGAGTGGGCTGATGAAATTTCCACGATCCTATTGAGATGTGAAAACAAGAGAGGAGTTTATATCCTGCACGTTTATGAGACTTGAGGGGAAACAGTGATTACAAATGAATATGCTCGACTTATCGTCCGCAGCCTCCCTTGAAAACAATAATGTTGAAAAAGCTGTCACGTGCCCGGTTTGTAAATGAGGTGAAAACGACCCGAGCTAAAACTTATTGTTGGCATCTGGTGTGAGATGCGGTGCTTGTATTCTCAGATGAGGGAAAAGTGCCGAAAGCCTGTGAAGGCAATAACAAATCCACGGGCTCATAAAGGGGCCTTAGGAGATTAATCCCGATAGTCTCTGTTTAGATCGTTCATGCATGTACCAAACCTTTACTGGGTCCTTGTGCAGGGCTCTGGTGGTTGGTGGTCAGTGGGTCCGCCCTGCCCCTGTAGGAAAACTAACACGCCAGCTCACACCACACGTCCTCCATGCTATAGTTTAAAAGTAGCCCTGGTTTCCCAAATCCTCTTGGCACCTTCTATTATAGTTAGTCTTCGTTCACTGATGGTAAATTCATCCCAGGACCAAGGAAAGGAAGATTGTTCAGCGTGTAACATGTAATTAGATTTACATACTGTTTTGTTGTTTTACTTGTTGCTCTTTGATTGGAATAAGAATCATCACATGTCTGACGTGTGGCAGCAGCGGCTCAAACATTGTAAAGCACACACTTCAGACTTCAGTTCCACAGCTGGATTAAAAGCTCTTTCTTTAAAAAAATCTGACTTGATCTGACTTGATTTTTCTTGACCGTCATGCTCTGGGCTTTAAGCTGGTTGAAAGCCACGGGCTGATGTTGCTGTTCACAGTGTCATAGCACCACATGTCACAGGTGCCCAGTGCCCACTCGTATTTCATCAAACCTCCACAAGCACATGTTGGAAAAAGAAGGACTGCATGTATTTTAGGGTTGAGCCGAATACTCGGATGAAATGAGTATCCGGTACGTATAATGTACTTTTACGGAGCATGAGTACCATCAGAGTAAAATGTGTCAATATCTCGTACTCGTGATGAATGAAAATCCTCATTGGATAGCTGTGTCCACATCATTCCTTGATAGGCCAGCCACACACAGAGCTCTTCCCCTACACAGAGGCTATAAAAAGTTCACTGCTGCTGGCCCAGCAGCGCCACATATTACAATCATGTCTTTGTCTACTAACGTGTAACATCGTTATCTATGATCATATATTCTCAGCGTCCACTGGCAGAGTCAGAGTCACACCCGGCTAGACGCACACTAAGAGAGTGCTCCTCTCCACTAGCCGAGTGAGAGCCAGGCGGCTCACACAAGCTCCACTGGCTGAGCCAG
Organism: Verasper variegatus; assembly: GCA_026259375.1. NCBI lineage: Eukaryota > Metazoa > Chordata > Actinopteri > Pleuronectiformes > Pleuronectidae > Verasper > Verasper variegatus. Next base: position 4,997,228 of record CM048050.1, read on the forward strand.
AGTGCACCATGCCCGGCTCGTCGCACACGGAGCGACCGCTCCTCTCTCTCACACACTCACACACAATGTAATTTTTAAAAAGTAAAAAAAAGAAAATGTTGACTATGAGAACTCGTTGAGTTGAGTATGTTGAGTATGAAAACCTGCATTTTACTTAATACTTCTTAATACTGCATGTGTTGTGTTCATTGATTGACTGAAGTTTATTCACTGAAGTTCATAAAAAAGCTTGTTTTGAATAGCTTACTATCGTGATCAACAACTTTATTTGAAACTCATTTCTAAGGCTGTTCTGTAAATATTTTTGTAATAAACAATAAATATAGCAACCTCGGATAAACCCATATCCATGTCAGACTTAAAATACCCAACTTCCGGTTTAAGCCCCGCCCACTTGCGGTTTAAGTCCGAGTACGGATACGGATAATTTAGTTGGTTGAACAGATACAAATACAGATACAGATAATGGTGTACTGGATCATCCGTAATGTATATGCTGATTCAATATCTCAATTGGTCACTTCTAACTCACACAGACCCCGTACACACCTGATATTATCATGTGGTTTTTGTGATCCGATCACAAATGGACAGCTCTAAGTACAGGTGTGAGCGCAGTCAGATCACATAGCGATCCGATCACGCCAGACCACGTTCGTAGGTGGTCTGAGCCACGTGTCCACATTTTTTGCTCATTATACTATTTAAATTATACGTGATATACTGATATACTACTATAGGCTACCATGACGTAACCTATATAAGGTTGTGTCCTCAATATTTTAAGAGAATTTGACTTTTTGAAATCCCCCTTGATACGGTAAAGAACAAAATCAACCTCCAGCTGCAACCTACACCCTGAAATAATGGATGGATGGGCCTTCAGGTCACAGACCCAGGGTCCTGGGATGTCTTGGGTCTCTGTTTGAACAAACTATGTTTATTTATTATTAGGAAAAGACCATAAAGAGACACTTGTCTGTACCCAGGGGCCAGTTGTGTGACAATTTACACATTGTAGATATACTATTGTTTTTTGTGGCAGTTAAGTTATTCATTTTAATGTTCCACTAAGTTACTCCCTGACACTATTTTGCAGGAGCATCATCCGTGCATCCCGGGCTTGGTGCCACTAAGGATGATTGTGATGTACAATTTGTTGAAGTACAAACAGCAGAATGACGATGTGCAGCCAGACCATTCTCCAGCACTGACACAGCATTGTGTTGTCAAGCACTGTACTTTTACTGATTTTTCATGCAGGACCTTCACTTGTAATGGAGTATTTTTACCACCATACGGGGTGCTGCAGCGCCGCCCCCTCCAACATCCTGAGACAAAAAAGCCTTTATAAAAATGTGAAACATAATTTCATTTTGTAATAATATTTGACTCCTACAATGGTCCTGGTAGACCGTGAGCACCTGTGAGCTTCAATATATGGGGCACCGGCCAAATTAAAGTGAATGTGGGCCACGAGACCTGAGGCTGCTCTTTAATTGGTTGTTGTAGATATTCCATGGGATGCAGCTCCCTGCTGCCCCAGACACCCCACTTTTATTTACAGCCAATAGGTATTGATTTACATTTTTTAAAATCTAATATGATTGGTCGACCCTCAACGCCTGCATAAACCTTGGAGTATATATTGAAACATATGTTGAGATATTTCAGGCTATTATTTTCTCAGGTTGTTTAAAATTAAACATATTAACTGACATGCCCTTTATCTGTGTAATTTTTAAAACCAACCAGACTGGGCTCAATCTCCATGCAGTTACAGTGGGACTAAGATCTTCTCGGCCTGAAGCTGCAACGATCTCATTGGCTTTTCCACAACCACTTTGGGTCACAGACATTTCTGTAAACTAAACTGAGGGCTAATAAGGGTTTCCCATTGAACCTCTTATATTATGGATAAAAGCAGCAGCTAAACATTACATTAAAGTTTCATCTAAGACAAATCTAATGTGGACTAAAGAGGATTTCACTTCTTGATTGCTGGATTTGTTTGTGAGCAAGATAGCATGAAAACAACTGATTTGATGTCCACAAAACTTGGTGGAGGAATGTGGTTATGGGTCAGGAAAGAACCTTCAGACACTTTATTCGACAGTTTAAACTCAAGCAGTTCAATAAGTGTACAAAAATATCATTGAGAGGTACAAAAAACAAGAAAAAGAATGGAAAGCATGTTGTCATGTGTAATAAAAGAAAACAACAGTAATGTAAAGGAGGGATGGACACTTGTTAGTGAAGGACTGATATATATTTGTTTGTACAATTTGGTGCAGTTTGATTGATTTTAAGGGGACTGTTGAGCCTTGGTGGAGGTATGTGCTTGTTTGAGGGCCATTGTAGTTTCACTTATGGTCTCCTTGAAATAAATATTTCCAAACTATAAATGGATGAGTCACCTTTGCAGCTATGTGCATCTACGATACACTGGCTCTCAGCAGAATGATGGACAAACTTGGACTGAAACATGTTTAGACAGACAGCTATAAATGCTGAGTGTTTGTTGTAAAGGAGCGACAGAAGGAACGTCCTGTTGAGATCAGTGCATGGAGCAGCTGTGCAGGATGACCACCACTACAGGAAAAGAGTGATTTTTTAAAAACAGGAATCAGCTCAGATCAGAAACATTTATAGCATCATATTGTGTGTGTCAGCCCTCCTGACTCACACACAGTATGTAATTACTATAGGGCCGGAGGAGCTAGGGATGACTTCTCAGCTAATCAAACTCACAGGGATTATGTCGATATGTAGCATGGACACACTGCATAATAAGGCTAACTTTAGCCTCACAGGCTTGTGTATCTAGCTATTTTTGAATATCTGGCTATATAAATCCCTAAATGTGGCTCTCAAGCTGTATGTGTTATATATTGACATAACTACAGTTTTCCTTATGGCAATGATCGGACAAATAACCCCTCCAAGTCCTTCAGCCAGCCAATCAGATTGTGTCAGGTACTTAGATCCCGCCCCCCCGGACAGCCCAAAACACAAAGCAATTTTCTATTTTTCAACATTTCACAAAAAGAAAATTAGAAAAGGACTCAAAAATTCTGATTATATATTAATCTGAGAAACACAATAATAACAATTTTAGGAAACGAAATTTAATTTGCAAACTGAGCTGAGCATCATATGGGTGTTATGGGTGGTGTTACAGTGCCACCTATTGGATGTTTAGTTCACATTAAGTCATCAGCAGACTCCCAGCATGCATCTGGGTGCGTGCTCAAGTCTAGTGTAGTTTATTAAAAAATCCGCATAGCATCACACAACCTCATCCGACTCTCCTCAGGCTAAAACACTGAAGCAGTATTATGGTATAACAGCTTCCATCTTTATTTTTTATTTGCAGTATGTTTTTTATCAGCAATAGGGTGGGAACTCCATGAAACAGAATTAGTTAAAATGCCTGGAGCCTTAATCCCAGAAGTCATGGAGTAATAATGAGAGTCTGACATCCTGCTGCAGCCCGGCCTCTTCAAGTGGAGCAGGTAAATATTTAGTGAGGACTGTGATCGCTGCCGGCCATGGCCTATTCATCTCTGTCACCGAGTAATAATGGAGAGCTGTGAACACTAATGTGAGACAGGAAAAACACGAGAACCTGCTCTGCACAGAAACACTGTTTGCATTGCTTTGGTACGATTGACTCCATCCCTCCATTGTGCTCTAACGTGTCTTTATCTTGGGTTAACACTGCGGAACTGTTTCAGTGCTAATATTTAACTGTAGTTTTACAGTACAAATAGCCTTGTTTGGGCTGATTGTAGAGATCCCATCCAAAAAGAGAGGTTGTCGGAGTGGAAAGAAAAATAATTCCTGCCAGAAAGAAAACCTTTATCGAGCAGACTCCTGTTCACGGCTTCTGTTTTCCATTAAGAGCATACCAGTATAGTTTAGTGAACAGCCGTGGCGCTCGTCCAAGGAAATGTTTCAGCAGGCTCCATTAAAGATAGATCACTTCAAATGGTGATGTCAGTTACACCAGGTGACTTCCCGGTTGGCATACCAGGGGTCAGCTGGCCCGAAGAAGATCCTCCTGTGCAAGTGCAGGCTCGAGGTAAATATACATCTGTGTAAACAAGCGTGAGTGACAGTCCGAGAAGGGTGTCATGGGAGCACAGCGTTGAGCCATATGTGGATAAACATGGCGCAGGGAGAAAGGAGACGTGTTTGCCTGTCAGACAGAAGAACGGGGAGCGCGGGCCACTCGCAGGGTCAGTGGGAGCGGCTTCAAATCCTCCTTTGTGGTGTTGGGGCCTGCATCCGAGACAATGTGGATAATGATGGAGGAATTTGGTGTGGGGCGCAGTGCACACACAGCACACAGGGGGAAGGAACTTGCCCCTGCCCCAGGAGCCTGTACAGCCAGCTGTCTCAGCTTCTGTCTCCCGGGGGCCAAACCCTCTATACAGATGATCCGGCATCAAGAGACATGATTGATGTCACTGGATACATTGTGTGGGCTGTACGAGCTCTCTGTCCTCAGATAAGAATAAGTGTATTCAGGGATTATGAGATAGATAGCAGGCCACATTGTCTGTATCTGTGTCAGGAGGTGGAATTGGCAAACTGGAACGGCTTTTATTAGCAGAGAACAGTGTTAATGAACGCTGAACCGTTTTCTTTGGGGACTATATCTACATCTTAAAATGGTTTATAGGCAGACACATTTATTTATAACTCACACCCACTTTTTCAATCACTACAGGAGCATGACTGGAATTTTTTAAATGGCTAAAACTCTCCTTTTCCTCTCTTTTAGAAAAAGGATTTTAAACTCTTCCATATAAAAAGCAGTCAAAGTCGTTAATCACCTCCACGAGTTCAACGTTGTGTTACTGTGTCAATCGGATCACTTTCCAGCTCATATTCTTTATTTATTGCCGTCATTTAAATGAATGTCAGGTTTACAAGTGTGTCATTTGCTCGTAAAAGTGCCCGACGCCTGCAGCAGCTTCTCGTGCAGCTAATGAAAGCAGAGCAATATGGATCTCAGCCTATTAAGACGACACAGCAATGTACGGTTTGATTCTGGATTTATGGCCAACAGATCTTTATATTACACAAGGAAAAAAGAGAAGAGTCCCGAATCAAAGTTGTTCTGGAGATCATTGTGGTGACTCTGAAGTGATTCCAGATTTTAGATCAAGCAGTGCAAACAGTGTAAATGTTTGGACTATGGTGATGTTATTTATAGACATGGATCCTCTACAACACTAAAACATTTGGACTCAGTTTATCACCTTAAGATTTATCACTGGCGATGCTTATGGAACTTTCTTCTGCTCTCTATTCAATAATGTCAGGTGGGATTCTCTCATAGAGAGGTATGATGCCCATCCATCTATCCATCCATCCATCTCACTTATCTTTTGGGAGTTGGGCATTCGCTGTCAGGGCTCCTGCTGCGGATCAGCCTCCTAAAATCTATCAGACAAGCCATCCTCCTTTATAACTCCCCTAAAAAAAACCTAACTAGACGTTTTATTGCGTTATTGTCTCATAACTTGGCGTTTGTTCACATTTGCATTTGAAGTGCATATATATTTAAACCAAGTGTATTATTTTTTATTATTTAATCATAGTTATACTATTACAGTGCAGGCCTGGTAGTCTCGTCTTCTGTGCTGAGGAAGTCAAACAACCCTGTAATATAAATTTGTGTTGGAGAAATCAAGCTATCAGGCTTTATCCCGAGTGGGGCCCCTGGGAGCCTGTGGAGGTGACACAGTGGAGAGACACACTTATTGTCCTGTCATCCAGTGATATCAGAGGCACGACTCCACCTCGACTGGAAATGAACAACAATGTGAAACGAATCAAAAAGGAAACTGTAGACTCAGTTGTGTTTTTGTGGTGTTGGGTGATGTGAGAAGATTTAGGTGCCCACGCTGAGCCTGGAGCCTGTCAGGACCTCGGCGGGGAGGGACTTTGCGGACACTCACACGCGCAACAAGTCCAACGGGGGTGGCGAGAAGAAGAAGTGCAGGATGAGAGTGAGAGTGACGGACGGGAGACATTGTGTAAAGTGGATACTGAGGCAGCATTTGTCAACACTAACACTTGTTTGATTGATGCCGCTTCGCGTGAAAAAAAGGACGCGTCGCGGTGGAAATGTTTCCGGACTTTGAAAGCGCACCGGTGGAAGTTTTCCCATGCGCAAACCACAGCGCAGGAGACAAACTGCAGGGATTGAAACTGGAGTGAATGAGGAAGATGCAGCTTTTTACAACACCCAGGTTGAACTTCATGTCCAGGTCCAACGCTAAAAGTGGCGTCGAAAGTTCCCAGCGCATGGAGACGCAGCAGGTGAGCGGCAGGACATGAGGTCCGGACTGAAGGGAGACACCGTGAGATGGTCCCGACCCGTCACAGAAGCTGGGAGGACGTAACTTGACAGGAGCGTGTGTTTTTAAAAAGAATAATCCCAGTCCGCCACCATGAGAGCGCCGATGAGTTCACTGTGCGTAATGGTCGCGCTGGTCCTCGGGCTGTGGGAGTCCAGCGTGGCCAACAGAAACTGCCCCGACCTGATCGTTGACAGCTGTCACTGCTCGGCGGAGCGGTCCAAGGAGCTGAGCAGGCAGCAGCCGCTCCGAGTCAAAGTGGTCTGTGAGGATGTGGACCTGATGGACACCCTGCAGCCCAGCTTCGTACCCAACACCACTGTGTCCCTGTAAGTGCATGGCTCTCATCCACAGGTTCAACCCCCCCCCCTGACACTAACATATCAGGATCCTGAGCTGATTCAGGAACATTGGCACTGTTCAACCAGCATGGAAAGGGCAGAGCGATAGGATGTAATGCATGTAGACAAACCACTTAACAAATCCTGAATAGGAAAGTCTGTGGTGCCAGAAATGGCAGATGTGTGACACTGACACACGTCAAACCCTGCACATGTGCAGTTAAAGGTTGGCCTTTGGTCTAAAGTTGTTTAAACTATATCAGATTTGAGTTGAGATTCTATGTATTGGGACCCTGCTGCATCCTTTCTTTTACAATTTTTAATTTCTGACACACCACTAAAATTCATTCTTATTCCCTGGTTTCCTGAAATAACTGCCTGGGGGCATTGCACCTGAGAGACTTGTCTCCGTGTGTCTATCATGGGGAACACTTGACTGAATTAGATTGTACATATGTAAATGTGAATATTCATTTTCATGAGTCATGTAACCAGGTTAGTAGGAAACGTGTGCTTTTGGAATAAAGGTAAAACCTGTGATATTTGTTGCAGGGAAATTAAGTTATTCACACACGTCTCTAAAAAGCTCCAAAAATGATTTTTCAGCTGTCCAGTATTTACTGGATATAATAATTTACAGAGACCTGGGATTCTCTCTGATAAACTCTGTTTTTTAAACGGCTATACTGACTCTGCTTTAGTCGGAGACACGTATAAATTAAAATTGCAGTGTGAAATTCTCTCTTGTTGCTACTGTGGACCAACCAGCTCTCCACCTTTTGAGGGCTACATTTGTATGTGTAAGCTTCACCTGTCCTGAGCCCTTACAGTTGCCACATCAGCCTGAGTCTGATGATATTTGCATTGTAATCAGAGTTATATAAACATAAATTTGGCGATAGAGGAAGTAGCACTAAATGTCCTTCTTCCCTCTGTGAGCAGATGCACAGATTGACTGCTGGATTAATAGACTGTTTTATTCTTGGGAACTTAAGATTTGCCTTTGGAGTGTAAAAGCTAATATTAGATGTAAAGGCCCTTGACAAGTTATGGCCGACCACTCATTCTGAACCTTGAGTGCAGTTGATTAATGGAAGCACTTTGCTTACTGCAATTTAGTTGGAGTGGTGTATGCTTCCGTGTAGGCAGGGGTGCTTGTGCGGAGTGGGTAATGGCTTTATTTTGTTTTCAGCATGCGTCAGAGGTGGGGCGGTTTTGCAGCTCGCAGGTACTAACCAAGTTTGATTTCTAAAGTGGTCAACGTAGATGAATATCGCTATTACGACTTTAAATGATACCACATTTATCAAACCAACTGGATTCTTGCAAAGAAATTAGATCTTTCCTTAGTTCACTTGATAAATCGGAAGTGATGTTGCTGTACAAATTGGCCTGTTCCTCAGTGAGTCGTATTCTGCATGGTGCACTAAATCCTAGAGCTGAGTTCTAGCTGGCCAGGAAGCAGTTTTCCTGCGTTAGGAAATGTGACCTTTGTCGTGCTGAAGTGGCCTCTCTGCTCGCTCTTTTGTTTAGATGTGCTGTGCAAATAAACAGATTTATCAAGGGAAGCATGCACATACCAATGTCCCCCTGTGGACTGCCCACATCTAACCCAGATATACACTAACCCACATCCAAATGCCACCTCTAATTAAAGACACACATCAGGCTTTTCTTTCTGCGATGTGTATATAAGGTCATGAGGAACAACCCCTGTAATAATGCAGCACCTTGCAAATGCAAAAAAATAAACTGTACACAAGAGTCTGTCAGTAACCCTCTGTGCAGCCTAACACCCTCCCCAGATTAACACCTCCGCCTGTTTTCCTTATCGTCCATGGGGGTTGGGGGCTGACAGCTCTGTTGACCTTGGGACCTGTGTGGTTTAATCGTTTCAACAACAGAGGCAGCCTCTCTCCGCGGAGAGCAGCAGCTGAGATTGTAGCAGACACCTGTCTCAGGCAGCACTCAAACAGGAGGACACGCTGCTTGTCCAGGGGGAGCAGAGGCACAGATTGCACCAGAGACAAGGGGATAGAGGGAAGATGGGAGATGGATGTCGAGAGGCAGCGAAAGAGCCATTCAAGGCACGGAAGGAGAAGATGCTGGGAAAGATGGGAAGTGTTTGGTGAAACATCACTTGACTGAGGCTGATTTAGATGATGTGACTGCTACAAAGTGATTGTGCGGATGGGGACGTGCTTGTTGCACTGTCTCAGCTGATTGTAACTGAGCCTCAGAGTCTCTTCACTGCTGGAGACTGCTCACACACAGAAACACAGCTTGCATAACTAAAATCCTCTCCCTGAGCGTTGTGCTGTAACGAGACCTGGGTCACACTTTGCATTTTGTTCTCACTGTTTATTCTTACCTGCTGAGTGTGTCTCACTGTGTTTGTTTTTTTTTTTCAACAATTGTGTGAATGTTGCGTAGTTTTTGTAGGTTTTTTGACCACAGTAGGCAGCTGTTGTTACGAACTAAGCTCCTAAAACCCACTGAGAAAGTACTGAGCAGCCTAAGAGAGATATGACAGATATTCTGTCAATAAAAACGGGCATTGACCAATTGGTCACAGATAAATACCTAAAACAAATGTTAAGTTTTGCTGTATCATTTTATTGCTCTATTTCCACCACCAAAATTGTTGGTGGAGCTTGCAGTCCTGAAGATGCCTGATTGGCCGAGGACTCCAGCATTTTATTTCATTTAATCGGATTCTTAACCATAAGTATATCATTTTGAGTGTTTTGAATATTCTTTGTTAATGGTGCTCATCTCTTTCCTGATGTCAATCTGCCATGTTTGCTGTTGGAGTGTTGCTCGATTTACATAGCGTCATTGTGTGAGTGTGTTGTTTTATGGTTTCTCAATTTCTGCCTCCTGCTGGACTGAGGTTGAACAGCTTGATGCAACTGTTGGTTTGTTTATATGTCAGTTGTCTAATTTGCCCAATCTCTCTTTATCTGTGGACCACTGTGGAAACGCAGGCAAACAATGATCTTATAGTCCTTGAGAAATGCTAGTGTTCGGGATACTTTTGGTCGAAAAGTAACATATGATACTAGCAGCTTGTTGTCGGAATTTGTAGAAGAACCTACGAGAGGTATTTTGTTTTATCTAATTTAATAGTATTTTCGCAACACAAAGCTCCTCAAAGGCCTGCTTGTTCCCTGACTGAGGGAGAGATCATCATCATCCTCTCAAAGAAAGAGGGTAGGGGGCTGTTTTTGGTATCCAGAGGGAAGTGACCAGGACGAGGCCTTTCCTGGCTCCAAACCACGACAATAAGCTGTCAGTCATCATACCAGTATAGAGAAAGACCCATGAGACACCACAGGAAACAAGGCTGTTGATTTAAATATTGTGCTGCTGCACTGGATACGCTGTCATTTCATTCTATAGCTTGATCAAAGGGGTCAGAGGTTTATATCGATCTGAGTGCATCCTCACAGACAAATGTTGAATGCCTGAACACACTCGCATTTTATTTATTATTTTTCCTCAAATGTCTTTCTGCATTCTCTCAGGTTATGTTTTTGTACTGCTATAAATATAATTCTGTATATTCTTCTCTGCCCTCCTCTCATATTCACTCCGTCTCTCTTATTTTCTCTTGCTGTTATTCCTCGGGGGCTTTTTTCTCGTCTGCCGAGGTGCTGTTTGTGCTCTACCCTCCTCCGAGTTCTGAGTACTTCTACATGAATATTTCATTGACGTGCACACATAGCCCGTTCATATCCTCCCGTGCATTACCTCACTGACAAAACCTGTGAGCTCGTACAGCATCAAGAAATTCAGAGTGTTAAATGCGTTAAATGATATGTCACACACACACACACACACACACACACACACACACACACACACACACACACACACACACACACACACACACACACACACGCACACACACATAAACAGAGAGATGTCTGTTGATCTAAAGAGATGTGACCAATATGACCCTGTGAAAATATGTTGCATCTCCCATGTTGAATTGCGAGCAGTCATGCCATTCACTTTTTCTCTGTGACTCTCTGTTGGCTTCTCTTGTGCTTATCTCCACTGATATGGAACATTTAAAAAACAGCAAAAGGTTCATCTTTAGATGAGTGCACTCTCCAATGTCAGTCGTCTAAGTCCCAGAGGGTGTAATACTTTTACATCTGCAGCACTTTCCTTTCTTCAATAGCTCAAGCCAAGAACAAGTTTGAACATTTCTGTGTGCAGGACTGGTGGGGTCAGGGCCGAGCTGGAACACGGCTGCATGCTAGGAACTGCCAGTCTCCTTAATAAGTTGCTATCGATTAATGCCTGTGCCAGAAAAGGATTAGTGTTTTGTCAAGGTTTCTTCCAGGCGGCTGCAGATGTGTATTGATACATCACTCAGAGATTGTGCAGGTCCACTGGGCCTCAGATTGGCTTTGTGAAACGCTCCTTAACTACCGTTCATGTGGCGTGCTTTAAAGAAACGGGTGATCAGTTTTGCTTTAGACAGTAATGATTCACTGATCAAGAGTTCATGACTGCTGGGGGAGGGAGGAGTCTGTAAATTGTTCTACAGTCTTGGAAAAAACAAGAATATGTCGAAACCCAGACTTACCATCTAAAAATATTAGGTAAAGATAAATACAGTGTCTGCCAAGGATACTTCTTTGCTCTGCTTTCCCTGCCTCCTCCCTACGGCGCTGAGTAAATACTAATGTCACTTAAAGGGTCATAAATTTGAGAGAGCAGAGGAGGCCAACTTAGAGGCATGTTGTCTTTTCCCTGTTTTCAGACTCATTGTGAAACAAGGTGATTAAAGCCCTGATGTGTGCTGCTTCTGTTCACAGCGGGAACCACATTAGCTCTCTTTCCTGTCTTACAGGAGCCCAGACGTGCCTTAATCGGCGCTGTGTGGTGGTGTGTGTCGCTCATGACTGTGTGGACATGCATAGTGGGTTTGAATCAGTGAGTCACAGCGTATGTGTGCATGAAGTCGCAGTATTTGTCACTTAAAAAACCAACTCCCCTCTTTCATGTCTATTAGCCAAATTTTCCATTACCATTCCATTAACCATTTAGAATAATGGTTTTCTAAGAACTTTGGCAAAATAGGCATCACACAACATGTTAGATGTCTACTGCCCACATCTTTGACGAATCAGTGATTACACTTAAAGTGTAATTATTAAAGAAATTCAGGAAAATGGTTGTGGTTTGAAAGCATTTTATAGAAATGGAATCCATGAGAATTACACCGCTTGCTTGCCTGTGTATTCATGTGCAAAATGGAACTCAGTAGAGCGCATACCTCCACCAAGGCCCAACAGTCCTCTAAAATTCAATCAAGCAATAATTGCACATGCTCATAGATATCAGTCCCCTACACATGCCAGATTTTTTTAATCGAGAGACCATGAATTATTACCGCGGAAATCAGTAAAAATCTTTAAAATTGCCCAATCTCGCAATGTTAAAGAAAGTGAACATGAAATTCTGTATTGCCCCCTGATCGGCAACAGCATTTAATGGGTTCTTCCTTGACCCATACCACATCCTTCCACCATGTTTCATGGTAATCCATCCAGTAGCTTTTGCGTGATCCTGCTAACTATCAAACAAACATACACAAATGGAAACATAACCTTACCGGAAGTAATAAAGACAAAAAGACCTGAAAACCATTCTACTGGTGTTTAAAACTCCCAGAGGTACCTTTTAACTGATCTAGAGCATTTTGACAAGTGACTCAAAGAACTAATGTTCATTAGCTGCAGCTGATATGATCTGTTACCAGACATAGTATAAGATAATGCAAAAATCAGCACTGACTAAACATAAGAAGCCGGGTACCATGTGAATGGTGTCTGTGATTCTTTTTGTTAATAAAGAAGAGAAAAAAGTGTTAGAGATTAGAGATTCATCGGTGTTGGAAATCTGGGTATTTAGCACACAACAGAAATTTATTGTGGACTACATTTCCAATCTGCCCTGTTGCTGCCTGTCAGTGGCACAACATGAAGAATGCAGTGTGTGTCAGGAGAGACACCAATTCTCAGCAATAATCTCAAGATATTTTATGCCAAAATACTTTTAATTTACCACTGATAAACCAAAATATATCATCTGCAATGCCAAAGGTTCTATAAATGTAAAGTGTTTGAAGTGTCCCATTTTTGAAATCACAAATTATTGCATCCTATGGTTAATTTGTATATTTAGGGGGGGGGGAAAGAACGAGATTGCAAGAATAAGTTTGTAATATAACAAGGATGAAGACGTACTATTACAAAAACTAAGTCATAATATTTTGAGAATAATCTTGAGAAAATATGCAGCAAGTAGAACTCCACTACTGTTGGATCCAAAATCCTGCTCCTGACCAATCTAATTGTTTCTTGAGAAAATACGAAAAAAGAAGCAAGTTCCTTGTAAGTCTTTGTGGTTCTTTCTTCAGATTGGATACAGTTTGTTACACAATCAAAGTCCTGATACTTATAATAATGAGGCAAATTTATAACGTAACATGTAATATGTGAAACCTATACTAAAGTGTAACTTAACTAGATGCTCCACGCTCCTCATTTTAATGCAAGTGACAAGCTGATTTCCCCTCTAAAATGACACAGCCTACAATTAGGACTTTATTCTCATTATCTCAGACTTTTTGGTCCTTTTTTACGTGACCATAATAGTCCATGGTAAATTTATTCTACGAGATCAAATAACTTTTTCTTTACACTCGTCTCTGTAATGGTGTCACAGGTGTTCTCATCTCGAGACCATGTGAAACCTCTTCATACTGTACATCTGTGGACAATCCCCGTGTCTGTTTCCCATCCAAGATAAATGTTAGTAGATATGAAATATGTTATTTTGGTTCGCCGTGTCTAGTAACCCGATCTTCTAAAATAACAGAGGGCTGCCTGTGTGAAGAGCCTGTGTGGATCCACATGTTTGTAATAGTTCACATTGTGATCTTTCCTCCACTTGGTCGTCATGACTGGTGCTTTGGATGGCATCTGCTGGATCTATTTCTGCTTCTGTCCTCCGATAATAACACTGTTGGATGTCCCTGGTCCGTGGCGGCCCGGCTGCTTTCTAGAGCGGTGACTTTTTTGCTGGAAATATCCCATCTGTGACGTGGAGGGAGAACGAAGGCCAGAGCTGCTGTTTTAGGGAAGAGTTGATATGAATCTTACTCACTATGTTTAATAACTCCTACTGTAGCCTCAAAGCTCAAGGAATGAATTCTAGTGTGACTTTACAATGATTAGATTCAGGCCTGTAACCATGAATTATTTTTTTACTATTGATGAATTGGTTGATGACTGCGTCTCTAAAATGTCCAAAAAGAATGAAAAATCTTGTCATGAAAAATCATGTGAGCCTAAGGTAAAAGTTTCATGATATCAAGCCAACAGCCAAGATTTAGCCAAGGAATGCACATAGAATATCACTCTGATACTAACTAGCTGAGAGCTGAATGGAGTGACAACAGGGGAGATATTGGGCCGACCTGCTCAATGTAATTTGATGTTATTTGATACGTGAACATATTATTTAATGTGTTAGCAGAGACCTAACAGTATGTAAGGAGCCAAAAGCAGGGTCAACAGATTGGAGGTATTTCACAGTTGCTACACCAACAAGTTTGGCAGCTAGTTGCAGTGTTTGCAAAGCCAACGTTTCAAGACGTGGCTGTAGCTCCGCAAATAATAAAACACCAGAATCTTTTTGAAACTCATAAAACAGACAGAGTTGAGAACATTTTAAATCAGGATCAATAGTGTTCATTATCCATGGGTCTGAGTGTGTTATGAGAATGGCATTAATGAACATTAACAGTTGATTGACTATTGATTTCAGCTATAATAAGTTTGTGAAGATTCACAGTTATGCAGGTCATGGTTATCTAAGAAGAATCGAGGTCAAGTGGACTTGGTTGTATATACTTGGAGAATTTTCACCTCTTAGCTAAGAGGCTTCATCAGTCATGTGGTACTTAGATTTTAAAATGATGAGTTATTACATCGTTTAATGGTGGAGATTGTAGGACTTAGGGGATCTGTTTGAGCAAAATGAAATATAATATTCATAATTGTGTTTTCATTTGAGTATCATCACCCAAAAGTATACATTTGTTTTGGTTTCTTGGTTATATCTATATGAATGACTCAAATCTACAATGGTAGCAGGTCCACTTGCTGTGAAACAGCCATCTTTCTTTAGAAGCCCTGAAAGAACAAACCCAACACTAGTCCAGAGAGAAACGTTTGTTCACCAGCCAACCCCCCCACCCCCTACCTCCAAACAACAAGAACTGTTACTCAATGTTTTCAATGCAAACATGCACACGATCACTTTTTGTTGTAATTTTCATCTTTTTTACTGTAAATGCTTATATCACACTACAACTGCTCTAACTGCTACTTACTACATCCTGTGGATGTACTGTATATTACATTATCATGTTTGCACTATTCCGGTTTGCACTACTCTCATCTTATCTATTATATGTTCTGTCTACTTATATGTTTACATCGGGGATCAGAGAGAAACGACATTTCATTCCCGTCTATGTCCTGTACATATGGCAGCCTTGAATATAAAGTTGACTTTGACTTAGACTTTGACTTCTCCTGAACAAATGGAAAGGGAATGGTGAGGGAAAGGGTATTATTTGGTTTCAATTGCCAAATTCACCAGTAGCTGCCACGAAAACATACATGCAGTCCTTTATTAAAAACCTTAAGTTTATTGGACGGGAAGTTATTATTAATGCTTTCACTACCAACTTTTTTTTCAACCTTTGCTATTTTGAGCTCACAAAGCACAAAATGCTCTTTGTTATTTATTTGGCAGAATTGTGGAAGTTCACCATTTGCCAGGTCTACTACATGTTTGGCTGTGACTCATGTAGGAACACAGTAAGCAATGACAAAGACCATTTGCTGTAGCCAACAGAGACAATGCTGAGTCCGTGCTCTCCTCCCTCATTGAAAGCAGCTTATCCGCAGAGAGCATAATTGATAATGTAAATAGAGAGTTGGACGGTTGCTCCAGAAGTTTGTCATGGGTTGTTTACATAATGTTCAATTCTGTTTTTCCTGTTATTTCCTGGATGTTACGCAGAGGCTGAGATAGGCATGCAGGGGTCAGCAAGCAGACACGTGCATGCACACACACACACACACACACACACACACACACACACACACACACACACACACACACACACACACACACACACACTCGGGACACGCTTGAGTTTGCACAAACAGAGGCTGCCTGTCCCTGAGTGGAGCGTCTGTCCGCAGAGGGAGGTGTAGCGGTCTGGGGAACAGAGGAGACGTGGGACAAAACACAGTGACAGCATTGGTATCCCATGATCTCAGTGTTGACTACCATCACCTCATCACTCCATCTGTACGTGGCTTTAAAAGGTGCTGCTGCTGTGTTTCAGAACTTGGACGTGTTAGTATAGATAGATGCTTGAAATAAAAGAATGAACTCCACTTGGCCTCTGAAACTGATAGTGTTTTGAGGTTATCTTCCGATAAAGCTACATGTGAAATATTGTGAAATGGACCCATTCAGTCTTCCAAGCAGTTTCTCACCTTGTCCAGCAGACTCCATGCTGGTTTATATCTGGAGCTTTGTGTCAAGATGAATCCGATCTGACAGAACCCCAGCAGAATATTGATGTCTGGATCAACAACAATAAAAATCCATATGAATAATTGCTTACTCACTTTTGCCTGCCTAAATGGCTTCTGGTAAATACTATAGTCCCTTCCTACACAGTATCACCCAGTGAATTCTACAAGCTCCCATCTGTTTGCTTCAAAGTTCACTGTAGACTAAAAAAGGGGTCTTGATAGCCCCCTGGTGACTGGCTGCAGTAAACGTCATAGGCCGTAGACAGGACATGAACCAAACTAAGCAGTTTTCAAACATGACCTGCAGGTAAAGTCCGGAGAATTCAACCTTTCACACATGCACAATGCAGTGGGAGAGTCTCTGCACAGATGCGTTCACAATAGGATATCCAGGATATTTTGGCTTGTTTTTTTTACATTGGAAGGAAGTGGTGACGTGTTGGCCATTTCGTCTATGCTCTGCTAAACCCATCCTCAAAGGAGTGATTGTCCAATAGGAACCTTAACGATTTACATTGCTCTCCATTTACTTTAAAAGCAACAATACGAGAGGAAACCTAAGAAAGCTATAAGCAGCCTGTTTGTTTGGTCTGAGTATCAGCTTATCACTCGATAAATTGTATTATATGTCTCTTGTATAGGCCCTGTTGATTTTGTCAGGCACCTGAGCCCGACTCTATTCAATCCTGACTAGTTGTCCCATTCTGGGAGAGGCCCAAATGTAAATACAGATGTGAATGTTAAGATGAATTTGCTGACACAAGTTTGTGTCCATCCTGGCCTTGAGAGGCAACTTCCTGTCTTCACTCCTGCTTTTTCCTGCCAAGACAACTGTTATCACTCTGGGGAGAGATAGGTACTTTCCCCAAAGAATATGCAAAAGCAAGGTTGTTATATGAAGTAACAAAAATGCGCTTTGT
Source organism: Verasper variegatus (assembly GCA_026259375.1). NCBI lineage: Eukaryota > Metazoa > Chordata > Actinopteri > Pleuronectiformes > Pleuronectidae > Verasper > Verasper variegatus. The sequence continues at coordinate 5,014,507 of CM048050.1, forward strand.
TCATAATTTTCCAGAGCATTTTTCTGAATAGTTTTGTCTAGACAAATACACAATTTTATACATTCTTGTGTCTAGATTGAGCAGAAGTTTAATTCTTTTATGTGTCTCTCTGTACAGAGTGCGAGTCTCTACCGTGACATTTTCAGTGCGCACACTTCCGCTTGGCTCCCCAGCAGTCTGTCCTAGCAATTTGCCTGTTCAGCACAATGCATTGTGGGATCCCACTGCTTAATCCTAGGGTTAAAATTGAGTATACGTTCCCTGCAGCTATAACAAGCGCTCTGTCGTCATAGAGAAGACTGGTGACACATCCCAATTACCCCTCTCTCTCTCTCTCTCTCTCTCTCTCTCTCTCTCTCTCTCTCTCTCTCTCTCTCTGAACCTGGCCAGTCACATCCAGTGCCCACCTTTTTTTTAAGAAGAGGGTAGGATGATGGAGGGGAGTGACCCTGTGCAAGTATGTGTGTGCATATATGTGTGTGGTCATATGCTGACAGGAGATAAGCATAATCACACATGCAAAGATGGGTTTCAGCCGTCAAAGCACATGGCCATGCACATATCCACAGTGTCACAGACACAGAGCAGCCCTGCAGAGGATGATTTAAGAGCTGGTGAGAGTAATCAATATTTTATCAGACATGAAATCCAGAAACGCTGTCCAAGGTGTATTTAAAATGATGTGAATCTGGACTGTAGAATAAGCGCAATATAAATCATTAGCTGCTCGCCCTGTTGCACTGTGGCTTACAGCTCCCAATAAATTGTGTGTGTGTGTGTGGGGGTGGGTGTGTAGGGGGAGGGTGTTAAAAGCAATATAGCTGTATAAGATTTTTTCGATACAAACTATGACATATTTGTATATGCATGTATCCATATATGTATATGATGTATACTTGGTGCAGTGCAACAACCTATAGACACAACACCTCTAAGCTTCCCAATCATCCCCGCTGGAGACGTCCAGCTCACTGACTCAGTTTCTGTAGAGAGTTGATTCCTCTAGTTCCTGTCACATGGTAATTTTCTCTGACAGTTAACATTTTTCAGACTTCATTTTTTTCAGCCCATCGTCTGTGACACATGTCAGATATTTGGGTGTTTGACAGATTTTCTCACTGGCTCATTTTTCGCTGTTCAGTTGTCAGGAGACACTCGTCATGAATGTTTTTCCTCAGCGGCAGCAGAACATGTTACAGGTTAAATTTGACCAAGGAAACACTTTTAAAGCTGATTTATTCTGAATGACTCTTAAAATGAACTTGATTACCCACAATGCACCACTCTTTAAAACTCTGTGGTTCCCTCCCCACTCAAAGAGAATATCTGTTATAATACATAAATGCACAACTGTGCTTAAGGTAGTGTGCTTAAGTCTTATAATTTGAGGCAAAACCCTGAGCACTAATAACAGATTATCACCTCATGCTTTAATGATGCTTGAGCAGTGTGTGCCAAGTTACTCATCCAGCAGATACAGAGCAACATTAGGGAAATATCTGACTATTTAGTTGCTAAAGTAAATATCCAGTACGACTGATCACTGACTACAGACATGATGCCATTCCTCATTAGCTCATATATCACTCCACCAATCCTAACCATCACTAACATTGCAGAAAAGCTGCCTTCCCTATTATTACAAAATTCATCTTTACAAAAATAAATCTCATCTTTCCATAGTTTGGAGGTTTTCCATGCTTGCTCCACCTACAAGTTTACGAATACTATGGGATATTAAACAACAAACCACTAAATGTGTATGTATGTTACTATATTTGTTACATTTTATTTTACAGCCTTAACTAATTTAGCAGTCAAAGATTATATTATATTACACGAGTGGCTGTGACCCAGGAGGTAGAGCGGTTAGCGTTATCCACTAACCAGAAGGTCAGCAGTTTGATCCCAGTCTCCCCCATTCTGGCACCGTGTGTGATTGATGTGCGATAGAGAAAGTGCCATACATGCAACACTATACTGTAAAGTGCTTGAAAAACAGTACTCTGCACTGGCATGTACCCAAAGCTCAGGCCTGAGTACTTTTATTAGGCCTGAACAAGTCAAATCAGTGCATCTCTACTCACAGGTATACTAATATAGGTGTAGGTGTGTTCATGTGATTGTATTCATATGGTTTCACTCTGGTGTGTTTAGCTTGAGGTAAAGCTCAAATCCTAAGACCCAGTGTGTTTTTATCAATCAGTACCACACAAGAGGTCTTGTCACAACAAAACCTTGAAAAGCATCACTTTAAGAACATATAGTTTCTCATTTCACCGCTCAGCACAGACAGCCTTCATCCCAAAAAGAGAAAATAAAGAATCATATAGTGATGACTGTCGATGCAACAATAAAGATCGAAGCTCCGCTTCACCTTTGAATATTAATTCATCACTAAAAGTTCCCTGTGGTGCGTTGCATTGATTTGTTTGCTGTTGCAATGTGAGCAATGGATGATTGAATTGTGCTGAAGCAGCATTTCTTCTAGCTTTTCTTTTAGGCTAAACTTTTGACATGGTGGGTCGCTGGGGGTGCCTCGGATCACTACCTACTTTTACCACAAAAAACTAGAAACAAAACAGAAACATGTCCGGGATGAGTTATTTACAGCCGCAATCTCATCCCACATGAATCCTTATCTCTTGCCAACATATTGAAAGGCAATACGATAAACAATTTATCAGCCATTTGAATAATGAATCTCCTGCAGCTTGTGATTTTTGTGATATTTACAGATGTACCATGCCTCACTCATTCCATATGCTCACCTCATCTACTCTTTGCCTCTAAACAGAAACCTGAGCAACAACAAGATCTCCCTGCTGCGGAACGGCTCCTTCTACGGCTTGGCTGCCCTGGAAAAACTGTGAGTAAATCAAGCGCTCTTAAGTGTTTTGTCCTCCCCAGAGTTTTAATAGCTGTCATCGCAGGAGTGCGCATGGTTCTCTCGCGGGGGGGAAAGGCACAGGCGGGACATGGCGGGAATGGAGTAGGAATCCTTGGCAAGGTTTACCCTGCGGGATTCTTGCCAGTGGTTTTCACCTTTCAGCCCTTGTGCTTAACCTTAATTGCCCCAGTAAATGTCTTAAAAGGGATAATATATAGCGTCATATAAAGGCCTAATGCAGAGCGAGTTCAGGAGCTTAGACAGTGTGACTGACTGAGTCCATATCGACAATTCTCACAATATATGCAGTGTCCCGGAGGGCGGTATGCGTGCAGCTTGATGATGAGCTCTATGATGGCCGCTCTGGCTCTTCCAGCCTGCCCCCCTTAAGTCAACTATTGATTGCCTTCACCTCCATCCAGCCCAGTGATCACTGCTTCTCTCCCTGATGGTGACACTGACATTGGCTGATGATGAGGAAATCAGAGAGGGCCTGAAATGTCGCGCAGAGAAAGGCTGGATAACTCTCCCCCCTTCAGTCAATCATCCTCAGATGTATGCATGAACACACACATATATTAAGCCCCCCCACACACACAAGGTACATCAGTAGCTGCTTTGACTGTTATGACAGTTCGTCCCCCCCCCCCCCCCCCGATCTCCCTGACGACTCGACAGTTACATTCATATTGGAATAAGTCAATGGTATAATTCTTCCCTCTCTTCCACTCCTCTTTTGATGGTCGACTTCCAGGATGATGTCACCTGTCTCCCCGGGCCTTATTAGTGGCATTAAATCTTTTTAGCCTCATCCCTCCTGCCCCGCTGGAGCGATGGGGAGATGATTGCATCGCTTTTAAGGACACTCTGCCAATGGTTTGTCATGGCTGACCTCTCGGAGCAGCAGTTTGCGCGCCCTATCCTTTCTTTCACCTCACTCTCCAGATACAGCCCGTCCATCCGTCCTGCCACATGCAGCAGAAGTGCGTCTGTCGCGAGCAGTTGATGCCAAGCCAGGTAGCCTAGCGAGTTGAAAGTGGCGGCCAGCTGTTCTCTCGTCTGGCCCTGGCCGACGGACTGGACGGCGGCTGGCTGACTGGATCTGAGGGTTGTGGTGAATTGGCAGCTGATTGACAAGCTTAATAATGCATGTGTGTGTGTTTGCACTACTCCTACTGCTGCTGTGGACTCACATGTACTTCGACAAACAGACCTTTTAGGGCAGGGGTCTTCAACGTTTTTCAGGCCAAGGACACCCAAACTGATTGAGATATGGAGCAGGGGCCCCCTACTATATATATTGTATAAAATTGTGTTTTATATTAAACTGGGCCTAGTGCCATGTATAAACATAGCTACCCTGTTATTGTGCATTCAGTACTAAGCTATTCAAATAATACACCGGTTCATATATTCATGTTTTTATTTTAAACATGTGCAAGGTGTAGGAGCTGCAATGTGTGCATTGTTGACTGAAAGATAACGTCTTCTGCCTCCATTTATCGGTTCGCTACGATATGTTGGATTCATGTTAATGTTTATTTAAAGACATTTAAATTTGTGGAAAAAAAAAAAAAAAAAAAAAAATATATATATATATATATATATATATATATATATATAATAAATTGTCTAATCAACCAAAGATTTCGCGACCCCCCTGCAGTACCTCTGAGGACCCTCAGTTGTTGCGGGCCCCCTGTTGAAGACCTCTGTTTTAGGGCATTATTGGAAACATGGTGATCCCAGAGCAAGCTTATTTTTGCATGAAATGGAATTTTCATTAAAGAGTTAGTTTATCCAAATTACACAATCATTTTCTTATTTATTGCTGGTGGGAAACAGCCATGCGGTTCATTTTGGTCTAAATGTTTCAAATTAATTTTTTTACTTGAAACATTCTCTGCCTCCACCCCCAAGGCAATGGAGGTGAAAGGCATTTCATTGCTCACAGCATTCAGAAGTCTCTGCGGCCATGCCAGCGGCTCTAAAAGGCTGCATTCAGGCACAGACCAATGATGGTGGCAGTAGACGAAAACTTAAAAGATCACCACACTTGTTGCAATCCATCCTGAGGCAAACATGAATGTCTGTACCAAATGTCTTGGCAATCCACTCAGTAGTTGTTGTGAAATCTCAATGTGACTGACTGACAAACTCACGCTGACATTCCCAGAGGATCTCTGCTGGTGTGAATAAAAATTCACGAGCAATGTGTTTTTCCACGTACTCTGGAGAAGCCACAGTACATAGTTTGTGTGTATTTCTTGTACAGTGTGGCATCTGCCTCGACTGGTTGGGGAGCGAGGAGAGAGAGGAGAGAGAAGGGGAGTTACATTTCTTATCTTAAGATGAGTCAGTTCCTGCGGAAGTTCTTCTGGAGTTTCTCCTGCCTATGTCCATGTCTATGGGATAATACAGCAGGAGATTAACCAGAGGATAATGATGACGTTTCTAACATGCGACAGACGCAAAACTGAAAACCCCCCCAAATGAAGACAAATATCTCAGCATTAAACCGAGGAGCCACAGAAAAGACAAAGACGTCATCTTGGAAAGAATGAGGTCTGAAAGCTTAAGGTAATTTGAGCCAATGTCAGTGTTGATATGCTGTAAACAGAAACATGTGATCTCAGCCGCAGAATTAAATGTCATTTCTTGCATTTTGCTGTTGTGAACGTGTCTCAACAGAGAATCTCCTGCTGCGTTGTTCATATGTGAAAGAGAAACTCCCGTCAAAGTCCAGGCCTCAGTGTGGGGACATTTTTTGGAACTCATGTCTGAAAAATGCTTTATACTCCAACTATTTACCATTTAATTTTCATAAAGTTGTGGCTATTTGTGCAGCAGAGGTAAAGATACTCAGACTGTGTCCAACTCCCGAAAATCTGAATGCACCAAAAAGCTTATTTTTCTTTGACCCATCCCTCCAGTTAATTGCCCATAATTACGATTTAATCATATATTTTTAAAAGCTCATCCAAAGGCACAAAAGACATCCCATTGGTTCACAGACTAAGCAACACTCCTTTTGAGAAGTAAACTGACCATATGTGTAAAAGAGTAACACAAATGCAGTTCTATTCACCCTGTTGAAGTGAGGATGTGAAGCAGGAAGCTCTCTGTAATCTGATATCCAGGGAATTTTTGGGGGCAATACAATTTACCAAACCTCAGTTGCTGCTCCATCCTAACACTAAATAATCAGCAACTTTGTTAATTCCCCAAGGAAAATGCTTTTAGTGTAATTTGCCAGGACAGTGTTCTCTTAATGGAGGCTTGGATGATGGCCTGAATTGCCCCATATGGACACAAGCCCATTAACCATCAGCCAAACTGGGTCCCACGGGAGCGACGCCAGAACAAAGCCTGTCACTGTTCTCTGGTCGGGACACTGAATGCAGCTTTTGCCACTTCATCATGGGTTCCCACCGCAGAAGCTCGCAGTGTGTGAAGAATCTGTGTGAATGAGATGAGAGCAGCATATTTGTTCTGTTCTCATACTGATTATTACACTGTGGTGTGATGATGTTTTTATAGATATACTGGCTTTAAAATACTTTTAATTTTGCAAAATGAGATGACTCCTATTAGAACTATGTAGAATATTTGCATGACCTATATCATGCGTAGTGCTGCTCTCTGCCTACACACATTTTTTAACCCAAGAATAATGGGTTTAATCAAACAGAATATTGATTTAAGTGTTATACAATCCAACAGTCACTTCAAACTACTAAATAAAAACTATAGCTCAAACCTATGTATTGATGTATACATAAAGTTTAAGTATTTTAGGATTGTAAAATGTGAAATGGCTGCTCTTAAAATAAGCATACTCCTACTTGCCACAGGCTTTTTGTGCACCATAAGCTTTACAGATAAAGTATCTCTACTTATATAGTTTCAGTGGTGGATGTGACAGTGAAATTTTATTCTCAGCAGACTGTCTAAATGTTTTTATTGAGAGTAGCGGCTGTAGTTCTTCATCTGTTTAACCAAACGCTATTTGTCTACCCTGAGGAGTTTGACGGCGGGCTGAATAGATAGAGTGGACGTGGGCTCAGCGCGGAGACACAATCAGAATTCAGAATGGCATCTGCAATCACTCATTTTGAAAAGTTGTGTTGTGCGAGGTGTGAGGAGGCGTCCTTTTCAAAGTTTTTGCAAACCTCACCGCTCCCACCGGCGCGGTGACGTTTATTCAGTCTTCCTCGTGGCTCCTCGCGAGGTGATTGATGGGGGCGTGGCACACCGTTGAAGGACATCCTCATCCTGCGACGGCTTGTGCATAGGAATGGATGCAAGGTGAGGTCCATACTAGGGAGAGAGCAAAGTGCAGGTGGGACAAGCGCAATGAGCACATGATCATAAACCTGAATGATCCCGGGCTTTTCCTCAGTGGCTCAAAGGTCAAAGGTTAGTGGTGGCGAGAGCAGAGAAAAATCTCAGTATCATTGACCCATTGGAGTCAATAACACTTGATTAAAGCAGAAGACCACTCAGTCAAAGATTTAAATATCACTGTGTCACTTCTGTCAATATTCTTATGCACTGATGTCATGTGTAAAAAACAATGTGCTCCCAAATGACAGACCTGATTATAAAGAAAGGAAATGAAATATAAAAAGATCATGTTTTTCCCTTTAATACTCAAATTATGAAGTGTTACATTTTACATTATTTAGGTAGATAAATGTTCTTTTAAAAACACTGAAATGTTGCAATCACAGGGCTTATTTTCTTTTGTTGCTATGGTAGCAGTGGGGGTGAGACAGCACACATTTTCACATCATTTTGGACCATTCAAAATACCATATTAATTTATCTTATATTATATTTACAAAAGAAACATGAAACAGGTTGTTATTTTTTTACAGTGCACTTTGAAAAATACTTGCCTGTTCCCCTCAGTTCGTATCGGCTCTGTCGCAAATCAAATAATCTTTTTATACTGTTAGGGTCACTTCCCAACAGTATAAAAAGATGTATACAAAGATGTGCTTGTTATATGCTTTATACGTTATTTGACCAGTGTTTAATTCAACTAAATCATTATATATTAAGGCATATAACTTGGCATATAAGCGGATTTGGTGGTTCATGGTAACCGGATTCATGTATGGAACAATAAATGAACAGCATATTAAATGTAATGTTTTCTGATTCAGGATGTCCTTAGTTTTATGTAACATGGCAATGTTTTTAGACAATTATGTTTTGAGATTATTTTTTAAATGAAACCCTAATATTCAAGATGCGAAAGATGCCATTTTGCAAATTTGGAGCAAAGAGTCTGCGAAGCAGTGATCAGGGGATGAAGCCATGGTAGTGGGTCCCACTGATAGGCGCACTCGACCTATCATGAGTCAGTCTTAGCTGTCAATCATGATGTTTCACCGCGTTTTTAGATCATCAAATTAGTAATTAAATCCAAACTTTCTGGAAAAAAGAATTTATTTGACATGTACTCATTTTGCGTCATGTCCCATCTGCTAACATGGAGGAGGCCTCTACTGTAGTCAGCCTCCAGATGGCGATCAAGATGCTTTGGCTTTTGGGAGCTGTCATGTCGTCGGTCTATGTGGTAACCATCATTAGTTTTATGGTGGTAGAGAAAACCCTGAATTAATTCATCTGATTAAACCCCCAGTGCATGTTTCTGGATTTAGTCTTACATTAGTCTCTTTTAATTTGTTCACTATAAATATATAATTATGGTATAATTAAGTCATATTTGTATTGGAATTTATATTCTGCTTCAGCTCGTGCTTGCATCAGTCGGCTATTGCAGTGATAATCTGTATTTTCCAGGTTTTCCTTTCTCACGTAAAAGCACGTCTTTTTTTGTCTGTTTACCTTAGAGAGGACACGGAGTAAGATGAGAAAACCTAAATGGATCAAAGCGAAGCCTTGAAATATGAATGGTTTTATTGTTGTTTTTACAGGAGACCCTGGCTGGGTCACAGCTGAGGTCAAACATGTGAGAGCCATGGGTGTGACCGATTTTTATTGACAGAGAGAGGGAGAAGAAGAAGAAGTCTGGATGGATGTAGCAAAATTTGTCATAATTTCAAAGAAACATGTAATATTTATTTACAGTTTGGGGGTATTGGGAGTTGTTTCTCCTTTTTGTTGTGTTATGCTGTTTTAAAAATTGCAAGAGAGCAAGAGGGCTCGGATCAAAAGCAGCTCTCAGAAGAAATTGCTTCACACTCTCCTTAACCTTTTGCTTTGTTCTGATGGAAATATCTCACACTGATGAGAACACTGGTTCCAAAATAGGAAGCAGTTGTGGAGCTGTTGACAAAGAAAAGCTTTTTCTACACTTCGGGGGTTTCTTTTTCCTGTCTGCTGTGGAATTGCTTCCGTTTGTTTCATGTGACTGTCTTAATTTTGAGTGTAGGCTGGAATGAAGGTGTCTTTACTTAAGTGACAGAAGTGAAAATCACAGCAAATGTCCCATAAGCACTGCTCATCCACCCACCAGGAATAAATTGCTCTCCGGCGGCATTTGAGAAATGTGTAATCAGCATCGCCTTGACTATGTTCAGAGACGTTTAAGTGGCAAAGACTTGCATCGCTCCTCTTTGAAAACCTGTCAGATATGAAATATATTGTCAAAATAAAACATGAAAATATCTTCAACCCTTTATGCAAAATGATGACCAGCTTTACAGTAATAAGTGTTGACGGTTTAAAATAGGCTATTTGATTGTGTGCCAATCATCCTGCCAAGAAAGCTGAATAATTAATGTATACCCACAGGTCCTGTATATAATGCAAACACACGAGGAAAAAGTCCATATCTGTTTGATTCTCTGGCAGTGGTAGCTACAAGGCTGTCACAATGGCTGTCAACACGTATTTAGTTGCATTCCAGTAGGTGGTTATCAGTCCGGGTGAGTGTTTGCGGTTATTCAGAGCGTGTGGCCCAGCCTTCCCTCAAAGCATTTGCAAACTGACCCATGAATATTTAACAAGTGAATAAATGGTTTCAATAAACACATTCCACATTAGCATCAGCGTCGGTGCCAATGTACGTTACACTTAGTCAAGCTGATGACACCGGCAGTGAGAGTTTTAACAGGAGGAATGAGCAGAGTAAAGAAAGGGATTTCGCTGCCTGCTCTTCAGCTAAAGTGCTGTCAAATACCAAAGTAGGCTGTTGTACTGTACAGGACAGTATCAACCTCTGTAATGATATCCTGACTGTCCTTTCAAAAATGACCCCATAGGTCGGCTGTGCAAGAAGCTTAATGCGACACGTAGCTGTGTTTTATTGATATGCAACCTCTAGTGGCCGCAGTAATCATGGCGGGTGCAAAGGAGAAGTCAGGTGATATAAAGAAGGACTTAATGGGGTGAGCGGACAAAACAGGAGTTTCAGTCAGTAGACCGCAGTTTGTTCCCTGTGTGAGATCAGTGTGAAACCAGCATTGTCTTTTATCCATGACCGTGAAAAATTAGGGCCTCAAACTTGTATAAAGTTAAGTAATCTAATTTATGAAGGGAATATAAACAAACAAGTGTTTGCTGATGCTATTATGCTGACCTTTATGTTACTAAAAATCAACTTGGGTCCTTTTTAATCATTTGCTTTCCTAATTACAATGACTGATAAAACATTCAAGATTATCTTTTTTCAGCTTCTGAAGGGAGGACAGTCGGGAAAAGTGTGTGATCCAGATACCTACACTTTAACAAGTAGTTTATGTGCTTATACATATAGCTAAACTCTCTATAAGGGCTTGTTGTTGGTTTCTATTGGTCATTTTTGAGGGTAGGAACATGGCTGTTTGGTTGGAGGAGTTTCAATAACAACCAATTATTGTTGGGACATTTTTCTTAAACCAGAAATGTGAACCACTCATTGGTATAAAAGTATTTAAGAATCACGAAAGTCAGTAGATTTATTCTCTGTACATCGTGAACCTTTGTACCAAGTTTCATGGTAATTCATTCAAGAGCTCTTGAGATATTTCACCAAAATACATGGAATATCATCTTAGTGCTATTATAATCAATCAGGTGATCAACAATGTTCGTGAGGTTCATTTTCCGGTGACCATGACCACTGACAGTGGTGATTGGACCTACAGGACATACTGAGACGGACAATTACGTTTTTTATATAAAGACAAAAGCAGTAGTTCTTTAGAGTTTAGGAACTAAGATATTTGACATTCTTTCTGAGGTAAACGACTGAAACAATTAAACTATAATCCAAATTGACAGATATACTGTTAGTCAATTATTTGATGAGTTAACAAATTGTTTTACCTCCACTTTCCACATTCATACATATTTATGCGGTGACACAGGTGGGATTGGTCTTGTTGAGTTGAAACAAGGTGCCTTTATGCACAGACGTGTCAACACCAAAATGCCACTAAAAAATATGATACAAGTTGTACTAATGATTGTATGCCATCGTCTCATTTCATTAAGTGTGCATACGATGGAATACATCATGCAGCATCACTTTCCATTTGGACGAGTGCCCAAGAGGCCGCAGTGAGCTTTGCTTTTATTTGCTTATGTTCTTCATGTTGAAATTGACCTTTTGTGAATCTGATGGTATTTTGATAATTACATCCGGGTCGAGATCCATTTAATGAGACTCTGCTTGATTAAATATTTTTTGTTTTCAACATAAAAACTGTGCTTTGCTCCTCTGTGTGAAGGCCGTGCCTGGAGCACGTGTGTGGTCCAGTCTCCATGTGTGTGTGTGCGCGTACACCTCGGTGTCAGTGTGGCTGTGTGATGTGGTTAATTGTCTAGATTCGGGGAAGGATCTGCCCATTAGTGTCACACAGTGAGCAGGCTGATATCCTCAGGGTCACATGGCTCGGGAGAAATTGAGCAGGATAAGATATACAGTGCAGTTTAAATTAATTGGGAAGCACTTCAGTAGCTTTTCAAACATTAACCACAAATGGTGGAGTTTATACTGAGGGTTGCTGCTGCTCTTCAAACACAGGGCTGGGGGAGTAGAAAATGGTTATTGTTTAAACATTCATCTCATTTGAGCTGCTCCAGCTGTATCTACAGTGGATATATAGGGCACGTCTCAACAAAGGTATCATTTGTGTGTGTGTGTGTGTGTGTGTGTGTACTGTAACTTCTCAAGCAGTAGCCAGGGCCTTTTGTTTGCCTTAACTGAGCAGAGAACCATATCTTTATTTTATTCTGGCTATTATCAGGTTCAGAACTTGGATTTTATTTCCCCTGTTTTCAGATTTTCTCCACCTCTCAGTTAGTAATGTGGTTGCTTTATGGTGCTACTGCGCATCCAGTGCTGTAACATGAACAGCCTCCAGCTCCCCCGTGACCTTCAAAAGGATAAAAGATGTAGATTATGGATGGATGGCATTTATTTGAGCGAGTTATTATTTTCTCTTTTTTTAGGACATCTTGGCTTTTGCCTGTGAGCGTGTGTGCATCCTTATAGTGTGATTTACATGAGGCCTTACCTTAAAATGTCTTTGTGTCCTGTCAGACAGGTGAAGTTAAACAGTATGTAAATGCAAGTCATTGTTTCCTCTGCATGCATTGACTTGTTAATAGTCTGGGGGTGCGTCTATGCGCGCTTCAAAGAAAATGAAGTACAGTTTCCTGCTGCCCACCACCACTTAACTACATATGACATTGGATATTTACCTCCGCCAAGTAGGTTATGTCCTCACTGCCATTTTTGCTTTGTTTGTTTGTCTGTCTGGGGCATGACCCAAGGAAGAACCCATCCAAATTTGGAGCAGATCTGATTAAACGGTCAGATCAAGGAATTGTTTTTCCCTTTCTTTAACATGGTGAGATAGGAAGTCAGCCTTTGCAGAGGTGTGCACGCTCCAAGCTCCACCTCTAAATTAAACTCGCTATTTCTTACACATACACAAACTTTGACCCTCTTACCTGACCTATTTTTCTGTGAAAACAATTTTATCTGTGTCTAAGTATGTTTGGCTGGTGATCTGTGTGGAGGAACCATCTTGAACCGGACGAGCAGTAAAGAGAAGGGTTGCAATAAACCTCAATGAGTGTTATGTGTACTGCTGTGTGGCTTTTGACTGTAAGGACCAAGAAGAAATTGGATCCCAAGGACAGACCAGTGGGGAACCATTGGAAGTTACAGTAACCACAGCAAAAGCCTTACAACCAGTAGCAGCCCCCTTGTTTGGATGTGAGCCCACAGAAGGTTAAAAGAAGGAGACCTCTTCATGTCATGACCCTCTGTGCTTCTTCTTCCTCAAATTGGACGCTGATGCACTTCAGAGCCGGATTCCAACACAAACCTCACAATGTGATTTTTGCTTTGTAAATATTTCTTGGAGTTTGTTTTATCCTGTTTAGAGGACCAGATGTGTGGAGCTTACTCACAGAAGACGCTTCGGGACATGGCAGACAGTTATTCATAGAAAAGGATGCAGAAAACACTTTCAAATAGTTTCCTTCGATTGTTGTAAATTTCTGGCACTCATTCTGGTGCATTATGTCGCAGACCCTGCCTGTCTGGACGCTCTGCAGTCGATAACACACGATCATTATTTATATTATTAATTTGGCAATGCGTGTCGACTCAGGTCTGACAAAAGTTTGTTGTGTTGCCCATTATGCCATTGTTTGTTTTATATGGCTTTAAAAATGACCTCATACAGGAAGCTAGTAAAACAAATGTGGATACAGTTGAAACTCTTCTTCTGTCCATAATAGGAATATAATGTATTGACAAAATAATAGTCATTGTTGTTCTATCAGTAAAAAAAATAATTATATTCATATACAATATAATAACACTTTCAGGCAAATTAAAGGATCTTCAGAAATTCAAAATTTGAAAACAAATTCTGCTAATAGTTTTTTTTATTCACATACATTTTCTCAGTTTATGTTGAGTGTTATGGTTCCTGTTAGGCCACTTGGCTTCTTATAAAAGTGTCTCATGTGACCGTCTCTCTGCTGCTTGTTTTCTTACATTGTGGAGAACTGGATTCAGCATTTCTTGATCCTTGTACAGTAGCACATATTCCTGCATGTAGACTCCCTGAGCAGTGGCCTCTGACCCTTTGGTACAACAGCGAGTCAATGAGCTGGAAAAATTTCCAACGTTCAGCAAATTCAAACACTGCAGAGCAGCGAGCAGCAAGACGGCCTCAGGATAAAAGGAGGTGCTGCAGGCACGGCGGTTGACCTCTTGACCTCCACCCTCCATCTGCTCTTTTGTAGAAGTTTGTACATGATCAAAGACGACAGCGGAGATGAGAGCTAGCCGCCAGCTGACCTGACTGGACCTGGGTAGGAAAGGCAACATCAGTGCTCTTCCTACGGTGTGCGACGCTTTGCTGTGTGATTGACGAATCCCGAAGGATGCCTACAGAAAGCCTCATTAGGAAATCTGACTGTGAAAAGTCAGCAGAAATACACTTTTGGAGTTTCAGGGGTAAACAGTACATAACATTCCTCCATACTGCTCGTGTGGTCTCATCCAAGTGTCCACAAGCCGTGACGTTCATATTAGACTAGAAACAAGGTGTTTTAAGCCTAAAAGTCCACCAGAAGTGGACGTTAGCATTTCTGATCGTCCCTGAATGCACGAAGATCAGTGGACAATTAGACTTAAAACTTGGTCCAGACCAAACCACAGTTTGTCAGTCTGATAATGAACCTGCCCACATTTTATTAAATTTAAAGATTGTTTTTATAAATTTGGTAAAAAATGTTACATTAAAAGCACCATTAATATGTCCCATCACAGTACAATCACATTATTTAGTTTACAGCTCAAAAACACATTTAAATATTATCTGAAAAACAAAAGAAAAAGAAAATGCAGGAGGTGCACGTCAGCCTCGTCGTTATGTGTTGTGGAGCCCTAATGATGCAGAAAAAGTGTGTTTTAACCATGTAGCAAACAATTAAATACAAGACACAGATCGTTAACCCTGGATGGGAGTCATTTTTCTGCTGCTAATGACGGCTCGTCTTCTGTACGTTTAACTAACGCTGTACGCTGAGCAAATTAACATCAGTTACTGCAAAGCAACCTTTCATACATGCAATTTAGCAGTAGTGATGCAGACGTCTCAAGATGAAAAATGTATAACTGTCAGGCTCCTGTACTTTAAATCTTTCATTCTGTACTCAATGTAGTACTGTGAGTGATTTATCTTTTGCTGTGATTAAGTAAAAGAGGACATTTTGCTGCCAAACGGTCCCACATGTCAAATAAAAAGAGTTCCTTTTATTTTCACTTTGGGACAATGGTTGAGGCTCTGATAGTTATTATGGGTCTGGTTCTGTTTTTCTTGGCTGGCCCTGATTTGGCCTGTGTGTCTGTTCATTAAAAAAAAAAAAAAAAAGTTGAGCTACATTGTTGCTCACATTTTTTGGGAAAAGGCACTACCTTCTTATTCTCATCACACTGACTGGACACACAGTACAGAGTCAGAGGAAACCAGGGACACAATTTCAGGAAGTTTTCTTTGGCCTGCGGAGAAAAAACAGAGAGGAGATTTTTCTGAGATCCATTTTTAGTAGCGTCAGAGGTTTTGGGGTCGGCGGTGGGGGCGGACAAGGCGTGCTTGGCTGGAAACTGCAACATGTGTGTGTGTGTGTGTGTTTGCCTCTTGGCTGGATGTGGCCCTGGTCTCAACGTGCAGGAAATAGTTAGTGCTGTCCAGCCAACAGGTGCACGCGCACTCAATAACAAACGGACCCAGCTTTTACGTCTAATATAACATTTGAATTCAACATTTATGCTTAGTATAAGTTCTCTTGTTTCACATACTTTGGTCCCAATGTTTCTTAAAGCTGTCCTTATGTAAGGCTTAAGTTTTCCTCATTTCTGTAGCTTGAAACCCTGAGTCCTTCCCTTGATTCCCAGTAGATGACAAACCCTTAGTCTGAGGACTGCATTCTTCTCTGTGAGCAATATAAACATGCTCATGCACATTTCAAATGACTCACATTTCCTTGGAAAGCATGGGAGAGTATCGTGAGCGATAGATAGATAGATACATAGATAGATAGATACTGTAGATAGATAGATAGATAGAGGTGACTGACATAACTTTTGTAACTCTTTCTCTTTCTCTCCCTCTGTCTCTCTTCTCCAGGGACCTGAAGAATAATTTGATTAGCACAGTGGAGCCCGGGGCCTTCCGTGGTCTGCTGGCTCTGAGGAGACTGTAAGTATGATGGAGCCTTCTAATAGCCTTCTCCAGGGGACAAGTTCTCTGGCTTTAGAGGCGACGAGAAAGAAGAGTGTCTGAACTGCAGAGCAAAAGGGAGAACTGAAATATTTAAGTGAAGCAAATATGCTGAAACTACTATTTCAGGCTTCTCTGAACTTTCCTGCTCCAGACAAAGCCAACTGAGGGCCGATCTTAAGTAGCGCCGTCCTTCACGCTAATACAGCTGGACACATTCACAAGTGGGAGCTGCCTGCTGTGATTAGGGAGGGTGTCATGTTTTGGCAGACGGGACATCGACTGTAGGGGTTAAAGAGAGGGGAATCATTTGTCATTCACTTTCTCCACAAAGTCTTTGGGGATCAGAACCACCAACCTTCTGCTGAGGATGTAGTCCCATCCTTTTGTCTCGAAGGACATTTTCAGCAGAGGAAATGCTGGAGATTTGCAAAAAACCTTGCAATAACACAGGGTTTATACGGATGACAGATCAGGGAGAAGTTAGTGCCTCGCTAAAAGTAAAACGTGACAAAATACAATGGAAACAGAGTTAGCAGATAAATTACAAAGTAGGCTAATGAGGCATGTGACATAAATGTCCACTGTGGCTCCCACAGCACTGAGGAGAGGGACAATGAAGGACCACTGAAGACACTATTAGGGTCCTCATTTTGATGAGTTTGAAGTTTGACTGCTGCTCCACACGTCATCTCTTAGCACTAATTTATTGGCTTCCTGCTGCTGCAAAAATAGTGGCATCAGCTGTCTAACACACCCAACTTCTAATATTACACACAAAGGTAGTAGATCATCATTCTGAAGCTATTTCTTTAAATGCTGCCTTTGCAAATGAAAAGAGATGCATACGTTTCCAATGATGTAACTGTCACACCGCCGCGTGTCTCAGCGTCCTTAACGTTGACATGTTTGTTGAGCAATAGATCCACTAGAGGGCAGCAAAGCCTTGAGGTTTTCTAGCAACAACAAACATGACGACAGAGGTGGATGTTGTGATAATGTATGTCTTTAGAACAAGGCAAAAGCTGCCACGCTGTAAAAGGCAGAGGTTTGTGAGTCCAATAAATACATTGTGACATATAGATGTCTGTAGTTTTTTACCAACTTGCAAAGTCTTCCCTAAAAAATGTTCTGCCATTGTGAAAATTTGTTCCTCGAGTACTATGATCATCTCGCTTGAACTATTGGCTACACTGCCCCCCTGTGATTTCTGGTAGCACTGCTCCGTTTCATCTGTTTTGTCTTTATCTGTAAGCTTTCAAAATACGTGCACAAATACGGACAAAATGAAGTACGGACCGAAGGCTCTGTCCATATACAAATCTAATTTTAAGCATAAATTAGTTTTTAGAGGTAATGATTAATCTATCTTCAGGTGCTTACGTTAACCACCACAGGGAGAAACTTGATTGACCGTCACAACCTGCAAGCTAAAGGATCAAGGGTACGATGGAGTTAAACAAGCTAGCCACTACGAGCGTCTAAATCTGCTAACATGCTAACTGATCACCGTTGGCTTTCTGTGGCTTTATGTCATTTATATATAGTTTTTAAACTGAAACATATAAGTAGTGATAATAGAAAAGGATGTTAATTGTCTGTTATTACAGTCCTGCAAGGGCTACAGACACCGGCAGCAAGGGTGCCTTTCCATGAGGTTTTCATTTGTAAAAGGAAGAAAGTGTTTTTTTTTCCAAAAGTTAAATATATATCATTATATAATATTTTTAATTGACATCATGCAAACTTGGTTTTTAGAAGTTACAAAAGACATCGAGTCTCCTTTGTGACGCAAACATGCACAAAGCTATGGAAAGAGTTTAGTATTAGGGGTTATTTTCCTGTTATTTTTGGTGAACTTACTTAAGTAATATTCTCGTTGGATTCTCTCATCCTTGCTTTTCTACATATAGGCATCAGAGTGAGTGACATGATTTCAGCCTGATAGTTAGTGGGATCTGGGCTGGCGGGCACACATGCAGCGAGTTAGCCAGGCTGATTCGGGGCGCGTGTGCACCGAGCTCGGGGAGCAGCAGAGTGCTAATTTAAGTGCTCCCCAACTGGTGATTACTCGAGTGCTCTGCTTATTTTCCCACAGCTGCTCCAGCAAAGCAGCTCTTTAATTACAGAGTGCGAGGGCACGGAGCCACGGACGTGACAGCGCTCAGCCACTCTTTTGCGTGCATGTGTGTGTTTGTTCGGTTGTGTGGCTGCAGCGCTTATGTGAGGAGTAAAAGGTTACAAAAGGTCAGGAGACATATTT
This sequence comes from Verasper variegatus, assembly GCA_026259375.1. NCBI lineage: Eukaryota > Metazoa > Chordata > Actinopteri > Pleuronectiformes > Pleuronectidae > Verasper > Verasper variegatus. The sequence goes on from CM048050.1 coordinate 5,032,868, forward strand.
GAGGATGTTGAATGGATGAATGAACATGGCACTGGTTTACTAACACAGCTTTCACAGCTGTTTAAGTCCCCTTTGTTTTAAAAAGGCAAGCAAGCATGAAAACAGACACTAACACAGACTCAGATATTTTTGCAGATGATTCCCTTTGTGCTCTGTCTCTTGTTTTGTCCACGATATCGAGAATTTATGATTTCTACATGAACCACTGGATGTTCTCTCTCTACCTTTCTTCTGTTCGTAGGGACCTATCCAACAACAGGATTGGCTGTCTTTCCCCCGAAATGTTTCTCAATCTGGGCAACCTCTCAAAATTGTGAGTAATCCCTACATTGAGAATATGAATTGCATTGCTTTATGCTTAATCTACATTGTATAGAGACTGTGGTGTTTTTATATGGCCTAAGCAATGCATAACATAATACAGTAATTTAGATTTAGTGCGCGGCGTGGTATGTTTCTCAATGTGTGTGTGTGTGTGTGTGTGTGTGTGTGTGTGTGTGTGTGTGTGTGTGTGTGTGTGTGTGTGTGTTCTTTTTTCCACAAACAGGAATTTATCTGGCAACATCTTCTCCACACTCACTGTGGGACTCTTCACACACCTTGTGGCTCTCAGAGTGCTGTAAGGCAAAACACATGCATGAACACAAAATAAAAGATTGAACCTCAGTGGTTATTCTTTAGTGTACAGCAGGGTAAAAGGGAAAAAGTCAACAAGTCTCAGGCCGTTTTCACTGCAGATATTTTCTCTTTGTTATAGCAGAAAAAACACCGGTGTAACTAATGACATTAATGATGACTGTTCTGTGTAGGTGGGCCAGTAACCCTTGCCAGTGAGTCAGCGTGCACAGTGCTTACACCCGCGAACTGGCACACTCCAATGGAATAAAACCATCATTAATTTCATCATTTACATCTGTGTTTTTGTAACATGTCAAAATGTGACAAAGCACTCGATTAGTTAAACTGCTGAATTAATTAAATCAATGGACGCTTGCTCAAATGCAGTGACACAAACTCAAGCACACAGTATGTAACTGTACGCTGGTATTCCCACCAGGCACTTCCACACTGAGACCTTGTTCTGTGACTGTCAGCTGAGGTGGCTGCTCCTCTGGGCCCGAAGCAACTCGGTGAGGATTGGGAACGACACGGTGTGTGTGTTCCCCACCCGCCTCCACGGCCTGGAGTTTCGCAACCTACGTGAACAGCAACTCAGATGTGGTAAGAACCTATGATAACGGTGTGAACATCGACAGGCGTATTTTACGGTTAAGGTTCAGGTTAATGTTAAGTCAGCAAAGAATTTAAAGGTCCCATAATTTACATGTTTCCAGTGTTTACATTTTTTGTTAAATATCCAAAAACCATCTCAGTATAGTTTTGCATCTCTCCTCTCATGCTTCTCTCTGGAGCTTGAGCAACAGCAGGGTCTTTTGTGTCTCTGAGTCCCTTTCCTGATTCCCTGACTATTTTATGAGTGACACATGTCCAGGCCAAACACAGGCAAAAGATTGCTGCCTACTATTGAAGCTTGGTAAAGCTGGCGATGGCCAGTCAGGGCTGAAATGAACATTTTCCTATGTTGTAGTTGCTAGCCTTGAGACAGAATTAGTTGTTTGGCGTTTCTAGTTTTCAAGTTAAAAAAAACAAGAAAACGAGTTGATGGGGGTGAGCTGTGCTGGGGAAGTGGCTGAGGGTGGTGATGGTATAGTTTTGACATCCCAAAAGTCCTGACGGCTTCTAAATCCGTGCTGTGCATTTCTCTATGGATTGAACGTTGTGATGCTTTCACCGTATTTACATGCTCACTCATAAAAAACAATAATGAACTGTTTCGATTAAGATAATTTCACCCAATATTTAGTAACATTCCTCCGTGCACACTCTACTCCCTGCATCTGAATTTGTAGCATCAAGTGCGATGTCCCACCGACAGTCCCCGGATAATGCTCTACATAATTAGCACTTCTGTTCATGAGTTAATGAATTGATCCCACCTGGCATCCCAGGTGTAAATTAGTCCTTGAGTATGAGACCAGAATAAAAGCCAGCGGCTCCCTGAGTTCTGACACTTACTGTCTTACAGACTTTCCCAGATAAATAAAGTTTCTTCTTTCTTCTGATGTGATTGGGAGATAAGCAGGTTTGAATGACAAATAAAAAAACAAAATATTAGAATGGAGCCCCTTTGTGAGAGCAACAGGGCCATGTAGTTCTCCTGGATGTCTACTGTGTTATTGAGACAAATATCGAAACGAAACTAGACAATGTGACTTTGTTCTCCATTAAATTTCAGGATGTTCCTCCAACAATACAAAGTCTCCATAGATTTCCTTTCAGTCACAAGATAAGCCAAATACAATCTCCACCCAATGAATCCTGGATCATTTACACTAAAACTGGTATTCTTAGGACATTTTAAATTGAGGAAGCACCTGTTTCAGACCTTGAGGCTGGATTGAATGGTTTCTTTAGATGGACTTTTTGCTGAGCTCTGACAAAGAGGAATCTATAAGATAAGGGACATCGTTACACTTTAAGAATGGCCCTTGGGACTTCTCATCAGCAAGAAACAGTTTAATTTCACTAACATCACATTTTCAAGTGGTTGGCACAATGAGAACATGATTAAGTAGATCCAAGCTGATAATAGGCTTCCCTCTACTCTGTTATCTCTGCACATGCTGTGAACTGTTTGACAAGACTAATATAAGGCATATAATATAAGATTTAGTGCTAAATTTCCAGCTTCAAACCCCCAGGCAGAAACAGTCTGTTAATTTAGTCTTTGTGTGACCTTTGCCCTATTATGCACCACCTGTGTTATAGGCTGCAAGTGCCTTAAAAGCCAGAGGAAGGAAGTTATGCGACCGAGGTTTCTGGTTCAAACCTGTAGATAAGAAGTGGAAGTATGTGCTGGGAAAATATATTAGCTGTGCTCTCCCCTGCCTCTCAAACCACTGTTAAAGTGCTTTGAGCAAAGCATATAACACTTGAGCTGGTAGTCGTTCTTTTTGAGTCGCTCACTGGTCGGTGGGTGAAGGCGTTAGCTCTGAAGTTTAACTGGGCAGTTGCCAAGTGTGAAAATGTCTAAATATACTGCAAGTGGTTGGTAGAAAAGATCAGGTGTGCTACACACACACACACACACACACACACATATATATATATATATATATATATAATATAATATAATCTACAGTATATGGTTTAGGAAGGTAGAGAGGGGGTCCTTTATATAAAATGTTATATTGCCTGAACTTACATCAAAGTCAGTAAAAAAAAAAGCTCTGCAAAACTAAAACCTTTGCATCCTTGTTAAATTCATGGAACTAGTCCTCCTCAAACATTTCATAAACTTTCACTTTTTGTTGTTTGTGTGCTGGACGCTGTGTGCAGAGCTTTTTATAAACACTCAGTGGTGCAGAGTGAAGTTAGAAATCTTTGTGATCTTCCTACCTGGTTTATCTGAATTGACGATTTTATAGTTTTTCTTTTTTAAGAAATGAAACAGAATATTTGTCATTACTGTTCTTGTGTGTGGCTTGTATTCTTTTGAATTATTCACTGAACTGGTGGGTCTTTTCATACATTACATGTCGGCTATTTCAGAGTTCTATTAAGTTGTATATCAACTTTATTTGCAAAACTAAGACCAAATATGAGTCTGAAGACTAAGATATTAAGACACATGTGTAGTGTCTATCTGTGCAGGTTTTAAGCAGAGCCTCTTTACCGTCGACACTCAGTTAGCTACAGTAAAGAGAAATCCACAAGTCGACTGTAACGACTGGTTACAAACAGGCAATCTCCGACTGCCTCCTCCCCCTTCTCCCCTCCGCTGCTCTATCTCCATGCTCTCTGCTGCTGTCCACAGGGGAATTGTATCTCATATGTGATAGAATCCTCCTCCTCTTCGTCTTACATCTCCGGAATGAGAAAATCTGTGTGTGTGTGTGTGTGTGTGTGTGTGTGTGTGTGTGTGTGTGTGTGTGTGTGTGTGTGTGTGTGTGTGTGTGTGTGTGTGTGTGTGTGTGTGTGTGTGTGTGTGTGTGTGTGTGTGTGTGTGTGTGTGTGCGTGTGTGCGAAGCGAAGGGACATGAAATGAATATTCACTGCATGCACAGCGTCTGCAGAAATATTATGAGGAGAAGTGTTTCCCAGTCTGCAGCATGTACATTGCCATCTTCACCTGCAGGTTGTGTGTTTGAATACACAAACGGCTTCATCCAGAGAAGTCTGCACCACACACTCTGGGGTTATTCTGTGTAATCCTTATTATGCCTGTTTTCTCATTTACGCAGAACAAACCAAAGCAATTACAGGGTAATTCTGCGTAGTCCAGCGAACAAAGAGCCCTGAGTGGAATCCAGTGGCAGGAAGAGGAGCATTCCTTTCAGGCCTTAAAGCATCCATTAAGGGATTACAATGAGGAAGCTTCCTGCTCTTGCCATGCTTGGATCCATCCGCCTTTCGACAGCCCACCTCCATCTTGCAGTATTTATTCACTCTGTACCAAGCAATTTTCAATTAGATACAGTGGTGTTGCTCTAACCATATTTTTAAATCGTATTTGATGATTGTTATTTTCATATGGTTTCACTTTGTAAAAGTATGACGTGCAACGGCCAGGACCTGGTCATGGCTTTTTGGATGGTGGATGTGCTCAGAACCGGCTGCTAGCGTCTTGTTATCAAGATAAGTGATGGGATGGGATAACAATATTCTGCTTCTTCTCTCACATAACGTTGGAAATATTAATATTTCTCCACTGAGATATTCCCCCCATTGTTTTTATGAAGGTGCGTCATAGAAGATGCATCTGTTTCTCTCTCCGGCGGCTCCAGCGTGATCGGTAGCAGATGTCTGCACTATACATTCCGGCAATGAGCCCCTGTCCCTCCACCGCTGCAGGTCGAGTACTGCCTGCAAATGAGAGGGAATGGAGGGGCGCATGCGGCTTCCTGTCACGATCAGGTGGCTTCCTGTGTTGAGGTCAGGTCAGGCGTCTGTTTTACTCATCTAACCACAGGCCCCTGGTTATTAGGGATGAGAGCCACAGCACAGACGTAAAGTGCGGAGCCCACACGGCACGTCACATGCTGCAGGACAAGCCTCTGCTTTCTGTAGCTGTTTTTTATTGCATGATGACACAGCACTGCAACTGGCCTTTATGGGCATCATGTCATTCAATTAAATTTCATGTGCAGGCCTGAGTCTTATAGCCCGTGGTGTGCCTCTAATCAATGATATAAAAATATCACCAAATATGACTCAATGTCGTCTGTCATATTCATCTTTGAAGCTCAGTCACACACCTCTTTTAAAGAAGGAGAAACTGAAGGGACTGTAGAAAAACCAACTGGAGAGTCAGTCAGAGACGGAGAATATCTGCTTTGCTATATTTTGAAAACTGTTTTGATTTTGATCAAAGTCAAAACTGAGAAGTTAAACTTTTGACTGTGTGTGAAGAAGAAGATCAGTAAATAAAAAGAACTCACAGAAACGTCTTTTTTGTCAACAGGCGTCAAAATTGACTTTTACCGAAATGAAGTATATAGATGTAGAATTACATGTTTCGGCATGTAAACAATTATGGACTCTTATTATCCATTTTAATCCATTTTTTTTATTATCCATTGGTTAATATATTTTTATATTTATATCACAAGTCTTTTTATACATCGATGAAAAAAAAAAAGTTATGTTATCTGATGCAGCAGAAGGAACTCTGATTGAACTAACAACAGACTCCAAGCTGAAACTGGCCAATCAAGATCCTGTGTCTCTCTGCGGGCCGTCCATTCAACCTCTTTGCTTTTTAAATATGTTTTTCAAGTGTTTGCCGAGAACCATGTCTGTCATGGGAACGTGCTCTGCTAAGCAAAGTTAACGCCAGCTAACAACGCTGTCAGCAGAACAGGAGAGACATTCTTTGGTGCAGTTTAATTTCATAACTGAACTATGAGACGCCCACTTTATATTCACATGAAAAAAAGAGCAAACTTCACTTCTGCTTGCCCATACCAGCTATATACCATTTATCTTTTTACTTATAGTCTTTTAAAAATGATTTAATTCAATGAATAATTTATCATTCAAACTCAGTAGAAAGAAATTGATTCACTAATTGGCAGTAAAGTTTTATCTCTAAAAATGACTTTGTCTTGTTTTACAGACACATTTTTGAATAAACCATCCTAGATAATGCTAATTATAGTAACACGTTGTCTTTCCCAGGCTGCTTTATAGTAAAAGCCATCTTAGTGTTTGGACACTTGAACATGTCTAATATGAGGCAGTTAGCAGCAGGAGGCTCCATTTGTGTCAACAGTAACGTAATATGAACTCTTATACACTGAGAGCAGACAGTTAACCATGAGGCTCTTATTAATGAGATAACAGATCATGTTAATCCTTTATTCGTGTGAAGTCTGAATTCAGTGAAGAACAAATGCAGAAAATTATATCACAATTGGTTTTGGTTTAATGCATTTTAAAATAATTTCATTGAGTTTCATATCAGTGTATGATTATTGGTGTGGTGACACACTCCAAGATCCATCTATAAAGATTTTTAGTCGTTGTATACTCACAAAGCCCTGGTAGTCAGGGTGCATTACTGTTTGCTCTACAGACTGAGCCACACTGTTAATGAACTCTATCATCAGGCCTGTCGCCATCTCTCTTGCTCCTCCACACACACACACACACACACACACACACACACACACACACACACACACACACACACACACACACACACACACACACACACACACCCACATGCACGCACACACACAGGCACACACACGCAACCAGTAACTGCATCTTTGCTCTGCAGTGTCCAGCGGGCGAAGCCAAGCGGCCGCTCTCTGATCCTTGGCTCAAAGCGTTGTTTCAACAGTATCAGCATCAGCCAAGTCAACAGTCAATGGCCCCTCTGCTGTTTCAGCTGTGTGTCACCCGCAGGAGATAACAAAGCCTCAGCTACTGTTGCCGAAGACTATCAGAGTCTTAACACTCTAACAGGGTCAGCTCCAGTAATTACACAGAGATGTCATTACGTAAGATCCTATATTAATGACAGATTTTTAATGTTACACACCAAAACATGACACTTTTGATTATGCACCTATGATTATCAATTACGGAAATTGAGGTCAAAGCCCTATGTGTGTTGATAGCTGTGATTGCTTACTGGCCTCTGCAGTATATTCACATAAACAGTGGAAATGTTAGGTTCTGGGCTGTAGACATGCTGCCCCATCACCCGACATGGATCTTTCAGTATTGTTTTTTTTTTCTTCTGCAAAGCGACACATGAAGCAATAAAAAGACTTTATGACCCTTGTATTGAATCGCCTGTCAGACGGCAGCAGAATCCACCATTGATTGGAATACAAGCGAAGGCAAGTGCATGCTTATACTGCTCTTTGGAGCATGTCCAAGGAAATGTCTGGCCCTGTATGAACGAACAAGGGCTGAAGGTGGTACAGCGAGCTGGGCAACGTGCTGAGCTAATCCTGTTATGGAGATTTTTATGGTGTTGATCTATTTTGTTAGTTTTAGTTTTATTTTTTTTTAACTTTTTTGACAGTTCACAGAATGAGGTCAGAAGAGGATGATCACCACATATTTGGAATAACAGAGTCCGTTTTTCTCTTTTGCAGTATCTTTATGACCCAAGGTTGAGTAAGGAGGCCAAATATATATGACTTAAGGAAAGTACAAAATATATATGTGAGAATGGACTTTGACGTTCTTGGAGACTAATTGGTTTGGCGAGGTGAGCCAAGTTAGATATGTTTCTCTAAGAGAGTAACTCCACATATAATGTAAAGGTTTGAGATCACCTTGACTTTGTATGCTTATAAGGCACCTTTTTGTAAGGACAGCTTAGGTGTGGTGATGGCATTACAGTTTGCTCAGCCTCCATTGCTGCCAATACACTACATTTATTACATGTACCATTACCAATAAAGGAGGCAGAGGAATAACTGATGATGAGACACATAGGGCAAGTAGCGTTCTCCTAGTACCCTAGGAGAGTTAACTGAAATGGAGAAGTCCGAAAATAAAAAGCAAATGGGACAACAAGAAAACGCTTAAGTACAAGGGAGTAGAGAGTACTTGAGCAACTCAAGTGTACGTTTAATTGTGGATTGGCGCCTATAGCTGTAGTAATGTTGAAATGATCTGAATTAGTGGAGGAGCTACAATATATATGCTAACCGCCACCAGGGGAAGGAGGACAGGGTTGTCTTTTTCCCTGCTCAAAGGTTTTTTTTCTTTTAGATTTTCCTCACCCTAGTCAAGAGTTAAGGGCAGAGGATGTTGCACCTTGTTGAGTCCTATGAGGCAAATTGGAGTATGAAGACCCTCCCTCATCATTTAAGTCCACTTTGCGGAAACACTTGAGTTTCACAGTCAACTACAGCAAACCCAGCTCCCCGCGACATTAAAGCAGCAAATATATAAGACCATGTCAAAGCAACAATGAGCGTCACAGGTGTTTTTTACCTGTGGACATGCAACCGTTCTCTGTTGTTGAGAACGCAGGGTTCAAACCCACACTGCAAGTAAATGAGCCCCGTTACAAAAGTTCCCTCTTGTCTGCATTTGCCAGTGCCATCAGGGCATCTAACCCTCTCTGCAAACAATGTGGACAAGTAAATCTTTTTGAGTAAAAAAAAATGAAATACATATGTTTAATAATGATAATTATACGTGTTGCAGTTTAAGTACAGTTGATTTTCTACACACTGCACCTTAATGGATATATTTTTATTCATTGAGTAATAAATGTTTATTTTGTTATTTCAAGTTTGTAAAAATTACTTAGGTAAGAAAGACACAGTCATAAAAATGTATACAAAATCAGTTCAATGTTTTCTGTTTCTTGCTTCTACGAAATTGTACCCGAATCGTGACCTCAAAACCGAGGTACATACTGAACCATGATTTTTGTGTACTGTTTCACCTCTACCCTTTTGGTCACCTTTTGCATCTCTTATTGGCAATTTATAATAAAGCCATCATCCGTCTCTAGAAAAACGTATTCCTTGAACCTGCAAGACTTCCCTCATAATGGTCAGTCCACGTTCACCAAACCAGGCAGAAACTGATACTTTACGGCTTCATCATGATCAGAGACACTGACTTATCTTATATATCATACAGTATAATTTGAATAATCAGGGATTGACGGATTATCACTAAATATCAAACCCCCTCCCATATTCTAGCAATGGACTTAACACTGTCCTCTGTCTTCTAATGTAATCGTTGACGTTAGCATATTCTCTGGCAAAAAAGGCTTGAGGACTGGAGGCAGTTGCGAGGTAAGTAATCCTATCACTGATGTTGCACCAGGCGTCCAGAGCATGTAAGGAGTCAAGGAGAGTCCAGGGGAGTGCTCAAGGCTGTTCTCCTTTATCAGCTGCTGTTCATCTCACTCAAGAGCATCAACATGTGGGATTGACGGGGGGGCTGGAGTGTGACCTTGACAGAATGCACTGTGTGTGTGTGTGTGTGTGTGTGTGTGTGCTGTTGGTGCACAGGGTAAGGATTTGTGTGTTTGTGGTAGTGTGTGCAGGCTTGATATGAGTTTGACAGTCCAAGCATGCAGTGTCTCATTTGTTGTTTGTTAATACTGCTGGCAAAATAGGCAACATCCTGCAGAACACCCATGCGGTAAAACCCACCATTTTTTCTCTTTCTGTTCCTCTCAAGGATGGAAGAATGACCTCCCCACTCTTCCTCTACCTTTCCCCCTCAGGAATGGGGGGGGAGGGAAGGTTTACAAGCTGACCTTCCTGTTTTATCCTCTCCTCATCTTCCAGATGGACCTCTGGAGATGCCCCTCTTCCAGCTCATCCCTTCTCAGCGCCAACTGGTTTTTCGTGGGGACCGGCTCCCCCTGCAGTGCACTGCCTCCTACGTGGACTCGTCAGTGGAGCTGCGGTGGCGTCACAACGGCCACACCATGACCACGCAGGAAGACAGAGGCATCTATGTGGAGGAGACCCTGCTTCACGACTGCTGCCTGCTGACCAGGTACGAGGAGAGGAGGGGGGGGTGGATGAGCCAAATGTGAGCAGGGAGCTGATAAGGTGTCGACCGGCCTGTTTCACTAACACATATACACACACTGAGTAATGCGATCCAAAATACACAAGCACATACGATTGCAAACAACATAGAATACACACACATGCTCATTCATTCATTCATTCAGCACACACTGGGGTCACAGACACAGATGTGACAGACACACACACACACACACCTCTCTCCCTGTCTCTGTCTCTCACTCACCCATCGGAGCTGTGATTTACCTTTTGTTACTGGTGCCCTTGATAAGGATCTGAAAGGACACGCTGCCAAGAATTGGCTTGGCAGCGTGCCAACACTTCAGAGCAATCTGCGGCTCGTCTCTGGATGCTGGCCGCCTCAGCCGCTCCCCCAGCGCCGGCGGAGCGCTGGGCTGATCACACGCTAAGGGGAACAGATGCTGAATCATAATTGTGGTGATATGGTAGAGCGGCACCACTGGCTTTCGCACATTTTCCCCTGATTGAAGACGTTGCTGCAAGCGTCCATCCTCTTCCTGTCTTTGTTGACTTGGTGGTCTGCGGCGCGTATGGTTGTGTGTTAGTGTGTGTGCGCGCAATATGTGTGTGTTGTGGTAAATACATTTGTCGTAATGCAACAGGCAGCAGGGCTCAGATGCAGGAGCACATTGCTGTTGATTAGTTTAACTGCTGCCTGTTCTGACTCGGCCCGTCTAACATAAATATTGATGGAGTGCTGATAGAAATATGTTTCCCTGTGTCAACAGGGCCCCGACGCCTCTTGTTGTGTGGTTTATTTGGCAACTAGAATGCCTGATACATTTCCACTTCATTTCAGGGAAGGTATAACATTCCCCTGACTGCAAACGCCACTAACAGTCAATACTATGTCTTTTCATTATATCCCAGCTCACAGCTTGACATTCTCAGTGATCCCTATGGTGAATGCACTGCCTTGAATAATTGGATTACAGTAGAGAAAGATCTTTCAGTGATGTCTCGGTGTCTTTGTGTCACTGTGGTAATGTGTCTTGGCACAATTTCTTTTTATTGAGGCGTTCGTCAGAAAAGGTCACTACCTGTTGATGTCACTCGCTTCTCGTTTACCAACAGTGACAAAAGATGTGGAGAGTGAAACACATTTTGGGAAACTTTATGTTACCTGTCTAGTTCCTGTGTTTACATTTGAAATATATATTGTACTTTTTGATACACTTATACTTTACAAATGACTTTCTGAATGTTTTGACAGGCCACTGATACGATTGTTTAAAGAAATTGTTTGAAATTATTATCATTAGGAAACTATGATGGGACAATTTGGACTATGATGGGCTGCCTCGGCCTGGGTAATGGAAAACACTGAACCATAATCAGCATAACAGTATGATGCATGGGATAATGCATAGATTCAACTACTTAAAAGCTCATAACGGAATAAACGTCAGCTCCACCTCTAGCTACAACAGTAACATGCTGCCTGAGAAACAGTAACTAGAGGATATGCATGTTTCCAATCATTTAACACTTCATTGACCTCACATTTAGTTTTTTTAAATGAATTAATTGATTTAATACAGTAGCAATGGATCAAATGACTGTGTAATTTAATAGGAATCAAACCAACAGAGTAATCAGCTGGTTGTGCAGTTCCTCTGTACTCTTGTTTGCACCAGCCAGTTATATCCTTCTGGAGTTGGTGGAAAACAAGAAAGAGCTTAAAGAAGAACAAATATTAGTCTACACAGTCTGATTGAATGAGAATGTTGCTCCATGTGTTTTACAGATATGCAAATAAGCCATATTTATCCACTTCATGAGGTCATAAAATGTGAATGTGTTTACAGCCTGATGCACTGCTGAAAAATATTCATTGAGGTTTATATAATAATTTAAAGGCACAACTTTTATTTGTAATGCATATTGACATTCTGTGTCATGGCTGCAGACACTGCTCCACTGTTGGTGTGTGGGAGGAAATGTGTGAGTTTGCCCAGTGGTGACACAAAGCAGATGATGGAATAAACACTTTTCACTGGGATTTTGTTGCTGTTCAGAAACAGAAATATACTGTGTGTCATGTCATGTGAATCACTTAAACGAGGCTGTAAAGATTCTATACATAGTATCTTTGAGTAAAGAGTCTGAAATCCACTTATCATCAGGAAACATAAAACCCACTAATGCGCAGCATTAGTGAAAACTCTCTGGCTTCATACCTCGAAGTCCATCAGAGAGGAGAGTGGTCCTTCAACTGACCCTCTGTTGGCTGTGTACATCTGTCAGCTCCTGGTCCAGACTCCTGCAGACCCCCCCCCCCCCTCTGTCTGCTCAACTAAGAGTCCTCCAGAGTTTTGACTTTCCACTTCGGTGTCCCAGAAGAACATGATGGATTTCTCATTGCTCCTATTCTGATTAGGGCCCCTGCATGCAATCGCCCGCTGCTCTCCTCTTGTATACACAAATAATGCAATTTTCTCCCCCAAGTGTAACAGTTAGGGTCATGTTGCTCTTGGCACCTAAACTGCCTCCCTCCTGTTGCAAGGAGCAGACATCATTTCCATAGCTGATGAGAGTGTAGCGGAGCTCTGTCCAACAAAAACAATCTGCTGTGCCGGGGCTGAACGTCACCCTTCGCCCTGTGCTGGATCTTAAATTGCAGTGTTGAGAGACGGGGGGGGGGGGGGGGGGGGGGTCCTGTGACTTCGCCGATCCAGCTCTCATTTAGTCTGAAAAGAAGAAAAAATGTAACTAATGTTCTGGCCTTTGACTTGCCAGACGCTGTGAACGCTCATTTAGTCACAGTGGACAATATATTAGTCAGCACGGCCGACGGTTGATGTCGTTCACCTTGGACAAATGTCCTCTGCGTTAGTCAGCCTCGCCCTGCACGCCCCATCAGAGAGGAAAGACTGAATACACAGGATTTAGCGCGTGGCTTAAGGCCCTCATCTGGATTTGTGGCACAGTGTTGCAGCAACGAGAGCGAGATGCCAAAGCCTCAATGAAATGACCTCTGTGAAGGTGAACCCAAACTATTATGCAGTTTTTTTATTCTCAGTTATATTCTACTTATCCTGCTTTAGGCAGTGTCAGGCAAAAATCCTGTGGAGACATTCGGATCATGACATGGTCTTTTACTTACTGAAACAGGTGTAACGTTATGAAATATGTTTTAATTTGTATTCTTGTATTCCCCTTCTCCCCCCCATGCTTTTACTCTGTGCCACGTCATCGTAGCCTCTTATTTGCTGGCGCAGGTTGGCCAATAAGCTGATCTATTTACATTGCTCACAATGAACAGCAGCCAAAAACCAGGCCCCATGAGGCCCGCTGGTTCCACGACGTGGGCCAGACTCCTGCTGAGTAATGGTGTCAGGCCAAGCTCCCAGTGTTAGCTACTATAGCAGCAGCAGTGGGACCAGCCTGTGATTCATGTTTCATTAATAAAACATCCCAGAGCCCTGAAGCTAGGTGCAGCCGACACTGTGGATGTATCTTTCTTAATCTTCTGAATCTTTAATTGGGCTAATCTTGCACAAAATGTAGTACCTGGTTTGGGAACAGTACTAAAGGCAAAGGAGAAAAGGAAAATATGTCTTGCTGTTTCTTCCCTTGTGTCTCTGCTGATGATCTCTCTAAAGGTCTCATTTTGTTTCCTAACTCCTGCTCACGAACATAAACTTACATTTCTTTAAATTCAACCCACATATCTTGCATCCTACTGTGTTTTCTCCAAACTGCTGCTTGTGTTTCTTGCTGTTTCAAATTTAGCAGGCTGAACACTCACTTATGTGCAGCTTCAGTTGCTGAGGAGACCAGAATTGATTATGTCTCCACACATACAATTTTACCTATGGGTTCATCTCTTTACTGCTTGCCAGTTTTAGTCAATAAAAACAAATACAAGGTTTAAGTTACACCAGGATAAAGCAAAGTGTAAATTATTAACAGTCTGTGATATAGAGTGGGTTGGGACAAAGATTTGAATATTGCTTCAATTGAAGCGATATATCAGAAAGAATTATGCTACTATTTTTGTGTATATGCTCCTGCATGCGCACAAGCAGAATGTAATAGCCCTTCTTGGAATAAATGAGATCATTTCTATCAAGAATTTCTTTAAAAAATTGCACATTTGTAATGCAAAGCTGCCACAAGCTTTGATAAAACACAAATTCCCAGACTAATCAGCGAGCTTGCATGAAGTTGTCGGACAGAAAGTTCACCGTCACGTAAGGAACATTATGTAAACAGGTTGTGAGATATCCGATTGCTAACATAAATGTTCCTAATGAGTCCTGTGGGGAGCTGCTCCACAATGGTGCAGTGTTTCCGCGGATGTAGGTCAGTGCTTTGTGAATGACTTATACATGCCCCTGCCCTATAGCGTCTGACATACTGGAGCAATATCTTCATGGGTTTAATATGTGAGGATGACCTTTTTTTCTGAAAACTGCTGGGGAGCATTCTCCGCTCCCCTTGTTTCGTCTGAGTGCAGCAGGTTGTTGACGTTTGTGATCAGGCTACAGGAGAATATACCTTCAGCAGTGAAGGTTTCCCTCGAGACGCGAGTGGTGGGAGATGCAGGGAAAGGAAGAGGAGCAGAGGGCGGATTGGGTTTGTAATGTGTGTGTGCAGGATGGGGGGTGGGGGGGTGTTTCCCTGTTTATTTCCCAGCATTCGGACAGTTGGCCCACGTTCAGCAATGATGTAAGTGTACCCTCTGCAGACTATTCATGGATGCAGGGGACAAGTGCAGCAGCTTTTTCTCACACACTTGCGTGTAATCACATAGTGTGTCTGGACACAAAGCTCCACCTCCATCCACCACATGATCACCTGTGAGTGGATTTACTCTAAAAATCTATTTTGTCCCCTGAAACAAAAGGGAAAGTATCTTGAGGAAACAGTTCTTCAAGAAAGAAAAGAAAAAACACTTTCATTCACAAAAACTCTCCCTGATCTGTTTTGTTTAATGCACTATATCGCACCTACTGTTCCAGTTGCCATTTATAATGTGAGCATTCATCTGACTAATAAAAAACGACTGATAAATCTTAATTACACCTCTCCAACTGTTTAATGAATACAAAATGTTCCGCTTATACCGAGACACTGATAACAATCCCCAAACCGCTCCACACATCAGGGGACGATCTGTGATTGGTTAGGATATCAGGGTAAATCCATTGATTTTGTTTACTGCAAATCTTTCATTACAAAATACTTGTTGTGTGTATTATAAATAGTGTACCTTCATAGGATACATTTTCTTTTTTCTTGCCAGGACTTTTGGGGGGATTGATTATTTATTGATTAGAGTATGTGTTTTAGCACTTACAGATGTGTGGCAAAATTCAATCTTTCTACAGTCTATTTAATTGGAAATTTAAATGTATTGTTTGTTCTACATACATGACAAATCGAAAAATACTACATATTCACAGCAACATCAAAAATCATATTTTGTTCCGTAAAATAAAACATGTTTGTACAAAACACTGGAGATGGAACCCAAGTCTATAGACAAGCAGATATAGACACAGTTAACTTCAACAGTTAAATATATAATATGTAACAATTCTTTAATCAAATGTCTTAAAATGACTCAACCTATGTTATATATTTTGTTTTGGGATGTTTCATTTAGATTTTTTCATTCGCCTTTTAATTGGGTAATATTTGCTTTATTTAAAAGAAAAACACGCTGTTAGCCAATCGGCTGTTTTCTCCTTCCACTGTTTGTGTTTGGCACATGTAATGGAGTTACAAGTATAACACTGATAAGGACAGTTAAAACAATTGAAATCAGAAACTTGTATCTTTGGAGCCAGGAGTCAGACCAGCATAAATGAAGTTCCATTGCTTGTTGTTGATTTTTATGTTTGTACAATTTTTTTCCAACTCTTGGAACCAATATACAGCAAGTCCTCCAAATGAAACAAAAAGAAGAAAATGTCTTGTTCATGCCCTTAAGAAGGAAACATAGACAAACAGCAAATAAATGAATCCATTTTATGATTAATGACAGTACTATGGGTATGGTTTGGTTGGGTGCAGGCACAAATAATAACACGGAAAATAACAAGTGTTTAAGGGAGCTTCATCATCCTATAACAACAACAATCACGTGGTTAAAGCGAGGGAATGACTGGGGACATGATTTTAAATGACATTGGCTGCTGGTTGGAAACAGGAAATGAACAGCAGTCTCCTGTGTTAAAGCGACCCATCAATCCAGCTTGACCTCCCGCCTACAGTATGTTGACTCTGTCCCTCTATAATAACATCACCTGACCTCCCCCTTGCTCCCATCATACTAATGTCACATTATAATGTAATGAGGTCTTTTTTTTTTTTTTAAATCTCACAGCTCACATACCAAAACAAACTGACTATCACTTTGATAAACACATTACCTCTGATGTGAGCAGTGTGAACATGCCAGCGTATATGAGGCTGATATTTGACCATATGAATGGAACATTATAGCGAGTTTCAGGTCATTTGTAGCCTCAGCCTAGTGCTTCCTACGGTGAAAACACTAATCCTGTGCAAAATCTCTCTCTCTTTTTTTCCAGTCGAGTGGAGTCTTGAATGCTGAATTCTCTCAGGTTCCGTGTTGCTAAATCACTAAGCAAATTGGAAAAGCTTGGCTTTACATACACAAAGTGTGACATGGAAAACTGGTCTTTCCTGCCAATGTAATTATCCTGTGCGAAATGTTTTATTAATCAGAGGTTGAGGGGTGCTCCATGAATGACTGTGTTCCCACATGTAATACAAGTCCTGTGCAAATAGAGTCTGATAAGCATGACGAACAGGTTTGGTCTTCCACTTCACCTCCCAATATGTTATCTATATACCATCTGTTAAGATTAGGTCTTCAGACAGCATATGTCGTCAACGTGGATGTTATATAACTGTTGAGAGACGCTGATAGCTGGGTTGAGCCTAGAGGGTTTTAAACTTGAAGCCAATCCACACTTCAGACTCAACTTGTTTCCCGTGGAAGGAGGAGAACTGTTGTTTTTAAAGGGGGAGGTGGAGAGACGGAGAGATCGAAAGCGTGTGTGTCACGGTGTGAGAGACAGAGTGAGCGGGTGAAGGAGAGGTTATGGTTACAGTTCAGAGCCTCTCCATGAAATACATGCGTGATTATATTTGACATACATACGTCGTCACAGTCATGATGGAGAGTGAGTCGTTCCTCACGGTCCACTTCAGTGAAGCACTTTCACTTTCACTGAAAAAACATTTATGCACATGTAAAAAAACACAATCGTATGTATTCACAGCACATGCACATCGACTCTGTAACCCTGAATGTCATCATCTCAGTCAAGTGTTCAAAGATTTAGAGCCTTTTTAGAAAACTAGTCCGAAAATCGAGCTTTGGCGGACCACAGCAGATGAATTGATGATTTTATTATATTCATTATTGTTACCCTCCTGCTGAAAGTTAAGTCATGGGTCTGTTGGATACAGGGATGATCTCCTCTTACAAAACAAACAGCAGCGGAGGATGAATTCAAGCCTGGAGCTCAATGTGGGAATATTGAGCGCATTACCTTTGCTGCTGGAGTCAGATCATAGCAGCTAATTTGATAATTTAGACTAACAACATTAACAAATGAGTTGTCATTTTAGCTTTCTTCATGATTGTTGCACTCAACATGTATTTGTTTGTGTAAGTGTTTTGTATACTAAATTGAAGAGAGAGTGCACACCGCCGCCATGTCAAAACAGTGTCTCCCAGTAATTCTCTGGACTATAGCGGCCCGCTATGTTCTAATTTGTCCTGACACCAATTCACAGGAACCAAACATTCGGACACTTTTCAAAATAACATATCAGATCTCTAACTTAGTATTTTTGCTCCGTTGCTGCATTGTATAGCTGTGTGCAGCACTATTTAGAGCACTACTTGCCATGTGCTTGCCCGCGCTAACATCCATAAAGTTATTACCGTCCAAGAGACCACCTGACCTCATAGTTTCAGCTGCCGATGTACACGTACCTGCAAGCGTGTGCAATGCAGTTCTCTCACATGAGAACTCTTTCACTCATTAGTCTGTGTACCTGTCACTTGGAATAACATTATGCGCAGCCAAGTGCACCCCCGCTACCAGTATAGATTGTGAGAAACACTACAGAAAGTGAAACAAAATCATCCTGCATCAAACCATTAATCAGGATCTGCACCAACATTTAATGGGTTCTTACCTGAGACATACCACATCCTTCCACCAAGTTTAATGGTAATCTGTGCAGTAGGTTTTGTGTAATTCTTCTAATTTACATAAAAAACAGAAAACCTGCTAACTGCTAACAAGTCACTTTTAATCCATTCACTCTTCATTCTGTTTTAGGGCACATTCACACTTCAGCTCTCAGACATTAAAGAGGTCTCTGCTTAGTTTCATAAAAAACATTGATACAGTTTGTTTGTGTGTCCGAATGCAAGACAGTGGATTTTATAATATTTAATATTTGGTTATTTTTTGGAGCTTCAATTTTTATTTATTTTTTTTACAAAAATTGTTGACATTAGGTGTTGACATGTACTGACAAACATAATAAACCTCAATTCACTTGCTTATTGCAGGAATACATCTTTGTGGTGTGTGTGTGTCCACCCTCATTTGCAAGCAGGCTACTCCATTGTGATGACTCATCTTAGCCTTTGAGTAGACTGAGTAAGGCTTGATGCTTTCATCCTGATTGTCCCTATCATTTTCCTTGCAACCATTAAAAGAATGCATGAGATATACCTTTGGTCTTTGTTGTTTACCCTTTCAGAAACTCCCCTCAGTATAGAATCCACTGGATCTAGCTGGATATCAGTATTCATTATTTTATTGACTGCCTCTTTTATGTTCTGCTAGAATCCCTGTAGTAATGGACAATCCCATAAAATATGAGAATCATCATCCATTCACATTTCCTCCAGCTCAGAGCTGCTGACAAACACTATTGCTAACTCACTTATCAGTTAAAGGCTTGCTGCACAATAGAGGATAATCAAGCCGATTTTAGACCCCATTTGACCCTTCCGACAATCGCAGGGGCGTCCTGAATATCTGCCCAAATAATCCTGACGCGCGAGGGGTTTACAAAATTATCGTAATGCTATTGATTGAGTCGGAGCCTGCCTGATCTCGAATCGTCTCCGACAGACACCCCACTAGAGAGGGAGCAAGCATCACCAACTGGGTATTGTGTACTTGTACAGCTGCGACTAAAAACAATACATTTCCAACTCACCTCCAGCTTGCGCTGCAAAATGTATATGCCTTTTTAGCCATTACTTCATCCATAGTTTGTGGGACATGCTGGGTCGGGTTCAGATAAAATGTTTTGAATATTTTTCGAGTTCAGTCCTGCTTGGTGCGCACACAGGGAACGCTGCACCCACAGACCTGCGCTCTGTGTGCTGTTGCATCTCCTGAGCCGTCTCTCTTTTCAGAACAGAAATAAACGACACATTTAATATGTAAACACCAGTGTGTAAAACCTAAAGATGGCTGACTATTTTAGAGACTAACGTGTATAAAAAGAGTTTAAAAAGTCTTATATTTTGCAGTATGGACGTTTCCATGCTTTAAAAAAGTATAATATGCACTGCAACAAATACTATGGTAATTTAAATTGTATTTTACAACTGTAGAATTAAAAGAAAAATACAATACCAGATTTTTTTTAACACACATTTCAGTTGTCAAGTGTGCGTAACAGTTCTCTTCATTGTGCGCATATTCTGTTCTTACATACAAAATCCCAAGAAGACATTTCTAATTAAGAACAGTTAGTGAATGAGGCCCATTGAGGTCAGTCTATAACACTTGATAAATATTTTTCTCATTTTGTGTCCGAAAAGCCAGTTGTCAAATTCGTTCCGTCCCCTGTGTACAGATGTGAAAGAAACGTCAGTGATTTTAAAAATGGTCATAAGTCATATAGTCGTTTGCATGTTTATGTAGTTCGGATGCTTCAGCTTCCCATCACATGCAAGTATGGTGAATTACAAACCAATTACAAGGCAAGTTGTGGTGGTGTGAATGTGTTTGAGTGTTTTGCATTACTGAGGGTGTTCCCCTGCCTTTCGCTGGGACAAAAGACTCAAATAACTGTACTTGTAGTGAGAATATTGAGACCAAAGGGGGAGAAGGAGGAGAAAATGTTTCTGAATAAATATTTCTGTCATTTTCTCTGATGAACATTTTCTTTGATCACAGCTTCTCCACATCAGCATTTGCATTTAGAAGTTCTACAGTGACGTGTTGTATTTCAAGCACATGCGGCTGAATTATACCACAAAGAAAAAGGGTTTGAGTACACACAAAGCAGCATGTATATTTTACTACAACTGATTGTATTTGGAAATGAAACAATAGTTAGTATTTCTATTCTTAGAGTGCACGTTGCTTAGCAATCCCTGTCAGTTTTACTCTATTTTCTATGGAAGTGAAATCCTGAAGATTAGTCGCCCTGGCAAATGGCCTGCATTGGCTCTTGTTGCTGTTTCACCATCCTTTGTTTAATCAGGCCTTTTCCATTGAGATAGGAATCGCTGTGACAAAGTAGGAAAGATAAGCATGAGTAATGATCATCTTAAGTCACAGCCAACATTTTAAGCCGCTGCACACTCATATGTGCACGAGTGTCACTTGAACAAACGAGATTGTGTGCAGCACACACGTGCACACACTTCTGCCCTGATGAGCAGCCTCTGCTGACTACAGAATCCCTAAGATGTTGCTCTTACCTGCACCTTTTTTCTGTATGACTAATTTTAATCCCTAGCCAAATCCCAAATTAATCCAAACCATCTAAAATTTAAGGCCCAACACAAAACTAATCCTTAAACTACATTCAGCACTAAACGTGAGGCCAAATCCTAATCCAGCACCTTGTACAAACCTTTTAAAGACGCTTGATGCTCGTAGGAAAAAGTTCAACACACATGCACACAGATGCACGCTCACTATTTCACATTCTCTCCTCCTTCTACAGCGAGGTCGTCCTCTCCAACATCGATGTGGGCATCTCTGGCATCTGGGAGTGCATGGTGACCAGTTCCCGTGGCAACACCTCTCAGCAAATGGAGATAGTTGTTCTGGAGACGTCGGCACCGTACTGCCCCACTGACAGAGTCACCAACAACAAGGGGGATTTCAGGTGAGTCACCTCACAGCAGCCATGTTCAACCATGTGTGGTCAAATTGCCTCACAACACTCAGCTCTGTCATGTTAGTGCCCCTTGAAATAAGATAGTGTGAAAGGATTCATTTGAGAAAATACGAATTTTCTTTCTCACTGAGAGCTATTACTTTAATGAAATGACTGATTCCATTTCCTTGCTGGTATGGTAGCCTAAATTTACACACAACAGATTTAAAATTCATCCTCACTAATTAATAATATGATCAATATATTAGTTTTTGTCTGCACAAAAACTAAGCTGTACATCTGGTTAATGTGTATCTGCATCACTGCATCACTGCTAAAAACAGGCAGGGTGATAACCACCTGGCATTCAGACAGAGCTATAGTCTAGTGGTTCACCTCTGTTTTCAACTTTCTGTGCTAAGCTAACACCGCCTGGTGGTAGAGTTTCATTCATGCAAATATGGAAACTCTTGGAAAGAAAGGTGATTTTTTTTTTCCAAGGCTAGTGTAGTGTAACTACTCTTGATGGACAGTAATCATTGGTTTTCACTGCTGATGCCAGGAGGTCTCCAGGAAAATTACAGCTTCACCTCACTATAATTTAATTAACCAAAAATATTAGCAATTACCACTGTATAAAACTAGTGCTGTAATCAGAGCACTCACACTCTGCTATTATCTCCCCATGTTCTCCGCAACGTCCTGCTGCTATTTTGTTCCACCTGACAAAACCCACACCTGGTCTGCCTTGAAACCAGGCTCATTAACCATCCAAGACCAGAACTGAGTACATACAGTACATTTAGTTTAATAATAATTCAAAATGTTCTATTAAAACTCTCATGATTATTACAGCTCCATGGAGTCAAGCTTTAAACCAAGACAGACAAAATCGGAGCACATATTTGACATATAAAAGGAGGAATAAAGACCACAGACCTCCTCCAACATTCCTCTTTTTACCTGTCATCCCTCCTTGTGACCACCTCGAGACCTTGTAGTTGCCCACACACATGCACACAGGCACATAGTCACATTCTCCTCCCCTGTGGGCGCGCTGTTGCCGTGCACACTCCTTTCTAGCTGGTGTAGTTTACAGCCTTCCTCCAGTGCAGCGAGCACAGAGGCTTTTGATTCTGCCGGAGCACTGGAGTAATGGGCTGGAAAATGAGCCAACTTTTTTGTCTGGTGCGAAATTAATGCCATTTATTACTAAGTAGCTGCTGCTGCTGCTGCAACAATGTGGATGGAGAGACAGAGGGAGAGAATAAAAAAGGGGAACAGGCTGAGGAGCAGTAGGATGGCAGGTCTCTACCCACGGAGCAGACTACCGGCCTCCTGAGTGCTGTGCTCCTTTATCTTCATTTAGATGAAGGGAGAAGTGCTGCCACATTAAGCATATCTCCAGATAACTTTCTGCTGAAGGACTTGGACGCTGCTTTGAGGAGAAAACTGCAACAAATAAGACACATGTTTCTCCACTGATTGTGGACAAATTGACAATTGTTTCCTAAGGCAACAGAAAAAAAACAACCTTTTAATCTATAAAAGCACCAGGAGACATAACCTTGAGTCTTTTTTATTACCAGGGAAGTGGAGGCTAATGTAGTGGACTGTGAATGTTTGGCTGACTCTTTACACTCAAATGAGCTTTATTTCATTGAAACACCAACAGGCATTACCCATAAAATGAAAAAGTTTTGATTCACGCTGGCCGCTGTCACAGGTTGGTCAGTAGAGCAGCTCCAGCTTGATGACATTATTAAGAATGTCTCATTTCTTGCTTCAGAGGGGACTTCACTGAACTTTGCATGGCCATATGAAGAACACTTGTAATTTGTATTTGAGGCTTTCTTTCCCCTTTAGGTGGAACAGGTTTCCGCTTCAATTACACATAACTCTCTAAAGCCCCTTTTTCCACTGGTTAAAAAAAAAACACACACTAAGATCTGCTAATATTAGACTTTTATATGCAATGGGAATAGATTCAATCTGCAGTCACTCCTGCCTCAAATGATTCTGCAGTAGACACAGTTTTTTTCTATCAGCCTCGGCAGTGAAGAAAACGTGACGCCTTTGCCAAGACAGCGCGAGGGAGAGAGCACCTCAGTTGTCAGGTGCATTTGTGACATTGAACATTACGCACCGGGGAAAAATCACCGAAAGGTACACCTCTTCTGGCAAGGAGTCAATTACCCTTTTTTGGCTGTAACACTTTCTTTTTCTCCTTCAACTTCCACTTGTGGTGCACAATATAAAGAATTCACATTTGACTAAGTGCTACATTCTCATGAAGCTGTGGGACTTGCCAGACTCGGATTAAAAACATAAGGCAACATCAAAACACCAGATGTCAAGGTATCCTTTGGTGTCAGTCAAGCTCCACCCATGATGCCTTTCAGTTATCCCAAATAACCTTGATGAATGAAACAGAGCTATTTAGTTCTCGCTCCTCCATAGACACATAATTCATTATACTGTTCTCACAGGCTGAGCATCAGCACAAGTAATGAAAAAACGTAATGTGTAAAATTGGTGGGGTGCCCCTTAAAGTGCTCCCTATCTTTAAACCAAAAATATTGTTTAGTTTCCCTGTGCACAAGGGTGGAAAGACAACAAAATTAATTCATAAAGTTAGTGAATAAGCTAATTAAGCCAGAAGTCATCACTCACACAACACATTGTTTCACCATCAAGTATCAGAATCTGGCAGTCTTCTGCAAAAATAATTAGAGCTAGCTGTAAATCAAATATGCAAATTAATAATTTCCTAAGTACAGGGAGTATGAAATTGCCATCTGGTGCAGTGAGTGCAAATTCCTCAGTTCGCCTCATTTCTCATCATTTGGAGATGTCTTGTGCCGCAGGTGGCCGAAGACTCTAGCCGGGATCCTGGCCTTCCTGCCCTGTGCGCCCTCTACCTTCGGCTCGGCCCCGCACCCCTCCGGCGGCGCTCACAGTCCCCTCCAGCCAGAGAGAGAAGAAGGCGTGGCGGCGCTGCGACCGGGCTGGGCGGTGGGCTGAAGAGGACTACAACCAGTGCCCATATGCCAGCGAGCTCACCCGTGTGCTGCACGAGCTCACCCAGGTATCAGTGCACACAGTGAAGCTGCTTGAGAGCTGCTCAGATGGATTCATTTACAGATCTACTACCACAGGGTTATTTCATTTGATCACTTCTAATTTTGAAAGTTTACTTTGATATCACCCTAAATGTGATCACTTACAGAGGCTAACATCTCCAGTGATTTTTCTGTGGCCTGCGTTTTAGATGCGTACGTGTGTGCCTTTACAGGCGTAATACAAAGTGACTGACGACGAGCTGAACTCATTCTACATATCTCATGAGATTCACCACATTAAACTTACACTGACTTACCATTTATCATTTCATCATTTTATCAAAGTGCTTATGTCTCTATTGAATTCTGATGATGGCCTGTGTGATCATCCTCTTTGACTAATGTTGTGTACTTTCCCTTTTTCAAATTCCAGATAACGATTAACACCACCAACGCTCAGCCATTAGGCCGGCAGTTGGTGGCCTTCACCAGCAGGGCGGCCCACTTCACTGACGTCATGGACGTCATCTTTGTCACACACCTGGTGGAGAGGCTGACGAGGCTGGTGGAGAAACGCAGAGACGTAAGAGTTAATACACGGAGATGCACAGCAGCCACAACGTAACATGGAAGACAAGACTTCATCTGATTTCACCTTCCCCATCACATTAAAATGACACGACTTCCATTCTCACATTATTTTCTTAAAGTCAGCAGGTGATTTTGTAGAAGCATGCTGTTCCCTTAAACCTGCCAATTCTGCCACGAATAATGCCGCTAAATACATCACAGGATACACTGTTTATTTTTAAAAGTTGAATGGCAACAAAATCTCCATCTCTGTCCCATACGACACACAAGGCTCTCTTGTGTGTGAACGGTCAGCTCCAGAAATGATTCATGTGCAGATACACTCCAAAGTAATATTAACACCACATACAGGCACGAAACATGAATGAAGACTGTACAAAATTGACCAGCGCTTCTCCCAGTTTAAAAATCTTTCTGTACACAGCAGGTGATATATAGATCTCCCATTACGACAACAAACTGACTATTGAAGGATTTGTTCTTTTTCTATTTTTGTCTAATGTTCATTGTGTTACTATTTATGTTAAAAAATTCCAAGCGGCCATGTAGGTTCACGAGAAATGAATTAACACACTGTGCTGCATACATTTTAAATATCACTTCCAGTATTAATACATGTGCTCGATCATTGAAAGCAATGATTTGCCTTTTAAGGATGAGATTTATCAGGAATACGTGTTGACCAGCTCATTTTGAGGTAACAAGAGCCTGAACTGAACAAACAGACAAGGACACCTCAGCGACAGACACCAAACGCTGCCCGAAAAAAAAGACACACGCTGTCATTCTGGCTTCAATCCTTTGATCGATTCCAGACAGCTTAACATTTCACCTCATGGGCTTTCCCTGTTGCGCTTGGTGGCGAGGTTGGACCCGAATGACAATTGTGGTTATGGAGATCTATCTCTTTTTTGGGCAAGTTGTGTTTTTACCTAAAGCGAACTTCTCCCCTCTTATTGGCCAGAGGCAATTGGATGACTTTACGTAACACTGAAGGTCAGGGGAGGGTGATGAGCTTTAGTCAGTGAAAAGAATCAATATTCGCTCTCACTTCAATCGTCCAATTACTCATCACGGGTCACTCAGGAGGAGATATTATGAGGAGATGCTTTGAGTTTTATCATTGGTACGATAATGCTGGGGAGACCACCCGCATTCACCCAATAGGGCACAGTCAGATGAAGCAACAATGAAAAGTACAGTAAGTAAATAGCGAACTGCCATCTCAAGGAAGCAATTATGCCCCATTGGAGCTGCTAATCTAAATTAAATCTCCCTTTAATGAATGAAGCCACCATTGCCTCCCTCACAATTCTGACTGGAGATTATAAATGTGCCTGTTGTTGCGGATATGATTGATGTTCATGATGAGTCGGCCTCTTTCTCTCTGTGTGTGTGTGTGTGTGAGTGAGAGAGAGTGTGTGGGCATTGTAGGTACAGTTTGTGTAAGTCTGATCATGCATTTGCATATATATGCTTGTGCTTCTGCAGCTGGGGGACTACATCTCAGACATAGCCAGTAACATGATGCTCGTGGAGGAGCATATCCTGTGGATGGCCCAGAACGAGGCGCGGGCATGCACTCGCATCGTGCAGTGTGTGGAGCGTATCGCCGACCTGGCTCTGACCGGAGACAATCAGGTCATTTCTAAGGTATGGCTAGATGACCAAAACTCTAGAGAGGTTGATTGTCCGACTAAACGCCCTCTAGCTTTACTCTCTTCTTGAGACTTGGAATAATAAAAAAGTTAATTTGGCTGGTACAGATATCTGCATATCTAAATTGCCACTTTCCTTTGTTCCGTCTCTCTTCCATCTGTGTTTAAACCCTCTGCAGTCACGTGGGGAAAAAAGGTGTCTTCTGAATGACTAATATCAATATCTCTGCCCTCCCCTCTTTTTCTGCCCCCGCTCACTGCTAAGGTGTCTGCTAACATCGCTCTGGAGGCCTTTCTGATCCGGCCGTCCAACTTCCTGGGCCTGTCCTGCACGGCCCTCCAACGGCCCCCCGCGTCCGCCCCCTCCCCACTCCCCGACAGCCACTCCCACGATGACAAAGGCGCGGGCAGAGAGCGCGACACCGTTGGGGAATCGATGCTCAACTTCAAATGCCACACCGTCAACAACAGCAGCCCGCCGGCCAGTCAGATCAGCAAGGTAAGGCGTTAACAAGATGGTGTGGAACTTTCAAAAAAATATGCTACTCTGTTTTCTGCTCACCTCCTTCAGCTAAAATCTGATCCAGCCTGGGGTCAAGAAATGTTATGTCTCTTTCTCCAACCTCAGCGTGTTTTTGTTTTATTTTTTTGAAAAGCCACACTTTTGTATTTTGTGACACTCTGTAAAAGGAGGGCTTTGAGAAGGAGCGCATATGATGTTCTAACAGAGGAGAAGGAAAACATTTGAAAATAAATCAAATATGAGTTTGAGAGAACAGCTTGTACAGTGGCTCCTGGGCACAATAAAATTCATTTTCCAACACCACACAGTCGAAGCATGTCAGAGGGATTACCACCTGCCCTTAAGTCCCTTGTTGCCTATTTGTCCCGGCAAGATGACACCTTGTTTGGGTTTGTTGGCACGCCATAGATCAGCTGGTGATAGGTGGGGTTGTAATAGGGCTAAGGCCTGTAAATAGGGTGGTAATTTGGGAGAATGCGGGCCACTCCCCTGTGATGGACAACTTGGCCTTGCATACCCGTCACTTTAAATCAGCTGTGGCCCCACCGCGGCTCCAGTTGTCGCCATCACACATGACAAATACCACCACAACGGGGTGGAGGCGAAACTCTGCAGGCGAAACACTCGGCTCAACTGACACTGAAGTTTCGGTGTCGGTGTGTGTCAGTGGGTGTGTGTTTATTTTTCAGTTTGCATGCTTATTTCGTATCCCTCTTGTGTGACAGTGTCAAGGCTTTGCAATTATAGCACAGAGTACGAGGTGCAGGCTCTGCGTAGCATGCATGTATGTACTGTATGTGTTTCTGGAAAATGAGGGAAGTCATTTGTACCAGTACAACACAAATTAGGTGTAACGTGTATTTTGGTTAACACTATGAACATCTCTAAGCCGTGTATTTTTAGTTTTGAAAGGATTCATTACACTTTCAAGTCAGGTCTAAGAAAAACAATATTGTGTTGATTTTTCTGTGCTGAAGCCGGATTGCTGGGCTCAACCCCAAGGCTTCTCAAGTCTTGGCACTCTGTGTCTTTAAGTAGCATATTTGAGCTTGAAACTCCCAGTACGGTGGATTTGGCTTTTCACAAACTGAGAATATGAGAGGATTTGTTGACGTGCGGTGCACTCCTAAGCTTCCCATCGTCGCCTTATGTCAGGTAATAGTCTAAACATTTGTCTTCCTCTGTCGTTTCTATCAGCAGCAATTATCAAATCAATCAGGTCGGTGGTTGAATATAACATATCAAATTAAAAGTATAAAAAAAAGAAGACAGAAGAGAAGTAATAGAAGAATAAAGGCATCAGTGACATTCGCCATTATTAGGTTAAATCCTCAGTTTAATTTACCTCTGTCAGTTTAGCCTGTTCTTTGTCATATGCAGCAGAGTGCTTCAATGATAGGGATAGTCACAGCCGTTTTCAGCAGTGGATTTGGAACAGTGTCTTTATCAACTATCTTACTTTTTTTCATGCAATGATTCTGCCTGTTAATGCATTTTTTTCTTCCAAGTGAAATAAATCAAAAATCTTGGTGCATACGGAAAAGAAACAGGTGCTGCGTAATCGCCCAGATAATCCACAAACATATATGTTGTGCTACCTGCAGAATACTGAACAAAACTGTGCAATGAACAAATTTAACACGTTAGTCCCCTTGTGATGCATTTTTTATAATAATATAATAATAGTAGGACCACAGCACATTAGAGGCTGTAGCCCTGTATCACCATTAAATTAATCTTGATTTAACAAGGCACGTTGACTAAGATCATAACATAAATGAAGTGCCCAATTTAAAGCGTCTTGGGAAGTACTTGTGGGTGGAGGGACGGGTCCACACATTCAATTTCAATCAATATATATTTGAACACCACCATGCTTAAAAAGACTATATTGTATAAATATGTTAAATGTAGATAATAATTCGAGATTAGTGTGCACAACAGTCCATGATGAAAATGTATTTTAGTACGGACTGTCTGTGCTTCAATTTTGGCAAATGTGTTGCTATTATTCAGCATTTTGGCCATTTTATGTAGCCAGTTTTCTTCGGTGGCAGTCTCTCACAGACTTAAGATACTTGGCAAATTTTTTTAGGGAAGAAAAAATCAGTCAGTTTAGGGAATTGTGAGATGAAGAAGTGTAATACTATTTCCACCTCATTTAGCGTGTGGATTGAACACAGTTTGTCCTCCCTGGGCGATTCCCTTTCTCTCACCTACGAGCTGCCGAGTCTGCGCAGCTCCTGCTCCTCTGGAGTGAACGCGACGAGGGGAGCGGCGCCCTGCACGAGAGCACTTTAATGGTAATTGTTGAGGGAGGCCAGTGTTACTTCAGTAGCCTATAAAATGGCTCTAATCTATTCGAGCTATCACCAGCGTGCAACAATATCCTGAAATTCTTCTCCCCCAACTCTCTTGCTGCCTTTCGTAGGGCATGTGGGGAAGACTTCGCCAATTACTTATTATCTGGGGAAGTCTCATAGGGCATGTGCTCCAGTCTCTCACATGCACACACACACACACACACACACACACACACACACACACACACACACACAAGCTTAATAATTCACATCTGGTTAATTTTGTTTTGCTTTTGCTTTATTTTGTAAGGAAAATTGAGACAATTAATAATGATATTGTGTTTTCTTTATCATTTTAAGTTAAATTTTCATGTTTGAAGAACTGTAAGCAGTTATCTTTTGGAATTTATACACTTTATACTTTATTCATTATATGCAAAAATGGGTTTTATGTATTCTTTGCTTCTGTGGCCACGATATGATGCTAGTAGATGTCAATCCAAGAATCATTTATACAGCTATTCTGTTGAGGGTTGTGGGGGAGCTGGAGCTAATCCCAGCTGAGAGGTGGGTTACACCCTGGACAGGTCTCCAGTGTATCGTTATTATCTTAATAACGTACGTGTTACTTAATAACATACAACCACACTTTTTGTTTTTTTAATGCATTTTCAGAACAAACAGTTGGTCCTCCTCCATGTCTGACTTTCTTCTGAAGTCACGTTTTCTACACTCCAGTTTAGAAGGTGTATGCCTAGAGTGTGCGTTCTTAAGATTATAAGATTTAAAAAATGGTTTAGTCGGTCTGTGGTCTTCCATGTTTTTCCATCCTCTAGTGTGCACCAGGCTTAAGCTATATCAGCTGAGCACTGAACCCCTAAACTGCCAATATGTAGATGTTAGCCACTGTGCCACTTACATGACTTCCATTTAAGAGTTTTAACAGGGTGGTTCTGTAAGACATGTATTGACATGTAGTGACACTATTTCAATGAGAAAAGACAAATGAAAAGAAGGTTTAAAGAGCCATTGGATCAATGTATGTGACATAGTGTGTACAAAGGCAAAGGTTAAAAGAACATTTGGAGTCTTTGGTGATTAGACCCCAACCTGGTGCTATCATTTAACAGTTGGAGTCATACACACTGGGTCTGTTCCAGACTGGGGCAGTTGGTTGCTATCCACGGTTATTTTGTTTCAAAAACATGCAACAATTGCATGGACTTTGTGGGGTTGTATACTCCCTGAACATGCTCAGTGTGTTGTCTATGCTCCTCCCTCTGTGTGACTGCAGCAGACAAAAAATTCCTCAACAATAAGTTGCAACAATCTTTGTGTCATCTTTCCAGCCTTTGTAGCTCTCACTTTGTTCCAAGCTCACATTATGGTTTTCTGGTTCATTAAAATCTATTTGTGAGGTATGTCAGGAGAGTGTCACTGTAGATTGTGGTGGCTCAACTCTGGGTTTTCTAACAAGACACAGAACGGATGTTTTCTTCAATGTATGAACAACCGAAAGCTGCATGGATTTATACATGTTTATAAATATGCAACACCTAAGATGTGATTTCAAGTTGCATTCTAAAGTGTGCGGCCTGATGTAATCTTATATTTGAATGCTGGAAGAATTGAGTGCAAGTGTTGCCATGACAATGAACCGGAGATCATTCAGCTGAGACAAATCTCATGATTCTGGGTCTCGCAGCAGCAGGCTGCCCAAGTCAGCGTTATGTAGGAGAGTGAGGCATGAAAATAAAAGCAAATAACACCAACTAGTGTGAACGATGATGAAAACAGACCTAGTATAGCAAATATAAATATATAAAGGAAATAAAATAGTTTGTGCAGCAATTCTGACTTGAGACTGAAGGTCTGTTGTGTGAAAGTATCCATCTTTTTCCCCACCAGGAGTGTGAAGTGTGCAAGATAAATACATTGGGTATAACAGGACCACATAACACGCACACACATGCACACACACACACACACACACACACACACACACACACACACACACACACACACACACGCTCACTCCCCTATGACTCATCAGTCAGCCTGTCTAACACTGCTCAGTTTAACAGCACACTGTGAAGACGGCAATAGACACACGGCACCAAAGCTTGTTACAAGAGCAAAAGAGTAACAGCAAAGATACAAAGAAGAAACGGCCAGTAAAGAAGCTGGAGAAATATTCCTGGTTGGATGGACGCACGTCATCACACACGTCATCAGTGATCCTCTTCCAAACTAAGCTGCTTTACATTTGGCCAGTAGTTTTATCTCCTTTGTTTGCATGTTTTTAAATAGTTTATAGTGATTGTCTTTTTCTTTGCATGTACAGCATAGTGAGTAGTCTGTATGTAAGTGACATAGGCAGTCATGGCTTTAAGCTACGACAGCTTGCTACAGCAGTCTGCCACCAGTTTATTATTAACAACAATAGTGGAACACAAAACTGAAAAAAATGGCCTTTATAAGTGATTAATGGGACACATCCTAAAAACGTCCCCATAAACTCCTCCTCCAGGCTGTTTCCCACCGTCCTTGTGTAAGTGGCTGAGTGATCTGCTCTCTGTCTCACTCTGGCAGAAGCTCTGCGCCGTTTAGAGCCATTTTGGGTCCAACTGGACGAAGACACACAACATATGGCCCCGCTGCGCCGACACCTTGCCAAAAAGTGGCATAATAAAACAGCTTTACAACATTATCATGTTGCATAATGCACTCTGGTGCAAAAGTTTGTGCCTCCGGATTGATTTTCTGTATTAATGCAGGTACATTTGAGCAAATGCTTTAAAAAAAAAGAAGACCAGAAGAAAAAAAGAAAAAGCCAAACAGTATAATTAAATAACACATAATAGTGTCACTGGTGTATATGGGTTTTTGTAAAACAGGAGAACTCTTCATGCAATGGCAGAGATATGACCAAAACGTATATCAAGATAAAATAAATCATATATATATTATATTCTTTTACAATAATTATCATAATAAATGCCACATATTTTATATTTCATTGAAGTTATAAGACAGAATTTTG
The DNA here is from genome assembly GCA_026259375.1 of Verasper variegatus. Lineage (NCBI taxonomy): Eukaryota > Metazoa > Chordata > Actinopteri > Pleuronectiformes > Pleuronectidae > Verasper > Verasper variegatus. Next base: position 5,065,299 of record CM048050.1, read on the forward strand.
CTACTGAGTGAATGTTGTGTTTTTAAGCTCTGTATGAGCCGAGACAAAGATAAACACTGATAACAATGATAACATACAAAATTTGAGGTAGATCATTGATGTGTGGTACCTCCACAGCGTGCTAACACAATGCACATTATATTTATTTGTATTGTACTTTTGTGATATTGCTATTGATGATAATTATATTGGGATAATTATTGATACCGTTTTATTATCCAGCTCTACTAGGGGCACAGTCCTGAAACACCCATGCAGCACACTCTCACGTGTACCTCCAATAACAGGCAGGGCAGGCTGGTAAAAACTGTATGGATAATCTGATAGACATTTTAAACTAACTTCATGTCAATCAATTCTGCAGCGTATTGTTCCAATGTGGTGGACTGACCAACTGACCATCCCACATTGCCATCCATAAAGTCATCCTAAAGTGTAGTAGATGTGCACATCCCATGATGCAGAACAAGCTGCTGAACCAGAAAAGATGAAGTAAAGGAACCTTGTGGATGTATCATTAAAACTGCATTGAATGGTGCCACAGTATGCAGACGTTTGCTTTTGTTCCTCATCCATAGGGTCATGTTATTAAAAAGGCTGATGTGTCTATTGACCTTGTAGATGTTCCTATTGTAGCTGTGTAAGAAGACAGATAATGCAAAACCAATGTGAGAAGCATACTTTTTTTCCCTCTCATATTTTGAAAATGTTCATCTCTGTGTGTATCTCACCCACATATCAATGTTACAGCATTACCCAGATGGATCATATGAAAATGAACACCTCCACGCATTTTTCTACAGTTGCTGACTCTCATGCCATTTCAAATGTCTGCTTAAAACCTAATTGTTAATAAAACTGAAATAGTGAGTTCTACAAAAAAGCCATCTTCAAAAAGCGAAAACTCCTTCTGTCTTCCACCCCTCATCTCCACAGACTGTAGAAAGGTGGCTTTGACAAACTTGCTTCAAATATTTCGGAACAAATTCTTGTAAATGTTGGATTAGATAGAAATTGCGTCAATCTTGAGGCTTTCCACTCTGCTTGAGCTGAAAAAGGTCGGGTGAGGTGAAACACTTGGTTGTGTATAGAGGCTGGCAGTTTTCACAGGGTGATTACAGTGCAATTGCAAAGACTTGATGGATGCCAAGATCGACAACATGACTGCTCCCAAAAGGTGAAGCAGAGTGTCTTGTTTTCCCCCGGTGGCTGGATGAAGTACTGTCATAAACCCTGTCCTCTCCATGTTAGTGGATGGGACATGGACCAAAATCAAAGTATATAAAAAAAAAAAAAGATTTTCTGTCATTTTTGTTAGTTCTTATCAGTGTTATACAAATGTCATGATTGGTCGAGTGTGGGTTTCGGTGGGACCTCACTACCATCCCTCAAGTGCTACTGCACAAACTCCAAATGCACAAGATGGCAGGAAGAATGGCATGATGGGAGGGAGAAGAGAGATGTCGTCCATCCTTACATCTTATGTAGTCTATGATTGGACTACAAATATATAGCCTAACAAAGTTACTCAATTTTAAATTTGAGCAAATAACAATTGCTATAGTAGGCTACTTTCCAAGTTTACCTCACGGTTAACAACCCAACGTGAAGCCTCTGCAGCATCCACTGCAACCAGGGAACACTAGAAAGAAAATTAGAAAGCTCAGAGAAAAGATAGTAAGATCTAGAGCTGATTTGTGTTAAACAAGGTTCTTTTGAGTTATCTTTGTGTTTGTCATCATGTCCTCCAGGTTGGGAACCACTTGATGAACTGGCTTTGAGCTCACTGACACATGGCCTATCTGTCATTAATCTGTACTGACGCACTTAAACCTGACTTTGCATTTTTCTACTTCAACAAAAAAATACTGAACTGAAAAAGTTCCAGCATCTTGCCAGATGAATGTGTGTCTGCCGGCTGACCTTTGGTTGGTAGCACGCTGTTTAATACCACAGTGTCACTTTGTTTCGAACAGATTCAGAACTAATTATCCCTAAATTACACAAACATATGGCATCTTATCATATTTCCCAAGTCAGTGGACATCACCTTGAACTGAACTGCAGAGTGTATGGTTCACTGACGATGACAGTTTGGGACAATATTTACTACTTCAGATCCCCCTCTTCCTTGTCATTGACAGGTAATTAGTGGAAGCCTTTAGGCTGAACGGGGAGAGTATTCCCACCTCCCTGTCTCCTCCGACAGCCTGCTCCACAGAGCGCCAACTGCTTCTTAATTACAACCACACCGCTCTACGTGGGTGTGCATCTTTTTTCTTCTTTTTAATGGGAGGGTATGTGGATATGTTTGTGTTTTTGGTGTGAAGGTGTGTTGGATGAGCGCGCCTGTGTCTGTGCACGCTGCCCTCCAGGTTGTAGCAGAACAAGAACCGGCGGCTGGCGCATAGTAAACGAATTGTCTGTGTCCGCACAGGCATCTAAGACGACCAAATATGACCTAGTTTGTCCCGATTCAGTAAACATGGCGCTTTATGAACGTGAATGCGTGATGTGGTGATAACTCGCTTCTAATTGGAATATGTTAGGGATGTGTTGTGTACAGTGCTCTAATAAGCAATGGAGGATTTAAGTGCTTAACTCCAACATGAGTGGTGCAACGACTCTTCATTAGCTCAGTGACCTGCACCTCTGTGTGGAGGGGCCGTGGATTTGAGAAAATCTTCCCCTCTATATTTGACATGCAAACGACTGGGGGTTAATTGTATGGGTTCTGCACAGCAGTTAAGTGAAGAAGTCAAATGGCAATGAGCATTAACGCTGGAAGGGTCTTAAGGTTTTATTAGTTCATGTTATGCTTCTTAATTAAGAGTGGCTGTGTTGTGCATCCGTGCCATAGGTGTATCTAAATCTAAGGGCATGCATGCATATTAATGTTTGTCTTTATTAGTGAATATACACTCAGCTGCAAGGTTACTAGGTACACTGGGCTTAATATAATGCAATATAATACAGCACTCCTATAATAAGGATGAAGATTGTAATGTTCCATTTTGTTTTACATCGTTTTAGACATGAACTCCGCAAAATGTCCACACAATAGGGTCTGGACTTTGCCTTCCATATATATAGAAAGCACCAGTTAGACCAGAAACTCTTGGATCCTATTGTCTTGCAAAGTTGACATCTTCGTTGGTGTCTTCTACTTGTATGGGTCCTCTTTTTCATCCTGAGACCTTTGTATCTCTCAGTTTTTTGTCTGTTACACGCCCACTCGCTTCGGTGAATCCTCTGGAGGATTTCCTGCTGTATTTAGACAGGAGCTCATTCGGACATTATCCGGAGTTCTTACTAGGAGGCTGGCAGGAGAAAGTCCACTGCCTCTCAGTCACATTTTCATTCTCACGTACAGCACCTTTTGATAATGTCTGAGTGAGAGGCAGCGAGATTTAGAGAGCTGTTTATTTAACGTTAATAATTAACGAGAGGTGTTTTTGTTATTTAGCCTGTATCCTCACTGTTATAAATGAGATGGAGCTAATAATATCTGTATAACTCAATATAGCTCAACAGCACCACAGACTGCACCCTCCTAAATTATCATATCAAAAATGTTTCAACAAAAAATATTATATATATAATGATATATATTAATATTATTTTATTTTGCTGTGTGTACCTAATAAACTGACGACAATGGGTCCTTATGAATACAGGGTTGCTGCATTTTATTGTGCATCCATTCAGGAATGTGTTTGTGTACATGCAAAAAGTGTGAGTCTGCGCAGATGCCTTATGCTCAGCAGAGTGAAGGCATATAGAAATTTTACTCTGTCCCCAAGGAATCACATCTTCTTTTCCCTCTCTTTCTCTCTTTGGTGAAACAAACAGGCCTGTGATGCAGCGGTGAGAGGCCTTGAATGCTAAACACATCATAAGAGAGGAAGGCAGAGCGAGGAGGAGGAGAGGGAGTATAAGGGTGTGAGACAAAAAGAGAACTGAAATTGAAAGACAAAAAAGAACAAGAAAGGATGGGACCCAGCCAAAAGTGACAAATGAGGGACTGGAGCTGGACAGCTGGACATATTTGAGAAATAGAGGGTGAGAAGTGAGATGGAGAGACGTAGCAGGGGAGGGTGATATTAAGAGCAGGAGAATGAGAAAGAAAAAAAAATGCTGTGGATGGCTGGAGATCAGCGGGCCCTGGAGACAGAGATTTATTTCCCTTTGTGGACGAGTGGAGGATCTGATCCTCTCTATACCTCCTGTATTGACTCTGTGCTGGACAAGCTGTCCCCATCTGAATCACTCACCCCATCTCTGACCCTGCAGGAGCACCTGCTCCCTTTTCTCTTTCCGCCCACCCTATTCACGGCAATTTATTCTATGTAACGTTGAGTTGAATTATCCAGGATGCTCTGGTGTTTAGTGCAGTGCTTACCTCTGTTGACTGTGTAGTATGATGCAGTCATTCACTGCTGCATAACACTGTTTGTTCTCTCTGTGCCACAGTGAGGAGATAAATGGAGGCATTAGCTCATCTCTGTCCTTGCATTTTGCCAAGATGTCATTTTCTCTCTGGTGTGCCACTCCACTTATCAGGCGAGTTGAACCGTACCCTGAGTCAGCACTGGTGTGTCCTGACAGCTGCTGTAGTGATGACAGCTCAGGCACTGACCGCCACTGCAGGACAAATTATCCTTTGAAAACTCTTTAACATTCATGTTAAAGAAAGTGTTCTGCCTCTAGACACACTACACCTGCAGCGTTCATTACAGTGTTACCTCAAATGAGCAGATGTTTCCATGTGAAATGGAAACATTTAGCTTTGGGAAATTCCCTTTTGAACAGTTCTAACACAGTCAAAATTCTTCACAAATCACAAATTGTGTGTGAAATCTCAATCACAATCTGTTCGGATATGAAGTGATTGTATCATTGTTTATTCTGCAACTAAGACTCAAACGAACTAACAGCAAATACAATTAAAATGTTACTCGGTAACCTGCCCCCATCCCTTGATTCACCCCTGCCATACATTATTCCCTGGGAATTTGGGAAAATGCCCTGATCTTGTGATAAGAACATTTCTGCAACTCTTTGTCCGCATCTGCACCAGAATTTAATACGTTCTTTCTTGGCCCATGTCCACGGTTTGCTACCGAAATCCAGTGCCAATCAGGCATTGTTTTGTATCAGTTCTGGCACTGTTTAGGCACTGGAATCACTTAGAAAGGGTCCATTTAGCATTAGTATTGGACAAAATCCAAACAATATCTATCCCTACCCATGTCCCATCTTTCCACCAAATGTTGTTGAAATCCGTTCAGTTTATTTTCTATACTCATGCTGTCAAACAGACAAATGTACAGGGGTGGAAACGTAAGGTAATAAAAACCAGGCTGGCTGCTAATAGTTCTAGACAGTCGAGTGTAAATTAATTGCACCACAACATCTGTGCCTCTGTGATTCGAGTTTCACCTAATCTGATTTCTTTTGGGTGTTATTAGCTGTGAAAGAATAAAGCTATCCTGCACTTTTTCCTGCTCAGTGTTAATAAAAGGCAGAACATTAGAACATAATAGCAACGCACCATGCCCCAGTAATATAGGGCTCTTAGAAACCACTAGCACCCACCTGTTTGCACGGGTGGGTGGTGCTGCTCTGCTGATAAATAACAGAGGTGAAGCTGACCCTTGAGAAGAAAAGAAAGAAAATGTGTCCGTCTGTCATGGAAAATAAAGCTCTCTGACCGAGCAGCCACAAACTGAGTGAAATCTGAATATTTGTGGTGTAAGAAAAGCCGTGCCTGTTTTCCTGGAAGGGTGACAGTGTTGATTCACAGGTTTCAGCCAACAGCAGCAATATGGTTCATGTCCCAGTGTAACTCTGAAAGTGAATGAGCAACGCCTTTCCTCCCCGAATAACAAACGCAGCCAGCACTCGAAGACTGGCCAGCGCTGGAAGCCTGTGGTACCGAGCGGCTGCCAGCTGTTATATGTGTGTCACTACAAATACCGTATATACACTACCGTGTCTGCTGAGCAAACTTTATTATATGAAGCGTTATTCTGCAGGTCGGACTTTTACATCTCCTGATTCTGATGCTTTAAATGACTTTGTCAGCTCTGTGACAGCTGCTGACATGTCTTCTCTGCAGCCAGTTATCTCTGCCTCCAATTTGACATGACAGTAGGTCATTATGGTCTCGTAGGCATAAGTTGGACCTCCTCCTCCACTTCAGTCTGAGGGCATTCATCATCCCCTGTCGTCTCGTTGGCACCTATTGGATACACATGCCTCAGTTTCAAACATGCTTCAACAATAGACAGAACTACTGACGAGGTCTTTCAGGAGCCTCGTCAGGAGCAGTGTTTTCTGCGGGGGAGAAGAGCTCCTTTTACCACAGACCATGGGCGTTTAACTTTGCAGTGGTGAGTGGATAATGAGGGAATTTTTCATTTTCCAGTGAACTATTCCTTTAACATTATGAACAATCATCCCAATAGCATAAATGGCCCTATTTCAAACACACACACACACACACACATACAACGCATACACATTTTGACCATTCCTCTCACTCCCTCTCTGCTCTCCCTGCTGCTCCCCTCATCCTTCTTCTCCGGATCCCTTCATGTGGCTAAAAGCAGCAAATGCTGAGCCAACTGGCTGCGTTTGTCTCCCTTGCGCTACTTAATCTGGCCTGTCCTGCTTTATCTTCCACCTTTGCTTCTGGTCTGCAAATCACAGCTCAATTGACTCTTTGCTTCTATCCTCCCTTCCCTCCCTCTGCCCTCCTTCATGTCCTACAGCGGACGCCCCCTCCCAAAGGAAGGGAGCAGCAGCGGGGAGTCCTTTGCAATCCATCTCCAATCCCTTGTGTTTCTCTGGGTGTGTTGCAGGCTGCTTTTCGTCCTCACATGCTACATCCCCGCTCCATGTGGGTTAGCCTCAGGATGCTGTAAGAGCAGGTCGCCCAAGGGGAGCTACTGTTCTACTGGCGTGCATTAAAATGCCAGAATAAACATACGACTGCGTTGACATGATCTGAAATGGCGTCTAACGTAGAGGTGGGCGAAATGACCTGAAATTGATATTGCAGTATTTTTCACTTTTTGGTAGTGAGGTTATTATATCACGTGATTACGTAAATTACGTGTTTTGGGAGGAGAAGCCTGTCCTGTCTCATGAGATCTTTCTATCTTACTATTCTTGTCGTATATGTCATGGTAGAGGTCAACGATGCCTGGGTTGACACAGGTGTGGTTTTGGGACATGGTCCACTGACACTAGTTGTCCACACACTGGTTTAGGCACGGCTGCAGGTTGCCTCCTCATATTCACGGACATGTGAATGAATATGTAATCAGGGAGAACAAGCGATAATCATGTGTGTGAAAGACAGGGTAACACTCACTCAGTGCAACTTATATCATGTGAATCAGGCTTGAGTCAGGTTTGGAAACAAAACTGAACAACCTGCCGTTTGGGTCGGGCCTGTTTAATTATCTGGACGGGTTCAGACGGAAATATGCAGCCCCTATAGTATTAGTAGCTTAGGTAGCCATGTGTACAATAAATGCTCAGTGAGGGATGACATAAAACCGAGTCAACGGAGGTGTCCCCTTTTTGGGGAAAATAATTTGTGGCCATCTTAAATGTCCAGTGCATAGAATTTAGTGGTGAAATTGCATGTTGCAGCCGAATACCCCTCACCTCACAAACATGAAAGAGAACCTGTGGTAGCCTCCAGTTGTCATAAAGCGGTCCTCTCCGTAGAGAGGACCCGCTCCTGATGTAAATATTAAGTGTTTAAGTATAAAGGGGCCCATTCTCGGGTAAAGAAAACCACAATTTGTACAATTTAGATAAAACACACTAGTTAAAAACATCACTTTTTTATATTTATTTTATATAAAATTACTGCCAATAGGTCCCTTTCTCCTAAATCTTACACGCTGGACCTTTAATGTCTCGGTCAGGTTCTGACAGTCCACTCATCTCTTTTAGCTGAAGATAACTTTGATGCTTTAACTGATGAGTTGGGCTGCTCCCTTTTCACCACGCACCTTACCCGAAGGCATTGGTTTTACTTGTTACAGTATTTCGCTATTAAGATATACTGTATGAAGACCAGAGGTTTATGAGGTGAAGAAATTAAAAGGCTTTCTTTTTTTATAATTAGGCTGTTGATTTATAATGGTGACGCAGGACCACCCACCTCTAATCTATCATAATGTGCACAGAGACATTCTGGTTAAACGACAGCATCCCTGCAAAGTGACACCAGACAGCTGTTGATGAGACCCATGTAAATCCTGTGGCCAAATGAAAGCTGAGGAGACATATTTGCTCATTTTTGCACTTGACTGTGCTGCTTGGTTTGATGTTTGAATTTGGCTTCTGTGTATGTAAATTGCTGTGAAATGCCTGACATGCTGAAATATGTGGAGCCGTGAATAGACGGTACACCTGCACCTGCACCTGACACGTGTGATTTGCTGGGGACAACATATGCTGCTGCTGCTGTGTTTGTATGCAGACAATGTAGATGTGACAGTTTGCACCTGCTTGGATGGAGAGGATTATAAACATAAACACACACATATGCTCAGCAACACACAGTCACTTTGACGAATACAATCGAAAAACCTTCACGCACACCCTTGAGAAAAATCTGTCACTACTCATGTAAATCATACCTTTTCACCTTCCTTCCCTGTCGGTTCAAAACCGTCCCTCTTTACTTCCCACTCTTTTATCAGCTCCATCCACAGCGTGTTTTGGGGGGAAACAGTATCGTCTAATACTCGCAAATAGCAGTGGAAAAAAAATGACTTTTTCTAATTGCTCTGCAGCGTGTGTTTGCATGTTGCACCATCTGTGGAGCGTCTGCCGTTCCCTCAATTAGAATTCTTAGATCAATGAGACTGGGGTTTTACTGCACAGTCAGTGTTTGCTCAGATGGAATCTGCTGCTAGAGCATCGGCTTTCACAAGTTCTAATTACAGTAACGCTGCGCTCCCCTCTCGACGGTGAGATATCACTCTCTGTCTCCCCCTCTGTATATTTCTCTCTAATTATTGTTATTCCTCATGTGGAAATAGTCGTTTCACCCCCCTACTGTATCTGTTACTGCGCCGCGCAAAGCTGTAAATTTGGCATCACAGCTACGAGTCCTCCCACAGAGTGTCCATAATTTTGGATTTACTGAAACAATATAAGCTGCTTATTTTCGTTGAGATGTGTGTGTCTCGTACAGGGAGAGTGGAACAGGCGAATGCACACAGACACATACACACGTACATGTGAACAGCCTTTAACTCGTGCTATTTAGGGTTTAGAAGGTATCTATGTGGGTAATTAAGGCTGTTACAACAAACCTGTGTGGTGCTGTTCAGATGAACTGTAGGTTTTGGTTCATTTAGATCGATGTTGAAGCTGTTAGATGAAAGTTGGTGCAGACTCTGGTTGTTGTCCAGACACGCTCTGATGCAGAATCATTTGTGGAAAGCAGATAGAATATCTTCATGTTGTATTATTTCAAAAGCTGAGCTATTTTCATATCCATCTACAGATCAAAAAGTGAGCCCCTGATCTCTAGAAGAGTTGAACTGTAAACCCTGTGGTAAAACATGTGCGTCATTACAAGAATGTTACTGTTTTCCATGATAGATCTGAAAGTGAAAAGGAGTTTAAAACGGGGGGTTTTGCACTTGTGTCCTACTCTGTTTTGTGGAGTTGTTGATTTAAAATGAAGTTAAATGTTATGACCATGCAAAAGCTATATCTGTAAACAGCACATCTTTTTTCACCTTTGTTTATCACATACATGTGACAACCCTATTGCAGTACGCTGTAACAGGGAGGATACCTCAGTGTCATGTCAAGCGATGTGATTCAATTTCCTGGAATCTTCTTGCAGTCGATAGGAAAATGTGTTACTCTTAGATGGATAATACTGATGCCCATCTCACACTTCTTGCTTCAATTCATCTGTCTAATAACTCCAGAAATCTCTGTCTGTATAGCTGCTGTCAGACATGCACTGGACTCCGCGAATCCTAGAAATCCAGGCGAAGTCAATGTGAGAACACAGCAGGGAATTCCCCTGCTGGATTCAAGCGGGGGGGTTGATGACTTCTAACGTGCCACAAATGCAAAAATGAAGAAAAACAAAAACAAAACAAATATCTCCCAGTGAAAAAGCGGTGACACACATGTAGAATACACAAAGCTGCCAAGAGAGTTTGTGGTGATAAGAGCTGACGTCGGTGTTGGCTGCTGTAAACAGAATTTTGTGATCCCTGCAGCAGAGTAAATACGTCACTTCCTGTCTCTGCCTGCTGCACCCGGCTGCTCCACCTCTCGCCTGAATAATTTCGAGGATTTGATGCTGTTGCGCTGTGGCAGGGCTGTGCCCCTTCTCCTTTTGGCTTTGGAGCTGTCCGTGGTCCCTGAGTCTGTAGCCAGGTTACATTTTTTTCAATAAAACCATGTTGTTGGAATGGAAATGATGCTTTTCTTTCTCTTTTTTTTGGAGCATAGATCACTTACTGTATGTGGGTCTATGTTAGCAGTGAAACCAAAGCAGAAAGACTGTAACACTGTATACTTAAGCATTTGTTCATTTATCACAAGTCATATCGTCATCACAATATTCTACAATGATCTCACGTGTCGCATGTTTTCTTAATATCATGCAGCCCTATCTCAGACTCCAGCAGGTGGTCTTTACTTGCTGCGCCTCAATTACTGCAGGTCACTCTTAAAGTTCCAGCAAGTAAAGCTGCAACCAGATTTATCACAGGCAAAGCAAACAGCCCATTCCAAACAGGCAGGTTTAGAATGGCCCCTGCTCTAGTGTAGATAGTGTAAATCCCAATCACAGATGTAGTTGTGTCTTTACACTGTCACTGCAGTGTGATTCGTAAGTTCTTTCTGTTTTCACATGATGATTTGCTGAATGTGACACAGCTTTTATCCTTTATTTCTTTGTGACCTTCTTATAGACACCAGACAAAGATAAGTAAACCCAAAAGCTTCAGTAAAGTGCTGCTTGACTTACTGTCAGCCAACTGGAAATCAATTTCCAACTGATCCATGAAGCCCTGATAACACAGGATGGTAACGATCAAAAGTGTCCAATGAACATGTTGCCTGTCAGTCCAAATAACATCATGTTTGGGGCTCTTGTTTCATGTGCATTAGTGTGAGCGCAAGTCTGAGGCCATTTCCCTCTCTCAAGTGTAAGATCATGACAAGTGTGTGTCCAGTAACACCACAGCAATTTGAATGTTTGCGTTTCTAAGAGATAATCTGAGGAATCACAATTTGTAAATCTGAGAGTTTTGATTGTTTAATTGGAAACATATCGACATCTGTCACCAAGCAGCTGCTTGTTCTCGAGAAACTATAGCGTTAGAAAATGAACTGAGGCAAACCAGAGTCAGAAAAACATCCTGGTCAGATTAAAGTTTCTGATTTGTTTTTCTTTCTCTATATTTGTTGAGGTGACAGCTCACCTGTGCTCTGTCTGGTTAAGGAGCTGCTTCTGGTCCTCTGCTCTTGGTGTGTACATGCACTGTGGGTCTCATTGTGGTCCTAAATTAACTGGTTCTACGTTCAGTTCAAAGCAAACAAACCATAGGTATTCAAAAAAGTTTGAATACCTACACCTCCTTAACTAAAAGTGAGTTAGTTTGAGGTTCTCTATGGATCGGGATACATGTGGATAAAAAAAAATCACACTAAACTCCAAGGTACACTCTTTGCATCTATTGAAAAGCCTTTATTGTCACGGCATGGTTATGTGAACCTTAAAAAACTAAGCTCAGACACATTTGGGCATCCAGCCTTCGTCAGGGAGTCAAACCGATCACCTTAACCAACAGTTCCTTTTTATAGTGCTATCGGGAACTGCTACTCAGATATGGGGTTGTGGCTTTAAGTATTATTGAATGTTTAGATTTATGCAGAGCACGATGCTTTCCTTCAACTGAACATCATGTCTGTTAAATGTTACTCACTTGTTTCATGTTTCACAGGTGCACTAAAGTCGGAGTGACATTTAAAAGTATTTTAATAAATTAGACAGATGTGATGCAGCAGTTTACGGCTGTATAACAAATCCCCGGCTTGTTTTTCATGCTCCGGACACATTTCAGCCCTGTAGCGCCATACATTATACAGAAGGTGTTGCAGAATCCACAGTATCCACAAGACATGTATTATTCTGTGCTATGGCAGCAGAAATATCAAATCCTCACTGCTCATTCATACTCACCTCTTGAGTTCATTGCTGCGTCTGCCCACCCACTTCTTCTGAAGTCTTCTTTTTCTCCCACACGCTCCTCGTGTTCATGTTGGTGTCAAGCTTTCCTTCGTTGTGTAAATGCCTTTTAGCTTTTGCGGATAATGCTTTTGCTGTAATTTTATCGTCCAGTTTCAGGGGTTGTTGGCAGAGTTTAGCGCTCAGTGTGCTGACCTGCAGGGGTGCATCATGGGAATATAACATCACTTCAGCTTGGGAGGAAGGACGTTCAGTCGTGCATTAGTGTCTGCATGCTCACATTGTTGCACATTGGGGCAATTTCTTTTAAGTTCTTTACTGCTAATTTCTCTTGCACCATGATGGTCATTATATATTCTTCGCCAGATTCCTTCTGATTCCAGTGATAGCTGCATTGAAATGACTTGCATGTTGACTCTATTGAGTCTAATAGCTACCTGCTGTGGATGTGGAGCAGGAGTGGACGGCAGTAATTACAATGGAGGAGACTGATCCTGCTCCACAGGCCTGGAATGTTAATGCCTTATCAGGCGTGGTGCATACTGCTGCAGCTGTACAGGGAAGATGTGTACTTGAGCCAAGGAGGTTTGCTGGATCTATATTTTTCTGCTCCCTTAAAGTGAGTCAGCGTCAAAGTGGCAATATGTGCCTTTACTTTGTACAAGTTGAATTTAGTGGTGAACTATTGCAGTGCCCACTCTAAACATGCTTGTTAGGAATGGGCTGTTTGGTTGGCACATGGTAATTGCAGCTTTCTTTCTGAAGCCACAGTTGCTCCACAAAGAGTTGTTCAGCTGTTTGTCCAGAGTTTGGTGAAGCTCGACTCTCTACGCTATTGATGTGTAATTGTCTGTTGTTGGGTACTTGGTGCTGTCATCGTTGACAACGTCACTTGCATTGATGAGTCCCAACTGCTGCTGCTGCAAAGTACTTCTGTTTGTATGACGTTTGTTGATATTGAACAGGTCATGTGTCCAAATCGCACCAAATTCCACACACAGAACATGAACGGTTCCTGAGATATTCCACATATGTTGTTCCACACATAGACAGACAGAGATTTCTCGACTAGGTGGGAGATATTTCTTCTTCTATCTTCTTAAGCTATTTATTTCATCATCAAATTGATTGAAATATGTTTGATTTAAAGGATTTAACTGGCTATGCTCTATATTTCAGTTTCTGTCAACATCAACAGTGTTTTTTGTCCATCTCTTAGTATTCTCTGTGTGGCACACACCATTTGTTCCCACTGAAAATGTAAATCGTAAAACAAGCCACAAATTTATACACTACTAAATAATTTCCAAACAACTGGGCAGTGAAGTCTTCAGCAAACATTGCTCAAACAAGAGTAAATAGTGGACCATTTGTTGGGGACTATTTTCAGCTGCAGATGTGCACATATTTACAGCAGAAGGACGGTGTGTGTATGTGTGTGGGATTGACTCATAATAAACGACAGTGCCCTTGTTCATTGTAATGAAGGGACATGTCACCCTGTGCAGCAGGTGTGGCTCACTGATACGCTTTAATAGATTTTGGACAACAATGGCAGATGAATCCATTAAGCTATTTTAGGCTTTGGCTCCACAGGTATAATACTTGTTTCATTCTGAGTAGAAAATATAGGATACCATCATATCCTTATATTAACCCATTTTATCATGGCGTTTATTCAGTCTCAAAATTCATGCATGTAAAAATTTGCAAGTCATACTTGTGAGTGAGGATTTTTTGCTCCACGTGCACAACTGCTGTACCGCGTGCGTGGGTTGAGAGGAGCACCAAATAGCCCTTCCCCACACAACTGCCTGAGGTTCGTTGGCACATCAAGTTGAATTTTCAGACTTTGGAGGTGAGGACAGAGACTAAATAAACACCATATCCCTGAAAATCACAATAATTGGCATTTAATCGCATACATATCCTACTGATCACATGGCTCACCCTAATCAAAGACTTTCCTCGCTCTGTATCTTGAGTCAGTGTCGGCTCATGTGCTCTTGACAACACACATTATGTCAGGTGTGATATTACTATTATCCATGTTCATTGTGGGGTATAATTGAATTGCTGTCTGCACTACAATATCTGCTAACAACCCAAATCACATTCAGTGTCAAGCAACTGGCCAGTGTGATTAAGTTCTTTCCCACTGCTAATTAAAACCCAACACTGAGGCCCCGTAATTACCTAATTACAATAAATACACATAAATTTGTCCTGGTGATGCGAGTGGAGGAACATGCACATAAAGGAAGGTCCGGGCAGCGGTTATCTTATCCAAGTAAATGGAGCACAGATTCAAATCCTATTCCCATCCAGTCCACACAGGTACATCTGTCTGACTGTACCGTCAGAACGAGGAAAGGTAGACTTCTCTAATTATCCTTCTCGCTGAGAGCTCGCTCTTTCTGTTCATGCCTCTCTCACACGCAATGAAGTGTGTAACCTTTTCCCCAGCTGTGTAAACTGGCGTGGCGCTGCTCTGTGTTCTCCTGAAGAGCATAAGCAACTCCAAGCCCCACTAATCCCTGCTGGAGCTCTCAACTCTTTCTATGCACAGCACCCGACTCCAATCCTAAAACAAGGGATCATCTGCATGTGTTTGCCAGCAGCTCTGCTCATCTCGTTAGCTCACTTAGTTTGCATTCATGCTGCTCCCAGCCATATTGTTCTGCTACTGTCTGATGACACAACGCTGGTCATGTTCCTCAACGTTACTTGTCTGGGAAAACCAATTTTTAATGCTGAAAAACAAGGACCAATGAATGTGTAGGCTGTGTTTTGTGCAGCCCACGTTTCTTATAAACTCTGCTGCTTTTTGCCACATAAAGGATGTTGCTATCTTTTCTCCTTCCCTGCCGCCCATATCTGAAACAACAGGAACCACTAACAGCTCTGGTAACAGTGGCTACCACCTACCAGAAGTTACAGTGAAGATAACAGTAGGCAGTGTGGTTAGATAAATGTGTGACAGTTAGCTGAGCTGTAGCAGGATTGTAGAAATTACAGATATTTGATGTAATAATACATTTCATGATTACATTTTGTATTTTAAAACTGTATTTCCCAACATGAATTAAATTAGTTTTTTTTTTTAGCCTTCCTCATCTTGCTAAGACTTGCTAATATTTAGTGCATCTGTGAGAGACTATTGCCATGACTGCAAAGATAGTGACCAACATTTATTTTTCTCTTTGTAAAGTTTAGTATTGTCACAGCTCTGTACTGTGAACTTAGTCCTTGCAGTGTTTTGAACTAAATGCTGACAACACAATCATAAGATGCTTTTAGTGACGATGCTAACATGCTGATGTTTTGCAGGTAATAATCCATAATCACCATCTTACCGTTTATAATAAGATAGCAAAGTAACTCGTGATCGTAATCTTAATGATTAGGCTTATGCTTGTTCAAATGTATTTATTAGGAGAAAACCTTGAGCTATACCATCTCTTTTTCGAGGGGTCCCAACATATATCACAATAACAGACCACATGTATTAATAAATCATTACAGCCACAAAATGACCAAATTGGCTCCTCTTATTACCAGGCATAAGAGGCTGAGGTATTTCATCCTGAAACATTGTGGTGCACTGACCAGCAGCCACATTCATCCTCATAGTTCAGATTTTTACTGTGGAACAACCAGCAAGTTGAACATGATGGTAAAGAGTGAAATGGTGGATTTCCATAAAATTTGGTTTCTTCTCATGAGCTCTAATACTTATGACTAAAAACCGTATAACACTGCAGGAATACATCTATGGATACAAGGCTTCCCTTGTGAAACCTAGAAGCATGATTCTGTAATGGAAAATGTGTAGAAACACAACATTTAAGATCCCAGTTGAATCTTTGTCAGGTGTGATGTTTGACCCGGAGTCAGTCTGCAGGCTCGACTTCAGTGTTGACAAGGATTCTCTGGTGACAGTCTCTGCTGTGTGTTTGAGCTGAGGTTTGGCAGGTGGACGGCTGATCTGCGTGCGTCACACACAAGCTAAGAGGCAGGTGTGGGGAGGGTGAGGGTCCCAACAGCTTCAATAATTCATCCCACAGGTCTAGAGAACAAGGTGTTTCTGACTGGATTGCAGTACCTCTCCTTTTCTGAGCTGCTTCCACAGAGAGAGCAGGCAGACAGTGAGATAGTTTTCTGTCCGGGCCACTGGACAGTGGACATTCATAATTCATGAAAGTTTGATAAGGAACTAAAAGCCTCTCCTTACTTAGACAAAAAGCAGGTGTCAGAAAGGTAGAGAGGAGGGGAGCCAGATGGCGGCGAGGAAGGAGAGTCCATCAGGTGGAGAAATTAAGGCGTCTAGAGCGAAGACGGCGAAAGGCAGAGAAAAGGTGAGGGTAATTATAAATTTGGCGGACTGAGACGAAGAGACAGGGTGAGAGTTTGAGACAGAGGTAGACATAAATAAAGCATGAACGAGGGAGGGAGAGTGAATTTAAAATGTTTTTTATCCTTGAGAAAGCCCAGGTTGCCATTCCCAACACATATCCCAAGATGCTGTGTGTGCCACAGGAGAGTGTATGGAGTGAAACAGTCCAGCAGTGAGTCATCATGCACAATAGCCGGCATAAACCTGCACCAGCGGTAGCACAATGCAAAACACATTTTTCACAATAGGAGGTTCTCTGAAGGACACATTCACCTTATAAAGATCTTCTCCGAATTGACTTTAAATGGGATGATTACTGTGGATGGCAGATAGATGGATGGCCCTCAACACACTTCTGAAAAATACAGGAATTGTGGTTTCTTTTTCTTTTTCTTTTTTCTCCCCTCCTCCTCTGTCAGTGTAAGCACTGTGGTTTGTATAGGTCTTCCTGTGCCTGTGTGTCCCTGGCTCTGCTTCAGTGGCAGTGGGCGATCATTAGAGCTCTTTGCTCCTGGCAGCCGCACAGTGGTCCGAGGATCTGGCTGTTGTCTGAGAAGCCTGGAGCACGTCAGCCAATCCCGCCGGACCACAGGCGGAGAGGAGGGCGCGAGCCACGCTCCTTGTGCAATGATTGGTGCATTGTTTCAAGGCACTCACCGCATGGCAGATTGACAGAGTGGGATGAGCATTGAAAGAGGACGATAGGAAGGGGAGAAGGTATTACGTGAGTGGAGGGGAGACATGATATGTGACTCTCTCACAGAAACAGAAACCAGAGTGGACCTAAAGGACAATATTGCACCTTGCATCTTGTTTTTGCAGTTTTGATAAAATTATACAAATCAGTATCATTAAAGTTAGGGCTGGTAAGCCTGGACAAGGTAGCATATCAGGCTACACTTTGAAAATATGCCAATGATACATCTCAACCCCCTCACATCAGTCCTCTTGTCAAAGCTACGCCCCCAAAACTCTGACTGACAACTGCTGCTGCCCACTCGCTCACTAACTTTTGTCCATAGTCACCACAGTGCACCACTCATTTCATTTGGACTGAATGAAATGAGTGGTCGTATTTATTACAGTCCTGTGAGGGCCACAGACACCAGCTTTTTCTCTTTTTCTTTTCAAACAACTTTATTCATTGATGGCTATTGGGACGTGAAGAGGATTTTGACAAATAATATAAAATGTGTTTCAGAAAATTGTCTGTCACCATCTAAAATCAGGGACCCATTTTCTTTTTCAAAAGTTAGTATGAACCAAGGGTGGCATAACCGACACCATTATTATTACCAGCGCAACAGGCATTGCTGCAGTAACTAAGGGGATTAGAGCTTAACGAGTTCAAATTTGCTGAGACCTGGACAAACTATTCTGTTGGGTAAATAAACCTGAGCAGTGCAACAATTTCATGTTGATTTGAAGTCAGCAGTTTAACCAGATTTTCTAAACCCCCTTTATTTTAACAAGAGCCTGATAGTAACCACAAAGACATGAGAGAGAATCACTGGAGTCTGAGCTCTGAGGTAAAACCAGCAGATGATCTCTGATCACACTGATAGTGCTGGTGATGGTGGGTTATGTGGTTGATTTTACAACAGATTAACAGGATTGCAATAAAATTTGAACAGCATACAAAGAAAAACTTGTTGTTTGATCAGATGTGATGACATGGGAATACGTGAGGACGACTTCTAAAGTGACAGAATTATTACAGCAGGAGGAAACACATTTTAGCAGAGATACATAGGAAAACATCAGAGAGAAGGTCTTTGTTACTCTTTTGCCAAAGATTCATTTCGAGGAAAGCCTCGATAATAATCCCTCATTTACAGAACAGCTGTGTGTGCAGGTAGAGCCATGGTAGACACAGAAGGCTGTAAAATGTAAACTCTAATGGATATAAAATTATAGAATAGGTTAGGTTAAGCTGTTTGTTTGCAACCAGTCTGACCATCTGACTGCTCATCTTTTTTTACTCTGGCTCCATCCATGCTACTACATTTTAGTTAAAAACCACTCGTTGAAAACTAAAATGATCTCTGGCCAAGGGATTTTGGATATTCCATAGCAGTTTTAATCCTCATCCATACTAACACACTTGAATATGCATATCACGTGACACGTACACTGGGCATAGGTGTGCCAGTGTAAACAGGAAGCGTTTTGCCGTAGAAAGAGCTTGGCGACAAACGAGAAGCAGCAATGGCGTAAAACTAAAATGCAACATGACTGCAAAGCAGCGGTTAGCAAAGACAACAGGGTCAGCAACACTTGTAATTGATTATCCATGTTGTCTTCTACACTTGGAGCCGAGGCTGATGCAGGTTGTTACGTCGGGACCAGAAAGACCCAATCAGCAAGCAGCTGTGAGTGCTTACATCATCGCATCCAGACTAAACTGCATAACCAGTTTTTGGGGTAAAATTAATCTCTCTCTAAAACTGCGGAATAGTGTGGGAAGAAGGTTTGTCCTTAGCATAGTTGATCGTTTTCAAATGAAAACATAGTAGTGTGGGTGTAGCCAGCTATAGTAATTTGGCAGGTACAAGTTAATTGCTTTTGAAAAGGAATAATGGCAACAGTAACATAAACAATCATTAAAAACCTTTTAAAATTGTTGTGATCCAAAGCTGCATGTACCAGTCTGCAAAAGTCAGTGAAATTCACTATTTTAATTCCTCATTGTTTAGTGCCCAGCTGCTCGGTTTCCTTATGGGCAAGCGGCTGTATGAAAATGACACGGCAGTGTGACATGGAGATCTCTTATTTCCTCATTCCTTGGGACATGTACTGTCACATCCCATTATGGTGCAGCAGCATTGGGAATAGAACAGGGCCTGACAGACTGAGATGAATTTAGATGTAGCGATCTTGTCTGGGATGAGTTTTAATAGATTACATTTTATGGTGATGCAGCCTGTCCCTTGTCGCTCAATGTGCACTTATCCTCTGAGCCTTTACACATGCGTGGCCGCGCACACACGCACACAATCCCAAACAAACACGCACCCTGCCCACTCTCATCCAGACTCCTCTTGTCCCATTCCCTCCCTCACTGTCTATTACCCCTTCGCTCACTTGTCGCCCCATCACAATATTGGGCTGCAGCGTTTGGCTTTCGCTCTCCACCTGTGTCTCCTCTCTGATGAGATGTGGAAGCTCCCAGAGTGATGTACCTATTTGTCTTGATATTAAAGAATCCCACGGGCTGATGTTAACAGCACTATAATTGCATAGATTGAATACGGTGTTCACCCTTGTCTCTCACCTAAATTTTTATCAGTAGAGGAAGCCGGGGGCGACGGGGGTTGTTAGCAGCTAATGGTGGCAAAGCAACAAAACCCTGAAATTACATTTGGCACTGGGGATTTAATGGTTCAATAAAAAGCTTTAGTCACCACTGCCCTTTAGTCACCACTGCCCGGCTGCCCACCCACCCCACCGACCACCAGCTCTCCTCCTCCACTCCACCGGTCTTGTAAAGTGCACTCCAGCAACACTCTCGACGTCGACTTGTGCATTTTTTTACAGCAGTGCTGCCGTCCACACTCCAGATAACCTTTCAATTAAGACAATTGGCTTGAGATGATGTGGCTTTCACTTGTTGGGGCATTGATTTTCAGCTCAGTTCTTCCCCGACCCGGTGGTTCACGGTGAACTTCTTTTGATATTGGTGGGTACCACATCAAATCCCAATCTGTCCACCCCAGGTTGTCTCCATCAATATCATTGTGGCGAATGATTTTATTCTGGCCCTGGGTGAGCGACTTCATGCTCTCGCTGTTTCTCTGTACCTGAGTGACCTTGATGAAAAATGCTTCTCTAAGTGATGTGATTTATGTCGGTGTGTGTGTGTAACACAGCATGAATATGAATCACATTTGAGCCAAAATTGGGGGACAAATTTGAAAGACAAATATACTCACTCAGACTGGGTCACTGATGTGGTTCAGGAGCTCATATTCGGCACATTGTTATGACGACTACTGTCGTAGCTTCTCAATATGTAGTAAAGACTTTCATTTATGCACTTGTTCAAATTTTATTTTTTCATCCTGGCGGAAAATCCAGTGCCTCCTGATCCAACTAGTCATAATTTATTCATTAAAATCCGTTATCTGATTATCTCCATTAATCAGTGTTGTGTGCTCCTGTAAACAGAGCGTGAGGACACAGGAAGAGATCCACCTGAACTTGTCTCCAGCTCCTCGTGCCTGTGGCGAAGGAGAGGAGCCAGCAAGATTTGGGCTGTGGGCTGGTGCGGCCGCAGATTAAGAATTTATAATGTGAGAAGTGGGGGTGGATAGGGCCCGTGTAAC
Source organism: Verasper variegatus (assembly GCA_026259375.1). Taxonomy (NCBI): domain Eukaryota; kingdom Metazoa; phylum Chordata; class Actinopteri; order Pleuronectiformes; family Pleuronectidae; genus Verasper; species Verasper variegatus. Next base: position 5,086,276 of record CM048050.1, read on the forward strand.
AGGGGACGCTAAACAAAACAAGCCAGTGCCAAACACGGAGCCAAGCCTCTACTCGAGCACATGAATAATGTAGTGGAGGAAAACTCTACATTCTGTTGTCGCACCACAGCGGTAAACAGACAATTAACATAATAGCACACACGCGCACCACTGCATGCCACACAGTGGAAGGTGTGTCCTTGCTGTGCGGGGTTGCACTAATTGTGACAAAGCTCTGCAAATGAACTAGGTTACACACACACAGGTGAAAGCCAAACCTCATAATCCAGCTGGAGGAACAACTTTATTTTTCCGTGTTGTTCGCCCTCTTTGCAGACTTTGAGTTTACCCTGCTTTGAAAATCTGTCCTCCAAAAAGTATCTTTGTTCTATATTTATCCTAATGCCCTCATTCTTATTCATTTCAGATCTCCTCATAGATTTCTTTATTCACTTCTTATTTGAAAAGGATTTTCAAGGCTGCTCTCCTCCCACTGCAAGTGCAGGAGATGCTTTGGTTAGGATCACTAGGAGGTGGTGTAGTATTACTGATGCTCTCCCCCTTTTATTTGGGTCAATTAAGGCATTAGCCTCTTAAACAGGGTCAAATTAAGGGCAGGGATCTTGGAATAAGCATGTTGTACATAAACACAGCCCAAGTCTTTATCTTTTTTTTCCTGCAATGATGCCATTCAAACCAAATTGTAAAAACATTTCAAACCCTGAATCCTAAACTTGAGATTATGTATAATATTTGGTTGCTGCAGCCTTAATTACTACCCTACGTTGCCACAGTAACCAATTAAGCCATTTAAAATGTAACCAAATACAACAGGCTAACTGGTGTGTCGGCTTACAGCTTGCATATAGAAAAGCTCACATTGTATAAATAAAGAAATGGAAGCAGATGTGAGCCACAGTACCTCTATGGTTTTAGTCATGGGGAGTAATTTTTTTGTTTTAGAATGATGGTTAGTTAATTCATGTGACAATTACATTGATTTACAGTTAAAGTTAGCCCGTGTTTTAGAGTTCAGCAGCATATAGAAAATGTTGAGTTTGTTTTATAACAAATTTAATACAGCTCTGAAACTATACTAATTATACTAATTTATTTTATAAATGCCTCATAAGTGTGTAGGCAAATACAGAATATTGGAGTCTGCCACCAACAATGAAACTACTATATAGATGGGTACATACAGAGTTAATAACACAAAATCCAAGTAACCAATTGCCTTGAAAAAGTTTTGTCAACTTAACTTAATAACTTAGTCTTAACTTGTTTTTTTAATTTAAATCTACTTTTTCAACTTAAAAATGGCATGTGAACTTAACTTTCTGTTCAACTCAAACATGTTAGTCTGACTTGACTAGATAGTTATATTTAGACAGTCTGAAAAAATCTATTCAGACAGAGGTTAGTTTAGGGTTAGTTGTCATCATCCAGTATGTATCTGGCATTTCACAAAAGCAAGAACTCAAGTGTAAAGAGTGATCTTGTGGGAATTACTAAATTTTAACCAATAGATTTTTTTCCACACACCTATTCTGGTTGTGACTGACCGTGCACATAGTTCCATCCTTTACAAAGCAACGGTATCTACCCTAATGAAAATAACTGATATACTGTACTACTGAAAATTGCCAAAGTAACATCTATCTTGTCTCAAAACACAACTTAACTTGTCTACAACATTTTCTCAGAGCCTGCTGGGAGGCTCCGCCCATCTACCCCCAATATGCTACAATACCTTTTGGATGGTTCCTGTACTCTTCTACTGCACATGTGTATTTACGACAGTAACACAAGTCAAGTTTACATCACAATCACATTAAGTGAAAGTAGTTGTATACCAAACAAGTACATTTTTCACATTGTATGTGAGGTATTACCTGTATATTGAAGGTATTATCTTTCATTGAATAGCCATTAGTGGAAAAATGTAGATTAATAACATGAACAGGGTTTGATTTCATTCAAGTATTTGGGATCAGAATTTCTACTTTATTCAGGCTACGTCCACACTGCAAAATGTCCACTGCTGCTGTGTTTTTTACCTGCCTTCTACACTCTTCAAATCATTTTAAAATGCTGTTGGCCCCGTTTTAAGTTTCAAATTATGGAAAAAAATTTAGAAACAATGTTTAGAAAAGATGACGCAGTCACTTGCATTTGCTTCCTGATTGATTCTTGGCTACAAGTTGACCACCAGCACTGATGGCTAATTGTTGCCAGTAACAATAACAGTGCTGCCACATTGTAGGTCCTAAATAAATGAATCCCCATCATACTTTTCACCAGTTTTTTCTTAGTACTGGTATTTTCTGTAACTTAGCAACTGACAGCAGAGTAGACAATCTGCTTCCTGTTTACACCAGCATGCACTTGAATGGTCACATGATGTACTTTTTCAGGTGTTAGTATCTATATGGGGATTATTACTGATGGGGAAGCTAAAATTCTCTTGAGGACGTCGAACGTTGTAAATGTATCAGTATTGATTAAGACCAACAGTTAGACCTGACACTAGAAATATCTACCCTGCCATCAGGTCACAGTATGAGTCTCATCAGAAACCTCTGGCTTTGGAACAAGTCACAGGAAGGAGTCAGTCTATGGATAAAATCATCTCACTGTGGTTTTGCACTGACAAGAATCTTGTCCCCTCCAGGATCATTGATTGACAGCCTCTGTTTACACAGTGGACTGTTAGGAGCATTTATCTGGGTCCTTGAGCCCCTGGAGGGTGCTTTGGCCCAGATTGGTTGCGTTGGAAGGAGCTTAAGTTGTAAATGAGAAGGTAGATGTGATACATGGTGGCCATGAGGAAAGAGATGGATGACAGAGTGTTGTCTTGTAGATATAGACCCTGGCTGGAGTTCCCATGGGGAGCCAACAAAGGTCGATGGTGTTAGGAAGTCGCATGAGGAGTCAGTTGTTTGCTATCCAGCTCACCTCTCACTCTCTCTCTCTCTCTCTCTCTCTCTCTCTCTCCTCTCTCCTCTCCCTCTCCCTCTCCCTCCTCCGCCCTGGGACTAAGGGCTGTCTATGGAAGGTCATGGAGATAAGGTGGAATGTTGTTCTGCTGTGAAAATAGGGAAGTGCCGCAATTACTGCCGCCTCAATGGAAAGGCCTTTAAATATCTGCTGCTCACTGAGGAGGGAAGGTTGGGACACCACCTGCCAATGGCTCCCTTGCCACATTGTAAAAAAATACAATCTCAACTCAATCTCAAGTCATTTAATTTTATATTCATTCTTAAATATCTCTGTAATGTCAGTAATTTGCTCTAATTTCTCCCTGAATATTATCCAGGCTCCTCTCATTAAAGAGTCCTTTAGGATCATGCAATTTAATTTTTATTTTTCATTTACTTTATCAGACTCTCTGGTGGAGGTGAATATCAAGGAACTAGTAAACAAATACATTTATATATGATATGATGCAGCAGTGTGTTCAATCTGAAGCAGGGCACATACAGTATATTGAATGAAGAAGATAGAATAAGTCTCCAAAACACTTGGGATTGAAGTCTCTCATTGCAAACTGCCTCTCAGGCTACATCCATACATCCAAAATGCATCAACTCAGAGCTGCTAAAACAGAGACTTTTGAAACGCTGCTGGACTCGCTTTAGTTTGAAAAGTCTGGGGCTGTATTTAAGTCTGGACGGACAGAAACAGAGATGTTTTGAAATCATGACGTAGACACTTAACAGCTTGCTGAGTGGGTTGAAGAAAACCAAATGCATAAAAAAATGTGTAAAATGCAACATGGATGCAGCGTTACATTCTTTTCTTTGCTAACTGTTGTGAAGTTAAATTCTGCATTTTACAATGATATAAGTGCTTACATGCGTATGAGACAATCTGTGACAATGTACACCGGGGACCCACATGCCCAGTGTATGTGAGTGGTCACGTGATCTGTGTTTTTAGTGCAGGATAGGGATTTTCAAATGACTAAGTAGTCTGGATGTAGCCTCAGCCTCTTCCACCTAGCAGATGAAAATGTCAAGGGATTTCCTTAACTGACCCCTGGCACTGTTAAATTGCACGTATGAACCATAATCAACACAAAAAACACATTCTGGTGTTTGAGAAATCAACACAATTTCAATTATAATGGTATGCCTTCGTTGTAGTGGTATGACTCTCTTGTGTTGCTAACTTAAGCAAAACTAATTTTGGATAGTAACTAATGCAAATAATGCTTTAGTTCCAGGTTTTATTATGGGACATGGACTAGATGGGATTCAAAATACTGATAATAGATAATTTCACACTTTTCTTGCATCAACAAAACCAAATTTAGTTTTAAACAGCAAATGCTTGGTTTAACAATGTTTAGTTACACAATTCTCTCAACAACAGTACCAGCTTATTTCAAGATGTTAAGCATATTGTTCCCTATAGCTACATTTAAAGTGTTTGTTTATGATGCTCAGGTGGGGCAGATGTTTTCAGGGATGCATGTGCACTGTGTGTATGGAAAAGTACTGCTTGTCTCTATTGTTAGAACTGTAACGTTAGCATTTCAATTTTTTGTCAATTAAATCATTAACAGTGATTAACAGATAATAATGTAATCACCAATGTCCCTCCCACTAAATTATACCATGATATTATCGCACAGTAATAATAGAAATTAGAAATCTTTTTATAACAGTGTTGAACTTTGTAAGTCTGCAATATTTCATGAATATTTTCTTTCATATTGTAGCTGAAACACGGTTTGAGTTCTACAGGTCAAGATATTGTCCGTGTTAACTTACATGTGATTCCTCAGTGGTGTATATGTATTGTGTGACTAAGGGAAAGCTGGTGCATGTTTTGTGCATTAGGTTAAATGGGGACAAATAACCAGTGATACAGCACCTCCACAGTATACACACACATGCACGTCTGCACATTTGCATGCAAGGGTGGCCGCAGTTTGTCTCACACAGATTGAATTCCTCACGTCCTCTGCATCGCTCTCTGCCTCCCTCTGACTCTCACTCTCACACCTTAATCCAGGTTCTGAGGCGAGGACATACCCGAGGTGCTTTAGCCGAGTGAAAATTACATTTACACTGACACAGCGAAGCAGCTCCATCCCTGGAGTGGAACTAAAGTCAGGCTGCTGCTAGCCGCTGTCAAGCATCCATTCTCATCGCTGCAGGTTTTTGAGCTGCTTGTTTGAGGGAGATGTGTCACAGTCGCCATCAAGGCCTCAGTGAGCTGTGCTCTCATTGTCTCACCCTGAGCCTGCCTACACTTTGTTTACGTTTTTGTGTGAGTGGATGTGACTAAACTGATGCAGCACAAATGTGGCTCTCCAATGGTTTGACTGTGTTTTGTTGAGATCCTCTTCTCTCCTGTCTCAGTTAGATTCTACAGTACATGTGCACAATGTATGAGGCTGTGGTTTCTCTGTGCCTCCACAAAAAATATTTTAAGCTGCACAACTAAATAACTCACCACTTAAAAACAACACAATGTATCAAGGAAAATAAGAGACCTGATGACTATTATGCCATTAGAGTAGGTCATAATACTGAGTAAAGTTGTAGCAATCAAAACTTCTATATCAGGGCCACTGCTAGCCATTTAGGTGTTAGATGAGTCAACAAGCATATCACAACTTTATCAACAGATAAATTAAGGAATGACCTCACAGAACATTGTCAGCAAAACTATTAGAAAATGAGTTCACAAACCTCTGTCAGCAGAAATATATATATATTTTTTAATGGTGTCCTTAAGGACATTAAAATAACTAAATAAAGTAATGCTTCTTGAATTCAGGAGCATTGAGTATCCAGAATGACATTAAATTTCAAGAAAGTCATTTAATTTCAAGTCGAATAAATGAGCAAATCTTTGTATGCGTTCCAGCTCTGCCACTGTGGTCAATTATCTGGCTGTAAGGACACCTTGATGACAGTGCTAACCCCTTTTGAAGAGAGTGGCTGAGACACACTCACTGCCATAAATTGACCAATTAGCTCCCACCCCTGAGATCCATGTAGCTCAGATGCTGTGACATAGCTGCAGTCATGTGGCAGGCTCTTTAGTCTGATGGAGCTGGAGATGAGCAGCAGTTGTAGCCTGGGGTCAAAGGATTGAAGACAAACTGCTCGATAGTGCCTCTCTCAGGACAGCGGGGACAGTAGCAATGAGCTTGTTGGTATAAATTACCTACACAAACACACACACATACACTGCAAACACATGCACAACAACTCCTTCCACCATTATCATAGCTGAATCTCACTTCAGTCTGACACTAGAAAACAAGAGGGATATATCTACACTCTTATCCCGACTTAACTGACTTTACTAGAAAATATGCATGGAAACCCGTTGCCCTAAACCTTTGAAGTTTAAAGCAAGGTAAAACTAAACAAGTCAACCTGTATTAACATAACACCTTAATTGATACAGTGCACATATTCAAGTTGGTATTAGTAATCTGAACTCAAAGTCATTAGTTAACAACATTCCCGTCCCAACAACAAATACAACAAACCTTTTTTTTTTTACTTAAAACAAGTTTTTACATAATACAAAGTAATGAACACTGACTCAATGTTTCCATTTTAGGCTTTTGTTCACCTTTTTGAACAACGAAACTATAAAACGTAATCTGCCTCTTCCTCTGTTGCTAGTAGAACTGTAATAAACTAAGGCAAATAAATCACAAACGACAAGCATCCTCAAATAGCTTCAATAAGCTAAATTCAAATTTGTTTGGAGAAGGATTATGAACACACAGCATTTAACAATTTCTGATACATGTTTAAACAACTGGACACATACATGTGCATTAAAACTCTAAAACTTAAACTTGACTGGAAAAGGAGAGTTAAACTGTGTTGATTTTCCAATCAGCTGAGCACAATATTTAGTCCTGAACATACACCTCTACATCTTGTTCTATGGAACACACATAGCTGGACATTCCTGTCTCTAATGAAACTTAAATCAATTCTTGCATAATACAAAATAGCAAAAACCTATTTTACGTTTCCTCTGTCACTGGTGACGAGGGGGAATGAAACCATATGAAGCTTGTGTTGTATTTTAATTTGTAGTTGACAACAAATTCTTACAAATAAATCTTCTCTGCCTCAGTGGACACGGGTGGGAGGGTGTTATGTCATCATGGCTGAAAGGCTGAGTTTGTGTGGGTGCTTGGCCTCTTTGAGATCATCTTGTATATACTGACCTAAAACCACATTGACATGGTGCCCTTGACTTAGCATTTCATTACATTGCAAGCAGGTTTTTGTGTTTGCAACCTTTTGTTTTAGCTCACTCTGGCCAAATGAGAGAAGTACCTGTTGAATGAACTGGACTGTGTGCTTCATCGACTTCGGGTAGTTGAGATGAAGTGCGTATGCAAGTCCAAACAGAATACAAACAGCCCTTGGCAGGTCTTGAATGTTTCCCATCTCAACATCTCCCTTGATGATGATCTTCAATAATGCTGGATTGAGATGCAGGGACGAAGAAAGCACAGCACCCAATGTTAATGTGGTGGTAGGAGTCATCCTCATCAGAGTCCTTACTAAATAAGATAAACGTAAGAGCACAATGACATCTCTCAGTAATGTTAAGCAATGTAGCCTCGTCACAGGAGAATCCCACATGAGGGAGGGCTGAATTGTTCATGATTAAAGGAGTAAATTAACTAACCCATCACCCAAAAAGCTTTGAAAAAGCTACTGCTTTTCAAATTTACTTGTGGAAATATCAGTAACAGTAAATGACAGTTTATGCTCAAAAGAAGATCACCTATCCCTATACAGGATGGGCATGGACCAACCTTGGTTTCTTGTGAAAGCTCTTGGATCGAAATAGTTTAATATGACGAGGACTGTGCAAATCGATGCTTTCAGAGAATTCCTGCTTGAGGTTCTTGCCCACAATCCTATTGAACTCCATGTAGACCTGACAAATACAGAGAAAGTGCAGTATTAGATTTTTAATAAGTAATTCCTACTAGTTGTTTCCTTTCCACTCTATGTGTATTGTGTGTGCATTTCAAGCTAAATGAACATGGCGGCGTGAATAGCAAGACACCAATGCTATGTCAGTTAAAAAAAGTCATTATAAACGTATGAATAGGGGAAGAAAATCATATGCCTAAATGTCCTCAACCGGAACTAGCAATGCTACTGCGCACCCTTGGGCGAGAGCTTGTGTGCGTTCGAGTGTGAACGTGGGTCCAGAGGAGGATATCAGAGGACATTTAGGCTAAAACATGGTGTAAATGCAGCGTTCCGAGTCGATTTTGAATGTCAGGGCGTAGTAAGGCCGCTGTTGCAAACTGAACATAGGGGAAACCCTCATGGATATCCAGATGTATCAATTAATGACATTAAAACGATAATAGAAAGACAGATGAGCAAAAATATGATCATATTTCTCTTGAACATACCCGATCTTCGGTTAGGGTTAGGGTTCAGACTCCACCATCTCTTTTCTTTTCGAAGCAAATGTCAAGTCCATCATCTGTTTCACAAGTTGTCCTATTGGTGCTCTCTTCTGCTTTTCATCAACCAAGTCTTTGCGGGCACCCTCAAAGGATGCCTGATCAAATCCCACTGGAAAGTTGGGCAAGTAGTTGAGTTCGCCTTTTTTTTCCTTCTTAATATCTTTGTTAGCTGGGCCTCCTTCTGCTGAATGTGCTCCCCGTTTACCTGCATTTACAGCAACATCAAGTTATCCTGATCTTCTGCACTTTGTTCTGTAATTAGCCATTTTGTATTTTAGACTATTTTTCCAACCACTACAGCACCTGTTTGAAACTTGTTCCTGGAGACAGGTGTGCTTGCTTATCAGTGCTGCTGCAACGTTTCCAACTGAGCATTATTTGGATATGCTGCATATGTGTACAGGCTCTCTGCCAATCTTTCAAGGATCTTTTGTTTCAGTTCTTTAGATACTTTCAGGTGTGTGCCGTCACGAAGAAAGGCAGATCCGCTTGCCTGAAAGCTGTACACCACTTCAACAGAAAAAATTTGGGATATCAAATAGTTCTGGCCACTGTTTCTGTCGCTCCTGAGATGACGTTGAGAGGATCTCTGTATCTGCCATACTGGGTGTGTCACTCAAAATGTCAGTAAATGTTGAGACAGGTACCAGCTTGAGTATAGGGATGACTTTGACAGTTGTTTTTTCTGGAAGATCTGCAATATCTGTCAGATTGCATAGTTCGTAATTAAAGTCATGGTCTTTGTGTTGGAGACTGCAGCTGTAATGAAATCCTCTCTCTATTCTTTAAGCTTGTGTATCAAATCCTCCACTGTGGTAGGCCATGTATTCAGGATGACCTTTCTTATGTCTGCCTCAGTGAGAATGATCCTCAAAGTCATCTCCTGGTGTACCGCCATCTTGGAAATACAATTATAATTGGCTCATTAGAAAATGAGAACAGCAATATGACAGACAACTTAAAATACATAAATGTTTATGTGACAAGTGCAGTGGATCATAAAGTAACATTTTAGCAAAATAGCAGCAAAGTATTGACTGTTTAAGCCTATATTTACACTCGTCAGAAGCCACGTTGCATGGATTTATTGCAGCAATCATGCGTGGCTTTTCAACACGGAATATAAAGCCTGAGTGTCACTATTAAGTTGTCTCCAAATCTGTACGCTGAGAGAGGAAAACATCATTTAGCTCTTTTAGTTGCACCACACATAGAGAGGGGATGATACTGCCACAGAGCTCAAACGATCTAAAGTGCTCATGGTACCATGCAGTCATTGTGTTGCAAACAAAGAAGATCTCTGCATTGACTGCCACAATCTCTTTATTCTGCTGAAATTATGGGAGGCCTGCTCATTAGCCAACAGAGAGTATCAAATCAGTACAGTATCTAATTCCATCTACGAAGATGGAGGATGCAACCAAAACTGTTGCAAGCTGAGGAACTTTCTGGCAGAACACTTGCTCTACATTCTCAGGATAAGATGCGACCGATGCTGTAGTAACCGTTTCCATTTCCCCTTGATGGGTTGAAAAATGAACTTTTGTCTGAATAGTAAGCCATAATTTTCTGGTGCCTAACAGCCAGTGTTGAATGACCATTTGTGCTTTCCCTCACAACGCATTGTCCAGACATCTGACAGTGGTATGAATGCCTTAATCAACTGAGGATAATGTTCAATGAAGTGGTGTTTTGGACGTAATCTGAAATTAGGGAATGTGGTTTGCAACAGTTCCCTGTGTTCTGCAATCAAGGTCATGTATTGACTCTTCACTGTGCCTTGTTGCTACAGCCAACTCAACAATGTACTTGAGGAGCATCAGAATGACCCATGCATTGTCTCCTTCAGGTACTTTCTGGCCAAATAAGAGGCAGCAGTCTGATTAGTGGCCAGTTCTCATGGCCATTTGCAGCTATTGTGCCTTTGTTGTCATTAAAAACATATGCAAAAGATTTGATGGCATGGTTCAGTGTCTCTAAATTTAAATATTTCTTAGATATCAGTTCTGAGATGCAGAGCTCTAACTCAGCAGGAACAACACCCTCTAATAGGTCATGCAGGATGGCAGAGGGGTAACCACTAACAACATGAAAGTGATCCAAACTGTCAGTCAAAACTTGCCCTCCTGTGTCTGTAATTCTCGGTTCAAAGGTGGCAGAGCTTATCTCCTTGTCTTTAGTCTTGCCCCTTGTTCAGGGTATATGCAGCAATCCTGAGATTGAATTCAATACTTTTCAAGACCACAGCGCCACTACGAGCTGTAACCGGTTACATCAGCGCCACACCTTTAACACAATTGAGTTTGAGATTGCAAAATTAAATGTTAGTTTGCCAGAACTTCTATGGAGCACTGTATCAACACAACAGAATTCAGATAGGCCGGGAGGGAATAAAGCTCAAAAGAATAAATTGAGTTACTAAGCCGAAATAACTACTTAAAAAATGTAAGTATATTTATAACAATAACATGCTCACTCACTCACACATGCACACAACAGTGTTTCCCACAGGATTTGGAGAGATCATGGTGGGTCGACCCTGGACCCTCTTGGAAGAAGATTTAGTACATTTTAAAGTAAAGATGCATCAATCTGGTGCACTTTGAGAGAAAAATTAAGAGATTGAAATTAATATGGCAGTCAGAATCTACTTGTGGTGTGAGAAACACTGCACAGACACACTGAGCAGTAAATGGTTGTCAACTCTGCAAAAGGCACTTTTATAATACTTGAAATAATAACACCATTTTGCAGCATAAATAACACAAATCAGATCAACATTGTCACTGATATAATGCTACAACTTTCTCAAAAAGAGCCACCATGTGGCATGTCTTTAGTGCAACAAAGTTTTCAACTGACATACACTGGGAAACTAGTCTGTTTTCTCACCTGAAGAAAATTACCATCTGCCCCATTCTCCCAGTATTATGAAATAATAATAGAGCTCAGAAATGTACTTGGATGAAACAAACTTTGAACATGGATGAAACAAACTGAGCTGTGGGAGTGCTCACTCCTTACAAATACGAGTCATGGCATGTCCCTCAATTCAGTTGCTTTGGTTTCCAACAACTTTTAAGTTTGCGCCAGCTCAGTGTGTTTTTCCATGTGCCTTCTCCTGAGGGTGTTTGACTTTGTTATCAACTGAGCCATTAGCTATCCAGACTTTCCCTCTGCCTGCTCTGCCAGCTGATCCGCATCTTTTGAAAATTTCTGAAATTCCTTCATTGGACGTGAGAGTGCATGGTGTTTTACTGTTGTGTCGAGACACCACAACACTTTTGCGTGCAGCGTTGGTGTGGCTCCCAGCGTCACTCTGAGGTCTGTAGAAGTTGAAGCGGCGGCAACTGAGTAAACGTTAGCAACGCTAGCAGTAACATTAATGTTACTAGCTTCGTCGTACTCGTACTGGGTGGTGTAACAACGTTAGCCGAGGAAGGTGTTGCCCAATGATGGACAACCGCTGTTTGCGTGCCGCAACGGATTTGCGGCTAGCGCTTTGCATATGTGACCGGAGCGCATTGATCCCCATTGAAGCTACACTCATTTTATTTTTAAAGACCAAACAGTAAGCCTCCCGGTCATTCCCAGAGACGGGCTTCAACCAGGGCTTGAACTGCTCGTGTTCCAACCATGACTCTGCGAATTTACACTTCCCCATTGCCTATTCCTTTGCAGCCATATAAAGAAGTAATAGCGGAATATTTGCAGCAAGCCGTCCTCTACATGGAAGATTCAACAACAAGCGCAATATTCTTTCACATCACATGTTTTGCATAAAAGAGCAAGCTGAATGGAGTGGAGGGTGGACCTGTATTTTGCTTGGAAATTAGCTATCATCCAATAGACTGCACTCATTTTGTGTTTCTATTTAGATTTCCCTAAAGGATTTGACACTTTAATATCATCTATGTAAAGTCCAGCAGAGATTTTGAACTCCTCCCTTTTAAGGAGGTTACAGTATATACTATCTATGTATATACTGTTCTTGTGTGGCACAGTCTGTTGTACTGGAAGAGCTTTATGTAAAATATCTGGAGCTCAGGCCGGATGGCTCCCTGGCCTGAGTTAGGTGATGGGGGCATGTGGACGTGGCTCAGTCAGCACCTCCAGGTGAACCAGGGAGAGGTGATTGGCACAGCTGAGACTAGTTGGCCAATCACCTCTCACTGGATTCAGAAGGCGGGAGCTGAGCTGCCAGAGAGACACATGGGAGAACGCACATGAGAGACACTGAGCTAAGATGAGCTGCATAGCTGGACGCCAGCAGAAAGTGCTGGCAAATTTAAGTTGCGTTGAATGTATGTGTTTGTTCAGTTTGAGTATAAATAAAAGATCCTGAAAAGCAACAGCATTGTCTCTGGCTGTGTGTGGGAGACTCCGGTGGCATCGTCGTTTGCCAAAATACTCCATTGGCATAACCACAGCAAAGCTTTTGTTCACGTATGTTGCTGTAGTTTATTTAAAATAAAATCTGGGTTTAGAGTGTAGTGGCTCGTCATGGATGTACCATGCTGTATGTCCATACGTACACGTTTATAGCAAACTTTCCTCTGTAACAGATTTTATTTTTAATGCATAAAAATGACCATGAATCTACACCAAATAACCCACGATGACAAAGTGAAAACATGTTTCTAGAATCTTTTGGACATTTATTTAAAAACATAAGACCTTTTGGCTGTATCATTCTAAACTGTTGTTAGGTTCATCCTCTTTGCCTTAATTATCCTTGACATGTGTCTTCACCCTGATTTAAACTCTGTGGCAAAGCTGTAAAATGTTCCCACAAGCACTGTTGGTAATATACAATACTTGTGAAATTATAGAAATTTGGAAGCACCAGGCTTTGGTCTGAAATGTGACTGACATCCCAACTGTCACAACAGACACGGAGCCTCAGAAGTCCTGTCCAGACGAGTCCAGACATTTACTCATACAAGAGAGGCTGTATCAGAGAATGCAAATGTCAGTTGTTGCAGGCCTTCTCTGGAGTTTCTCCTGCCAACCCCATTAAGAACTCTCGATAATGTCAAGGTGAGCCCATGTGAGAATACAGAATAAGGGTTTGATGGTGGTGTCAATGTGCCATAAACGAACACACGTGATTAGAGGAATTTATACTTTGTGCTCTGCCTCATGCATGCTGCAACCTCCAGAGAAAGTCTTGTCCCAATTGTGCAACATTCTCCGGAATTCATGTCTGAAAATGGCGAATGTGAGCCGAGAGAAGGATGAATGCAGCTGAATACAGAAGGGTCCTCGAAGAAATCTTCTCCACACTGCACCTGACCTGAGAATGGGACAACGGTTCACCTTTCAGCTTGTCAATGACCTGCAGCATACAGCTAAGAATACACTTTAGTGGCTTCAGGATAAATCTCTGAATTTACTTGAGTCGTCCAACTAGAGCCAAGACTTAAACTCCATAGAACATCTGTGAAGAGACCTGCACATAGCAGTTCACCCTTTTTCTGAAGGAGCTTGAGAGGATTTTCCAGGAAGTAAGGCATGAACTGACCAAATCCAGGCAAACCATGTAGAGACTTACCGTATGAGACTGCAAACCGTTAGTGCAAAGATATTTGTTCTATAAAGGTAATTTAGTGTAGATCAATGTGTCAAAACTGCAGCTTTATTAATTTACAATCAAAACATATACAATAAAGTGCTCCAAAGTTTAATGGGTCAGAAAACAAGGTTATTATTACTGTATTATGCATTTGTAGATAGTATAACTTTTGGTTTCCTTTACAGTTACCAGATACTCTGTGAAAGATGACATTGTAATTCAGTCTTCAGGCACTGCATTCCACTGTTTTATCTTGTAAGAGAATATTAATAATTTTGTTTAGGATCATACATTTTTGGCCTTAAGTTTAGTCTGTATTGCTTTCTCATGCTTGTTTGTCCTCATTGCTCTGAATGCTCTTTAATAATTGAAGGTCATTCATATGAGCATATGAACATTTTATCCACTCATCAGGACTGTGGTGTTTGTGACTTTGGTCAGAAAATCAACCTGAAACTATCATGGCTAAAAGTGATCAGGACAAAAATAGATTTATCCCATGTCCCCAGTGGGAATTACAGCCGTTCCTGTAACTAATAATAATTACAGTGAGGACCTAGTTAACAAAAAGCCCTCATACCCCAGGCTTACAGTGTAATAAGAGTGCTCCCTTGCACATTTTCAGTGAAAGTAATGGTAATTACCTCAGCTGAAATTATGTTTTTTAAGTTACTGATTATATGAAGGGCCATTAAAGTGGAATTAGGTTATTCTGTAACACTCAGGTTTGATAATTAGGTAGCTCTGACATTGGATCCCAATACTGTTCTCCAGTAATTTATCATAATTTTAAAAACATTCATCGAACTTTTTTTGTATGTTTAGCTACAAAGATAGAACCATCTTCTTTAATCCATTTTACCCAGCAACAGAATGGCACTCAGTACAACACAAACCTCTGCCCAAGCCCACTGTCTCATAAATATCAGTCTCCTCAACATGCCTGATTTTCATAAAAATTCATGAATTATTCTCTGAGAAATCAAGGGAAATATCAAATAATGGCCCATCTCACAATGTTAAAGAAAATAAAAACAATTCCTGGATTTACTCCCTGATCTGGGCCTACATCACATAAGCTAAAGGTGCAGCTGATGCCCTATCTCGCCATGTCAAAGCAGTTTACTTTTAAATATCGAGACTGTGGTGACCCTCTATATTCTGATTTGTTTCATAATGAACCAAAGCATTTAAAAGATCTATTACTTTTTGTTTGGGCCATTACTGCATTGTATCACTGTGTAAAGCACTATTTGCCACACGCTCACTTTGCGCTACCATCCATAAAATACAAAAGTGCTATCACTAGATCAGTGTTCATTGTACATGCAGTTACAGTCTATTTTGGCTAGAAAAAGGAGTTGTTAAAGAATAGATGGTATCCCTCTGTGGAAATAGAACCAAGCTCCTAAACCAAGCTGAAGAGGTAAATCATTGATTTCATGGTCCAACTTGGAACAAGCACAAGAATCAATCTAAAGTAATCGCTTCAAATCTCTTTGTTCTACCTATTTTGAGGCTCTAAAGCTTGGATCAAGGATGATTATTGCGTCTTGAAACATATGTTAAAGGGGGCGATGAGACAAAGGTCATTCAGTTGTTAACACCATTACTTTGCTTGTTTCCTAATCAGGGTGGAAACAAATCTCTGATGAATGACTTTTCTCCATCCATCAGTCTCTGTCTCTCTGTGGTCACTGTGTACACTAAGTGGGATGGCTAATAAGTCCCTGTTGGCTAACATGGCCGGCTCCCAGCTAATCACTTTTTCAGACAGAATCTTCAAAGTGTGCCCTCTTGTCTGATGCTAATCTGGGCCAAGTGGGGGCTGTGAAGCTGGATGAGCGGGGGCTGTGGTTAGATTGGCTAGAGTTAGCTCTTCTCCATCCAAATTATCTGTCTCCTTATTTCGGTAATGTGCTGTGGATGACCGTGTAAAAAATAATATTTAACCCTGACGTTATTATGTGCAGCCATAAAGGCGAGATGCTAACCTCGGACCTGGGTCAAAGACTAGTAAAATGTTATATTTGTTTTTACATGCTTGGTAACAAATACAGAATACATTAGGTCAGATGTGTCAGATTCACTAGGAATTAATTGAGAGAGTTGTGATGGATCCTAAACTACAATAAGCAGACAATAATGTTTCTAAGTCCAACGCCAAAGACCAAACAGATGTAGCTTCACAGGACACATGAACTTCACTTTGTAATCCGTGGTGTGTGTTGTTAAACTTTGTACATGTGTTTCTCTGGGTCCTTACAAGTATAACAATGTATTAAATGTAATAATCTGAATTTTATTCCTTAAAAGGTCTTACATAAGTCAATATTCTAGATGCTAGGTCTTAAATACAGTAAGTCTTGATTATGTTAATGTACATTTAACGCTACTTTGGTCATGCTTTAAAATATGTTTGGCAACATGCATAGTTTGTAATGTTTCCATGGGTTGCTGTCCTTTCAACAATACATATATTAGCATGCTGTCATAAAACTAAAAACACGATCAATATGGATCAATATCTACGAATACCTCTATCAGAATATATCTCATTTCTTTCAGCTTGTCTGTGGGATTGCAGATACCTACACTCTCTGTCTGGAGTTTGACAGATAACTTGGTGTTTTCCGGGCTATTCTCTGCTAGGCTACTTCCCCTCATCTTCAATTACGATGAGTTTTCGTAATTCTTGGACTCTGATATTCCTTCACATCCATCATACTTGACATTGGTCCTAAATTGCATTCATTAAGGTCTTAAAAGGTCTTAAATTGAACTTGTTGAAACCTGCAGAAACCGGTTTGTATCACTTTGCAGTGGGGGGTTTCTATCTGTGTTGCATTCTTGGTACAACTTAAAAACAGTGGACCTGTTGTTCCCAGGTTGCCTGATGTCTGTCCAGATAACTTTCATGATGCAGGTGTGTAATGGAAAACATAGTAATTTCTGGTCCTTGCATGGACCTGTAAATATAGAAAAGTGCAGACAGTGTTATGAGCAATAGAAAAGATGTTGAATTATTTGTGTAAACACTGTGGCTTTGTGTACCGTAGTCCTTATATGTAGCAAATAGTGTATGCAATCCATTAAAATGACGAATAATGTAGCCTATTTATATCACTGATCATCTGGACATCGGGTGAACTGATCATTAAAAGTGATGATCAGCAGTATATCAGTTTTATGCCATTCTTAATGTTGACAATAATGGTGTTGAAAAGATTTAAAACATGGTGATAAACTTGTCACCTTTCAATAAAATTAAGACTAGACAATAAGACAATAAAATACTTTTTACAATGGTGGACATTGGTCCGTAGTCTGCTTGGGCAAATCCCCAAATCCCAAACACAACTGCACTTGATACAGGGCCGTGTTTGATCACGTATTTCCTGTTGTCTGAAGTCTTATTTTTTGTGTAACTGGGCTACAGAATGTTAGTTTGTCCAAATCAAGATCATTTTTCCATTGATTGCGCCAAACACATATTATAAAGTTATTTAATGAAAACTACGAGATGATATTGAGATGGCACCAATGTCATTTAAAACTAACTCTGACGCTATCAACATGCATATTGGACTGGACTAAATATGTAGTAGAACAAATGTGTACTTTACCAAAATCTGAGCTGATCACAGAGCTTTTTTCTTGTGAAGAATGACAATGACTAAATATCTTTTGAGTGGCTGTGCTGCAAGTTTCTCTTCCTCCACCCTTGAATCGTCTTTGGGATGATTCTACACAACAGCAGCACATCCATGAACACACCACCAACAGTCCCTGAACGGACCAAGCAATGCAATTAAATGCTGTAGCTGTAGAAGACTGAATAACACATTGTGAAGGGGAAAAAGAATGTGACGGCTACAAAACAGGTTGACATTTGGACCCACTTCACATATAAAGCTGCAAACAAGAAATATGAGTTTGTAGTATTGTCAGGAGAGAATTCCCCGTAGCTCTGCAATCACTGGGAAGAAATCCTCAAAGCTGAAGAGACACTAGATAGAACCTGAGGTAACCTCATGTTCAGATGTTAAATGAGGTAACCCGACTTTGAAAGCCATAGTCAGTCAAACACTGAAGACAGAGGAGTAACATTATCTGCAGCGAGACAACATGTTGTAGATATGGATTTAGTCTCACTGAAAATGTGCTACATTGACCAATGTTTTACCTAGGACCACTTTGTACGTGGCAGGTTAAAGTACAGAGAACCTCATTGTCATACAGACATCAGGTCTTGTTGATTATGACTGTTAAGTATATAATGTAAAATAATGTCTTGGGCTTGAATAAAGCCTGCTAGGCAATATAGTTACTGTAGCTATCTAGTACTTGGCTTTTGTGCGCAAAGAAGTTCCAAATATGTTCTTGTCAAATTTATGTAAATGAATGTGCAACCTATTTTATAAATACTTGCTGTATAACACTACAATACCACCAATGTCTATAAAACTACACAATAAAATCAGAAACCTTCTGGCACAAACCTCAACATTATAAAGGGAGGATTGATTTCAGGGCTGTTGGACAAGGTTCTGTTTGAATATGAAGGGTTTTCTTGTTTCTGGTTACTTTCTGATCAATCTCTGAAAATTGACAAATTAGCCTTTGGGGGCAACAGCCAATATTTGGTGGCTTCCGGTGTAGACAGCAGATATCTTAGAGATATCAGACTTTGCTGTCTGTTCGCCATACACTGTTTACAGTCAGACTAGTTTCTTTTATCACAAAAATTGAATGTTTTTTCCACACAAAACACAAACAGCAATAGTTTTTTGTAGGCAACATTTTTGGCTAATGCAGATTAATAAAAAGGCTGATGCATTTTGGTCGACATGTTCACCCTCGTTTGCTCTCCACATGTAGTGTTTACCTGCAGGCAGCTAAAGCCTGCTCAGACATGGTTGGTCAAAACAGAAGACTTCCAGGACCCAATTATTGTCCCCTCACCTACAGATTCTGAATATACACATGCAGAATCTGTTTATAGAGATTACCTTCCTTTCATCTCCGGACTAAGACTGACTAAATCTAAAAATAGCTGACTTAATGAGCAGTACACCAAGGACACCAGCAAACACTTAAAATAACTGTGTAATCGTATTAATTTGCTTTATGTGATAGTAGCTGTTCACTCCTTAAGGCAGTATAGCTGACAGAATATGATGTGTTTCAAAACACCCACGCTTGTTGTTTTCTATGTTCGGCCCAGAAAAGCAGCAGTTTTATCACACTCCCTCTGAGGATTAGCACATCTCAGCCACTGTATCCAGTATCTATTACTGGAGTCCAAGGTGACCATGCCAATACCTGCAGCATTGTTGGTCTAATATGTGCTGCCTGCCGTCCTCCTGTGAAGCGCGCAGAGGGAGGGAGGTGGTTGAGGAAGAAGAGTGTCAAACATCATGGCCAAACAGTAAGTGCAAGTACCAAAAGACAGAAGAATGCATGTCTGTTGGATTCATTCAGCCATCAATATAAAACCCAAAGAAATTGTTTATTACTATGAAAAAACACAACACCAACAACTGGCAAATATTCACATTCAAAGCTGCAGACTGTGAGCTTTTAGCACAAAATTACTTCAAATTAATGGGATTATCAAAAGTCAGTTGCCGATTATTTTCTGCCTTTGAATAAGTCATGCAATGAAGGTTTCAGCTCTACTGGTGCACAGTCACATAACTTACTCATGAGGCTACTAGTGTATTATACCTGTTACGTTTATTACAAATTGTTATAATAGTAAAAATCATGGGCTTAAAAAATATGAATTAGGTGGTTATCACTGCTTTTACCTGACAACAAGAAGACTATTCTGTGTGGACATATTTTGGTCCTTGGGATTTCTTCCAGATGTACTGGTTTGGATTTCAGCACCCAGTCCCTCTGATCCTCAATAGGCCTATACAAAGGTGAGGTTTATCCCAACATAGCCCGACAGTCTGTTTCCAGAGGCAAAAATTCCAAAGATTTTGATTATTAGCCATAATATTCTAACCATTATAGGTAGAGTTGCCACGAGCTATGATATTGTGAAACTATGCTATATGCTCCTGTAGAAGCCAAATGTTTGTTTTAGTATCAACAGCGTTTTTAGAAAAAAATATTTTATTTGCAATGGCAGACAGAAGTACTACACTACTTACAATCCTCAGGTGTAATAGTTACGTCTCTGATTTTTGGAGCATGCTGTCATCATGAAAATGTTTACCACAACTACGAAAATCCTGTTGGCTTTGATCGGATGGTTCAGCGTTAAACTACGTTTACCACAGAGTTTCCCCTTTCTGTTTCATGGGATGCATAGATACAACACGGAAAACTATTTTTTACATATTTACGTTTTGTACCTTTTGCCTTTTTGTCATTTTTCCAATATTAGTTTTTTCTCCGAATTAAATATTTCAACGGTCATGATTCATCTTGTAGCTGGTTGGCCTGGTTCCAGGATTAAAACTCTTTTTAAAAGGCTTTTCTGAAACATCAATGGAGAATATGAATGGGATGTTGACTTTGGAACCAGTCGTTCTAATAGTGAGCAGTCACTTGTCCTTGTCTGACCTTGGTCCTGTTGCATGTCATTCCAAATTTTTGGTACCTCTCATACACTGTTGGCTGTCTACTGTCTAGTAAAATCATAAAACGCCAAATGATAAATAAGAATGAACAGTTGAAGAGAGATGATATTGTGAATTTGTATCCTCATGTGTGGTAATCCTTAAGGCTTCTGCCTGAACAGCACAGGTTAATTTGTTTGGAATTCAGCCTGATTTTAATATATTATCAGTATGTCACTCGCTCTGACCACCTCTATTACCACATGGCTTAGGGCAGCAGTTTACTGCTACTGTGCTTAACAGGCAGTGGATTGACACCAGCTTATTGCCCCTTTTTAACGGATTAAATGGCTGACGAATCGAGTGTGGATCCCCAGGGATTTCATTTGCTCCAAGTAAGCTCTGATCATCATTTTTTTCCCCATCTTATTAAGAGAATTGTGATTCCCATCATGGACCATCACCATCATGGCACTAGAGAAAAAGCTGCCATGCTTGATTGTTCTTGTCTGACAGATGTCCCCCGCTTGTGAAATACAACCCTCCTCTTTTTCAGTAGGTATGAGTCAATTGGCTCTGGTCCCACTGTAGCTGTGGGGGTTGGGGGTTTAACTATGGATGGGACCTTCATTGATCAAAACATGGAGTGGGGTAGGGGGGGGAAGCTGAACTGCCAGAGCGAGCTGACTATGGTAATGCTTCAACAGATCGATTAAAGGGATGTGCGTTTGAGGCACAAGAGCGCTCCAATAAATCCTCCATCGTACCCCTGCTTGCAATGAAGCGACTTGGATTCTTCAGCCGACCATATCCAGAAGACTTACAAGACTTACAAACCAAAAATGCATGCAATACATAATCAAGCTTAAACAAGAAATATGAAGATTACTTTCATTTTTAGAGAAACATGTAAATTAGATTTAGATGATTGGAAAACCCCAGTGGAAGTCTATCTTTTGTGTACAAAATAATCACTGCATTTAGGATGTTTTTAGGAACAGTTCAACAATTTGGAAAAATAACAATTTGCTTTCTTATCAAGTGTTAAATAGTAAGATGGATAACACTCTCATATCTGTCTGTTCAATATGACACTGGAGTTTCCAGTACTTTATCTTAGATTAGCATGAAGACTAAAAGCTGCTACTCTGAAGAATCTGCCACCTGATTTTCACCTAATGAGAATGTGTAGAATCATATTTCCCAAAACGTTGACGTCTTCCTTCAAAGGTGACTGTGTGTATGTATAGCTTGCTCCTCCATGGAGGGGGGGAAGTTTGAAGCTGGTCAGAATGGACTCAACAGTAAGCCAGGATGTTCCAATAATTTTTTAACGAAAAGTGAACTTGACTTGATCGAAAATGCAGTTGACCCAAGAAGACCCAGACTAAGAGAGCCTGTCGACACTGACAGCACCACGAGAGCAGCAGAGTTGGGACAAAGTCTCAAATCTTGACTTATACCTGCTGCACACCGGGGGAGAATCGGACCGATTCAAGGTCTGATTCAGTGATCTCCCGACAATCATGGTGCGTTTATTTATTCAAGGCTAAATTGAACAGATTCTTCTTCTGGTGAGTCAGGTTTACAGACATAATCTTAATATGAAAAGCTGCTTTCTAACATGCACTGAACTCCGGAGATCCTCCACAGTTTTTCAGCAGGAGTTTCTCCGACCTTGCCCCCTAGTTTAAAGTCCAGATATAGTCCGTTAAGGTCAAGTGAGAGAACACAGCAGACAATTCCTCACTGGAATTACTGCAATTGAGTTGGAGTATTGCTTCTGACACACGACAGACGCAAAAAAAACAGTGACATGAAGAAGACACCAACAAACATATCAAGAGAGTTAATGGTGGTAAGCATCAATGCAAAATATTATACAAACAATCACAACTGCCGGCCGTCCACCTACATGTTTGTATTTATTTATTTAGTCAATAAGCTCCAGCTATGACTCTGTAATGATGCACACACTTGACTGACTTTTTAAATGCAGAGGCTAGAATTTTAAGAAAGCCAATCTAATGTGACTAAACACAGTGGGCAAAATGGTGCATGCTGGGAGGTGTTTGGTGAATGGATTTGTTCTTTGTCTTTCTGGATTCACCCTGTTAATCTGTCACCAAAGAGGTTGCTTTTAATCTTCTCGTCTGCGTCTGTATGCGTGTTCCATGAAGAACTGTACATCTTTTGAGCTCCAGGTATCATAAATGCATCATCACAGACCACATGCAATAATATCTCAAACACACAGAAACAACAGATATAATAATCAGCTTGCTGGCCTGGGAATGAGTTTGTCACTTTTGCCAGTGAGTTCATCATCTGCCCTATGAGATAAAGATGACCACTAAAGCCATTACAGTTTTATTTGCTGCAGTTGAAGGATTAATGGGAAGGGATTAATATGGTAAAAGGAGGCCATAAATATATGGCACTCTCCTTGCCTTTTCCCTCCCAGATCTGCTGGATTTGCCCTGCCAATGCTCAAGGGCATTTTCCAGACGTTTAAAATGTGAGAACAGGCCATTTAAGAGAATCACATCTCTAGGTGATCCTAATGGTAGCTCAAATACATTTCAGCTGAGCAATACATCCTTTTGAATTCCCACATATTCATATTTAAAACTGCTGTATTGTTAACTTGAATTGCCGTGTAATGTTCTCAACACAGCCTTTGCCTCTACACACAGCGTTGCATGATGGATTTCATGTTTTAGTGTTTGTCCTGGTTGATGGGACGTGTGTGTGTGTGTGTTTGTTTGTGATTGTTTTGCTGCCTTTCTGCTGGAGGGTTCAGCTTGAAGCTTCGAGCTCGTTGCATCATCTACCGTGGTGATGGGTCCGTAGAAGCCCCATTACGCTGCTTAGCCGTGTGTGCGTGGAGCTGATTCATCTCCAGAGCGTTGCTCTTTCTCCTCAGCGTGATTTGTCTTCGGCGTGCAGACTGTGACGGCCACCCAACCCCTCTTGCGTCTCTTTCATTTACACAACAGCATGTGCGCGTAGGTTTGATGCAAGGGACGAACACGGTCTGCAGCTCAACACCGCTGTGGAGAAGAATTCCTATAGAGCTGCTGCACTGTGGTAAATTATCATTAAAGAGCAGCTCTCAGACCATTCAATATATTGCATCATAATGTTCACAAGAAGATGTAATACTGACACTTTCCCGGGGGTTGATCAGATATCGTATAAAAAATTAATTACATGTTGTTTTTTTTTCGATCTTTGAAATCTTAACAGTTTGATCTTTGCTGAAGGGAAGCTTGAGCGGGTGGATAATCATGTTCCCAAGTGGTCTCGGTCTCCAGCCATCCATCCCACTGTAGCATGTTGTACTCTGGTCTTTCTGATGAATGACCCCCAGCTCCCTGCAGCAATACATATGCACGCATGTTTATGTAACTTAACTACACACTAAGGGTCGCCTGGTCGCCTCTACCCAGCCACTGTAGAGGGAGATTGTTAAGTCACGCGGATTCATAAGCAGGTTACCATGGAGACACCTGGACAGCACAAGCTATACCTTGAATCATAAATGGGAGCAAGGGCTGTGGGCCAATATATCTCAGTGGTTATTACTATCAGCTAATACACACCATTCATCATGGAAAGGAGACAAGATACAACTCTTGTGTCCCCCTGTGTACCTACATGTGTGTTTGTTTTTCAGCACATGGATTCATTACAGCATGAATGTCAACTGTGAGGGTTTACTCCGCTGTATAATTATTTTATTCCACTTCATTTGTCGTGTTCGGCCTCCTTCCTCAAACTGCAAACTGTTTGATGGCACATACGTTTTTGAGATCAATACTTGGCCTTGGCCTGCTAAAAACTGCGAGATCGTCATAAACACCACACACACGCAGAAAATCAAATAGCGACTGAAAAGTAATTGAATGATTCAATCTGCGGAGCACACACGCCAGTTCACATTCATTTCACCTCCGAGCCAAATCTCAAATTGCAATCTGAAAAGGCCCAAAGAGACCGCAATTGTTCTACCCGCTGTGTCTTCAAATGGAGATCTACTTTAATCATGTTGTTCAAGTGGAATACCCACTGTCTGGCTGAAGCTACGGTTCTGACTGTGGCGCGAGCGACTGGACAAGATATCAGTGAAGTGCAGTTGTTTCTGTGTGTCTGAAATAGCCTGACAGGTGGAACAGAAATGAAAATCTATTAATGAATTAGCGGCCTGTCAACGCGACCTTGATTGTATCGTGCTCTTGTCCTTTTTTTTTCTAATGAACCAATGACCCCAAGTAAGAGTAGGTTAATGTAGGAGTGACTAGAAATACCTCTCATATGTTTATCCATCAGGTGTGGACAAGACCCTGCGGTTCAGACAGTGTTTCACCTCCTGTGCTGTGGCACTCCCACGTTCTGTGATAGCCAAATGTTACTGCTGCACCAGATGACTGCCCATTAATTCTGTATCCCTGCCCTGCAGCTGAATCAAACTTAAGAAGCATGAGCTCGGGAGAGAAAATGTGGTGATAGTAGAACACGAGCTGGACTGACTCCAAAAGAGTGTGTGTGTGTGTGTGTGTGTGTGAGTCAGTCAGTCAGTCAGTCAGTCATTGGCTTAATGACTCATTCAACATCGAGTCATGCAGTCCCCTTCATTAGCAGAGCAGACTGATGAAACACTTTTTAAATACATTTACCTGTTATTCCTGATATCACACATTTGTTTTACATTGAACCGCTTCTATTTTCAAAGACAAAAACTTGCAAAGCCAAAAGCACAGCCTTGTTGTTACGGAGATACAACCCCTTTAACTCTCCAGTCCCCTGTGTCAGAACTGCAACATGAATGTAAATTTAACATCAAGAGTTAAGTCATGTCTCTTTTCAACAACAATAAAGATTGATTTACATTAAAGGTGTATTCATCACCTGAATGATAAAAGCATATTTTCTCCCATCATGTCATGCAGATCATTTTGATTTGGTTTGGTTTACTGTATCTGCTGCCAACCTAGTACACATAAGATGATCATAAGAGTCAATTGCTATTTTTTTTCAGGTATTTTTCCCACTGATGTTGAGTCAAAAGGTAAAGTTCATCACTTGTACACATCAAGGTCTGTTTACAGTCTTGGGTACTGCCACTGCATGCATGCAAATAGTTGTTACTAGCGTGACTCTCCAGAATCTACTACTGCAAGTTGCATAAGGAGCTGCGTTTTCACAAGGCCAAAAACACAATACCTCTTGCTGCATCATGAGTCTGACAGTCAATGCTACATCAGAGGGTGGCTTCTTTTATGTACCATCTTCTGTGGGGATGTTTTTTTTCCTAAATTTCCCTCAGGATCAATAAAATATTTATTTATATCCATCCCATCTTTTCCCTGAAGTCATGTTTCAGTTGACATGGAGACAGTAGAACTAGTAACAGTATGAGCAGATTTATAGTTCTGCTTTAAGGCATTACAGCACAGCTATGGAGCTTAAACATGTAGCTGCAGATACGCTGCAGGCTATGACGTGTGCCTCCTCAGAAACTTAACTACACATCAGCAGACACAGAGATGGAATATGAAGATCGCAAGAGGCTGTGATTGGTCTTCTGTTATGTGTGTAGTCCACTTTGCTCCTATCACAGAGTGAATGAAATGATGCAAGAAAAAAAGTTGTTGTGGGGAAAGAAGGCACGATGCCATCTGATCCCATATGATACATCTGGCTGTGTGGATTCTGAGGTGAGAGTTTAGACTGTTTAATGTAACCAACGACTGCCATTAACTCTTAAGGGATTCAAGCACCTACCGTATACAGCTGCATCCATCCCATTCCGAGCCTGCCTCTGTTTTTTCCTTTCACTATTTTGTCATGAATGTAGCTACTCTCCTTGGCTGTGCTACAGGAAGATTACATCCCCATTGTTAATCAGACCAACAAAAGCTCAGAATGGCTTAGAGATGAACATAAAAACAGACTCTTTGAGTCACTGAAAAAAACAACTGCAAATGTGGAACCTATACTCTTTCAACTTGTCTTTGTACAGTCTGTTATCCCTGAGGAATACATCTATGCTAAATATCACGATTTACATTTGACACCAACAGTGAGTGAGTGCCATTGCAGGTAGCCGTGTGCCCCTCATATAGTACTTAGATGCAGGATAACCGAATTTGCGTCCTGTCAGAGTTGTAATACTGAATTATTTCCCCCCTGATATTAACTGTAACCAGGATGTTTGTCTAACCAAGTGTTTTAGCTGCCTAACCATAACCATGGTTTATTCTCAACAACTCACTTTTACCTAACCAGTTTTCACATAAGCCCCTTTTCCACTGGTCAGAAAACACACTAACACCCTCTAGTATCTGGCTTTTGTCTGCAATGGGAATGGATTTAATCGTGGGTCAAATGACTCTATAGTAGACATGGGTTTTAATCAGCTCTGGCTCAGATCGACACTGATGAAAACTCAACTGTCAGGGTGAATGCGCGGATTTGGCAAGACAGCAAGTTGAGAGAGCGGCTCAGTTTTTGCCGCATTTGTGACGTCAAACATGATGCACAAAACAGAAAGACTAACACTATAATCTCTTCTCCATACTGGTTATTGGGAAGGAAAACCTGCCTAATCTACCTAATTTTGGTGTACAAGAGGTAATATGTAATTAAACCAAAGGATTTTTTTTAATTTTTTTTTAATTTTTTTTTATATTCAACATAAACTGGATAGTGGCAGAATATAACGATGCTTCCCATCATGTGTTCCTGCCATTGGGGATGAATTCACTACAGCAGCAGCATCTCAGGTTTCATTTGTGGCTATCTTAAATCTCTGCACACAAAGCAGAGACTGTGCACAGTTTGATACAGTAAGTTATGAATATGTTCCTTTTTGATTTGGGTGAACTGAGTTGTTAATAATGAATGGGAGATGACTCAGAGGACTGGAAATTTGTATTTTTCTTTGTGTGTTTGTAGTTTCTTATTATAACAGTACTGCAGTAAAACGTGTCCTTTTCAGGAGACATCATGCACTGAGTCACCATCATCTTTGCCTTCACTAACAATCAGCATGTCCATGTGGCATTGACGTGGCATCAGGAGGCTGATGAGACAAATTCTTCCGAGACATTTCTCTTAATGGAGGAAGCTGTAAATGTCCAATGAGGTCTTGTAGACAGAGTCATGTATTGTATTTGTATCAATGAATGCTGGAAATGTGTGAGTTTCCCCTCCAGGATCTGTTCTGTCTCAAAAACACTTGGCTCCTTTTGGCTCATTATCAATCGCCCTGCAGCTAATATATTAGTTATGCTTTTACACACAATGAATTCATTAATGTCTAACCCACAATGCCTTTTTAATCACACAATGCTGTCCATCTGTTGCGGCCTCTCGAGTGTTTTTGTGAAGACTCAGCCCTGTGATGTGACACTTTGAGTCAGAGCAGACTGAGGAGAATGTAGCTGACAGCTGAAGCGCAGCGCTGCCTCTCCAAAGAGCCTGATTTCCTACCTCAAATCTGCTCAAATGTCCCCCCCCGAACCCCAACCCCCTCCGCTTACCAACACAGCCCGTCTGGAGGAAACAGACGTGGGTTGGCATGGCAACCGTGCAGGGACTGTTTTTAATTTCTCCCGATAAGTAAGGCTAACAATACTACAACATAACAATGCTTAAGAGGAATGCGCCTTTTAAGCCACAGCCGTGGCTGTTTCGCTTTCGTGGAACTGTTTGTTTGCTTTGTTTGTATTTTTATATCAGGCAATAAAATTACATTCAAACCTGGAAAGCAGCTCCAGCAGAGGCCTTGCTAGACGGTACTTCCGAGCAGAGTGATTTATTTTCAGACTGGAAAACATCCTGGGTAAAAACAACCCCCCTGAAGTGGCCTGACGTCTACCTATTCGTCATGGTCATTGTGTCTTTGACCACGTCTGCGCTGACAGGGACTGCCAGTGATACAAAAAAGGAAAATGTATGCAAATCTCCCATCATGTTTGTCAGCAGTTCTTCTCGGCTCGGGCTGAGCTCATCGAGATGCCCTCTGAGCTAAATTCATTTCATTTATAGTTAATTTCCAAGTCGCCGCCTGCTCAAAATATAGAAATGCACCTCTCCCACCGATTGATCTACAAAGGCACAGAGCTGTAGCTTCTGCTAATGTTGGATTATACAAAAAAAAAAACACACTTGCTGTCTCTCTTAAATTTCACACCTTTGTCTAAACACATTCAGCAGTGCCCCCCCCCCCCCCCCCTGTAAAATCAAAGATCCATGTTTTTCATTGTGATTTGGTAGATGCCGCGGGTCAAACGCTGCTGTTGTGTTTTGCCCTGCAGGCTGTTTTGTGGCCCTATTGAGCGAGGCTGTGCATCAAGGAGCAGGTGGAAGAAGGCGGAGGGAGGGAGGTGGACGAGAGGGAGCAGCTTGAAATAGGAGGTGACTGCTGACTTTCACCTGGATGCCCTCTGTAAGGAAAGGAAGAAGTGGAGAGGGGGGGGGGGGGGAGAATGATCACCGGGCTGGAGAGAGAGACCGAGGGGAGTGTGTGATTATGGTTACTAAGGCTACAGCATGCTGCCCTGTTAGGAAGGGAGGGGCTTGGAGGAAGGTCAGACGGCTGAGGTACATCCAGCTAAATCAACTCTGAAGTGTGAGGTCCCAGTTGGTGTTGGGGTTGAGGAAATGTAGCTGTTTAGGTTGCTCAGGAGGAACATAGATTGTAGCTGAGAACGGGACCTTGCACACTCCGTGGCTTTCAGCACACCCTCTGGGCTGTTAATCCCTTTGATACGCCACATAAAAGAGGATAAAAGATGTAGAAAGAGATGAAAAGACAAGTATAAGAGATAAGATTTCTTTTTGTGAGATGTACGCTTTGGAAACGTATCCCCCCGGGGATGCGGGTCACATGGCGTCCGTGCTCGCCGTGCGCGATGGGACCCCTCCACAAGCGCGCTAGAGTTGTGTTTAACCCTCTCGATTGTCATTGTCAGACTCCAATCCTCTCCGCCTCTACCTCTGATGTCTGTATCCTGTGACGTCTTGGAAACAGACTGCCGAGCTTAAGCTGCTCAGAGAAAGGAAATGATGCAACATAAATTTCAAGGCAAGGCTCCTCTGTCTATCTTCCTCGCCGTTCACATCCACACACCGCAGGATCAAAATCAATAGCCTTTCGAGAGCGAGTCAATACAGAAACTAATAGCCAACAAACCCCATGCTGTTGAATCACCTCTGGCTCTTCGCACACAGAGGCCGTAATGTAGAGGAAATGTGCTTAAGCACACTGTTGCTCTTTGTCACCTTCATGGAATTATTTTCCAGGATAATAGAAAGACCAGGAGCACCAAAACAACCAGACCCTTCATCGTGAGTGGCCACAAAGCCCGTCAGCATCCGGAGAGCGACATGTAAGACACATCACAACACTGTACGCAGCAACGGACAAATGAGCTCTAGTTTAGCTTGATTAAGAAATTTGGCCATGGTTCTCCTGGACATTGATTGGGCTGAACGTCTGACTAAGCAGCTCGCCATTAGCTGTAAGGGCACTTTATGGGCATCCACATTCATCTTGGGCAGGAAGTTTCCCTCCCCCTCTGGCTCAAAGTGCTGATCCCCTCACACTGGAGGGTGACGTGATTGAAAACGAAACAGAAGTGACTTCATGTGGAAAGTTAACCCCGTCTGTAATATGACCATCTTCTTTAATGTGAATGCATATTGTCATCAGCCTCTGCAGCAATGTATTAATAATCTCAGCTATAATGTTTATTTGAAAGAACGGTTTCTGT
Organism: Verasper variegatus; assembly: GCA_026259375.1. Lineage (NCBI taxonomy): Eukaryota > Metazoa > Chordata > Actinopteri > Pleuronectiformes > Pleuronectidae > Verasper > Verasper variegatus. The sequence continues at coordinate 5,116,675 of CM048050.1, forward strand.
GTAATCACAAAAAGAGGATACTAGTCATTTTTTTTGTTCCGTACTCTGGTCACAAGATGTGCACTTGTCTGAATAAATAATAACTGGGATAGACTGTGTGTAAAAGTCTTTTATTTTAAACCTACACTGTAGTTCCTTTTCTTTATTGATGTATGCAATATTGAACACATACCAGCCTGCACAGCTACATCAGCTGATAGGATGCATGGTGTTGAGTATGTAGGACTTATTCGCTGACGTTGTCAGTGTGGAAGCATCTTTATGATTAAACTTGATCTTTCCTGCAGGGCTGAGTGCCGCCTGTCCCGGAAGGGAAGCGAGTCCACACACACCCTCGAGCAACATTTCTGTCCGCCAGGGGCGTCGATTCACAGAAAACCCTGAGCTGTGCCAAAAGTTCCTGCAGCTGCTACCATGTGTAGCTCCAAAAGGGCTGGATCCTGACTCTGTAGCAGAGATTGTTCATGGGACAGGACAGGCTGACACTTCAGACCGCTGAGATGTTATTTGTTCAGCATGTAAAAAGGTTTTTAGCTGCAGGTCATAAGAGATGAGAGGGATTGTGGAACTTGACTGCAACTCTGGAGGGATTGTTGGCTGCACAGAGGGATTGTTGGACTTTGGAGTTACAGCAGTAAAAAACTACTTTACAGGATCAGGATTCACTTGGACTCAAAACGTGGCTTTTCTCTCTGAGCACTGCTATGTTTTGTTTTTTCCCCAAAATCTTACCGGGGATGTTTCTTTTTCTGGGGAGTTTAATGGTGGTAAAAAAAGAAGATAAAGTCAGACTGGTTGTCTCTTTAAATCAAGCTGCAGTGTTGATGTGCCCTCAACCTGAAATGGTAAGAACCATTTCCACCTCTGCGGCAGGGAGCCTGACCAAATAGGCGCACTAGAGCGCTTCAAACGTGATTCTCATTCCCTTGGTCACTTGTGGTGTGTGTATGGTCGCCTCCACTCCTGGGGAGCAAATTGTCTGTCTTTTCTACGGGAGTTTGTTGTCTTTTTTTCTCCTTCCCCCTGCGCATCTCGGAGACATTATTTAATTTTTATTTTCCTCTCTCCTGTTTTTTTTTTTTTTTTTGTTCCATCCGCAGAACTCTGTGGCAGTCGCCTCAATCCATTTACCGCTGGCTGGTACGCCTATCCCCTCCTCTGCGCTGCAATCTGTTGATAACTCCACTTGCAGGCTGCAGTTCATTGTGTTTCGCAATGGGAAACTCTTCCCTTGCACGGGGAATTCGTCGAATCTCGCCGACGATGGGAAGCGTAGGAGCGTTTCAACACCAGTTGCTTTCACCAAATTAGGTAAGAGGAAATCCATTTTTATCATCATCGTGCCTGTGATGTCAACGCTGCGCTGCTCGGACTGCATGCTTACATACACACACACACACACACGCACACAGACAGAGTGTACCCGATTGTTCTGCGCAACATGTTAACGCACACGCTCCACCGCCTCATGTGCGCAAAAATAAATCCAAACTATGATCATTAATTAGAATGAATGCGACCGTTGCATTAATGTCCACAGTGGAAGTAAAACGCTCTTCATGTTTATTTGACTCTAAAGTTGATCTACTTCACACGGCGGTCTGACAACAACAGTGAGACACCTGCACCTGTGTGTGTGTGTGTGTGTGTGTGTGTGTGTGTGTGTGTGTGTGTGTGTGCGCGCGCGTGTGTGCGCGCGCGCGTTGTGCTTGCAGGAGTTTGTGCATGCAGACGTGCGCGCCCGTGCACCGTGCATGTCCATACAGCACTTGTACAGACTTTGCACTTGCTTTCTTTTCAAGTGCATGTGTTGCTTTCCCCTCGCAGATGGGTGCAGCCTCGGGAGCGCCGTGCACTCCGTTACCATCGCTCTCAGGCACTTCGCACTGGGTGTAGACCCCACCGCGGCTTACTGGGATTTTGACCTGCTGGATGGACACGGCGGCTGGAGGGCAGAGGGCTGCCACATAACAGGCTCCGGGGGCAACACGACCACCATTCATTGCACCCACCATAATAACTTTGCAGTGCTGATGGTGAGTATAGTCTGCTGTGTTGCACATCCATGCCCCCTCATGCGCGCACACACACACACATGCACACACGCGCACGCATCTAGCGTGTCCTCCACTGCTTAGGGCCCTATAATGGATCAAATGCATCTTTTTACCGCCATGGAATAAATGGAGTCACGTGTTTAATGAAGCACTTCATGCGGGGACCTTTAAAAGCTTCCTTTTATTGTTGCCCCTTCAGCACAGGGATGGGATTTGTCAAACGTGCTGCGGGGATTTATTGGCTTTGGAGTGGGCTCTGCGCTGCGCTAGATCCCCCCCCCCCCCACACCCCCCCACTGTATCCTGGAAAACGAGAAGTTGCGCGTGTTGTATAGTCTGCCACCTCTTTTTTTTCCAGCACAGCAGCTGAAATAGAAGCGATGCTGAGGAGAAGGAGAACGAGAAGGAGCGCCGTGTCACGAGCTGTTCGCCTCCGAGCGCAAGTGGTGTGCTAATTGGTTGCAACCATCACCAGCACCGAGCCAGGAAAAAAAAAAACCCAAAAACCCATGTTGGACTGTAACACATAGCGTCGCTCTTCTGTTGTCGCTCAACTTGGTCTCGACGCAGCCGAGATGCCTTCCACCGACGACGCAAATTGATTTCATGAGGATCGCACCGAAAGCGCAATGGCATCGCATCGCCCGGTCGCTCCATAGAGCCGCTGCGCCTGGTCCGCTTTTTATTTTTTTGGATGAAAAGAAATCCTCCGGATGTTTACCGAAGAGTGGGACTCGTTAGACTGGGAGGTCAGTTTCTCGGCAGAGCATGGAAAAGTGTTTGTGCTTCAGATGTCGGTGCTTTCCGAGTTTTTTCTCCCTTTTTTTTTTTTGTACCTGCATATTTTATGAAGCCGCTCTTCAATTCCGTTGTTGTTCGTGTGTGTGTGGATCTGAGAGAGAGAGAGAGAGAGAGAGAGAGAGAGAGAGGGAGAGAGAGAGAGGGGGGAGAGGGGGAGAGGAAAGCCGCATAGGAATGAGAAAGAGTGGGGTATGGGGGGAAAGCGACGCGTAAAAAAGGCATGGGGTGCTCCGAGGGTGAGAGTGGGGTGTCTGTGGAGAATACTAAACTGCCGTCGGATGGGGAGCAGATGTCAGATTGTCATTGTGCATGTATTTTTCTGTCAAGCGCCGGGGCTGCGGGGAGGCGCGCCGTCAATGGGGCTCGAGGCTGTCGGGGAGGGGAGAGAACAGATCGGCAAATTCGCCACATTTCCTGGCAGCATGATGAATGATTTCAACTTCAAGACACGTCCGATGAGTAGACGGTAGATGTAGCGGTGGTGGGAAGCTGTTGCAGGGACGTCCACGTTACTGAGGGGTCTGACGAGGCGAGCGTTTGCGCGGAGGATTGCGCGTTTACTAATGCAGTCACCACACCCGCCTGGTCTCTGCAGTGCCCGAGAAAAGGACCTTTATTTACGGACTTGTGACATCATTCTCCTGGTGGCCTCATCTAAAATACTGTATCGTGCAACAATGACACTTATAGCCTATAGGTAGCTTTGGGAAGTACTGGACCTGTTGCATAATATGTTCATGACAAACTGAGTGGAATTGCCGATTACAGGTTGACAGCAAGTTGACCGTTTTTAATTTACAGTGTTTCCAAAGTCTGCACATATGTCAGTGAAGCTGTGACGTGTATCTCATGAGGAAAAAGCCCTGAGATGACATTAAGCACCCTGCTTTGGGGTTCTGAAGGAACATCAGGGTAACAAGTTGCAAAGTCTGTCTGACCAGAGCCCTTGTATACGCGCTTCAGCTGCTGCTCTGGTGGCAGTGTTCACATTCACTGGGTGTGAAGTAGTGTTCCCTGCAGTTGCATCAGCACATAATATAGCTGTATCACCTTCCTTTGCCTCTAAATGATACGGCTGAGTTCCTTGTTAGATCAGCTGTCTGCAATGTACAGCGTAGGAATCCTCATCTCATGGTGCGTTTGTGATGTTGAGCAAACTGGCAGAGGGTTACTCACAAAGCTTGACAGCTTTGACAGATGACTTATGCAACAAAATCGTTTCAAAGAATTCGGCAAGTAGTGGGTGTGGGGTGGGGGGGTTTAAATGCCTGAAAGGCACAATTCACTATCCCATTCCTGTTGATCCATACTTGTACATGCAATTCTTATTGGGCTAGTGTGTGTGTGTGTGTGTGTGTGTGTGTGTGTGTGTGTGTGTGTGTGTGTGTGTGTGTGTGTGTGTGTGTGTGTGTGTGTGTGTGTGTGTGTGTGTGTGTGTGTGTGTGTGTGTGTGTGTGTGTGTGTGTGTGTGTGTGTGTGTGTGTGTGTGTGCAAGCGATCAAGGTGAAATGTTTTAAGGTTAGGTTAAGGTTAAGGTTAGCTTTAGTTTAAGATTAGGTTAATGTTGGTTAAGCCTAGGTCTGGGTTAGGTTGAGGTTAATGTTAGGGTTAGGGTAGTAGTTGGGCAAGTAGTTCTTTAATGACTTGGCTCAAAAAGAATTGCACAGTGAGGGAATCACCCTCCTCTGGCTTCATGCGATCATAATGCAAATGTGTGATTTGGGACAGAACCTGTGTGGAAAAAACCTAAGCTGCCCTGCTGTTTAGGTTTTTTGCTACCCCCCTGCCCTGCTGTGGAGTTTGAAAACAACCCTAGTGATAGTGCATGTTTCCGCTGTGGACCAGGTAGAGTAAGACAGCTCTGTATGGGATTTTTCTTCCACCTGCACTGAACTCAACTTGAAGCAGTCCTTCCAGATTTTCAGCACTAGGGACAGTTCCCATGCATTTCTCCTGCACCCCCCCCCTCCCCCCACCACCACTACCATTCTTCCTCCAGCAGACCTGTGTCTCTCAGAAGGAAGGGCTGACTCACTCGTTTACAGCAATGCAGCCTCATCATCCGTCTACCACACAATGACACCCCCATCCCCATTTTAACCCCCCTGTACCCATCTCAGAGGTATAGCAAATTTTATTTATTTAGTTATCTTGTTTCATTGAAGTGATAATAAATGAAGGAAGGAGTCCCTGCGTTTGATTGCTGCAACGCTCCACACTGTTTAATATGCAGGAGAAGACCTTTAGAACGAGAGACACGGGCGCGGAGGGGTGGCTGGCTTTTGTAAGTATCCAATCAAAACAAAGGCCCAAGGCCACAGTCCAATAAGGGAAGAGCTGTTCAGAAATGTATTCCCATACACTGTGCAGGATATAATGAATGTGCGGGGCACAGTGGAAACCTGGGAACAGGAGGCTGCTGTGTATCACAGTGGAACAGGTGACCTATTGGTTAACATGGTGAAGTCTCACAGTGTGTGGATGTGATTGTGGATGGATGTTAATGCTTTTGTTTACATGAGAAAGGAGGATAAGGATGAAGGGAGAAGATGAGAGTCTAAATAAACCAGTGTTGAAATTAAGTAATAGCAATGTACAAATACACTACTGCCTAATCTCCCATTTGTTTTTTTTATTCAAGTAAAAGTAAACTGTGATGCTATTATTTAGCAAAATGCTGTACGTATGAAGAGTAGTTTATCTGCAGAAATATACGGATGCATCAATTCATAAGCAGCAGTTACTGTTGCATTACATTTCATTCAGATCTGTATTTCACCCCTGTGGTTCCCAATTTGGGGATTGAACTCCTCCAGTGCATCATTTCATAAATCTCAAGATAATGGGAGAAGGACAGAATACAAATTGAAGTTTTAAAGCAACATTTGCAATCATATTTTTTAATCTTAGCTTTATTTTGTAGAAAATATGTTTTTCACCCACTTAGGCCTCTAACATTTATTTAAATAAATCAATTTCACAAGTTCATGAGGTAAACCTATTTTCATGGAACTACTATCAATTCATAGGCTCGATATTGACATCTATTGCACTTCTGTCCATCCTGGACGAGGATGTGACTCTCGCCTACGTTGCAGTGGTTTTTCCTCAACCTTATCAAGGGTTAAGGATAGAGGATGTCCCACTTTGTACAGATTATTCAGCCCAATGATGCAAACTGTGATTTGTGAGTATGGGCTATACAAATAACATTTTATTTTAAACATGACAAGTGGCTTTAAGGTCCCAAGCCCAGCATTCTTAAAACCCACTGGTTTAATCTCTAACAAGCTATTGCATTGTACAAGGTGTTAATCTAAAGCGTCAACTACTAACAACAACATTATTAATATTGATATATTTCAGTCATGTCATTGACATGTCATGCATCAGTGGCCACACACAACATGCTCATTCAACACTAGTGAAAACAGGATCATTTGACTTCATTCAAGAAACTCTCTTTATTTTTGATTGATTTAATCTTATGCGTGGTTTAAGTTAGTTGTTTGTCCACTTGTGAAAAGACTTACGGTAATTTGGCTGAAGGATTGCTGCTCCTTATTCTGCATGAGCTTTGAGTTTAAACAAGATATTTTCGTCATCATATAATTTCTACAGTTTATTATAAACCCACACTGCCTGCTGAACATGACAATGTAAGCTTACGTGCATGGAATCTGCCTTCAATTACAGTCATGAACTACTTTTTGGCTGCAACCAAACAAGCCTCATAAAGCATTTGGCCACTGATTAAGACTAATGATCACATCGCTTGAACTTGTACCTTCTTATGAACAGGAGGCATTCATCATCATTGAGGAGAGCAATTTGTGCAGTTAAAATCGTTCACTGCATCAGACTCAAACAAATACATCCATTATCTTGACCACTTCTCCTTTGAGTTTTGCGGGGGCTGGAGCTAATGCCAGCTAACATTGGGCTAGATGTGGAATACACTCTTGACAAGTTGCCAGCGCATTACAGGGCCACCGTACAGACTAACAACTATTCTCACTCACGCCTGTCTTGAGCCACACCAAACTACAGGCTCCCATCTTTATACTTGAATCAAATTGGCTGAGCCTTCCACTGGCTCGAAACCAGTGTAACATTACTACCAACTGCTGCAACTGACCACAGGCTATTGTCTCCCATATAGAACAAACTAAATACCTATAGAGCAGCTGTGAGAATCCATCCATCTGCTCTCTAAACCAGTGTGAGAACAGAGAAGTAACCAGGCTGCATTTCACAAACAATAAATCAGCCTCGCTCTGATTTTTTTTGGGCATCCCATTATGTTTATTGCTACACGAAACACTGTTATCATCTTTTAAATGCTAGTAACTTTGAGCAAATGAAGGATGAAAACTAGAATGTCTTTTGTGCTTCAGCCTCATTGATGCCAATTGATTTTGATTACATTAAAAAACATCGTCTGTTAGTCAAATTCAATTCACTCTTTCTTTCATAGCAATTATGGTTACGACACACGTACTGTATGTGATGCAGGACACGTGTTGCTAATTGGAAATAACCCTCCGGCAACTTTCAAATCCTCGTCGAAGAGTGTTGTATTTTTTGTGTGTCTAATTTTTAGCATGTTGCGTTCTCGGGGTGCTGTGTCCTCATTAGTCGTTTGTCCACATCTGTGCTCAAGGCGGACATAATGAGGCAACACGCCAGTTTCATTGTTTGCCCACAAACAGGGTTAACGCTCCCCTCACGCCCTGCATGGACTTTTCTATCTCGGAGACATTTTCATACTAAATGAGCTCTGCTGTGTTTGCGGAGATGAAGGGATTTACAGTGATAATGGCGATGACCTGTTTAGATATGCAACCGCGCCTCACAGCGTTGGTATTTTCTGTTGATATGCATTGTAGTGGGAGGGGAAGAGGGAAGGGGTGATGACAGGCTGTGATATCAGGGGGAGGAGGGCTGATGCCTCCCAGTCGTGTGTTAGATGATTGTGGATTAAAAAAGGGAGGTTTGTGTCAGAGTAGCAAACATCCCATGTAGAAGACTTGTAGCCCCTGGAGGAAGCATTGCTGTCTATGCAGCACTGATATGTTCAAGAATATATCTATAATGAGCATGATTTGTTTTGATAAAGTATATTTTACAGCTTATAGATTCACCTGCAGAAAGAGAAGCAGAAAATAAAAACTATTCTGCCTGAAGCAGTAGGTCAACATTTAGGAAATACATTTCTTTTTCTTGGTCATGAGTATTATCACGAGTAGTAAGTTAATACCATTTGCATGTCTGACAGGTGAAAAAATATATCCAGTATGTCCACATCCAAAAACATAGGATAACAACTAGTAAGGCTGTGTGTAAAAGTAACCAAATCTGCCTTTAGCACACCTGAAATCCACTAAAGCTGCATTCAGACATGCACTGAACTCAGTTCCTCTGTACTTTGATTCACTGCCAGCGAGGGGTGGGGGGGGGGGGGGTTGATGACGTTTCTAACACCCGACAGATGCAAAATTGAAATAAAAATAAAAAGTGGTGACACACACGTAGATGTCAAGAGAGTGTGTGGTGATAAGAGCTTACATCGTCTATATCGTCTATGTGTTGAAAAGAAAATCACGTGATCTCTGCAGCGGAGTTAACACGTCACTTCCTGCCTCTGTCTGCTGCAGCCGACTGCTCCAACCATCGCCTGAATAGTGCAAAGGATTTGTTGCTTTTGTGAAAGTGTCTGTGCAGAAAACCTCCGGCTGCGTTGTGCATGTGTGAAAGGTAAACTCTGTAGCCAATTCTCCCGATTTTACCCACAGGTCATGCCTGAAAACGGCTTAATTAACACATCACATCTCAGTTGTTTAGGCCGCTACAAAAGAGAAGAGTGAATTTGTGATTTTTAAGGCGGGTTATGTGCCAGGCTGTTTCTTGGCCAAGAGCAGCTAATTGGCAACATCTCTGTAACGCCAGATTCCAAGAAGTCACTGATCGCAGCCAAAAAATAGTCTGGCACGTAACCTCCTATAAAACCACAACATCTTACACTTTGGTTTTTAGTAGAGATTAAACAAACGGGATGGAACATCTTAATTAGTAGTGAGCTTTAGGGGTGCGGGTGGGTGGGCTTTGTTACCTTTGTACAGAGCCAGGCTAGCTTTACTCTTGTTTCCAGGCTTCATACTAAGCCAATCTAAACCTATACTTGGCAAGATTAGGCGGCATGCTCATCCCGAAATGTTGAACTACGGAGAAACAGAAATGTTTGTTTTAAAATGATATACAGTTACGGCAAAATTACACAATTTCTAATTGCATATGAATTCCATTAGATTTTTGGAAATCATCTTTCAACCCCCCTGCTCAGTGTCTCATGACTCGCCGGGAGGTCCTGACCCCTAGTTTGGGAACCACTGATGTACCACACATGTAACTAAATGTAAGCACAAATATGACACAATATGAATGATCTGTGACGTGTGTGTGTTTGTGATAAGCCTGGTCACTTAATGTGGCTTAAACTATTTCAGCCCACTTATCATCAGCTACCTCTCACCCTGTATCCCACTTGCACTTGTCCCTATGTGGCAGCTGACAGACGAGCACTAATCCACCTCCGTCGGTGAGTAGGCAGCCGGGCAGCCTCCTCACCAACCGCTCACCGCACACGAGTTGAGGTTTAGCTCAGGTTAATATTTAATACATGCGCTCATGTTCCATTTGTAAGCATTAACTTAGATTTGATGTCAGGCATGATTACTTTAGCACACAGGGGCTGGTGAGTGTGAGGCAGGCGGTGTGTGCTCGCTGAAACCACCATCGCCACTGCAGACTCTCTCTTTCTCTGTTGCTGCTGCTCTGATTTGTTCCTCTCAGCGTTGCTGACTGTGGACTTGCTTTGGTGTGAAAGGGGAAAGGTCTGGCTCATCCAGCAGCCACCCCACCCCACCCCCTGCACTTCCAGAGCTGCTGCTGCTGCTGCTGGCCACTAACCTGACATGTGATGCAGATTGTTTCCTCCCTGACTAATGAGTTCAGAGCTCGCACACCACCATTTATCTCACACATCAACAGTTTTACCCTGGCATTGCTGGAGTAAGCCAATACTTACTATCGGCCCTCCTCGCTAACACTCCAGTCTTGGCCGCTCTATTTTTAATTCAGTGTGTATCCCTCTTTTAGCCTGGATACAAATTGCATTGCTTTAACCTATTGTTATTCAAATTATGTATGCTCCTCAGCTAAGTGTATGAAAGATTATAATGGTGCTGCTCACAGCAGAAGGGATTGTTGCGCTTAATGTGTGTGCACAGAGTATGTATGTGTGGAAAGTAAGGTAATGAGCTATTCGCTGGTCTCACAGTTTTGATGTTGTTTATGTGCAGTCACTGATTAATTGGCAGCCAAAACTGCTGTGGTTTAAATAGAGAGGCTCGATTGAGATGTGGAACCGTTCTTTGCTGAAGAGCAGACTTTATGGAACATAATGATGCAGTTCTATTTTGATTTTATTTTCATGTTGATGCTTTTTGGCACAATTGTTGATGCTGATGATTTTCCCCGAACAATTAGTGAGAAAAGAGCACTTGAATGAGATGAAAATTGTTTCTTATGGCATTATTGTGTGGAATCTGCTGCACAGTCTGTCAGATGTTTCATTTCAATCATTTGTTTCAATCACATACATGATTCATGTGCTTGAACACAGCCGGCACACACAGTCAGTCTCCACACAACAGTTAATAAGTAAAGAAAAAATTGTCCCCTTCACATGATGATATCTGATTTGAAACTGTTGATGTTCAATTGTTCCCACACCCCTCACTCCCTCTCTCTCACCAGCTGTCCCTTAGTGGAGAGTGCGACCCTCTCCGAACCCCCGGAGACAGCCTGGTAGAAATGAGGGCATGCTTTGTAAACACCCTCTCTGTGTGTTTGAGTTTCTGTCACTGGCTTTCATTTGGGTTGCTGTTGTATCTGCGCGCTGCATTTAACTGAACCGGACAGCGCCTCATTTGCACGATGCAAGGGGCAGTCTAGACAAACACATATAAAAGCTTGTTTTGTTGCTCTAATAGGGCCGTGTAGAAAGTGATCCAGCCCCGTGGACAACTGGATGTTTGGCTGGATGTCCACCTCTGCTGTGAGCCAAGATGGCAGCTCCCACAATGCCCCCCTCTGTGACTCCATTTTTCACTAATTCCACCACTGCACAGACCTGATAAGCAAAAGTAAAGCACCTCTAAAACAGAAAAGGCCAAGGGTTAAAGGCCACGGCCATTTTCATAATAGACTTGAAAAATGTTACTCTTGCAAATGCTTTATTATACATCATGGCCTTTTCCACCACAACCAAACACGATCACCCGGACCTCTGACATTTGACCTCGTGCCCTCATCGCTTTTATTAAGTGCGTTCTACTCAATGTATGAGGAGACTGTAGCCATGACCTGCAGTTATTTCATTTTTTTAATCTACTGTAAGCATGTGAGGCTGCTGCTGGTTGCTAGGCTTGTAATTAGGGAGCAGGCCCCCCCTCTGCACTCCAAACAGGAAGATAAGGACAAAAGAAAATGGGACTTATGTGATTTGAAGAGGGAATGATAACATGACAGATGAGGCGGCGTGTCTTTTGACAAGGTCCATGAAGAGCCCTTCAGATTTTTGACTTTTTTTAGGATTTGTTATTAACATTTACGTTTTCATGCATGAATGTATTCTCCTGTTTGGATACAATGACGCTGCCAAGGATTTGTCAGATTAGACCCAACCTTGCCAATTATTCACATTTCTTTTTCCATTTTTCGCTTTTTCAATCATGAACTACAAGACCACCTGATGATATCTAGGGACAGACAATTCCATAGACGGAGCAGTTCAAACATGCTCTGTCTTGTCTCTGATAGGACGCACCAAGAAGTAGGAAAAAACACATGCAAGGATAAGGATATTAATATTTTTCCCTTCAGTTTACAAATCCCATGCAAAGATCTCAGTCAACAATGAACTGATCCTATTAAGAGATAAATGTGCAACGTTAGATCACTGGACAGTAAGATGGATGAGCTAGTGGAGGGATTCAGAGGGACTTCAGTGAGTGCAGTGTTATGTGTAAAACAGAGACTTGGGTGCAGGAAGATACTCTGTATCTCATCGCCACCATCGACAGCTTTCGGTCAGTTCAGGCAGACAGGAAAACGACTGTCTACAGCCCAGTCTTTAACCTGTCCGCTGTGGGCAGTGGGTGATTTGTTCATTTTCACCAGGGGGGTGGTCACTAACTATAGGGTGCTCACCTGCACATGCAGCCCTCTCTCTCATAGGGGATGGAGGAATGGCTGAGACTGGGATTGGCAGGTTAATAAGGAGTGTTTTTTTTGTCATTTTGATTTAAAGGGGATGGCATTCCCCCACATTCCCCTACAAGCTGCCAGTCAAAGTGCTTCCTAATCATGGGAACTGTTTGGTTTCTCTATGAATTTGAAGGTCTTGACCTTATAATGTTTAGGATTTGGCGCTTAAAATTGAACTGAATTGAATACCATTTATTTTAGTTCATTCATCTTTTGCAATGGATTTTTGTGAAGCACTTTGTAACCTTGTTGATATAAGTGCTATACAAATACATTTATTATTATTATTATTATTATTATTAAATCACCCACGAGGCCAGACTCCTGCACGGGCTCATTTGCACAAACCTGCACCTGCAAAGTTCCGTACTCGACCTGTCCCCTCACCCTTCTTTATCTTCATGTGAAACTTCATGTGAAACCTAAACACATTAGACCTGCGACCAGACTCTTTAGCCATGATTAAATAAATGCTATGGTCACAAACACAAAATCGGTTATGGCCTCCTTGTCTTTCCGTTTTGGGGGTGTAGTTGTGTTCTCCGCAAAGTATCTTAGAATTGTCAGAGCAGCAGTCAATGTCTGGCTTGCAACTATCAAAAGCTTATACTTGTTGGAACTTTTTACAAGCAGTAAAGCCACTGAGAGTGTGCTTCATCACTGGCTATGTTTGACTTCATGTGATCCATTTTAATGGACTAGCTCAGTTCAGTGTCTGTAGTGATGCTTTTCTGAGCGGAAGGGAGGTTGGGGATGCCATAGGCTTTTACAAATTGGTTAAACTAGGTTTCACTATAAGGTGATTTAGATGTTAAAAATACATGCATAACTGTTTTAATTTCAGATTTCTCCTGAAATCCTACCTGTCAATATCTTTTTAATTGTTGCCCGTGAATTTATATAAATCTATTTTTTACCCATTGCACAACTTTTTTGTGGGGTTACCCAACCGGTGCAGAACTCTAAGAGGGGCTATGTCCAGTTGAGCCAGGACTTCTATCTCCGAGGGTTTAAATCCAATAATCTGTTAACCCGGTAACTGCATGTGACATCTACTCAGCTACGAGACTTTGCACCCGTCTCTACATTGTTTTGTCTATTCACCTAATGTGTATTTAAATATTTTTACGTATTTATTTCCAAACTGTGTGTTGCTTTAATCATCCGTGGGGAGATCATTAAAGTATTTCTGATTCTGAAGTATGACCTGTGTAGCCGAAGCCTGATGCTACTATATGTCTATAGCTTATTCCTCTATGCCACTGAGCTCCACTGGTGTCTCAAAACTATTAAAAACACATCAGTTAGTCACTGGGGTGTAGCATGAAATTCGGAGCCCAATAGATAAAGCAGTTTTTGTGGGCTTCCTCTCCTGATCCAAATCTCATACGCACATTTTAATAACTAAATAAGCCAAAAACAGAACACATGAATCTGTGGTAGTTATTATGGTGGTTAACAAGGAACTGTTCATACCACAGTATGAAGTAATACCTAAGTGAGTAATAATATGTACTTAAGTGTGAAATCTTACTACATTTCAACCCTCTTTTTGATTACAACTAATGTGTGATATCATCAAGTATCATATCATTAGTTTATTCATCTTTAGTTATTTATCATTTCTGAAGCAAAATTTATTAATTTTTTGTCCAGAAAATTCTCACCATACTGCATAATAGATACAATGTTTAACTAGAGTAAAGTTTAATGTGCAGATACAAAAAGACTCAGCTTTACAGTAACCACTAGCCTTAACAAGTTGGTCTGTACACTTTCAATAATTATATATTACTACATAATGGTTCAATAGTTCAAAAACAAATGGATCAAATCTTTAGAAAGCTCTGGGAAAAACTTTATTTACAAGTGTATGTTAATAATTAGATGACCAATCTTGAAGTGATTGGAAAAAACTGTGAGTTAGTTTCACTTCAAAATAAATGATCTTGTTTTAATTAAGCTGCAGCTTGTGGCTAACATAGTTTAACCACTAAAAGCGAAAAAAAATAGAACCACAGTTTCATTTTAATTAGACTCTGCCTCATTGATCACCATGATCTTAACATTGGAATTACTCTACTCCTCGGTTCTCGGGTTTACTTGACCTAATTTTAACCCTCATGAAATGATGGTGGATCATCTGGCATTAACATTTCTGTCTTTTGAAGGCTGCTGGGGGCTCAGTTTTTAAGCCATCGTAAAGCCAGTCGTGTCATGTGAATCTTAACAAATCCGTTGATACCAAACATGTTGTGCTAGCTCTCTGAAATCATTCCAAAGTTGAACTGTCTTTATAGCAAGATCTGCAACACCTCAGTGGGAGATGCTTGCTGTAATAACTTATACACAGCACTTCTTCTAAAGCTCAAACCTGTCTCACCTGCCCGATAGGGGCCCAGGGGGAGTCAGTCCCACTATCTCCCCAATACGACGCCCATTGTTCATCACATTGTTGCGCTGATTTCCATATTCCTTGTTTCATAATTGTGGGCGTTGTAATATATTTGAGTTGATCTTACACAGTTCTGCTGCAGAAAATACTCCTTGGTTTGTATTAATCCACAGCTGAAAATAGTACCCAAAAATGCATCATTTATTTCAATTTCAGCGATGTTTGTTATAAACTACAATTCCCAGCTGTTCAATTTGTGAGAAGTTTCTAAAGATTTATGCCCCAATTAGAATCGACTGGGCATTGGGTTGACTGCCACAGACAGGGCAGAGTAAGTGGGAAAGTATTGAGAGACGGCACATTATTGGCTTGGTCTTTTCAAGTGATTTGTTGACAAAGGGAACTACGTGGACTGGTTGCAGCCGTATCATTGAAGGACACTTGGAGCTGAATATTTTTGCTGTTTGGTTCTTTCTCAAACAGGGATGACACAAATCAGCAGGACTGTAGCTGCCACTCTGGGCAATGAATTGGCTCTTGACAGTGGTTGGTGGATGCAAGCAGTCGAAGGGTTTAGAAAGACGAAAACTGCAGTAATGCATCAGAAAAGGTGCTAAAAGTCAACTTAAATCAAATTTATTTGCGAAGCCCAGTATCGCACACAGTGGCTCACAGTGCCTAACAAGCCCAAGGCGGCAACAAAGAATAACTCCTCAAACATCCTCAGCACTTAAAGAAAAAAAGTAAGAATCCTCAGGAGAGTCTTCAAAGAGAGATCCCCCTCCTTGGGCAGCTGTGTGTACAAGAAAAATGGCTCTTAATAAGGAACAGAAAAATGTAACACTAAAACCAAAGAATCGAAATATAATGGAATAGTATAATCAGAAATGTCAAATCTGAAAAACGAATCCCCATTAAGTAAGTCTATGGAAAGCATCTACCTACTAATTTCTGAAACCTCTATCTTCATCTTATCAACTTCACACGTGGTATATGTGAACTTAACGTCCAGAATTTGGTACGATTTGGACACAAATCTGACGGATTTCCGAAATAATGAGAGAAATCAATTATCTTTTCTTACTCCACACTGCACCAGACTGTTTATGAAAAGCTCTGCAAACAACGTCCAGCAAATAAACAATACAAAAGTGACAGTACTGTTTGAGGAGGACTCACTAATGACAAGGAATCATTCTGAAGTAGCTCCAGAACATCAACACAGGACAAGAGAACAGCCCATTCCAAACAGGCAGGTTTAGAACTGGCTCTGCACTAGTCCATGACAGATCCAGTATCAGCTCTTCAGTTTGCTCCTGGTCTGGTGAGGCAGCGAGGAAGCCTGGCTCCTCCAAACAATCCACTAAAGCTTCTCGGTGCTGCAGAACACAGCGATGTTAGCTTGATGGATGGCATTAGAGTGTCTTTTCAAAGGAAAACCTTCCCCTTTGGGTTTATCTGCTGTGCTGAGTGGCAGCATTTTCTCTGTGTTTCCATCTTCATTTGAGCTCATGCATTCTGTTGCCATGTGTGTTAGAGAAAATGTCAGTTGGGGACGACATGTCTGAAGTATGCATGTTGGAGTGAATTACACAACCATTGTACAAGCATTCTGTCTCCCCGCTTTTACTTCAAAGCTCCCTCAAAAATCTCCTATTCAAAATCCCATTCCACGTCAGTGAGCGATGTGCTCTGCGATCAGAGGTGAAAACTAATCTGGGCGCTGAAATCCCCTCCTCGTTCCCCTGCCCTGATGCCGCGCCTTCGCCTTACAACTGGCTCTAACGAGATGCGAACATGTAAATTAGCAGTGAAGGAGATGGAGCGTCCACTTAGGCCTAAATGGCACAGATAGCACGACTGTCAGATGGAAAATGGAGCTGGGTTGAGATCAAGGCGTCCAATCTGTAATCAAAAATGGAGGAAAATTGCATTGCGATTGGGGGATGGGATCAAGGAAGAGACTTCCTGGGCTAAACATTACTTCTCTCTCTCCATCTGTCTCCACTGTATTTGTCGACATAATGCTATATCACTCGTCGCCTCCTTATCTCCCCTGTCGCTGCTTTTCATTGTTGTCCCTGCCACAAGCTGCTTTCTATTAGACGCACCACATAACATATTCTCCATGCATTTATTCTTTGCATGGTTGGCTGCATTCATTCCAGAGCATCTCCCAACCCTCCTTGTTTCTCAGCACTGCTGTCACAGGGGGCTAAATGCCACCACACTTGGAGAACATGGCAGCAACAGTCCAGCACTGGTTACACTCCCTGACAGCGCTGAAAACACCGTCATGACTGGGCCGTTAATGTTTATTTGTTGCTTTTCAGGGAGCCAGTGGCAAGACCCCCTCTCCTGCAGACATGCTTTCTATTCCAAAAAGCTGTGTTAACTATGTGGTTTCTATGGATGAAAACAGAGCCATCAAATGCCCAACATTACGCAGCTGCTTTTTATGTCGTCTGCCAACACCAGAGGGGCTGTTATAGGTTTGTATGGAGGACATGAAAATGGTGGACAGCAACAGATGTGTGTGTTAGAGCTCTATAAACGCACCAGCTCGGCGTCGTTAAGCACCACACAGGCAAACGTAAGCTCATTCACCAGCTGAGACCTCCATTGCCGGAGAGCAATGCGTTCTGTTACAGAGGCAGTTTGCATTGTGTTACTCGCAGTGGCCGGGGGTTTGCAGTGCGTCCTCTCCGCCGCACCATCCCTTAGTGTTAACAGAGCAGAACCTGTGGGGGCGCTGTTTCGGTACAACGAAGTGTGGACCGGCTCCCACCCTGTGTGCTGAGCAGCGTGCCATCTCAGGCAGCCGAGGACAGAGCGTGAGCAGTGTGTGTAAAAAGGCTGAGGTGTTCCTGGCATGTGCTCTCGTGTGTGCGCTTCTGAGTCTGTGCCTGTGAATTTGAGTGAGTGTGTGCAACACACACACTCACACAGAGCCACAGCCATTGAGCATTCTGTAGTGTGTCGCGATTGGAAGAGATGAGTCACCCCTCTCAGACAACACCTACCGACCATCTCTCTCTCTGAGACGCACACACACACACACACACACACACACACACAAACACACACATGCAAAGACGATGAGAGAACAGAGCAGCGTTTCAGATTTGCTCATGTATTCACTTTATAACAAAGAAGACTAACCCTGTTCAAGTGGTTTGTCTCATTGCTGTCTCTTTGCTCTACATTTTACATTAATCTTCTCTCAGATTTATTTTTATTGATTCATGTTCTCAGACTCAGCAGATGGGAGGTTTCTCTCACAAGTGCAGTGGAGCAGGGCTGCAGCTTGAATCTTACGAAACTTGGGGGGTTGAGTTCCAATAGCTGGTGTCTTTTTGGATTTGATTCTAAGTTGAAAAAATACCTGGATAAACAAATATCTTCTAACATGAAAACATTTCTGATTTTCAACTCGCTCTTTGTCTCTTGAAATGAAAAAGGTAATTCTTTAATTAACTTAGCTATTGTCTAGTAAGCATGCCCTCTAAAAGCTGGTGTCTTTAATTGAACACAGACACACACATTTTTTATGATGGAAAAGCAAGACTGCTCAATTATTGGGAATGGGCTCTCATTTTTTTAAGTATTTTGCAAAAATAAATTCAACATTTTTGTCAAAGGGGACACATTTACGTCAGACACATAAATCGCATAAAAAGAACAAAACAAAATGTTCATTATGTTTGGTGGCTGCGGCCCAGGTGGAAGGGCAGATTGTCCATAAATCACAGGATGGGTGAAGTGATCCCTGTATCCTCGTGTCCTCATGTCCTTGAGCACTCACACTAGACCCCAAATTGCTCTCAATGGCCACGCCAGCACTATGCAATGAGGCATGCACCTCCACCGGTCGGCGAGCATCGGGCAAATTGTAAAATGATGGTACAAAAAGAAAGTGCAGCAATCTATCTCACCTCCTCCCATTGTTGTGCATCGCATTGTTGAACATATACTAGTAATTATCAGCTGCACAGTTTTTTGATATGCAATTTGAATTGATGCTGCTTTTCAGACAAATATTTCCCTGAAATTAGCTGGAGGTGATGTACGTGAGAATGCAAATGTCCAAGTCAGTTGCCGCAGATATTCTCCAGTGTTTATCCTGCCAGCCCTAAGGAAATGCTCTGGATAATGTCCGAATGAGCCTTTTGAGAAAGCAGCAGGAGAAGATTCACCACGTTGATGATGTTTCTAAAATGACGGTCAAAATACTGAAAAAAACAAAAGGAATACAAACATCTCAGGTCGAAAAAGAGGTGTAATACACGGAGGATACTGCTGGAGATGAAAATGGAATTTGAGTGATTTTGGTGATAAGGGCTGACACCAGTGTTGAGCATGTGATCTCTGCAGCAGAATATATACTTCATATCCGGCCTCTGCTGCTGAGGGACCCCTCCCCTGAATGCTCCAGAGGTTTCTGTGCTGCTGTGAATCCGTCTGACCTGAGAATCTCCTGCTGCATTGTTTATATGTGAATGGCAAATCTCGGAGAAAGTCCGGACCCCACTGTGGTTTCCTTGTGACATGGGCGGTTGATTCTTGAGAGGTTGCAGCTGCAGATTTCTTCTCAGGCAAGAAAATGAGATCTCCCCTAAATATCTTGAATTTAAGTTATTCAAAACTAGTTAGAATTTTGAAAGATCAAACCAAACAGCCTTTGTGTTCATGAGTCTGAAAGTCTCCCATGTTATTCCCAGAATAAATAAAAGCTAAAGAAAGACACTGATTCGAGTCATTCCAGTGTCTGTGCCCTGTATTAAAAAACAATCTTCTTGCTGCTTTCACATTTGTAGGTATTGATTTATTCTGTTCACAGCAGACTATTCACATGTCTTTGTTCCAGTTGTAGAGGAGGGGGTTTGCCTTTTATACACTTGTACTCTTGTTTGTAAGGTTGACCAGTGCATGAGGCTCCATTATTTGATAGTCACGGTTTGAATATCTCCACAGAACAGCGACAACAATAACTTCTGTATAGGAATTTGGAATCGCCTGAAGCTAAATAAAACACTTCTAATCTGAGTCTCTGGAGAAATTAATGCTAATGAAACAATGGCCCGTTGATGTTTAAGGAGATAAATGCAGCACAACAGATACGGCTACGCCTCAAATCATGGTGCTCGTCTACAGAGGCTCATCATCTATGCCGGGTGATGTTTCCTCATCAGCTCAGAATGCTTGATGATTTGATGGATGTGCGCTCGATTCCATGTGATTTGATTGCTCGTTTCACGGGGAGCTTTGTTTGCCTCGGCTGTTGAACGCTCGCAGGTCGAGGTGCTGATTACGAGCGGGACTGTATCTCAAAGCCACGAGCTGAGTGACAGCCACAAGGCACCGCTGAAACATTGACGACCGGCGTTAATGAGGCATGGACATTTCTCTGAGTGTTGTCAAGTCCGGAGGTTATTCGGCCCCGCCACTGTCCTGTCTCACTCTGTTATCCAGCGGTGTTCGGGCAGGCCGGAGTGGGTTTGATTTGCACACTCACTCCGGTTCTGTTCCAGCCCTCGCACAGCCACTCAAGGATGATAAAATACAGTGCTGGATGGGAGCTGGGAGCCCGGCGCCCGCAGGCTGTTCACTAGAGGATTTTAATTTTGTTTTTCTCTCACTCCCTTTCTCTTCCGTCTCCCCCACAGTGTGTGTGCATTCTTGCATGCACCAATGTGATTACAACAGGGAAAGGAGCACATTTGTGAGGACATATGTCACAGATTGGCTTACAGATTCCGCCGCTGCAGCAGCATCAATTAAAAACAAAATGCATTAAATTTGCAAGAGTCTGGGAATTGTTTGCTCGCAGGCTCCACAGGTTGTGCAATTCATCATCATAACCAATCACTGGGGTAAAACAAGACTCTGAGCCTGTAAGTCCTCAGATCAGTGGCGTGTTTGTCCTGTTTTATTTTGCAGGCCTGATAACCTTGCACCCACTGTGCCTGCGCTCAGAGATTATGGATCAAGTTTAATTGACTCTGGTAATCTGATTTTGGCATGGGGGAGGGAGGATCCCGGATTAAAGTTGTAACTACAACACAAACAGGGGATCTGGGGCCTGTTTAGCTGTCGACGCTGGGGAACAATGGAGGCATGTTTACGTAACATGCCAGTTCTAATCCAGAATGGGGCAGGTTAAACTGCCCTGTATGGTAATAGTGTTGCCTGGCTAAATTGCACTGTCAAAGGCTTGGTCACATTGCCCTGCCTCACAGATACAGTAATAAAGTGGCTACTTGCTGTGAGGTAATATGATAGTGATAATGACGATAACTGGAGTGGATGAATCCCATTTGAAGATGGCTGCTCCGGTTCCCAGATTACACTCTGCTGTCAGCTTCTGCAAGGAAAGAGTTGTTCAGAGCACGCTGCAAGCTACGCCAATGGCTTATCAGTCCCCATGACAGGTCAACAACTACTCTACCTTTACAGTCTGTATCTCTCTTTAAAGAGATCCTGCACACTTAAATCTGTTTTTATCGCTGTCAACTACACTATGACTGTTCCTTGATGAAATACATCAATGCTGGTTTTAAAATCATATTTATGACACATTTTACAAAAAATCAATTGGTGGGTTGAACGTAACTCATAACATCACCTAGTGTTTCAAACCGTTTTATACCTTTGCAGGGTCAGTGCTTGCACAGAGACATCCCAAACGGTTGGCTTTGTCTTTATAAATGAAAAACTTAACAAATCTAAGATTTTACTCAACCCCCTTAAACCACCGTATGCTCTACCATTCCGAAACGTCCATCATCTCCCCAGCACCTGTGCCACTGGTTGGACTGGCTCAGGACCACCGCACTCCTCAGACACTGCTGCTTCAGTCCCAGCTGTCTCAGCACTGGACCCCCGTCCCTGTGTATCAATCGGCACAGGATGACCATCGGCTTAGCCGTCAGGAAACTCACGGACAAGAAGCCTCTATTTCAGACGAAGTCGCAATTTTCTGCTGGTACAGCTCCTAGCTCGTCAACCTAGATAACTTAGCTTTAGCAAGCTAATTGTTATGTTGTGTGTGTGTTTGCATTGTTTGTGTGTGGGGGGAGAGAGCGATGGGTAAGGGGGATAGGAGATAGACGTGTTTCAGCCCTGCCTCCCGACACTGTGTTTTATTAATTTCCATGTAGAGACACTTCAGCCAAAATTTAGGGATGAAGTAAAGATAAGATAAGATAATCCTTTTGTAGTCCCACGGTGCGGAAATTTGCAAAGTTACAGCAGCAATAGGGAAGTCAAATATAAACATAAGTAAAGTAATAAGAAGTAGCATGCAATACTTATAATGTAAAGAGATACAAAAAAATGTATAAAATATAAATAGAGTAAAACAGTTATATATACAGTGTAGACAGAATATGTACATTGTGACCATATGTACAGTGAAATGGTTGCCCTTTATAGCCAGGAGTCATTGTAAAGCTCACATGTAGAACACAATAAGGGATATAGAAGAAAATCTGCACATGCTTTTAAGAACATGATTGATGATAATAACCGCAGTAATGAAAAGCTGTAGTGCAAAGAGTCAGTGTTCAGAATAACTACAACACATTCATCCCACTCAAGCCTTCTCCTCTGATATGCACCACAGCAGTTTGCCCCACATCAGCCCAGGAGCATAAGCACTGCCTCTTGGAGCCAACAATTTGTTCAGGGCACCCAGTTGTCTGCCTCGCCATTTTTCTTTGGGTCAATCAATCTGCTGAAAGGGACAATCTCCCTTCATCATGCCTCCTTTTGTTCCCCTCCCATTCTCTCCTGCAGCCCCACTAAAGGTCTTTTTCTAACCTTTATTTGTCCGGGGAAGGGTTCTGCTGAGCATGCATGCTCTATTCCATCTTCGCCCTTCCTTTTTATACAGTGCTTCTGTATCGTATATGCTGCCCCATAAAATGGCAGTTCCTCTGCTGCTGGCCACCGAACAGATGTTCAGCACCTTGCACAAGGGTACCTATGTAGTTGTGGAGGAAAGGCTGTTATTCATTCAGCCAGAAGGGTTCCCTCAGCCTACTCTTCTAAGCCTAAACCTGGAGGCCACTGCTGTCCTTCTTTGAATGGAAGCAAAGCTGTCTGGTCCATGAGCTCTTCTGCCTGACAGAATTTTCAGACTGTAATAATAATGTTGCATTGTTTGTGTATTCCTGTTTTCTTCTATAGATTGTATTGTATTGCCAGACTTGTACATAGTATATAGTCATCCTCTAGTCTGCTTATGTGTGTAATACCTTTCCAAAGGTTTTACTTTTGAAACACTTCAATATGTATGATTTCAATCTAGGAGTCCATCGGTTATCCCTCAAGGCTTCTGGTGTAGACAGCAGATATCTGGGCCAAGACTTGAATGTCTTCCATTCCCCATACACTGTTTACAGTCCTTCTTTCATCACACAAGTCAAATGTTTCTCTGCACAAAACACCAACAACAAAGTCTTCTCTTGGTATTTTAGGTCCAGACGACATTTTGGCTAATTCTCTATTAACAGCTTCCTCCATTTTAATGCAGATAAATTAAAAAGCCAATGCAGCTGATGCATTTTAGCTTCTGCTCTCCACACTGCTCAAATGTGATTGGTCAAACTAGACACAGAAAGCTTGCAGCCCCCAAATTCTCCCTCCGTCTCCCACCTACATATTTTGCATATTCACATGCAAAATAACTAAAGCAAGATACTTAGGCCCAATCCTATTTCACCCCTTGGCCCTACCCCTTGTTTTCGAGGGTTATCTTTCCCCTTGAAACAGAGTCACAAGGGCTAGTGGTTGCCCTTCAAGAAGCCGTTACATCATCAGTAGTCATGGCGAAAACCCGACACGTTATCACACAAATTATGGGATTATCATGCACAAAAAAAAATCGCTAGCATGCTACCGCTATTTTGTAAGGTTGTTGTGTAAAAAAAATGACTATAACACAATGAAATGATATTAAACTATAAAAAAAATTGTATTCTATGTATCACATTCCAAATGACAAGTTTTACTAATATAGAAGTCTAAAAACTAAGAACCCAAAGGCTTTCTGCTCTGAAGTCAACCAGTACATTAAATGACAGTGTATAGTATGAAAAGAGTAAAATATTAAGTGTTACTCTCAGATATCAATAAGAACAACACTGAATTAACTCTTCATCATTAATTCAAAATGAATACTGCCTTTTGGGTCTCAGCAGTCGCTGTACAGTTGACTGAAGATAGTGGGGATGAATCGAGTGTTAATATCACCTCCAGCAGGAAAGCCAGACCTCAGCAGGACCCGTGTGTGAAGGTCCTGCCCCGCCGTTCAGATATGAAGACCTTTCCTGCTTCTGCAGCTTTAGTCACACCTGACGTTAAGCTCCATTATCGACAGCTCAGCACAGATGGACGTGTCGGAGTCTGTCTTGGTTCAGCCTGGATGCTGGGAACATTCTGTTGTTAGCCGGGCATTTTGGCTTTTAATCAGTATCCAATTTGCATGGTACTCACTCTAAATGTGTTTCAAGGATCAAGCCCATACACAGTGAAAAAGATAACAAATTAAGGATCTCCAAAATGCCAGCCTGCATGCTAAAACTGCTTGATTTTGGACTTTTAGTGTTGCTCTTGCACAATGCAGTGTTTGACATAGAAGGATGAGCTGAAAGATTGAAAATGAAAATATAATAAGAGTATCATCCCGTCTTGTAGATTCTGAGAAAAGCCGCCCAGCTCACAGCTGTGAGCTGCAGAGCTGCATGCATTGAGGTGAGAAATGGTTAAGGCGGCTGACATTCTCAGGCAGCATTATAAGAGCAGCGATGATGATAATACTTCCCAGGAGAACATTTGACTTCCTCCCTCGCACCTAGAGCCATTTAGCCGTAGCTGCCGTCGATCATCATGTGCCGCTTAGCATCGCATCAAACTGTTCAATATGTCTGAGCGTGATTTAGTTTTTACCGATGCAGTAACGGATTCCCTCTGAAATGCTTTCCCTTTGACCTTTAGTTAACTCAATGTTCATGTGAGGTTATTCTCTCCGTGATCTGAACTCCAATGAAGTGCACTCTCTACTCTTTAAGTATATAAATCAGCTTACGGACTTAAAAGCTTCATTTCAGCAGGATTTCTTGCTGGTGCTTCAGGCCGTGATTTTCTTTTTTAAGCAACATCAATTCATTGAGCTGTAATTAACACCAGCTTTCATTGTCCTGCCTTGACATCGCTCGGAGGACAAATACAAACTTTATAATTCCCTGTAAATCTGTAACTGCCAAATTATGTGTGGCTGTTTACGATGTTGGAATGTGTTTGTCATGTTTTGCTTTTACCCAAAAGGCCCACTCGCTCAGTGCTCTTTCTTTCTTAAAGTATGAATTTCGTTCTGTGTGCTAGTCAAAATGTGGTGCATTGCTCGTGGTTAATTGCAGTTTCCTCTCCATCCCTCCCTTTTTGACTCCTCGGCCAAGCTACGAGCTGCAAAGTCATAAATGTCGGCATTTTTAAAGATCTATCATGCAGATTTTTCTTCCACCACTTTGCATTTCGGCAGGAATTGTTCTTCAGAGATGTTAAAGCTGGTACTACAGCTGCTGTAGTCGACCACCTACACCGGTGATGTGGTTGGTGAGTTGGAAATAAAGTTTTATTGTTAGTCTCCAATGGGGCTGCTATACCTGCTGTTGGCAGCTGTGATTCTGTGCTATGAGTATATATATACAAAACCTGCCTCCTGGTCAGCTCGCTCTGATTTGCTATTACAGGGTTTGCTTGGGGAGGGGATTTAGTGAAGGATCTATAGTTGACTTGTAATGAATTAACTTTTAAGTCACATCCACACATTCACACACATTTCTGCAGCACTTCCTTATAAACCGCTTCTCTATCACATTCCATCCAAACAATGATGACACACTCATCAGGGGCAATGTGTGTTGTCCAAGGATACAGAAAGCACAGAGATTGAACCACCAACTTTCTGATTAGTAAGTGGTCACCACTAAATTCAGGTCTGAACTAAACCTAATGCATCCTGAGATCTGATCACTCAGGCCACATTCAGAAGTGGTCTGGTATGCATGGGGCTACATTTAGTTTTCCTGTGTGAATGCAAATTTGTCCTGCACCTCATGTGAAGGACAGCATACTCAGCTGAAGTCTGACCAATGACAGATTCAACTGATTTATATGCTTCTCAGTGTCCAGAGAGATTTCTTTTGTAGCATCCACCACAATATCAGCTTTGGCCTCCACGTTGACACTTCAAACATAAAAACATTGTCATCAGAAATGATGTTTGTATTTATTCACATAAAGAGAGGGAAAGTGAGATCTGTGTCACAAGAGACACATTCAGGACATATTGTAATGTGAGGTGTGAACACACATGTTTAACGCTGTTAACTTGTGGTCGGATCCCTCAGGACGGATGTTAACACCCGGTTCGGAACAGGGCCTTTGAGAGAGGGTTCATTATTGGGGCATGGATGGCAGACGTGTCTGTCACATATACCGCTCAACTGTGTCTGTGTGCATTTTATGGGAAAGATGATGGTGATGCATGTGCTTTAGAGCGATATGTAAGGAAAAACAGGCGAGCAAACTCTGACTGAGAATGTCAGTGCAGGACGTGATTAGACTCTGTCAGCAAGAACAGTGCATTTACATCACGGGGTAATAAAGTGGTGCTGCAGTGCATAGACTTCTTATTACAAAGATGGATGCACATTTGAGAGTTCAGTGGTGCAAAAGCCACAGACACTGGTCTACAGAGATGTGGAAATGATATGGTCGGATTAGTCATGCTGAGGTTCAGGCCTGAATGCTTGACCCCTACAGTGAGGGGATCAGTGGCTCTGCTATGCTGACATGGTTTGGGTCTACTGCAAATCAATGCAGAGCTGTCCTGAGTGATTGCCCTTATCCCATGTCGTACCATTTCTTTCCTGTTAAGGGTGGTCTCCTCCAGGATGTCAATACCGCCATCCACAGGGTACGAGGGGGTCACCGAATGATTTGATAAGTATGAAAATGGCGTGAAACGTACGCATCACCATTAAAACACCAAACAAGGGGATATTATTTGCTTCCAGTAGAGTTCCAGAGACTAAAGGATCATTACCAAGCTGCATTGAAGATGATCTGGCTAAACATGTCGGTCCAATGCTAAGAAGGCAAATGACTGGAAAATTGTGTCCAGACATTTTCCAAAATTTGCCTTTCACATATGAAGAACACAGTAAAAGATGTGCAGGTCAGATGTGTTCAAAACAAGAAGATTCTAGACTCTAGGTAGAGCGCAGAGTGGGCAGGACAGGATGTAAACATTCTGATGCAGAAATCACATTTTTATTTACAGCAAATGGACACAGTGTCTGCCCTTATCACCGAATGCTCTCGAATCTCATTGTCTGAAAGTTGACATCTTCCTCTGTATCTTCTACGTGTATGAAACTGAGATATTTGTATTCTTTTGACTGTCTTCCACCGATTCGCTCGTTGTATTCTCACATGGGCTCACACAAACATTTTCTGAACATTTTACTATGGGGCTGGCAGGAAAAGTTTGGCAAAATGTCCAGAGCAACTGACACGGAAATTTGTGCTCTCACACACTGCCCCTCCGGAAAATTTCAGGAAAATTCAATGCATGTATGAAAGCAGCGTAAGACATTGTGTGCTGGTTTTGGTTGTTGGTGAACTGGAAAAAGGCTGCAGGATGGATGGATGGTTACAGTAAATGATGCGGGTCACTCGCAAATAAAATGCAAACCAAATGTAAGAATGCACATAGACTCAGTATCCCAAAATCCTAGAAAAGGAGGTGATCTCTGGGAAGAAGCACAACAACATCAGAGCAATGACTGCTTGTTACTCTTAAAGGGGCCATAAAGATTTTGCAAATGTCTTCAAAAATGTTTTATTTCACATCCCTTTTCCTTCTTAAACACACAGAAAGGCCTTATTATACTCAGGGATGAGTGTCTCTACCACACACTCTGCTGCTCCACATCTCCCCAGCGTCCTGTCCCCCAAACCATTCATTTCATCTCGGGCCACTGCTTTACAACTGTGCTTATAAATGCTCAGTTGAAGGTTGCGACCCCTCACAGGCCCCGACAGGCTCATCAGCCTTTGGATAAACAGGGAGAGCGAATAGCCCACTCGGATACTCACCGAGACAATGATGGAGTCAGACAGCGTGTATGCGGATCACTCTCGCAGACGCAAACTCGCACGGAGCTGCTGGGGTTATATGGAGATAAGGTGCGCTTTATTTAGCAGCGTCAACGCGACGGCGGGAAAATGTGTGACGTCACTGCGGGCTGTGCACCTGCCTGTGGCATCGAGCTGAGAGGGCGGTCGAGTGCATGAGGAGCGAGCGTGCAGATTTTACAATAGCTTCCTTTGTCTCTTAATACAAAGCCTACAGACACAGTGATAAAGTGAAATATTAAAAAGTTGTCTTTACTCTGAGTTTACTGTAAGAGACTTTAACTCAGAATAAATTACAAAGCAAATCAACCGTGATGTTGATAAGGTTTTAATGAGCGCCTCTTAACAATGTGTCTTTTTAGAGCCGCTAAAAGCGACTTAACTTTCTTTTCATTCTTTTTCTTTTTCCCTGGCTCCCATCCAGTTTTGTTTTCCTCTTTTTGTTGGCAGAGTAGGAAGCTTATGCTATTGTTGTGTTCAGAGGCTCCGGCTAAGATTGTCAGCTAATGCCTGAAATGTGGAAAGTAAATGCAGGATGCAGGGGGAAGACTATTCACTTGACAGGTTGTTGCTCTTTTCTGCTCATTGGACAGCTCTCTAACGCAAAGACATTTCCCCGACGTCCATTTTGAAGTTTGCTTGCATATCTCATCTGCGCACACTAATCTGTGCCTGTCAGCGTTGTGCATGAACGTGCTAAAAGAGCA
Organism: Verasper variegatus; assembly: GCA_026259375.1. Lineage (NCBI taxonomy): Eukaryota > Metazoa > Chordata > Actinopteri > Pleuronectiformes > Pleuronectidae > Verasper > Verasper variegatus. The sequence goes on from CM048050.1 coordinate 5,145,171, forward strand.
CCGTTCATTGAAAGTGCTCATATATTTGGTGAACTGTGAACTGACTGAACGACCCTTGTGTTTTACGACAGTAAAATTATCGATTTAATTTTCTTCGAACAAAATGTTACACTTTTAAAGTGAATATCCACTTTCAAATCATCCAGTTGTAGCCCAAACCTCCAGCAATCCATAGCAAAACGGCACAGAGACATTGGATTAACAGCTTTACCAGAGTTAAAAAGTTCAAACAAAATTTACAGTGATAAAGTAAGATGTAACTTGTTTATGTCACACTTTGCAGGGAACTCAGCCCTGAAGGTACCAGGCTTCGTGGACATGTATCGTTTCTGTGTTTGTTCGGCATGCTGCTGATTTAGTTACGTGCTGTTTGAAATGTGTTTGGTTTAAGTGAGGACAGTTATTGGCATGTAGCCGAGTTTCAACCTGTTGAAATGAGGTATAACATGTCCACACTGACACATTTTATTTTCCTATAAATTACTTCCACAGTGTTTATAATGTCCACTGGGTCGCTGGTTTCAAGAGGTTTAGCAACAGAAGAAAAAGCTGTCATTATACAGGCCTAGTTCTTGCTCAGTGATTATTTTTGTAATATTGCATTCATGATGGCTTTTTCTCATCCCCACTTCTCTCTTCCTGTTTCTACCACAGGATCTGAAGAAGGTGCTGTCTTTCCCCCCGTACCCTGGGGAGTTTTTGCACCCGGTCGTGTATGCCTGCACGGCGGTCATGTTGCTCTGCCTCTTCGCCTCCATCATCACGTACATAGTGCACCACAGGTAAGGAGAAATCTTTCGTGTCATGAATTCAAATCACAGCTCCAAAACTTCCCATCTACCTCTGGACATTTAGGCAGATGCTTATGTAATCGCCTCATTTGTCGCCTTTTTTTACCTTTGTGGTTTTACAGTTTGTTTTGGACTCCTCTGCCACAGATCCTGAGCTGACTGTGATGTGAATCAGATGCTCCAGGCTGGTGCGTAAAGCACTGCAGCCTGTCTGACTAAGAGGATCTAAAGCACAAAGACAAATGTGTGTGTGTGCGTGCATGCGTGTGTGTGTGTGTTTGTGTGTGTGTGTGTGTGTGTGTGTGTGTGTGTGTGTGTGTGTGTGTGTGTGTGTGTCTGTGTCTGTGTGTGTCTGTGTGTGTGTGTGTGTGTGTGTGTGTGTGTGCGTGTGTGTTTCAGACAGACAGCATAAATGTATGCCTCTTATGGATTTCTATGGGTTACTTCAGCCACCTTTGTTCGTTTATTCCATATGGAGATGAGGAAAACCAATGCACCGCGTGGCTCTTGTGGCTGTGCACTGTGGCATTTGTCTGCTCCACTTATGTTCATCTGTTGCGGATGCTATGCAATACTTCAGCACACCAATTTATCATCTGTTGTTCTAACAGAGCATCAGTCACTTTAACTTGTCTGTGGCATTCATGTGGTATTATTGTAATAGCTTACCATCCATTTTAATATAAAAGATACAGAAAATGTCACAAATGTCACATTTTTATTTGAAATATTAAAGATGTATTGTGTTATTGTAAGAATAACACAGTTAACTGATAGTTGTTCAGACTTAAATCTTTGGTTTTATATGTTTCCTTGTCCGTGCTGTGTCTAGAGCACAAAATTTATGAAAGGCACCGCAGCATTCGCAGTTAACATCCATCTGTGACACAGGGGACAAAGACAGGGAGTGTTCCTCTGCAGTCAGACAGCAATGACAGCATCCAAGCAGCAACATCACTTTCTGTCGTCTAGCGTTGCAGCACTGACTGAAGTAAAGATTGCGAGGCGCTGGTACAGGCACAAGCAATTTCAAAATTGCAGAGGATTAAGATTTTTAGTTTGAGCTGAAATGTCAACCGTTTCCAATCACCCGTGGACGTTCTGGTGTTTGTGCAAAATTAATGGCCTCGAAATCAATTTTTATGCCATTGTTAGACTCGCACAGACATTTAAGGACACATGGTGACAAAAAGTGCTTAAAGAAAAGTCCTAAAAACCCTTGGAAACCCTTTTCTAGATGAAATTTAGAAACTATTTGAATGAATCTTTAGCTATATGTTATAGATGCTAAACTGTAATGGTTGTAAAGCAACGTGATTATTAGATAATTAGTGAGTATTGATTTGTTGTTGAAAGATATAAATATATATAAAATGGCTGTTTTTACATGTATTTTACTAGACTGTCAGACATCTTACAAACTGAGGTACAGGATTTATGTTGCAATATAAGATCTAGCATCTAAAAACGTTTTGCATGGAAACTATATATTACAACCGCAATATATACACTAACCCCATTGGTGAAATGAGAAATTATTTTTTACACATACTGTATGTCCATGCACTGATGCCCTGTTGCTGTTTGGCCAAATCTATTCATAGACATTGGCTTTGTCTAAACTACTCATGGATATTTTCCTCTCCATTTAATAAAAATTCTCCTTCTGCACAGCATTCATTTTACAAGCATGCTGGGCCAGTGGGTGGCGAAAAATTCAACATCAATGACCCGTCAAATACCAGAGAATAACATTTGACCTCATTCAGCAATATCTTCTTAAAAATTGTTCTTTCCTAAGAAAACTCTCTGTCAGATTCATGACACGCTCTTAAAATGAAGAATTGCACCTGTCTTCTTAAATAGATGAACGCAGTGACTTTTTATGTTTCTAATTAGCATAGGTCAACTCCCCGCCAATGGCCATAAAAGGACATGCAACTGCAGGGCCATGTGCACACAGAGAAATCACAGAAACTGAAAAGGATATTATAGAAGTAAGAAAGTCTAAACAAACATCTAAAGACAATGGCACACAGGACTCAAACCATGAAATAAGCTTTTATATTTCGTAGTGTCAGTAGAGGATACAAAATAACTATGGGTTACATGATACAGATACAAATTCAGTTCCTGATGTAGATCATATTAGTGTTGTGGTGATTATACAAAATGAGAAATGTGATTCATATCCCTGCATAGATAATCATAACAGAATCCAGGTTTATGATCCTCTGCCTGCAGCTGTGTCTTAATTCCTGAACAGCTGCTTATTTCTGTATTGACTGTGTTACCTTCACTGTTGCACAAAAGCCTTTTGGCTGTCTGAACTCTTCTGCATTTGCCAGTCTGCTGGATTTAGCCTCTTCATCTCATCACAGCTAATGGAAAAAAAGAGAACTACAATTCAGTTTATGATCTGCTGTCAGATGTTCCCTTTATGTCACTGTTCTGATCATCATTATGTCATTTACTTTGATATTGCGGAGTTGATGACACATCTGTGAGAATGGCAGTGAATGATCTGGGACCTGGATAAGCATGCAACAGAGGGCACCAGCTAACATATCCAGGTTTCTTTAAACCTGGTAATGGATTATCCAGATTCCAGAAACCAGGATTTGGGATCTACGTTGCTAACCCATAAATGGAATACTTCAAAAACCTGATCATAGCCAGGATCCATACTGTAAACACACATTTATTACAGAGATGCTCAAAGGAAAAGGACATTAATTCTGGTCCAAACTGGAGCGAGAACAAGCCTTTATAGAGCTTTTGGGTGTCTCTCTCTCACAGGGGAGGGTTGGAGGGTTTCTTTTTCTTTCAGTGACGCTCATATGAACAAACTCCAGCTCATCCTCCTCTTCCACACCTCCCTCCGCGCACTCCTCAGCTCCACAACACATCTCTGTTTAGTAACACTCCAGTTTTGTAGTATCACTCCAGATGACTGACAGTAACCAAGCTACGAAGCCCCGGCACTATGTGTTAAATGGGCAGAACGCGAGGGAGGGTGCTCGAAGAACAGGCCCAGTATAGAGTGCATGTTCGAATTTGTCACTTTCTCACTTCAGCTCGCTGACACTTAAACACAGGCATTAATGTGTTCACTCGGCATTTGGTTCTTTGTCAGACAGCAAGTTGGGGAGAACATAGTGGTGGGTATCAAGTCTTTGAACCCAACATATTTGAACCCAGTGAATCCACTGGTGCAATTTGTGTCACAAGTAATCAAATTGGGAAACACTGTCATTCATATAGTTCTGGATTTACAGTAACTGACTTTTTTCGAGTAAATATTGATGGACACCAAAGATAAATCCACTAAGAAGTCATGTTAAAGGGACAATTATTTTAACTCACATTAAAGAACAAAAAACTAGAGGAGTTAAATACATGTGGTGAAATCTGAAATGAATTGTAATTGATCCCAAAGGAAGAGGAAAAACATCAGAACTGAAAAAAGAAAAGAGCATTTTGTTTTCTTTGTTTTACACTTTATATATTGTCACAGGAATCGACCATCATCAAGTCTTTAATTAAAGGGAGCAGCCTCGGGCGTATTTGGTTAATAATGGCTGCCAACATATGTTCAGTGAAAAAAGTGGACATAAGAACACAAGAGGCTAATTTAGTCTTTGTCTCTCACAGCTCTTATCAGTGTGGCTTCCAGCTGCAGTATGTTCCAAATATCAGACAGATCGCTAACTACGAAAACAGCCAATTTGCTCAGGAGCTGGTGGAGACCAAAGCAGAACTAAAACTGCAAGACATTCTGCCTGTACCTCACTTATCTGTGACTGGAGGCAGAATAGTGACTCATAGCATTACCAAATAAAGAGGATTATTTTTTCACCTCGTCCGTTTGTTTTTGGGTGGTCGGTTTGTAAGCAGGGTTACACACAAACTACTGGACAGAGTTCCACGAAATGTGGTGGAAGGATGAGACATGGGGTTCAAGAAAGAATCCATAAAATGTTTGCACACATTCACACAAATGGGCTGACTAGGAATATTTTTATCACCTCCTATGACATTACCTTTTTTTACACTTTTCATTTGTTTCGAAAGGAATAATTCATAGATCTTGAAGAATGGCCTGTTTAAGGGACTGATATCTAAGAGTGTGCGCAATATGGCCGCCTGGTTGAATTGAAAGGATCTGTTGGCCTTTGGTGGAGGTATTTACTCCACTGAGTACTATTCTAGCTTCTACTGTTACTACATCTACTGGATCTGTAACTAGGCAACTGTTTCTAGGTATGTTCATGCAACTTTATGAGTTGATAATATGTCATGTTTATAGCTTCTTGTTGTCTCCAAGTAACACAATATCACATTATTGATTTTAACCATAAAGCCCCAGCCTTACTGCAATGTTACATCCTGCTCGCCATCATTCTTAGCATGCAACTGCTTCCATGTCTTTATTTAACAGTGCTGCTACTGATGGTTGATGGGAATTTTGAGCATGTTTGGAACATTCACTGATTAAATTCCTCAGCTGAATGTGCCCATAGTATTATGTGTTATTATATACAGTACCATCCATGGCTTTATTGTCCCTTACAGTTGGCTCAGTAGCGGGTGCAGGTGAGGGAGCAGATGCAGCGAGTCAACAGTTTTATTCCCCCCCCCCCCCCCCCCCCTACCCTCTGGGAGATGGGGATGTGGAGGGTTGCCAGGTTAATGTACTTGACCCAATGAAAGCCCAGAGCAGAGCCTATGAAAACCCTCTTCCAGGGAGGTCAGGAGCTGGCCTGATTTATGGCCACGTCGCTGGAAGGAGTTCAGTACCTGGGCCGCGGCAGAGGCATCAACAGCAGCGGCTCTAACTCTCCCTCCTCTTGCACAGAGCAGCGAAAGCCCAGCCCCAAACACGCCTCATAGCTCACTGCTGAGCCACTGCTTCATCTACAGTTGGCTCACGTGCAGCCGGGGCTCCGCTCCTCCATTTTGGGGAGTGGAGATTTCCAGCACAGGGTTATATAATTTCAAATGGTGACAGTGACTGTATAGATTAAAAGGAGGGAGCTGTAAGTAATTAAAAGAATCAATGGTGTGTTAATGCACACAGTACAACGCTGCACGCTGATATTGTCTGACCTATTTATTCTGTTTTCTAACAGCTTGATGGAAAGACGTAATGTGGGTTAAGTGCCCTGCCTAAGGCTGCGTAACGCCCTGGCTGATGCCATATTTCACAAAGTGGATATGAGTGCATAGTTTTACATTGTAAAAACTTCAATTGGCCCAGTCAACTGGAAGCAATCTCTTTTGATTTCATCAAACCAGCAGAGGGATTCATATTTGAATGCCTACACCACTGCATGTACTGTATGTTTGAAAAAGAGTGAAAGAGCAGTGTAAGAAGATTGTACACTGAATGAGACAATGAGTTCTTACTAGACTCTGTGAATAGTCTTTTGTCTGAGGACTATATTCTTTATTCAGACATAAAGAATGCAGTCTTTACTCATATTTTCTTTCTTCTGAAACAAAGATCATACAGTTTGTTGGAAATGTTACCATCTTTTCAGTGGAGAAGAATTCTGGTCCCTTGTAAGATACAGCATCTTTCACCTTGCAGAGTTTGACCTTTGCAAAGGTGCAGCAGCTTAAAGCCGAGTCTCTGGAAGAAAATTTGTAACCACTTCCCAACTGATGTATCTCTTATACTGAAGGGGAATAAATCTTTGAATGTTCTTGTTGCTTTTCATAAAGGAAATCTTATGTGGAGGTTGTTGTTGTGATGTCCCACAGTGTGATTGTTGTAAGACAGTTAACCATTAAGAGTGAATGTGGTTTGACCATGAGTAATTTTGTGTGTGTGATTGGCGATGATGATGATGATGATGATGATGATGATGATGATGATGATGATGATGATGATGATGATCCCAAGTTTAAATATTTTAGTTGCTGGTTATAATCCTGAATCTCCCTGACTCATAATTCATCACAATATTGCACTGTTTGATGTGGTAAAATGCAAAAAAATTATGATTATAAATAGTACTGTATACCTAGCTCTGCTAAATAGTTTGCTTTTATTTTGAAGACAGTTTATGTAAAATCAATAGGATTATGTTGAATTATGACCTTACTTTGTAAAGTTCAGTCAATTAAAGCTTTTCACTTTACTTTAAGATATTATGTTATTCAGCTCATGCATTGACAGTGGAGTTCATACAGGCCTGTTTGTGCCACACGCTCTGTCAGCAGTGTTCCTGGCCTCTGTGGTTGTTAATCTATATGGCAGCAGCAAGGTAAAAGAAAAGGGCAATTTATGCAGGCCTTGTAAAAGAGTGGCTTAAATCTTACCCAAATTGGCTGATGGGTTATAGACCTTGAACACTGAGTCTCAGTAAGATTTTAGTTTATGACAAAACACTGTGGGGTATGTACCTGCTAATTTTTTGATTCTTGGTCTTTTATGGCAGCGCAATCCGCATCAGTCGGAAGGGATGGCATATGCTTCTCAACTTCTGTTTCCACACGGCTCTGACCTTCGCTGTGTTTGCCGGCGGCATCAATCGAATCAAATACCCCATCATCTGTCAAGCAGTAAGTGCATTCCCTTTTCATTCGTCCCACTCTCAAAGCTTTTCAGAAAATTGATTATGAATGTCTATTGAGGTGTTGGCACTGAGTGCAATATGTGGTTGTAGAGTAGTCCAGCTTTATGTGTCTTTCATGCTTCAGCGGCACGTGTGGTCTGGTCACTCTGTCACTGAAGTGTTGACACAATGAGCTCTGGTGATTCAGGCGTTCTCATCATGAATACATTTGCTCCCTGTCCCTCTGTTGACTGACTGTGTTCTCTTTTGTTGCCAAGGGTTACTGTGGGTGTTGTGCATTACTCTCTTTTGCTGTTTTGTCACTATATGCAGTATATGTGTTATATCTATTCTTTTGTCATTTTAATCTTTTGTAAATGTTTTTTTTCCCTTTAAATTTCATCTTTACAGTTAATGTATATTCACTAATAACTGAAAGATAGAAACATGCACTGGTTATGTAATCGTTCAACAAAGGCTCAGTGGTGTGTCCCCATGGCATGCATGATGCTGGCAAATGTCTGGTATTAATGTTTATCAGCAACCCATGTCCACAAATGTGGATACAACCCATAGTAGCATATCTCAGCAGCTATTGGATTATTTATCATGTGGTTCATGGTCCCCACAGGATGAACCCTAAGTTCCACTTATTTCAGTTTGGAACTACAGTATCTCAACATAGAGATTTGGTCCACATATTTACAGTTCAAGTAATGGTGTAAGTGAAAGGTCCTCTGACACCACCATGATGTTGAGCATGGACTGTAACGATGTGACGGCCAACAAAAAGTGAAGCCAAAGACTCTTGATTACACCCTGGTGGTTGGCTGCAGTTAATACACCCTGCCTCCTCAAGTGTTCAAACGTGTGATTGACAGCTGAGACTAAGTAGCTGAGCAGGTCTTTTCACCCATCATTTGATCACAACTGCGTGGGCGCAAGATGGCAGCGTTCATGTCCAGGATATTTTAGCTGTATTTCTGGATAGTTGAAGGAAGTGGAGACATGTTGTCCAAATAGAAAGCCTAGGAGGTTGACAATTGTTGCTTTTAGAGCGCAAATTCTACGACTATTAGATTGGTTGCCATTCCTTAGGTTGAGTTGTGTTCATCTTGGTCATCACCTGACTTAATGTGGCACCATTATTTTGTCTAATTGTAGATTTGTCAAAAAACGAATGCCATTCCCATCCCAGCTGTAGGGTACTTTCTATATAATTGCTAATAAGCACATGTTAACATACTACTATGATAAATTAGGTCAATGGAAATTTTAAACTCTATACCTGCTAATCATCAGCATGTTACCATTGTGATGTTAGCATTTGGTTCTGTGCAGCAGACAGGTGGATGTAGACTCTTTGTTTTAGACTATGATCTTCATTCTGTGGTTGTTGAGTTTACGTTGACCTCCAAAATGAAATGCCCTCAGCCGGATTTGCAAAGAGAAACTGAGAAACTGTCAACATTGTCAAATTTTAGTCTGCAGAATATATTTTACACAGACATAGAACAAAAGGGGTTTTCTGAAGTCTCTCTGGATCACCATAATTGCGACAGCGGGCCCCATCATGTGATGCAGGCAGAGAGTTTTGTCGCTGCAGTTTGATTTTCTCACCATTTGCACTCACTGTGTGGTCACATGGATGATGCCTCTGTCTCTGCAGCCCAGGGTTATGCATGAGAGAGTGAGACGCGTGGAGGGACATGGAGATTTGGGATGTCAGGTTAGATTTGGATACAGGTCAGAGAAATGCTTCATTTGCTGGCACCTCACCATGTTCAGCTTTAATACAAAAAAGGAGGATATGAAATGCATATATCATTATATGCATATAACTGTAACTGGTTGTGTGGAGCGCTGTGTGCACTGATGTATAGAATATATGCTTTCACTCCTGAAAGTCGTGACCAGGGTCGCAACCAGGCTTCATGTCGTTGTTACATTTTTTACATTCTGTCTGGTTTCCTTTTGGTGTCACGTTTCTAATTTAGGGAGCACTCTAAATACTGTTGTATGACAATCGTGTATCCTGTCATCATCACCCATGTGTGCTGTGTCTACCGGTACTTGACATTGAATAGTTTGTAGATGGCTGTGGGTCTGACGTCAGCCTGTTGTCAATTCAGCTCCAATATTCGCTACTTTTTTGAAAAGTAAAAAGAATTTGCCTTTCTGCCTCAGTGGAGAAAATGACTGAACCGGTTCACTTCTTTAATTTGTTTCCACTGTAATATCTAACAGCAAAATGAACATCCTCGTAATTCAAACATTATATAGTCGGAGGTGAAGACTACTAGCAATCCGGCGAGCCGCCTTTGCTTCTGTTTTTCCTTTTTCTGTCTCAACTTCCTGCAGTTGGTCCAAAAATCTAAAGTATCCCAAAAGATTTGTTTTCACACTGCAAACAATCCAATCCAGGTTTTGTTTGATCCGACCGAAACTACCTCTTTTGGTCAGTCTAAATTTGCATTGGTGGGTCTGAATCATGAACCTTTCACACCTGTTATTTTGGTTTGAGCTAAACTGAAAAGTCTGAAGGTCCAGACCAAACAAGGCAGCAGTGAGAGCCCAGAAGAGTCAGACAAGGATGAGGATGTCTTTGGAGGTTATCACTGTTTATTCTAACACAATCCTCTGGTCAGATGTGATCATATAACTTCAGCTCTGACACAAATTAAATGACACAGGAATATGTTAACATGCTCAATAAGTTTAGGCCAGAAAGGCTAACCGCAATGTCTCTTAATGGCGTCCAGAGTGTGTGACTGGTTGACTGTGGGATAAAGCACTTTGAGTGGTCATTAGAACAGTGCTATGTAAGTGCAGTCCACGTTCCATTTACAGCAGGGCCCCCACGGAAGTAAGCATCAGGATACAGAAAGTGGTCCTCATTTCACATATTGGCTCTGTTTGATTTACTCCTGTCACACTGAGGGATAGTTCACACCTGTGCCAGGATAACAGTCGCTGTCAAAAAGAGAGAGAGAGTGAGGATAAACTGTAATATGTGTTTTCTTTGGCTTTACCACGTGCTTGGAAAGCCATATGGTCCTGGTGGATTTCTGTTCCCATTGATTGATAGCTGGACCTGTTCAGGTAGTGAGCATGAAACACAAGCTGGAGAGCAGAGCATCCTCCACTGTCAGGCACACCTCAGCAGGGGGGGGGGGGGGTGCATTTACAGTATGCAGCCGTGAAGAGATTGATGCACACGTCTTCTCTGCTTTACGCTCACAGCTTCAGCTGCCTTCACTCACTCTCTGTTTGTATCAGTGGGTCCCATTCGCTCCTTTTTATTGTGAGCTGCAGCATGTTGGGGACTCGGTTGCCTCTTCTGCTGTCAAAAGCACTTTAGGTGGCCCCTTATTACACAGGGTAAAGACTCTGCATACTGAAATGCAACACGTCATATTTCACGCCAGGCGGCTTTGCCTGAGTTGCCAAGCAAGAGGCTCGGTGACAGGGGAAGTGTGAAGGAAGTCACCACACGTGTCGCAGCCGTCAAGAGTCCTCCACCAGAACTGCAAGTGACATAGAACGCCTGGTGATTGTCAAGATATACAGTTTTCCTCCACCTCTACTATACTACTATTGTACTATAGTTACAATGGGACCCCAAATGCAATAAATTCATCTTTGAATCCAAGTGAATTTTTCAGGAGTTCCTACGATATTGCAGTCACAAGAATTGGATGGCTGGATGGTTAGACTGAAAACGTCATACCTAACACCTTAGCTGATGCCAGTGTGGCAGCATTAACATTAGTTTGTGATATGTATTTGACATATAGAAAACATATACAAAGATGAAAACTTGCACAGTATTTGTTTCTTATTTCGCTTCTGTCTTTCACAACTGTCTTCAATGCTTTATAGACCAATTCAAAGAAATTATGAAGAAGTTGCTACAAATTATTAGACCATGAAAAACCAATGTTATTAGAGGTAAAACACTGACCAGAAGGTAAATCCTCGACAAATGTTAGTAAGTCCTTATTAAATAATCCTTCTACCACCAAAAACATCAAATGCAGTTGTTTATTCTAATCAGCTGTTAATCAATGCGTTCTGGTGTGGTTCATTGAACTGTTCAAAACATCAGAGTTTAAATCTTTTAGCTAAAAGGATTTTTCACAACATGGCCAAAAGTTCTTCTTTTAATTCATTTACTACTGATCTATAAAACATGACATGAAAAATGCTTTTGGCTCATTAATTTGCAATTAATAAATTCATCAATTATAATTTAAAAAACCCTCAAAGTATATCATTAATGCAGAACCCATAAATCTAACTCAAGTCTGCTCATGTAGCAGTGTCAGTGCAGGGATCGCTGGAAGAGCCATGCAACTTTATTTGGCCCTGGTCTTGCTCTTTAACTTTAGTATTCATGCATTTATCTAATTTTATCCCAGGGCCGTTGAATATATTTGTGCTGTTCCTCCTTTAGCCAATCACAGTTAACAGGATAACTCTCGGCAGACTTGGGCGGGAGCCCAGATTGTCTGCCGTTCCACTGGGATGGAGGCAGGCCCCACCAGACACAGTTTGGGATAATTACAGGAGTGCTTGAGGAAATGTGTGATCACACACGATGGGCACAAATACACACACACACACACACACACACACACACACACACACACACACACACACACACATGTCTGCTGAGTTGTCAGTGCTCCCCTCGGTCTCCCTACCTTCCCTCCTATACACACCCACATGCACCCACCTTCACTGCTCCCAGGGGGACACGTAAGTACCTGCTCTCCCTCCAAGCAGCTCTGAAACTAGCTGTGGCAGCTCTCACAGCACATCAAGCATGCACTCTCCGTCCCTCTGCCTCCTCCCTTACCATCCTGCATCCTAGACTATGCCACTCTTCCATCTTAGCGCCGCCTCCCCCGCCCACTGTGGTGCTGTCACTATGCAGCATCCGATATCTTTATGGCCCCAAAGTCAAAGTCATCTCTAATCTCTATTTCTGTCTTTTCTTCCAACGAGGCTTGCTCTGTCATTGACTCAAGCAACACCCCAGCTGTCACATTACATCACAGCCAAACGACTTAGAGTATCCTTGTTTTCACTCGCCTCACCTCATCTTACCTCAGACAATCAGAATTTGGATTACTCGTTTCACTTCAGTCAGTGTGACCAGCGTTAAATAAACTATTTAGCAAGAAACTTGGCAAAGAATGTGACCTATATATGAGGTTACATCCAGCTGTCAGCTTAAATATTATATACAGAGGACTTCCTCATTAGTGAAATTAGTTGTGACGGTGAACGCGGGCAAGAAGGAAAAAGGAATCTAGACATTACAGTATCTGCAGTGATTTGCTTTGTACTTTCATTGGGTCCAATTTGAGTGTTCCTGAGCTCATTTGCCCACATGTAAAAGGCTTCCCGTAGTCTGGTTACTTATGCATCAAAAACAGTAGGGAGCTGATATAATGAATATGTCCATAGAAGACAGCTTGGAGGCACTTTTGAATGCAGCACTTTCAACATATGCTTAAGTTGCTGAAACAATTGGTCTCACAGTGTTTCTCCCTTCAGAGAAACTGTCACAAACACACAAGCCAAAAAATGCCATTCTCTATGAACATCACTGAAGAAGGAAAAGAAATGCACGAGAGGATTGCTGCACGTTCAGTCAATGTAGACACACATATGTATTTTAATTGGCAAGCAGGACTGAGCTACTCAGTTTTTTAAAGAGTGATATGCTATATAAGCCTCTGGACCACCAGGGCAGTGAAAGTATTGTCCCTCAGATTATCACCTCTGCCAAGGATGTTACACTATGTTTGTTTGTGTGCTAGATAGTGGGAAAATTAGCAAAAACAGATTATCATGATACTTTGTGGAAGGATACGGTACGAGTCAGCAAAGAATCCATTTTATTTATTTTAACATGGCGAGACAGAGCATTAGCCAAGTTTGAAAAAAGAGCCTGGTGGAAGGATGTGGTATGAGTCAGGGATGAACCAATTCACATTTTGAGTGGATCTGGATCAGGGGTGGTTCCAGAATTTTTTCTTTCCACCTTCAGTGTAAGATTTTCTGCATTTTTCAACATTTTCATTGATTTCCCAGAGATTGATTCATGAATCTTTATTGAAAAAGATATTTATGAGTGTGTCATAAATTGAGATGAAGTCAAATTTGTAGTCAATGATCACTCACACCCATATCTGCCCTATTCCCACTTACAGAGTCGTTCTGTTCTGATCTATCTGCTAATGTTTTTGTACTGTTTCCTTTTTACTCTGTAATCGTCATACATGCTGTGAAGTATGAATACTCTGTATGTGCATGGTCTCCTTCTGTGTCACTCTGTCTTCCTCTGTCTGCATTATCGTCTGGTTGAATCAGAGCAGAGTATTTCTTGTTAGACTGTTGTATGTATCTGATGTTGAATCCTAATGTACTGTAGGTTGCAACTGATGCAACTGAAGTAATTTGATAAATATTGTAAGGCAACGTCTTAGTAGCTCATTGTTAAACTTCACATTTTCTCACTGAAATAATGAAGGTGTTTATTTGATCCTGACTTTAAACACACACATTGATAGCTTAGATTCATTAAAAGAAAATGATGATGAAAAGGTTTCCAATAAGAATGGAAGTATAAAAAATCCTCTGAAATGCTTTGTACGACTGCTGTTAACACGCCAAGCCAAGTTTCACTCAGAGACCTGATGCTTTTGTGATAATGTTGTATTTTCTTCTGAACTACAAAATACACTGTACTTTACTTCTCTATCTGATTGATATTTAACTCAGTTGTTTGTTTTTTTTATTTTCATAATAGTATTTTTTCTATTAACTGTAGATAAAAAAAGTATAAGGTGTGTTACAAATGAAGGTAGATTAAAAAAAAACAGAAGAAAAGGCCAGGCTCTAACAAGCTCCATTAATAAGGTAGGGTAACCTGTTTGTCGCCTGAAGCCCCCAAACCCAAAAGAGACGTTAATGAAAGTGACTCAGATGAGAGAATAAGTATTTTTATCAATTCAGATCTTTGTGGGGCACTAAGAGTTTAGAGAAGGAAAAAATAGGATTTTAAAAATTGATGGGAACATTTTCTCCAAATGGGAATTGAACTGGAAGTTAAACACCTTGTCTTCGTATTGCTATATTTCTGTGTTGTATTATGCCATTACAATACATACTATGTGTTGTATTGTAATGACATAATAATAACATTGCCCACAGGTCTATGTCCTGCTGGAGGACAGTTTGCAGAAAGGTTCATCAAGCCATAAAGTTTATATTCTCTTGTCTCTTCACACTGATGATATCAGGATTTGACTTGTATTGATTATAACATCTTTGTCTTGTCGGATCATGTGCAAAATGAGTAACGTGAATTTTTGGCTGTCAATATTTTTATGTGGGTGTGCGGTTTGATTTCTTCATGCATCATTGACGCCCATCCTCAGTGATGAAAGAGTGAGTTCGAGGTAACAGAAGCTGTGGGGACGCCCTGATTGGAGATGTAAGAGGCTGTTTCCAGCTCCTGTTTTGTTCACTGCGTGATCCTTGTGCTGCTCACTGATCCAATCACTGACTGAAATTATGTATTTACCCAGATTCTCTCCAAACACAAAGCACATCAGGCGAAGGCACACAACGGATATGAAAAGAAAATCACCAGAGTCAGACTTTGTTTAGCAGATTGAACTAATCATATCCACGTGTTAATTCATTATGGGTATTATCTAGACATAACGTTAACCCACTTTTTTTTCCTCACGTATGTACTTATGATGTTAAATTATATTGATTTGATGTCTGATGGAGGATTCATAATGCTTTTAAGAATTTTGTTTAAAAAGTCAGTGAAAGGGATATTGAATTATAACCAAGAGACTACGGCCAATGCAACTATAAAGACCTTTAGGCTTATGTGCTGCAGGTTATACTTACAAACATACACACATACTTACATACATATGTATGTATATGTATGAGAGAGAGAGAGATTCTCTTGTTTCTGTGTTTCTGTGTACATGTAAAACAGACCGTTTTGGAAATCATGACATCACAGTTTACTTCATGCATGCCCACTGTTGCTCTGTGTAATCAGCATGAGCCAGACACAACAACAATGACAGTTAATACCAGTTTCTCTGTGTTTGTTTAGCTCTGCTAGTTCTGAATACAAGTTTGCAGCTATATTTAGCGTCACTGCACCACATTACCAGCATTCACAGGCGTCTGCCTCACCCAATATGACTATTTGACAGATCATTATTGTAGACTTTATCGCCACCTACTGGCCCTAGATCCCTGTTTTAAAGTTTTGGGTTCTCATCTGGACAAATACATTTTGTCAGATGTAGGTCGTGTGGATGGAGATTTTCTTTTTAAACGTAGGGGGAAAAAATCCATATAAAAATGACCACAGTTGTGTAGAAAGGGATTAAGTCATGTGACCAGTTCCTGTGATACATCCAGGACTGCACCCAAGAAATAAGCAGCTTTTCAAACTAAAGTGGTGACACCACTCAAACCTGTTCAACACAAGGTGATACTACGAAGATTCTGATTATCAAAACTTATTAAGGAGATAAAATTGGGTTAAATACGTTACTGATATATTTGTACTGTGCTTGATGACTGTATTTTGAAAAACTGGACTGTCAACTGTCAGCTGTCCAGTGTTATTCCTGCAGACTGTAGTGTACGACCCCCTTCCTTTGCCACCCCCTGTTCTCCTCTTATTTCCATATTACCAACACACTTCTTCTCTGTCTGTTCCTGGCACTAATGAAGCTCTGTGGTCTGCACACTCTGCAGCAGTGATTGACTTACCATCCGCTCTCTGCTCTCTATAACCAGCTCAAGGACACTTTCAATTAGCATTTGGACCCTGGTAGACTTGCCTCGGTCCCCAGGCCTATCAGGCTGCAGAGAAACCATTTGATTGGGTATCTCTGGTTTCCAGTACATCATGAACAGATTGACTAAGGAGGAGAGAAAAGACGCGGTTTAATTTTCTCCCTCCAACCATTTTCACCTTTCACTCCTTCTTTTTCTGCAACTCTCATCTCACTGCTGCCTTTTTATTAGCTGGCAAAGCCTTTAAACAGAGTCAGATCAGTTTCCCTATTCAAACATCATTCATGAATATTAAAACAAAGAGGAGCAGAGATATGTGTACAGTGCACTTTGGAAAACAATCACGCACTGATAGTTGTCGATGTGACTATCATTTATATTCACATTTACTATTCACAGTGCTTGTGTCCTCTAACTCAGCTGATAAGGAGCTTCTCAGTATCACCATAATGCTCTCATCCGAGACAACCTTGATGATTCAATAGCACTTTTTGAACCTGCCTTTCCATTCTTGTACTATTGTCTTCCTGTGAACGATAACACAAAGCAGTCAGGTCTTGAAGGAAAACGTGTACGGAAACACCCTTGGAGTGACATTGATGCTGAACATATATTCCCTGAGTTAACTATTATTCCCTGAGTCAAGTCTTGAGAGTTTTCAGTGGCACACTTTACTGTATATATTAGCAAAAGTTCCTAAAAGTCAAACAAATAAAACTTAAAGTGCCCTCTGTCTGCTCCCGTCTCAGGTCGGGGTCGTGCTGCACTACTCGTCTCTGTCGACCATGCTGTGGCTCGGGGTGACGGCGAGGAACATTTATAAACAGGTGACTAAAAAGCCTCCGCAGAGCCAAGATGGTGACCCGCCTCCGCCCCCTAAACAGCCCCTGTTGAGGTAAGCACAAACAACCCTCCTCAACCTTGACTGCGTCCAAAATGGAATAGAACATAAAAAAGGTGTGTACGTATTTTGTGTGTGTGTGTGTGTGTGTTGATCAGTCTTGCCCTGTCATTGCTGCTTGCTGTGTGAGTATCATCAGAGGCCAAGGACCAGTTTACTGCTGCAAAATTATTTACTCTCGCTATTTTTATCAGTGCCTGACCTGACCGAATGTGTAAGATGTATGTAGAATACCTGATGTGTACTGTAACCTATGAAAAATGTTCACCGAAAAGTAAAAAATATATTAATCCATAGGCACAGATGGGGTCAAAATGTACTGAACTCGTGTGGGCAGTGGGTAAATAACAAATTCTTTATTTCTGGAGAAATCAGATATTTCAGTAATGGTGCAGTATTTATACGTCTAAATAAAGTAACTTGAAATCTAGTCAGCCGCAAGGATTTTTTTTTTTGTGAATGACTTTGACACCGGGTCCGGATTTGACTTGGAGATAATAGCGGGTAAGGGGTCGGGTCCTGTGCATAGCTTTGCGGGACTGGACGGGCACAGGTTTGCATCATACTTGTATAAGATTATTAAACTGATGACGTATAAGAGCGTGGGCAGCCCTTTGCTGTTAGTTCTAACTACTTTATATACAGTTCAGTTGTGTTGTCCATTGGTTCCAGACCTAGAGGTCAACCCCCCTTCAAAGATTAACCTGGGGGGGGTCTTCAGATGATTAACTGGGGAGGATGAAAAATAAACTTTTTTACTTTGGGCTAAATCTTTGCTCCTTTTGTGAAATGTTCCAGGATTTTATCTCACTGCTCCATCAAACATTATCTAAGCCTTGCCTGTCCACAGTCTCGACTGAGGGCAGAGGGTGCCCAGACCCACTCTTAAGAACAACCTCCCATAAGACTTTACTGGCGAGATCCTCATCCTCTTTTAAATCCCTCTCAAAGACACATTTTTCTAAATGTGCTTTCTCAGAGTATGGGGTCAAAATTAAGTTTCATCTCTTTGTCACTTTTTTAAAAACTTTTACTTTCCAAAGTCTTTCTTCTCACTCTTGTCTCCCTGACTTTTTTGATAATTTTTTTTATCTCTAACATTTTGCATATTTATATATTTCCACCCCAACATTAAATGCTCTTATAAACCTTCTTAATTTTCTTTTGTTTCACCTCAATTGTTTATATTTATGTCTTGTAAAATTGTATTCATATCAGTACTAGTATTAGTATTAATATTAGTTTAAAGGGAAAAACACAAAGTAGTCCTCACAATTATTGTATAGCTGTCAAATGAAAGTATACAAATATTACAACATGTTCAATAGTATATTGAAGCTAAATGGAAATACTCAGGGGAAATAAAAGAAAATCTAAATCACACATGGGTAGGCCTACAATAATTTACAATTATATACTTATTTACTTTCCTCTACTGATTTGAAGGTATAATAATATATTTTGAGTGAGTTCAGTCATATCTGTTATAGGGTCACTTTCTCCTCTCTGGCTGACCTGTGCAGAGGTGTGTGTGTGTCCTCCACTGAGGGTTTTAGAACATGCATATTTGTGCCTCTGTTGATTTATGCTATAGCTTCTGCACTTTGTCAGGTGTTTGCTGCTTCTTGCTTTCTTCTCGAGGACAACAGTAGCTTTACACAGAGGAGTTATTGCATTGTTTATCTGCGGAGACATCCACAGCTAGTTTGCATCCTTTCAAGCCGCTGGCTTTGTTCACTCTGTGGTGACGTAGCTGTCAGGTCTTCCTTTGTACTGGTTGGATCTCCTTTCTCACAAGTTTGCTCATGTTGAGAAATTACATTTTTAATCTGAGTCACTGTCTGCCTCAAGGGGAGAAGTGCAGCTTTTGATTGGTAATGATTCACTTAATGTGAAAATGAGGCTGATAAATGCCAGAGATCAGGGGTGTTGAGTGACTTCCTTCCTCTGATCTGAGGCCTGTTTAGCTCAGAAGCTCCAGTTGGTGATGCACTGCTTTACTGATGGTCAACAGGCTCTCCATACATAACACATCTGATCATTTTATCATTACCGCTGACTCATCAATACCAGTAGGCAGTGTTTTCCTCTTCCCCTGCAGATCTTGTTTTGTCATCCACCTATTTTTAGAATCGCATGACGTTTAACAGAAGCACTTTAAATAAAGCCACAGCTGAGTCACAGGGAACCTTAGGTCCTGTCCTCACTGATGCAGATATTTTGCAAAACAAAGTTTTCTCTGCGCTTGAGCCTCTCGTCCAAACGCAAACACTCTTATGTGTATCTGTGTGTACATGTAAAACAGAGCGTTTGTCCATCGTTTGCTTTGTGTAATGTGCAACAATAACAACAATGGTGGCTGTAGTCTGGTTGACAGGAGAATAAGCTCACTGAGCATGCTCATAATGTTGTCCTCTGGTATTTGACAGATCTTTGATGTAGACTTTATCGATAATAATCATATACATATACATACTCTATACATATACTGGCCTGGCATGCTTGTTTGAGCATTTATAGTCATTTTTTGTGGTCATGGCTGGACAGCTATATCTATTAAGGTTGTGTGGCTTGAGAGTTTTTTCTAAATGGAGGGGAAAATAGGAGTTCAAATGCAACTGAAGCAATGTAAAATCATTTGAAATGAACACATCTAAGCCTGACCTGGTGTCGAGCTCGTCTGATAGAGATGTGTGTCAGACAGAAAACGGTGGGAGCCTGATGCTTTTCGCCTGTCGATGCGTCATTTCTTTGTAGTTTAGATCCTGCAGTTTTCAAAAAGATTTAACTACACATTCTTGACCAGAATAGCTGATCTGGGTCTGTAGTAAATGTTTGGCTCAGTTATTCTGTTTGAGACTTCACACAACCCTATACTGTAAAACGAATAAACGTCAGGAAGAGGAGGAACGAAGAAGAAGCCAACAGCTTAAAAAAATCTGTATAACTATAACTTCGATTATCACAACTCATGGAGAGGCTGCTGAGCTAAATGTATTTACCCTTATTGACTTATTTAATTCCCATTTCACTAGCAGGGACCACACCCTACCAATATGTGATTTAAAGGTTTGAATGGAAATTGATATATTGGATGTTGAGGTGAAGAGATGAGTGAAGGAGGATGAAGGAATGAGGGTAAGGATGAGGGAAGGAGGATGAAAGGATGACGGTATAGGGAAGATAAATAGATGCAGGTAGGGATGAGGGAGGGAGGATGATGTGATGGGGTTGAGCAGAGGTAGGGATGAGGTAGAGCTGTGAATGCATGATGGGAAGGGAAAGGGTCGTTTGAAGAATCTGAGACAAACAGAGCGTGACAGGTTGAGCCAGTATACGTTGGCTCGAAAGGTGATTAGAAGTGTTAACTGGTTCACTTTATTTGTGAACACAACAGATTGATTTTCAGCTTTTTGTCATTGTATCCCCCCCCAATCATTCTCCATTTCATTCCTTTCCTGCTGACTCAGGAAATTTGGGCATATTTAAGAGGATCAGCTTTTGGACACATGCAGTGCTCATCCACTGCGGTGAGAAGGTGCTGTGTGAGCTCCGCTGCACATTGCAACCGTGCCGCAGAGCTCATACTCCAGATGTGGAAGAAAATCCTGTTAGTTAGGGGGGAAGGTTTGAGAGCAGAGACACGGAGGCACAGAGAAGGTGCACCGTAACAAATGCCTGTTTGTCCTTTAATCTTTTATTCAGTGAGCCATTTCCTTTAAGCTGTAGGAAAACATCAAGCTGTAGTTCGGTTGCCGGTATTTCCGTCAATTTGATGAAATATTTGGAAGAACATGAAGTGAATGACCCCACACAAGAAAATTAATTTATACATGCAGAGTTGCACTGGATATGAACCCCACTGGAATATATGACTTGCTTTTTACAGTGTCTGTCTGTTGGCTGTTTGAGATGATTATTTCGACACCCGCAGCAATCACATGGACATTTATCACTGATTCCACCTGAAACTAATATCTATAAAAATGCATAAGCGAGCCACATCATATGTCTGACATTATTAAAACTGGAGTCTGCTCAATAATGTATTCCTGAAGAGTCACTGAGGATAAGGTCCCCATATCAGATAAGGATCCCCTCAACCCATAAGCAGCACTTTCCTTGCAAAGCGAAATCTTCAGACACCTGCGTGACTCGAGGGGGGATGAGGAAGGCGCGGGGGGTGGGTTTATGTGGAGCGCTCTTGAGGTTTTCCCATCATGCACTGCTTGTGAATGAGATAATTTGTCGGGGGGCAGGCGGAGGGATCGTGTGGCGCGGCAGTCAAGTTGATCCACAGTGATTGACTGTAATGCTCCCCGTCAGACAGGCTCATGCAGTGAGACTTAGCAGCTGGAAACAAATCAATTTCTCCTCTGAGCATCCTCCTCCTCACCCGCTCCTCCTCCCCTCCTTTCCAAACAACCAACTTATACCTGCTCATCTACCTCTCCCCCCTGTCCCTCCACCCCCTGGCAGTATCTGATGGCATATCCAGCAGACCATCATGCTGACCTTTGTCAGAAATCTGCTTAACGTGAGACGCCTCTGATCAGGCTATTAACTGACACTCAGCTGGTGTGATGGGCTGCAGATCTTTACCCAACCCTCCCCTTTTTTGTAGAATCTCTTTCTGTAGAATTTAGTGACCCCTGATCTAAAAAACATGGCGGCCTCCGTAGAGAGGGCCCACTGCCGATCCCCATTTTAGGGTAAAGAAAACAAAAATCACACACTAGTGAAAACATCACTAACATTATTTCATATTCAATATCTGACAATAGATCCCCTTTCACCTAAATCTTACACACTGAGACCTTTAAATAAACAAAAAGCCTTCCTCTTTAGAATGATATACTATTAAATGCAAACATGCAAATGCAATTCTTAAATAGTGTAGATGAGGAAACAGATTATGATGATATTACAAATATATAATGTCTCTTGGTTTGGATTTAATTTTAGTAGAGTCGTCTCTCAAAGTAGTAATGGCTGTATTAGGGGCAGACCATGCATGAATTAGGAAAAATGTGTATTAAAAAATTAAATAGTCTTCTGAGGTATAATATCCCTCTGAAATCATAAAAGGCTCATCACCACTCAACAGAAAGAATGAAATTAATATACTAGACTGCTACATGAAATAATTTGACATTTTGGGAAACACAGTAATTTTCTTGCTGAGCCAGCATGAGAAGTCTGACACCGCTCTCATATCTGTCCATTCGCTACAAAGCTACAGCTTGCAGCAGCTACTTTGGCTCAGTCCACCACTGCACCACCCCCACATTTCACAATTTTTTTTTATTAGCCTAATGTGATAAATTAGCTCATTATTGAGCTTTAGAGGTGTGGGAGGGTAAATAATTTTACCTTCAGAGCCGGGGTAGCTAATTTCCCTGGTTTATTCGAAGCTAAGCAGCTTCACTCTGGCCCTGTTCCGACACGGTATTAACATCCATCCTAAGAGATCTGATAACAAGTGGACAGTGTTAAGTACATATGTTCACACCTGGTTACTGTGTGTGTGTGTGTGTGTGTGTGTGTGTGTGTGTGTGTGTGTGTGTGTGTGTGTGTGTGTGTGTGTGTGTGTGTGAGGGAGAGAGATACATAGAGAGGGAAAGAGAAGGAGCTGAGTCAGGAGGGACTGAATGAATGAATGAATGTGTGCAGCTCTGAAGAAAGATTTTACCAATTTTGTAACAGTTGAAATGTGGACTACTGTATTAAGATATATTGTGTTGCCTAGATACAACAGCAGCTTCATCTAGTGTTTCTCTCAGGTTGGTTGAGTAGTGCACCTCCTACGAATGAGACAAACAGCTGTTGTATTCTCGCCTCTCAACTCGTATGTGATGAGTTTCAGGTACATGTGGCCTCTATTTAGTTCATATATGATAAGATAGTAGCAGTACAACCGGGCTTGATGTGTAGCTTATGTTAAATGTCCTACAAGAAGTTTTTAATTGGTTATGAATTGTTTTTTTTACGGTAGGAGTCGGTGGAAATCTCCCTAAAAGGCACCAAAATCAACAAAAAGAAAAGTTCCTTGCAGGGGCTTTAATAACGGAAACGTGTAAACATGTTGTTGTGTTGGATAAGCTAACTCCATCAGGAGACACGGCCCCAAACCGTTATGAATTCAAGAAACGTATCAATCATTATGTGGCAGTCAGTGCGACCACATACAAATCAATGTATGGACACTGAGAACTGTAAAAATATGCCTGGTTTATTCTAAAACTGCAGATGTCAGATGAGTAGTCAGTTTTTCATATATGTGGCCCAGGACACATTTGTGTCCACGCAGCCTAAAGAATGTGGCCACATGCGTTCCTCGGTCTGAGTGCGTGATCTGATCTCAGGATGCATTTGGGTGCGTTCAGACCTGAACAGACCACACAGCTGCACTGACCACTTGTAAATGGTTTTGTATTTATATAGCGCTTTTCTAGTCTTGATGACCACTCAAAGCTCTTTACAGTACAGTTTTACATTCACACACACATTCATACAGTGCATCTATTAGCAGCACTTCTGTTGTTCTATGAGGGGCATTTCAGGGTTCAGCATCTTGCCCAAGGACACTTCGGCATGCAGATGGGGAAGACTGGGGATCAAACTGCTGACCTTCTGGTTGGAGGACGACCGCTCTACCCCTCAGCCACAGCCACATGTGATGGGATCACTCAGGTCGAATGTTAATTACAGGTCTGAGCAAGGTCTCTGTGTATAACAGCATTGATATAAATCCTCACATTTACTCTCAGCAAGTAGACAGATTAGCTTTTCTCCCCAAAAGTATTGCTTCAAAAGAAGCAATACTTTGTTCATGTAAGGACTTTCAGAACTTCAGATTTTAGACTACGGTGAGTGTATGTTGCTATTGCATAGTGTAGTTTTACCCATAAGCCTATGCCCGGTGTGGGAACTATGAGACCATCACTTGTCCCTAGCTGTGCTATGAATATCCTGGAGCGGGTCCAGAGAGAGGACAGCACATAGTCACTGAACAGAGGACAGTGGATAAAGCAGGGCAGCGAGGATGGGAGGGGAGTCAGTGTAGCTGCCGGCTGAAAGGCACTTCAGGGTCTATTTATATCAGATGATTACTGTTCCTAAACTCACTCCAAAGCACAACTCTGCATACACAGCCATTCTGTCAGAGTTTGAAGGCCTTTTTTAATAGAATGGCCAACAAAAAAAGAGAAAAGAATGTGCTTCAAAGTGTGCAAGATTTGTGTGTATGTTCACGCAAGGGTAGGGAATTTGAATGCGAAGGCGGCCCTTATTGTTTAGAAACAGGGCAACATGTAGACTGTCATTTGATCACACATGCTTTACATTATTTTGCATGTATACTACATATGTTATCTCGGGCACAGGTCTGCAGGAAACACTGGGGGGCTCTCCTAGAGGGTGAAAGCAGAATGAGTGTTATAAAGCACAGAGTGCTTTAACATGCACTCGCTCTTCTCATTTATGCTTATCTGGCTGACGGGTGTGTAAAGGGCTTGCTGTTGGAGGAGGGTCCCTGAGGGAACTGTTCCACTCAGAGGCAGTGACAGGCCAGTAATGCCGCCACCACCACCAGCCCCCTCCAACCGCCGCACCACCCCTCACCGAACAGCCCAGACAAACATCTTGATTGTAATTGAATTTTTGGGACGGCCGCTGCGTGACGGAGGACAGATTGGGAGCGAGGGAGAGAGAGGGAGGGAGACAGGGTAGGGATGAAAGAGAGCAAACTGAAGATGAAGATGGAGGAAGATGGAGAGGTTAGAGCGGTGACAGAGGTTGAAATTGAACAGGAAGGAAGAGGAAATGGCATAGTGTTTTATAGGAAAGTAGATGACAGTGCAGAGGACAAGGGTGGCGCAGAGAGGGAGCAGCTGAGGATTAGCTTTATTTCTGCCTTGAATTCTTATAGCTCGTGACATATGTCATGATATGAGTGTTGTTGTTCAGCTACCTGTCTGTTCCACAGGAAGCATCACAATATCTTTTTCAAGAGAACACCTAGTTTTGCACAATGTAAGAATTTAGAGCTGCAAGTAGTTTTGTCGTCAATGCTACAGTAGAGTTCTGGAAGAGTCATTTTTCGCGTTTTGGTGTTCGACAAGACTCATGGATCTACTTTTGCTGCAACTGACCTTTCTATGTTGCATGTTATCATCTCGTACAGGGATCTGAAACAACACACACGTTTTAGGTTGTTGTCTTGGCCGAGTCACATAAGTGTGACGGTGCTTACACCAGCTGCAAAACAAATTTTCCTGCACAATGAAGTATAAAGTCAATGCAATGCGCAATACACATGAGGATGTGAAATTTGCGTAATTCGCTTCACTTCATTTCCACAACAGGTGCAACACTTCAGCCAGTAGTCCTCCTCTCCTATTTTCCAGAGGAGAAAGGATATATTCATGGGTTGCGTTTACCCACGTTGTTCACGTGAGCACCACCAGTAAGGGAATGGTCACACTTACACGATTGCGAACCAAATAAAGCGGGTGGAAGTTCACCAAAGTTGAACCCTACGCAAAGCCACACTGTGATTTGCTGTGCCAAAGGAAGCTAAAGTTTCATTTTCCACCTCGCTTGCACAGATTGGGAGTGAGCGGGAAGCAAATGATGGGAGGCTAAACACAACTGATCCTGCCACTAAGCTCACAATGCCAAATTTTTGTAAACAAAGGATGAAATATCCATCCTCTCATATCCATCCATTAAATATAAACCCGGAAAGCAACAGGAAAAGTTGCAAATATTTATGTTTGTGATATAGATAGATGGATGGACGGACAAACTTTATTGTCTGTCCCAGGTGACAGAAATTTTCCTTTTGAAAGGCTCAACACATAATTCACAATTGACAACACAAAGACAGATAATCATTGAATCCTTGGTGAAAGATAATATTTTGTGAACTGCTACAGGAAGTGTTGACACTCTTATCTGTTAACATGGTTGCCAAAAATGAAAAGCAAGCCATTCTGCAGTGCAATCACACACCGCAGGCGAAACCAGTGTGGCTTGGTTGTAAGGCTAAAGCTTGCTGCAGCTGCCACTGCACCACCCCTCCACCCATAAATAACAAGCTGACTTATTTGTAGGGACCTGAAAGATCACACAGCACCAACACAGTAAACACACTATGTTTCGTTTCTTGGTTCCTCTGTTACGAGACCTGCAGTCTGTATGGTATAAGAAAAAGAATCCTAACTTTTGGATACAACTTCAAAATGCAAGGCTTTACTCAGTGCAAGTAAAAAGTCAGAACTCTTTAATGCTCGATGAGCCCCTACATTTACTCTCAACTCCTTTTGGCTCTAACTCCAGCTTTTCTTGTCACATCTCCTGTGCTGTTGTAAACAGCCGATGCTGTAAATTGCAGCAATCAGTGCTGACAAATGCCTATATCGACAGGAAACAGAATTGTTTTCATCGTTGTAATTTACACTTTGGCTTGTAGCAGAAAAGACAAACCTGTGGTGCAATCGCACCCTAAGAGTGTGATGACAAACACCGTGAAAAGCTCAAACGCTCACTCGTCAGCGATCAGATTTGTCTTTTTTAGGGAATGGTCATATTGGAGACAAGTCTAGAAATGATATCTGACAAATATGTCAGTTTCTCAGTGTCATGATTTCATCCTTAAGTTGAGAAAAACCAGAGTTACTTGTGGTCAGAGCTTCACCCTCTGCACCAGTCTATAATCTCGTCTGTCATGTTGTTTGGATCCTTTGATTATTATCTTTCTCTTGCAGTGTCTCATGCTATTTCTCAGTCATGTTTTTGACAGTGTGCTGTTGTAGTCCAGATGTGAGATACAGGATTTGTAAATGCCAAACGTATTCTCACCGTTTCTTATTCTGTATGTCTCCGTGTGTGCCTCTATCTCCTCACAGCTTTTATTTAGTCAGCGGTGGGGTGCCCCTCATCATCTGCGGGGTCACGGCAGCCGTCAGTATCGACAACTATGGCAGTGGGGAGCAGGCGCCATAGTAAGTCCTGGATTTGCTTTCACTTTTAAGGTTGAATGACACATCAAAACAAAGTGCCTTCAGCATTAGGTGATGGAATTATTTCCAAAAATCACACTCACCTCCACCATTATGCTTTTATTTGTGCCATTGGATAAATTAAAAATAACTACATTTAAGTGGAGTTTGTAATGTTCAGTTTATTTGTAAAAATGAGTATGAATTATTGAAATACTCTGGTATTGATGTGTGTTGCAGCTGCTGGATGGCCTGGGAGCCCAGCCTGGGGGCCTTCTTCGGCCCAGTGGCCTTCATCTTCCTGGTGACATGTATCTACTTCCTGTGCACCTTCATCCAGCTGCGGCGACACCCCGAGAAGAAGTATGAGCTCAAGCAGCAGACAGAGGAGCAGCAGAGGCTGGCCGCCATCGATGTGCCGACCCACTGTCATCAGGGAGCCGAGCCCGGAGCCCTGACGGCTCCGCCTGGCGGGAGTCACTGCCCTGTGGGCTGCCCAGGCATCCCCATTAACCCCGCGCTGCTGGCCAACGAGCACTCCTTCAAGGCCCAGTTACGAACTGCGGCCTTTACCCTTTTCCTGTTCTTAGCCACCTGGACATTTGGCGCACTTGCCGTGACACAAGGCCACTTCCTGGATATGATCTTCAGCTGCCTCTACGGTGCCTTCTCTGTCACCCTTGGCCTCTTCATCCTCATCCATCACTGTGCCAAGCGTGATGATGTCTGGCATTGCTGGTGCTCCTGTTGTCCCGGACGACAAGCCAACGCTTGTTCTGGCGCCCATGGGCCAGCTCAGGCACGGCCCAAGGTTAACGTGAATGGAGATACCCCCGGGCACAGCCATGGTCACAGCCACTGCCACCATGACTCACCATGTCAGGGAAAAGCAGTGATGAGCTGCGGTCATGGCACTTTAGGTCACTGTAAGCATGCTGCCCTTCCATCCTCGCAAAACCATGTGACATGTCTGGCACCGGTGACGCCGTGTTGCGCTGCTCTACATAGCCAGCAGCTGATGGAGCAGGAGCCTTCAGCAACTCATGTTCTCCTACACGCAGACCCCGAGGGTTACAGGCCAGGGATCCAGTTGCACCCCTGCCTAAAGAGCAGCACCAGGACTAAAGGCCGTCACTTCAGCCGCCGGGCCGGGGCTGGCACTTGTGGAGCAGGGAGTGAGAGGGAGTACGCCTATCACATCCCCTCCAGCGTGGACGGAGGCAGCGTGCACAGCTCACACACTGACAGCCCCCACAGCACACACGAGCGTCACGCCCACATCTGCCCACATCTGGCCCACGAAGGCCACCATGATGGGCATCACACGTGCCACGCAGCGGCAGCCACCACGCACGAGGCCCTGGCGTGCCATAACCCGTGCCACAGGCATATCTGCTGTGCCAAAGCAGACCTTCTCCCTTCCCTGTGCCCGGCAGAGGCAGGCGACACAGGCATCTTCCTGTGTGGCTGTGGCAAAGTGGCAGAGGAGGACCCAACAGCGACACATCACCATCTGGAGATGCACGCCCCGCGCAGACAATCCTACCCCCAGAACCCGCCCAATCAGAATGGGATTCTAAAAGGAGGCCTACACGAAGGACTCCTGTACACCTCAGACAGCACAGGGAATATACGCACTGGACCCTGGAAGAATGAAACTACTGTGTAGTCGGGGAAGGAAAGAACAGGGGGGACAGGCAGCAGTCCTGCCTCGTCCCGCCAAAAGTAAACCCTTCTAGAATTGAAAAAAAGAATTGAACGACATTTTGAACATCACAATCAGCGTGGGATATTTTTATTTCAATGTCCTCATGTTTTTATGTGTGCTGTTTTACTGTACAGAAATCTGATATCATCTAAATGCTCCCCGTCGAGCATCCATACACAAAACAGAATCTCTTCCATCAAGAAAAATTTGTGAAATATATGTCACATCATTCCATCCGATGTAATTGAAGGTATTTCTATCATTCCATATAACTGCAGATCTCTCTCTCTATATATACAAAATGAATGGTTATGTATGAATATGTGTGTTAGTGCTCTAAGGCAACACGCTGCAAGATTCTTTTTTTACAGTTTGAATCTGAATCCATCAAATACTCTACGATGACAGTGAACCTCCAGTACTTTAAAGAACTCTCGGCATCCATGTTTTAGACGACTAAACCAGCAATTTTAGACTTCATGGGTAGTTTTTTGTCAGTGACAGTGAATATCTACATGATATTTTCTAAATAATATACAAAGATGCTGTCGCTTGCCAGAGATGTGTGGATGCCAGTTACGTTAGCCAACGGTAATGGGAAAAGAGAAAAGTGAAATTTAAGCGTCCTCTTCCAGGTTGGTATTGATCGTGCCGTCTGTATGATGTCTTCACCGTTGTGTTTCTTTTTCTCTGGGAGACGAGTAAATAACAACAGCGTCAACAGCAACAGCGTGGGCACTGTGAATAGAGAGCTGGTGCCACTGAGTCATTGGATCCAGTGTGAAGTTTTCATTACCCCTGTGCCACACTGAGGCGGGTCCACGCAGCGAGCTCTTCCCCAAAACCAGTGTGCAGGTTTTTATACTCGTCAGCTCAGCTCTGCTCTCACATGCTACATGTGACGATAGGATTTTCTTTGTAAAAATCCAGCACTCGAAGCATTTTAGTACAAAGAGAGTGTGGATGTGATTATAAAAGAAAGAAGCTGCTTAAATGTTCCAGCCTGTACCGATGTCTATAAAAACCAATAAAACATTTCAGACAACCTCAACCCACCACCGGCTGAAACGAGACATGGCAGGAACCACTGCAAATTCAACCCCTTATAATTGTATTCTCTTTTTCTATTTTTGTCCCATAAATGCCCCAAAGCATGCACGCCTCCTTCTACGTAGCTGTGTGATATATTTTTTACAGTGTGAATTTATGCCCGTCCATGAACATATTATTTGCTTTGACCTGATAAAACTGCTGCAGCTTGCCATGTCTCATTTTTGTCACACTCGTGGATTAAGCCTAGTTCCCAACAAACCCTGTACTTTTTCCCACCGCTAATCTCCATTTAACACGACTTTAAGCTTAGATTTATCCCAGAATCCACTCCTGAAAAATCATAACGCTCCCTGTTCTGCTTTGATAACTTGTGTCAGGAGAGGCCAAGGTTAAAATATAGATCTTTTGTTTTTTGGAACCATGAAGGTCACATTCTCTTTGAAGGATTGCCACCCAGTGGAGAAGGCAGAAGAGACGCTGTATCGGTTTGGAAGCACTTATGTTGAGTTTGATCGTCCAGACAAAACCTGTCATACATTTCCTCAGTAAAGGCAATCACCCCCAAAAAACAAAGTACGCTCTACAGCAGCGCATATAATCCCACAGCAAACCCTGCTCTAGCTACACCACCTCAGCATGCACACCATCTCTTCATCCATCTTGTGCACTCTTGTCTGTGTATATAGAATTGGTTTCTGATGAATTATTTTATATGAGATTTAAGATATTTAAGAATAAAATAAAAGTCTATATGTAATGAAAGTTGTATGGGGAAAAAAACACTGACCTCTTAATGTTAATGCTCAGTATCTGAGTTTAGAAATGTCTTCTTTTTCTTTTTTTTCATTTTCAAATGCCTTTTTTTCTGTTGCAGTTTTTTAAGTTGACTTCATAAAGTATGCTTTATGACTTGTCCTGTCATAACAGAAATTAGAAATGCACTACACATAATAACGTTTGGCCTGCCAGAATGGAAATTGTCACTCAAAGTGTGATTATTATGAAAAATGTTTGTTCAGACAGAAAAAAAAAGACAAATCCTGATGTGATGCTCCTTTCATTAGGATGACAGGCTTTTAATAGTGTAATTATGCCGTGTTAGACATCAGAGATGATGCATGAACCTCATATCTTTGCACAGGGCCTGTAGAGTTATTTCCAGGGTGTGGAACAAAAAGGGATATTATGGGTCCAACTTATGAGTCGCCCACAATTGATCAAATAATACAAGCTCCTTTGGGCCACCTTGGACGCAGGCAATTATTGGCCCTGGCTTCATAGATATTGGAAAGGGATTTGTAACAGTATCACAACAAAAACATTTGAAATCAGCCCCTTCCACATTAAACTGAGAGAACATTGGTCTAGGTTAATTGCTGGGCAAGGTGCGTATTTGCCGGTGGGTCTTAGGGGCAGCCCAAGCTTTTTCAGTGTCTGAGAGAAGACAACGCGTTTGGTGCCACAGGCCGCTGCGGGGGCCACCTTTTTCTGTTGTCATCAGTAGCAGATGTACTGCCCTAAAACAAGCTCGCTGACTTAGTTTTCGACTCACCGGACGGCTGCTGGAATATTCACCTGTGGTACTGTGACAAAAACCTAAAGCCAGTTTTCACTTTTTTCTACATTGACACAGATTCCAATAAATGTATTTTTTCACCATGCAACGGATGAGAGCATCTTTGGCTTGTGTTTGTTTTGTCCGCCACATGTGTGCATGAGTAGGGGAGTGCATTACATGGCGATGGATGTGAGTGAGAGAAAAAGCCTGTTTGTTTTTTCTTCTTCTCAATTCCGGCTGTTGTGTGTTTATCTCTTCTGACAGCATGATGGAGATTGAGATGTCTTACGGAGACACCACAGGGGAGGAATTCAAATGATCGCAGGCTCGACTGCCGCTGTGTGTGTGTCTGTGTGTGTGAGAGAGAGAGTTGTGCATGCCTGAACCTTGTGTACATACATGCACACTGCACAGACGTCCACATGTGCATACACCAGCCAGGAAATGAGACCATGTTCCTTCCGTGCACCACAAATCACAGCCAGGTTTGACAGGCCATGAAACACCTGAGCACTTTTAATATTCAGCCGGATTTTTTTGATGCCTTTTCCAAGGCCACGCGACGCTCTCCCCACCCATGCACCCGACCATCAGATGATTCGTCTGACTGAAAGCCATGTGAAATGTCAGACCCCATCTCTTCCTCTCTGTGTGCAGTGAGGACCCAGACTGAACATGAGTACTGCAGGGTGTCCGCAAAAAGGTGAGTCACAGATGTCTGGCGCCAGTATTTTTCCAAAAGGAGGCAGAATAATTTGTGTGTGCTGCAGTGCCGGATGAGCTGCAGTGGTGATGATATAGATAATGAGTGTAAGGCTGCGATGGCTTTAATTAGGGCTGCCTTTGAACCACTAAGTGTGTATTTGCAGAGTGAGGTTGGAGGGGTGCACACCCCGGCAGGTGGAACTGGGTGGTGGTGGTTGGCGAAGGGAGAAATTGCTCCGGGACACTGTCTTGTTCATTAAAAATTAATCTCGTTTTAGGAAGACAGATGTGTGTTTACGATACAATTAACTGTGTTTTAATTTCCTGTTGCAATAAATAGGTTTGTAAATAGGAATATGAGCAGAGACGGGGGAGGGGGGGTTAAGTGTGTGTACTTGTGCCCTGGAGAAGACAATGTATTGTATTTTTTATCCTGCTCTTCGATCCCACACAGATCTGATCAGATTTTACTAAGGTTTTCACATACTGTCAAACCCTTGACACGTGGAAAATGCTTTTGTCTTTAATTGATAGAGTTTACACTGACACCAATGCTCTGATTATAATGATGCCAATATTCTGAATAAGACACAGCCATGTAAACAGCGTTTTCTGATGGACTTGACCTAAATAAGGTCATATATAATAAGCGATAATCAAAGACATATTCTGACCTTCATTGCATTAGGTAGTCTTAATCGCCAACTTCCTGTAGGACCACATGCTTGACGACACATGCCCTGGGTGTAAACAAAAAGGAAAAATACAAAAGAGCTGTAGCTTTTGCATAATTCGAAAGAAAACTCCCAAATTGGTGTACGGCAGCACCATCATTACTCTAGTTCAGTATGGGGTTTTAAACTGGTGAAATAACATAGGACGTAATCCACACTATGCTACCACGCCTGAAAACGCCTATCATGTGACCACTAATGTACACTGAGCATGCGTGTGCCATTTTAAACAAGGATTGCTTGAATAATATCTCCTCCACATGTAAGCAGTTGTAATATTGAAACATTCTGAATTACCTGCACAACAATGTAATGATTATCTATTGTTATTGATTATCCATGTTACCCGGATGTTTTATCCTGGAAGGGGTACATGTGACGAATTAGGCGAAGGCTACGTTGGGACCAAAAAGAGCCAGCCAGCAAGCGGCTGGGAGTTTCTACATCATCGTTTCCGAACAACACCGTTTCTGCTCGTCCAGAATAAAATGCAGCACAGTTTTCAAACTAAAACAGGACTCAGCAGCGTTTCCACACTTATTAGTGTGGACGCCAGACGTATCTGTAGCAGAGTGGATGCGTTTTCAAAGGAAAATGTAGTTGTATGGATGTAGCCACAATCCGACTGTGCTCTGTAACATGTAAACAGGAATATGGATGGAATATTCTATGAGCAACTTATGTAAATACCATAATCAGCTCAATAGTTTGAATATTGGTGTCTATGTAAACATAGTCAGTGATAGAAAGGAGCCGGCTTTCTTCAATAGAGTAACCCAGCAACATATGGCCCCGTGAAAGTGGCTGTGTTTTTCTTTTCATGAATGCGTTGTTTTACATAATCACTGATCATCTTTGATTTCTTATAAACCGCATTGTCTTGTCTCTGTGCCTCTCTCTCTCTCTCTCTCTCTCTCTCTCTCTCTCTCTCTCTCTCTCTCTCTCTCTCTCTCTCTCTCTCTCTGTCTCTTTCACTCCCTTCATGTTTAGCAGCTCTCTCATGGCCCTAATAACAAAGCCCGCTACTGCAGTAGCTCCAGCTCCAGCCTTGGCAGACGAGACTTGCGATAGCAGGCTGTGATCGTCATGCTAATGTCGCCCTTGACTTAAATAACATGCTCAAAATACTGGCCGGGCAGGAAGGAGCGAGGCTGAGCTGCAGAGAGGATGGAGAGGGAGAGGTGGGGTTGGGGGATGGGGGGGGGGCCGTTGAGTGGATAGTTTGAGGCTTATGGGAAGAAAGGAAGAGAGAGAGAGTGGAGAGATCAAAGGGGAAGAGAAGACAAATAGGTGGGCAAAACTTCTTATTAGATCTCATCACCTGGTTTCTTGGAAGCTACATTTCTAATGGGGTGTGTGTGGTTACATTAAATGTCTATGGAGGTTATAGATTTGTGTGTGTGTGTGTGTGATTTAGTGTCTAAGGCCCCTGTTCATCGTCATCATATCATAATATTATCACACGTGCACAGTTCTGCGTATGTCACAGCTGGCATTAGCATTCATATCCTCATGCTTCTGGAGTAACCAAGGTGATCAGATCTCACCTCCCTGCTCTACACAAATAAATCTGCACATTGTCTTAGTTTGCAAAGACCAAATGCATCTTGGGCATCTCAGTGGTTAGTACTGTCACCTCACAGCAAGAAGACCCCTGATTACATTCCTGGTTCGGCCGGGGTCTTTCTGTGAGGAGTTTCCATGCTCTCCCCATGTCCGTGGAACTCCAGTTTCCTCCCACAGTCCAAAGACGTGCAGATTGGGGTTGGGTTAATTGTAGACTTTAAATGGACCATAGGTGTGAATGTGAGAGTGAAAGGTTGTTTTTATCTCTGTATGTTTGTCCTGTGATGGACTGATGACCCCCCCCCCCCCACAACCCTTAAAAGGACAACAACAAAAAGACAAAAGATACAGACCAGGTCTATTCCTAGATGTTTGTCGCACTTGGCAATATATTTCTTGGCAAGGACTTGGATTTCTCTGGTCTCATAGTCCCATCATTCCATCAAGAATTTTTTTATCGCAATATTAGGATATTTGACACGTATTGTGACTATGGCTGTAAGAGTTTTGTCAGTCAATTCAGATTTGGCTACAGGTTGGTGGCAAGGTTTTTGTGACATAGTAAACAAACCAAGTTATCCCTCTAAGCCAATGCATGCTTACTATGCTCACAACAGATTGGAACTGTGAAACAACATTTATTGCCTACGCGAGATAGAGGCAGAGACTATGTCCTACAAAGTTACTCACCCAGACAGGTACCTGTCACAGACATCTTTACCAAGTGGACAGGTAGACTTTATGTCTTGGAGTGAGTAAAACACAACAGTTTGACGTGAAGAAAATGTGCCGGATGATTTGAGTGTTAAACTTTCAGTGGGAATCCCTGTTACATCCCGAGTGACGTAGTAATTGATAGTGACATACATACATCTATGAAGCATGTTGCTATGTCATCCCACATTATCCTTTTCCTCACGCAGATGTGCACTGTAGATTTATGCCTTGTGGGCATAAGGAAAGGCATGAATGCTAATGCGGTGCACAAGGGCTGCAGACACAGGAAAACAAAAACAGCTCTATTGGTTTTATTTGGCAGTCGTAGCTGCATTTTGCCTGAGCATGTGTCTCCCAGTGCGGAGGCTGCCTTCCAGCCAATCACGATCTTCCCCATAGAAGACCTCCGAAGACTTACATCCCCCCTCTAAGCACACGGAAGTAATGAACAGAAAACCCCAGCCTATTTTACCAAGCTCAGCCCCATTCTGCTATTTCACAGTGGCTTAGCGTCAACACAGCCGCACCTGAATTTCCCCTCTGATGCGAGGTAGCTCCTCATTTTGGAAGCAAGTCTTTGACGCCCCAGTGAGTGACACGTCTAAATATTCCCTTTAACTTGTTTTCTCGTCACAGCCATTGGCCCCAGCTGCGCGAGTGAAATTTCTTTATGCATCAAGTCCTTTGTGAGCATTGTGGTGCATGCCAAAGAGAAGTCAGGTAAGTGTGAATACTACTGCACTCTCTAACTCAAAGCTTCGGAGAGAGCCGATAGCTGCCAATCTGTGTCGTTCTCCGTGTTTGACAGTCCTCCCCCGCATCTCCCCTCCCTCCCCCGCAGCTCCTCTTTGTTATTTATAGCTTCCTCTAATGGTGACGCAACGCAGTACAACTGCAAGGGAGCAAAGAATCATGTGATGGTGTTAATGCAACAATCCAGTGGATTATGAGGGCCTAAGAGGCTGCTGCTGCAGTCTGTAACATCAAGGCTCGAACACGCCAGCCAGGCAGGCAGAGCTGAAGCCCGCCAACTTTCTCACTCCCTCCTCCTCCCTCCTCTCAGTGGAGAGAGAATAGGACAGCTGGGGACGGCCTGGTGAGCAAAGGACCAGGGAGCAGGGAGGAGAATTGAGAGGATGAGGAGGGAGGAGTGACGCCAGGAGATTACACTACTGTAGCTGTTTGTCTTGGGTGTATTCAATCCCTCACAGCTGCCAGTAACCGGTGTCCACCTCCTCTACATCCAGAAAATGAAGGTTTATCATCCAAACAGAAAAATCATTTGACAAAGTTAGTACGTGGAACAGCAATCATTTTAGCTATCTGTTCTTAAATAATTTTTAAAAAGTTTGTATGGGAAGGGATGCTGCTGGAACAACAACTTCCTAAAGAGAGCAAATCTTAACAACGTTAAATACTAGTAAAAAAGTCAAACTGTGTATTTTGGACAAATTATATTTACCCTGGTACAATCAAGGCTTTAAGGCCACTAAGGTCATATTTAACCTTTGGACATTTTAAAATACCCAACATGTGTAATTTAAAAATTACACATGTTGGGTATTTTATAAGATTGTTTACAAAATACATTAATATATTTACAAATTATAAAGACAGAAATAAAAAGCTCTATACTTTTCCTTTAACTTCTGTTGGTTGAAATGATAAATGAAAAATAAAATTTTGTTTATTTGATTTTTCTTTTTACCTTTAGTTTCAAAATAGTTTCCAAACTCATTTTGTCCTTTCACTTTTTCAACCTTCAGTCTTAGTTTTGGGGCGGCATGGGGATACAGTGGTTAGCACTGTCACCTTACATCTGGGATGTTCTTGGTTCAATTCCTACTTTGGTGGTTGCATGTTCTTCCCATGTGATGAGCTGGTTACCAGTCTAGGTTGTGCCTGCCCCCTGCGACCTGTAAAGCTATAGACCATTGATAGATTTTCATCTTCTTTGTTTGTTTTTTTTGTTTTTTTTATTATACTCCTTAGTTTTTCATACGATTAATTTTCATTATTATTATCAAATTGAAGTTTACGCAAGCCAGATAATTTTATCTTCTAGAAATGTAAATAAAATTCCACATACTTGGTATTTTATAAGCTGATTCCTATATTTTTAAACGTAGTATGTTCAAACAAGACACCAACAAAAAACATGAATAAATATTTCAGCATCTCTGTCAGAGAATTGCATTAGTCCCAGTGTGCTGAGGGCTTTGGAGGAGCTTGACAGTCTAAAGGGAATAAGAACTTTATCAAGTACAAAAAATATCAATAAATAGATAATACATTAAACACATTTTACCAAAGTTTATTTTAAATAATAATATTGTTGGTTAAACAACTAAAAGCTATTGTAAAAAAAGCTTTATGCTTTTCCTTTAGCCTCCAATCTGTTGGCAAAAAGAAAGGTCAAGGCTGAATGAAGGAGCTGTTGTAACAAAAAATGTGTTCATTTTAAGGAAATGAAAATGTTTGTGATGACAAAATACAACCAAAGCCAAACAATGTGGAAACCAGGAGGGAGAGAGAACTCTGCTTATGTAGCTGAGGTGAATCTACCAAGCTCCTCCCATCAGGCTCCTACAGACCTTTCACATTTGTTCCTTAGCTTGTAATCAATTGAAATAATAATGACAATTCAATTTTCTTTGCAATTAAAAAAAAATCTATATATTTTAGTAGTTTTAAGTTTTATGTATTTATTTAGTCTAAGAAAGCAGTTATAATCATTTTGTGTTCTTTCTTTTCCTTCACTACATGTCCCATATTCCACATCACATCTCCATTTAACATCAGCGGCGATGCGACGTATCCTCACACAACCACAGCAGGCAGAGCAGGGAATATTAATCATCCTGCACACTGCTGCATTGAGTGTAGTCGCTGAAGCATTTATACCAGAATCAAAACTGTCAGGGGTTTATATTTGCTCTACATTTTAGGAAATAACATTCAACATTTTTCTAAATAAGTCAAATGAAAATAATGGGGGTGCCCTGATCAGGACCTACTAAGTACCTAGTTTGCGTC
Organism: Verasper variegatus; assembly: GCA_026259375.1. NCBI lineage: Eukaryota > Metazoa > Chordata > Actinopteri > Pleuronectiformes > Pleuronectidae > Verasper > Verasper variegatus. The sequence continues at coordinate 5,183,363 of CM048050.1, forward strand.
CAGCCATTCAGGGACATTTGCCCTAAACACTTCCCCTTCTCTCTCTCTCTCGCATCAAATTATCTGATATACTGTTAACATTGAGAAAAGGATAAAAAAAATCCATCCATCGATCCATAAGCTATACCACTTATACAATTAATAGCTGCCATTGGGCAAGATAGGTCACCAGTCTCTCACAGGGCTGACAAATAAAGACAAACGACCACATTCACAGCTATAGGACAGTTAGAGTCAATGATCATCATGAACTGTGGGTAGATGGCACAAACCAGGCACAGGGAGCACATGTAAAGCACCGTCGTCAGTTATGGAAACATGTAGCCCAGCTGAAGGTGCTAATTTATTCTTCCTCTTCATAGAAAATGGTATATTTACTCAGTTACTGCTCTTAATTACATTATTCATGTTTCTGTGCTTTACTTTAGTAGTTTTATTTTCAGGTCAATTTCACCTTTACTCCACTACAATATCCGCAAATATCTATACTTTCTACTCCACTATATTTTGACAATGCATTGCGTTACATGTTCACATTTTTTTATTTTCTATTTTTTTAAGTAATAGATAACACCATCAAGACTCAGCCATTATGATGTAGTCGAGCGCTGCATCAGGCTTTAAGCTTATCTCAGAAGTACTTTTACTTTTAATACGTTAACAGCAAGTGCTCACTTAACTTTACTCAAGTTAATGTGGTACTTTTACGTGAGTCGATTGTTTTACTTTTACTTAAGTAAAATGTTGGAGTACTTCCTGCATGCTTCCTCAGTAGGACTTCATAGCACCAGCACAGAAAGTCAATCCATCATCACTTTCACTTGTTTTCACCAGATGAGCTCAGACTGTATCCTGGGTTCTCTGATTTTGTCTTTTCAAATGTGCACTTGACAAATTGAGAAAAGCGCAAATGAGGATAAAGTGGAGCTGCATTCTGAAGGTTTTCCTCTCCGAGCGACAGAAATCAGACCCTCACTACAATAAATGTTGTGAGTCGGGAGCAGCCCTGGGAAGTGCTGCTACCGTTCACCCGTGATATGAAGACAGACGCTGATGTTCATGTTTGATGTGATGACGATGGTTGTGGCTTCAACTGTCAACGATGCAAACTCAATGAAGCAGCTGATTCTTCTCTTTGGCTTCATGCATCTTCCGCTCCCATGATCTCTGTACAGGAACGCCATCTAGTGGTTACAATTGATAACTTGAGGTAATGAAGGGCACCGCAGGATTTCGCTGAGTCTTCTTTATTTACAGATTCTTCGGTCAGTCGTCTGCAGAGGTGAGTTTACACAGAGGTCAACGGGAAGGTTAATGCAGGAGCTGAGTTCCTGTTTGTTTTCTACATGAGAAACTCGTCATAAACCAGAAGAGGGATGATCACTGGAACTGCAATTACCAGACAAAAGGAAAAAAAGGAAGTGTAATTGCACGACGGATCTACTCAGTGCAAAATATTGTCTTGGCCAAGTGTAGCAGAAACACAGGGGCAATGATCCAGATCTAAATCACACCCTGTTTATATCCAGACACGCTGTTGAATACATTTTTATTGGATGATGAAGATGAACCAGCTGATTCAAGCAAATTTAAATGTATGCAGGGACCCACTGTGACTCCTTCATTTCTCTGTGATGCATCATGATGTGGCGACTTCAAGTTCATAAATCTTTGTTCCTCAGTTTTAAGTCTCTCCGTAGTTGTTTAACTCAGGACTGTTGCAGAGTGTATGCCAGTGCATTGTTTTGTCTGCAAGGCCTGATGAATATGCATTTTTGTTCTTCCCTCCTCAATATTTTTGCCTGAGTGCTTCTTCGCCCTCAGACAAACACAGACACACACACACCGGAAAACGTTCGTGCGCCACACAAATCTGCACACACGCAATGCTGTTTCCATACATAGTATATGTTTGCAAAGGACTTATTGTAGCTACATTTCAACAGTCTGCCTTTTATTGCATTACATGTTGCATCATTAAATCGTCATTATAGCTGATATACTAATTAGTTGCTTTTAAGGTTTGTTATGATGAATAATTTATTGTGAAAGGCTGCACATGAAAACAAACTGATCAATAAGATAACACAGAAATGCACCAACAACGGAGATTATACAAATATTTGAAATCATAGAAACTTTAATTTGAAAGGAATGGGTGGAATTAAATAAAATGCATTGAATGCATACATGGGGTCAGACATTTTAAAACCTCGACAGGTATGTAACCTTGTATACTTTTAGGCTTGTGTCTAATTAGTCATCTGCCAAAAGTGTATTTGAAGAAGTTGAATGATGTAAGTTGGGATAATTGTTCAAATAAATGTTTTTGAACGATGAATTGTAAGTTTATTCAGTGTGGTGTTGAAGGAAACTCTTAAACTTGTCATAAACATTAGATCGGGGATAAAAAAAAAACGTTAATCTGAGACTTTCAGTTTCATTGCTACCTTAAAACATGATTTAATCTTAACTTAAAAAGACTGTCAGAATATATTTATATATTTGAGTTGAAATGGTGTTGAAATGTATGTTTCTTTGACAAGAGAAAGCAAGTTTTCATGAATGATATAATTATTATAATAAGTACAAAGTTTGCAAATCATAAAAAAGCCTTATTATACACAGCTAAGCAATAAAACGAAACAGATAAATGAGCAACAGTAAAACAATAAAAACACAAGTTGTTTTAGGGCAGCAATTTGTGTTTTAAAGTTTAATCACCTTGATCATTTTTACAGTGTATCTTGTAGCAATGGGAGGCTATTGACCAACAAAAAAACAGTTTTGAAGTCAGTGGGTTATATTTTATATATATATTTTTATTTTATATTTTTACTGCACTTTTTTGTGTTTTCATGCAATAAACCATCCAGAGAGCCATCTCCCAACCCTTTAAACAACAAGTTTTTCTGTCAACACTCTGAAAACCCATGGTATATAATCAGCAAAACACCCACGTATTCAAGTGTAAAGACTTAAACTGAGTCATTGCAATGTGATTCGCAGAGTTAACGTGCATTTTTAAATCTGCCTTTAAACTTTCAACATATTGATCGGCCCTCAGCTCCACCAGCCGTGGCAGAAATGAGCCCACGGAGGCAGAGAGCATCTCCTCCACAGGTCTCAGTCCCATCCACAGGAATAGATTTCTGCCTCATGTAACTGCAGCAATCAGGACTGTTTCCATGGATTGTATTTGGCCGGTGTGTGATTATATAATCCTCCAGATATTACTGTAGGCCTGCCCACAGAAAGCATGCCACGCTAATTGAAACTGGAAGACTTACAAGTAAAACATAGTTGCCTTGTAGCAAGTGTGTGCTAGTGAGAGTTTGTGTGTTTGCGTGTTTGTGTGTGCTGTTTACAGTGTTTGCTTAGTTCCCCTTCTGGCCAAAAGAAGCCAAAAAGGTCTTTCTCCCCTCCTCTCTCGTTTTTTAACAAGGTCCTGGGAAACAGATATCATTGTTGCTTTTGTCAGAAACTAGTCTCTTTGTGCAAGCCTAAACAATAAACACACATTTTCAAGGTGAGGAGATGAGAGTAAAGGTGAGTGTGGGACCTTTGGGAGAGCTACAACTTGTAGACACTGCTCACTACATCAAATCCTGCCAGGACAACCATGATGTACGACGTGCTTTAAATGCTGATGTAGGGTATGTGCCTGATCCACAAATACACAGGGAGGGAACAGAGGAGCAGTTCATAACTAACAGCTCATATGATGGATTGTTATTATGCTTCATCTTTCAAAAGAATACACTATTTTGCATGCTTGTTTTTTTTTCCTTGATAATATTGCGTTTTCCAAATTTTCACACAGTTTAATCACTAAATCATAAAAGAGTCTGCTCATGTATTTCACTATAATTTTTTATATAATCCTGCAGATGAAATGGGGCATGTATGTTCATTTTTAATAAGTGGAAAGTTAGTGTCCCAATTGGTCCCCACAGGTCTGATGTTTTATTGTGTCATTGGGTCTGTGTATGTGATGATTTATTGGATTATTGTGATTATCTCCATTGCACCTTGTTGCAATTTGTTTTGATTCATATACAAAATTTTCCACCTCAGCTTTTCAAGATTCAAAATATACATTACTGGTGCAGTGCCTGTTCTTAACATACCTATTTGGAATAGACTGTTTTTGCTTGACCTGTGGTAATGCCGAGCCACTTCAGAATTATTCCTGAAGATTTCATAGTGAATGTTTTTTCATCAAATGAAACTGAATCACTGCTCACATGTGTGGTTTATACATAAGTTTGAATGGATTACTTAACTGGTGTTATTTTAAAGCAACCGTCGCAGTCTTCAGACACAAGCTAACAACTTTTGAAATAAATGTTCAGTTATTCAGCTGGATATAAATCACTGGAGCCTAAAAAAAACATTGTGCTCTTACTTTGAAGACAAACTTTGAGAGCAGCACCCATCGCGTGTCAGTTTGTTTGTGTCTGCGAGGTGAATTGAAGATTTAATTATCCAAAAACCAAAACTAAAATTTTTTAGAAGACACGTCCAGCTGGGTCCACAGACTGAAGGCACACTGCCCCTCCCCCACTGACTGCTACAGAGTGCTGCTCGCCAGTTTATTCACATTTTTATTAGTATTGAACATATCTCCTGTCCAAATCGCATCAAACTTGACACTGCACCTCCCTGGGCCATTATCAATACACATGCCAAGTGTGAAGCCGATTAGTTGAACAGTTCACGAGATATCCTTCCAAATGCAGACAGACAGAGATGTTTGTGGAATTAATACACACAACTGCAAAAAAGTGAGGATTATTAATGTGAGTGATGCTAAGTACCTAGTTCTCTGTTATACAAGCACACGTCTGACATTAGATTCAATATTGCATGCTACTAAATGTGTGTTTAATCCGGTCGCGTCCTTCTTGTTCATTTAAACGCAACGCTTCTCTGGACTCCCTGTACATCCCAAAGTCTGTCTTGCTGCTTTGCCAAGTCAGAAAATTCTCACAGCAGCTTCCCCGCTGAGAAAACACCCTAAGCTACACTTTCAAAGTGTCACACTGGAACTGTCGACCCTGGAGGAACTTCAGACACATTCAGACTTTTTCTTGAGCACATATCTACCAAAAATTCCCAGAGGGGAGACAACTGCACACGCTTGACCTTCCAGCTTCGTCATTTCTGCTCTGTAACAACTCTGTTTCGTGTCGGTCAGCCAACCTGGGATACACACAGGACCACAACTGTAGGTCACATTCCTCCTTCTATATTTGTGTCTGTTAATGTGTTATTTCATGTGGGACATTTTGACACGTGTGCATTTTAGTATGTTTGACTGTTAAAAAATCTGAAAACCCTTTCAGTATTTAAATTAAGCACATTGTTTGTAGTGAGTTACTGGAAGAAAATGTGACATTCTCACCTTGAATAATGTAATTGAATTCCACATAATGCTCAAACTAATCAGAGTAATTTTTAGTCATAAATATAAGACATTATTATTATTATTATCATCATTATTATTATTATGATTAGACATTGAAATATCCATATCCTCCGCGGAAATAAGCGAAATGATCTTGCACCATTTAAATGTAGCTGTGCAGTTATATTTGCCCGGTACATCTGAATAATGACAACACTGTGGCTCACTGATGGTGAGTTTGTTTGTTGTGAGATTTGGCCAGATGGAAGAGGTGGAGGCAGGTTTAGACAGAGAAGCAGCTCTGGTCGTGTTCATGCCAACTCTGGGCCAGTTTTGGCTCTGAGAACTGAATCCAGATATCCTGGCAAAGTCCCGAACATATTTCTGCTCAGGGAGAAAGTGCAGAGAATCTGGTGATCACTCCAAGTCTGAGCAGCTTTAGTGAACAATGTAAACATTATATCTATCTGGACACTTCATTGTGTACAAGATTTGCAATGTTTGCTCATCGGTCTATGCTCAATAGTCTATATTTTAGAAATGTATTCAAGACTTAAACACTAAAATATCACATTTAACAAAGATTCAGTCTGACAGATGTGTGTTACTTATCAAGAGAAAGCAGCAGTCCTCTTAACCGCATACAGACTGAAACATCAGGCTTGACTTTATGTTGAAATATCTCTGTCTACATTACTTTGTATCATCTACTTTCATTTCTGTTAGGAGCTCAAAAACAACTGTACTTGTCTGTTATGGTTTGTGCACATCACCTGGATGAGGGTGCATCACAATATTGAATCAAATAATGGGTCTTGGAGGCTTCTGCAATTATTTTTTATTTGATTCTATTGTATTGTATTTTATTGTATTCAAATATACCGGCTGCTATGACGACTTAATTTCCCTTCGGGGATGAATAAAGTAATCTATCTATCTATCTATCTATCTATCTCTCACATATACTGTTTTGAAATGTTTAAAGTCTATTGTATCTCTGGCTAAACCTCTATCTGTGAGGTCATTTGTGACAGAAAAAGACCAAAAAGGCAAAAGATAATTGTATTGCTACACACTGACAAATGTACCTGTACAAGAAGCAGAAAATAAATGAGGAAAAATTGTTTTTCCTAAAATATTACAACAGACAAAGCGAGCAGTCTTAATACGACAGGATGACTTTAGATTTCGATGTCAGGCTCATCCTGCAAGTGCTGCCTCACAGTAAATGAATCAGCTGCTCCAGGCGGCGAGGAGCGGTGCAGTATTTCCACATTAGGAGCTAATCCGTTTGAAGATGAAATACCTTCTGAATGTGTCTCTCAGCTGGTTACTGTACAATGCCAACAAGGATCAAATAGACCGCCTTGTTCTCATGTAATAAGTTGTTGAGGCGATATGCCAGAATTCGTTTGATCACATTAATTGCCTGGCTGCTGCAGGAAAAAGTATTTCCCTCCATTATCTCAACATGCCAGGACGCTGAGCAGTCAACAAATCTAATAGTGGTAGCCTTCTGCCTGGCCAGCGAGGCCTCTTTATCACTGCTCAGCAGCCACGGGGCACCGCCGGCATAATAGCAATCTCATTCCCCGCCACCCCAGGCTCAGCTGGCACCCAAACAGGCTTTCCATCATCACTAGGACACATCACAAGATGCTATTTAAATGGAGTAGGCAATTGAGATGGATCAGAGCGAATACAAATAGTATTGATCTAGAACAAGTGTGCAAGTGTGTGATTGCATTTGTAATATGAAAGCAGGGAGGCTTGCATGGCTGAGGGGTTCACATTCTCATAGGGAAGTGGTGCTCAACCTGTGGACCACGGGACATCTCTAGGGCCATCAGCAGACATGTGAGAGGGTCATGAGACAGAACAGGGAAATCCGAGACATCTAATCTCGAACTAATCTAAAGCTATTACCTATAGCTTTCATTTCTTCAAGTTACTAAATGGCTTTTCTTCACAAGACCTCTACATACAATCAATATGTAAAATCCCTTTTGGGCTTATACATACACACATATGCAACCAAGGATTAGGCTGCAAGCAAGCACTGGCCACAAGCCAAATAATTGGGAACACTTCTCTGGAGAGTTCCCATCTTTCTCCCACTCTGGTCAAATGATGCTGCCACTGGGCTGCAGCAGCATGGTCCCTTCCAGACGAGCTGGTTTTTTCAAAGTAAAGTGGCTTTTCCTCAAATGTAGGTCAAAGGTATCAAAAGAGAGGACATTTTGAGAAATGAAAAATGAACGTGTCAAAAGTGTACATTTAAGGGAAGATTGATAAACTGGTCACAACTGAGAGACCAGTTTATCCAAATTACAAAATAAACCCTCTTTATTACTGACCTCTAATGGTAGCTAGCCATGTCCCTGCTCCAAGACAATTTGAGTGAATATTTTGTAGCTGGTTTGTAGCTTAAAAAACACTTCAGCAACATTTTCGCAGCAACATCTCTTTTGAGAAATGATGTTATCCACAGAACACACTGTCAACATTCTCTGTCAACACTGTTTATTGAAAGTGGGACAGTAGATTTTGTAAGACACTCGGGCAAATAAGACCACTGTCGGGATGGTAAGTAAGACTTGTGAAGTTGTAGTTTGCCCAAGTTGAAGTCCAAATATCAGCTTAGCAGCCAGTTTCCATCAGTTGATATTGACTTGGGTTAGGATTGTTTTGTCAGATTACTCTTTCAAAGGTCAAGAATGAACTCTGATGCTTAACTTCAGAGCGAATATGAAAAGTCCTGAAAGTGCTGTGGGTGAAACTGTAACAGTACTACTGAGTATCAACAGGACAAACGAGAAATCTCCACCCACTGTTGAAGATCATGTAATATGCTTGATTGTTGCTATCTCCATGGTTACTAGAGTTAAGATATGTGAAAGTTATTTTTAACTCTGCTACCAGGGTAGATCTTCGAATGTATGTCATGTTGGTCCACCACTTTGCTCCAGACTGAAAATAGTGCTGTGCTGTCCAATACTTTGGTCTCAGGTTTACAGCACATCACTTGGGTTTTGGTTGTTACCGCTGCCTAGTTATGTTTTCACCCCTGGTTGTTTGTTTTTGAACAACAACTGGAGGGATCTACACAAAACTTGGTTCGAGGGAAGAACCCATTAAATTGTGGTGCAGATCCGGATCAGGGGGCGTTTTTCATGGATCTTGAAAAAGAAATGATAAAATTTAAAGGGGACTGTTAGGCCTTGGTGGAGTATCATTCTAGTTTGTGAAGAAGTCTTATATAATATCTGGTTTGAAGACTTTTGTTACACTGGTACAAGGTGGAGGACTCAAGTGTAAGACAGAGACAGAGGAACAGTTCAATAACACTACATGATTTCAGGGTTCAGTACACAGGAGGTCAATAATGATCAGGGATAAATAGAGAGAGATAGATAGATAGATAGATAGATAGATAGATAGATAGATAGATAGATAGATAGATAGATAGATAGATAGATAGATAGAAATATTTCACTGTAGAAATATGTGCTAATGGAGTTATAGACATACATTTGAAGTATCAGGTGATTGAAATACCCAAGTAACAGAGGCAGAGTATTGAAGCCAAATATAAATACAATATTTGTAGATAAATAACTGAAGCTATACAAAGTTGTACAATAGATTAGCCTGTCAAATGATGGCTATGTTAGTCTATTGCACAACTTTTTTACGATCAGAGATGAGGATTTTGTCGCCTTATAACAAATCGGAGGGCTCACCTGTTAGCAGCAGCTGAGGTGGGCGGGGTTCAAATATATTCAAAGGAATTGTCTTGACAAATACTAACAGCCTTAGTCAGTAGTCCCTAAAACAAAATATCACTTACTAACAATACTAACAATAAATATGTCTATTTGTTAAGAGTTTTACTTTCTAAGCTTTAGACAAAGTACACAATGCTGTGTTGCTTTGCTCAAAGCTATAGAGCCAACAATAAACAAGGAATGACTTCAATGTGCACCTTATACTGAATCAGGAATTGTGCATGGATGTTGAACAAATACTAAAAAATGAATTATGACAATTTTTTTCAATTACATTTTAATTCCATGTACCTTTAAATAAAGTTAAACTTATACATAAATATATCTGTTAAACACACAATTCATTTCATCAAATCACTCTCCACTGATTTGACAGTTTGTAAATGATGGGCTCAGTGTATGTGCAGTGTGGTGGAGAAACAAAACTCTGCACATAATGATGGCATAACAGGACCGAAGAGATAATACGAGCCAAGTGATGCATATGAGTCAGACTGTGTGAGCGGAGGCGTGGAGCTGCAGCCAACTGTAGCATGGACACTGTGCCAGCTCTGACTCCTCCACCGGGCACAGACGGGACTCTCTCTCTCTCTCTCTCTCTCTCTCTCCCCCCGATAACTGCGGCTCATGATCGGCTTCGGTGAGTCGCCTCTTTCTGCGGAGGTGTGGTAGTCATGACAGCCTCTCACACTCCTACCACCACCACCGCCTCCTCCTGCCTCCATCAGCCGGCTGCAGAGGGTCGATCCCGGCGCATTGCTTTCGCTCGCCCCGCTGTCTCCGCAGTGACCACCGGCTGACTGACCGCTGGACCTCCCCAGTCTGTGCTCGGTGCACCGGGAGAGATGCCATCTGCCTCGAGCCGTCTGGGCCGGAAGCTGCTTCACTGTACTTGATTGGATCAAAGTTGCCACAATGGAGACGACGGGCGGAGATGCTGCTCTCTCATACTTTGAGAAAGCTGGAGACAGAGACGGATACTACGATCTGGAACATCTGCCTCCGCTGCTGGAGGATGAGGTGAGTCAATGTTTCTTTCATTTGAAGAAGTTGTGGGTCAATGCAGTCGTGATTTATTTAATAACAATCATAATATTGGCTTCCCTGATCTCAAATTAAATGTAGGACAAGTGGGTAAATTATTCATAAGGTTAGTCCAATTGTAAAGTTCACATCAGAAGAAACCAGTCACTCAGAATAAGAAACTCAAGCAGCTTTTGGTTCTACTGCCTCCAGTCTTCTTATTTCCTTTCAAGACGTCAGGTTTGATGATTTTAAAAAATGGGACACGAGGAGGGATTTTCCTTAAAAATATAAACCTCCACAAGTTTAAACTTTTGAGGATTTAAAGTTAGTAGCAGACGATTTCAGTGCCAGGACTAACACCTCCCCCTGCATTGTCACTGAATTATATCAAAGGTCTGAACCTGGTACACTGAATAAGAAAATTGTTTAAAAACTTAAAAAAAATAATCACGTCTTCAAATTAAAGTGATCAATTGTGTTAATATAACTTGAACAACAAGTTTAATGTATGTGTGTTACCAATTGAAGTATTTTTTAAGTTGGTTCAACAATTCTTTTCCGCATAGCAATGAACCTGAATCCATCACTCTTCCTTCGCACTGTGTATTTTATTTTTATCAGAGCATCTCTGTCACTGTAACTGTTGGAAGAAGTAGGCTCTTCAAATCTTGGATTCAAGTTAAAGCAACAACGACCTAAAATATGTGAAAGTCCTACTATATTTCTTCCTGAAGTAAAAACACAAAAGTAATCACAGTAAAATAAAGTACCAACAGCAAAGTACTTAAGTAACTATTCTATATACAGTTACACAGAGTTGTCACAAGATACATCTTGAGGCCCTAACATGATTATTGGACATTTATTTAAATGAAACCATATGCAAAGTTTAAAGACAAATCACTATTTCATAAAACTGCTATCATAGACGTCTAAAACAGTGTTTTATGGGTCACATTGGGTCACAGGTCAATAGAGTTCAAGCACTGCACTTTAAAAACATTTATTTGAAAAGTAATGTTTTATGTATACAGGGGGAGTGGTAGAAATATAAAGTCTAATGGAAATACTACAGTCCAACTGAGATACATTTCACCTCTGGCTTTAACCTATTGATGATGAGCTTTTGTAACTGTTTCTGAATGTTTCTAACTTAGTTACCTCTTGATATTTGATAGGGTTATTGCCGAGATTATCAGCAGCATTATCGCTTATTCACAAAAAATGGATCATATATTATCCATTCAGTGTTTTAAGGAGGTGGTTCACAATTTTTCAAGTCTTTCTTTAATCCATAGTCAAGTGTTGTTATAAACTGAAACAGGTTTGTCTTGTTGTAATCATCCCTCCCATTGACATAAGAAATCTTCTCCCAATGGCCCCATTGAGGTGATGGTGATCTACACAGGCCTCGTTTTATGTAAAAATATATTCCAAAGTTAATCTGATGTTAACATGAGACCTCAGTGTGAGTTTAACGTCATTGGGTGTCAAGGGATAGTGATGTGACCAGGGAATTTTGTTCTAAAAAGACAGTAACTTTGGAAGACATCCACTTGATTTATCTTAATTAGACTGCGTAAGTGTCATATTCATTGTCAGAATGGGATGAGGAATAGTTTCATCAAGAAACTGCTGTTCTAACAGTCTGACAGTTGTCAGACTTAACTGACAAATTGGTAACATTTAACCTCATTTGCTCAGCGAGCGTCTAATCAGGAAACTGTCAAATCACTGTCATCGTTTTGAACGTGTGAAGAACTAAAGTCAAACTCAGATGCATACAGCACGGGCACCCTCTTCTACTTTTCCTCTTGGTCCCGGGGGGCAAACTCAGAAAGAACTCCGCCGCCAGTCTCATCAGGACCTCGGAGCTCAGAGGCAAACTTATGTAGGACAACTTATTTAACTTGAGGAGGGTGAAAGAGACTTCCAGCTTTCCCCTGCACTGTTCTCAGGGGAATCTCTCTATTTATGGGGCTGCTGCTGCTGCTGCTCGAAGTGGCACTTCTCTGCCCTGTAATTGTGCACTAGCCTACCAGAACACACCAGAATGCTTTGTTCCCAATCTGCTGCAACTTTCCTGCGTCTACAAGAGAGTCATGAAGCAAAACAGATGAATGCAGCTCAAAGAGAAGGAGACTTTATGGGAGTAAAAATAAGTTTCCATTGAGAGTTACCCTGGTGTGTTATGAATAATGTCATGGAAGAACATGTTAACATGTTAAGGTCATGGTAATTAAAGTCCTAGATATAGTGTTAGACAGTTGCTGCTTTGTGAAGACCCCACACTCACCACTTCCACCCTTCTGTCGGAGCTGAGGGCAGCTTTTGTATTCACTTGCAAAACGGAACAGAAGATGCTGTAATAATCAGAGCACAGCATTATGCAGGATGCCGGGTGGAATCTCTGAGATCACTGCGGCTACCAGGATAAATGGGGCCATTTGGTGATAGTGGATCACAGATGGTGTGTTCTTTTGGGTATGTAGAATGAAATGTAGGGAATTGCAGTACAAAGTGTTTGCATGTCTGTGCAGGATATTATGTACTTCATGCACGAAATGAACTTGCTACTGAATATACATCTGAATATTCTAGTCATATAGTGTCAAAATAGGGGCATTGTTAACGGGGAGTCTCCAAATTAAGATCCTGCTTTTGTATCAAAAACATTAGTTCTTCAGTGGACAACACAAAAGACAGTAGCAGATCTACTGTGGAAATTACTTTTGAAAGTGTCCAAAGTTTTAAGTGGGAGTACAATATTTTTTAACCAGTAACATATGTTTATAAATGTGGTAGTGTAATACTTACAAAGACTTTTGTCCAGTAGATCATCTCTGCTGGCAGCCCAACACGGCTGCAGTGGCTAGAATGTCTTATGGGGCAACTGTGACAACCCATGAAATGTCCAAGGAAAGTTTTTTCACAGATAAAAGGCTCAAATTGTTTGTATTCTGGGTCTTTGCTAAGAGTCTGGCAACATCACACCTCTCTGGAGAGATGAATAAATCTAAGAGGGTGCTGTGCCCCTTAGATGCATATATTGTGACAACAAAAACTTCAGTTAGGATGTAGTTGGAAATCTGAGTCTCATCTCGTCGACTGTCGCTGTTGCCCAATAAGACGATCTCCTGGACCAATTCCAAAAGTTTTTTTAAATACCAATCATTTACACGACCACTTTAATAAACATAGATGTTGAAAAGTACTTCAATAGTTCCCCTTTAAACTTGTTTCAGACAGGTCTGTTAGACATGTGAGCACCCAAATGCAGATTCACACGAGGGCTGATCAAACACAGTGCTGTTGAATTGGGTGAAGGTATCCATAAAACACAGAAGCAAAGGCCAGACCAAAAAACAAAACTCACTAACTCACAGGGATTAAACATGAGGAAAATGCAGGAACTGTCAATGGGAAATACAACTTCACAGTAAAAGAGGAATTAAAGAATTCAAAGTACCAACAAAGATATGAATCCAAAGAACCAAACACTATGAGTCCGACAAATGATCCAAACAAATACATTTAAAGTCCAACGGAGGGGTTGAATCAAGACAAGGTCATACATACCAGTGAAGAGCAGGTCTGTTTATTTGTACTAATTGGGTTTTGTTAATTTATATGATATTGGAGCGAAGCTTGGGGCATGCTGCTGGGTTTATGTCGCCCACCTTGTGTTCAACAGGACATATGAAACTGTGAGATGGTAGAAATCTAGCATAGGTTTTGATGAAAGTTTTCCCAGAGGTATCTCACTCTCTAAAGCCCCATCCTCTCAGATATGTCTATTGCTTATTGCTCCTTCACGCGGATGTTTGAGCTGCACTGTGCAGATGAGTATATGCGCAGTTTAATGCTGCAGGGCTGTTTTCACTCGCATCTACTGAAGACAGAAAGTTTCTCTGTGCTCACTTTGCACTTCTGAACTTGAATATATGAGCAGGACCCACAAGTAAATCTTGTTTTACTTCCTCAATTCGATTTTTCCGCCCACACTTTTATTTTAACGATTTAATTTTCCAGATATGATTTTCCAGCAAAATCTGAGCAAAGGAATAGGCTCTTTATTACCTAGAGGAGCAACAATTTGATTTACCTCCACTCATCTTACAGCGACTGTCTCTTTCTACACCTGAGATAAATGTTGAGTTATAGTCGAGAGACAGTGTCAAGAGAGGTAGACGACTGATTACTCATTCCGCAGACTTTCGAGGACAAATGCATCATCTACTGTTGTCACCTGCAAGGACAAAGATGCTCTTCTGAAAGAAAACAAACAACAAACGTATAAGAGGTCCAGTGACGAGGGAAAGATGAGTTTCTCAGCTTTAAAGTGTATATAGTTCAGATTTGTTGTTGGGAAAAAAAGTGTTTTGCAGAGTAGCAGTCAGTATTAGTATTAGTCAGTAACCTGGTTATTAGCTGACAGGTTTAACACCCATGTATTAGACCACTGCAGAAATGTGTGGCAGTATCACTGCAGTTTTGCATTCATGTGATAAATTGCCTTCTATTGTCTGAGATTTAAGTCAGCGAATTAGCAAAAAACCACACGCTGTTATCTGTTCAGAATTTATCTTAAAAATGCATAATCTCTATGAACAGATTGTGCATGTGAAGAATCTTTTATAGAGTAACAAGATTTTGGGGGTGGGAAATCTTCTTGGTTTCCATTTGTAGTTTGATCAAATCACGTTTGAGTAGACTTTGGTTGCCTTTTTAATTTATCTGGATTCAGTGTGCAGGTAGCTCTAAATAGATATAAACCAAAATGTCGTCTGGACTTAATAGACCTACAAAAATAATCACTGTTTTTGATTTGTGTGGAGAAACGTTTAACTTGTGTGATTTAAGAAACTAGTCGGACTGTGTATGGCAACCGGAGGACAGAGTCTGGACCAGATATCTGCCGTCTACACCCAAAAATATTGTCTGTTTCACCCAGAGGGTCATTCGTCCTCAAACAATAGTCAATGGGCACCAAGTGTATGGACCTATATACATGTAATGCTATAAAAGAAATTATTAAAAAACATTGTTAAACCATGATTGTAAGTTGTGTCCATGTTGTCCAACCCCTTGAGCCTTTTTATTGTTATATATATATCCACCTCTATCCCAGCTTTCTCCAGATTTCAGGTAAAACTTGACTCCCCCCAGCACGGTAGAGAATACGAGGCCAAGAGCCATAATGCCAAACTTTAATTTTGCAATCACTGTATTTACATTTTAATAAATCCGTTCCACATGAGTGAGCAGACCGAAATGAAGCTGATAGCAGAGACTGTTTTGAAAATGTTGATGGAGCATTTTGGTGCCCATGGTAGGAAGACATGGAAGCCAATAATGGAAAAGATTAAAGTTGATTAACTATTCCTCAAACTGCAACATCAAGCCCCTCCCAAACTGCTCACCACTGTTTCCCCTCTAGGAGGTGCTACAGATCCTTATCCACCAAATAATCCCGTTTTCAAATCAGTTTACTCCCGAAAAAGAATTCCACTAACTTGGTTGTGTGGTCATTAATGAATAATTCTGACTCTGATTCTGAGTTTAACTAAAAGCCGGACTCTTGTTCACGGCAGGTAATAAGTACTGAGCAACAACAGTTCCTCATTAAAATGTGCCCTTACACAAGCATTGAGCAGGAGCCCTCATGCAGTTCAGGCCTGTTCCTTAATACTAAAATTCAAATATCCTATGTTTTAAACCTGTGTGTGTTTGTGTGTGTGTCCACAGGAGAACGTGTCTCTGGCAGACATCCTCTCTCTGAGGGACAGCTGTTTGTCTGAGGAGGAGGTGTGGGCGGTGTGCGCAGAGTGTGTGGTGGCCCTGCAGAGCATCAGGCCCTCCCACCTCTTTCACAGCCTGTGTATTACGCCAGACACGCTGGCCTTCAATGCCCATGGGAATGTTTGCTTCATGGAGCAGCTCAGTGGTGAGTCTACCACACACACACACACACACACACACACACTTGTCTCTATGGTTGTGAGGACACTTATTGGCATAATGCATTCCGTAGCCCCTTACCCTAACCTTAACCATCACAACTAAATGCCTAACCCCAACCCTAAACCTAATTCTAACCCTCATTTTGAAAGATGAATCTGTTTCATAATGGGATACATAAGGGATTAGGTAAGAACTGCATTGCAGGAAGTTTAGAAATGAGGTTGTCCCTTAGTAACTGCAGTATAAGCTCTCTGCTCTGTTTGACAGCGGGAGAAGCCGTCGTTTCCTCGTCAGTGATTTGTTGCCCTGATCTGTATCAACTTCAATTTGCTAATTCCTGCTTGAAAACGTGTTGTGTCTCGTGTAACTTACTGGATCTGTCAGACTTTGCCAAGGTCTGCAGGTCTGCTCTGATTCAAACCAAAGATGCATATTTCTCCTTCACAGTTCTGTACATCAAATATTCTATCAGGAGCTGTTGTCCCTCCGGCTAGTCTCCAGTCTTTTTTGTCATTTTTTTCTCTGTAGTATTCTTATCTCAATATCTTATCTTATCTCTCATTCTCATTTTACTGCTGTCTCATTCTCTGTCTTAACGCTAACACACACACACACACACACACACACACACACACATGCATACATGCACTCATGACACACAAATCCACACAAATCCACACACTTGTGCATTCTTGTCCTTCTATCTTAATGAGGACAGTAATTGGAACAATGCATTCCCTATACTCTCACCCTTTTGAAAAAGTGAGGACTGGACAAAATGTCCTCGCTCCATAAGATTTATACTTTATGCTGGTCCTCACAAAGATATTAGTACACACACAAACACACACACACACACACACACACACACACACACACACACACACACACACACACACACACACACACACACACACACACAGTGTTGCACAAACTCGTTCCATGCCCTGATGCCAAATGTCCGAAATTGATAGGCATTGATTACATCAACTGTGCTAGAGTTGCCAGGGGGATTGTTGTTGTGGAAACAGCTTGGTTAGCCTATCAGCAGTCAACCTGCACAGCTCCTCTTTCTCACACACATTCAAACACACACACGCACACGCACACACACACACACACACACAATCACACAAACAGATTATGCAGCTTTCATAGAATCCTTTTCAATGTTGTATCTACTTTGTATCTCCACACAGACGCCTCCATCAGGAACAGACACCATGGAGCAGTGTTCTGATGACTCTGTCAGTTGTCATCCTCATTTGTTGTCGCGCTTTATTTGATTGTGTTCAGTCCTTTGGCTCTGATGCATCCTGTGGAAGTAGCCGCACTGCCCACATTAACCTTTTTGTGTTCGTTGTTCATGCTGAACACTGTGCATCTGTATCATTAATCATAATGCTACACTCTGTGCCTTCCACGCTGCACCGTTTCCCATTGATTCCTTTTAATTGAGCTTTTTTTGTCCGATAGCAATGAAATGTCAAGTTGATGCACACTTGGACGGCCAATCTCACGCTTCCACACAAACAGGCCGTCCCTGGAGTGACCTTGAGGGCTGCAGTGATGAATCTCAGTGATAATAGCTGTTGCCACAATGACTCATCAATAGGGTTCATTTCAGCTAATTAATCACTGCGGCGATGACGGGAACACTGTCGTACGTGACTGTGGATGAAGTGCAGGCACCACAGCAGCCAGCCAGAGCAACAAAATGTCCTCCTATGGTTTTCATACAGTGCTGACCAAAGCAAAATGCTAATTTCCCCAAGAGGCTTAGCATCGCAAACTGCTCCATTTGTGCTAAAACATGGCCGGCTGTGCTCTGTGGGAAATGTGATCAGTCCAACTGGAGAGCGTGTCCAAGCAGCGGGACTGCTCGCCTCACACTACCTGTTGTGCTAAAATGCTGAAGGCATACATGACTCACCATCATCCTGGAGGCAACTGCGTCACTGACAACGGCTGTCTATGTTTTCTCTCTTATTTAGAGTACATTTCACTGGGTTATAGTGCCCAACCTCTAGGACTTAAAATACCTTGTCCTCCTTTAGCACCCTGGGTGACTTCCTTTCTCCTTGCTTGTTTGAACTGCCCAAAAGACAAAAAGAGAGAAGAGGAGATTCAAAAGCGAAGTAGGAGAGAAAAGGAAAGGATAGGAAAGGAAAGAGATGGTTAGGAGAAGGAAAGGAAAGAATATGAGGGAAACGGAATGTAAAAGAATGTAAAAAAGGAAAGGAAAGGAAAGGAAAGGAAAGTTGAGGTGAAAGGAAAGGAAAGGAAAGGAAGGGGAGGAAAGATGGGGAAAGGAATGTTGAGGAGAAAGGAAAGGAAAAGAAAGGAAGGTAAAAGCAAAGAAAAGGTCAGTTGAGGAGAAAGGAAAGGAAAGGAGGGGAAAGGAAAGGAAAGGAGACAAAATGTAAAGTAAAGAAGTAAAGTAACAAGAAGGAGATTATGAGGAAAAGGCTTTAAGGAGGAGATGAAGTTAAAAAGGACAAAAGAGAGTAAGGGGACTAGAGAGATTAAAGGGATGGAGAGGAGATGAGGAGAAAGGAGAAAGACCAGCCTCACTACACCTGGGAGGGGATATCATGACTCCAGGAGACAAACCCAGATCTGTCATGACCCACTTTACCTCCTCTCCTCTAACTCATGAGAACAACCTCGTTCTCCCCTGTCTCCACTTCCCTGAGTCCAGTTGAGGGAGAGTACAATCTGTTTACAGTGACACTTGTCACATGTGTTTGTGCGCCTATAGCTTATCCAGCCTTTGTGAACTCTGACCTTCCTCGGGAGGAAGAGGAGGATTCCTCTGAGGCTGCCTCCGTGTCTGATCTGCAGATTGCTCCTGTCTTGTTTGTCAGGGATTATCTCTGACACATGAATCATGCAAATTAAAGGGGAACCGGCTGCACACACTCGCTGTGGTTCAGCATATCCCTCTGGTTTGCATCTCATTACAGTGGATGCTTAGCTAGTAGGTTACAGTATACAGTTGACATGGCTACACATCCCAGTGTATACACATCAAATGACAAATGCACTGTATGTCCCCTTTTCATGATGTTGTGATGTGTGTATTAAGTTTAACGGTTAATTGGTGCGTTTTTTTACCCGCAGACGATCCCGAAGGCTCCTTTGTTCCTCCTGAGTTTGACAACACAGGCAGCACGTTTGAGGTGAGAAACTCTGACCCTTGTCCAGATTTGAATGTGCTCACAGCTGCACACAAGTCATGTTCACACACTTGGCCCCTGGGCGCACAGCACACAGTCATGGGCACCTTGCCGCTTTTTGCTGGATGGAGAGGAGAGGGTTGTTCCCTTTCCTCACCTATGACTCCTCCACACAAACTCTCCTCTCATCTGATATCACTCGTATTCAAGGTCGTCTCTGGGCTCAGCTAGATGTGATAATGTGAAACACAAGACACAGCTCAAACAGTATAGGAAAAACAGTGTTGTGGCTTTAAGGATAATTCTGGTTTATTACAGCTTGGATCACAGTTATGAGGACAGTCTGTCACAATGATGTTGCGTCCACCAGGTTAGTTTCTTAGATCTGGGAATGGATCATCATGCAACATCCCTACAATGTCAAATGGGAAGAAGCATGATCATCACATGATCGATCAGGTTTGAAACAATCCTTTACCCAGGTTAGCCAATCTTACTTTCAGTGACCACTTTATTAGGTACATTTTTACAGTCGTGTACACAGACAGAAGGAGGTTATGCTTTCATCTGCATTTGTCTGTCTGTCTGTTAGTAGCAGGATCATGAAGAAATACTGCACCAATTACCATGAAACTTGGTAGAAGGCCGTTGTATATATAGGTCAGGAAAGAACCCATAAAACTTTGGTGGAGGTGCGAATCAGGGGCAGATCCAGGAGGAACATTGTGAGATAGGGCATTTTCAACATTTTTGTTGATTTCTCAGATAATAATTTGGTTCTTGATTAAAAAAATCATTCAGGTTTAAGGGACTGATATTTATAAATGTGTGTAATTTGGTGCAGATCCAGATCTAGCTAATTTAAATAAGGGACTTTTTGGCCCTGGAGGAGAAATGTACTCCACTACAATGCACATCATAAATGAATATACAATGAGTGTGTGTCTATGTACTGCACACTAATATATATTTGACTTTCCTGATGCAGTTCTACTATTGTTTTTTTTGTAGTAGACTTATATTTCTTATTCTCATTATTGTGGGTTTAATGAGTGTTCAAATAAATTATTTACACTCTTTCAGTGATACTGTTCTACTTTCTCGTGATTCTCACTGTCACACACATACATTTAGATAGATTCATGTAGCTCCTGCACATGTTAAAATAAACTGTAATCTAATTTTACTGCAGTTTGTCATACTGCAACACCTCCTTTTCTCCACCTCCCTCATGTTGTTTTTTCAAGTGTGTTTTTCTCAAAGGAGATTTTACTAAAGTAATAGCAGAAGCAAAACCAGAGTTAAGGCCAGCTGAATATTTACTCTTCTATTTTGGTCACCCAGACTGGGATCCGCCTTCCACATCTGTTTACTAAATACGTATGGGTGCAGACCACTTCAATTGTCGGGGTGATCGTTGCGTCATGGACGTGAACTCTAAAGCACCTGGTTCAAATCCACTAGTGGTAAAGAGCTGACCATAATATCTAGTGCCTGTGCAGCAAAGCAAAACAAGAGCTCCATCATATATACACACAATACATGACAATTACTGGACAAAATGTTTTTTTTTTCTATAATCTTTCACAGATTTAGATCTCTGTTCTCTTCTCCTGCTACAGGGCCATGTGTACTCTCTGGGCTCGACACTTTCTGCCGCACTGAACTTTGTCATCGAGCCAGAGCTCGAGGCTGAGCTGGGAGAAGAAGTCCAGAAGCTGTTGGAGCAGATGCAGGAGGAGAAGCCTGAGGATAGGCCACTCCTGCAGGTATGAAAACACTGCCGACTGCTCTCTGCTTCTAAAGCTACATGGTTTGACCTCCGTGAAACAAGTGTGGAATAACTCAGAGATTTCACTTGACAATTGTGTTGTCATGTAGCAAAATAAATATGTGTTTAAGATTAGTTTTCAACTCAAATGCAAAATTTGCGCATGATCTTTATTTTATTTTGATATTTGGTGATTAAAAAGAACGATTTAAATATAAAATGAGCAAGTAAGACAAACATATATCAACATAAAATTAAAATAGGCATAAAACATAATGAAATAAACACAAATAAAGAACTAAATGAATGTATTATTATGAAATCATCATGACCCAAGCAGATGGTTGGCAGCATGTGTGGTCAGCGTGGATAAGTCCTTCAAATCCCCCAGTACATTCAGATGTAGAATCACATTGAAGTTTAAGGAGAAGGAATTATGTTTGCAGTCGTTATGGCTTTAGCATTCAATTAAGTTCATTTTTCTCCTATGATTAGGACTAATTGGTAGTTCAGATACTGAAGTCAGCCAGTGCTCTTGAGCAGCATCAAGTGGAAGTTGTGTGTCAGTGCAAACTACATTCAGTGAAAGTGTCACAGCATGAACTTCATCGACAGGGCAAAACAAAAGCACAAAACCAAATTAAGACAAA
Organism: Verasper variegatus; assembly: GCA_026259375.1. Taxonomy (NCBI): domain Eukaryota; kingdom Metazoa; phylum Chordata; class Actinopteri; order Pleuronectiformes; family Pleuronectidae; genus Verasper; species Verasper variegatus. Next base: position 5,205,151 of record CM048050.1, read on the forward strand.
ATATTTCTAAATTAGTTCACAATACTAATAATAACATTCATAATCATAATAATTGTAGAAATAAATTATGGATATGACATCTTTCATTCTATAAAGGCCAAAGTGCATTAAATTATCAAACTTAAAAGGGATGACATGTAATATAGTAAATATTAAACAGTAAACATGTGCTCAAAAAGAAGACAACCAACAACAGGGACGAACACATGGAAAAGGTGTATGTGGAGAGAAACGTATTTCAAAGGCCCATTCAAGTGAATTCCCTATAATATATCCAGTTATAAGTGAAAATGTATACTTAATTATAATAATCACTTTTGGTAATAATAATATACCTCTTAATAATAAAGTACCAAATTTTGATTGACAACTGGAACGATACAGTTTCATCAACTAAAAGACACAAGGGAAGTTCTTCTATGCTATGCAGCATGAACTGCACAAATTTATAAGAATAACTTGAAATAATTCTAAATTCACTAGAACCCTACATTATATATGTAAAGTATATTTAAAATATGAAATCTCATGATGACAAGAGATGGGTCAATAATACAGTGAACATCCACAATACAATACAATACCATGTGATGAGATGCCTCATGGTCACTTGACTGAAACGCAGTATTTCTAATGTACAATCAGAATCACTGATTCCAATTGAGAAGTGACTCTGACAGAAACATGTTCTGGTCAGATTCCTATTGTGTCCCTTAAATGTTCTCATGTCTCCAAACCGGCACCATTTCTCCTGAACAACCTTCTACAAATTTGAAATGTTCCGTTGGACTCAAAAGAGGAACCGACATGGTTTTGAAAGGTCAAGGTCACTGTCTCCTGACAGGAAACTGTTGCAAGCACTGACGAATCTGAGTCTTCCCAGGAGCAACAGTCTGCTCTGTCCCCTCTTGAAGAGGGCTTTAGTGTTGTTAGTCCAGTCCAGGATGAGAACAGGGGGTCCTGCTGTCTCCGTGCTAGTCCCCATGTACAGGCCCAGTAGTTTATACTGGGCTTCAGTCAACTGCCATTGCATCATGTGGTGACACTCTCTATCAGCGTTCTTTTGGCTTTCTCCACTGAAAAAACAAGACAAAAAAGTGAACCTGGTTCCTTATTGGATGTAATGTAGGTTACAGCAGTGGAATCATGTTTGAATGGTTATTGTTCTTTTATTAAATCCCTTCAGTCTTGACGGATGTAAACTGCAACTTCACTGGTTGCACAGGCACCTGTCAGCTGCTAGTTCTACTGCATTTGTTTAAAAGATACAGATGTGTTGCAAAAACATAGAACACAAGCATTGAAGTGTCTTTGTTCAATACTGCAAACCTGCAAGTCTGATACTCCCACAGGACATCGTGTCTGTGGCTGAAGCACGGCTGTCTCATACCTCCTCTGCAGCTTTGTGCCGGAAACTGTCCTCTGTTGGGCGACGGGTGCTTTCCATTGAATCAGTTTCAACGTTTCAAGGTAATTTGATCAAAAATCTAGGACATGCTGTTGGTTAATCTCTGATGTGGTCTCTCCTGGTGCTAACTGTCTTTGCACATCCGCAGATGGACAGGAAAGTTCCTGGCAGGCGAGATGGCAGCATCCCAAACCCAGATGTCTGCTGAGAAGACTGAGCTCGGATGATAATACTGCAGACCTGTGCAGTGACACTTCTGTTAAGACAAACGGTCTGTCCAGGCAGCAGGTATGTGACAGGGTGTAGATACCAGCTGTTATAGGAAGCTGCTGCTCCAGAGGAGGAAGTAATTGAACTGAAGCAAACAGTACTGATGCTGTTAAATGAACCAGATGGCCTTGCTTAATGGTTGTTCAAGTTCAATAAATTATACATCGATATTTTCAGTATTTAGAAAACAAACCTGCTGATAGAACCAACTTTTGCATTGGAAAACCTTTTTGATTGACAGACTGTCAGCTCTGCATTTAATGCAAGTTGCACTCTGAAACTCTTTCTCCTGTCAGACTTCTCAGCATAGAGCCTTACAAACTTTCCAACTCTTCTTTAAACCAGCTAAAAAACAGTCATATTAAGAGTATTGTAATAATCATAGTAATAGTAAACAGTACTATTATTGTCTGCCTTATGTTAAAACACACATTTCTTCCTCACCAGTATCAGTGTAAGTCTATATCCACCACCTTACTAAAACCCAGAGCCAGACATAATTCCTTGATGCTAATTGACTCGGCTAAAGAGGAGAATTTTCCACCCATTGGTTTGTCATTTATACACATGATAGCACAGACGCAACTCCTAATGATGATGTCCCCATTAGCATCCCATCATTTTGGTTTGCTTTCTAACACATATCTCACAGATGACATCCTTCAGAATGTACTGTATACTGTAAGTAAGCTGATATGACCATACCTAGATCATAAGTTAAAAGAACAGGTTTGCAGTTATCTAAACTTTCTGTTTTACACCCACTGATGTATAATTCCATTAAATAATAAAACACATGACTGAGTGTTAAGAATGTCCTCTGCAGGTGTGCAGGGGCTGGGATTCCTCTCTGTGGGCTGAGGATATGGACACCAGTGACGGAGACGGTACAATACTGGCAGATGAGGTGGACTGCAGGTCCCACAACAGCTCCCCAGTGAGGAGGAGGGTCCAGCAGAGGCTGAACAGAGTGAGGGGGGCTCTGAACCGCTCCTGCTCTGTCCCAGACTCCAACAACCCCCGCTGTCTATCTCCTCCAACACATGGAGATATCAGTGAACCAGTGTGCGACCTCACTGAGATTGGGGCAGACGAGCACTTGAGCTGCACGTCTGTGTGGAGTGACAGATTGCAAAGACTCAACCGGGGCCAGTCCTGTGAATGTTACCAAAACAGCCGCACTGAGGATTATGGGAATTCAGTTGTGGACAACCAAATGTCACAAGAAAACAAAGACGCTGCAGAAGCTTTATGCAGAGGAGAAACAAGGAGTCAAGAGCACCGTGAAAGTGAATCCAAGGACTGTATCCAGGATTTATCATCTCCGTTTCCTTCCTGTCAGGACCTGGAAACAGCACAAGAATCTCCTGGGGACCAGAGCTCATTGACCCACAGCCTCTACGTTCCTAATAACCACATGACCAAAAGCATGCTGTGCCTGAACGAAGAGTCTCAGGATGAGGTCAGCCACACAACTCTCATCGTTCCATACATTTCAGCATACATCATATCAAGATCCTTTACATAATAAAGTCAAGACCTTAAAATATTCAAGAGAACCCATCAGTGCATCCTCGTGAAATATTGCTATTGTTGATCAATGACTATTTTTTTGTCCAAAATTGTATTATATTTCTCTATTCTCCCTGGTACATAATACTGAGATCTGCATGGCTTATTTTTATTTAAAAGAAGAAGTCCTTTTTGCTGTACTTTTGTCTGTTAAGAAAGTACTGGCTCAGAACAGAACATTTCGAACATGTCTGCCTTTATGTATGTGTCATTGTTCCATTTGGAGTGAGGGACTGCTTCTGTTAGTTAATCAGGCCGACTGAGATCCTGCTGAAGTGTTTAACTCATGTGTTTTCAAGACTGCGTTTGTTCTTCTGTTTCCATCCAGTGGATCTCTCTGCGAGAGCTGCTCACGCGTTGTGGACGGAGGCTGACGGCCAATGAGCTGTGGGCTCTGTGTTACACCTGTCTGTCCTCACTGCAGACCTACATTGACTTTCCAGGTGATTTTAAACACTTTATGTATGGAACCATGTTTTACAAGCTCCTGTAAGAAAAGCTGAAATCCCAAGAGTGTGATTTCCTCAAATATATGCAGGCGCTTTACTTAAGATCAACTGCAGCAGGGCCTTTATTTTAGACTGTCCTTTATTTCTACTTCCCTCTGTTTGATTATCATATTTCATTGGGAAGGTTATTTTTTATGAGCTCCCGTTTGCCCTATTAAAGTAAATCAACTCAACACTTCCTTCCAGTTCAAATGAACAGACAGAAACCCTGCATTTCTTAACAGGGCTTTTATTATCTCCACCAGGAGACTATGTTTTCAACCCAGTCTGTTTGTTGCTGGTTGGTCGGTTTGTTTATAAGCAAGATTTCGTAAAAAAGCTGCTGGACTGATTACCACACAACTTGGTGGAAGGATGTTGTGTGGATCAGGGAAGAACCCGTTAAATTCAGGTGCAGATCCAGATCAGGCTGCAGATCTAGGAATTATTCTAAAGCTTCTTGAATATTGTGAAATAGGTCATTCTTCAATATTTTCATTGGTTTCTTACAAAACAAATGCAGAAATCATAAACAGTTTAATTAAACAGAGAGAAGTTAAACTAATATTACGCATGTACAGGAGACTGAGTATTTCACAATTGTGAGTATGAGAAATTTACTAGGATAGTATAATACAACAACAACCAGACAGGTCTGAAAGACAACAATGCAAAGTAGACACACACATACGTCTACAGTGTCTGTTACAGGACAATAACACTTATATGAGTAATCTAGAAAAAATAGCTTGTGGAATACGTCATGATTATATTGTTGATTTCTTTAAATTAAATGTACGTAACATGACAGAGTGTGTTCACCCTTCCTCTGCCTTTATTTGTTGGTGTTGACTATGCCTGCGGCCAAATCGAAATATGCTGTTGAATAGGAGCATGTTATTTATTTTTTTAACAAATGCAAATTGTTTTCCTGTTCATTTATGAACCAGCTTTTACAATAAGGATTGGTGAATTCCAGAGGATAGAGGGAGAATATGAAAATGCTGCATGGCTTGAATTATGTTACAATTCTGTTCAGCTGAATTCTTTCTTCTCCATCAGCCTATTTATGTCTGGACACATTGTACGTGGGCTGCGAGGGAGAGGTGCTGTTCTTGAAACCTAAAAACATAGGTACGTTTTCTTCTGTCCCATGCATTAGTTCTATGTGCTTGAATATACAATCTTTGCAAAAGTACATGAGACCTATATACAGTCTATGCGTGAGACACCAGTGTCTAGGGGCTTTTTTTGACTTGATTAACTGACTTTCATTCTTTGCAGGACCCAGAGATGAGTTTTATCTTGCTCCTGAGTATCAAGAGCATGGCATTGTGACTGAAAAGGTCTGTCTGTCATTCAGGTTTAAAAGTAACTGTCATCGATATGTTGCTTTGGTTGTAGTTTCCCCTCCTCTACTCTTTTCTGTCTTGGCTCAGGTTTGTGTGTATGGAGTTGCTGCTATTCTCTGGTCCACGGCCAAGTTCAGTTTATCGCCTTCTCAAAAACTGCCAATGCCTCGCAAACTGAAGAGAATGCTCCTGGAGATGGCGAAGAGGACGCCCATTGAGAGACCGACCATCATTGCGGCTAAGAAGGTATTTTTAACATTTTCTCAAGGAGAATGCGTCGTTACTGAAATGTATTAACTATTACATTCGCTAGCAATTGATCATGTGTCTACTATCACAGTGTTTCAGCCATGCAATTATGTTTCTCTGTCCACTGTTCCCCCCCTAACACTCTGATTTAAGCACCAAACATATCCAATGATATCGATTTTTCACTAGATCTATCAGTTTCTTGTCACAAAACAGACACTGGTTTGTTTTGAATTGAAACATGATACGCTGATTCCTTAAACAAGACAGACACAAATTCCAATAAAGACAAGGTCTTCACAAGTTTTTCCTTTGTCCAGTACTTTGTTTTATGGCTAAATTCTGACATTAATTCATTATTCTATACAAATACAGTTATTATTATTATTATTAACATTAAGAATGCTAACATTAGCATTTAGTTCAACAGCAACACTGAACCTGATAACAGGCTCACAGAGCTGCTAGCATGGCTGAAGGCTCTTTTTTTACTTCTTCTCACTTCCTAAGAATAGACATTCACTCTGAGGACTGGTATAGAAAAGTAACTTTTAGATAAACCCATCTGAACCCCCAATAATTGTACTTTTGTTTTTATTTCTTCTTATTAATTTTGTATTTTTATTTTATCTGCTAATGCATTTTGAATTGAATGTACCTCCATGAAAGGTTTGCTATAAATAGATCCTGATTTAATTTGGCATATCACTGTGCAAACATAACAACTTCACAACCCTTACACAAAGGCATCGCCTTTTGTTTAAGAAGAAAACCACTTGTACTTTAAATATAGTGAATCCAATTTGTCAAAGTGCTTTGCCATTTTCTCAACCAAGGACTCTTCTGCAAAAACACCATCATTCACTGGGATTCTTCTGCTGTCACTAGTCGTTGAGTGGCTGCTAGTTTTAGAAATTCGGGTTGTTTTTCATTTAAACCAATGCTCCAGTTATGTCAGAGCAGAATTAATTCTGCCATTATCGATGTCTGTGTGTGAAGTGTGCTGCATTGTTGTCACACTCTTTTCCACGTGGATGTGTTCCAGAGCTGTCGTGACTACTTATCACGTGAAGGGACAAATGCAGAGACTGTGTGGAACAACCTGATCAGCCGAGTTCACCCGGTAAGCTTCCCTCTGTTTCTCTTCCCAGATTCAGCCACACTTTCATGTCTTCATTTGAATCATCAGGCTACACCCACACTACTTAAACGCAACTCTGCTGCGGATACGTCTGACATCCACACTACTCTGAATGCATTTTATCCTGAATTGGCCGAAACGTAGGCATTTTGAAATAATGACGTGGACACTCACAAGCGCTTGCTGATTGGGTCTTTTTGGTCATCCCCGATTTGTCAGGCTCCTATCACATGACCCCCTTCTGGAAGAAAACAACCACCATTACCCTTGGCTGCCAGTGTAAAACTCAACATGGAAAATCAATTACAAATGTTGCTGACCCTGATGTTATGTGACAACACCCTTTGTGCAGTTCAATTGTTCAAATGCATTTACAGGGATACTACTACTTACTTGTTTAGTAGACGAGCTATTATTCGTGCGCCTCACACAGATTAAAACTTATACGGAGCCAAAACACTTGCGTTTTAAACAGGAACACAGTACTACGTATGAAGTGTGTTTTTTGTCAATAGGTCAATATTTTAATGTCTGTACTGTTTCAACTCACTGAAAAATAAAATTGTTTCTCTCTTGTAAGGAACAAGTTCATTTGTCTTTCAGCCAGTCTCAGAATCCACTGATGCAGAAGATTTGAGTGCAACAGAAACTCGTCACAGCTCATATGAAGAGTCGGAGCTAAACAACAGTGGTAGGACAGCTTCACTTAATATCGATGACCCTCATGCATTAAAGGTTACCCCGAAATGTACATATTATACACTGGATGTGTCAAGTATTGTGAAAACTCTTTAACATTCATGATTGAAGGTAATTCTCCTAAAATCAAAAGCCATCACGGCTGTTGGTTTAATTCATGTCACAGGTGCAGATGTTCCTAAATTATTACACATTTTGTGTAATTTACAGACGTTCCCTGCATGAGACAATATCACTGATATTGTATCTGGCATTGTTGTAACTGTGTGTAGGCTTTTTGCCCATGGCCACTGAGAGCCGCTTGGCTCCTGTGCCTGGCCCTGTTCCCCACAGCTATCCACTCAGCAAGGGACAACAACTCCCAGAGGCCTTCACTTCCACCGCCACTCACTTCAGCCCCATCGTCCTGACCAGTGAAGGGGACTCAGAGGAGGAGAGCCACAGCGTTGGAGCTGCCACTGAAGGGTACAATGTTCCAAAAATAAATTATGCATTATTACAGCACATTTCAACTGATGCTTTTTCATAAAATGGAAAGGAATAGTTTGGCATCTTGGGATATACACTTTCTTTAACGAGTTTCTTTGAGAGTTAAATGTTGAGGGTAAGCTTCTCTTGGCACAAAGAAAGAAAGAGGGGAAACTGTCTGTCTGTGTCCAAAGCTAAAACAGGTCCGTCAATCAACAAAACTTACTAACTCCACAAGTTTGGTTGAACAAGGAATAGTGCAGTTCTATTTCTGAGCCTGCTGATCTCCTGCTGGCTCTGCACGCACACACTAACGTCGTTACATAATTCACTGATACAGATTTATCACCAGAATTTCCACATTTTATTGGACTGGATGAATCTGATTGTACAAAAAGTCACTTTTAGGTGATCTTTAGAGGGGCTGACAGCTTCCTTTGGAACTAGCCAGGATAGCAGTTCCCCTACTTTCAGTCTTCATTAGGCTGTTTTTAGTCTATGAACTAATGAGCTATAGCTGGAATTAGGATGGGATTAAGGATGAGATGTTTTCACCCCTGTCCATTTGTTTACTGGTTGTTCAGAGTGATAAGTTAAACTTATACATAAATATATACGTTAAACACACAATTTATTTAATCAAATCACTCTCATTTGAAACTCAACTCAAATCAATTTAAGCAGTTACACTAATATCTATACAAAAAGCTTTGCAGATTTGAAAAGGGAAAAAAACTTTTAACCTCATTGGCAACTGTTTATTTTGCAGGGATGTGGATGGTTTCACAGAAACCAGTGAAACGATGGAGGAAAATGATGTTGATTTCTCTCCACACTCTGAGTGCCCACATCCAGCACAGACTGAGCCCAATCTACATACGGAGGAGCTGCCTGTTTATCAGCCAGTCGTAAATACAACTTCTTCAACCTCCAGCGCCAACATAAAGCTCCACTCTTCATCTGTTCTCCCTGATATGTCTTGTCTTGAAGTGTCTCTTCCTCAGTCTTTATCCACCAACCTCAATGGCTGTGGTGTCTTCAACAATTACCTCTTTTGTCAGGATCCCACAACAGGACATCTTTCTTTAGTGCCTGTGCAGGTCAGGGCTCCTGAGTCTCTCCTCGGGTTGGATATAAATCTCTCCCTGGTCCCACAGCCTCTGCAAGGATTAATCACAGTTCCAGAGAACACTGAAGGTCCGTTTATTAACTGTCTGAATGTGCCTGTGAGGCCGAAACCCCAGGATTATGACCCGCCATCATACGTCAGTGGGAGCTCCATCATTTCTGACAGCCGCCTGGAGTGCAGTGTGACCAGAGTTTTAAATGGACAAACAAATCCGGGGACACGAGTCGAGAGGCAACTTCCTGCAGAGTCCATCCCCCCCAAAGTCCACCCTGCCTTACAGGAGGTGATCGACCTGCTCAAAGGAGAGTTTTCACTTGATGGGTGTTTGGATGATGGACAAGAGGACATCGCCATGGGTATGTATCTCTTGATGTCATGTCACTGTACTGTTGCTTCATTTGTACCACATAAAACCTACTATATCCACAAGCGCTGGGTGATATGGCCAAAAATCATATCAAAATTCAAAATGTATCAGACGATATTGACAATTCATGCTCCTGGGGGAAGGCGGTGGTTTTGAACTCTTCTCTATGAGCAGAGAATGAAAAACACTTGATAAACAGCAAAACATTTTACAAACCTGATGCCTCTGCAGTTGTCAGGGAGTTCATGGAAGATACAATACGATACGATAATGATTTATTAGTCCCACAACTGGGAAATTTGCTGTTTTGCAGCAGCAAAGTACATAGTCAAAAATAGACGTCAGTAAAAGTAAGTAATAAGTAAACTTGCAATATAAACACAAGGAAATATGAAAAGATAAATAGAATAGAAATAATATATATATATAATGCCTATAAAAAGTATTCACCCCCCTTTTGTTGCTTTTATACATGAAATCATGGTCAATATAATTTGGCTTTTTTGACAAGAATCTTCTTTCGTGTCAAAGTGAAAACAGATTTTTACAAACTAATGTCAATTAATTAAAAATATATAGTGGAAAATAAGTGTTTGCATAAATATTCACCCCCTTTAAAGTGACTGACCTAATTCAACAGAGGTCCAGCTAGTTGATGCCAGCAGTGTCACAATGAGTGAAATGGAGATCACACCTGAGCGCAGTTGATGTGTGTCAAGTGATTGTAGTATAAAACCACCTGTGTCTGGGAGGTCCAGTCTCTGGTTCATCAGTATTCCTGCTACAATTCCAACATGAAGACAAAAGAATACTCCAAGCAACTCTTAGAAAAGATCATTGAAAAGTATAAGTCAGGAGATGGCTACAAAAATATTTCCAACTCACTGGACATCCCACAGAGTTCAGTTAAATCCATCAAATGGAAGGAGGATGGAACTTGTTTAAATCTGCCTAGAGCTGGCCGTCCTCACAAACTGAGTGACCGAGCAAGAAGAAGACTGCTGAGGGAGGCCACCAAGACACCTACGACCACTCTGAAGGAGTTAAAAGCTTCAGCGGCTCAGATGGAAGAGACTGTACATACAACAACTGTTGCCCGGGTTCTTCACCAGTCGAAGCTGTGTGGGAGAGTGGCAAAGAGAAAGCCACTGTTGAAAAAAGCTCATATGAAATCTCGCCTGGAATTCACCCAAAGGCATGTGGGAGACTCCAAGGTCAATTGGAAGAAGGTTCTTTGGTCTAATGAGACAAAAACTGAGCTTTTTGTCCATCAGACTAGATGCTATGTTTGGCAGTATGTCAGTGTGGTCATGTTTCAATAAACAACAAAGCTACGTCCATTTGAAAGTCCACTTCTCCGTCTTTTCCAAGGGGAGTACATCTTCTCCTTGAAGGACCTCCAGTATCACACCTTTGCCTGTGTTGTGAAGGAGAGGTTCAGGTGGTCTGTACTGGGAAGACGACTTGCTGGGTGTTCTACACTGCCTCGTCAACTACAGCCCATCCACACTGTGAGTAGGGCTTCAAACATGTGTCTTTAACTAACAAATAAGATAAGAAAAGATGTGCAAATATTGATTTTAGATTACATTCAAAATTGACACTTAAGTACACAAGAGCAGTGCAAATATATAATAATAGAAACAGAATCTAAAATAAATAAGGTAAAAATTGAAATAATATACTATATTAGGCTGTTTTATAAACATGCAATATAAAAATAAAAGTTTTGTGATTGCAATTTGTCCAAATTCTTTTACAATTTGCAAGCAGTCCTTCTCAGATGTGGGTTAGGGTTGGATTTGGTAGGTCAAATAAAAATGATTAGCAAATTGGTAACCTTTGGAAAGAGTATTCTCAGAAAAGACATCCATCCATCCAGCCATTATCTATACTGCTTATCCTTTGGGTGTTGTGGGGGGGTCTAAAGCCAATCCCAGCTGTCGTTGGCCAAGGGGGGGGGGGGGGGGGGGCACACCCTGGACAGGTCGCCAGCAAAGACAGCAAACTGAAATTTCTAGTTGTGCCACCAGCTGTACATGCTTCAGTAATGCATAACTACTGACTGTAATTTTAACCACTTTTTAGAAGCTCAGTGGGATCACACTTCACTGGTGTAGCAGCAGTTACATGTTGTGATTTAAACAATTTTTTAAACAATTTAAACAGTGGTGGGCTTTCACACAAAAGACATTTCTCCTGTGATTACATCATCATTTCTTGCCACAGTACAACATGTGGGAAATTGCACGTCACTTAACTGACAATGACTGAATCACTCTCAACACAGTTCAGTTTTTATTCATTTGAAAACATCATATGGTGGGTTTCCTGGTGAATCGAGTCTCCACAATCAGTCACAACATTAGGAGATTATAAGTGATAGGTGAAAATATTTGATTAAACTGAGAATAGATATTTTGTGTGGTGTAAACACTGAGGTAACCCAGCTGCCCCCTCCTCTGTTCAGATGTTAAATTTATACTCATGTGGGTTGTGAAGAACATGACACACAGAATGATCCAAGTAAACATGACCTGCACGTGCACAGCGCCCATACACAGCATGCAAATGAGAATGTATACAGCATGCACTTCATACGTAAACTTCAGTCGGCAGCTTAGGTGGTCCCTATGGTAACAGCCGTGCAGCATGTTTGTTAGAGAACATCTGGATACACTGAAGATACATGTAAAGCCTCATCTGCATTGTTACTGGTAAGTGGCACTGGGAGTGTATGAATGAATACATGAGTGAAGGCAACGAAGTCCATGCTTCGCTCTTGTCTCTCTTCATTTGTATGTGAACCGGAGACGAGCAGAGGGTCGAGCCTGCCAATTCTCCCAGACATCTTTTTCATCAAGCCGTTGCCATGCTCTCATGCTCAGAGCACCATGCTGAGAGACCCCATCTTAATCTGCTGAGGTAGTGAGACACTTTGCAGAGAGAGAGAGAGAGAGAGAGAGAGAGAGAAAAACGCTGTTTTCCAGTGGCTGGGGGCTCGCTCTCAGGGCTCAGCTGTGGAGTTTTTTTAATTTATTTTTTCATTCTGACTCCAGACAGGGAAGAGAGGCAGGACTGGATCCTCTGAATTGAGACATGATCCATTCTAACTGTTGCACGGATTGGAGTGAACGTTGTTTGGTCTCAGGCTGCAGTTAAACTTTATGGATCGATGGGTGTGTGATCTGCAAGATGTTTTATGTGATGTCAAGTGTTTTGCCATCATCATTTGTATTTTCTTCAAAGATAAAAATGTTCATACTTATATTATTGGTATTATTCTTTTAATAGGTTCTGACTGTCATTAACTTTGAACAGTATGCATGTTTTTTTTCTTTTTCTCACCTAATGCACCCCATACAGCGGCTCTAATGAGCATCCTCCATCAAAGGCTGTGAAAAGGGCAGCCCTTACCCCACCTTTGATTGCAAACGTGTGGAGAGGAAAGACAGAAGTTTGCTTGCACGGCCATCTTGATCTAAATGGAAACATTAACACCTCCAGTCCTGCTACTATGGGTTCTATGGAAGAGGCCGAGGTCTGCTCCTGTCATGAAGAAAACGAGAGTGCACTTGAAGATGTTGAAGTAAGATCGGAGCAGAGTCAACAGTGCATCAGTCAAGGTGGGAGACCAACTTTCATGTTGACTATGATATGTGTTCCGATAAAAGATTTTGCTCAGGGTGTTGATTTCTGATGATTGGTTCAATTTCAGCTCACTTTCCAAATTTGTAAAATGCAGATTTGTCAGAATTTAATAAATATCTAATAAAACCTTACATTTCCTGATTTTAACATTTCCCAACCAAACATAGTGGATTGGCGCTGACAACTATGAAACTGTATTTTTACTAAGAAACTGTCTCCCTATGTAAATTAAGAGGAACTAGTGGATAGTATTTGATAAGTGTTTTCAACACTGGCTTCAAATTAAAAAACACTGTTGAGTACAGCCCCATCTGTGATGAATTATTCCTCTATTTAGCCTCTGAGTAAAGTCCTAGGAGCTGTGAGCGGCTGCTGGATGCTCTTCTTAAAGAGTGTGGATTTTCGTTTGAATATTTCTTTTTTTTTTATTTCTCTCCTCGTTCCAGAAGCTCAATCCTAACCAATGATATTCACACACACTCACAAGCTCTATCGTACGCATTTTTGGTGCTATTAATATACGTGAGACATGGGGTCTTGGTTACAAACAGGCTCTTGCAAGATACTTGAGATAAAAAGATGGTGATAGAACGAGTTGAACTGCCTTTAAGCTCATCTGTTCAACAGTGGATTCATTGTGCAGCCACAACAGGGTGAGCACTAACTACCCCCAGCACCACCCTCTGATCTCTCTCTCTCTGTTTTCTCCTCAAATCCAGTTTGTTTTGTTGTTTGGTTGCTCTCCATGTGATTCAGTCCTCTCTCTTTTGCTTCTTTCTCCCTCCCTCTCTTTCTTTCTTTCTCTGCTGCCCCTGTCTACAGGCGCGAGCACGGACGGTTCAGACGCAGGGGTCATGGAGGGAGGAGATCATTCAGTGGGGGGCAGCGATGAAAGCCCCTCTGAAGCCGAGTTTCTGTCGGCGAGAGAGGATGGTCTGCTGGGAGCCCTCCATGATGAGCAGATGAGCCCTGACTGCACGGAGGACATGGAGGACAGCGACTCCCTGGTGTCAGAGCAGCTCCTCTTGCCCGGATCCAAAGCAGGGGGAGTGGGCCTCAGCTTGAGCCCGGCATGGACCTTGGCCTTTTTTGGAGAAGACAGTTTTAGTCCAGAGGTGATGCAGTATGCAGTGAATCTGGGACAGCACACAGGAACGCCATGTCTGGATTCGAAAACCCAGGTGAGTGAACCTGTAGAGGAGAACGCCAGTGAGTCATATGTGACCTTTACTGTTTGAATGTTTTTTATGTTTGAACACACGGCAGACTGCACCAAGCATCTGATTTATTTATCAGATTCTATTACACTAACACAATGTTTTTTCTATGCTCTGCATGTTGCAGCGATGGGTTGTGTGTTGAGTTTTGTTTTTTAATGCAAACGCTGCTATTATATGAGGTCTCGATATTTTTTATCAAAAAGACAGAATATGTTTTAATTATTGTCAACTCAACTCAGAAAGGATCTATATAGTATTGTAAGATTAGGATAAGATAAGGATTATACGATTTCTGATTCTTTATGCTTATTATCAATGCTTGTTCCATGCAGTTTAGCTTCCCAATTCCATCCGGCCTGTCACTAGGTTGACTTTCATGAATAAGTCCAGGAACTGTTTTCTTAACTGTAATGAAGTGGGGCATGGTCAGGCTTTGGGGTAAATAGGACAAGAACACGCGGGGGGCTTTGGGATAATTGGCATATTATTCTCTCTAAACTGGATCTGAATATTAATATGTTGAACTTAGCCCTTGGCAGAGGAAGTTATTATCATTTCCAAAAGAATATTAATGAATAGTCTTTGTGTTTGCACACTTTGATGGCACCACTACTCCTTCAGAGGGTTTGTGCAGCAGCTAATAGCACACCTTTTAAGAGCTGTGCGACTTCTCACTCTGTTCACTTCAAAAGAGCCAATTCGTTCTTTTGCCACAATGAACAGAGGAGAAAAAGGAAAATAAAAACTGTCCTCCCCCCACACACACACACTGGAAACACCTGCAGGCTTCTCTTAGTGAAAGGCAATGTGCTGTTATTTTAAGGCCTTTGTGTGATTTTGTGTGATTTCCTTTGAACAGGAACTGCAGCAGCAGCTGATAATTGAAACAAGGAACTTGAAGAAAACTAGAAATTTCTACCAGAAACTCATTCTACAAGAGAGAAAAAATAAAGGTTGGTTGCCCGCTTCCTAACACTGCTGCTATAAGAAAATGGCCTGCTTTGCCTCCTGTATAATCTCTAAAGCTATGTACTGTATCACCCAGGCTCTGGGAGCAAATTGATGCTTTCCAAACTCAAGTCCCAGCTTGAGGAACTCAGATCCAAAGTGGTCTTCTTGGACTGTGTGAAGAAATACCTTGAGGTACTGGCAAAGCAATGCAATACTCAACACTGCTGTTTCCTCATGAATGTCTTAACAATTTTACTCTTCTTACCTTTGATAAGATTTCCTTTATTTCTGCAGATTCTCAGTGTGGAGCAGTGGGGTTTGGAGGTTTCATTATTACCCTCTTTGGCTGTCTCAGGATCCGGCTCCTTGGACCTCCAGTCCTCTGAGGACCCCTCTGGTCTGAACTTTGGCTCCAGCAAAGGGAAGAGAACTCTGCAGGCTGGCTCTCCGCTGGGCCTCATGGCTTACCTCTACACCAGGTATTATTAATGAGGGTTTGTATTTGAGCCATGAAGTTGTCGGACTTGTGATAGTTGGGAGCCCCCTGTGATCCAAGTTCTGTGCTCAATTATTTACCTTCCCTGCTGCATTTCATGTGTCCAACAAACGGATTTCACAGGTCAGAAAATCACAAGACTGCACCGAGACACTGAAGATCCTTCATGTTACTGTTTGTACAACAGACACGTTTTTCCAAGACTTTCTTTTCAGCTGGTGTCATGAAAGTCCAGTTTATAGTATTGCTGTGATGCTTTAACAACATGCTAGCAGTATAGCTCAAACTAAAATATCATAACAGTGACATGTCATGACATTTTGTACATTCATGTCCCCAGAGGATGAATCCTACTGATGATGGTTTAGTGCCACCTGCAGGTCAAAAACAGACTTTGTATTGTATTGCACTGCATTTGTTTGTTTGGGGACGATGTTTCCCTGCAGATTAATACTCATATGTGAGTATTTACAGCCGCAGGATGATGTAGTACAGTTTGTGGGATTGATTCAAAATAGTGAGTGGAGCTCTGTGGCTCAGAGGAAGAAAGAAACAGGTAATATATAATAATCAGTATACGCTGGTTTTGGTCTTTTCAAGGATTCGTTGATATTTATGTTGCTCTCTCTTGCCACTGTTTTTTAAAATTCTGTTTCAACATCGGTGACATTACAAATTGTCTCAATTTAAATCTGATAAATAAACAATGTCACGGCTGTTTTGAACTTTAACGTTATAGAATGTGCTTTGTGTGCTGCTTTGGGAAACAGCATAAACATGAAGAAAACCAAGGTCATAATCCATGCATTTTATCCTGAGTTTCCAATGCCTCGAGCCAAAGCCTGTTTTCACTTAAGACATTGATAAGACTTGTTTTCAGTTAATGTCCTCAAATGGTGGTTTATTAAACAGCTTAGTCAGTTTATTGACATCTTAGTCAAACTACACAAACAGATATATAAAGAACTAAACATAGGCGAGGGTGTAATTTAATCCTCATCTATCAAGGTGGCAGAAACTCTGTGTTAGGATCAGCCTTACGATACATAACAATACATATCTTAATAGTATTCTGCCTTGTAAACTGCACAGTTTTCTGGTCTGTATCAGACTTTTCATACCTAAACCTTATTACAGAAGTAAACTTACCTTTAGGTACAAGGTACCTCATTTTGTCTTGGCTGGTCAGAGTCCTTCTCCTTTTTTAGAAACGCTACCATGTTCACTCTCATGTGTGTTTGTGTTGCCTTCATGGAAACCTCCTGCCTGCACCTAGCTAACCACTGTCCAAATACCAAGAGTGTCATTTGTGGCACAACGAAATAAATGATGGAAACTAATATTATAATAAGCATGACAAATGTTTCTATTACAACAATATTTTATGGCCATATCACACAGGCCTATAGATTATCATTGGGTTAGTGCATTAACACTAATGCACATTAACACTCACCCATCAACACTTCTGAAACCAAATTTACACCCTTCAACATGGAGGATTTTCATGAATTGCCATTTGTCTAGCCAGCTCACATGAGAGCCACCACCAACAATGCTTTGATTTTTGAGAACGTTGAATGAAGCCACTGCTTCCTCTCAGTGAAAAGAGGCATTTAAAATGATCCGTGGCCCCTGGAAAAGCTTTTTTATTAAAATGTTGTGGGCATAGAGAAGTGGGAGGCAGAGCCCGGGTGAAACAAAGATCATATGAAGGGACAACATCTCCAACATTGTCTGAGAGTGCTTGAAGGGAGGAGTGGAAGAATGATGCTGCGGACAATTTGGCTAACCAGGATTAGGAACTGATTAGAAAAGATGATCACGTGTTTCCACATGTTCTTTTTCTACAGTTATACTACTATTGTGTACTATTATACAATAAAGTTTATTAAATTATTATTCCCATCACAGAAACGCGGCTGTGGAGGGCTACATCCAGCAGTTCCTTTATACCTATCGTTTCTTCTGCACGCCTGAGCAGTTGCTGCAGTTCATAATGGATAAATTCATCAGTGCTGCAAGGTACAGTATATCTGCTATCTCATCGATACATAGACAAACAACATAGTGCAGTAGAGTAGGGTACAGTTTGCCATAAAACCCATGAGCAGCTTTAAAGCACTCAGTACATGAAACCCTTTCTGCTAATTGTATGATGATCATATTTGATTTTTATTCCAGAGAAGCTCCAGACATGTCAGCAGAGAGTGAAAAGATCTTCCATCGCAGTTTGGACCTGCTCCAGTTCTGGATAACAAACTGTCAACAGGTGGACTTCACACCAAAGTCCAGCCTGGTGGATACATTCGAAACATTCCTTAATACTGAGGTACATAACCTCCAGCTGACCATAATATTAATTATATTATATTATAATATAATAAAACAAATTCAATTCAAGTCATTTAAGTGTCTTGTTAGATGACAGAAAATACCAACACACGTCGATGACAATTTTTATCTAACTCATCTAGAGTTAGATAAAAATTGAAGTCTGTATTGACCACATCAGCATGTTTTGGTGGTGGTTTATTTGTTTTTGTCATATTTCTTTTGTCTCTTTCGTAACTGTTAATATTCTTTGTTTGGTTTATTGTATGCAGGTAATTCCTGTTGACAGCCGGGGGCAGGACCTTAATGCTGCTCTCCACACTCCACCAAGTACAAGTAGGAGCCATGGAAGAGGAAGTCTCATCAGCATTGAGGACGACGATGAATCTGTTTGCTTACATTCATCTACTGAGGATCTTGGCAGGAAGGTCACTACCGATTATTGATACGTTTTTGTTTGGTTCAAGTTCAAGCCTACATGGCAAGTTGATGATCTCATGTTAGTCTGCACGTACCTTTTACTTACCTTGTGGGAACCAAAAATATTTCTGAGACATAAACATCTACAAAATTCAGAAAAATGCCTCCTCAAATTTCAAAGTCTCTTTCTGAACTTTTCAGTGGAGGATCTCAAGAGTGGTGGAGCCCTCTGCATCCATGCCTAAAGATAAGGCCTTCTCCATTGCTGCAGGTTTGCCTATGCCTTGCTACGGCGCCCTGGTGGACAGTCCGTCCAACGTCTGCCTGCACAGTGAGGAGCGACTCCCGTTCAGCCAGAACGATTACAGTGCACAGCACATAGCCCAGCAGCTCACCCTCCTGCAGCAGGTACACAGTACTCATCCTCCATGCATTCAGTATTCATGCTGTTGTCTCTTTAAACCACTAGAGGGAGACACTTCTCTATAAATGCATAGTGATGTTCTGATTAGTCAACTTGAGGTTTAACAATTTTTTAAATGCAGGAAATATTCCAAGGATGTCATCCAGTTCACTTTCTGAACTCGAGAGTGCAAGGAATCAGAGACAATGTGTTGATCCCAAACAAGTGAGTGTAATACTTTAAACTATGTCTGCTGACTTCACACTCAATACATCTTGATGATGAATTAAAGGGAAAACATAACATTAAGATGCTCCATAACCACATGGACCACCTCCACAACAGCACACTTCACCATAGATCACAAGTATGTGGTGTTCTGATGCTTGTGGTAGAAAACACTGTCTGATATCTTGATCCAGAATCTCCCACAGGAGTTCAGTTAAGATCTGGTGAGGGCCGCAGCAATTCTGCTCTTTAGAACAATCATCTTACAGTCAACAGCCCCCCATGACCTGTGTAAAAGAAAAGAAAAGACCTGTATAAAATCTATTACTTAAACTTCTCTGCTCATGTGTTCTTTTTTCAAAATGATATAGTCCACTTTTAACAGTATATTAGATTGTTGTACTCTCCTTCTGAACAGTATGTCTGATTCTACATATTATACAGATGTATATACGTGCAGCAGCATCTACAAGACAGCACACATCTGTGTATTGATGGAAATAGTGTTCGGTTTACAGTTTTCTTTGCTGATACCAGGATAATCTGCTCAATATCGACAAACAGCACCATTCATTCTACCACACACAGGCCACTGTGTATTAGGTGCACATAATCTATAATTTGCATCTCTAGTCTCATACTGCAACACAGAATCATTGTTAACTCCAGTTGCCCAATCCTATAATCAATCAATAAATTAAAATGCATTTATACTTCTGATTTCATACAAATTTATCTTAATGCACTTTACATAAGCATGTGTGGGCCTAAATAAAATAAATCATTATGACTGTAATGGACCTAGAACTGAGGCTTGTGGGTCCACACAATGGATGATAAAGAGACACAGAGAGACCTGTCAGTGAATTCAGAATCTGCAGCACATGGACATTTGGCATGTTTCTTGATAAATGAATACATTAATTAGTTATTGAATGTCCTTGCAATACATTTTCTGACAATAATCAAGTTATTGTTGTTTATGTACCAATTTCCCAGTATGAATTTCCCTGCATCGCTTTTTTCTACCCATTAGGAATGTGTCACAGCACATTTCGCCAGCAGAGGGCAGCAGCCCTCATGTATGTGAGGGGACACCCTCAGACAGTCACCTGCAGGAGCTGCTCACTTATGCTGAAAGTGTCACAAACTGGGTCTCCTCTGAAATCGTCATCTGTGACTCCACCAAGGTGAGAGGAGACGTACGATAACACATGAGTCCAACAGGAGTCAGGAAAAAAACATGGCAGCTGTCCCAGTCTGAGCTTTGTGATCTCATCAGACACATATTCTGTCAGTCACAGATTTCCCCACGTGTTTTATGATTCTTCTCTGTTAATGTACTGAATGGGTTTGATACCTGAAACTGTTTCTCATTCAGTGGCTTCATAAGCTGTCGTTTCAGAATTTCAATGAATATAAGTTATTAGTTGTGATGAACAACATTATTCAACAGGCCAAGCCAAGGACAGGGGATGTTGCACCTCCCTAAGCCCTATGAAACATGTGATCGATGTGATTTGTGAATATGGGTTATACAAATAAAATTAGATTGATTGATATGACCCTTATCGCACCTAATGTTAAACTAGGGAACTGCCCCGAACATGATTGAGTGTATAAAACATGGATCTAACTCACACAGGTCTCAGGGCCTAAGGTTTGTGTGGATCTGTGAAGATTCTAACACAGGGCAGGTACAGACACATCTGAAAAGTACCGGCAGCTTGGGAGAGTATAATGTGTTCCCAAACGCATCATTAGCTGGCTAAGCACTTTGTCTTCCACCACGGAAAATGACTGGTCAACAAGGGCTATAAAGTCTGTGATTTGTCGATCGCTGTCTATAGTAAACTTCTAGCAGGTTTCAAATGCCATTTCCATGCAGCTTTATTGCAGAGATGACTTTTCAGGTGAGTTATTATATTATATTTAAGATTTGTTGTGCTAAAACTTGCAGACTTTTCCCCGCCGCTCGGAATCAAGTACAGTGCTTTGCTACCACCTGCTGACATAGTACTGTCATTGCAACATTTGGTTCTATTTATCATAAATGTCCTAATTGAAAAAAGATATTTAACCCTTTATCGGCCTCAATAATTATAATATGCTCCTAATTATTAGTATCATTGTTCGTCGTGTTTTTGTCCTTAAGCTACTTATTCATACTTTCATGTAGACGATCCATTCAGTCTTCAAAATGTTCAGTTCTCTTCATTGACATTTGTGTCATTTGTCATACTGATGTGACTGCTCACGTTCTCTAACTGTCGCTGCAGCTCTTTATAGTGCACTTGAGCAGTTTCTGCCGCTTCAGCTCAAATTTCTGTTAAGCTTGAATGAAACTTTTATTTACATTTGACCTGACCTTTCACCTCTTTCCCTTCTAAAGGCATTTCAGTCATCTTTCATTCGGCAAGCCTCGATTAAACTTCTTTCATTGCTTACACATGAAAGTAGAACCTAAAAATCTTTCCAGCCTTTTCAGCCTTTGCATTTGCACCAGAATTGAAGCTCAAATTCTCCTTCATATAATTTAGCCTTTTCTAATTTAAATGGAAAAATAATCTGCAGTAGCAGTAAAGCAAAACACTCCACAATGCACTATTAACATCAACTGTAACTACTTTTCCTACTTCATTATGCAACCGTTCCTAGTCCCAAGAAAAGCATAAACGTATAACAAGCCACTTTGACACTTTTCATTTTGCCTTGTTTAGCATCTTTCCTCCGTTGTTCTCTTCTTTCACAGACACAAGTTGCTTTGGTGACCAAGTATCTGTGGATCGGAAAACATTGCTACGAATCGAGGAACTTTGCCACAGCCATGCAGGTCCTCAGAGGTCTGGAGAACGTGATTGTCGGGCAATTACCAGTAAGGCTGCGACTCATGAATGATCCCAAAATGGATTCTGAGTTTGTATATTAAGTCAGATGCCCTCGAGCGAAATGTTTTCTTCAGCTGCGCAAATGAGGAATCAGCATTAATGCATTTGAATGGGATGAATAAAGAGAGGAGGAATGTGAGCACTGAATGGGAGTAATTAAAAAAAGTCACAATGCAACAGTGGTGTTGCTGCGGTTTAATTCATCTTCATTTCGGAACTACTAAAAACAACTTCCTCATCTGTTGCCAACAGGCTTGGAAGCATCTGTCGTCCAAGGTGTTTGAGATACTGGAGGAGCTGCGAGCTGTGCAGGTGTGTGTGAGTAGCTGTGCTTGTGCAAGTGCACACTCATGGTGTTTGTAACCGAAGGCTGGTCACATATTGTGAAACTGGGCTGCAGGGCAAACAAACCAATAACAAAACAACTCCGAGCAACTTGCCCGTGTGCTGAGAACCAGCAGCTGGTTGTCCTTCTGAAAGTGAGACTCAATGCAGCAGATTTCCTCTTCATGTGTAATAAAAACAAATGTTCCGTTGGTTTTGAAATGTAAAGAGGTTAAATGTGTTGAAAATCCTCACAGATCCTCTCATTCATATCCCATCGTAATGGACATTGTTATACAGCATCAAACACTTTTGGCCTAATTGGAAGTTTTCTTTTTTTTCTGTTCCATTAAAAACGAATTCATGTACCATGCAGATTAAATGCTCCCTCTCCTCAGGTGTTTCTGAAGAGTGACGACCTGTGTCTGATGGGTGGGGAACACTTGAGGACGAGGCCCACCCTGCCGCCGGCACATATCCTGGCCATGCACGTCCAGCAGCTGGAGATTGGAGCCTTCACACTCACTACTGGAGCCTACAAGTGGACCAAGCTCAGGTGAGGAAAGATCCAGATCCTTTTTTAGTTCTGTGATGAGGTGCTGTTGACCCGATGTGGCCAAGTTTGAATCTGTTCTGCTTTTGTTTCTTAACCCCTGGTTGCTGTCACTGACTATTGTAAACATCTATCAATTATGTTATTTCCAGTTGGCTTACTTTGCCTTGTAGCAATTTCAATTAACTGTATTTAGTTAACATTACTTGTGTTCCCATTGAAATGGTTAAATATTTCCAGAAACAGACTGCTAATTGCTGATTTACAAATTCATTATTATAAATTTGCCATTTTTATATTTATCACTAAACTGGCAGATTGTGTTGGTCCACAATTCCAGTTATATTAAAATTATAATATAATAATAGGATAAGTCTATTTTTTAATATGTCAGCTGTTTGCCAATTCAGGGGCCACTTTCTTTGGAGGATGTGGTCTATGTGGCCAATGAAAGTTGTGTCATTCCTGGGCAGGGGCAGCTTGTCCTGCCCTTGTTGCTTAGCAACAGAGCTGCAGATGGACATAATGGGAAGTTTGAATGCCCCTTATTTTTTTGAAGCTTGATATTTAAATTTACAAGCATCGAACATTTAGGTCTTATTGTTTGCCACCGACGTTATTTCCTTGAAAAACAGTTTGACACCGAAGTGAATTGAATCGTGGGATAGGGTAAGGGTTGGTCTGAGAAGGATCCACATGTTGGAGCCCTCATTGCTCAGGAATGAAAGGATCTATTTGTTGCATTCGATGGAGCCATGGAAATGGAGCAGCCTAGTCACACTGGTGTGACATATTCAGTCTTCAAATGCAGCTTCTGAAGGAGAGCAACCCTGAATTGAGACACACCGATAACAAAATAGTCAGCCTTGTTGTTAGATGTAGGAAAGAGCTTTGTCTTCCCTGGTTTGGTTTTCAGCTAAAAAATGTCAATAAACGTATAAATTCTTATAAGCGTGTAAATATAAAACACAGCTTTCTTCACTTAATCTGATAACTAAGAATTAACTCTCTCCACACATACATGTGCATCTATGAAAAAGTTGGCCAACTCACTGCGAGGACGTGTTTTCCTGTGTCCTTCTTCTTCACTCCAATATGGCTGACCAGATGCTGAGGTCGCAGCAAGTGGCGGCTGGATGGTAATGGCACAGCTGCTGAATTTGGGTTGTTGGTAGGGGTGCCAGTGTTGCACCAGATGGCACCCGTGGGATGGGGTTCAATTGGAAAAGAGGTTTTGGCCCAGAAGCTGAGATGAGACTGGGTGTTGCCAGATGCTGAGGTCAGGAGCTCTAGCGGGGAAAGGCAGATACACAGCTGTTTAGTGTGGACCCCGGGTTATCCCACTCTCTGCAAATCAGGTCACAGACAGAAGCTGATGATGTTGTTAATGATGAATATGCACCGGGATATTATTGTTTATTATTTTCATGTTTTCACTCTGTCGCATGTTGCTTCATCCTCTCATCTATACATTTATATTTCCAGGAGCATAGCAAAGGTTGTGAGTCAGGTCCACGCCTTCCAGGAGGCAGTGTACTCCTACAGCCCGGACCAGGAGCTGCAGGCCTACCTTCAGCACTGCATCGCCCGGCTCGCCACCTCTGACATCCGCCTCTTGGCCGCCGACAACCATCCCAACATCCAGCAGTCCAGCGAGCGACAGACACGGAGAATCCAGGACACGCTGAAGCGGGTCAAGGCCACCTTCCAGTGAGTCTTGGCCCGGTCACATGTGTTAGTCCTGAGAGAGTGAGTCACCACCAACAGGTCGACACCTCATGTCCAAGCCCAGACTGAGGCCCCATGTCCCATGACGCGACCCTCAGATGCCTCTGTTGTCCCGTCACCACAGTCTTTTAGCATGGAAACCCCCTGGCAAACTCTACATCACACCGATTCTGCTTGTTGGTCACACATCTCAGTATTTCTCTGCCAAAAAAAGACAAAAGTCATGGGTGACGTTTGTAATCTGTAATCCTCCTTCCTCTGTTCATAATGTATAATGAAGTTTTTTGTTTATCTTTATTTGTGAACTGATATTGTATTTTAGATTTTAAGTCCCACACATAATCATACGCAGAGTGAACATGGCAGCAGCAACAACATCAAGGCTGGATCACCAACATTAATATGATCCCTTAAAACATTTTTTAGGAATATGCACTATTAAACTAGAACATCAGCAAATATGATGAGGCCCCAGAGTTTAAAGCCTTCTTTTTTTCAGCCACACAGGGAATGGCAGTGCCAGTCTGCTAGTCAGTCAGTCCACCATATTTGTTCCACACTGAAATATCTCATCAACTATTGAATACATTTCCATGAACCTCTCGAGGCCAAGTGGAAAACCATACATGTCTGAGCTGCTAAGACTGTTATGGTCCTGTATCTTATATTTCCTTATTCATTCATTTTTTTGGAGGCCTTTTTGTGAGTTTTTACAGCTTCTCCCTGCACTGTGTTGGATTGTGATGAATGTCAGACAGAGTGTGTACAGTTGTACTGATTTTAAAGTATGTCTTGGGTGAGGCTATAGAGAGGGATGAGACACACGTTCAGTCTGTATCAGGAGAGCATTCATATGTGATTTTGCACTTTGCTGCACACAAAATGTCTCTTCAGCTCATTGTTATCTGTGTTTCCACCGCAGTCTGAAGACCCCGGAAGATTAGTCATCTGATGTGTGAAAGCGTGCCCGCAGTTATCATACGTCATTTTTGTGTGCGACTATTCAACATACAGTTTCCTCCAGACCAAAAGGTGGCAGTATATAGAATATACAACAATGCTAACACCCTATATAGTAGATATGCTGAGCAGATATCTTCATTTCTTGAAAACATGGAGGAGATTTGAGTCCTGCTGCTGTTGATCGTCTTTTACTGGATCAGCTGGCTCAACTTGCAGGAGATCTCAGCAAACACCTTATTGGTTTTGTGTCACTGATTCAAGTTCGCACTGGATATCAAAAAAAAAAACCAAGGCAAAAAAAAACCAAGGCAAAGTGCGTATTCCTGAATTAGATTATATTCATTTAACTCACCACACATGAACCAGGAAAGGAAATACTAAACACAATCTACAAAAAATAGGAAGAAACGGGGCCCAGCGAGTCTCTTGGCAGGTAAATCCAGCCTTGACCAACAAACACATAAATCTGCTGAATTGTATTTGCAGGAAACAAGACCAAATGAATACAGAATCTTTTAATTTTACGGATAATTGATTTTGTCTAATCTGCAACAGGTAGATCTGTTTGTTTACCCAATGAGATTAATGTGACTAGACTGGTAATTAATATCTAATATGAATTCAATTTAAACAGCACAATGTGAAATAATTTCAATTTATTAAGAGTAGTGTGTCGTGAAAGCTGAAAACTAGACGAGCTTGCTGTCATGACAATACCTCACCATTACCGTCATAATGAGATGTCAGAGTGCAAAATGTTATTTGATGAACGATTTTCCGCCTGTGTCTATTTTTCTATTTTCCTGCCCGCTCCCTCTCCTCCATGGTTCTCTGCCCTGAAACACACCGTGGAGATGGAATGTGATGTGCTATGAAGATTTGCTTAATTTAGCCAAATAAACAAGTTTTTATAAGCTCCCTCTTGCCAGAGCGTGTTATTGTCAGATAATATCCGTGATGGAATGGCTGCATGGCAGGTTACAGCCCTGTTAGATCTGTCAGGGAATGTGGGTCGTGGTGGGAGAGCTGAAGATTGGGTTTCTCTCCTCCTATAGGGATTCACACCGAATGGTAATGACATCATACTTCTCCCTGGTATTTCTTCCTCATGAATATCATGTATTTGCATTAAGGCCACATCGTATTTTAAACCTGTCACAAGGACAGGTCATTACTTCACCCTGACACATCTCGCTCTTGTGTTTTGTTGTTTGGGGTCCGATGGGTGCCACTGCTGTATGTGTTAAAATAATAACCATAACTTCAACGTCAACATTTTTTAATCCAATTATGTATTAAAGTGTTAACATTTACCTCAAACTGCAGAACTCACACAGTTAATGAAGGTGAGTGAACATCACCATAAAGCATTGTTATTGTACTAACCCTTTATATAAAGTATTTTTTTTTTTTTATGTTAGTTCGGCTGTATTGAATATATGCCAAATACTTTATATAATGGATTTTTCTAAATATATTTTTTCACTTACATTTGTATTTGTCATACCTGGTGACACCATGTATGTCTGGGTTCAATCAAGGCTGTTCAACAAACAGACAAACAGTTTAAATACTCAAATGAAATCAATCCAAATAGACTTTATATGATCACAGATAAGGAGCCTAAACCCCATTGTATTTAACCTTGATTCAGAGCTGGGGTCCAAACAGATGTGTCGGATCTGAGTTCATAAACACCTCTCAGAGATATAGAAAGAGGCATGAAGTAAAACCATTGTTATTATGCTTCAGTGTCCCAGTAAAAAATTAGAATACAGTGACTGCGGCCTCTCCATCGGGACAGACACACAGGCAGAGCCCGGGCAGAGCTGAGGAAATCGGCGCAGTGTGAAGGCGACGTCCCGGGCGCTTTTTATTGTTATCTAACGGGATCAGGGCGCATCTTCAAAGCTTCCCAGATAAAGAGCCCTGAAGGGCTGATGGGGCTGCTGCCTTCACAGCGACAGATCACCGATAAAGGAGACAACTAGGCCCGGCCTCTTATCTGCATTGTCATATAACTAAACGATCAGTTTAGCGGCATTGTCCCCGAGCTGCTGCATGCCGAGAGCTCAGGGGAGGGGCGCACAAGTTAGGCGCGGTCTCATGGAAAGTGATCTCTCGGGTTTATTTGGTGCATGATATGAAACTGATAGTCATCGTGTAAACTGTTTGCATGTGCAGGAGAAGATTGGATTTCAAATTCTGTTATATTTCTTTGCCAATGCGTTAGGCTGCACCACAGGGAGAGTTAGTATCGCTTCGTAAATGGAACAAAATCCTCGTTTTTACGCTTGATACGTTTGATTTGATCTTCTCTCCATTTGTTCACTCTTTAATTGTCTATAATCGACTTGTTGTGTACACGTCTATCACGCCAGTTTATAAAACTCTTAGGATGATGGTAAATATGATCTCTAATGTCATCTCTGCTGGTATGTGGAGCCGCCATTGCCTGAGTCTGTTCTGAGGACCTGTTTGCGCTCCCAGGGTTTTTCCCCAGCTTCCTCGCAGCTTGTTTTAGCATATTTACATTTGAGCGGGCAGACAATCAGCTGTAATTGTGTTGCTACTGTAATACCTTTGATCTGGAATGTTTGAAGCGCCTGTGCCAAATGCTGGCTCTCGAGTAGTCGGCGCCAGCGCGCACCGGGGTATCAAAGACATGTCAATACGAAAGTACCCACTGCCCCCCTCCCCACCCAACCCATTTGATAACTGTGAGGTGAAGTCTTCACGAAAGCCACTTTTGTTGTGACGCCACAATGCTTCATAAATGGCACTAAACTTGGGATTTTACGCGCACAAGCAGTTACCTTCGTACAGCCCGCCTTTGGTTCACTGGGAAATGTCTGTAATCGACTTATTGTTGACATCATGACAGTTTATCGAGCATGGATACCAATGAATCAGCCATAACCACAATCCATATGACAGCTCTATGATGACAAACTACATTTTCATTACTTTTAGGCGGAGCCAACACAAGACTGACTTTTAGTTCGGTCACCAATGATCATTTGCACGAAACTAGAAACCATATCAGTGTAAAATACCCAATTATTAGTACTGGATTACACTTTTAGTTTTAAAAAAAAGAAGTAAAGGATTCAAATTGATGTTACTGAAAGAAGCCTTTACCCACCATGCAGAGTAGCCCTTGTTATTGTCACAATGCGTAAAAAGCTGTGAATGTCATTTAAACTCATTTATATATACTGTTGATTTGGAAAGTATACTCACATCCACTGTAATTGTGATTAAAAGTAATTAATTCACCAAGTTTTACCAGATGATGTGAATCCCTGTGCCAGACTGATTTAGTTTCTCAAAATGTCCCACACCTCAGATACAAAGTGATAATCATATGAGAAAGAGGCCATATATGCCACAACCTATCAGAGAAGTGAGCAGAGAGAATATTTAAGGACAAACATTTCCTCAGGATCCAGATGGAGCACAACACTGCAAAGCATGAACTGTTCATGATTCATCTCTTAATCCAGCCCATGTAACAATAGTTGCATCGAATTCCAACATGTGACAGATAGTTTGAAATAACGGAGCCAGGCCTAATAAATCTGGTCGTCCGGACTGTTTTCCTGTGTAAGCAGCAGCATGTGAGTATTCGCTCCGTGCAGCTGCATACAGCTGTTTCTGCAGGCCCCCCCTCAGTTTCAGTGGGGCGGACAAATGTATGAGCTCAGGACTCTCACAGACTCGCCGGCGCCAGGACTTCACACACTCACAGGATATGTAAAGACTTCAATAACGAGCCATTAACCTCTAATCATCGGGATCGATCGGGCGTTAACAAGGGCCCCCCCACACATGCAAATGACGGCGAGCGCAGGGCCCCTATAAAAGCTGCCTGTGGACAGGAGCTGCTCACACACACTCCCTCTGACATTAGGCGGACTCTCAGGTCACTGAGCAGCACTGACAACATGGTGAAATACTTTTCCGTGGACTGGCTGGCCCAGAGCCACAGCAACACGGCGCCCACTGGGGATACCGCGCTGACCTGCAGACCCCACATCCCCTGCGTGGTGCAGCCGCGTCCCCCGACTTTTGGCAAAGGTTACCTACAGCCCAAACCCAAACCATCCAGACCCGTGGGGCATATGGAGCCAGTGGATATCAACAGGCCTCTGAGCTCACCCGTCCATTCATCAAACTGCTCCTCACCAAGTAAGTAGCACCCAGCTCTTCACGCCAACCCAGTGATGCATTCATCCATGGCGCACGAACAGTGTTTGTAACCACACTTGTCCTTTCTTCTTCCAGTTTCAGAAATCAGCGGCTACTCCTCTGGGTATGAGAGCGAAGCAGCTTCTTCAGAGTGTCTCTCCGTGGATGAGGGAAGCGAGGCGGAGAAAGACGGACCTCAGCGCCGGATGCGCACAAAGTTCAGCCAGGAGCAGATCAGCAAACTGGAAAAGATCTTCAACAAGCACAAGTACCTGGACGCTGGAGAGAGAGTGAAGACTGCGCGGAAGCTGAACCTCACCGAAACTCAGGTGAGACGCGGTTTTCCATGCAAACACATTCAATGTCTAGATCGTGCATAGCGTTTAATATGTGAGCCATGCATTCCGCATTGATTTGGATGCTAACTTTGTTTTGTTCTCTCCAGGTGAGGACGTGGTTTCAGAACAGGAGGATGAAGCTGAAGCGGGAGGTGCAGGACTACCTCGCTCCCCAAGTGTCACCGGTTATGTTCCAGTCGCTGCCCCCGGCCCAGTACCACGGCCTGACCGGGCAGCGTCCCCACTACCCCCCTGCCGGCCCGGCTTTCTACCCGCTCCCTCCTCAGATGATTCTCCAGCAGCCGATGCCCCAACACCCCCCTCCTCATCATCACCTCATGATCCACAATCCCCATTTCTACTGAGGACCCGAAAACTACTGAGACTTTTCCCACCTGAACAACACTTACAATCAAAAAGAGTGCAATCCAGAGTTGTTTTATTTAATGTGTGTGTGTGTGTTAACCTTTATTATATTTGATATATAAATTGTATATGATTCAAAGAAAAGTATATTTATCTTTAAATAAAGTATATCTTCTATACTGCAGCACTGGACTCTGTATTTATTTGACATCATTACAGCTATTACTGCTTAAAGATATCAGCTGATCTGTATTGTAGGATTAGTTCAACATGAATAGATCATCCTGTCTCGTCTTTAGAACGGAGGGGAAGAAAGATCTGATAAAGATGGCAGCTGTCCATTTAGACCAAAGGCTGTTATCGCACAGCTCTTTGTGTGGATCTCCTGATTTGATCCTCTCATATCTAGAAGATGCGAAGTTAAAACCAAATCAAACGAAGCAATATAAACAAGTCAAATGAAATCACCAAGGATAGTCAATGTATAGGCAGTGGATTAAGCGGATAAAGCACTTTATTTTTTCAGAATTGTTCCAGATTAGACGGTATCACAGTCACTGTGGTGGGTGTTTTCCTTCTCCTGTCAACAAAGACTATGCCCAGATGCTCTTGCTTTCACAGGCCTTGTTTGTCCTCACCTCTGCACTTCAAACGCACAGTTTACGGGGAGATCATGGTCCAACAATTAGTCCTAATTAAACAGCTCATTGATGAGTTTACACTGATCCACGGGAGTCCTGCCGGCCCGGCTCCAGAGAGTCTGGGGTTTTGTGTGGCCAGCGAGTCTGATCTCTGCAGGTTTTTTTGAAGTGTCCGAGGCCTCAGGTTAGAACATGCGTGATTATGTGATGAGATTTGTTGATAGCAGACTGGATTCGTGACAACTTTAAGATAAAGAGAAAAAGTTCAGAAATGGAGATGCGTAAATAATTGTGTTAAATAGAAGTTGTGTGTTATTAGAGCTATTGGGTATTATTACATTTAACCGGATGCAAGCAACATAAATCAACAAAACTCACAATATCTTTCGCTTTAAATTATAATATAATATTTTTGTATTAGGTTTGGTTGACGGCAATGCAGTTTGAAGTATCGCTTGCGCAGGCATCCATCGCGCCCATCAGCAAATGTTTCATTCAAATAAGCCACGGGAGATCAAAAGGAACTTTCTCACTCTCCGTGACTTACACGGTCACACCCACACTGCCCCACCATAACAAAGAGCTCATCACCGGGCTGCCTGATGCGCAGACAGCTGGGCGCTTCTGTCTGCGTCTCCAGAGGTTCATCTGACAGCCTGGAAACATCTCCAGCTTAACCACGGGAGCCAGGATGTCACAATACCTGAGACCTTTTAGGGTTTAGAGATATTTGGTGAATGTCTTACCACCAAATATCTGTTATTATTGTGACTATTAAATTAACTGGTACTGCTATCATTAATAACATGTCTACATCTATAAATGTCAATCTTGTTATTTGAACTATGACAATCAGTCTAACAGAGCTTTATTATGACAGTAACACAACTGTTTCTGGTCTCTCTCCTCTTTTTCATTCATTTCTCCTCTCGCCCCCATTTTTTTTTCATTCAACCCAAACTCCACCATTTGGGTGGAGGTGGACCGTCATGTGAAGTGTTTAGTAAGGTATCGACCTTACGATGTAAAGTGCCCTGAGATAATGCATTAATCATTATTGTGATTTGGCGCTATACAGATAAAATTGACTGACACATTTAATTGAATTCTGATATACAAAATGTAATTATTAATTAGTTTTACCATGGTGGCACAGTGGGATCTGAAGCCTATGATATTACCAGTTCTTTATCTGGGCTGCATGTCTGATAATATAGTCGACCCTCTTGTATTCAGTGGCGGATGTGGCCCTGATTCACTTTATGCAGAGATCTTTAAGTCTGGGAGATGCCAGGTATCTGATACTCAGACTTACTGGCGCCGCAGCATCGCAGCCAGCCATGAACGTGAGAAAACCCACAACCCCTACCTCTATTAACTTCAATTACAGCCACCATCAAGTTTCTATCGTTCCGCTGAGAACCCTTTGCATATGCAAATAAAGAAGTGTGCCCCTCCTTTTTAGCAACACCCAGGGGACAGCAACCGCTGACCCGCGCACATCTGAGATCAGCGCTTGAATGCATCATGGCAAACTTCTCGGTGGAGTGGCTTTCCAGAAGTTTTTATGAGGAGAGAGATCTGCATGTGAAGAGTGCTGCACTTCATTCACAGCCCCATGCGGTGACAGAGGCAAGGGGAACAAGAAGCCAGTTCTCTCCAACCTCACCAAACAGTAAGTTCACGTTTAAATAAGCTGAGATCAAGAGTTACTCCTCCACTCCTTTTATTAGTGCAGGTAACGATCCTCACAGAATGCCTTTAACGCCCTTTTCTTCCTTCCAGATAGTTGTGGCTACACCTCGGGCTCCGAGAGCGAGGTTGCGGATGACAGTGAGGAGGAAACCAGCCAGCAGAGACGGATGAGGACCAAGTTCACCTCCGAGCAAATCAGCAAACTGGAGGAGGCTTTCAGCAAGCACAAATACCTGGGTGCTACACAGAGGAGAAAGTTTGCTGAGAAGCTCAACCTCTCCGAAACTCAGGTGGGTTTTAAGCTGTGGTTCTAATGGGTCCCAGGGGTGTCTGGAGATATTACAGAGGTCCCCAAAAAGTAACAGCAAGGCGAACAATAGTTAATGTGAAGAATGGGTTTGCATATTATTAAGCTGTTTAAAGGCCCTTTACAGCAGATATGAGCTCCCCTGTGTGCTTCTAAACACAGTAAAACCATTATGATTTAATTCGATCATTAGTTGATGTCTGTGTTTGTGTTTTCCAGGTGAAAACGTGGTTCCAGAACAGGAGGATGAAGTTGAAACGGGAAGTTCAGGACGTGCGCCCCGCGTTTCTCTCGGTGCCCGCCGCTCTGCTGCCTCCTCTGCTGTTTCAGCACCACGGTCTGGGCGGACAGCTCCCCGCTCTCTCAGGCTTCTACCCCCATCTGTACCCTGCGGTCCTGCCTTCACACTACTACTGAACACACACACGCACACACTAACCCTTACATCAACCCCAAAACCAAATCTTAACCCTCAAACAACCCTTTGAAAAAGTGATGACCAGCCAAAACGTCCTCACTTTATACAAATGTCCTCACTCCGTCAGGTCTACGCTCAAAATACACAAGTACACGCACACACACACACACACACATGTATTATTCCTGTCTAGAATCTAGATATTTCTCCATTGCTCTCTCTAAAAGAGGGGTTTTAATATGTTTGAAGCACTGCAGTTATATATTGTTGTAATTTGTATGTATTGTATATGTATTACTAAAAGAAAGTAAATGTATTTAGTTCAAAGTTTATGTTTTATGTCACAAATAAATCCAAACTAAAAACTATAAATTGCCTTCGTAACTTTTATTTCTGTCTGAAATGTTTAGAACAGACACAGTATTTTCTCCATTTATCTTAAATAATAACCTACTTAAACAACCATAGAATCTACCACTCCATTTTATTAACTAATACGTTTATATGTTATCTAACGATAATAATTCAGGGGCATAATTTCCACAATAATTTATTTGATCAAGTGAAAACACAAGAGTAACACTGAACTCTTATGTGAGGCCACAGAGCCTTGACTGAATCAGCAGATCCAGTGTGCTGCCATCTGCTGCAACACTGATGTTAACTGAAACAAAGGAAACAAATGGTGCAGTCTGTTGTTCCTCCTTTCACCACATTGTGACAATGTTGTGTTTTATTTCTCTGCAGCTCCCTCCTTTTCTTTGAAGAACCTTTGTGGTGTTAGCAGAGAAGTGACCAGATTTCACAATAACAGTTTGTTTGTCAGTCCTGGGGAGTGGATAAAAAGAAGCTGTCTCCGGCTGCTCAACACAGACAGTGACAGGATTGTTGCAAATGATTCAATGGTGGGATCAAAGTGCCCCCATCCCCAAGATCGTTATGAATGTAATAATCAAATATAATATTTAGAAATCACAATAAAATTTCTTCTCCAAGCTGAGAGGAAAAAGTTGCTGATTTATGTCCTATCATCCTCTTTTCCTTCTTGTATTAGTTTCAATGTATTTTAATCCAGTACATTTTTTTGCTGTATTCTGATGGAAACTGGATTGTTGTGCTGTTATAAGCCACAGTTAAATTCATTAGGTTTTATTATTCTTCTGTTTATAGGACTCTTCAGTGTTATTTTCTGCAGTCGCCCCAGTGATAATGAGATTTGGGCAGAAGGAAGCAGAGAGAGAGAGAAGACTGGGCTATTTTTGTCGAGATCATCTTCTTATGCACATTTTTAATTTGTGCATAAAAAGGAGTGGTAAAAAACCCTCAAAATATCACAATAAAGTTGTTATACTTGTCTGAACTGTAAAAGTTTAGTGGATAAAAAGTGAAGTGAAACAGACTGAGTCTTACATGAAGCATGACGAGAGGAAAACATCAGATGTGTGGAACTGGAACCCTTATACAACAATGATACATGAAACTAATCAAACTGTCTAATTTCCATCATTCCACAGTGGTTTTCATCTCTGTGCTTCTACTGGCGCTTTCATTTACCTCATCTTCTTCTGCAGTGGTTTAATGGCAGCAACTGGACAAATCACCTCATGTTCACAGTGCAGCAGTGGTCGTAAACAAGGCTTTGTTTGCATGGTCTTCAACTGATTTTCAGGAAATTTGTTGAAATTCCCACAGAATTTGGTTGGACACTAACAGACAGACATATGTACACAAATGAATGAATGAAGGAACGATTGAATGAATGAATAATAAGTACATAATTGCTACTTGGCAAGACAGAGGTGACATGGAATGTGACACAGAATCACTTGACTTATTTCCCATGTTATTTTGCTGAGACAATGGCAGATTGAATCAGAGAAACAACTATTTCTACATTTCTCATGATGTATCTGTAATATTCTTTAAACCATTTATCCAAAATGCAACAAGGATAAAATATAATTCCGTCAGCATCATGTTTGTAATGTCAACTATAATCATACAAACCATATCACCATGCTAACAGACTAGCTAACACTCATTTAATCGGTTGCTGCTGCTTCTGTCTGACCAAAACAGTTGCAAATACAACAATGTATCATTTTTGAGTCAGATTTAAAGTGAAAGTGCACATGATCAAGCATTGATAACAGTTCATACTCCTGGTGGTGCGAGGCAGCTGGAGGCCCCTGAATCAAATTCTGCTTAGGGCCCCCAATAAACAAAATATAGACTGTAGGTATGTTCTAAACTCCCCTGTTCCACCGAAACAACGAGCGTTGTGTTGTAAATGTGTAGAAGTAGTGATGCAGGTCTTTATTTCCTCTTTCTTTATACATGCCTTCTGAGCAATCCTTTTCCCAAGATCTAATTACTCCACCAGCACGTTCATGTCTTCATCCAATCACAACTTGACACCCCCGCCAGTAGCCAATCACTTGCAAGCTGTCAAATTAAACATTTTTTTCCCTCTGCTGTCAATCAGTCATTTCAGCACGCCAAGTTTCGTGACCTATCTCCACCGCGTCACTGTGGACACCAGACATCCCCATTAAACCCTCTGATCAGATGTCTCCCACACATGAAGACCTGTCAACCTTTAATTCTGTCACCTGTCTAGGCTCCAGCGGAAGTTATACTGGAACTGGGACTTCCTGGTCATCTCTTTCCTGGTAGGGCTAAGCATCAAAGTCTATTGACAGACTTGAATTCAGTGTACAGTTTTGGTAAATAAAGTAATAAAAAGTCTAATAAAGAACTACAAAAGCTCATGCCAGATAACCCTATAGAACTAAATAGAGCCCCCTGAACCTACAGGCTGTTGAATGACACCCATTCAACAGCCTGATAATAGTCACATCAGTTGCGCTCCAGGCAAATATTTTCATTTGGCGTCCGGTGGCGTGGCTCTAAGCTGTTGTCAGTGTAGTTAAGCTCCTTCAAAAGGGACATCAAAGCAGAGGTAACTGCCAGATCATTGAGATCCATTGAGCTCTATTGTCTCTGGTTTGAACAATTCACACTTACTTGAAAGACACAGAGGGACGGCACCCTTGAGTCTGCCCGAGGTGCATATTGCCTCACGCTGAAGTCATTAGGTGGCACCAGCTAAATGGGTGACTGATTGAGTCACTCTGTCATAAAGTGGCTGCGCCGTGTTCACTTATGCGCTGATGCCCATTTGTGATTCAGAATAGGAAATACCTGCTGGTGGAGTGATTACATTCACCGCAGGCTATCAGACGATGACATATGCTGTGTCATTCAGACCACGGCTCCTCCAGCTGCTTTCCCCTTCAGCAGCCACATGCCTGACTCACAGAATGTTTGGGATTATTTAGTGGCACCCAGACCCTGCATTTAAAAATGTCTTTAAAAGGACAATAAATACTGATACCTCCCACCAGGAGGCAGAGATGGTTAGAATTGCATGCACCAGTAGCCACTATAAGGAGAAGAACACTTTAATACATCCATTTAAACAGCACCACTGTGCAAACCACCAGACAGTGCAAGGCCTCAGTCTGCAGCATTAACTGGGATAGGTCCTGGCACTGATGCGAATATGAGCATCAATAAATGATCCATTGTGAGAGGCCTGAGAGTGGATGGGATGAATGGCAATGAGTGTTTTGCTGATCCTTTCGAATCAGGTGAGTGGGGAGGTGAAGAGGTGCTAACCGTCTCACTACAGCGACGGCTGGATGGCAGCAGACGGACTGGAGCCGAGGGTGGATGATGACGAGAAGCAGGAGGTTGATACAAGTTCAGGGAGATAACAGATAATGAGATCGACCCCAAGTCCAAAGTCTAAAACACAGTTATATATATAAAATTAGCATTTGGATTTAAGTACAAATGAGTCATGTTAAGTTAATTGTAACAATGCATTTAATTACACTCTCTATTTAGTTAAAACCCAGAGAACTCACATGTTCTACTCTGAGTTGCCTTTTGTTAGTGTTGGAAAGTACATTTACTCAAGTATTGTGTTTAGCTCCATCTTTTGAAGTACTTATTATTATACTTTTACTCCACATTTTAGGAAGAATAACTCCAACATTGATTCCTCATCATGTTTCAAATATCTGTGAGTTGTTACTGTGATTTCTCCTTTCAACTTTTCAAAGGATTGGAATTAAATATACAGTACATGTTTTAAGCTCAAAAACTCTGCATTTCACAATAATATGAAGTAATTAAAATATAAAACAAATAAAATAACAATTTTCTCCCAACATGTTAACCATCTAATAGTTCCAGATTTATTTTGTGACCCTTTAGAGTGAGTCTGACCTCTATTTTGTTGACAGTGAAGGAAACAAATAAGCACGTACTTGTTCTTCACTTGAGCATTTTCATTTTATTATTTTTTTTTTCTCATTCACCAATACAGCTAAAGATAGCAATTACCTACAATTATTGAAATAGATCTTATTTCTTGATGATCACTGACAGCTCTTTTGCAGTTTTGTCATTCAGATGCACAGATTCATACAGTGCATCTATGTGCACACAACACTCACAGACTGTTGGCACAAGTCAGGGGCAATCATGGGGTCAAGTATCTTAACCAAGGACACTTCGACACGTGGTCAGGGGGAGACTGAACCAACCCTCTGGTTAGTGGACGACCTGCTTTACCTCATGAGATGTGCTCATGAGTTTTAGTTTTCTCCTCCATTTCTCCTTCAAATGTCTCAGATAGTTAAATTCAAATGACTGTCGCAGGCACAGAGCACTTTAATTATCCAATATTGTACTAAAAAGCATTGATTCAGTTCAAAGTGCAAAAAAGAAGATAGATTTTTATTTGTCTCCTCCTTTCGCCATTAATCATC
Source organism: Verasper variegatus (assembly GCA_026259375.1). Lineage (NCBI taxonomy): Eukaryota > Metazoa > Chordata > Actinopteri > Pleuronectiformes > Pleuronectidae > Verasper > Verasper variegatus. The sequence continues at coordinate 5,243,250 of CM048050.1, forward strand.
TCCCCGTTACACAGACTTATCTTGTGGCTCTTTAGAAGGTCTGAGCCCCCAGGTTGGGAGCTACTGAACTACCCATTCAACGGTATATAAAGTTATTAAAACACGCCTGACCATGACCAGATTCAAAAATAAAATATTATTTATGCACAATGTCTTAAAATGCTGTCACAGAGACCATTATCCTGCAGAACAAGTTTGTACTTTTACTAGTTTAGGCACATTTTACGGATAATATTTCAATTACCATAATATTTTATATGTAATAAAATCTTTTTTTATTCTAATGAGTATGAATTCTTCTCCCACCACTGCCTTTTGTTTATATGTTCATTAAGAGTGAAACAGAATTTATGTAAATTAGTACATAGTCTAAGTCTCAATTTGAAGCTGGAAAAACTAAATAAAATGAATAGACGATAAGTGATATGATGGTGACGCGCTCTGCATATTTGGGAATGTATAAGGAAAACACATTTAGCCCTTAAACAAAGAGGAGAAGAACATTGTTAAATCTGTTAAAAATGTCCTGATATTATGGGATTAAAGCAGCAATACTGAGGCAATTTCTTGGGCACGTTGCCCATCAGAGTTGCCCAAAAAAATGCCTAGTGTATCACCACCCTAAATCATTTATGTGCAGGTAAAAGTAACAATGTAAAAAAAGGCAGAAATAGCATCAACAATAGCAGCAAGACCCCAAACAGTTTAAATAGTCAGAATGGACAAACCCGTATTTAATACCAAGAGGACTTTATTCAAAAACAGCAGCAAACATAAGAGACCGAGGCAAACAGATGTTTCAAATAAGCAGTGTAACAATATCACCTCAGTCCACACTCACACAATGTCATCATGAGTGAATATGATGAAACGTGAGTGATGATATGAAATAAACATGAATCACAGACACAAAAATCACCTGTGGTCAGAATGTACACACTGCAGTCTTCCTCTGTCAGACCATGGCAGGCTGGATCCTGCAGTGTGTGTGAGTGTGTGTTTGCTTTGAGGCCAGCTGTCATGCGGAGAGGATGATGAAATGACGGCTGTCTGCCCGGTGGAATACCTCTGCAGCCCCATTTTCCCATGCCCTATGCCTCTTTAAAGTTACATCTCAAAGAGGTATATGCATAGGAAAAAGGAACAGCGAGTGCAAAGAGCCCGGCCGCCCTCGTCACTGCACGCTAGAGCCTGCACGCCAGGGGATGTAGAAGAAAGCCAGTTACATGGCTGCATGTACAACACAAGTAATAACCCACATATTATTGCGCTGTATGACTCGGTGAGGCTGCTTGACCTTTACCGACAGAAAGCTTCAGTTGTTGAATAAAGAAATATACCTGAAATGCATGTAATTTCCTTCGAAAAAAACAACACAGGTCTAAACATTTGTCTAGTTTCAAACATTTTCTTTTCAAATAAAATCAATCAGTTGATAAAAAGCAAGTATAGGTCTTACCCCACTGGGCACCAGATGAGTCTCTCCTGGGAAAGCACCTCCTGTTGTCCATTTATCCCTCCTGAGGGACCTTGAAGATGTTTGAGAAAGACACAGTGGCTGCTGTCTCTGCTCACTCAGCACTTATCCTCCCTCCTCGCTTCCAATCCATGGTGTCACACCTGTGGAGACAGGAAAAAAACACCCCTGCTCGCTACACTGCAGTTATACACATAGCTCAAAGTTATTATGCCCAAATAACTCCAAGTTATCAGCGGACGTGTTACACTCACTATCTCACAAACTTATCTGG